>BSBM01000862.1:2812500-4210000 GCA_027924585.1 Larix kaempferi | reverse complement strand
TTTTAAGATTACGGTTTTTTATTATTATTATTTTTAAGATGGGTTGTCTGTTGTTTCTTTTAAAATTCATTACTTTACATTTAATTGGAGATATGCAGGAGAAGTATTTGAACTAAAATTATTTTGATAGAGTAAGTTTGCAAAATTATTGTTGGAATTTGCATTTTTTCTATAAAGTTGATTTTTTGAATACTACTCTTTGTGAATTATTATTATTATGTACTTTGGTAGAAATTCATAGATGGATTTTGGGGATTATGTAGAAAACATAGCAGAGTTAAGACCATGAGGGATGCACTCTATGAATCTATGGCATAGCACATGCATTCATGTTATATTAAAGAATACCCTTAAATTCACTATATATTGAGAATACCTTCCGAAATCTTTTTGTTGAACATCCCTGTGAATACACCGTTCCAATTAAAAAATTCTTGTTTTTCCTAAATATCCTACGAATCCATTACTTTTAAAAATATATATATATTTATTTTTTCTCTTAGTATGTTGATATGACACAAGACATGTAAGCCTTGGATGAGGAATACATATGCACACTAATGGAGTACCTTTTTTCCCTTCCTTATTTTATTTTGAACCAATAAACTGATTGGATGTTAATGGAGATTCTAACAACTCTAATTGTTTTTCATGATCAAATACGGTCAAATGGGTTTATGTTACCCAAATAATGCCTCGTCTTCTCTTTCCCAAAGGAGTAACCAAGTAAAGAGACTAGTATCCAATAGGTTGGAATTTAAGTCATCAATATATCATAGTCTACATCACCTTCCTTAGTCGGAGAGGGGGAGTCACTTATAGAAGCTACATACACATATTCCTATGACGCTTTATTTGTTGTTACCCAATGTGATTCATTAAAAATTCCTTCCACCAAGTAATTTTTTCATGTCTTAGTCAAATCCATGAATTCTAATTAAAATTTCAATCAAATCCTCAATTTCATTAGGTCCCAGATTTAAGGGAGAATACATGCAACAAGTCTACATGGGAGAGTTGGGGAATATTATGAACCTTATAATTCCCATAATCATGTAGGTGTTTATTTAGTTGTGTAAATTATAAGGCATTATAAGTGTGTATTTAGTTGTGTAAATTATAAGGCATTATAAGTGTGTATTTAGTTGTGTAAATTATAAGGTTCATTAGATGATTAAAATTAAGATTTTGAGTTTTTTATTTAAAAGTTAAACTTTCTTTCATTGGTTTTGGTCTAAGTTTTTTTGGGTAGTCATTAATTCCCTACCTATTACCACTTGGGAGGCCATTTGGATATAGGGATCTCTTACTATGTTGAAGCCTGTCCATCTTGCTAAAAATTCCAACCAACACATTTAAAATCAAACTAACAACATTAATATTTAAAATTTAAGTACAAAGTATGTACTTTACAATTCTAAGGCATAGTTAGAAGTTAGTTCCTATCATTACATTGATATTTTGAGTTTACATGACATAGTTAGACGCGAGGAGTAGACGTGAGGAGTAGACGCGAGGAGCAGTAGACGTGAGGAGTAGACGTGAGGAGCAATAGACGTGAGGAGTAGATGTGAGGAGAAGAGGAGCAGTAGACGCAAGGAGTAGAGTGGCTGGAGGTAGATAGTAGACATGGAGTAGATCTCATGGTGCCACAAGGAGTAGAGTGGTCGTGGATAGCATAGATAAAGGAGAAAATACCTTGGAGTAGTCGTACGGTGCCGCAAGGAACAAAGGAGACTGATAGAGACAAAAAAGGGCCAAAATGTCTTCGGTAAGTCTCAATGGTAACATTTTTTTCCCAAAACCCCCCATTTTTTCATTTAGGATTGTAGCTGCAGAAGCACACAATAAGCCTATACCCTAAACCCTAAACCAACTCAAATTAGTAGCAACAACAAATCCAAATACATATTTAATGACATGAGCCTGTTTACCTTGTTTCAAATCCACTATGTTATTACATGCCTTGAGAGCACTCGAAAAACCAACCTGGTCAGTGACCATGCTTTCTTGCAGCATTTGGAGAAAGAATGGGCTTCTCGACCGTGGACATGATAGACCTATCCTCCAATCATCGAATTACATTTGATGGTGTTTCTATGAGTAATTCCGTTAAATCCTTGGCTTGCATCAACCAAACTCCCAGATTTCATATACAAGCTAAGTAAGTAATTTCCTTAGAAATTGTCAAGTGGACGCACTCCTAGTTAGGGTTATAAAGGCATGAATCCATCTACTTTCTACCAAGTCGTTGATTTGGGAACACTCCTACAAAATAACCTCATGCATTTTGGAGTCACCATTGTTACATGTTTTCTATAAAATGTTGTATCTCACTACCCCAAAATTGAATTGCTTCCCAACCCGAGGTTCGAATCTCTCAACTTTACTAATAAATGCCTATGATATGGCTTATTCCCTAATGATTGGTTGAATAATCTTGTTACAGAGGCTTTAGTATTCATTGCAACAAAGGAAATATGTTGAGAAGCTCTATCAAACACCTTCTGGGCATTCTCTAGGATCCTACATTTGGCATACATAGTAACTATTTCCTACAATATGAAAGTTGGTCTTTAATTAATCATAAAAAATAATATAGCAAAAACTACCAACCAAAACATGCTATTGGATTGAAATAATTTATCAATCACATATTACCCCGAAAAATTGAAATGGATTGTGCTTGATTACCTTTCCTTAATAACTAGACATCCACACTCCAAGTGGTTAATCCAAAATCCTTCAAACATGTCCTAAAACCCCTCATCCATAATAGGAACACTCAATTACTTCTCAAGCCTTGAAATCTCTTAATTTGGTGCCAAAATTGGAGTACATTCCACATTGTTTCACATGTTTGGGTATTATGGTGAGTTTATAGTTTTGTGTGCAACTCCAAATACAAATGAAATGATTTCATTGTGTTTTGTTTTGTTTTCTTCTTTATATGAATTTGCGATTTATTTTGTATATAATAATAGATACATTTGTTATCATTATAATTATTATAAAATAGTTTCAAGGATTATTTCAAGTATTCATAAGTCAAATGTGAAATTTCTCCCCCCAAAAGTTTATATTTTTCAAATGTAAAGGTCAAATTATTTATAAGAGGAGACTGAGAATAAATTTGAAAATATTATGAACTTAGAAACTTCCATTGCTAAGACTGCAAAGTTTGCAGAAGATATGTTATCATGCGGGACTCCCACTAGAACTTGTACATTATACTTGAGAGAACAAACATATAAGTTCCAAGTCACAAAAATGTTAAATTTTTTCCTTTATAGATGAATAACCATAGAGGTGTTGATGAAATCTATAACAAATGTCATAATAAGGAGAATAATTTGGTGTGTAAGTTTTTACTTGCATACATATGACCTACATCATCCACTAATATGGTCTCCTAATCCTCATGTGGGAGATGTCTAGTTGAGGGCATTATATTCTTGGGTACAAAATGAGAGCGAATCCATAAAAGCCTAAAGATACAAATAAAAGGAACTCATCATGAGCTTATGGGTGAGGGTTGAAACTACTAAGCTTAGATATGTATCCAGAAACTATGTTAATGGTTTAGATATGGAGGTGATCCGAATTCATAAGTATTTTCCAAAGGATCGTAGTAGTTTTCACATGGTTGTTGAAAGTGAAGGTGGCTCCAACCACTAATTTCAACACAAAAATTGGAGATCAAAACACGATTGTGGAAGCAAAATTTCTTACATAAATACATAAGAAAGATGTTCAAAAACCCTTCTGTCCTAAATAGAATTGAAAACCATCCATCCTATCACATTGCAAACCTTGTATCCTAACATACTCCAATGGTACTAATTTGAAAGACAAATGTTTTGATGCCACTTTTATAATTTGATTTCCCTTCATATAAAAATTGAAAACATTGAACCAAAGTATCTCACCAAAGGATAGAGTAGTTTGCACCCTTTTCAAATCCACCTAATATAGTTTTTGTATCCTTTTGACACTAAAATATATAGAGGAAACCAATGATCCTTTTACCTTGAATAATGTGGGACAGTTAGTAGGCCAAAAAGTGTTTCCTTCTAATATATTGGATATAATTAGTTTTTTTTTGTTTATGATACTTTTCTACCAACCACCCAAAAACATACCATCTTTCATTCCCTTCAATGACTCTCATAATACCTTAGGCATAAATCGTTGTCCCATTCAACATTGGATCATAGAGAGTTATAGAGTAGTTGTATTAACTTGTCACAAGCTTGATTGGAAGGGATCCAACAACACAAGTTGTAAAACAATTAAATGTTTGCATTTAGTTAATGAGGCTTGGTTGGATGGAAATGAGTACAACTCAACCAACCAATGCAACCAACTACAATTCATAGCTCATTTTCATAAAACAATAGGTATGTGATGAATCTAGGTGGATTTGAGGGGTTAATATGATAAATAGATGAAGGAGGGAATCTTCCTAGAGGAACTAAATCATGCCACATGTCCACATATATCAAAGATCATAAATTTAATAATTTGGTTTGTCCCATATCTATCATACAAGTTTGGATCATCTTTCTTTATAACATGCTTTCTAGAAACCATGAGCCATGAATGATGTTTTCGGTATTGAAAATTCAACTACAACATGTTGTCTCATTTTAATGATTTTAGGTACCACCAAATAGGTACTTCCTGGATCTATCTTCCTCAAGTGAGGAAGATAGACTAGAATAGGTTGAAAGTGAGACGTCTAATACAAGATCTAATAGGTCAAGATCAACTAGAGGTGAAAAGGTAAGGAGAAAATTTCGTAGACGCATAGAACTTTTTCTTTCTGAAGGAGGACCATGTGATTATGATAATGAGAGCATAGGTGACATTGAATTTCCCCTAAGGTATAGACATCTTGTCAAACGATGCATACCCAAGGAGCTACCCCAAGTGGACACGGATTTCTTCCTCAATGGGAGGACTTATCGCATTACTCCATCCTCTTTACATGGATTGGGGCTATTTTCCATGGATGGCATAAAGGTGGCATATGGCACTGAAACTGAATTGATGGAGTATGTCGGAGCATGATACAAATACAATGACTGGTTTTTGTTGGTCCAATATATGTGAAGTATGCAGACATACGGAGTGGCAACAAATTATTGCCAACTACTGGACAACAATCTGAACAAAGGAGCAACTGTGTATATTGATGGAAGTCCAAAAGCTTCAGGAAATATTGCAGGGTTTATAAATAGCACATGACCAGGGTCAACACATAAGCTACCCAATTGCATATTTGAGGGGCATGAAGGAAATCATGTATTCGTATGTGCAACAAAATCAATAGTTGCAGGTGAAGAGTTGTTGATCGATTACGGTTTGAATCGAATAGATGCAGGGGTTTCTATTATGGGGGTAATTTTCTTATACAACATTTAACTCAACCTTTGATCAATGACTTATTATTTTTCTCTTGCAACAAATTTATTTATATGTCATGCTTTTTATAATATAAACATGGTTAATTATATGTCATGATTTTCATTAATCACGTTTAAGAGACATTGTTAAGTATGTAATTTTCATTTTTAATATGTAATAATTCTTATATTGTGACAGGGTGATTGTGGCCATATGCCACAAGCTGGCCGTGTAAAGTCACCAATGGTGATGCATGAGGTAAATGTTAGTTTAATAGTACCTAATAGCATCAATGTAATAGTAACCACAATTCATGATTATATTACATATGTTAACATTTGACCTTTTTTATGCTAATGAGCTCAATATTTCAATATGATATCATTATTATTGTATTGTGGCAGGGGGATGGTACTCAAAGCACACCTACAACTTCTGGACAGGTAAACGTGTCTATCATATTAACAATAAAGGTTTTTTACCTTAATCACGTTTATTATACATGGTTCAATTTTTACTTATCGATATGAATATGTCTTGCTTCTTGTATTGTGGCATGGTGACCGTGGCAAGTCACCAATGTTGTCACATCAGGTAAATGATAGCTTAATAGTACCTAAACATGATTATAGTACTTATTTTTGTTATTATATGCATTATATTTTTTTACGTGATTTTTTGTAATGATAGAAATAAATTAACTACTTTTATTGATTGACATTTGTAGAGCAGACCACATCAGGATGATGAGGTGGTCATTGAGGAAGATGTATTTTGTTCAACCAACCCAATGGAAACTGTGAAAAACGCTTTGAAAAAGTGCAATCAAGACCTTCTTAGACTGATTTTAATTAGACCGAAGTCTGGATAAATCAAAGCAAAAATTGATGACTTGAGGCAAAATATAGAACAATATGGGGTAAGTGGCATCTTTGAAAAATTTTATGAACTATGACATATATTCATTTATGTTATTTTAGTTCTCTTTTTTTTATATGATCTAATCAATTGAAGTTTTCTTTCTGTAGGAATTTTTGCAGATAACACCCATGCATCAAGAACAGGCTGCAGAGGTCAGTATTGGTAGTAGTGATGGTTCAACACATCGTCAATCTACCATACCAACGAGGCTATTTTCCTCTCCTGGACAACAATGCACTTAAAATGCTACAACCTCACCGTATTTTGGAGGTCAACATGGCCCTTCAACCACCACTACTTCACAGGATGTTAGAGATGACGATAGCATCAAATGTGAAAGTTGTTATCCCGGCGTAGTATGTGTGGTTAGTAAGGGATCATTTCTCGTTGGCTTCTCGGTGGACCAAGACTATGTTCCAATCAAAATAATGAATATTGTAGGTATTATTTAATTTATTCAGTTTTTGTTTTCATGTAATTCAAAGCCACATACCTCAAATTAGTTTTAATTAATGATCATATTTTTTTGTAGGAAATAATGCTTTTTATAAGAACTTGCATGATAAGGAGTTGGATATTTTTGGGCCCACCATTCGTACATGGTGGAATTCCCAAAATGAAAAATTGAAAGATGATTTGATGAACCACATGGTCATCTTGTTTGGTGAAACCTTCAGTAGAAAAGGTGTCACCGCAGCAGCTGGCTTAAATTTGAAATATGTCAGGGCAGATTATAGGGACAATTTGCAAATTTACCATAAGTATGAGCATCCTCCGATGGTTCCATACAAGGAGTGGAAGGTGCTCATGGAGGATGCAAAGGAGAAGGCATCAAGAAAACAAGGAAAGACTCGGCCAATCGGTTCAAGAAGGTATGACACATATCATATTTTCAATGAACAATGTTCCATTTTTTTAAAATTTTAAATATATTTAAGTTGTGATATTTAATGTATTTGAAACCTTTCATAGGCTCCTTGACACCTCTAAAGCGATAAAGGAAAGAGTGGAAAAACATGGGCAACACAAACTGGGCCAGGGTGGATATCAGAAACTAAGGGCATGAATTGTAAGAATCAAACGATCATTATTTGTAGCCAAATTTTTTCTAAATGTAGCAAACAATTAATTGATTTATCACAAGCACTTTTCATGGTGTTATGCATTGCAGGGAAATGTTTTTCAAGAGGCAGTCACTTAAGAAGACTTGAGGCTCGACTTCAAGTACGGTTTTCAACATGTGTTGGAACGTCGAAAAATATTGGGGCAAACCCCAATTTCCCCATTGATACATGCAGAGGTAAATAAAATCAATAAGGCCATCATTATAATGTAATTGCATAATCTATTCATGAATGATTACATCGAATAATAAATGCATTTTTTTGTTTTCAGGGTAAGACCAACAAAATCAGCGAGGGTAGCGGTACTGAACCGATACCACGCAATGGTGGGGAGCTGCCTAGCCATTCAGGTATGTATACTATAAAAAAGATGTATTCAATATGATTTTAAATACATAATTCATGAGGTTTACTAATTATTATTTTTCTGTGAATGGCAGAGCATGTACCTTCTCATGCTCAACTAAGAGAGGAACAAATGGTAGAACCAATGAAAACTCCAGTTGACTCAGCTAGTCAGCCAGCAGGTAAATATCATTGTAATGATATTGGAAATAATGAAATACGTATCTCAATAATAATTGTGCATTTATATCTATATAACTATCTTGGTTTTTGTAGATGATTCCCCTCTCCATTGACCTCCACGTCCTGTTAATCGACATACCAGAAGTATTGTATGGGGGGCATGTCCACACAATCAACAGAAAGAGAGGGAACAACAACTACAACGGTTCAATACCTCAAAGATGAAGTCCCCCTCTTTGAATTTCTGAGAAAAAAAACAAAACATAAAAAAAATATAGTTGTAAACATTTAATATTTGTATTTGACTGAGTGAAGGCATGAAATATTTTTAGTTTTGTTACAGGTTTTTTGATCTAGTCGATGCATGGTGATATTTTAGAATTGAGGTTTCACATGTGTATGTTATTGCTCAATTCATATTTCTAAATATGTGTGACATCTTTCGAGGACTATGGCTATCCTCAAGGGACTGGCCACCCCTTCATGAGTTAACTTGAGGAAGATGAGTTGACCATACCGTTTATATTTGGTTTAGATCTAATATACTTATGTTATTTTTATTTCAGCATTGTTGTCTTTCATTAACAACTTAGATTTGATATATATTGCTACTGTTATTACTGTTTTTGTTTTGAGTGCTTTAATGATTTATGTAGCTCTATGTTTGATAGTACTTTGCTGATTAGAATAATTAATATAACTATGTTTGTGCTTTTTGAAATTTATATGTGAAATGTTTGTTCACTTTGTTGCATAGCTTATTTTTGAATATGTGTGACATCTTCCGAGGACTATGGTTATCCTCAAGGGGTTGGCCACCCATTACTGAGTTAAATTGAGGAAGATGAGATGACCAAATGAGCTTCCTTATCCTGGGATGATGATAATGAGCTTCCACTTATTGCATGAGACACATGAGATGTAAGACCCCCAACCGGGTCTCCTTTAACTTTTATATACAGTCATACATTTTGTCTAAATTTCCTGTTTTCTATTTCTGTTTCTGTTTCTGTTGAGGGTTTGTGTTCAATTTCAGGTCTGTAAAAAAAATAACTTACATTTTGCAGGATTTGAAATTTATGTATTTACCGTTTCACCTACTTCTAACCATTTATGTTTGTGCAGGTGTAACAACTAATACATGTATATTAAATCACAAATTTACCATCTATTAATAACTTGATAAAATGATAACAGGGTTAGAATTTGCTTAGTATACCTTTAGGAGAAATACCTGTAGGTAACTTGCAGATCCCCTTTGTTGCTGTCCCTGTTTGCCGTTTCTCCTTGCCTTTTTCCCTGCAGTCAAAAGCCTTCCCACAGTTCTGAAACTCAACCAACCGAACCAGTTTTGCCACCCTGCCAACTGGCGAGGTCTCGCCGACCACCCAGCTCCAAAGGTACCCCTTTGGACCCCCGAGCCCAAACCGAGTACAAGCCAACCCGTTATATCCCTTTAGAAAAACCTCCAGCAAAAACCCCCTTTCAGCTCCTTTTAGCTCTGCTCTAAAATTTCTGTCTCTGCTCTCCCAAAACTTCCTCCCAAAATAACTAAGGTAGAAAAAGGATCCTCTTCTCCTTCCCCCTTTCACCATCTTATACCAAATTTGCCGACTCTTCCCATTACTACCCTTATCCCTAAATTAAATTTCCTCCAACCCATTCAGCCCTCAACTTGGACTTGGACTTTTAAATATTAAATTAATATTAAAAGTGTTGGTTGGGGTCACTTCTCAACCGTAACTTCAATTCAATTAAATTTAATTATTTTACTTAACATAATAATAATTTAAACATATCCTAACTCATTTTTCCATTTTTGACCATTTAATTAATAAATAATAAATGTTACATAAATATTATATAGTTCAAATTTACGGTTGGTTCACCAATTTAATTTAATTAACAATAATGTTCAATTGATTAACTACTATTAACCTAATCATTTACTTAATGGTTTCTAATGTTTATCATATGTTAATTCCCTCCAATTATAAATTTAACTAATTCAATTTATCAATTATGAACCATAATCCCATCAATGTAATTCATAACATTATCAACGTGTAATTATACTAATTAAATAAAATTAACTAAGATTTAATCGACTTTACCTGGTTCCATTTTAATTACATCTTAGTTGTAATTAAACTACTTAACAATTAATCAAGCATCATAATCAATTGCATTAGTCACTATCTCGGTTAACCTTAACTTTGCTTATTAATCAACAACAATTAATTATTAATGGACAATAGTTAATCATTAATCAACATTATTAACTCTAATCGACTTTATTAATCTTAATCCACAAAATTTAATCGTTAATCTACATTATTAACATTAATCATCATTATTAACTTTAATCGACACTGTTAATCATTGATCAACAATAGTTAATTATTAAACGACAGTAATTGATCATTAAGCGACACTAATTAACATTATTACTCAACAATATTTCATGTAATTCATAATATGTAGGCAAGTTATGTAAGCGTAGCTACTGCTTACATTCCTTACGTAGGTACACTAAAGTAATAATTCACATACATCAATCATAATTAAGGAACTTATTATTTACCGACACATGTTTTAACATAGTTTACAAAGTACAAATCCATTAACCAACATCCAAATTACGACAATTCATACATTACTAATTTATGACACATACTAACCAAGGGTTTTACACACCTACAGTTAGATCTTGTATTCACCCCTACTTCACGCTACACCTATCTACCTACATCATCACTAACTTCCACATCCTATCCTGTCCTCTGCTGGACTACCCTGGAATGTCAAGTCATGACCGGTTCCAGCTAGAACCCGTAAGCGGAAGTGTCGACTACATCGACCAAGCTTCCCCAGCAGGCAACCACCAGTCATCATCACACACCTTGGGGAGCGCGCCGTAGCACAGCCCTCCCATGACTCTGGGTTTCGGGGATAAACGGTGGGTAAAGCCTCCACCCCCCTAATGGAACAAGGGATTATGTCTACTCGACATAACAACAGCGTAGCACTTGTACTCGGTCTGTCATCGTATAACCGATCTGGGCGGTTGAGTTTCCTGAAACCCTACCCTACCCATGTCATAACATACATCATAATAACAACATAATAACCATACGAAAGTAAATAATGCATCACTCGCATACCATTTTATCTTTCGATGTCCGTGTCCCCGAGGCCCTCCCACCTCGTAGGATCCAGCTATCACTTAGCCGTTTCAACCTGTAAGTCAGTCCTCGACATACAATATAGAATATCGTGCATAAATCCTCGATATGTACACACATATATTTCATCATAACATAACGACAATAAACTCATTCATTCGCCATGCACCTGGCATAACATTCATTATTTCAACATATAACTGTAACGGTATCCACGTACCCATCATTTAGTAAATTTCCATATATTTGACATAATTAACACATGATACATATCTAAACATGACTACTGATCATTATACTAGCATCACACACACACATATATATATATCGGCAAAATAATAGAACCATATGTCCACAGTGTCGTCAACCGACGAGGTCTCACAGTCAAATAAATACAACATATAATAGTAGTTCAGGTAGAAATGTCAAAACGGGGTGTTACATACACCCACCCTTCAGGAAACTTCGTCCCGAAGTTATGATCAAAATAGTGTGGGATAATCACGACGCATAGTCTCTGCGTCCTCCCAGGTAGCAGAACCTGGGCTATATCGGTCCCACTGGACCTTAACTTGGTCCACCAAACGGTGCCTCAACTGTTTAACCCTGCGGTCCAATATAAGTAATGGTTCGACCCTGATGGTTCCCTCGTCCGAAACCTGCAGTTCCTTCCAATTTATTTTATGTGACTCATCAGCTACATAATGTCGTAAAACAGATACATGAAAAACATTATGAGTTTTGTGCAAATGGGGTGGCAGCGCAAGACGATACGCGATGGGTCCAACCTTTTCTAAAATTTCAAAGGGTCCTATAAATCGTGGCGACAACTTTGTCCCTTTCCCAAACCTGATGGTACTTTTGCTAGGCCTGATGCGGACGAACACTGCATCCCCAACCTTATAGCTTCGGTCAACCCTATGCGCATCGGCATAACTCTTCTGCCTATCCTGTGCTTCCTTTAACCGCTGCCTAATCTGAACAACCTGTTCTTCCATCTCCTGAATCAACTCAGGTCCTATAATTACTCGATCCTCTAACCTTTCCCAACTCAATGGTGTCCTGCATGGCCTTCCATATAAAGCTTCATATGGAGGCATCCCAATTGAACTATGGTAACTGTTGTTGTAAGCAAACTCTACCAAAGGTAAGTGCTTTTCCCAATGAGTTTGTTGATCCATGACATACATTCTAAGCATGTCCTCCATCACCTGATTCACTCTTTCTGTTTGCCCATCTGTCTCTGGATGGTAAGCAGTGCTTAGGTTCAACTGAGTACCCAACGCTGACTGCAAACTCGTCCAAAACCTGGATGTAAACCTGGAATCTCTATCTGATATAATCTTCTTGGGAAACCCATGGAGACGAACTACTTCATTTATGAATACACGTGTTACATCTGTGACATCATAGGTCTCCTTAACTGGAATGAAGTGAGCAGTCTTGGTCAGTTTGTCAACGATGACCATAATGGCATCATGCCTATGAGAGGTAAGAGGTAATCCCACCACGAAGTCCATGGAGATAACCTCCCACTTCGACATAGGAATGTCATGTGGCTGCAACAGACCTGCCGGGTGGTGATGATCAGCTTTTACCTGCTGACACTCAAGGCACCTAGCGACGAATTTGACCACGTCGCTTTTCATCCTTGCCCAAAAGAAGAGTCGCTTCATGTCTGCATACATCTTCTTTACACCCGGGTGTGCACAATACACTGCTCTGTGGGCTTCCCTAAGGATAGTCTCTCTAATATCTCCCTCCTCAGGAATATACATCCTCCCTTGATACCGTAACAAACCATCGGCCTCCAACTCATAGCCTTCAAACTTTGGTCCCACCGGTTTCCCATTCTGGAGTGCCGCTGTGACCTTTAGGTACCAACTATCCCCGAGTAGCTGCCCTAAAATCCTTTCCCTCAAATCTACCTTCAAAGGTATAAGAGAGAAAAGTCTTGGTTTTCTGCTTAAGGCATCCGCTACCACATTCTCCTTCCCCTTGATGTAGGAAATCCCAAAATCATACTCGCTCATGAATTCACTCCATCGCCTTTGCCTAGCATTTAGGTCTCTCTGAGTGAAGATATACCTTAAGCTTTGGTGATCAGACTTGAGTTCGAAGCTTCGTCCAACAAGGTAATGTCTCCAAAGCTTCAAAGCTAACATCACTGCAGCTAACTCTAGGTCATGAGTAGGGTAATTCTCTTCATGTGTTTTTAGCTTTCTCGACGCATAAGCTATTACCCCACCTTCTTGCATCAACACTGCACCCAAACCTTGTCTTGAAGCATCGGTGCAAACCGTGAATTCCTTCTCCATATCTGGAACCCGTAGAATTGGTGCACTCGTCAATAGTCTCTTCAGCTCGGCGAATGCAGCATCACATTCATCTGTCCATTCGTACCTAGTGCCCTTACGCTGTAGGGTAGTTATGGGTTTCGCGATTTTTGAGAAACCCTCAACAAACCTTCTATAATACCCTGCTAACCCCATGAAGCTCCTTACTTCATGCGCATTCTTTGGCACGGGCCAATCCATTATGGCCTTCACCTTCTCAGGGTCCACATAAATTCCCTCACCGGAAATTATATGCCCTAGGTAATGGATCTCCTTCTGATAGAACGAACATTTGGATAACTTACCATACAACTGATGTTCCCTTAAGCATGACAACACTATTCGCAAGTGTTCCTCGTGCTCCTGTTCATTCTTGGAGTAGATGAGGATGTCGTCCAAGAAGACTTGCACAAATTGATCTAAGTATTTTCGGAACACGCTATTCATGAGACTCATGAATACGGCTGGGGCATTGGTCAAACCGAAGGGTACCACCACAAACTCATAGTGCCCAAACCTTGTTCGAAAAGCAGTCTTAGGTATATCACCTTCCTTAATCCGTAGCTGGTGGTAACCTGATCGTAAGTCGATCTTTGAGAAGACTGTCGCCCCTTTCATTTGATCAAAGAGGTCATCAATTCGAGGTATCGGGTACCTATTCTTCACGGTGGCTCTATTCAAATCTCGGTAATCTATGCAAAGACGCAAGGAACCATCCTTCTTCTTCACAAAGATTACTGGTGCACCCCACGGTGAAATACTTGGTCTGATGAACCCTAGATCTAACAGTTCCTTCAACTGCATTTGCAACTCACAAAGTTCTGGGGCCGTCATCCTGTAAGGTGTCTTCGATGTTGGCTCTGAACCGGGTTTTACCTCAATGGTAAAATCAAGTTCCCTCTTAGGAGGTAACCCAGGTAATTCCTTTGGGAATACATCACTGAACTCAGCTAACACTGGATAGTCATCAAAGGAGGGTCCCTTCTCACTGTTTACCGCTTCAACAATGTACAACTGGCATCCTTGTCGCATACATCGCTTTACGTTCATCGTTGATATGAAACGTAGGGACACCTTCCGTTTGATACCCTGGATCTTGATGGCCTCTCCATTGTCATTAACGCAAAGAACTTTCTTCCCATAACAGTCCAAGAAAGCTCGATGTTCCTCAAGCCAATTCATACCTATGATGAGATCATAAGTTCCGAGGGTGGTGACGTACACTTTGACTTGTGTAACACACACCCCGAGATCCACTACACACTTATCGACACTAGGTCCTACTGCTTGCTTTACCCCTGAAGCCATTTCGACTAAGCTGAAATCATCATGCTCGTAGGCTGCCAACCCACATTTGTCTAATGCATATGGAGAAATGAAACTATCAGTAGCACCAGGATCAAATAGTATTCTAAGCTTGACATTATTGACCGTACCTGATGATTCGACCACAGTGGATTGGTGCTCTGCTTGATGGTTGTTTACTGCAGCCGAGATCTGATGCCTACTACCCCCACTCCCCATTGGAGCTTTTCCTTCTCGCTGCACTGTACTGGATCGTAATTCGGGACAGTCACGCTGGTAATGTGGACCCCCACATCCCCAACAAGCAACCTGTAATGGAGCGGGCGAGATAACCTGCTCAGACCTCTGAGAGGGGTTCCTCCCCCTAGGACCCCTTCCTCTACCGGCTGTTCCTCTGAAATTCCTCGCACCCTGGTGAGTCCCTGTGGCCGACTGGGGCACCGCCCTAGTTGCCACTGATCTGTCAACCGCTGCGACTCTTGGTGTGCTCCTGTTCCCGTAGGGAGGTGGCCTCGCATATCCTCCCCGAGGGTAGCTTCGAGGGGCCTTCCCCACAAACCCTGACTGCTGAGAGTTGAATGACCTGATGGGATTTGCACCCAACATCTCCTCAGTGTAACGAGCACAATCGACTGCTTCGGCGACCGAAGTCGGTTTCCACATGCGTACCTGAGCCCTGATCTTGGCATTGAGCCCATACACGAAGCGCTCAACTTGGCGTTCATCATTGTCCAAGTAAGGGACATACTTCACCAACTCCATGAACCTCTCTTCATACTCCTCCACTGATAGATGCCTTTGTACTAAGGCATGAAGAGCCCCTGCCTGTTCTTCCTGGTAGGATGCGGGTAGGTACTTCCCCTTGAATTTTTCCACAAACAGTTCCCATGGAACCGTGTCCGGTGTAAGGTGTAGCTGCCTTTCTTGGTTTCCCCACCAGTTCAAAGCGGCCCCCTTTAGCTGAAATATGGCCAGTTTGGACTTGGACGTGGAGGTGTACTCCTGCAAGGTCAAGCACCTGGTCATCTCTTCCAACCACGACTCTGCTCGTATCCCTGATCGACCCCCTGAAAATTCTGGAAGCCTTATCTTCTGAAGCTCCCTTTTGATATCCTGATGCGGAGTTCTTGGTATCGTATTCGCTTCTACCACAGGAACTTCCTCCCTTAGTGGAGGGGCCTCCACCTCTACCTCCGAGGTAGTACTTCCTCTCTGTGCTAGTCCCCTGAGTGTTTCATTTATAGCTTCCAACGAGCGCAGTATAAGAATGGTCTCTGGCGATGGTGCCGGCACATTCGGCTCAGGTAATGCCGTCGCCTGACCTCGCCCCCGACCTGCTCGTGTTCTTACCATGTTTTATTCCTGCTCATGGAAGAATAGGATAATTAGCACACAATGACATCATGACTAATTTACTATCAAACTCAACAATTAATTCAAAAGTGCGTTATGACTAATTTTACGAGTGTTTTACTCTAAGAGCTATAGTTCAGGACGTTTCGATCAGGCCATCTTGAGGCCACCCGGTACTAGACATACTGCAACAGTTCTACGTAGGTTTAGGTATTGGATTCCAGACAATCCTCATCGGTCGTCATCAGTTCTTCCAGATATTTACTTAATGTTTATTACCTCGTTGTCATTAATAATTAATAATTTAATAATAACATAACCTAAGTTTTAAGTCTAGCACCGCGTTTATCAAACATTTGCCATGGAGTATAATCGGTGTCCTGGCGATCAGCTCGCCATGCTGGTTTCTATGGTGTCTCGTTTTCGAATTTCTATATCCGTCTTGCCCCTTCGACTATACGTCGAAGCTTCGGCAAGGAGCATTTTAAGAACAAAATATCCATGTAGCGTTAATTTAGCACCCCATTTTCCTATAATTAATAAGAGAAATTTATTAGTTAGCATTTATTTTTATTATTATTATTATTTATTTTTAATATTATTATTATTATTATTTTTATTATATTTTATTTATTATTATTTTATATATATATATATATATATATATATATATATATATTTATATTACAAAATTTAATTACAATAAATAAGTCTTATTACAAAACTAATTATAGCAAATTAATTAGAACAATTTAATAAACAAATAAAACAATATATATATATATAAATAAAATAAAATAAATAAATAATAATAAATAAATAAAACTTAACCTAACCCTAATAACCTAATGGACCGGTCGCAACCTTACATGAGGCCCACGCGTCCTCCTCACATACCCCTACGGCCATGCACCAAGTAATTATATATATAAAAAAAAATCGCTAAACCCTAAAAAGGGCCGATCTGTGGGATGTCGGTCATTTCCTCATGGATTTTCGGCAGCTAGGGTCTGCAACTCCGTGTGGTTGCTTGGCTAGAGCTTCCATAGCTTCTCTCATTCATGGAAGGCTCTTTCACATCATTTTCTTCACCACACTCTGCCTGATTCGATTGGTTTGAGCCTTTTCCATCCGCAGACTCTGCAAGTTTTGCTTAGTTTGTATCATTTTCTTCAGGGACTTCGGTGGGGTTCAAAACCGAATTTTCGGACAATGGGAATGGCGGATGTTCTTCTAATTAGCAGAGGATTTCTGGAGGAACCTTGCTACGCCTCTGCAACCATTGGCAGGTATAAATTTCCTTCCCTTAGCGTTCTATGAATGTTCATTTGCCTTCATTTTTTTTGTTTTTATCACGAAGTTTGTTTGTGTGTTTCTTTTCTTCTTCTTTTTTTTTTTTTGTGTTTTGCCCAGGCCGCAGCCTTCTGGGCCGACCATGGCCGCAGCAGCCCAGCTGCTGGCCGGCTGCCCCCAGGCTGTTGGCTCTCGGGCTACAGGCCGGGCTTTCCCAGGCCCCCCTACTCTGCTAAGTTAAGAGAGATTTAGAGACAGTTTCCGAAGATTGATTTACAAAACAAATGTTTTATATACATATATTTTTTTTTTCCTGTTGTTGCTGGTCGGCTGCACACAAGCACAGTGCAGCAGACTCCACGGCCGCGCCCTCGGCTGCTGGCCGGATTGCTCATGGCAGTGCCCTGCTGGCTGCCATAGCCGCACCAGGCTCACGTTTTGTGGGTTTCTATTTTATTATTCCTCTTTTTTTTTATATGTATATAAATATTATGAAAAAAAAATGTTTTTTTATTAATAATTTTTTTTTTTTTTACAGGGCTAAGGCCAGCTGCACGCCCAGGCCGTCGAGCAGCAGGCTCAGGCAGGCCCATGGCCGCCTAGCCCTTGCAGGCTGCTGGCCGGGCATTGCCCAGGACGCTAGCCTTACAGCTGCGCCGTCGCCCAGAACTTTCCCGCCTTTTCCTAAGTCGTGACTGTCTTCCTTGTAAGAGAAACGAAACTGAAGTAAAAAAAATTTTATTTTTTATTTTTTATCCCTTTCTCCTTTTGAGTCCGCCCTTACTATTCGCCCAGGGCGAGAGCGGCACTTACTGTATATGTTTAAACAAATCTATCATTTCCCCCGTTCGCCTTATAATCTGAGAGGGGTAAGGGTTTTGGTATATAGTCACAGGGGCCCAGCGAACACGGGCACGGGGGAGGGAACGCAGCTATAACCGTAGCGAAGGGAAAGAATAGAATAACACGGTACGACCTTTGATCCTAAGCTTGTAAGTGTAGAGCCAGAGTGGGTGAATCACTTGAGCCCCGATACGCTACATTGACTCGTCAATACGTATTGAGTCTTGAAGATCGATCAAGGAAAAAGAGTTGTTATTAAATCTTTACACAATCTCTATTTATAGTTATTCAGGCTGTTTATTTGGACGACAGACCAACGATGCAGGTTATGGAATCTATTTTGAAGATTATTATTAGCTGTATACTCTAATTTGAAACGTTTTTGTTGTAGGCATACTTTAACTAAATAATAACCCTGTTGAAGTTTAAATTCAAGCTTCAGAACGTAGTCTACAGTTATATTATGGATACTTTAATTATAGTCAAACCGACAACGCTCGACCTACATCATGTCCATCAAATGGCTCATGATAGAAAGGCCAGGTTGTAGTTAAGGTTAATGTGTAATACCCTTTTTTTTTTTTGGAATAATGGGTTACACCTTATATAAATAAGGGTTTATGAGATTTTATGAACATGCTTATTAGGCTACTGCTCCATGGCTACCATGGCCACTTGGACGCAGCACTAAGGCCGCCATGGCCGTCTCCAGTAGAAGATTTTATTTATTTGTTTTTATTTATTTTAATACCCTAGATCTTATATATAATCTTCATTTTATAAGATATAATCTCATACCTTGTCTACATTGACACACTTAGATCAGCTTAGATCAGCTTAAGTATAATATTTGGTTTAAACAATTATAATAGCATTTCCCTACAACATATAATGCTTATTTCATTCCTTAAGCATTTGGATTGATATAACTATGAAATTTAACAAACATTATAATATTCATGTGCTCAACTTTTAGGTCGACAGAAATATCAAAATGAGTCTTAGTGTCATTATATATTTCCTTTCATCACCACAAAATTTCAAAATCCCATGTTGAAAGCATTATGTGTGGTTACCTCCTTCGTTGCATGTGGAAAAAAATTTCATTTTTGTTTCTTAAATTTTTTTTTTTATTTTTTATATTTTTTATTTATTTTGATAGAGAATATTTAAAATAAAACTGAATGTAAAATATAAAAATTTATCTAATCTGTCATATTTATATTATTGGTTACATTATTCGTGTTCTTATAGAATATCAATTAGATAATAAACAAGTGTAAATACTTTACATTTTGCATTTATGTAAATAGGGATTTTAGTTTTTTTTTTTGTCTGTCTAAATAATTATAAATACCAATTTCCTAACTCTCTCCCCCTTGTTTTATGCAGGTCTAAAGCTTCCGCAACAAGCTTTTACAGCTTCTGTAGTGAGCCCTCTGGTTCCAGATTTGGAACCATGGCTCTGATACCATATGTAAGACCCCCAACCGGGTCTCCTTTAACTTTTATATACAGTCATACATTTTGTCTAAATTTCCTGTTTTCTATTTCTGTTTCTGTTTCTGTTGAGGGTTTGTGTTCAATTTCAGGTCTGTAAAAAAAATAACTTACATTTTGCAGGATTTGAAATTTATGTATTTACCGTTTCACCTACTTCTAACCATTTATGTTTGTGCAGGTGTAACAACTAATACATGTATATTAAATCACAAATTTACCATCTATTAATAACTTGATAAAATGATAACAGGGTTAGAATTTGCTTAGTATACCTTTAGGAGAAATACCTGTAGGTAACTTGCAGATCCCCTTTGTTGCTGTCCCTGTTTGCCGTTTCTCCTTGCCTTTTTCCCTGCAGTCAAAAGCCTTCCCACAGTTCTGAAACTCAACCAACCGAACCAGTTTTGCCACCCTGCCAACTGGCGAGGTCTCGCCGACCACCCAGCTCCAAAGGTACCCCTTTGGACCCCCGAGCCCAAACCGAGTACAAGCCAACCCGTTATATCCCTTTAGAAAAACCTCCAGCAAAAACCCCCTTTCAGCTCCTTTTAGCTCTGCTCTAAAATTTCTGTCTCTGCTCTCCCAAAACTTCCTCCCAAAATAACTAAGGTAGAAAAAGGATCCTCTTCTCCTTCCCCCTTTCACCATCTTATACCAAATTTGCCGACTCTTCCCATTACTACCCTTATCCCTAAATTAAATTTCCTCCAACCCATTCAGCCCTCAACTTGGACTTGGACTTTTAAATATTAAATTAATATTAAAAGTGTTGGTTGGGGTCACTTCTCAACCGTAACTTCAATTCAATTAAATTTAATTATTTTACTTAACATAATAATAATTTAAACATATCCTAACTCATTTTTCCATTTTTGACCATTTAATTAATAAATAATAAATGTTACATAAATATTATATAGTTCAAATTTACGGTTGGTTCACCAATTTAATTTAATTAACAATAATGTTCAATTGATTAACTACTATTAACCTAATCATTTACTTAATGGTTTCTAATGTTTATCATATGTTAATTCCCTCCAATTATAAATTTAACTAATTCAATTTATCAATTATGAACCATAATCCCATCAATGTAATTCATAACATTATCAACGTGTAATTATACTAATTAAATAAAATTAACTAAGATTTAATCGACTTTACCTGGTTCCATTTTAATTACATCTTAGTTGTAATTAAACTACTTAACAATTAATCAAGCATCATAATCAATTGCATTAGTCACTATCTCGGTTAACCTTAACTTTGCTTATTAATCAACAACAATTAATTATTAATGGACAATAGTTAATCATTAATCAACATTATTAACTCTAATCGACTTTATTAATCTTAATCCACAAAATTTAATCGTTAATCTACATTATTAACATTAATCATCATTATTAACTTTAATCGACACTGTTAATCATTGATCAACAATAGTTAATTATTAAACGACAGTAATTGATCATTAAGCGACACTAATTAACATTATTACTCAACAATATTTCATGTAATTCATAATATGTAGGCAAGTTATGTAAGCGTAGCTACTGCTTACATTCCTTACGTAGGTACACTAAAGTAATAATTCACATACATCAATCATAATTAAGGAACTTATTATTTACCGACACATGTTTTAACATAGTTTACAAAGTACAAATCCATTAACCAACATCCAAATTACGACAATTCATACATTACTAATTTATGACACATACTAACCAAGGGTTTTACACACCTACAGTTAGATCTTGTATTCACCCCTACTTCACGCTACACCTATCTACCTACATCATCACTAACTTCCACATCCTATCCTGTCCTCTGCTGGACTACCCTGGAATGTCAAGTCATGACCGGTTCCAGCTAGAACCCGTAAGCGGAAGTGTCGACTACATCGACCAAGCTTCCCCAGCAGGCAACCACCAGTCATCATCACACACCTTGGGGAGCGCGCCGTAGCACAGCCCTCCCATGACTCTGGGTTTCGGGGATAAACGGTGGGTAAAGCCTCCACCCCCCTAATGGAACAAGGGATTATGTCTACTCGACATAACAACAGCGTAGCACTTGTACTCGGTCTGTCATCGTATAACCGATCTGGGCGGTTGAGTTTCCTGAAACCCTACCCTACCCATGTCATAACATACATCATAATAACAACATAATAACCATACGAAAGTAAATAATGCATCACTCGCATACCATTTTATCTTTCGATGTCCGTGTCCCCGAGGCCCTCCCACCTCGTAGGATCCAGCTATCACTTAGCCGTTTCAACCTGTAAGTCAGTCCTCGACATACAATATAGAATATCGTGCATAAATCCTCGATATGTACACACATATATTTCATCATAACATAACGACAATAAACTCATTCATTCGCCATGCACCTGGCATAACATTCATTATTTCAACATATAACTGTAACGGTATCCACGTACCCATCATTTAGTAAATTTCCATATATTTGACATAATTAACACATGATACATATCTAAACATGACTACTGATCATTATACTAGCATCACACACACACATATATATATATCGGCAAAATAATAGAACCATATGTCCACAGTGTCGTCAACCGACGAGGTCTCACAGTCAAATAAATACAACATATAATAGTAGTTCAGGTAGAAATGTCAAAACGGGGTGTTACATGAGACATATGACCACATACAGTTGAGAAGGTCGGGCAACCTACCTTGACGTTGACTTGATGTCAATGAGCCTAGTATGACGCCATGTTACCTTGTTATGTTACGTTGACTTGCAAGTTTACTTGTATGTGATGTTTAGCCTTGTGGTGACTTGTGATTGGCCCTTGCATGGTAACGTTGAGCTATACAACCCTTAAATTTTTACGTCCAACTTGTTGATGACTAGCGTGACCCCTTAGGATTGTTTTCCACCCTTGTGTTGACCTTAAGAGACCTCCTTAGGTGCCATACACCATAGCGCTACCTTATATGACTTTTTTGGAGTACTTTGTTGTCGTTTTTTATTGTGTGTTGGTCATACTATTGTGCTGCTACTGTTTTTTATTTGTGAGGGTTGGATTATCTATTTTAGGGTCTTTTCCATTTCTGGGTTCTCTCCTTTCACAGGTATGTTGGTCTAGTTGAGTCTCATGCAACTAACCTAACACTAAGAGGTTGAATTCTGAGGATAAGGGAGGTCTTCCCCAACATCTGATGTTGAGTTTATAATTGGTTCAGATCTGATATGTATTGCTACTGCTATATATAGATTGCTACTATTATTACTGGTATTGTTTTTAGTACTTTAATGGTTATTGTAGCTCATTGTTTTTGGGACATGCTGGACTTGAAGGATATTGAGGTATGGTTTCTGCATTGCTAACTCTAGATATCTTTCATTAGATATAAGTACTCTAGCTAGTTGTAAAGAAAAATATTCTTGAATAATTAATTATATTAACATGAAGTTTGTGAAAGTCCTAAATGGTGACTTGTAAGCATGATGTGAAGATAATTTTGTGGTGGATGTTTCTTAGGTTAGAGATATTTACAGTGCTAGAGAGTATTCGATCTTGGTCATAATTGATCAGCAAAGTGCATTTGATAGGATTCTAGCTTCTATGCCATTCAAGGGGCGGGTTATGTAACTACTTTGCTTCCTCATTTTATTTAAATTTTTTTCTATCCTTGGAGGAATGTGTTTGGCCAAGTGGTTATTCTTCCAGTACATTATAGTTGGCTTGTTATTATCTCATCAATGTACATATGACAAGTTAATTCTTTTGTTGCGTTGTACTAGAAACTGTCAAATAAACCTATCTTGTTAGTTTACTTTTATGTGGTATTGGCACATTAATTTTCTATGCTATTCTTGTTTTAGATATTTAGTTGTGTTTCCTTATTTTTTCTTTCTTTTCTAGACACATATATTTTGGGAGACAACTTTATACCCTAGTATTTATTATAAGAGCTTATTCAACCACTTTAATTTCTTCACTTATTAAGCATGCCTTTAGGTCTTTTATATTACTACCTAACTTCCTTTTCCAATCTTGTATGTTTTGTTTTATTTTATTTTCTCTGTAAAATTCACTCATAAATTGTACAAGATATAAAATTGGTTCCTATATGATTTTGAAGGGATACTATGATTTATTTATTTATTTACAATATTAATTCTAAAGTTGAAGACCCATGGGAAGAACTACTCAAGGCTCTACAAGCAATGAATAGATCCATGTGGTTAATATGTCAACATTTAAGAGGAGAAACATTTCATGGAAGGGATACTATGATTTAGTTTGTTTTTTTACTTCTTTCAAATTTTGATATATATGACAAATCATTGTGTGCTAGGTGCAATTTTGTTCATTGAGGTATGCTTAGCATTTGGCGTGAAAAACTCTAGCAATGACTACTAGACTTCAAATTGAGAAAATGAAATCCCCATTCTTAGTAAGTTATGTGATTGTTTCTTTTTGGATCACCAATATTTAACCTCTTATTTCAATGCATATGATTTTCACTAATTTATTCACAGTATCAAGATAATATTGATGAGTTGTCACCATGTTCTCAATTAGGATTGGAAAGAAAGAAGTGTTATCTTATTGTGTTAAAATATCGAGTGAAATTTGGAATGGAAATAATACATAAGTCTTTCCTAAATCCAATGATCCACTATGTTCGCCTTGGCGAAGACTATTATATTGTGAATCCCGTGGAGATTTTAGAACCTAAATTGGGAAATATAGTTAATATAGTTATCCCTCATCTCAATAGCTCATTCAGTATTCTAGAATATCTTTATAGATTTTCATTCCTCAGCATAATGATAGCATTGAACTATGTTACTAAATATTCTAGTTAGATACAACATTAAACCATGTTTCAAAGTGCATACATGTATTGACTAAAGGAAAAAGAAAAAAAGTCCAAGTACTCTCTATGGATGTTGAATATAAACAATGACACTATGGTTTGAAGATATTGATTGATTCTCTCTCATCACTACTTGGGCTTCATAGTCCCATTGACACACTTTTCTTTTCCATTAATTGAGCATTAATAAAATTATTTTATCTTATCTTATCTTAACTTATCTTGTAATCATCGATTCTTCATCTTAGTAGAATAACCTATGTTTGGGAGGAAATTATTCTACCCCAATAGTCACTTGCTCTAGAACACATTTAAAAAAAAACAAAGAAATTATTTATCTATTTCCTTTCTATAAAATTTGGCATGCATGCATGTAACCTTGCCATTTTGATTGTTGTAGAAGCATGTTATGTCTTTCAACTGTGGTGGAATATGCCTATAATCTAATATGCATGACATGGTTGTAAATATATGTAAAGAAGAGGTTGCTTGAGAGAGTTTATGGATGTACTCTTTCTTTTGTACCCTCCATTTTAGAGTTGAAATTGAAATGGTTTCCATGCTTTTGGATTATTAATTGCATTCACAAACTTGTGCAATTACTTACATAGAATGAAGAATGACTATCAATTGAATGACAAACCTTGGAAAATTTTCAATTCTAATGGGTATCGATTCTTGATAGAGATTGATTTCATGTTTTGTGTCACTATCTCGCAATCCCAAGCAAAAATATAATGGAGTATAATCCACATGGTATGACAAGTTTAGTCATAGTGTGTGTGTTTGTCTGTGTGTGTGTGTGTGTGTGTGTGTGTGTGTGTGATTTTCTGGTTGCGTTGCCTACATGGATGTTAGATGATTTATGATATCATAAATTGGTTGAAGACTCATTGATTTTTCTTCTCTCCTCACTTTGCATTGTATATTCTACAATTTCTTAGGATGTATATTACATGCGTATTATGGTGCTTTGCCATCATATAGCTTCATTTGGATTAGATTTAAAGTGTTGGGCGCAATGACAATACTTAGCCTCATATACAATTTAGGTATGGTAAAAAAAAATTTGAAGTTCCAATTATCCTTTCATCTTACTCCTTTTTCCGTGGGTTATTTTGTCTTCATACAGACCCATGAACATAGCTTAGTCATGAAATGAATGGATCCCTTCTATGTTTATTGAAAGAGATATTTGGCGCCCAATACCATCATGTATGAAATTGTCTCATGTTCATATTATTTGTCATTAATTAACCCTCTGTATCTTTGCTTAATGAGATCATATCTCTATGCATTGAGAGTACAAGGCTTTTTAATTTTCACTGAAATTCAAAGTCGAATTCATTTGGTTGTGATGATAATTATGGGCATGATATAAGGAGAAATATATTGATCTTGTTGTAGCTATGGATATCTCTACTTGTGAACATGTAACATTATTTCCAATTGTGCAATGATAGATGAATTCTCATCCAAAACATCAAAATAAAGATGTTTCTCTTATGGAAAGAGATTATCAAATCAATAGGTGTTAAATACTATTGTAATAGGATATTCTGGTGGCCAAAATAGTAATCCTACCTGTATAATACCAAATTTTTATAGAGTTCCTTCAAATCTCATTAAAAAACTCAATATTTGTAGTAGATCTAGAGATGTTGCAATAGGGAATTCTAGTTGCAAAAATGGAAATCCCACCTGTAGTATAGAAATTAGTCCAATGAATAGATTGCATCAAACCTCATATTAAAAAGAATACAAACAAGACGTGGAATAAATTGAAAATGGATAAACATTTATATAATGGAAATATATTATTAAAACAAAGGTGCTAAAGAATACCATAATAGGAAATTCGGGTTGCCAAAATGGTAATCCCACCTACTATAAAATGCCAAATTGTCCAATGCAGAGACTGCCTCAAAACATCATACTAAAAGACTTTGTAACTGCAGTAGAAACATAAATGTTGCAATAGGAAATTCCATATCGAAATATAAGAAGCATAGAGGGATGGAAAGTGTGTGGGTATCACCTTTGATGTTGAAGGAAATCATGAATTAAGATTTACATTGGCCTTTTAGGAAAATATTCCAACAACCTACAAGAAGAACAAGCATTATATACTTAGTTTAGGAGGGATCAAGTTTTTGACTGTGTTAGGAGATTCAACAATCAAAATCCAAAACCTAAGAAATCAATTGAACCCCAAGTAAATCACTCTTGCCATGCTCATTTAAAGAATTCAACAGGTATCAAGGAACTTTGTATCTATAGATTTATTCCAAGTTCTGAGGGTATTCGACAAGCAAGCAAGTCCTATGACAAATGAAGATATCACTTGAAGGTTCATAAATCTATCAACGTGGTTGGGAGAAATGCAAGAAGGATCATTTGGGACTTTTGATTTCCTTTTTTTTATTTCCTAGAGGAGCTCTATTAGTGGCCTCAAATATGTGGTCTCAGAGGATGCTATAACCATCCTTTGGCAATTAGCATCTCAGTTTAGGTGGATCCATTTTGTCTGGATAAATAGGAATCCATGGCTTCAACATGCTCCAAATATTTTGGTTTTTTTTTTCATGGGCTTCATGGCTCTTGCTCCAAATTATGTCCAATGTTAATTATTGCACTCATCGGCATTGTGAATTAGATAGAAAGATCAATTAGTATTATGTCTTGGTGATATTGGTATTGGTTAAAGATGGCTAGTCACGACCATACTAGAGGTTGTTTTCATTGTGAATCTTTGGACGTACATCGATCACATCAGAGAAGTAAGAATCTTCTCGCAGGTGTCCAAATAGTTTTATCTCATTCCGAAAAGAGAATGTAAGTCAAATTAATACTCACAATTCTAGGCATGCAAAAAGTTCAGAGATAGTAGTGTGACAGTAGGAAAAAGAGATAGTGGTTCGATAGAGTGCTTAGTGATCTTATATCTCTCTGTATTGAGAGTACAAGGTGTTTAATTATCGTTGAATTTTCAAGTGGAATTCATTTGGTTGTGATGGAAATTTCTAAGTGTGGGGTAAGGAGAAAGATATTTACTTATGTTGCATCTATGGCTATCTCTATTTATGGAATAGATGTAATTTTTTTTAATCTTGGTAGAGAAAGCTCTTGAATTATTGTGTTGCAAACCGAAATCCTAGGAGATTGACAATATTCTAAAGCAATTTGATGCTTCATGTCTATTTAAATGACACATTGATTATGCATCAAAGCCTCTATTCTATTGAACTAGAGCTACTGACTACCACAAATAATCAGATCATGTATTCATATATTAATACTGTGTTTGAATGTAGACCTAGAACCTTAGCTACTTGAAGATCATTAACATCTGTAATTCCTTGCATGTTTAATGATCACCATTTATGAGTAGGATGTGAAAGATAATACAGGTAAAAACATGTTATTTTGTTACTTTGTTTTGTTAGAAATGGCAGTCTTCACAAACCAACACTTTTACATTCCATGTCTACAAATTATACCCTTATTCAAACGCCCTCCCACCATTTGATTTTTTTTTTTAAACTCAGACTCGTCTTTATAGTGACGGAAAGCACTTAATATTGGTTTACCCAGTAACGCTTTGTCGTGGCTATAGCGATGAACTGTTCCTCGCAATATCCAAGCAACTGTCGTTATAGCGATGTTGCGTCAAACACTTTGCGTCGGATTTTCTATACAAGCGATAGAATGATCGTCACTTGTATAGTGAATCCATTGCTAAGTGCTTGACCGAACGTCGCTAGAGCAACGTTTGCTTGGCGATAGCCACGAACATTCCATCGCTATAGCCACTACAAAGAGTTACCAGGTAAACCAATAAAGTACTTTCCATCGCTATAACGATGTGTAACTATTGCTATAGAAATGAGTAATTGTTGCTATAGCGACGGTTACGCATCGCTATAGCGACGGGAAAGCGTTGTCGGGTAAACAAATATTAAGTCTGTTTCATTGCTATAGCGACGTGTAACGGTTTCTATAATGATGTTTTAATGTCACTATAGAGACGCGGTTTGTTTTTTTAAACATAGTTTACACATGCCACGTTTCATATCTTTCCTGTCGCCATAGCGACGAACCTTTCAAAGTGTTGCTATAGTGACGAAAATGTTTCCACGAAAAAATGGGGTCATGTTTGTCGCTATAGCAACGCACAAGTGTTTCAATAGCAACGATTTTCCTTGGGAAAAATGTGCACATGTACTAGTGGTCTATTTCTAATCATGTTTACAATATTTATTATTTATTTGAAAAATTAACAAAATTTCCACAATATTTACTCATAAATACATTAATAACTACATATATATATATATATATAATGATATTATAAAAAAAACATCAAGGAAATGCATCTTTCTAATTTCCAATACCCACATATTTAATGAGATTATGTATTTGGAATATCAATATGAATGATGGATTCCAACAACACCTATTTGTACAAGTATTAAATCCTAATATCTATATGGTCTTAAAAGTACCTTATTGCTCCCCCACTTGACGAAAAGTGAGGTTACTAATCCACCTTGTAAGATTTCACTACGCAAAGAAAAAAATATATTAACTTATATTTCTAACTTACTCACTAGCACAATTTCTTCTCGACTAACCAAGATAGGAGAAAATGCATGTTTGATTTAGCTTGCCAACATACTACTCATTTTGACAAGGTTTGAGTCCTTGTTATATATAAGAAAACCAAGGGATATTCATTGAATTACCATTCCAACTTACTCACTTGTATAATATGTTATTGGCTAGCTTGTCCAAGTAAAAATGCCACTTAATTCACGCTTTCCATCATTCTCATTTGATAGCTTGATACAAAGGTACAACTAGTAAAATTAATGCAAGCACAATAATAAATGCAATGAAACCAATATTATACACAATTACAAGTCTATAAACGTAAGAAAAATATAAAATCAAATAGACCAAATATTCGTAGAACATTTATATACGTTGGCATATTAATTGTGCTTAATGTCAACTCTAACATATCCTTAATTGAATTAGACGATACAACAATGATATGAATTATTAGCAGGAAACTTCACGTTGCAACTCTCTAACTATAAATCAACTATATTCAACTTGAATGAATAAAACAAAACCTATTATGATAAGGAATCAAGGTAAATAATAAATTTGAAGGGAATACAACAGATTTTGCATCCTGTCCATTCATACAAAAAGATATATGGGTGTATAATTATTGAGAATATGAGATTATGTTAACCATGACTCCTCATCCCCTGGTGTAGACCAATTGGTGATATGGTGCGATGTTAACACACTCCTTGTGACGTTGTGGGTTCAAACATCGAATAGATTGTACACCTATGTAGGGGTAGTGTGGGTGCACCTAGGGCTATAGTGATAACAAATGTGAATTGACCCCATGTCATGTGAGTACGAGCCCTGCCTTAGTTTCCTATTCCCCTAGACAATAAAAATACATGACTCCTCTAGTCATGGATTGAGTCAATCATAAACTCTTTATGCAATCAATCATCCCTTTTACGAGTTGGTCCCTAACACTTGTCCTTGTACTTAGGAAAAAATCACTTGATTTGTAATCGATCAACTCATGGCCAACTTGATTTAATAACACATAACCTATGTTAACTACTATGCTTTTTATCTTTGTGTAATTACTACTATGCAATTAACTATGAGCATGTATTCAAAAAAATAGTTCAAGCATGAAATCCACAATATCACACATAATTAGACACAAATATTTATAATGGACAAGCTTATCTTGGGAAAATCCCATGTAAAAGTGGCATGCTCAACTCTTATTATCATGGAAACATATAGCTTCAAAGGGCCCAATGACAACTTATTCTCTCATGCTAATAACTTACAAGCTATAATAATGAATGCCTCCACTTATCTACAGTTAAACCTTCACTTTCCAATCTCAACTCCCATGAACCCTTATGGCTCTTTAATGCCTTCATGAATTCCATGAGATGCTTCCCCTCTATTGAAAAAGTACAAAATGACTGAACACCGTCTTCTTTCCCTTCCTAATATTTACTCCCTACCACTGGAAATACAAGAGATAACCCAAAGAATCAGTTATAGGATCTTTAGAAAAATATAATTTCCAATGCACAAGTGGAATCACCGTGGGTGCATGGAGTCCTCAATTGGAGGTTAGGTCTCCATTTCCATGTACTATAGAGGGTTCTCAGAGGTGAGAGTTTCATGTTGATATAGACCTCAGTGATATGGCCTAATATGCCACATGTCCCTCTCTAATTGCTCCCCGCCTATATAAGAGATCGTAAGATTCCTTGATATGGGAAAGTCTTCATACCCATTTTCCTAGCCTTTGGGTTCCAAATCTATGAGACACATTTACTTTTGTAATAGGCATAGAGTTATAAGGTACACAATCCCTAACCAAGGTACTTACAACCTTGTAGGGTTGTGGACAATCATTCTAATCTTGATTGGATGGTGTGCATTCTTCCCTTGCCCCAAATGTTCAAATATTAACCTTAAGCTAGGCTTGACTTTGTTATTGATATATTTGTCACTCTTGATACTCATTGACGACCCATTGATGTCATATTGATGAAACACTCACTTCTACTCTTGATTTCCTAACTTCTTCCAGAATGATCAAGTTTTGAGCAGATGAACATGCAATGAGATGGATTCTTTGCATTATGATCTTCAGAACTCGTACATGACTCATATTTCACTAAGTTATAGGATTCTATATTCATTCTACCATCTCCTCCACCAATCTATATAAGGAAAAAGATTTCAAAGGAGAAGGGACCTTTGGTCTTTGGTATCTTTGATTTTATATCTTAGATTTTTTGGAGGAGAAGGGGATTTTGGTATTTGGGATATTTGATATTAGATATTCAATTTTTTGGAAGAAAATATATGAAAGTAAATTATGCCCAATTGTGGAGAGACTCTTATCTACCTTATCCTTCATTCAGATATGAGTTAGACTTTCCTGGTAGAGGGTCAAGGAGAAGATGAAGTTGGAGCAAGGAGAAGCCTGCATCATGACCAAAGGTAAAAACGTATGATGCATTTTTTCTTCATTCTTATAATATATATATATATATATGGTTCCCCCTCCTATTTTGACATCTATGTGGTTTATGATACATTGCAATAGCATATCTTTCTTATCCTTGAGAAAACTAGATTAGATATTTCATTCTTGACTTCCTAATTGCTTGAAGAGTTTTGAGGATTAGTATGTTTTGTCTTACATGTGTAGGTAGTAGGTGTTAGGAGCCAGAGTAGGATCTCTAGGGTCTACACCAACCAAGAACATACGAGGACAACCATTGTTGTGAAGCTGAGTTATATTCTCTCTCTCCCTCTCTCATGCATGTGTTGGATCAAGATTTAGATCTAGAGGAAAATAGCGTAATCTATGGACCATTGTCTATTTTGGATTAGTATTCAAATCCAAGGGAGATCCTTCTTTTCGATAGGAAGGGAGAATCCATACAACAGGATTGACAATTCCAATGGGGATGAATTTCCGAATTCTTCCTTATATCTATTGAATTCCTTCCCTAATTTGTTTTTTGAGTGTTTTTTTGCATTCATTTTCCTCCCATTACATTGGTTGGGCCTGTTACAATCCTTGAAAACTCTCATATCTAACCAATAAATTCTCTTTCCCCCTTTTTTAAGACTATTTCCCCTACCTATGGAGAACAAATAAATACTATTACCTTTTGCAAATCTACAAGGACCGATAAATGTCTTTTTATCACTTCTTGCTAATATTGCATGAGTAATAGTTCATGTAGGTGATTTCTTTGCTTGAATTTTTCATTTTTCACCTTATGATAGGTTTCTTATATGGGTTAAGAGTGTTTTTATGGTTTGTTACCATTTGGATAATCCATGGACAATGTTTTATTTTCATTTTGATAGGATATAATCCCTTGTTTTCCTTTGGTTAAGAATGGAGTACTTGACCTTGAGTGAGGTTGATTCCGCTTGCTTACTATAGCATACTAGTGATTGTGCATTATGTTTAAAGATTTTTTTGAAAAGCATTTAGAGATCTCAAAAGGTCTAATAGTCAACCAAACAAAAGAGCCCCTTCTTTAGACCTTTTGGCTCTCTTTATTACTCTTGACCTAGTCAAGGTAACCAAGCATGGAAGATGCATTTTTATTATAGGTTGGTAACTATTTGAGTTCTTAATATTATTTTTGTGTCTCTTATGTTTACATTCTAAAGATTGAAAGTATTTGTTCATGGTCTTCCTTTTTCACCAACTAGGGTTTTTTAGTTGGTTTTGTGGGTAAGGTTGTGATATACGATCGATTATTTCTACCAATCTATTGTAGATTTGTCCTCTTGTTGAGTGTGTGATTTGCATACCATAATTTCCTAGTTTCATTCTTTGAGTGCGAGCAAAAAAAAAATTGCTTTTCATATCAATTCTTGTTTTTGGGTTGTTTAAGGTCTCAAAGTTTGCTTAGTGCTTGTTGATGAAAGCTTGCATCCCTTAATTTGCTTGTTGGGTTTGATTTGCATTTTTATTTTCAGCTTCATCATTGCATTATTAAGCAGGAAAAAAAATAATTTCATCATCAATTTTGGAGTAGTTTTATTTTACAAAGCATTAAAGTGTTGAAAGTATTGCATAGAGAATTTATTGTTTCATGACTTCCTTTTAGAGAGTGCATTGGTTAAGTTTTGTGTGCATTTGGTGAAGAAGAAAAACTTTCTTTCCCTCCTCTAAATAGGTTTCATTGAATCGAAAAGCAAAAAGAGCATTTCATTGCATGGTTTTCATAATTGGTTAAGTCATAAAAAACTGGCATTCAAGTTGCACGCTATACCCCTTTGAGTAAAAAACTTCAAATTAAAACAAAACGTAATTTAAAATCAACTAGACTTGTTTTTTATTAATAGTGAAACCAACTAGGTGATAGGTCCTTGGTAGTAGGGGTGGCGAGTAAACTCTCCAAGGCCATAAAACTAAACTAGGAATTGTTTAATGAGTGCAAAATACATTAGTAGTAGGAAGTATTTGTTGAGAAAGCACATCTAAAACATGTTTCAAGCACTAGGTTAAGCTATGTGTAGGTTAAGCTAGGTGTAGGTGATAAATTGTCCTCTCCTTGCATTTAGTGGGATTTTGCATGTTAGGGAGGTTTTGTTAGATTGTCAAGTCCTCAGGGTGACACCAATTTAGTAGAGGATTTAGGTCTAAGATATGTCTCCTACATTTCCTACCCGTACATAAATTCTTGGCCCAATTGACTGTTCCACCCAGATACTGAATGTGAGGTTGTATCTTTAGTGTCATTTACTATGATCCTCCCAAGGTGACTAAAAGTGGGAAGTGCTTGTGTTACCTAAGGAAGACACAGAATCATCTCCCTCCTCTCCCTTGGAAGGGTTCCCCTCACCATAAGGGTACTTGTGCCTTGGGTGATGAGTGGCATGAGAGCTTACCATAGATGTATCCTTTGCACCTTCATTGATTAGTATTGGGTTCCTTTAATCTCAAGGTTAGTCTCTAGAAAGCCTTTATTCATTTCTTCGCTATAGTGTGATTCTTGGAAGTAATTATCTTGTGATTTCACTCTTTGGATAGTAAGTTTGCTTGTTGGTATCTTTATATTTTTATAGGGATGTGTTCTTTGTTGTTTGCGACTAGTTTGGCCATATGGTGAGTCATTTGATATTCTGTCAGTGACTGTGGTTGATCAACCTAGTTGTTGTTCAAGGGGATTGTCTAGGGCCTATCCCAAGTAAGAAGTTCCAATGGCCAACCATAGGAGACCAAATCCTTCAACTGACTATGAAATAATTGTAGAGTTAAGTGTTCACATTCATCCTTCACCGCACACGCACTCTCCATAGTTAGAATATTTCAATCCACCTAAAATCGAGGTTATCAACAAGAATCAATCCTCACACTTTAATCCTCTATTGGTGGATATCAACGATCTTATCTTGGTATAAGTAAGGATTTCTCATTTTGTTAAATATCTTAGGATTGAGGAAAATCATTGGTTAACGATGTCTAGAATGGGTGATCAATATATCCCTCAAGGTTCATTCCCTTATGTCTCTATCTCATTGGGGAAAACCACACCTAGTTCCCCCACAATTCCTAGTAATGATGCTAGTGTACCAATGTTTTACCACCTGTGGAAAACGTTCCTTTAGGAGGAATTCCCGCCAGACCATCTAACCCTTTTATTTCAAATTCCTCATTCTTTCTTCCCCATTGGTCCACATTTTGATGCCTTCACCTAGCGCTCCCAATCCTACCATACACTTTCCTTTTGGCCAATCAATCCCTCCTAGTGTTTGGGCTAGTAGTGGGTTTTAAACTTTCACTGGTATTCCTTTGGTTAACTCTCCCATCCCTACTACATTATTCATATTTGGTTGGAATTCGTCGACCGACACTGGTCTAGCTACTAGTGTTGATTTCTCCAGAGTTCATGCTATGCCTCGAGTTTCCTTTGGTACTTCATTCTCCCCAAATGTTGTATTCCCTTTTGGATGGGAATTCACCAATACAACTGAACCTTCCACAAGCACTAAACCAATGCTATAGGGTAACCTCACCCTGGGATCTCTGTATAATCCAAAAAATAAAAACATTGGGAGACATAGTTGGTACGGCAATTCATCAGGGTCTTCACTTTATTTCATGATTCTTTTTCCAACCCCCAGTTGCCATTTTTGGTGACATTTAATCTACTAGATATCTCATGGTTGATCAATGACCTAGTGTATCACTAGCCATCATAGCTGGCCATACTTACCAAAATTCCATTGGACATTCCTAAGTTAAATGGAAAATCGGGTGAGGATCCATCAAACCATATCATACATTTTCACTTGTTGTGTTCATCCAACTCTATGGTGGGTGATAATATTCACTTGAGGTTGTTCCAATGCACCTTTATAGGTACTATAGTGAAGTAGTGCATAGAGTTTCCTAGTGCCTCTTACCATGATTTTTTGTCCTTAGCCATGGAATTTATGACCCACTTCTAGTTACCTATTCTCTATAAAACCGAGACAGAGCATGAAATCGAGACAAATCTTTTGACGTCACTATGCCAAAGTACCTCCACTCACATCTTCGATCATATTCATGAATGGAGAAGGATATGATGTATTATTCACACTCAAATCCAATATTAGTTTATAGCTGATTGGTTTGTGAAGTATTTATTGCCACCAATTTCCAAGGATGTTTCTGTGTCATGTAAAATTATGGAGAAGAAAGTCATCCTAAAGCCATAGCAACTGTATTTGATTTATTCTGAAACATGTACCCTCTATGACATTATTCCTCATGCACCCCATCCTTTAACGAAATCACCTAATCTTGCTCCTGCCCCATTCGCTGAAAATATTTTAGGTGATGTCATGAACACCCCTATGAATCAGTTGGTTGATCAAATGGGCCAAATAGCTATCAATTGAGCCTTGGAATCTATCCAACCAATAGCCCCATCACCTTCAACACCTACTCAAACCTCTCAAATCAATACAGTGCAATCCACACCAACTTGTAATGGTACTCAATGGGGGGATAAGAAGAAGAACAATCATAAGAAGAATAAAATGATGGGAAAAATACTAATCCAACTATCGATACTCCTTATACTAAAGAAGGAGGGGGGAAATGAACACTTCTTTTTCCTTGCAAGATTTGTAAAAGAGGCCATATTACACATTAGTTTCCACACATGGAAAAGATTCACAAGTCCATGGATCAGTAGGGATATAAATGTTAAGATTTAATATGATAAGACAGAAAATAGCAGCATTACATTCCATTTCACAATAATAGCATATACAGGATCACTGAAGAAACAACAAGCATAGCATAAACACAAGAGACACAGATTTATCCTGGGAAACCCTCATGGGGTAGAAAACCCAGCAAAGCTTCCTCAATATAGATGACCAGCAATATACAAAGATGCAAACCAAAGACATGATCTCCTCCTCCACCATAGCAGACCTCTCCTCCATAAGTGCGCCTTTCTCAAGTGAGTGAGTGTATCAAATGAGGAATACACCTCCTCTATTTATACATTACTCTGACATATCTTTTACACAAGTACATGTAGGCTCGTATTTAACCAATGGGTTAAATACCCCACTACAACTGACTGGGCCGACCCCTCTAGGGTGGTCTAATAACCCTTTGACCCATGTAACACATACAGGGCCAACCTCCACTAGGGAAGTCTAATAACCTGAGTTACCACATTCCGACGGAGGAATAAACATCTCCAGATATACAATAAGATCTTTACGGAGGAATGAAACATCTCCGGAATAATAAAGTACAATTATAATATTCTTTGAAGTTACAATATTTCAACACTCCCCCTTAACGAGAAGGATATTATAACAGCATCTGCACAAGCAAGGAGTCATCAACATCATACATGATACATCTATAAATCATTGGAAGCTTTCTCAACATCATCAATAACTCAACCAGTTACTGGAACATCTTCAATACTGGAACATCAACATCTTCAGTACTGAGTCTTTATCTTCTGCAGCACTCAAACAGCTATAGCAACATCAATATCTGAATCCTCACGATCGTCAGCATTGTCATCACACGATCATCAGCATCATCATCACACGATCATCAGCATCATCATCACACGATCATCAGCATCGTCATCACATGATCATCATCATCGTCACATCATCTTGATCTACAACATCTGGTTCATCACGATCTACAACATCGTCATTATACGATCATCAGCATCATCATCATACGATCATCACCATCGTCATCATACGAACATCAGCATTGTCATCATACGATCAACAGCATCGTCATCATACGATCAACATTTTCCAGGGTGATCAATCCTGCTCTCTTTAGGACATATGTCCATGGATGATGCAATCCATTCATGTACCTTTTGAACCGAAGTCCAGGGACGATCCAGTCCTATCATGTACCTTTTGAACCGAAGCTCAGGGACAATCCAGTCCTATTATGTACCTTTTGAACCGAAGCTCAAGGACGATCCAGTCCTATCATGTACCTTTTGAACCGAAGCTTAGGGACGATCCAGTCCTATCATGTACCTTTTGAACCGAAGCTCAGGGACGATCCAGTCGTATCATGTACCTTTTGAACCTAAGCTCAAGGACGATCCAGTCCTATCATGTACCTTTTGAACCGAAGCTCAGGGACGATCCAGTCCTATCATGTACCTTTTGAACCGAAGCTCAGGGACGATCTAGTCCTATCATGTTTTGAACCGAAGCTCAGGGACGATCCAGTCCTATCATGTACCTTTTGAACCGAAGCTCAGGGACGATCCAGTCCTATCATTCAATTCTTGGAGACCTCATGTCTACGGCTCAATTCACAGGATCAAAGTCCGAGGACAATCCAATCCCCTTACCTGTTCATTCAGGATTTTGTTCTTGGAGACATCATGTCTACGGCTCAATTCAAAGGACTAAAGTCTGAGGACGATCCAATCCCCTTACCTGTTCATTCAGGATTTTGTTATCGGAGACATCATGTCTACAGCTCAATTCAAAGGACTAAAGTCCGAGGACGATCCAATCCCCTTACCTGTTCATTCAGGATTTTATTCTCGGAGACATCATTTCTATGGCTCAATTCAAAGGACTAAAGTCCAAGGACGATCCAATCCCCTTACATGTTCACCAAGAACTTCATTCTCGAAGACATACGTCTACAGCTCTTCTTTCGGACTGAAGTCCAGGGATGATCCAATCCCCTCACATGTTCACCAAGAACTTCATTCTCGAAGACATACGTCTGCGGCTCTTCTTTCGAACTGAAGTCCAAGGATGATCCAATCCTCTCATGTCCACCAAGGACTTCATTTTCGAAGACATACATCTACGACTCTCTTTAGAACAAGTGTTCAAGGATGATACAATCCCTCTTCTTTCTCGGAGACACTTGTCTACGGCTCACTTTAGAACTTGTGTTCAAGGATGATGCAATCCTCACTTGTATTCTCATCAATTACTATCGATCCTGGGAACCCATACAGAACCTGATTCACACTTCTTCTTTAATTACACCATTAAGAGAATGGTCTTATCTAGCCACTTGGAGCAAACATCTCATCATGATTCTCTTCTTCTTTCTAAGAGAATCTTCTAGCCACAAGCCTTCTATAGTGTGTTTGATTTGAAAATCTTTTTTTGTTTAACATCCATCGCTTGTTCAGTGTTCATCATTCATCATGATATTTCCTACAAATCAAAATTAAGTACATGATTAGTCATACTTCATAATCATCAAATCATATTGACATGATAACCTATTATGCATACAGATATCATTTACATAGTTATGCAACTATTTGATCAATACTTTGGCACAACACTTTTCCATATCCTGTATGCATATAGTGGCTATCTAGATTCCTTCCATCTCTACCAGAACATACTATCGAGAGTGTGCACAACTCTCAGTATGTCAGCAAAGAGGTTTCATTCTAGACAAGCAACAATGGAATGTTTGACCATCTTACCAATCATATGCATATTAGTAGTATACTGTTTCAATGCTCTATGAATGTTTACACTCAGTATGATATATTATAGGAATACAAATATGCATACAACCTATTACGGACAATATCATTTATTATTTCAAATAACAACTTAAATACTTATATTTTATGTTTGTGTGGTTGCCTCCCGCTTGATCTTCTATATGTCTTTTGAACTTCTATTCATTCTGTGCCACTGTGCATGCTCAAGTGTGCACTAGTGTCATCCTCATGATCTCATACACAAACATACATTCATTAGTATATTCTTAATATTATCAAAACATTCTAATTCTAAATAATCTTGAATATATATAGTCATGATCATTAGTATTCAGAGTTTCAAGGAAGTCTTCTTTTACTCATGCATATTCTTGTTTGATCATAGTACTCTTCAGGTTAATTAAATCATCAAGATAAGAGACATAGTATGCATAAACCCTTGATTACTAACTTTATGAATAAGCATAACCAATCATACCAAGTATACTTATATAAGGGATCCTAACACAAGGTAAGATTCTAACTTGACATAGGTAAACATACCTGGATTAATATACCTGCTTAGTAATGTATAACATACCTAAACAATCTCTTCAATGATTTAGAGATCCTGAGCTAGAACCTGCATGTCTCATAGGTTAAGCATAATATAACAAAGTCATACATACCTCGTAAGTAGAACAAAGATTATGGATGAGTCTTTGTCTTCATGTTGTCATGGTCATGGAACTTGATTTGTCTTTTGTGATGTACCTGTATCTTGTTAGCAGACAACATCAACCTCACACAACACCATAATGCATTAGTACAATCATATAGCCCTAATCAATGAATGTCTTCGATCATTCACATGCATTCATAGTGTTACTAGGGTGATAAGACAATTCTAACATTAATCAAGATTGTACTAATAAATAATATGAAGACAAACACATCATGAACTTAATCAAGAATCAGATTTCAAGACATACCTGAACCTCCTTAAGTCATACCTGTCGAGACTTCTTGTAGTCTTCTTATGTAAGGCCTTAGCCTCATCTCCCCCATGAAACTTGATCTGGAGCTTGATTAGGGTTTGCTAGAGAAACCCTAAAAATTCAATCTTTGACTTTCACAATTCCGAATGAATGGAAGGATGTGTCTTACTGAGCTGATCAAACTAGCATACTTCAATTTTGAAATCTCCAAAAAATTGACCCCTCAAAATTGCCTTTGAAACTTCTAGATCTTCTGGACAGGATCCCGAACTAGGGTTTGATGAAGCCCACCCTTTTGCTCAATCAAAAGGTTTGATCCAAGGCTCTAAACTCTTATTTTTCTGAGGAGCTTCCAGCTGTGGTTACAGACTTCAAAAGTTCCAACTTTTGCTGAAGCCCTAATTTTCCATCTTTCCGATCAAAAATCCCAAGCTAGCGTTTAATCAAGCCCAGTTTTCTACCCAACCAAAAAATTCGATCTTGGTCTCTAAATTTCGATTTTCCTGAGTAGCATTCAGCCATGGATTCCGATTCCAAAAATTCTAACTTTCTCCGAAACCCTAAATTCCGGAAGCCATGAATAAAGGTGCTCCAAAAATAATTCTGTTTTGACAGAAATATGTACCTAATTGTTTCTGTTATAAATCCAAAATTTTTGCTCCACAAGGTCTGAAAACTTTTTTTCCAGTAGCCTGATCTGTCATCTTTCCATCCTGATAGGTCTGACCTCAATTGGATTTTCTGAGAGAGAGTTATGCCAAATGTCGCAACGTGACCTGTTTATGGGATAAAACAGGATAGCGAACTTGTACGGAGTGCCACGTGTCACTGGTTCAGTTTCGGCCTCTGAAAAAGCTTCCTGAGATAGTACAGTCTGTGTACTACCTTTCACTTTTTATGAAATTTCATTTGGAGCTTCCTAGCCCAAGTTATGACCTTTTTTCCTAGGTCACCTGATTTTGACTGAGATCTGGAAGAGGCAGAAACCCTAACTTGTACTGATCATAACTTACAAAGTACAACGAATCTGAGGGTGCCTTTTGGACAAAAGATACCTGGAGATGTTATCTACGACCTGTAAAGGTTTCAGATCCTGAACCTTTGCCAAAATGGCTTTATAGCGAAAGTTCCACGATGACTGGTTTTTGCTATATAAAACCCTAACCTTCAAATTGTCGTAAGTAAAGCAAGTGTCGTAAGTGCCATACCTTGCCTTCCTTCAGTTTAGCTCTGATACCATGCTAAGATTTAATATGATAAGATAGAAAATAGTAGCATTGCATTCCATTTCACAATAATAGCATATACAGGATCACTGAAGAAACAACAAGCATAGCATAAACACAAGAGACACAGATTTATCCTGGGAAACCCTCATGGGGTAGAAAACCCAGCAAAGCTTCCTCAATATAGATGACCAGCAATATACAAAGATGCAAACCAAAGACATGATCTCCTCCTCCACCATAGCAGACCTCTCCTCCACAAGTGCGCCTTTCTCAAGTGAGTGAGTGTATCAAATGAGGAATACACCTCCTCTATTTATACACTACTCTGACATATCTTTTACACAAGTACATGTAGGCTCGTATTTAACCAATGGGTTAAATACCCCACTACAACTGACTGGGCCGACCCCTCTAGGGTGGTCTAATAACCCTTTGACCCATGTAACACATACAGGGCCAACCTCCACTAGGGAAGTCTAATAACCCGAGTTACCACATTCCGACGGAGGAATAAACATCTCCGGATATACAATAAGATCTTTATGGAGGAATGAAACATCTCCGGAATAATAAAGTACAATTATAATATTCTTTGAAGTTACAATATTTCAACAATAAATCGCAACAAGTCATATTCAAACAATCCCTTTTCACAACAACATTTGGAAACCTTTAATCCCTCCCCTTCATGGGGTGATCAAGGTGACAAGTCTCAATCCCGGGGCCATGCCACTATTTTCACGTGTGAGCATGGTGTCTCATTGCAAACTCGCGCTCAGAACTATGATGCTTTCGGTAATAATCTAGTCACATGTGATCCATACTCGTCCCAACCAAATGGATCCTTTCACATTGAAAATCCTCTAGTTGACATTCTTTCACGCTTCCCAAAGGGAATTTTGAAAATGTCTACTCACAACCCCTATGCACGAGTGGCTTATAATTATAGCATTGTTGAGGACCTTTCTCAAGAATATTGTTACAAGTTCATATTATAAGTCCTCCAAAGTTGTCCCTTACAATGGAAGGAATTAATAAAATGCGATACGAGGTGTGGATCTGTCCAACCCAAATGACATCACTTTCACTCCTAATCAATATTTCCTTAGGCTCCCTTCTCAAGTGGCTTTTCATATACATGTGATGTCCATGTCTTGTTGGAAGGTGTTGTATTCTCCTACTTTCCCCCCCTCACAGACTACATGGTACGCGCCATTGAAGGGAATGTGGTTCAACCTAAGGGGACCATTCACTCTTTTCATATTGAGTTGGGAGAGAATATAGTTGATGTTGAGGTGGTTGATTCAACACTAGATTATAATCTCCATTTGGGAAAAAGTCGCACATATGTTGTGACTGTAGTTGTCTCATCGATTTTCCATGTGATTTGTTTTCCTCGTGAGGGAAAGGTAGTCACAATCGATTAGTTATACTTATTCACTACTTAGTTGAGGTATCCTAGTGGCCAAAAGGTTTCCCTCGTTAGTTCTACCCACTCAACTGCCAACTCAACATATTCTAGTGTTGGAGCAAGACTCTTTAAGAATTCTTCCTTGATGAGTACTTTCCCTATCTCACCCCCACTGTGTTATGTTGAGTCCTCTTCTATTCACACATTTTCATGAATAACTGTTGGATTTATATCTATTGGGAATGCCACTACTCCATTGATAACACTCAATGGGTTGGATCTGTGGATTGAGTCAAACCATTTTGTGCCTGCTAGGGGAAAGACACCAATCATTGCAATTCATATTGGAGACAAGTCACCAATCACTACCAATCATATTGGAGACAAGCCACTAGTTGTTGCAAGTCATGTTGGGGGCACACAACCAATCTCTACAAGTTATGCTAGGGAAAGCATCTAGCTCTCGCAGGTCACGATGGGAACATTGATATGGTTGTGGATGATTCTTTTAGTAGATATGCAAACTCCTTTGATGATGAGTTTGTTCTTGTATAATCTACTACTACTTTCATCTTTGATCTTCCTAACGAGTTTTATCTTACTGATTGTAGGTCCTCAGGCCATGGTGTTCTTGAGCCTTTTCTAGGAGACTTTGTCGTGGTAACAAATATGGTGGAAGACACTAAATTTGGACATACTACTACCCAAATAACCTGTATCATATATTTCTTTTTGGATTTTTTATTATCTATGATTATGGTATTAATGTTTCTTGGATACATGACATTGCACTGGACTCTTGGTTTCTTTGGAATCACACTTTGCAAATTGTTCGATTCAGTCAAGTATATTAAGAATCTTGCATATAGGTTTAGGCCTTCGCTTTATTACGATGCATTTAAATATTTTGCCACCCAAATTTTCCATAGGGTCAAACATGTTGGATCTTGGTGCATTAGCCTTTTGTATTTGCATGAGCCTACCTATCATAGGTTCCCTAGATAACACCTTAATATCCTTATTCAAATCAAATAGAATGCATAATTCACATATGTAAAATTATAATTTTAATTATTATTAAGATAATTATATTTACAATAGACATTTTTATATAAATATTATATCTATTGTATCCATGTATTATTTATGTTTATGCCGAAGGCGTATATAAGGGGCCGCCTCCCCTCAGGCCATCGTCGTCTGTCGACGACCTATGAAGAGTTGCCACCTGTCGTCATTTCGATTATACAACTGCCGCCAATTGTCGTCATTGTCAATTATGGAGCCTCCGTTACTCACCTGGAGAAGGCCGCATACGATTCCCTCCATGATGCCTTCAGGTCTGGGATGAAGAATTTACTGTCAGTTGACGGCTGTGCAATCTTCGCGCCGGACTGCCAGCTCTTACTCCTACTCCTACAAACCGTAAGAGCTTCTACCTCCTCAGGACTGCCACGTTCTGAAAATGAAAATCGAATGTGGACTGGCCCAAAACTTGGTGCTTTGAATGTAATCGTTGAGCCCGAAAGTGCAAGAGATAAAGGTGCCACATTTAGTTTACGACTACGTGATTTCGGTAGAAACTTATGCGTTTAAGATGGAGACTCATACCATGAAATCAATAATTGAATTTTAGAGCTTGTGAAGGATTTTTGTTTGAATTTTCCAGTGAAGTTAGAAGGCAAAGAGAACCAGCTTCAAACCGCATGATCTCTAGATCTTAATACCAAATTGCTAGCATATTTTTAGATATTGAGATTGTAAATACTTGTGATATATTACAATTGTAAAGAAAACTGCCAACCACTTGCCCATCAGGCTATTTGCTTGCTTGTACACCTACCTAATGAAGTGCAAATTAAACTAGGAAATCAAACTGCAACAAAGAAGATTCGTGTAAATGAGATCTCAATTAACGAAGGAAGTTGTTGAATGATGACTCGCACCAAATCACAGAGATAGGCGCTGAAACCTTGAGATTTGAAATGCCATGTCACCAACAAACCAATCGCAGAATCAATATATGACGGCCAAAAAAATGGATTTGAGTTTATCTTAAGGTAGACTTTTAGTTGAAGTTTAATAAAAGATTTAATTTAAATCTCTCACGAATTTTTGTTTTTAATTAGATCATAATTTACTTTTACTTTTACTTTTATTATATTTGATTTCCTTTTAAATCATTTTACTATTTAGTAACTATTTTGACATTTTAAACTCAGTTTTACTTACAATTGATTTGTTTTGATTGCAGACTTTGTGAAGAAAGGGTGATTCACGAGAAAAAGATCATAAGGATATTACGAACAATTTGCAGAGAAAAAAGAGGAAATTTTGCGACATACCAAATCAAAGTGGAGCGAAGGATGAGCTAATCTTGGAAGAGGAACTCACTGGAAGATATTAATGGTATCTGACCATCTATATAAATAAACAAATTCAATTGTCATGGGGGAGGTCTCCACAGAAATTGAGAAGTTTCCTTTTCAAAACACTGTAATCTATTTTTGTAATATTTTTATGAGTGAAGAAATGATGATCCATTGCTTCTAGGAATGTTCTTTGGGCATCGATCAGATCTTTGTAAATGTTTTTATGAGATCTCTCTTCAGTGAGAATATTGGCTCCCTTTATGATGTCATGGATGATAAAGAAAATATCATAGAGTGAGAGACAAGATCTCTCATTGAAGTTTATCTCTATTTTTAAGTGTTCAGTTGTGCAATTCTCGATTTATGCATGTCTCGTAAGGCCTCCTCATGTTGCAATTTGAATGTTTTGAACTTAAGACATAATTGTGCAATTGTAGACGGTTCACGTAAGACTTTACTTAGAAAAGAGCACGTTAAGTTATCATGTGTTTACTTGTAATAAGATGCTATCATGTGTTTACTTGTAAGAAGATCGAGATCATGAACATTGTAGACAACATACTTCTTAAAGCCAATGGGTGGGTAGCATCTTGTCTTCTTCTTGTTAGACCCGTGGCCAATATATGGTGTAAGCGAATATCCCTTGAATATTTTCATAAAACACTTAATCAATAGCCTTTATTGGAGTCGTCCTTTGCACTTTGTTGTGGAGTCTTCACTTACGACCAATCCACACTCAATTTTCAAAATGTGACAGTCCTGAGTAGGTGGAAGCTGCTCACTGATGTTGTCATCATCTTCTTCTTCAACAAGAGAAAAGTCAGACGGATCTGCCTCAAAGGGTGAAATATGGAGGGCTTGGCTCCATTCAAATTCACCAACCACGATCACCTTTTCTAGCCTCCATTAATGTCATTAAGGTGGACAACTGTTTCCGCGGTGGAGTGAGGACAATGGTGGATTGGCGAGCCCTAACGAGACGGAAGTTATCAACAGGAGTACTCAGTTGACATTTCCAGAGGGATGGCCAACGGTGACCGAAATATTTAGCCGTCCGGGCGAAATCGTTGCACAAATAGACAACTCCTATGTGGTTTATGTATGTCCGTTGAGCTATGGTCAAGTGGTACATATTTGGGAATTGGGAATTTTCCATCATCCACTTTCTTCCACCATTCATGGCCCACTACGGAATCAAACATAGAGAACTGATGTAGGTTTCTTGGAATTCAACCATTCCAGAATTGATCTTCATCGATACTGCTCTTCCTGTTGCAGATGGCGCTATCATGTGTTACAGTAGTAGATGATCCCGATTAAACCGAGAAAGAAGAAGAGGGAAAAAAAGGGCCCGCCACCCAGACAGGTTTCTCTATCTCCTTTCCTATGTATTCGATGAACGGAGACTCCAGCTCCCCGAATGTGTTGACCAAAATCCCCACACAGTCTTTCATCCCGTGCATCCACGACGAAGATTGAGATAATGTAACCCCTGACTGTTTGTAGGAATATGACAGGTGAGCCCCAATGTCCCATCACCACGGGATCATGGCAAGATCGCTGCAGCAGATCCACATCACAACACAATGAGAATGGATTTACATATTCTTCTTCTTCTTCTGTATGCGCCATTAGAAGAGTAGAGGTAAATCCACATCCATGTTCTCCTAAGAATTGAGAGATGAAACATAGATTGCCCAGGAACTACAGAGGAGTCAGGAAGTGCCCGTGGGGAAAGTTTGCTGTAGAAATCATAGATCCTACCAGGAAGGGCTCTCGAATTTGGTTGGGCACTTTCAACACTACCGAAGACACAACTCTCACTTATAACCACGCTGCCTCCTAATCTGTACGTAATCTAAATCTACTGTCATCTCACCACACAGTTGTAAGGTGCATGATGGAACCGCCCATGTTATCTACCATGTACGTTGGATAAGTGTCCACCTACATATTGCTTATCCCATTTGCATGGGTGTGCATTGTATTTTATTTCAATAAGCCCGAAGCTCGAGAGCTCTGTGTGCCGAGTGGAGAGGTAAGCTGAACTGATTTTGCATGTTATTGGTTTTATTTTCCCTAGTGGCAGTACTTTGTTGAACTGTTGTGTGGGTTTCCTTCATTTCTCATGGGCACTTGCCGGTTGTACTTTAAGTGGGAAATTTCAGTCGTTTTCTTTGTGTCCCCTTTGCTTGATTTTTCTTCATTTTCCATGCCACTTCCAGATTCATACACCTATTAACATCACTTGCCAAGTCATGTGGATGATGTGGTGCCCTCTGCTTAGTTGCGATGTGTACTCATCTGTGTGTTTCTCCTGGATGCTCACATGTTCTATTATGAAACGCCCATCTCCCACCTGTTGGCCAATGTGTGTTGTGTATCTCCCCGTGTACTTCGATTTAGAATTATAACAAAACTCTAATGTCTTGATATCAGTCTTGTTATCTTCCTAACCTTTCATAGCAGCATAATTCTTTGCCATTAGTTCAAAGTGACACTGAAGGAAACACTTATTTATGAGTCAAACTCACTTTAATTTTAGAGAAACCTCACTTTGCACTCAATCTCAGATTTTTTCATTGCAGATCCCTAAAAATGTCTATTAAATTTCATGGGCAATCGGGTAAAGTTAGGGAGGACAACTTCTATGGTAGTGTGATCTTTGACCAAGTGTGCTCAAATTTCATCAAAAAAATTATTGGGGGGTGAACTAAATCCATTAATCATCATCACTGAATTTAAATTTCAATGTTGATCATCGAAATTGAAAACTGACGGTGGGCCGTAACTGTGTTTGAAACCATCTAACTCAAGGTACATTCAAAAAAATATTTAACTGAATCTATTAACCTTCATCACTGAATTAAAATTTCAACCGTGGCATCGAAACTGAAAAATGAGATAATTTCATGAGGAAAACTATTTGAATAGGTGAACTAAATCCATTAACCATTATCACTTAATTTAAATTTTAAATATGGCCATTGAAACTGAAAAGACTTAGATTACACTCTTTATGACGAAAAGTGGTTCAAAACGTGGAAGTTTAGACTACTCTCTTTATGGGTAAAGCCATCACTTCCCAACGTGGAAGTTTAGACTACTCTCTTTATGGGTAAAGCCATTACTTCCCATGACGTGGTTCAAATGAATGCAGATTACAGGTCACGACATCATCATTGGATAGTTATCTAAATAAATTAGGGAGGTGACATCTTATTAACTAATTTCAATTCAAAATATAGAATGTTTGAAATTAGATATATATTAACTAATTTCAATCCAAAATAAATTAGAACGTTTAAAATTACAGTCCACGTTCTCTGAGAATTTTCATCATTACAGTGTGCAATACACATGTCAAGGGAAAGTTGGAAGGCTCCATTTGAGCATGTAACACATGATGGAACTTGCCACTATCAATTGTATATTGTCTTCCATTTTAAACTTCATCCTTTTGAACAACTTGGACCCTTTCGTTACATTGCTTAAGATATAGAGCCATCCTATACATTGCGTCCAGAATGAAGACCCACTCATTTCGGTTGGAAAAACATTTTCAAATCTCTCCAAAACCTCTGCAACCGCAAGAAGACTTGTAGTAGCCAAATTTTCCTTCCCTATTTCTTTCTTAACACTCTTCCACCAATCATTATAATATTCTTCACCATGTAGAGTTCAACAATATCCTTCTGAATACCATAAAATAAAATAAAAATAAAGAAAATATAATTTAAATATTTCACATACAAGTGGACAACTAATTTCATATTTCAATAAAAAGTACTTAATGTCTTTTGGGGGAGGTTTAATGCGAACAAAGGCTATAATTAGATATTTAGGAAAGCAATTAACGATTAACAATTATGTTTGATAATATTTTTTTGAAAAATAGATGAAAAAATCTACATTGATCCAATTCAGATCATTTGGGTTCAAATGATCACCATTGTTTGTCTTTTATTACTTTCTTATATAATGATGACAACCCATTGAATTAGCCCCTTTTATAAAATTTTATTGTCTACATACACACACCTTTCTCTCATTTTACAACATATTGAAGTTATTCTCCGCGTTTCATTTCCCCACTTTGAGGGTATGCTAGTTTATATGTAAATATGCTATGCTTAAATAACAATATTGATATTAAATGTAAATATCAACTCCTTATTATATTTTATTATTATCATTAAAGTTGATGATGTAAACATTATCTATATGACATTTCTATCTTAATGAATTATAATATTAAAGTTGATGATGTAAGCATTATCTATATGACATTTCTATCTTAATGAATTATAAAAAAAATCCAGGTAATTCTACTGTATTCTTTATTAGTTTAATTTGTATTTTTTTTCCTTCTTTACCAGTCATATTATAAAATAGAAAAGTGGGAATAATAATGTCAATGATATATATATAATATATAAATTAGTATTTACAATAATTTAAATATATCTGATCCAGAATATTGCACTCTTATCATGGAAGACAACGCATCAAAATGGAATTCAAATCTGTCCATGGTACGCTACAGCAAATCATATAAAAAGTGAAAAGACAGCCAGCCTTTGCTTCATCAACACGGCAATGTCAACATAAATCAACATCAAATAAAATTCTGTCCCGGATAGGGCTGCGATGACGTGGTACATTTTCACACATATGGTAAGCGTTGGTTTATAATGTTTAGAATTTATATATTTTCATAAATCTTGATTCATTCTTTGAAAGGATGGGTTGGAAACTTGGAATGATTTCACATGTGGGATAAATTGGAGTCCTGCGAATTTGATTTTGAAGTGATGTGTAATTTCAAAATTGATTGATTTTGAAGTGATGTATAATTTCAAAATTGATTTTGAAGTGATGTGTAATTTCAAATATTATATTTATATTGTAATTAGACTTTTCAACTTATTTAATTTATCAAATCACAATTTTTAATTAGATGATTCCAACCAAGAGTTAAGTTAGACTTAGTAAAAGCATATTTGCCGAACCTGTTAAGTCGAGTTTAAATTTATATAGTTTCAATTTGTCTCAAATTGCGACCATTTAATATATTCCAGCTTGTCAAACTTATCATTTCAATTTGTCTAACTCGTCGCATTAAAAATTTGAATAAAAATATATAACTCCAACCTACCAACCTAATTATGATATCAGAGTTTTGTCTAACTCGTCACATCAAAAATTTGAATAAAAATATATAACTCCAACCTACCAACCTAATTATGATATCCTGGAGTTTTTATTTAGATATTTCCAACCTATCTTTGAAGGGACAAGTTGAATAGGGTAAAGGTATGTCAATATTTAAATTTACCCACCTCTAAATTGACAAGATGAAACCGTATAAAGCCTATAAGTCCATCATCTTTGTTTATTATTTCACATCAAAGTAGTATATTATTTAATTTTTTTTAACATATTTAAATGAAATAGTCAGCATTTTTATTATAATGTGAGTTTTTTTATTTTTATTCAAGGAAAATCATGCTATTTTGGTGTTAGGTAAACTTAACTTTTATATAGTTAAATGTATGTCTATAGTTTTATGTTTTTTTGGTCTCATGGTATTTGTGTTTTCTATGGTATTCACCCATGGCACTGTATGTGACAAAGCCTACTTAAAAGATTAGACAATTTTATAGTAGCAAAATACGGCTGTATTGACATTTCCTGTATGAAAATTCGAACAAGGTTAAAAATACGGCAAATATTCGAGATGATACAGGTTCGGTACAATCAATCATTTATTTACCAAATTTTGACAAAAGTGAATTCAGATAGAATTCATATTGGTACAATAAAATATAAAACTCCAAAGCATGGCCGACTAAATAAAAAAAAATTTAAGAAAAAAATTTAAACTACTTTTTCGATTTCTTATAAATTACAAAAAAAAATTGTAAATCAAAGAAAATAAGAATTTACCATCATTCCAACAAAAAATAATGTGCCTTATATTCCGTTACTACTATTACACGTAGTTTTTTTATTTAAGTTTTATTTTATATATAATTGTTATTTTAATTTTGTTTTTTAGTATTTATTATTTATCAAAAAGTAAATTTATGTAGTTTCTTTATTCTCATTTTTTAAAGTCATTTTATATAAAAATAGATTTGCGTAGTTTTAATTTTAATTTTTAAAGTTTTCAGTGAATAATGAATGCAATGTTAAAATTTGGAATGATTATATATAATCTTATTTTTTTAAAATTAAAATTGCATTTTTTTGTATTTATAAGAAGTCTACTCTTGTATTTTAGTCGTACTTGATTTTTTTGTTACGTATTTTTTCCGTATTGTATCCGAATCGTATTCTAATACGTACTTGAATCTTGTTACTATGGACAATTCCATTATAAGGTGTCTAAGAAAGTCGTTTTTGGCTTTTATGTGGCCGGTGGTGGATAGATTGGCGAGGCCATGCCATGACCAGTGATAGTCAAATTGGCCAGGCCATGTGGTGACCTATGATAGTCAAATTGGCCAGCCCATGTGGTGACTTGATTGGTTAGGAAGCATAAACTCAGTTTAAACTTAGATGCAAATGGATTGTTACACTGGAAATAAATCTGCAACTTTAAATGACTGTTGAAAAATAACTACTATGGCAGGAACTAAAATTAACAAATTGAATAGGAAATAAACTCAAAATTTGGAACTTGGAACTTGGAAATGGAACCAGTAACTTTTATTACTTCTAAAATCTGAAAACAATATTGAATTCTGAATCTCAGAGTAAAACAAAACATGGCCTTCATTTTGCTACACTGCAATGTTGAATGTATAGAATCTAATGTTGAATGTACATAATCTAACTCCCCTAAGATGATGAAAAGTAAACTAAAAGGTTAACATGCTGCCATCCAAGAACTAACTGGCTAACCTTTTTTTTAGTGTAGATTTCCACAGAACATATTGTGTGTAATCTTCTGGATTGAACTATGTTAGAGTTTAGTAGTCCCAACTTTTCGAGTGGACACTCAACCCATCATGAGGGGTCTAATCAAAGCTCATAGAAAGATAGCAAACACAGAGGTGTAGGTGAGATAAATAGGAGACAAGATATATGGTTGTTGAGGATTAGTTAGACATAATAAATTATAGAGTGGGAGAGGTTATGTAGGGATAAATAATGAGATTAAAAATTAATAAAGATTAAAATAAAGCAATTATGAATGCAAAGTAGATAATAAGTTAAGTTAAGATAATTTTATTAGTGTCCAACTAATGACCACGAAAGTAGGTCAATAGGTTTGTGCAGTACAATACAAAGCGGGGGCCCAAAAGTAGATCCTATAAAAAGCTAAAAGCAGAACTCAAACATAACCCTAACTCCATAAATGGAGAGCCAGTCTTGTAGAAAATATACAAAGAGAGATATGAAGAGAGCTGATCCAAGAAAGGAAAATGTATAAGGGAGGTGAATCCGAGTGTTGTGATGCACAAATGACAAAACCATCACTGTCATGGGGCACTGAAGACACTGGAAACACTAGGAGTATCTCTTCTATCATCTGAGGCCAAATGGAGGAATCTCATAAGAGAACTTCTAACCTTTTGTCGGCTGCTACAGATGCATCCTCAATCATTATCTACAAATAAAAATATTGTGCTGGTACTTGTTCTGGGCAACGAGAATGTTCCTAAATTGACTATAGTAACTTTGTGCTTCTTAAAAAATACAAGTATATCGCTTCTTAAAAAATACAAGTATATCACAAAAAATATGTGGATGATTCCATTCATGAGCTGGAAAAATGCTAAAAACTTGATCTCATGCTACCTCTAATCAAACCACTAAGAATGACGCTTAGGGATCAACATGAATGCAATTAAAAACATCAATGTTTAGTAATGTTGATGAAGCCCTAACTAATTCTCATATGGCATGGGCATCCTTTGTGTCATAATACAATTTTTTTAAATAAAATTAATCATTAATTGCCATAACATAGTATGATGTTTCTATAAATGTTTTATGAATGTTTTGTAAACTAATAATTGATGAGAGCTTATTGATATTCGATGGATAGTGACAAAAGTGGTTGCTTTGCCAATCCATGGCGTCTTATCTTAGATCGTGGAGAAGAAAGCAGCCTACAAATGATTAAAATCTTAAACTGTACTTTTAGTGTTTCTTTTTCTTTTGGTAATTTATGTATGTGCATTTTTCAGTAGAACTTCACATGAAGAACATCTGGTTATTGAAGAACGACGAAAATGAATATTAGCTAAAGATTGGAATCCAATAGTTGTGATTTGGTATTTATATGGAAAGGTCTGAAGAGCTCCTACGTAAATCCCAGAGCTTTGTGGTCCCATCATCATATCCACTAACTACAATAGGGTGGCCACGCCATGAAGGACAACAGGAATTAACAAAGGATGAGTACTCTTCCATTTGTTTTATTTGTTTGCCCGTCTCAACTTACCTGTGTTGCGGTTATTCCATGAGCAAGCATTTTGTTGTGTATTGGATTCCACATAAAATCTATGGAGGTTATCAAATTTGTTCACTGTACTATTCCCGCTGTATGTTGCTTCAATTCAAAAAATTACTAAAGCATTTCAGCTTTTCATCCAAATAAATATCCCTCAGCTTCATCAAAATGTGAAACAAACCCACTAGATTCCAGGCAACTAATCAATGGTAACAGTAACACAAAAGCTTTCTGAAAAATTCAATAAACTAAAACATGCAAACACTAAAAGGAACAAAATCCCTGCATTTGGAGATATATGTGTCCATATTTGTTTTTTTTCTTCATATTTTTTCGAAGCTAATCTACAGTAAACGGTGTGGCTTCAAGTGCCCAAAGAAGCGCTGCTTCTAATTTTTTTTCTCTTTCTTCTTATAGTTTTTGACCTTTTCCTAGGACTTGAAGATTTTGTTCATTAAAAAAGGGTTTCAGAAGAACATCAATAAAGAATTCAGGTGAATTGCCAATGAGGCAACATTTTTCCCACAAGGTCAGTGTATTCAGCCCACCACCAGGGTTCAATTCTTGTTGTGGTATGCCTCGAAGGGTGTTAGTTTCAAAAGGACGATGCTAGGTTCAAGTCACATACAATTTTGGTGGAATCACTTAACCCTCAAAACTCAAGCATGGCACCTAAGTGAAAGGAATGTTGAAAATGGTGTAAGCTTCACTTTATGCCACAACCAACCTCATATTGTAATTGTTATTATAGTTCTAGGTTTGGCTAGGGATGAACTTGTACACATAGGTTTATAACCTACACATCTCTCATTTGAAATTGATCATTATGTGAATATCTTTCATTTTTAATAAAGGGCGAATCCACGAAGATGGGTGTCTATTTTGTGAGCATTAGGTGATTGAGAAGCATGGCGAAGGTTATTTGGCCGAATAAATTATGTTATTCGACCGAATAAATATTGTTACTTGGCCGAATAACCTCATGTTTATTGAGCCGAATAAACATTCATGGTTCACAGTTAAAAGTAACGGTGAACCTAGATCTACGAGCAAGGCAGTGCCGACCGAAAAAATTGTTCGGTGATATGTTTTTGTTTATTCGGCCGAATAATTATTTGGAAAAATAATTATTCGGACGAATACTTATAGGCCAAATAATTATCTAGCTGAATAATTATTCGGCTGAATTCTTGTTCTGCGTATAAGATCGGCTATGGCCATTGTTTGTCATTTTTCCGCTGAATTGTTTAGTGTAGGCCCCTGCTGTTGCCTTGTCGGGACCCCACCCCGACCCCTCCTGCTGCTTTGACATCGCCTTGTTGCTGTGTTGTCTCCTTACCGGGACCCAGGACCCCGACCCCGACCCCTCCTGCTGCTGCTGTGCTGCGACGTCGACGTCCTCCCGTTGTGGTGCGAATTTGACGTCCTCCCGCTATGCCGCTAGTTCGGCATCTTCTCGCTGTGCTACTAATTCAACACCCTTCCGGTCTGCTACTAACTCGACGTCCTTCCTTCCTGCGACTCTGCCCTGCAGTGGTACCCTTATTTCCGCCACTTTGTAGATGAGGAGCGTCGAGGCTGGTTCGAGGCTTTTGCTCATGGAGTTCGTTAGCCTACAATTCGGTAGGTAAGGTTGGTATTGTTAGTTCGTCCCCCCTCTTTAGTTAGTTTTTTTTCATATTTTAATCTTTTTTGTTGTTTGCAGGAGGTTGGTGTTCGGCTGTGCTTCTTCGAAAGGCGTTCGGCTTCGCGTCTTTAACAGGCGTTCAACACTTGGACTCGCTTATTCGGTAAGTGTAGGGTCAAGCCTTTGTTCTCTCCAATCAGAAAATTAGTGATTTTTTCTCTCAATTCCATAGGATTAACATCACCCGCATTGGGGTTTCAAGACATGTAATATGTTATCAGAGTTTGATTATTAGAATCTAACTACTAAACACCATGCATGTCTATGGTTGAGTATTTATTACGATATGCATGTTATCATGATTGGATCATCATAATCTAATTACTAACCACAAATGTGTAAACTTCTGTGTGGTAAACCTTTTTTATAAACCGTTTTTATAGAAATTTTTAATGTTATGAAATTCTCATGTTTAACTGTTAGTAGATACACTTAAGTCAATTTGAAACTATGATCTTCCATATGTTTAGGATTAAATCCTTGAACTAACATTTACGACTGGAAAAGGTTATTTCTGCACATTATTTTTAAAGTACTACTGTTATTCTTAATATAATCAAATAATGATTTGAAATTTATGACCTTTCATTTCCCATGTCTCTTATCGCCTGAAAAGGTTATTTATACAATTTTTTTGTTTTTTCTAGTAATATGTAGTTTGAGACTAGACTTCTGCTCCCATAACGAGTAGGAAGAGAATGTCTAGACTTTTAACAATTTCGATGTTTGGATATTTGAGAAATAAAAAAATATAATGTGTAGAAAATAGTTGAAGTTGGCAGCGAACTGCTTATTGAGACATATACATATAGTATGAATGTTAATGAAATTCAATATTTTGGCATGATGTAGTTTAAAGACCCTATAAAAAAATATAATCCAAACAACTACTTAGCTCAAGCATAGGGTTATATGATTTCTATAGGTCCCTTAGCTATTCTAATCAATCTTGTAAAGCGCATTCAGGGCTACTTATAGAAATGATTACGATTTGTATAATTCGTTAGTTAATAACCAATTAAAAATTAAAAAAAAACATGCTTAGGTATTAGTTAATTTATTAAAAATTAAGAGTTCATGAACTCTCTTCATGAACTCATTAAATTTCCATACACCTATTTCATTTCTTTCCACAATTAAACATAGTCTTTTCAACTATTAAGATAACATAATTATCTCTCTATTTGCATCATAATCTTTTCCATCAGTAATAGGATGGTTTTATTTTAACCAATTAAAAATTAAAAAAAAAACATGCTTAGGTATTTCTTAATTTATTAAAAATTAAGAATTCATGAACTCTGTTCATGAACTCATTAAATTTCCATACACCTATTTAATTTCTTTCCATAATTAAACATAGTTTTTTCAACTATTAAGATAACATAATTATCTCTATGTATTCTATTTGCATCGGAATCTTTTCCATCAGTAATAGGATGGTTTTTTTTAACGAAGAGATTCATTTCCTAAAAATTGAATGGGAAACAAACAATGTAATTGTGGCCAAGAATATAAACTGTAAGTGTAGTATTTAGTGGCTCTACTCTCAAGTTGGATACTGTGTTTGAGTGTAGTTAGAGTAGAATAGATTCTTAATTATTTATCTTAGTTAAAATTGCCTAGACAGACTAAAAAGCACTACTGAGTGAACACTAGATTATGATGCTTGTTTTAACAATTTGAGTTAGCCAATATGATGACATGAACTCTGTTCATGAAATTTTTGATCAAGTATATCACACATATTATGGAAACAATGGTATCAATTACACTAACTAAACAGGATGAGATAAGTTATAACACTGAACAAATTACACGTATAGATATGTCAACTAGCTTGTAACCATAAAGTTAAGCACACCTGGATATCACTCAACCAGCTTGGAAGATTATCATACTATACACTATGTTAGCACTCAAATTGTGCTAAGTTCTATGGCAGTTTTCGTGGGAATGAAGGTACTTCATGGTCGTCAAAATCCCCGAAGGGAGAACCAGCTCTCAGACGATATCCCCACGAACAGAGGAATTAGAGTTCAGCGTAAGGAGAATCAGTTCAAGGAATAGAATATTCAGGGAAGATCCAGTGGTCCATGATAATTAGAGGGCTAATGACGAGCTAACACGCCATAAACAAATGAAAGTATGTATGGATGGTTCAGATCAAACGCCCTGAATATTGACGGCCCTCAGCGCGTGGCGCAAATGAAGTTCTGGGCGATCTAACGCATGGGCGGGCATGATGCCGGCGGGCGAGTTCTTAAAGCAAAAGACGATGAAGATCAGTGGGAGGAAAGATCTATGGTGTACAGCCACCGCGCTGATCTAACTTGCGCGAAATATGTCATGTTTCAAATCGTTGCGGTCAGAGTAAACATCGTGCATCTGTCAACCGTGCAGATCTACCTGAGGCAAATCAATGGCCTAAGATGATTGCGCTGATTTTTCTCGTGGTTAGTTTAACCACGTCTCAAATCGTCGAGGTCGATAAAGTTAAGGCCATCATACGGTCAATATTTGAGCAAGAAAGGAGATCAACGACTTAAGTATTTCGAAGATCTAAATGGATATTGAAGTCGAGTATGACTTGATTGGGAGCCGTGGGATATTGGAAAGTAGATCTATGGCGGAGAAAGGGCTAACCAGGAGGGACGACTGATGTGGCTTCACCACCGTCACACCTTGAGGGGTGATATGGCATCTACCATTATAAAAGCTGGGTATGTACAAAGAATTGAACCCCACCTATATCGAATGTGTTGGAAAGCGAAAGAACCTGATCCCGCAGAGCAGACCAGCCGACCAGAAGCTTAGGAAAATTGTCTAGGTGTCGGATCACCAGGTTGGTTTGTTCTTCTCTTTTCCTATGAAGTTGTTTGAATGGCTAAAGTAAGAGATTCCCCTGGTGCCGAACCTCAAATCACCGGTCCCCGGTTGGAAGACAAGGATGGTGAAATTTTTGACACCATACTAGTCAACATCTCCATAGATATGGCCAAGGAGAGGTTGGAGGTTATAAGAGGCAGAAGACAGACGTCCATAAGGTCTATCAGTCCTTCTTTCATCTTTTCACCACCACCTAGACCCCAAATTGCCCTGAATTCATTGAGTGGTGTGCCACAAACTATTCCTTAGAACAGAGAGTGATCCTAGATGCCTCAGGCTCTAAGACCCTCTGCTTGGTGAAAGCCCCAACTTTTAGAAAGGCCTTAGCCATTCCCCATGAATTCGGTCAAAAAGCCCTAAGGTATTGAATGGAGGACCTGGTTCAATACTTTTGCCTAGCTAAAATGAACTCAAACAAAGCTTTTACCATGATGCCCTATTACCAAATGCATCCTTCCTAGGTTCAGTTTTCCCTGACGAGGCCAGTTTGTTCAGAGATGAGTCTAAATGGATAATCTCCATGATATCCCAGTTTTTAGGGTTAGATAGTGACCGATACGTTCCAGAAACATTGATCAGTCTGATGTTCATCTTAAGTACCTATCCAGTAGAACAAACAGACCCAGCTTCATTTGTCCAGACTGCATGTCTAAGGTTTGATGATGCCCTAGCTGAAAATATTCACTCCCAGTTAGTTGAGTTCCCTAAGACAAGGACCTTTAGATTCCAGTCTTATTTAATCAAGATGTTCTTAATAGCAGTTGAAGACAACCTACAGGTACCTGGGATGAAAATGACAAGAGAGATGTATTAAGATTACATACTTTTCATGAATAACTTGATGGCACGAGTTTATCACATCTTTTTCCAGGAGAATTTGCCTAGAGTACTCCCAGAAATGAAGGATTTGCTACAACCCCCTATGGAGAAAGGGATTGGGGACTGGTTTTTGCTAAAACAGGGAATTGTAATTAGAGTATATGGATTTTCACACCCACCGTATGTATTCCCTGCATTTTTGACACCCAGGTTGTTCCATTTGGAGTTCATAAGGCGGAAACTGACAGCTGAATGTAAACATTTTATAGATATCAAGAAGTTATATGACTTAGCTTTCCCCTGGACAGCGGGTTCTTTTGTAATCAAACACAAAATAGCCCTCTCAGGAATTGAAAGGATGATGATAGACCTAGGACTCCCTTCCTAGGCTGCAATGAACTATGATCCACATCACATAATCTCAGAAAGAATGAAGGCAACTGACAGAAAGGGATATGAGCATTTTGAGATGGATGGAATGATTGAGAGAGCCAATTGGTTAGAATATATTGATCAAAGGCCAATGGACATTGATGCTTCGGAGGACTCTCAAACTCTGAGATTCCTTTTTCAAGGAGGCACACATTCACCAAGCAGGTCACTTGGTAAAGCTCCTACAGGACTCGCAGACTTATCTCTTGACAATATTTCAGAAAAAACCAGTACTTCAGGGGTTATTATCCCTATGGAGGTAGATAGCGACTTTGAAAGAGATGCAAAGAGGCAAAAGGTGGAGGGTGATGATCAACAAATGGTGAAAATTCAAGAAGAGAAAACTAAGAAAAAGCAGGTCAAGTTTGTCATGCCTCATTATGAAGTAAAAGAGCACGCATTTGGAAAACCACCAAAAGGACCTACAGGATCAAATATCAGTAGGGCCCAGCTATTGGAAGAATATGATGAAAATGCTAATAACGTAGCAGTAGAAGATAAGCTGTATTCTGAGGTAAGGAAGATATCCAAGAAAGAAGTGGCCTTGGTTACTAGCCGAAATCTGGCCCAGAACACATTGAGCTTGGCCATGGCCACCAAGAGAAAAGCTACAGAGGTAAAGTTTAACCTGGAAGACATCCCTATCCCTGATATAATCAATCTACACAAAGAGATAGGGGAATTCATTTATAATATGCTGCTGAAGCTTGCTATAGAACTATCAAAAGTACAAACAAATAAGTCCAGAGTCCAGAAACAGTTGGGGCTCGAGAAAGCAGAAAATAAGTCTTTGAAAGCACAGGCAAAGAAAATCATATGGGATGATATCATAAAACAGGCTGAAGGTCTAAGGCCCTACCTAAATTTTATAATGGATAAAGGAGTAGTGGTGAAATTATCTCAACAAGGTGTAACAGTGGTGAAGGAGAGATTGAACAAAAAGCCTTTGGAGCATGCCCAGAATGCAGTTGAGTTCTTAGGTGGCCTTTTAGAGGAACAAGCTACAACTGCAAACATCTAGGATAGGGTATCCATAATCATAGGAGATAATTAGTAGATATCAGCAAATGCAAGTTATCCAATCAGGGATAGATATAATATCGAAGTAGGCACAACTCTTTAAAGAAGTCTTTGATCCTCTATTAAAAAAGGACCTGCCTACCTTCTGGGGCGAGAATGAAGTCATGCTTACAAGAGATGAATACAAGTCTAAGTTGTGGGATTACAGGATGAATGAAGAGGACTTTATCGGCATAAATACGCCCTTAATACGACACAGTGGTTGATACACTGAAAGGTGACTTCGAGCTAGCAGCAACTTTTAGAGAAGCCAGAACTCTTCATGTTGGCTATTCGTACAATGAACACATTGAGCTGAGGATATTACTCAAAGAGATCGCCTCCCAGTATTTACCCTCACTCGAGCAATGGAAGCTGGTGGAGAAGTATGGGAAAGCAAAGTTAAAGATAGGAGCGTGAAAGGATGCAGTGAAGTCAAAGAGCAGCCAGCATGGACGCATCCAGGATTTGATGAGCAGTGAAAGCAATTCAACTGAAAGCAGCTACATAACTGCAATTTTTGTATTTTGTTTAAAAGTAATTTGGCCATGTAATGAAATGACCATGCAATTGTAAATGGCAGTTAAGGCTACCTCGTAGATATTTTGTTTTGTAATAGTGACAGCAAACAATGCCTTGATTTGGCTGTTAGATAGGTGTCATATGGTTGTAACTATTTTCTGTTCAGAGGGAGACGAGCCTAGAGCTCGAAGACATCTTTAAATACAGTTGTAATCAAAGGAATAAGGGTTGAAAATATTATTTGAAAGCTTTTGGTATTTCGAGGATTAGTCTGTAAGACATTTTTGAGCTATTTTAATAAAGTTTGCAGATCCGAAGCCTGCGTTTTGACAAAGATTCCTGTGTAATTAGTCTGGTAGTCTGGTAGTCTGTATTTTCCTTTTTCCCATGTGCAATTGTGTTTCTCTCTTTTTTATTCCATTCTGTGTTATTTCTTTCATGCTTGGATCAGGGTAACGGTTAAGTGGAATTCATATAAGTTATGCTCCGCTTAGATTTTTCCAAGTATTTCACCAACATATTCTACTAAAGTTGATGTAGGATTCATCTTGATATGCCTTACATTGATGGACTATTTCTTTCCTCTTTTGTTCCACAAATTAAATCTCTTTGACTACTAGCTACTTGCTACCTTGCCCTTGTAAATGCGTTTGCAGAACCTTTGTGAATGATGTTTCAGAGTTTGTTAAATATGACTCCATTGCCCAAACGAAATTCATATGTTTTCAACCAAACAGTGCTTGAATCATTTTTGTTCCAAACAGAAATCTGATCTTCTGTATAATTGTTGTAATTGAATATCTTGGTCGTGAATGCTGGTGTTTCTTTTTTATTTTTGACAATCTTGATTATTCCAGTCTTTTCATGAGATTTTAGAGAGAGCCCTCTCTATTTGTGTTGGGTCAGTAGCACAGCACAAAGATTGGTTAGTGGTTACCCAGAATTACCCTCTTTCATCCTTGGGGGTCAATTTCGGTGTTAACAAATTGGCGCTGCTACTGGGGAGCACGATTGTTTTATCAATTCCTGGGAGAACGACATATACGTCTAAATTTCAAAGAACAAGAGAAATCCCTGTGGGCAAATAGAGGTTTCCACATTTTCAAGAAGGTTGAATAATTTTTCCTTGGAGACTCCACTTACAAAGATCAGATAATTCAAGACGACTCCACTGGAGAAATATCAGTGCGCCAAAACATACTACTGAAGAAATTCCAAAGGAATCCTAGCCTCAAGAAAGATCCATATGAGAGGTAACCCTTTCCCTGAAATCCTGTTAAGAGTAGATAACCTTGAAAGTTTACTCAAACGTAGAACCGTGAAAGATCGGGCTAGTGCTCCTAGCATCGAGACTATTTCTTTTTTAGAGGATGCATCTGTTTTTCAGGAATTGGATGTAGAGATTGATATTAGCAAACCTTTGCCCAGAACAAAATATGAATCATACCTAAGCCTAGGCGAAGAAGCTCTGAACAATTTTGAATCATATCTTTTAGATCCTATGTGGTTTGATTCTAAAAATCTTGCCAAAGTTGAAGGCAATAAGCCCAGTTCTCAGGCCCCCCAAGCCCATACTACAATCCCAGCCAGTGATCTTGCTCAGAATATTTCCCCACAAGCTCAGAATCCACCTAGACCCATGGCTGCCAGATTTGCACCTTTGGTCCTGGTTGCTGTTTTGCATGACCTCCCTCAGAACTACGCTCAGAGAATTGTCTCTTATAATGGAGAGGGAGACTGGTCAACCAAACAGCATGTTGATAGATTTGAATATTTTGTAGACCTAGAGGAAGTGGACCACGATGACGCTAAAATGAGATTGTTTTCCCAAAGCCTGTTTGGAGAGCCTAAGAAATGGTTCAGATAGCTACTCAATGCTTCCACAACAGATTTTACAGCTTTTAAAGTATTGTTTCTAGAAAGATGGGAAACAATGGGCAGTCCTGCCATAGTCTTATCCTAGTATAATCACTTAAAGAAAGGCGGGTTTGAATCAGTCCATGAGTTTTTTGCCAGATTCATGAAGGCCTATAATTCTATTCCTGATGATCTAAAACCCTCGGTAGGCGCTGCAAAGCTCCACTACGCAGATGCCTTTGATGGAGATTTCTCATGCACATTAAGAGAAAGAAAATCCACCTCCCTGCCTGCTATGCTGAAAGATGCCATGGAGGTTGATAAAAGGAAAGACTGAAGCAGATAAGAAGAAGCAAGAAACCCAAGCCTCTTCTAGTGATGCTAAATTTGATACCATGATGAAAACTATGGAAATATTGATGGGTAGGTTAGTCATGGAAAATAAGCCTCTTGTTAGGGAACAAACTGAAAATCAGATAAGGAACCCTAACTTTAGAAGGCCGCCTCCTCCAAGAAATCCAAGAAACCAAGAAGACCACCAGATAAGGCCTCCCTTCCATGAGAATTTGATAGATGAAGAGGGACCTGAAAACCCTGTTGCTGACCAGATACATCTCTTCGACACCCTAGAACACGAAGTTCATTTGACTGAAAATGAGCATGATTTTTTCACCAAGGGAAATGCTGATAAAGCTGCGGAATTCGATTCTGAACAGTACCAAATGGGCTACATGAATGTTGTGCATGATATCCATATAAAGATGGGTTGAGAAATAGAGAAATACCAATAACTGAAGGGAAGTCTGCTCAGATTCATCCCCCTAAGACTCAACAGAATATGGATAAGCTAAAAGAAAAACAACCAGAGGATGCTGCACATAAAATCTCAGAAGATAGGGGGCAACATTCTAAAGAAGGTAGGCAACCAGAAGTCACTGAAATAGGGAATCCAACGTCAATATTTAGCTTGAAGGCTGAACTGTCTAAGGTAAAGATCTCTATCCCTTTGAATGAGCTGTTAAGAAACAATGAATATAGGGAAGAGATAAATAGCCTAGTATAAGGGTAGGCATGAAATACACAAGACATGTTGTAAGTGATAGATGATGCCCCCACTATAATATTTGGTTCCAAACTAGAGGAGACAGGTGATGAAGAAGTCCCTCCCTTTTATTTGAGTCTAAATATCCATGATAAGTTATTACACAACGCCCTAATAGATTTTGGGGCTTCACACAACTTGATGCCAAAGTCAGTGGTGGACTAGTTGGGGTTAGAAGTCACTAGACCCTACAAAGACCTGTATTCTTTTGATTCCAGAAAGGTACCCTTTTTAGGTCTGATTAAAGATGTGGTAGTAACCCTTGCCCAGATCCTAGCGAAGAGCGTCATGATGGACATAGTAGTGGCTGATTTTCCTGCTAAGTTTGGATGTTGTTATCAAGATCTTGGGTAAAAACGCTAAAAGGAACCATGCAGATGGACTTATATTATGCTACTATACCACTTTTCAGAAGCAATAGGAAGTTATACAAAGAGAAAAGGATGGATTATGTGGTCAGCAGTGATGACAAACCTGAAAATCACCCTATATTTGCTGTGGATACAGACATGGGTTCCTCTATCCTTTTCAATCATGGTCCACATACTGATCCCATACCCCCATTTTTCCATGAAGTTAAGGAAGATAAGGATTTTGTAGCAAGGTATGAGGCATCAGAAAGGAGAAAAAACAAAGAAAGGCTATGGAAGATGTACTTTGATGGGTCATTGAGTAAAAATGGAGCTGGGGCTGGGGTTTGGATCATACCTCCAGACCAAGAATCTTGGGCCCTATCCTATAATTGACTTTTGAATGTACAAACAATGTATTTGAGTATGAAGCTTTACTTTTAGGATTGAGAGCTCTGAAAAATCTGGGAGCCAGAAGAGTACATGTATTTGGATATTCAGAGCTGGTGGTGAACCAGGTAAATGATAGTTATCAGGAAAAACACCCCAGGATGAGGGCTTATAGAAACGAGGCATGGGACATGTTTGGAAATTGTTTCGACGAACATAAGATATGGGCAATTCCGAGGTGTGAAAATAAAATAGCAGACTCCTTGGCAACTACTGCTGGTGGTTTTAAAACTCCCATTTTTTCCCAAGAGAAATATGAGGTCGAAGTAATAAACAGACCCTCCATCCCAGACAATTCCAAGTATTGGCAAGTGTTTGAAGATGATCTACAAATTAAAATATTTTTAGAATTATCTCATGAGTTTTCTAATGTCTAGATTGATACAAAAAAAAAGAATGTAGAAGGTCTGATGGACCAGGAATAGTTAGAAAGCAAAGATAATGAAAATTTAGATTGGAAGAATACGTTGGGAGGCAAAGAGATTGTCCAGTTAAAAAGAAACTATATTCCCAAGGGATTAATACCTTTGGAAAAGCTCTTTGATCAAAATGATGTGGCAAAGAATCCCAAATTTGAACCTCCCAAGGATACTGTAGAAGATTATAATTTGGGTTCTATTGGAGAACCTCGAATGGTGAAACTGTCTAAAAAGTTGGAGACTAGGAGAAAAAAGCAGTATGTCGATTTGATGAAAAAATATGCTGTTTCCTTTGCCTAGAGCTATGAAGAGTTAAAGGAGTATGATACCTCAATAATCCAGCACTCTATCCCAATCCGGCATGGGGAAAAACCTTTCAAACAAAAGTTGAGAAGAATGAATCCTAAGTTGATACCTGTAATAGAAAAAGAGATCAAGAGGTTGTTTGATGCAAATATTATTGTCACTTTGAGATTCTCTCAATGGATAGAGAACCTAGTTCCTGTAAGAAAAAAGAATGTAGAGATTAGAATCTGTATAGACTTCAGGAACTTGAACAAAGCTTCCTTAAAGGATAATTACCCTCTGCCAAAAATGGAACACATCTTGCAGAAGGTAGTAGGAGCAGAAAGGATTTCTATGATGGATGGTTTCTCTGGGTACAATCAGATCAAAGTCAGTCCAGAGGATCAAGAAAAGACTGCTTTTACCACTCCATGGGGAACTTTCATGTATGCTAATATGCATTTTGGATTGATGAATGCTGGAGCTACCTTCCAGAGAGCGATGGACGTAGCCTTTGCTGAAGAAAAGGATAAGTTCGTAGTGGTGTACGTGGACGACATAATAGTATACTCAAATTCTGATGACAAGCATCTAAAACACCTAGAACGGGTTTTTAAGAAATGCATAAAATATGGTATCTCCCTCAACCCAAAGAAATCTCATTTTGTTTCAAAAGAAGCTAAACTCCTGGGACATATCATATCCAAAGGAGGTATCAAGATTGACCCTGAGAAGGTTAGTGCCATCCAGAAAGTTGGAGAGCCAAGGAGCAAAAAAGAGGTACAGTCTTTCATTGGACAAGTTGGTTTTCTGAGAAGGTTCATTCTTAGTTTCACTGAAATTATGATGAGTATCACTAATATGCTAAGAAAGGAAAGTCAAATAAAGTGGACGGAGGAAGCTAGAGATTCTTTCAAGGGGATTAAGAGTGCTATCACTAAGGCCCCTGTATTAGCCAGCCCCGATTTTTCTAAAGATTTTCTGATTTTTTATTATGCTTCTGAGCATACAATGGCAAGAGTGCTACTATAGAAGAATGACCAGAATGCAGAACAACCAATTGCTTTTTTCAGTAGGGTGCTGAGAGATGCAGAGCTGAAATATGACATCATGGAGAAACAAGCATATGCCTTGATCAAATCACTAAAGGATATCAAGATTTACATACTTCACTCACACATCATCGCCCATGCACCAAATAGTGCTGTGAAAGGTATCCTTACCCAAGCAGATCCTGAAGGTAGAAGGGCGAAATGGATTGCTGTATTACTAGAATATGACCTATAAATAAGGCATACAAAATTGGTGAAAGGGTAGGGATTAGCAAAATTCATGACCAAGGCCGATTGTGATTTCTTGCAGATGAATTTTTTAGAAGAGTATTCGCAGCAGCTAGACACTGAAGTACAGATATGTCCAGAATTCTCTGCATCCCCTTGGTATACTGACAGTGTGTACGTGTTGCAAAATTTACAAGCTCCTCCAGGATTAAGTAAGAGTAGGTCCAGGGCTGTGAAATTAAAAGCTGCGAAATACTGTATTATGAATCAGTTATTGTACTCGAAGGACCTTGGAGGTGTGTTTCTAAATTGTCTATTGGAGGAGGAAGTTAAGCATACTAAGAAAGATTTTCATAAGGGAGATTGTGGCGGACATCATTCTTGGAAAGTAACAGTAAACAAGATCTTGAGGGCCGGTTTCTATTGGCCTACCATGTTCACAGATGTGTATAAAGAAACTGTTGCTTGTCACCAATGTCAAATTTTTTAGGGAAAAAGGAAAGTTGTCTCACTACCCCTTAACCCAGTCATAGTAGAAGCTCCTTTTCAACAATGGGGACTAGATTTCATCGGGGAAATAAACCCTAACTCCTCTGGGCAGCATAGGTGGATATTGACAGCTACTGATTACTTCACCAAATGGATAGAAACTATACCTACCAGGAATGTAACAGAAAATGTTATTATGGATTTTCTGGAGGATAACATCCTATCTAGGTTTGGATGCCCCAAAAGAATTGTGATCGATAATGTGCCTGCCTTTTGTTCTAAGAAGATGATTAATTTTTGTCACAAATACCATATCAGTCTGAACCACTCTACAACTTACTACCCTCAGGGAAATGGTTTGGTAGAATCCTCCAATAAAAGCCTAGTGAAGATTATAAAGAAATTATTGGAAGAAAATAAGAGGGTGTGGCACACTAAGCTGAAGTATGCTCTATGGGATGATAGAATAAGCACTAAAAGGGCAATTGGGATGTCTCCTTTCCAGTTGGTATATGGGGCTGAAGTGGTTTTTCCAGTTTCTTTAGGGTTACCAGTCATGAGGTTGTTGCAAGGGTTGGAAGAAGAACCTAATCATATGCAAAGAAGAGTGAATTAGATAATTGAGTTAAATGAGCTAAGAACTAAAGCCTATGATAGAGTGCAAGGACATCAAGAAAAGATGAAAGAAGCGTTCGATAAGAAGACCAAGGAAGATCAGTTTCAGGTGAATGACCTGGTTTTGAAATGGGACTGCCCGAGAGAAGACAAACATGGTAAATTTGACCACATGTGGATGGGGCCATACGTTATTGCTGCACACAAAGGAATAAATTCCTTTATCCTATAGAAGCAAGATGGATCTGCTTGGTTAGGAGGTCCAGTTAATGGAAGATTCTTGAAACATTACCTGTCCTGAGTAAAGGCAGGTAACCCATGTACCATAGCCTGTATGTATATATTTTTCTTTATATTTTACAATTATCTTGAGGTTTTGATGACAGGACCGAAGGGATTTAAAGCCCGAAGTAAAGGTCTTATGATTTGGAAGGGAGCCATGGTTTCTGTTATTTTTTGTGGTGTTCGGTAAAAATGTGCAGCAAGGAACAGTTTAGTTTTCAGTTTTCAGAGAATTTCTCCCCCTCTGGGTTAGAGATGCCCAATGGATCAGGCACTTAGTCTATGGGTGTTCATTTCTACCTCGCTAGGAGGATAGCATCCCCGTTGGAGCTAGTTGTTAGCACTCAAATTGTGCTAAGTTCTATGGCAGTTTTCGTGGGAATGAAGGTACTTCATGGTCGTCAAAATCCCCGAAGGGAGAACTAGCTCTTGGACCATATCCCCATGAACAGAGGAATCAGATTTCAGCGTAAGGAGACTCAGTTCAAGGAATAGAAGATTCATGGAAGATCCAGAGGTCCATGATAATCAGAGGGCTAATGACAAGCTAACGCGCTAGAAACAAATGAAAGTATATATGGATGGTTCAAATCAAATGCCCCGAAGATCGACGACCCTGAGTGCATGGCGCAAATGAAGTTCTCGGTGATCTAACGCATGGGCGGGCATGATGCTGGTGGGCGTGTTCTTAAAGAAATAAACAGCGAAGATCAGCGGGAGGAAATATCTAGGTGTACAGCCACCGCGCTGATCTAACTTGTGCGAAATATGTCATGTTTCAAATTGCCGCGGTTGGAGTAAACGTCGTGCATCTGTCAAGGTGCAGATCTACCGGAGTCAAATCAATGGCCTAAGACGACCGTGCTGATTTTTCTCGTGGGTAGTTTAACTGCGTCTCAAATCGCCGTGGTCGGTAAAGTTAAGGCCATCATACGGTCAGTATTTGAGCAAGAAAGGAGATCAATAACTTAAGTATTTTGAAGATCTAAATGGATATTGAAGCTGAGTACGACTTGATTAGGAACCGTGGGAGATCGGAAAGTAGATCTACGGTAGAGAAAGGGCCGACCAGGAGGTATGGCTGATGTGGCTTCACCACCATCACACCTGGAGGGGTGATATGGAATCTAGCATTATAAAAACCGGGTATGTACAAAGAATTGATCCCCACCTATATCGGATGCGTTGGAAAGTGAAAGAACTTGATCCTGCAGAGTAGACCAGCCGACCAGAAGCTTAGGAAAATTGTCCAGGTGTCGGACCACCAGGTTGGTTGTTCTTCTCTTTTCCCGTGAAGTTGTTTGAATGGCTGAAGTAAGAGATTCCCCTGGTTCCGAACCTCCAATCACCGGTCCCCAGTTGGAAGACAAGGATGGTGACATTTTTGACACCATACTGGTCAACATCTCCATAGATATCGCCAAGGAGAGGTTGGAGGTTATAAGAGGCAGAAGATAGACGTCCATAAGGTCTATTAGTCCTTCTTTCATCTTTTCACCACCATCCATACCCCAAATTGCCCTTAATTCATTGAGTGGTGTGCCACAAATTATTCCTCAGAATAGAGAGTGATCCTAGATGCCTCAGGCTCTAAGACCCTCTGCTCGGTGAAAGCCTCGACTATTAGAAAGGCCTTAGCCGTTCCCCATGAATTCGGTTAGAAAGCCCTAAGGTATCGAATGGAGGACCTGGTTCAATACTTTCACCTAGCCCCAAACAAACTCAAATAGAGCTTTTACCATGATGCCCTATTACCAAATGCGTCCTTCCCAGGACCAGTTTTCCTTGACGAGGCCAGTTTGTTTAGAGATGAGTATAAATGGATAATCTCCATGATATCCCAGTTTTTAGGGTTAGATAGTGACCAATACATTCCATAAACATTGATCAGTCTGATGTTCGTCTTAAGTACCTATCCAGTAGAACAAACAGACCCAGATTCATTTGTCCAGACTGCATGTCTAAGGTTTGATGATGCCCTAGCTGAAAATATTCACTCCTAGTTAGTTGAGTTCCCTAAGACAAGGACCTTTAGATTCCAGTCTTATTTACTGAAGATGTTCTTAACAACAGTTGAAGACAACCTACAGGTACCTGGGCTAAAAATTACAAGAGAGATGTATTCAGATTACATACTTTTCATGAATAACTTGATGGCACGGGTTTATCACATCTTTTTCCAGGAGAATTTGCCTAGAGTACTCCCATAAATGAAGGATTTTCTACAGCCCCGTATGGAGAAAGGGATTGGGGACTGGTTTTTGCTAAAATAGGCAACTGTAATTAGAGTATATGGATTTTCACACCCACCGTATGTACTCCCTGCATTTTTGACACCCAGGTTGTTCCATTTTGATTTCATAAGGAATAAACTGACAGCTGAACGTGAACATTTTATAGATATCAAGAAGTTATCTAACTTAGCTTTCCCCTGAACAATGGGTTCTTTTGTAATCAAACACAAAACAACCCTCTCAGGAATTGAAAGGATGATGATAGACCTACAACTCCCTTCCTAGGCTGCAATGAACTATGATCCACATCACATAATCTCAGAAAGAAGGAAGGCAGCTGACAGAAAGGGATATGAGCATTTTGAGATGGCTGGAATGACTGAGAGATCCAATTGGTTAGAATATATTGATCAAGGACCAATGGACATTGATGCTTCAGAGGCCTCTCAAACTTTGAGATTCCTTTTTCAAAGAGGCACACCTTCACCAAGCAGGTCACCTGGTAAAGCTCCTACAGGACCCGCAGACTTATCTCTTGACAATATTCCAGAAAAAAACCAGTACTTGAGGGGTTATTAGCCCTATAGAGGTAGATAGCGACTCTGAAAGAGCTGCAAAGAGGCAAAAGGTAGAGGGTGATGATCAACAAATGGTGAAAATACAAGAAGAGAAAACTAAGAAAAAGTAGGTCAAGTTTCTCATGCCTCATTATGAAGTAAAAGAGCATGTATTTGGAAAACCACCAAAAGGACCTACAGGATCAAGTATCAGTAGGGCCGAGATGTTGGAAGAATATGATGAAAATGCCGATAACGTAGCAGCAGCAGCTAAGCTGTATTTTGAGGTAAGGAAGATATCCAAGAAAGAAGTGGCCTTGGTTACTAGCCTAAAGATGGCCCAGAACACATTGAGCCTAGCCATGGCCACCAAGAGCAAAGCTACAGAGGTAAAGTTTAACCTGGAAGACATCCTTATCCCTGATATAATCAATCTACACAAAGAGACAGGGGAAGTCATCTATAATAGGCTGCTGAAGCTTTCAATAGAACTATCAAAAGTACAAACAAATAAGTCCAGAGTCTAGAAACAGTTGGGGCTCGAGAAAGCAGAAAATAAGTCTTTGAAAGCACAGGCAAAGAAACATCAAACACAGTTGCTGGAAAATGAGACCGAAGAGGATAGAAAGAAAAACATCCAAGAATTGCTGATGAAAAAGATCAAGAGATCCTGTCATTAAAAAGGCAGCTAAAGATCCCCACCACTCAATTGGAAAACAGTTCTGAAATAGCAGAGCTGGAAGAAGAGAAGGAGAAGTTGAAAGGGTAGTTGTTAGAATGTAAAGCCAAATTGGTGGAATTTGGAGATAGGGAAAAGAAGCTGAAGTTTGACATATGTGGATGCCAGTGCAAACTCATGGAAAGCCCAGTTTGAAGAATTGGATAGGAAAGTGAAGAAAAAGGAAAAGGAAATAGATCAAGACGCCTTAGCCTCCATTGCAGCTGGAGATTTTTCCTTGATAGGGAATATAGCTAATGCCAGTTTAGAGGATGCTGAGGTGATTTGATTAAAGAATCAAGTTGCCAATCTACAAACTTTGAAGGATACTGCAAAAGGCCAAAAGGAGGCTTGGGAAACCAAGTACTAGGAGACGCAGTCAGAGCTTGATAGTTTGAAGGAACATGTGATAGGGAAGAAGGTGTTACCGGAAGCCAGGAAAATCATATGGGATGATATCATAAAACAGGCTTAAGATCTAAGGCCCTACCTACATTTTATAATGGATAAAGGAGTAGTGGTGAAATTAGCCCAACAAGGTGTAACAGTGGTGAAGGAGAGATTGAACAAAAAGCCTTTGGAGCATGCCCAGAATGCAATTGAGTTCTTAGGTGGCCTTTTAGAGGAACAAGCTACAGCTGCAAACATCTAGGACAGGGTATCCATAATCATAGGAGCTAAGAAGATAATTAGTAGATATAAGCAAATGCAAGTTGTCCAATTAGGGATAGATATCATATCGAAGTAGGCACAACTCTTTAAAGAAGTCTTTGATCCTCTGTTCAAAAAGGGCCTCCCCACCTTTTGGGGTGAGAGTGAGGCCATGCTTACCAGAGATGAATACAAGTCTAAGTTGTGGGACTGCAGTATGGATGAAGAGGAATTTATTAGCATAAATACGCCCTTAACAGGCGGCACAGTGGTTGATACACTGAAAGGTGACTTCGAGTTAGCAACAACTTTTAGAGAAGCCAGAACTCTTCATTTGGCTATTCGTACACTGAACACACTGAGTTGAGGATATTACTCAAAGAGCTCGCCTCCTAGGATTTACCCTCTCCCGAGCAATGGAAACTGGTAGAGAAGTATGGGAAATCAAAGTTAAAGATAGGAGAGTGAAAGGATGCAGTAAAGTCAGAGAGCAGCCAACATGGATGCATCCAGGATTTGATGAGCATTGAAAGCAATTCAACTGAAAGCAGCTACATAATTGCAATTTTTGTATTTTTGTATTTTGTTTAAAAGTAATTTTTCCATGTAATGAAACGGCCACGCAATTGTAAATGGCAGTTAAGATTTCCTTGTAGATATTTTGTTTTGTAATAGTGACAACAAACAATGCTTCGATTTGGCTGTTAGATAGGTGTCATATGGTTGTAGCTGTTTTCTGTTCAGAGGGAGCCGAGCCTAGAGCTCGAAGACATCTATAAATACATTTGTAATCGAAGGCATAAGGGTTGAAAATCTTATTTGAAAGCTTTTGGTATTTCGAGGATTAGTTTGTAAGACATTTTTGAGCTATTTTAATAAAGTTTGTAGAGCCGAAGCCTTTGTTTTGACAAGGATTCCTGTGTAATTAGTCTGGTAGTCTGTATTTTCCTTTTTCCCATGTGAAATTGTGTTTCTCTCTTTGTTATTCCATTCTGTGTTATTTCTTTCATGCTTAGATCAGGGTAACGGTTAAGTGGAATTCATAGAAGTTATGCTCCGCTTAGCTTTTTCCAAGTATTTCACCAACATATTCTACTAAAGTTGATGTAGGATTCATCTTGGTATGCCTTACATTGATGGATTGTTTCTTTCCTCTTCTGTTCCACAAATTAAATCTCTTTGACTACTAGCTGCTTTCTACCTTGCCCTTGTAAATGCATTTGCAGAACCTTTGTGAATGGTGTTTCAGAGATTGTTAAATATGACTCCATTTCCCAAATGAAATTCATATGTTTTCAACCACACAGTGCTTGAATCATTTTTGTTCCAAACAGAAATCTGATCTTCTGTATAATTGTTGTAATTGAATATCTTGGCCGTGAATCCTGGTGTTTCTTTTTTATTATTGACAATCTTGATTATTCCAGTCTTTTCATGAGATTTTAGAGAGAGCCCTCTCTATCTATGTTGGGTCAGTAGCACAGGCTAAAGATTGGTTAGTGGTTACCCAGAATTACCCTCTTTCAGCCTTGGGGGTCAATTTCGGTGTTAACACACTATTAATTAGAATAATGCAGTATAATATATATAGCTATCACATGTTATGGATATACTTATATCAATAATGTGCAAGTTTTGTAATCCTGAATCTTACATAAGATCTTTTATTATGCTTCTTACTATAGATCTTAGAGTAGTAGTCAACTTACTTCATTATGTGCTATACTATAGTTACAACACTAATTACACCCTATTGAATAACGTGGTAGTGATAATACGAGGTTAAAGCTTACGGTTAATCACAGTTAAGAGAACCTATGGTAATATTAGTAATCAAACATTACACTTACTCTCTTATCTCTCAACATTACACGTGTTTCTGTTTGCAAGTAATATGGATATGAGATAAAACACCATTCATTGTAACAACATAATAGATCATATCTGAATGCATTGTATTTATTACGTTTTACCATGTTTATTAGCATAGAGTTAATGAGGGAATATACATAGATCATATTTACAGGTATTGTAACCCATTTACTGATTACATAGCCATATCCCTGATATTACTCTTAGGGCATAATAAGGTACCTTGTATTCCCATTAATGTAAACATAAATAGATACGTATGCTTAATCATAGTAATCATTGAGAGCTTATTTGGGATACTAGTATATGAGAGTTTTGACCCTTGCATGTCAACCACATCAAATGAGATAGGTACTCTTACTCCCTCTTTCAAGGCGGAAGTCTAGTTCAATAGTTCGCTCTCAACTTATTGCCATGGAACTAAGTGCACTAAGTGCATGGAATCTTAAGGTTGCTCTTTAACTTTTCCTTAAGGTAAGAGAATTCCCGGATTTCACTCCATAGCTAACAATTCTTAGTGCATGTGGACTTCATACATATGATACCAACATATATAAGACACAATCTATGAAGTCATTCTCATGTGTCACAGTAATGTAAGTGAACCTTCAGTATCTCACGAGGCCCACCCATACATAGATCTAATATTATTAGTAGAAGTGGCCTCTATAGACATAATAATAAGATAGTTAATAAAAAAAAACTATTAATGTCAAATTCACCATAGGATGTACATACTCTGTCATCTTTGAAAGAGTCCGATCACTAGAGAATCTTTGCAGCAAATGGTGTTCCAATGCCTACATCAAGTTCACATGAGCCTAATGTTTATTTACACTTGCACATTTGAACATACATACATAACACGCTTCTATAATTCAATCCAAGTCATAAATTCCATCTCATCTCATAAGTAAAGTTGTTCCATAAGTACAAATCATAACAACACTTACAATCTTTATTGTGTCTTATATAACATAATATTGTTTTTTGGGAGATTAGGTTAAATGTTTGGAATGTTAAAATATCAAAACATGTATAATTTTAATATGTTATGAGTTGATAGTTGTGTAAATGTAGATATCATATCAAATGGAAAGAGATGATTCTTTGAGGCAAAAGCGTAGGAGGTCATCATAGTCATCAGGAATTGGTGTCTCGATTGATGATCAAAGGTTGTCTGCTTCACCTCGGGATTCAAGCTTATTGTATAGTTCACATTCATCTGATCATCGGCGAGGAAAAATGGGTACAGATGATTCCCCTGTATCTTCTATGGGAGAACGTCGATCCCGACCTTCTGTTGGTATGAACATTTATGTTTTAAAACATGTATCAATTGTAAATTGGTGTGTGTTCAAAAAGTTTGTACATGTTTAATTTCAACTGTGTTTGTATTTGAAGCAGAGCAAGGTTCTGAAGAGGCTCACAATTCTACAAAGAGGGACGAAGTTCGAGCAATGAGGACAAATGCTGAACCAGATGTGGGTGTAGAGCAAGGTTCGGAAGAGGCTCGTAATTCTACATAGAGGGATAGAGGTCAAGCAAGGATGCCATATGTTGAATTAGATGTGGGTTGTACACCCATAACAACTTATCCATCTAATTTTCCTGAGGAGCTTCCATGGGAAAGTGGTGTTTATCAAACGACACTTGAAAGTTGTAGATACCACTATGACAAGTTGCAACATGATCTTTCTAGTTTGAATCTCCCTCTAGAGAGCAAATAAAGTATGGAGATTGTTTTACGAACATTGCAAAAATTCATTGAGGCATATGAGGATCTCAGACCAACTACGAATGGTTTCATTGACTTGATGTGGAGGCGAAGGGCACAAGTGATGGGTCTGAACAAGTGGGTTGTTGTGAAGGCGAGAGTGACCAAAGAACATGCCAATTCAATGTTTAACTTCAAAGAAGGCCTAAAGCGAAAAATGTTGAAAGTGCAATCTTTCAAGCACCTTGAAATTGCACATCTAATATATGATCGATTCCTTGAAGCCTATGGTCGGTTGCCATGGAACGATGAGGTTCCTAATTATTTTTCTAGATTTTTTTATGCGAAGTTTTTTTAAATATGAAGCCAGACTATACCAATCTTCATTCTGACTTTTATGGAGTTGGAAAGGGGCGAATATATGATCGAAAAGGTGCGCTTAGAGATCCCACAACCCTTCGACCTCCACTCCATATATATCACCCACCCAGGCTTGTGACATTAAAATCGGAGATGGATCCCACATCCCAACTTGGGACAACTGCAAGGGATTTTGTTGTTGAAGGTTTAACGTCAGCATTTGTAGGAGTTGATGTGGGATTGGTTTGAGAGAGGGCTCGAGCCACTATTAGTCAAAAGTTTGTTTACAAAACGAATGATGAGGTAGATGGAATGAGCATTGAAGATCTCAGGGGTTATGCTAAGGTTTGTCGCGAGATAGCTTTGGATGTCCTATCCAATGACACATCGAGTATAGGAGAGGTTTGTTGTTTATGTACTTACAATCTATTTAATTTTTTTATTCATTTTGAATTGAAATTTTTGTTACATTATATCTATGACATTATGTATTTTTTGATATATAGTAATAAATACATTACATAAATGTTTATTGGTGACAGTTTTCTAGAATGTTGAATGAACATAATTTTTGACTCTCCACTAGTGAAAATGTAGAAGAGAATCTGAGAGAGGCATATTTATTATTTACATATTTATATTTATGTTTGAAAGATATTTTATGCTTTTTTTAAATTTTAATTTATCTATGTATCTTATTGTTAATGTGACTTATCCATGCAGGTTCCTTTAGATTCCAACTTTTTTGATGATTTTCCATCTCTTGTGAGCTCATGATTTTATTTTATTTGTTTTCGTTTTAAGTGAATTGTTTAATTTAAGTTTATTTTGCTTGCACAATGTTTTATTTATTAACAAAATTTAAATTTTAGGGAACATGAGAACATATGGAAATTGGTGGTGAGGATATAGGTTCTTTGATGGACGTGGATATTGACACTGAGGTAATTTTGTATTGTTTTTATAAGTTTAATATTTTGTTTTTTGAATTTAGTTCCTAATTGTTTGAATAATTTATGAGATTCATAATTTGCTTTTATGCATGTTGCAGGTTGGGTCTCTTCGAGGCAAAGGGAAGAATCCAGTGGATGATAGTGGTGGACTTTCATTTAGAGGATGATTTATATTGGTCTATTTTTGTTTTTCCATACTACCATATTACATACATCTTTATGTTGATACATATGATGTAGTTGTTTTGGACATCTAGTAACTTTATTTTTGGATTATATATGTACATTGAACTCACATGTTCGGGAACCTTTTTTTTGGATTATATACATGTACATTGATATTGGCATATATTTTGTATTTGCTTTGAATGATTTAACTTTTTTTTTGGGCTAATTACATAGCATACTTTGTGTGTTAAATGCTTAGAATATGATTTTACATGATGTTCATGAATGTATGTTCAATCTTGAAATGGTTTTAAAATATATTAGTACACATGTTTTAATGTTTAAACTACTTTATTTTATGAATAATATATTTAAATTTTTGAGTGCAGATGTAAAAATCTATGAATGCAGATGTAAAATATTTTCAGTGTAGAGATGTAAATAAAATTTAGTGAAAGTTTCAACCCTCTTGGTTGTCTTTTAATATATGATCTTGGTTTCAACAATAAATTTGAATTTCATATATATGATAATTTGAATCTTATATAAATGATTCATGCTTTCACTTTTTAACTAATGATTCATATGTTCAATCTTGAAATGGTTTTAAAATATATTTTTTAGATAATTGTGTGATGTAGAACAACACTATTTAGTTGATGTACTTTCTTTTTGTAATTTTCAGATTGCAAATTTTATGTAAAGTAGACATTAATTATTTGCTGTTTTAAATTAGTTCATAGAATATAGTGTTTTGTAGTTTGCACTCCTGAAGCTTTTTTTATTGAATTTCAGTATATTCTAGCCTTAAGTTTTGATAGGTGCAATCTAAAGTTACAAATTTTAAGACCTGTAGGATTTAATCCTTGAGTGCATATTTTTTGTAGTATTGACAATTTTTGGATGTAAAAATCTATGAGTGCAGATATAAAATATTTTCAGTGTAGAGATATAAATAAAATTTAGTGAAGGTTTCAATCCTCTTGGTTATCTGATAATATATGATCTTGGTTTCAACAATAAACTTGAATTTTATATAAATGATAACTTGAATCTTATATAAATGATTCACACTTTCAATTTTTAACTAATGATTTATATGTTCAATGTGCAGGTACCACACTTTTGTTAGCTGGTGAACTATGGATGCTGTTGAAATCATGGCAAATGGGGATTTAAAGATTTTTTGTTTTTTAATCATAAGCAAGGATTCTGGGATTGCAAAGCTTATAGTAAATTAGAGCAATGATTTTAGATAACAATTTGATGAATTTTCATCAGTTTGTTGTAAATAACCATTACTCTAATTTAGCATAAGCTTCACAATATTGGAATCCTTGTTTGTGATTAAAAATCAAATGATCATTATCTCCATTTTTCATGATTTCAATTGTGTGAACTTAACTAGTTATGTTCAATTTCATCATCATATAAAATCAAATCTTCATATAATCTATATCAAATGGAACTAAATTCTATCTACACAAGTGATACTGTTAAGAATTCAAAATAATATCATTGGGTGAAAAAATGAAGATGGGTGTCTATTTTGGGGGGTCTCGTGAGAAAATAATTCTAGTTTTTTCATGTTTTTCAACTTCGGGCAAACAAAAGTGATATTTTTGTTTAAAATTTCACTTTGCCGTAAAAAGAAAACTTTTGTAGAATTATGTTAGCTTTCTACTCATAATTTTTTCAATTTTTTTTATTAAGATTTGATATGTCGATTTCGCAAATGTTTGACAGTGTGTTCTTATAAAATGAAAAGACTACAAAAGAGTTATGATTTGTTGCACCACTAAAAGCGTTGTTAGACTTGTGTTTTGCAAAAATAGAAAATGCTACGACAATCTACACACAATGTACTAGTGCCTGACTATAAGTTTGCATCCAATGGATCTATATACTAATTATTATATTTTTTTAAAGTCGATCAATGGGGAAACTCAGTCGATTTTCAACAACTTTTTTGTTGCACCACTTTTCTCTCAATCCGCTATAAAAGCAAAAAATATACGAACACCCTTTTGAAGTAGACACACCATTGAAGAGTCCGACATTTTTTCGATTTTTTTGGTGTTGTATTTTTAAAGTTATGGATTTTTCTTTTCGTCGTTTTTTTAAAGAGTTGAATCATAACTCGATACATGTTACGAAAATAAAACTTAAAAAATATCATTTCTTATTTATATACAACAAACTTTATACCCTCGTAAAGTAGATTCAATGATGAATCTACTGGTATGAAGTACGACATTCGTTTTGTTGTGTAAGAGGTCGTTTGTCCCTTCCGAAAATGGGGAAACCTGAAAATTCTGCAGCAATCTGAATTTTACATGTTTCAGAGATTATTCGGCCGAAATAATTATTCGGTCGAATAATTATTCGGCCGAATAACGTTTTTTCGTAACGGCGCCGTGAATTATGGCGAAAGTTATTCGGCCGAATAATGAAACGGAAAAAAATCTCGTCGACCGAAAAAAAAAAAAAAAATGAAAAAAAAATGTTTTTTATACTCATATAAATAAACTTAAAGTTAATTCATTATTTTCGCATGTTTTAACTTCGCATTTTTTTGTCAAACTAATTTTGAAAGGAAGAGACATTTTTTGCAAAAGGAGGTTTTTACAAGGTATGTTTCTTCTTCTATTTTACAAAAGGCATATTTGCAAGGAGTTTTTCCAAAATATTTCTTTTCTTATTGCATGTTTGCAAAGAAGACATTTTTTGCAAAAGGAGGTTTTTACAAGGTATGTTTCTTCTTCTTTTTTCCAAAAGGCACATTGAAGGTCATTTTTTTCTAAGGCATATTTGCAAGGAGTTTTCCAAAATATTTCTTTTCTTATTGCATATTTGCAAAGAAGACATTTTTTGCAAACAGAAGTTTTTACAAAGTATGTTTCTTCTTCTTTTTTCCAAAAGACACATTGAAAGTGTTTTTTTTTAAGGCATATTTGCAAGGAGTTTTTTCAAAATATTTTTTTTTTTAGACATGTTTGCAAGGAGATTCTTTGCAAGGATTGTATTTAAAAAGTGTGTATTCGAAAGTATTTTTGCAAAAGAAATGTATTTTTCCTTCTTATTTATTTGAAAGAGATTTTTTCAAAGAGTTGTTTTGGTAAGATAATTTACAAATGGTTTTTTTCCAAAGTAGTTTTGCACTTTCCAAAGTAGTCTTGCACTTCTTATTTATTTGAAAGGAGTTTTTTCAAATAGTTATGTTGCTAAGGTATTTTGCAAAGGATTTTTTGCAAGGTAGTTTTGTACTTCTTATTTCTTTAAAATGGGTTTTTTCAAAGAGTTATTTCTTTACAATGGTTTTTTCCCAGATATGTTTACAAATAAGTTTTTATTCAAAGTACTTTTTTCTATTGGTTTTTTTTGTAGATATTTTTTCAAAGAAGTTTTTTTGCAATGATTTTTACAACAAAGATTTATTTACAAGGTGTTTTTATTATTTTCCAATGGGTAGGTAATTTATTGTCGAGAAGTTTCTTATTTATTTCGAAGAAGGTTTTTTCAAAGAAGATTTTTGTTCAGAGAGTTTTTTCAAAGGAAAGTTAATTCTAAAGAAATCTTCTTCAAAAGACTCTTACAAAATTTTTATAAGGTAGAGTAAATTTCAGTTCATGTTTTTATAAATTCCGAAAATGTTTTTAAATCTTAATTTATTTATTTTTACTATAAAGTAACACGATTCTTTAATTTATCATCTATAGATTAAACAACCATGGGCAATAAGAAAAAACGTCAAAGAAAAGCTGATCGTAAACGTAATGATGATGATAATATAGAGAAACAAAAACTTAGATATATTGCCAAAAAACAAAGGGTTGCCAAAACGGAAGAGAGAACTATTGAAGATATAAATATAGATTTAAATGATAATGTTGAAGAGATGGAAATTGAAAATAGAGTACAAGAAGAACAAATTGAAGTTGACAAGAACATTGTAGAAGATGTAAATAGTGATTTACATGCTAATGTCGATGAAATCAATATTGAAGATCAAGTTCAAGATCCAGAAATTGGACCTGGTATGTATATATCATATATTTTTCCAATTCATTTTTTTATAATGAATTTTATTTTTTGATATATGTTAAATTAAATTTAACTTGATGTATAGGTACTTTTACTATTGATGATGAAATGTTAGAAGACATTGATTGCGACAAATATGGAGAAAAACTACCAATACATGTTGCACGATATCGTGGTACAAACATTTATGATGAAGTTCTCAAGGATTACTCAATAGCAGGACAAGCACAAATTTTGAGATGTTTATTAGTGTCCAAGAAGTTAGAAGGTGCTACATAATTATTGGGTATTCACAAAGCGACAAAAGAGTCGAAATTGAAACAAAATGTGATGGAAAATATAGGTGATGCAATAAAAAAATTTGGAAAATCCAGGAAGAAAGATATCAGTGCTGCACGTAAAGCAATTCATACAGCAATTCTTTCAGCTAGTACTAAACAAAAGCGTTTGACAACAGAACTAGCAAAAGCAGTTGGAACATCAAGAAAGACATTATACAAACATAGCAAATTCAGAATGCAAATAGATGAAAATAATGAACTTGCTTGTTGGGCAATTATTTGTAGACAACCTTACAAAGATAGATTAGGAGCAGGTGTTAAAGATATTGTACGAGAATATTGGTTGGAACATGCTCGAGTTTCACCAAATTTAAGAGATGTGATACGCAAAAGAATATCAAGAAATGTATATGAAAGCCAACCAAAACATATAATGGACATGACACAAGTACAATTGTTCAATAAATTCAAGGAAGATCATCGTGGAATTAATATATCAATCACTACATTTGTGCAACAAAAACCATGGTATGTTCGACCTATAACTATACGTGATACATGTTGTTGTCGTTATCATGTGCAATTTCAGTTATATTATGACACGTTTCTTGAATTTGGTAAAATTTTTTGGACAAATTCACCACCTCCGCCGACGATACGTGAATTCATATCTCAAATTTTATGTGAGAGAAATCACGATGAAGTATTTTATTCAAAGAAATGTGTCAATGGAAAACATTGTCATCATTGTGGAAATTTGGTGTTATTCCACAATAAATATCCTATCGATAATGATCAATCGTTGTCAAATGTAAATGTTGATTGGAAGAGATACGAATACATCAACTATAATACAAGTTCTAGTGATTCACATTCCAAAAGAATTGATTTGCTAGAAGACAAGATATGCATCACAGATTTTCTCAAAAAATTTGAAAGCAAAATTTATAAATACACCCAGCATTCACATAGAGCACGATGGCAAGATCTTCAATTCAAACAGTCTGGTGAAATTTTTTCACCCGGAACAATTTTGTCGGTGGTTGATTTTGCTGAAAACTATACATTTGCTGCACAAAAAGAAATACAGAGTGAATACTATCACTCTGACCAAGTTTCGATATTTGTCCATGTTGTATATAGACATTCTCAATAGGATGGCGATGGCATTGAAAGCACATGTGACAATTGAGATGTGATTAAAGAATATCACTTCTATATCAGCGATGATCGTACACACGACACACATTTTGTCCAACATTGTATAGAAAATATTTTCTATGACTCACTGAAAAAACGCGAAGTCAAATTCAAAGAGCATTGGATATGGTCTGATGGATGTGCGGGTCAATTTAAATCTTCACGATGATTTTTTTGGTTATGTCGACTTCATAAAGCGCTGAACATTAAACATCGCTGGAATTTCTTTGAAACTGGGCATGGAAAAGGTGAGCATGATGGTGCAGGAGCATGCGTGAAAAGAGCACTTCGAAGATGGCAAATGAACTATTCTTCTACACGGTTTCATTCAGCTGCAGAGGTTGTCCAATGGTGTCAATTAAATCTAAGCCATGATTATAATCAACAATCAAAAGACGTGCGCAGGTATGTCCACTATTTTTTTAATTTATATTATTTCTTAAAATTTAAACAAATGTATATATTAACATTTAAGTACATGTACACTAACACTAAAAATTGTTCTTTGAAAGTGATTCATCATTTATTGTGTAGGTTTTTTTGGCTTGTTGGGGTCCAAGATATAAATAGATCAATACCATATGACGCTAGCACCATACATGGAACTAGAGATCTTTACTCTATTCAAACAAAATCATTTCACATCGTGTTTGCATTTGACAGTAGAAAGCAATCATGCTTTTGTCATATTTGCATTGAAAATGTTGAGTCTACAGAAGTTTGTGAAAACATAACAAACAACTACGTAAAAGCTTGGAGACACACAGAGATTAATCCAAAAGGAAAAATGCCACTAACAAGTGTAGAAGAATTAGAATCAGAAGAAATAGCAATATCGTCCGATGGCGATAGAATTTCAGATCTCGTAAGAGAAGGTAATAAACTTATTTTTGACTTTTAAGTCAATTGTTCATTCTAGTCCATCGCCATAAGTATAGTCAATTTAATTCATTTAAATACGCTAACACCAATCATAACTTGCGCAGGAGATGTTTTCGCTGTGATTGCACCTGTAGACAACAACGAAAATGTCAAATATTATTTGATGCGATGCACTGAAGGAAAAATGAAGTTATTGGAGGGCTACAACGACAACGGATTTACATACGAAAGAGGATCCATCATTTTAAAAGGCTACTTTTTTTAGTAGACGCATATGACTAAAAATTATGTCCACTTTCAAGATTATGAGCCCGATGTTATATGTTGTCAGTATAGTCATTTAGTATGTGCATCTCGAATAAAATTGATACAAGTTCCATAAAAAAACAGTTAAAAACCAAAAAATGGAAACTATCCATATGTGACCATGAACGGATAGTTGAAGATGGCATTCCATTGCGATGTTTTTAACTACATATCAAAAATAAATTGATCTATATTTTTGTCCATGTCAATTGTTGTGTGCAATATATTTTTTGTCCAATTATCAAAATTGTTGTGCACAGTATATTTTTTCATTGAGTTTTTATGAATATTTTCTTGAATGACAACTAACATAAGAGCTTAAATGGTTGTACTTTAACATGCTTAAAAATGAATTCAAATATAATTTGAAAATTCAAAAGTACTTTATTTGGGTCCCCATATGTCTATTAGACCACTAAGGGATGAGATAACGGATGTGGCTATCCCCACTCCGCCCCGAATTTTTACTTTTGATTGATTGATGCTAACAAAAAATCACAAAAAGACCTATTAAATTTTTTATTCTTTTAATCCATCGAACATGTTTCTTTAATACGTACTTCACCATAAATATGATCTGAATGAATTTTTTAAAACAAGTTGTTCATCTATATAATGTTTAAATATATGATTGTTGCACACAAATAATATATCTCACATGTAAGTTCACATAATTGAAATCATGGCAAATGAGGATAACAATCATTTGATTTTTAATCACAAACAAGAATTCCTGGATTGTGAAGCTTATGCTAAATTAGAGCAATGATTATTTACAACAAATCGATAAAAATTCATCGAATTGTTGTCTAAAATTCATTGCTCTAACTTAGCATAAGCTTCACAATCCGGAAATCCTCACTTGTGATTAAAAAACAAAAAATCATTATCCCCATTTGCCATGATTTCAACATTTAAAAATTCACGAACTACAAAGTACCTGAACAATGAACACATGAAAAACATTAGTTAAATTTTGAAATTTACATACGCATATCAAACAATAAACATATGAATCAAACTACCAAAAAATTGAAACTCTTATCAAACATTTCGTACATTTTCTATAGAAAATTCCTATCATTTCATTTCTTTGCATTTTAGCATCCCATTTCTTAGTTTATTTTAAACCTTCATTCTTATGGTTCAACACTTTCTCAACATTCATTCTTTTCATAACATTTCTTAACATAACAGAATGAAAATTTTTACAAATTCAACATTTCCAGACTTTAAATTGCACCTATCAAATGTTTCAATGTTTCATCATAACAACATTTGAATAACATTTATTCTCAACATAACAAATTGAAAACATTCCTTCTTCCATAACACCTCCCATTCATTCTTTCCCAACATTCAATTAACATTCATTCTCAACATTGAATATTTTCTAACTTAAATTAACATTGTAAACATTCCTAACCCCTCCCATTCATTCTTTCCCAACATTCATTCTTCCATAGCATTCATTCTCATCATTCAACATTTTTTAACTTTATAATATTCATTTTCATCATTCAACATTTCCTAACTTTAAATTGCACCTATCAAGACATTTTAAACATTCATGCAAAACACATTATAAGCATTATCAAAGCATTTAAAATATTCATTCAAAACATATTTTAAACATTTTACCAAACGAGAAATAATTAAACATGTACTCATATATAATCCAAAAAAAGTTAATGAACATGTGAGTTCAATGTACATGTATGTATAATAAAAAAATAAACACCCTCCATGTCTGAACTACAACATATATATATCAACAAAAACAATAAAGTCTGAACCACTGTCCATCTGGACCCATATCTTTCCACTATTTTCCACTAGGACCTTCCCTGGGACTCAACTCAACCTACAATACACAGAAAAACAAATTATAAATCTAGATCATAAATTATTTAAACAATTTTAAACTAAATTCAAGATATTAAAATATTAAACTATACCAAAAATACAATTCAATTATTAAAAAAATCATACATCAAATTCTTTGAATGCATGTCCACCACTTTTTTCCACTAGAGCCTTCCCTTTGGCTCCAAAGGATCTCAAAGAGCCAAGCTACAACATGTACAAAAGTAATTTATGAATCCTAAAACATGCAAACAAGCTTCAAATAAATCCAAAAAATTTAAAATATTAAACTTATATCAAAGATCATTTCTAGTTCAACAAAATTACCTCGGTGCCAATATCCGCATTCATTAAAGAGCCCACATCTTCACCCCCAATTTCCAAATGATCTCTCCCCTAAAATTTAAATTTTGTTAATGAATAAAACATAACTTAAATACATATAAAAAATTAAGCAATTAAATTAAAACCAAAACAAAAAAATTAAAATCATTAGCTCACAAGAGATGGTAAATCATCTAAAAAGTTGGAATCTAAAGAAACCTGCATAGATAAGTCAAATTAACAATAAGATACATTGATATTTATTAAAATTCAAACAAACAAAAAAAATCAAGTTCAATCATAAATATTATAATTAAAATACCTCTCTAAAACGCTCTTCATTTTGACTAGGTTGCTCTTCATTTTGATTACTAGAGACTCGAAAATTATGTGCATTTAACATTCTAGAAAACTGCAAACAAAATACATTTGCTTAATATATTTCTTACTATGTAGAAAAAACTTCAATTCAAAATGAATAATAAAAAATCAAATTGATTGTCATAGTATAATCAACAAACCTCTCCCATACTCGATGTGTCATTGGATAACACATCTGAAGCTATATCTCGACAAGACTTAGCATAAGCCCTGAGATCATCGATGCTCAATGCATCTATCTCATCATTCGTCTTGTAAACAAAATTTTGACGGACAATAGCACAAGCCCTCTCTCGACCCAAACCCACTTCAACTCCAACAAGAGCTGATGCTAAACCATCACCTACCGATTCCCTTGCAACTGTCCCTAGTTGGGATGTGGGCTCCATCTCTGATCTTAAAGCCACAAGCCTAGGTGGATGAGGTATCTCAGGTGGAGGTTGAAGATTCGTAGGGTCTCTGAGAGCACCTTTTCGATTATATATTCGTCCCTTTCCAACTCCATAAAAGTCAGAAGGAACATCAGTATAGTTTGGCTTCATACCTAAAAAAAACTCCGCATAGAAAAATCTAGCAAAATAATTAGGAACCTCATCATTCCATGGCAATCGACCATAAGCTGCAAGAAACCGATCATATATAAAATGTGCAATTTGAGGATGCTTAAAATATTGCACTTTCAACATTTTTCGCTTAAGGCCTTCTTTGAAATTAAACATTGAATTGGCTTGTTCTTTGTTAACTCTCTCCTTCACAACCTCTCAGTTGTCTGGACCCATAACTTGTTCCCTTCGCCTGTGCATCAAATGAACAAAACCATTTGTAGTTGGCCCAAGTTCTTCATATGCATCAATGAATTTGTGCAAAGACCCCAAAACAATCTCCAGACTTTGTCGGCTCTCTGGAGGGAGATCTAAAGAACAAAGATCATTGTTCAACTTGTCATAGTGGGATCTACAACTTTCAAGGATAGTTTGTTGCTCAACACCTTGCCATGGAAGCTCATCAGGTAAATCAGACGGATAAGTTGATATGGGTGTACAACCCTCAGCCAATGGAACATATGTCGTCCTCGCTCTAGGAGGATCTTCAGGACCCTGCTCTGCACCCAAACCTATTCCATCATCTACAATCCTATCTTGATCTTCGTCTCGCTCTGTCGAATTGCGAACATCTTCTGAACCTCGCTCTGCTTCAAATATAGCCATAGTGAAGAGTTAACCTTCTCCAAAAGTTCAAAACACACAAAAATACAAATTATACATTCAATTAAACATTAATGTTCATACCAACAGAAGGTTGAGATCGACGCTCTCCAACAGATGACAAAGGAGAATCATTTGTACCCCTATCAACTCGTTGGTGATCAGATGACTGTGATGCATACAATAAAATCGAACCCCGCAGTGAATTCGACAACCTTGGACTACCAATTGGAACACCAATTCCTGATGAATGTGATGACCTCCTACGCTTTCCCCTCGAAGACTCCACTCTTTCCATTTGATATGATTTCTAAATTCACACAAACATTAACAAATTGAAATAGTACATGTTTATCCTACAAGCATAAAGTCATATCTTATGAAAAACTACAACAAAATGTAAGGGTGTCTAAAGTATTATAAGCTAAGATTTTTTGTAGGTGCCTCTCCTAACTCTAATTAATTAACTAAAATTCCTTACCATTACTACTATTGCAACGTAAAGATATAAGTAATAGTCATTTCATTATCAAATATAAATTATAACACATTTAATTGTAGTACTATAGTAACCTTAAAAACTTTTCATCCATCAAATCTGGTTGAATTATATATCTCAATTAAAAAACATCTCACAAAATATATATATATACACTTACTAGAAGATTTCTACTTTATATTTATAATAGAAAAATTTACACATTCAAGTTGTACATGTTAATTCTACAGACTTAAAGGCATATCTCATAAAGAACTGCATACCAAATGTAAGAGCACTACTATTTCCCGATAAAGATAACATTGATATTCATTTCATAATCAAATAAAAAGTATAATGCAGTTAATTGTAAAGATATAGTAACCTTGCAAATTTTTCATCGATCACTTATGATTTTAATCTATATTTCAATAAACAAACATTACATAATATTCATAAAAAAAATAATTAGGGAACTCTGTTCATGAACAGAGATCTTTAACTTTGTTCATGACCAGAGCTCTTTAACTCTGTTCATGAACTCTGTTGATGAACTCTGTTAATGAGCTCTGGTCATGAACAGAGTTCTTTAACTCTGTTCATGAACACAACCAATAAAATTTACATGACTATTTTATGATTTAATTTAAAAGTTTCATATTTATGATTTAACGCCCTACTGTGCTAATATGATAAAACATACATGAACATGTTTCATGATCATGAGCTCTGTTCATGAACTCTGTTCATGAACAGAGTTCATGAACAGTTTTCATGAACTCTGTTCATGAACAGAGTTCATGAACTCTGTTCATGAACATAGTTCATGAGCAGAGCTCATGAACATAGTTCATGAGCAGAATTCATGAGCAGAGTTCATGAACATGAACTCTGTTCATGATCAGAGTTCATATTCATGAACTCTGTTCATGAATAGAGTTCATTTTAAGGGCATAAAGACTTAAATGATGAACAGAAAATTAAAACTTCAAAAACTAAACAATCTAATTTCGCAAAAGATACATACCTGTAACCCAAACAGCTAGCGAAAATACTGTCGATCCACGAAGCCTCGCCGGTTCAGACCACCAACTCTCCAAACAACAACTATTTCCTTCACACAACGCTGAATTATGTTGGCAACCAAAAACAACAAAAAAAGAATAACAAAATCAAAACAAAACAACTCGACAATAGAACGTACCTTCAATTTAACTGTCAATCCTGCATGAAAACCGCAACACCAACGACACACCAATAACAGAACCACAAAGACAAACGAACAATCCTGCAAAAAGAGCACATTTCATCATTAGTTACAGAGAGAGACTGTATAAAATTATAAATCAATTTAAAAAACCAAAATCAACAGGAAACAATAACTTACAATTGGACGTTGGCACCACCTAGTTACAATGATCACAGATCCACGCAGCACCACCGTCGACGAACACACCATCCACCCACCACAGTCGTCACTCACAGATCTGCCCACCACACTCGTCCCTTACAGATCCGAACACCACACTCGTCACTTACCGAAAATAGCTTCCCCAGCCGCGACAGGAAACAACAACAGCGTAGGCAGCTACAGAAAAGAGCAAGCAGCGGATGGGAACGGGTGCATCAAAACCAGACGATCAACAATCGATACCTACGGGCCCGAAATCAACTACAGCGTCATCGTCACAAGTTTGGACAACAGAGGGTGGCGGAAATCAGCTACGGGCCCGCTTGCGGGGTCCAGGATTTTACAGCGCGGAATGCCAAAAGGTAGTCCAGGCCGGGCTTTTATGCAGAAACAGTATTCGGCCGAAACATTGTTCGGCCGAATAATTGTTCGGCCGAACAATTGTTCGGCCGAATAACCCACCACCCGGAATATTTTTCCGTCCGGCTTCCGTTTGCACACATTTCAAGGATAGCCGTTAAACGGGACGGAGAAATGTTAGTGATTATTCGGCCGAATAACCACTACATTATTTGGCCGAATAATGAAAATTATTCAGTCGAATAATATTAATTATTCGGCCGAATAATAAATATTATTCGGCCGAATAACTTCCGCTAAGACGATTTTGCACTAGTTTCTCACGAAAGTGTTACCCACCTTCACGTTTTTACCCCATCATATAATCTAGATCAAATGGAACTAAATTCTATTTACACAAGTGATATTATCCTTGTGCATGTATAATTTATTTAAAAACCATAGTTTAGCAAAGTTCCAAAAAATTCATGGATCATATTCATATGAATTGTTCAGCCCACCACAAAGCCACTAATGGATCAAGAATAATAATTTCCCATTATTAAATACATTAGAGAAGCATGAAATGGATTCATCACAATCCAAATCTTTTCACAAAATTACACATTAAAGACCACACATATTACCCTAAAATCCTTCAAATTCAATCAAGGTCAAATGGTTTTAACTATACAACTACATATCAAAATTGATAAGGATTCCAATTTAGGATTTCCTTCACATACTTAAATACCATAGATCCCTCAATAAAATGGATTCAATTAGCTTAATCTAATACCTGTAAAATTACATTTGCATTCAACATTCCATAGTTGAAATATAACATTTTTCAACCTTTTCCAACTTTTATTAAAGTTCTCATTACCAAATAATTATCGAATCGATTTCAACATGTTAAAATACAATAATTTAAACTCTTATTCTAGTTCCCATTTAAGGTCATAGTCATAGTTCTCAATATAAAAATATATTGTGCACAACATTTGACATGCACAAAAAATCGATCAATTCATTTTTGATATAGTTAAAAACATTGCAATGGAATGCCGTCCTCAATGATCCGTTCATGGTCATATTTGGACAGTTTTCATTTTCTAATTTTTATTTTTTTTTCGATGGAACTTGTACCAATTTTATTCAAGATGCACATACTAAATCACTATATTGACAACATAAAACATCATGTTCATAATTCTGAAAGTAGACATAATTTTCAGTCATATGGGTTTGCTGAAAAAAATAACCTTTTAAAATGATGGATCCTCTCTCGTAAGTAAATACTTTGTCATCGTAGTCCTCCAATAACTTCATCTTTCCTTCAGTGCATCACATCAAATAATATTTCACCTTTTCTTTGTTGTCTAAAGGTGCAATCACACCGAAAACATCTCTTGTGCAAATTACAATTGACGTCAGGGTTTTTAAATCAATTAAATTGACTATACACATAAGGTGATGGACAATAATGAAAAAACAACAAAGAAGTTGTAAGTTCATTACCTTCTCTAACAAGATCTGAAATTCTATCTCCATCAGATGATATTGCTATTTCTTCTTATTCTAATTCTTCTAAGCTTGCTAGTGGCATTTTCCCCTTTGGATTAATCTCTGTGTGTTTCCAATGTTTTACGTAGTTGTTCGTTATGTTTTCAAAAACTTCTGTAGATTCAACATTTTAAGTGCAAATATGACAAAAGCATAATTTCTTTCTGCTATCAAATGCAAACACGTTTTGGAAGGATTTTGTTTGAATATAGTGTTGGGCACCATTTTTCACCTATTTTGCCACCCAAATATCTTCTAGTTTTCTACATGAACCTTTATACTCGATCCATAAAACCTTAATTTTATCCATAAAACTTTGGTCAAAGGTATAAATGTCGTTGCTTCTTAATAAGTTGAATTATGATATTTTTAAGGCATTTAAATTAAGATTTTATTCAAAATTACAGAATGTGCTAACTTCCCGTAATCTCTCCCAGGTTGGATACTTGCAGGCCAGCTGGGCACAAAATGAAGAGTGGAAGAAGGTCCTCCATGTTCAAGGATGGTTAAAATTCTAACAAACTTGTGGTATGTTTCTCACAGGTGGCGAGTCAATGCTGGTCAACGATGACCACCTGTGCAGTCATCTAGCATAAAAACAGGGCAGTTCGATTTTCTAGCGATCTAGCCTATTTTCTTGGAGATGATGGGCGATTTCAAATTTAGGGAGATTGTTATTTCCAATGCCATTATTAATTTTCCATAGATATAGCATTTCAGTTCAGAAACGAGGGATATATAACTATTTGTTTTGTAAGAGAAAAACTTCTTGGATGATATACGCATGACTTTGAAATAAAGACTGGGAGTATTCGATAAATTACTGTGTATGTCTATTTCTATATGGTGAATGTGATTGAGCTTTAGAGTTCTGTGATTTTCTTTGTGTGTGTAAGCAAAACATTGGAGGTCCCCCTTTGCCAAGCCTGCACACCTATCTTTGCATCATTGCATATGGTATGTTTTAGTTGAAACCTATAGATTCGATTTGTTTTACTTGATTTCTCATACATTGCACAACGAGTAGATCATATATTGCAGAACGCGTTAGATTATAGGAATAGGTGTTGATGTATATGTAACTTCGGAATGTATTTCACATATATGTATATTGTATTCCTATAGAGATGGTATTATTCCTCTATAAGGAAGTATCGTCATTTATATTGTAAATGTCGTAACTTATTCTTGATGGGTTATTAGACCACCTTGTTGGGGTCGGCCCTGTATAAGTCATGTGGGTCAAAGGGTTATTAGACCACCCTACTGGGGGTCGGCCATGTGGGTCAAAGGGTTATTAGACCACCCTATTGGGGGTCGGCCCACTCAGCATTATGTTATGTGGTTAAGTTCGAGCCTACATGAGTTAGGTAAAAAGGCAAGTCAAGTCAAGTATAAATAGAGTGCGGGAGGCACTCTATTTGCTCACTCACTTCTCACACATGCACTCAAGGAGGAGTGGCGCAATTATGGAGGAGGAGGATCTGATGCTAGGTTATGGCTATCTCTCTTGGTTGGTTGTATCATTGCTCTATCTATCTCTGAGGAAGTTATTGGGGTTTTTCACCTTTATGGTTTTCCCCAAGTAAATCTTTGTGTCTCTTGTGTGCTTGCATTATTGTCTCCATGATTGATATGCTGTAGATATGCTGTACATGTTGTTCTCTCAGTTAAGATCCTAGATCATATTGAAGTAAATTCTGAAAATTTAACATGGTATCAAAGCTAGCCTGAAAGAAGGCATGATATGGCATGTATGACACTTGTTGCACTTACGATGCTAGGGCTTGATATAGCAAAAACCAGTCATCGTAGAACTTTCGCTATAAATCCGTTTTGGAGAAGTTTTCAGATCTGAAATTGCTACAGGACGAATATTAAATCTCCAGGTACCTTGTGTCCAAAGGAAAAACTCTAATTCGTTGTACTTTGTGATTTATGATCTGTACAATAAAGGGTTTCTGCCTCTTCCAGATCTGAGTCAAAATCAGGTGACCTTCGGAAAAAGGTCATAACCTGGGCTAGGAAGCTCCAAATGAAATTTCATAAAAAGTGACAGGTAGTACACGGTCTGTACTATCTCATAAAACTTTTTTAGAGGCCGAAGTTGAACCAGTGACACGTGGAACTCCGTACAAGTGCGCTCTCCTGTATTATCCCATAAACAGGTCACATTGCAACATTTGGCATAAATCTCTCTCAGAGAGTCCAATTGAGGTCAGACCTGTCAGAATGGAAAGCTAACAGGCCGAGCTATCTCAAGAAACGTTTTCAGAGGCCGAAGTTGAAACAGTGACACGTGGCACTCCGTACAAGTTCGCTCTCCTGTATTATCCCAAAACAGGTCACGTTGCGACATTTGACATAACTCTCTCTCAGAGAATCCAATTGAGGTCAGACCTATTAGGATGGAAAGATAACAGGTCAGGCTATCTCAGAAAACGTTTTCAGACCCTGTGGATCAAAAATTTCAGAGTTACACCAGAAACAATCAGGTACATATTTCTGTCAAAACAGAATTATTTTTTGGTACCTTCATTCATGGCTTCCGGAATTTAGGGCTTTGGAGAAAGTTGGAATTTTTGTTATCAAAGACCACGGATGAATGCTACTCATCAAAATAAAAATTTAGAGACCAAGATCAGAATTTTTGGTTGGGCAGAAGGCCGGGCTTGATCAGACCCTAGTTCGGGACTTTGATGAGGAAAGTGGAAAATTAGGGCTTCTGTAAAAATGGGAATTTTTGAAATCTGTGACCACGGTTGGAAGCTCCTCAGAAAAATAGAAGCTTAGAGATTTGGATCAAACTTTTATATTGGGTAGAAGAGTGGGATTCATCAAACCCCAGTTCAGGGTCACGTCTAGTGAATCCGGAAGTTTCAAAGGCAAAATTGAGGAGTGAAACTTTGCAGTTTTCAAATTCTAAATATACCAGTTTGATCAACTCATCAAGGCGCATATTTCTATCCTTTCGGAAGTTTAAAATTCAAAGTTTGAATATTTGGGGTTTCTCTGACAAACCCATATCCAGCTCCAGGTCCAGTTCTTGCAAATCAAGTGGATTGGGTTAATCCTAGAAGAAGATGGATTGGTCACCTGCATAAGTGAAGAAGTTCCTGTCTCAGAGGGAGATGAGGATAAGGCCTTACATAAGAAGATTACAAGCGATCTCGACAGGTATGACTCATCAAGGTATGTTTCAATATTTGTCCATGATTAAGTTTATGGTATGTTTGTCTTCATGTTATTACGGTTAGTACAATTTTGATTTTAGATTTGTCATATAACCTTAACAAAATTATGAATGCATGATAGAAGATATTCACTGGTTAGGGTGTTGACACTTATGATTGTACTAATGCATTATGGTGTTGTATGAGGTTTATGTTGTCTACTAACATGAAAGGTACACCAAGAAAGACAAATCATGTTCTAGTCCAAGAACATATGATCATGATAACATGAGGACAAAGATTCATCCATTGTCATGGATCTCATAGAAGATCCATTTACGAGGTATGTATAACTTGGTTTTGTAATAGTTAACCTATGAGATATACAGGTTACTAGCACAAGTCATTGAAGAAGAACAAGAAGACATTGTGTGAGTATGTTAGACATAACCAGCTAGCATGCTAATCCAGGTATGTTTTTCCTATATCAAGATAGAATCCTACCTTGTGTTAGGATCTTATACTGTTGTTGATAATGATTATTCATGAAGTCATAGGTTTGAATAATCATGGTTGTATGCATATTATGTTTCTTACCTTAATTGATGATATGACTAACCAGAAGAATCATGAAGGTATAGGTTTGAATAATCACAGGTTTTATGCATAATATATCTCTTATCTTGATTGATGATTCAACTAACCTGACGAGTCATAGGTTTGAGTAATTACAGGTTTAGACATGTTATGTTTCTTATGATTTGACTAACCTTAAGAATTCTACATAAACCTTGAATGCTAATGCTTATTATTTTCTGTTTGAAATTATCATGACTATACATGCTTGAGATTATTGTGTTTTAATAGTATACTAATGAATGTATGATTTTATATGAGATCACAAGGATAACACAATCATGATACTAATAAGCATGCATAGGAACCAAGGATGAATGTAAGTTCAAGGACAGGTAATCCAGGAAGCAAAGATCAAGAGGGAGTACACTCCAGTGGTTTATGAAAGGATGCAGATATTCAGAGGGAGTTGACCATCTCTCTACATCCCACAACAGAAAGGTGTAGAAGAAGCTACTTCAGATTAGGACTCCAGCAGCTCCTGCAAGGAAGCGAAGACTCAGAGGGAGTCCACCCAACGAACAAACAAAGATAAGTATTTGAATTGTCATTTCTTAAATAATACTGTTCAATAATGTATATACTGATGTTCCTAGAATTAGGTTGTGTATTATGCATATTAGAATAATTGCATTGATGAACAGTATGCTCCTAATATGCATGGGTAAGTGGCCTATGGCACTGTACAACATTCCATTGCTACTTATCTAGAATGAAACCTCTTTGCTGACATGTTGGGAGTTGTGCACACTCTTAACAATGTTCTGGTAGAGATTGGAAGGCATCTAGAAAGTTACGAAATATGATTAAATGTTGTATTTAAGCATTGGCTAAGATAATTGCATGACTGTATGGCATATTTCTTTATGTGTAAGAATTTGTTCTGAAAACTATGAGATGTTTTCTAATCATGCAATTTAACTTGTTGTGTAGGAAAGATCGTATGCCATCTCCTACAAAAGAAGAACTACAACATTTGTTCCAGCAACAAAGATATCTATTGAAGATATTGAAGATATTGAAGTTCCCAGGATCTGGGATGAAGAAATGAAATGCCATGATCTGTCGATCATGAAGAATGATGTTTGGGATGTAATCCCAAGACATGAAGGGAAGTTTGCTATGACTTCCAAATGGAACTATCAGATCAAGCATGTTGCAGATGGCAGCATTGAGAAATATAAAAGTGATGAAATAGAAGATACACCAGATGGATTCAAGACAGCTTCCTTGAATGGTGTAGTTGAAGAAGAAGTGTATGTAGAGCAGCCACTTGGTTCTGAGACACATGATAGGAAATCATATATGTGCAGAAATTGGTATGGTGAAGATAGATTGATTGCCGACACGCAGCGGAAGCTTACTACCGAGTTCGAGATGAAGAACTTGGGGATGATGCACTATTTGTCTTTGGCATGGAGGTGTGGCAGAGTGCAGATAGAATCTTCCTTGGACAAGGGAAGTATGCAGTAGAGATCCCAAAGAGGTTCGGGATGATGGATTGCAAGGCCATGGCCACACCTATGGCATCAAATCTGAAGCTTCTATGTGATGCTTCATCTGAGCCGATTGATGTCTCTATGTATCGCCAGATGATTGGGTCCTTGATGTACCTGACGAACACGAGACCAGACATTTTCTTTGCTGTGAACACATTGATCCAGTTCCTGACGGATCCGAGGAGTGTTCACCTGGTTGCTGTAAAGCATATTCTGAGGTACCTGAAGGGTACAGTGGATTATGGGCTCAGGTATGAGGCGAATCAAAAGTTTAACCTGCAGGGTTATGTTGATTCAGATTGGGATGGCAGTGTTGCAGATAGGAAGAGCACATCTGGGTGTTGCTTCATTATGGGATCAGGTGTGATCTCTTGGTTTAGCAGGAAGCAGTCCTGCGTAGCACTGAGTACAGCTGAGGCAGAGTATGTTGCAGCCTGCTCAGCTAGTTGTGAGGCAGTATAGCTACGGAAGCTACTGTCTCAGTTATTTGAGGCTACTGGTATCTTCTGTGATAACCAGAGTTGTGTGAAGCTGTCCGAGAACCCAGTGTTTCATGACAGGTCGAAACACATAGAGATCAAATATCACTATATCAGGGATATGGTGCAGAGAGGAGCTGAGAAGCTCCTATATGTTGCGACGGACGAGCAGATTGCAGATGTGCTGACGAAGCCACTAGCCAGGGTGAAGTTCGAGTACTTCAGAGAGAGGCTTGGCGTTCTTCAGATCGAGGACACTTCGAGGAAGAAGTGATGGTCACATTTGCTGAATCCATTCCAAGCATGTTGGAAGGAGGATCCTTCACATGGCTGTGGATGTAAGCGTTGGATGATGAGCATCAGGATGATGTTCTGGTTTCTGCTTGGATATGATCAGTTGGATCATTTTTATGTATGTATGTACGCATCATGTTGGATGCTGGATATGATCAGTTGGATCATTTTATGTATGTATGTATGCATCATGTGGATGCTGGATATGATCAGTTGGATCATTTATGTATGTATGCATCATGTTAGATGCTGGATATGATCAGTTGGATCATGTGTATGTATTTTGTATATGCATCCTGTTGGATGCTTGGACCATGTATCTGTATATGTATCAGGTGGATACATTGTATGATTAGGTGGATCATGTATGGTGATATGTATCATGTATCAGGTGGATACATTGTATGATCAGGAGGATCATGTATGATGATATGTATCAGGTAGATACTTGGTATGCATCAGGTGGATGCATTGATGATCAGGTGGATCAAGCAGCAGGATGTTGCAGTGATGATCAGGATGATCATCGATGATGAGCTTCAGGATGTTGCTCCAGATGACATGCAACAGGATGTTGCAGTGATGATGATCAGGATGATCATGAGTACATCAGGATGATGTATGGTGAGTATCAGGTTGATACTCTGTGGCCGTGGATCAGGTTGTGCAGATGAGCATGTCTGGGAGATCCTATAGGTCGAAGTTGTGTACCCGTAACAGCCTGGGATGCTCTTTCGAGACATTGCTCTGGGAGGACATGTAATTTGTGCCCTGGGAGATTTCAGGTCGGAGTTGTGTACCCGTAACATCCTGAGATGCTCTTGCGAGGTTTTGTCCTATGGCATGTAATTTGGGCCCTGGGAGATTTCAGGTCAGAGTTGTGTACCCGTAACATCTTGAGATGCTCTTTCGAGGTTTTGCCATGACCACATGTAATTTGTGCCCTGGGAGATTTCAGGTCGGAGTTGTGTACCTGTAACATCCTGAGATGCTCTTGCTAGGTTTTGTGGTGGACCACATGTAATTTGTGCCCTGGGAGATTTCAGGTCGGAGTTGTGTACCCGTAACATCCTGAGATGCTCTTTCGAGGTTTTGTGGTGGGGTCACATGTAATAGCACCCTGGGAGATCCTACAGGTCGGAGTTGTGTACCCGTAACATCCTGGGATGCTCTTTCGAGGTTTTGTGACGCACATAATAAGTCCTGAGGATTCCACAGTATGGACAGTGATGATGAAGACCTGCAGGTGGTGGGCCTACATCCAGTATGAAAAAGGACTAGCTCTGTAGAACTTCCTATGACGAGTAGATTCAGAGATTGATTGAGATAGCAGCAGCAGTGACGATGATGATGACTCGATGACGATTATCTAGTGACGATGATCCAGAGAAGATGACTTGTGCTAGAAGAACTGTGCTGAGAAATACCTTCCTAGTTAAGAGGGAGTGTTGATGTATATGTAACTTTGGAATGTATTTCACATATATGTATATTGTATTCCTATAGAGATGGTATTATTCCTCTATAAGTAAGTGTCGTCATTTATATTGTAAATGTCGTAACTTATTCTTGATGGGTTATTAGACCACCTTGTTGGGGTCGGCCCTGTATAAGTCATGTGGGTCAAAGGGTTATTAGACCACCCTACTGGGGGTCGGCCATGTGGGTCAAAGGGTTATTAGACCACCCTATTAGGGGTCGGCCCACTCAGCATTATGTTATGTGGTTAAGTTCGAGCCTACATGAGTTAGGTAAAAAGGCAATTCAAGTCAAGTATAAATAGAGTGCGGGAGGCACTCTATTTGCTCACTCACTTCTCACACATGCACTCAAGGAGGAGTGGCGCACTTATGGAGGAGGAGGATCTGCTGCTAGGTTATGGCTATCTCTCTTGGTTGGTTGTATCATTGCTCTATCTATCTCTGAGGAAGTTATTGGGGTTTTTCACCTTTATGGTTTTTCCCAAGTAAATCTTTGTGTCTCTTGTGTGCTTGCATTATTGTCTCCATGATTGATATGCTGTAGATATGCTGTACATGTTGTTCTCTCAGTTAAGATCCTAGATCATATTGAAGTAAATTCAGAAAATTCAACAATAGGATCATGAGCTCTTTTATCTGAATGGTTAAACGCTGTAGAAATTATTTCAATTGCATTACTTATTTGATGTTGCACTACTAAAGATAGTTACACATTGCGAATTGTCTTCTTGTAAAGGAAATCAATGGTAGTCTGTTTTCAACAGTGAGATATTAGGCATTGTATTGTGATTCATTTTTAATATTTAGGTTCAACATTTTAATCTCAGAATATTTCATATATGAATTGCTGGTTAAACTAAGAGATCGAATGAAGTTGCTTATGTAAGGGAGGTTTTGCATTTCAAGGTTGAGGCATTCTAGCATTCAATAGGTTTATTTCACAAGCAAACTGAATTTCCAGTTAAGTCTAGCTCCGAGTCTCTATATTTTGGATATGACTCTAAGTCTTACAAACTCCAAATTGACAAAAACTTAAGGTCTAATTTACACCAGTGGATTGGAACCAACATATAGTGTAAATCTCCAGTCCCATGTATGGTGCTATCCTCGTATGGGATTGATCTATCTATATCTTGAATTCCAATAAGCCAAAAGAACCTACACAATATATGATAAATCACAAAGGACAACTTTTAATGTTAGTGTACATATACTTAAATGATAGACTTGCAAATAACATTTTTTTAAATTGACAAATAATATAAATTAAAAAAATCGTGTACATACCTGTGCACATCTTTTGATTGTTGATTATAATCATGGCTTATATGTAATTTACACAATTGGAAAACCTCTGCAGATGAATGAAATCGCGCAAAAAATGGTTCATTTTCCATCTTCGAAGTGCTCTTTTTATGCATGCTCCTACACCATCATGTTAACCTTTCCCATGTCTAGTTTCAAAGAAATTCCAACGATGTTTAATGTTCGATGCTTTATGAAGTCGACATAACAAAAAGAAAGACCATGAAGATTTAAATTGTCCCGCACATCCATCCGACCATATCCAATGTTCATTGAATTTAACTTCACGTCTTTTTAGTGAATCATAGAAAATATTTTCAATACAATGCTGAACAAAATGTATATCATGTGTACGATCATCGCTAATATAAAAGTGATATTCTTTAATCACATCTCGATTGTAACACGTTATTTCAATGCCATCTACATCCTGTTGATAATGTCTATATTGAATATGGACAAATATTTAAACTTGGTCAGAATGATAGTATTAACTTTGTATCTTTTTTTGTGCAGCAAATGTGTAGTTTTCTGCAAAATCAACCACACAAAAAATTGTTCTGGGTGGAAAACTTTCACGAGACTGTTTGAATTGAAGGTCTTTCCATCGTGCTCTATGTAAATGCTTGGTGTGTTTATAAATTTCACTTTGCAATTTCTTAAGAAAATCTATCACACATATTTTATCTTCTCGCAAATCAATTCATTTGGAATGTGCATCACTAGAACTTGTAGCATAATTGCTATATTCATATCTTCTCCAATCAACAGTTACATTTGACAACAACTGATCATTATCAATAGGATATTTATTGCGGAATAAAACCAGATTTCCAAAATGATGACAATGTTTTCCATTGACACATTTCTTATTGTAAAATAGTTCATCGTGATCTCTCTCACATAGAATTTGAGATATGAATTCACATATTGTGGGAGGAGGTGGTGAATTTGTCAAAAACATTTTACCAAATTCAAGAAACATGTCATAATATAATTCAAATTGCACATGATAACAACAACAACATGTGTCACATATAGTAATAGGTCTAACATACCATGGTTTTTGTCGTGCAAATGTAGTGATTGACATATTAATTCCATAATGATCCTCCTTGAATTTATTGAACAATTGTACTTGTGTCATTTCCATTATATGTTTTGCATGGATTTCATATACATTTTGTGATACTCTTTGTCGTATCACATCCCTTGAATTTGGTGAAACTCGAGCATGTGCCAGCCAATATTTATATACAATATCTTTAACACCTTCTCCCATTCTATCTTTCTAAGGTTGTCTACAAATAATTGCCCAACAAGCAAGTTCATCATTTTCATCTATTTTCATTCTGAAACTGTTATATTTGTATAATGTCTTTCTTGAGGTTCCTATTGTTTTTGCTAGTTGTATTGTCAAACGATTTTGTCTAGTACTAGCTGAAATAATTGCTCTCCATGCAGCTTTGGTATCTTTCTTCCTGGATTTTCCAAATTTTTTATTGCATCACTTATATTTTCTATCACATTATGTTTCAATTTCGACTCTTTTTTCGCCTTGTGAATACCCAATAATGATGTAGCACCTTCTAAATTCTTGGACACTAATAAACATCTCTAAATTTGCGCTTGTCCTGCTATTGAATATTATTTGAGAATATTATCATGAATTTGCGTAGCACGATATCGTGCAACATGTATGGCTATTTTTATCCATATTTTTCGCAATCAATGTCTTTTAACATTTCATCATCAATGGTGAAAGTACCTATACATCAAGTTAAATTTAATTTAACATATATCCAAAAATACAATTCATTATAAAAAATGAATTTGGAAAATACATGATATATACATACCACGTCCAATTTCTAGATCTTGAACTTGATCTTCAATATTGAATTCATCAACATTAGCATGTAAATCCATATTTACATCTTCAACAATGGTCCCTTCAGCTTCAATTTGTTCTTCTTGTACTCTATTTTCAATTTCCATTTCATGAACATTATCATATAAATCTGTATTTATATCTTCAATAATTGTCTCTTCTGTTTCTACAACCCTTGCTTTTTTGGCTTGATATCTAAGTTTTTCTCTTTCCCTATGAGCATCATCATCACGTTTACGATCACTTTTGCTTTGGCAGTTTGTCTTACTGTCCATGATTGTTTAATCTGTAGAGGTTAAATTTATAAAAACATGAACTGAAATTTACTTCACCTTATAAAAATCTTGTAAGATTCCTTTGAAGAAAAAAACCTTTGGAAAGAAATTTCCTTTGAAAAAACCCCTTGAAAAGAAATAAGAAATCTCCTTACAAAGAAAAAAAAAAACTCCTTGGAAAGAAATCTCCTTTGAAGAGAAAAATCTTTGGAAAGAAATAAGAACTCCTTGGCAATAAATCTCCTTTGAAAAAACCCCTCAGAAAGAAATAAGAACACCTTGTAAAGAAATCTTCTTTGTAAAAACCCCTTGGAAAAAAACTATTTTGAAAAAATACCTTGGAAAAAAAACTCCTTTGCAAAAATACCTTGGAAAAAAACTCTTTGAAAAAACCCCTTAGAAAGAAATAAGAAGGAAAAATACCTTGGAAAAAAAACTCTGCAAAAATACCTTGGAAAAAAAACTCCTTTTGCACTCTTTAAAAGAAATCTCCTTTGAAAAACCCCTTCAAAAATATTTTATAGAGACATCTATGAAAAAAAAGATGTGAAATAATGACTCTATTTAGTTTTATTTATACAATTATAAATAATCTAATTTTTTTTTTCCGCTCCACGAATTTTTTTTTGCGTTTTGTTTTTCGGCCGAACAACTGTTGTTATTTTTATCGGTTTGGTAATGGAAAATAAATATTCGGCCGAATAAATATTTGGCCTAATACTATCTGAGACCCGAAAACTTCACAGTTCTTCACAGTTTTCAGGTTTCTTCATTTTCAGAAGGTAAAAACAATCTCCTACACTACAAATCAACTGTTGGACTTGATACCATTAGTTTCATCATTGAATCTACTTTCCGTAGCTATAGATTTTGTTGTGTTTAGGTGATATTTGATAATTTTAATTATTTTTTTTGTTAACGTGTTCAGTTTGGTTTCATCTCTTTCAAAATGTGGTGAAATGAACAATCCATAACCTTAAAAATACACCACCAACAAAATTGAAAAAAATATGGTGCAGTTAATTGGAGTGTCTACTTCAAAAGGGTATTCTTAGATTATTTAGTTTTATAGTAAATTGAGAGAAATGTCCCGTAAAAAAAAAATGTTGAAAATCGACAAGCTTTCCCCATTGATCGCATTCAAAAACATATAATAATTAGTATATAGATTCATTGGTTACAAACTTATATCCATGCAGTAGTACATTGTGTGAAAATTGTCGTAGCATATTTTGGTTTTGCAAAAAACAAGTTTAACAATGATTTTAGGCCCATAAAAAAACATGACTATTTTTTAGTCCTTTCATTTTATATGAACATACTGTCAAACATTTTACAAATTGATATATCAAATCTCAATAAATTTTTTTTGAAACAATTATGAATAGAAATCTAACATAATTCTCTAAAAAAATTCTAAACAAAAATATCACTTTTGTTCACCCAAAGTTGGAAAACATGAAAAAATCATATTTATTTTCTCATAAGACCCCCCAAAATAGACACCCATCTTCATGGATTCACCCGTGTTTTTCCTAAGGGCACATATGTTGTGCTTGAATTTATTTCTATCATGGTTCACTCTGTCTCTCTGGGTTTACACTCCAGAAGTTATCAAAAAGAGGGAAAGTTCACAGAATTAGGAGTCCACTTCGAATTCTCACTTGGAGTTTTCTGATTAGGGTTCTACGAGGGATCCAGCTCAGCTTCGAGGTTCGCATAAACAAACTTTTAACCATCTGGTGGCCAACCCAATTCTAGACAATGCTAATTTTTCAGGTCGCCAAGTGAAAGGATGCCTAGATTTTGTAATGGTTTACATCAAGGGAGCTTACAATAAACCACTTAAAGTATAACCCCCCATTGTTGCATTGTCATTTCTCTTTCCAAGACCTCTTTTTTATGTTGGGTTGATTTCTCTTCAAGTCTTGCACTTCCCCGGTACTTGCTTATTTTTCTCTTTAATGTAGAAGTTGTGTTTTGCGTTGGCGCTATCTGATTGTTTTGCTATCTCTTGTGAATCTCAACTCTTTGTGTAATGCAACCGCTAGGAGCATGTTTTTCAAAGCACTTACAAAAAAAAAAAAAAAATTCAGGGGAATTGCTTCTTATTGTTTAAAAAAATGCCAAAACAACAAAATATAACCGTTGTCATGAAATAAATCCAAAATTGCAAAACATCAGACTGACAGAAAGTATGAATTTCCCAACACCCTCCCACATTCATAGTCCCAATTTGGGATCTCTAACAATCACTGAAAGCAGTGTTGCAAATATCTCTAGGTTCTCTTGATATTTTCCAAGTGTTTCGAGTTGTTGATTTTTCAGCTTTTTAGTGCACTCCAATGAGTCATAAATCAGACCAAAACCCGATGATTTTACACCTACAGTTTGGGATTTGAACCCAAAAAAATATTGACTGAGAATCCCTAACTTCATACAGCTTCGAGAGCTTCTTCAGAAGATGAAGTAGCTCTTGGAATGAAATACCTCAATTCGCTTGATACTTTTAAACTTATTCCTTCACTTTTGTAAAAGGGAGTTTACAGAAAAGTGACTTACAGATTCTAAGTATGGTTAGTATCCAGATGCATATTTTTCATGAATTAAATAGAATCATAGCTTCGATGAATTCCATCGTGTGTTTGGTAGGAACAAGAGAGAAATATGATTTTATAAGGCTCCTGTAGTTGTCAAAGAAGCCAAAGTTTTGTAGGATTGTGTGAAGAAATTTGATTTTAAAACTTGGATGAGGCTATGAAGCATTTTATAAACCAATATTGTCTCACAAATGTTATAAATGTAAATTTCTTATCAAAAATTTTATTTATAGAAAGTTACAGACACCTAGAAAATCATTGCCATGAAAATCACCCAGAAAATACGAAAATCACCCAGAAAATACAATGAGAAGCCTTGTGAATGTGAAATTACAACGCTATTTTTTTTCTAATTTTCCACTATTTGGTACTCACTACCCCTTGTACTTGTCCTTTTACATTAAATATCACCAATGAAGCAGAAATTGCAATATAATATTACCCAAAAAATGCAAAATTCCATGCAGAGGAAACAGAACGATACATAGATCTTACCCTCCTCTCGTTATTAGCGAAGTTTCCATTGCCATTAATAATAAAAGAAGGCGACATGTGAGGCTGAGGGACGAACTCTTCAACTAAAGGATTGAGCTTAGAGAGTAAATCTACAAGATCCGACATGTCTCCATTGAATCCACCCTGATTTCCATCCAGTGGGAGATCCGAGGTTCGTTTCCCGTAGCTCGCCCCTTCAACAGTCACATTGTTCTCCACCAAGGCCATCGCGGTGCCTTAGATCCCTTGAAACCCTATGTTCTGCATGCTTTGAAGATATGCGTGGGTGCCCTGAAATTAAAGGGAAAGATGCACATAGGCCCCTATATGAAGGGCGATTGGATCCATCCACAGGGGGGAATGTCCCTTTTTGGGAAGGGGAAGCAATAAGGTATTTGTGGGTCTCTTTCTGCAGAAGAAGATTAACTTTAAATTTCCTATGGTTCTTCACCATAAAACTCTTTAAAACTCACCATGTTTCCAATCTCTTGGGGAATGATGCCAGAAAGATCTCTTGGGGAATGATGCCAGAAAGAGGGTTGTTTGAGACATCCAGAGACACAAACGTGCTTTGCTTCCCGAGCTCCGATGGAAAACTACCTGTAAGAAAATTGTTACCCATATCAATAAACACGAGTTTTCTGAGGTCACCTAGTTGTGTTGGTATGCTTCCTAAGAGACTATTGCCACCGAGGTCTAGGTACCTTAATTCAGAGAGGGCGCCAAGCTATATGGGTATGCTTCCAGTGAATAAATCGGTACCCAAGTACAAAATCTCCAATCAAGAAAGCAATCCCAACTCTCGAACGAGCTTCCCTGATAAAATATTGGTGCCCAAAACAAGCTCTTTAAGGTTTGTGAGACATTGGATGTTGGAGTGAATCTCTCCACTCAGAGAGTTCCCACTCAATTCAAGATATTTTAGCTTGGTGAGACCCCAAATTTCTCTTGGAATGTTTCCAAATAGAATATTGTTGGTCAGATTCAAAAGCTCCAAATCCTTAATCTTCCCATGCTCTCGAGAAATGAGGCCTTGTAGTTCCATTCCATATGTAAAAGAGAGAGAAGTTACAGCGTCCACTTGGAGCTAACACCAATCCACTCGTAGGAAGACAAGTGATTAGGCCAGTTTGCAAGTCCATTAGAGCTTCCAAGACCCTTCTTGAATGCTCATAGTGCATTGACATTAGAGCTTTCAACTTGGCTTGTTGCCATTAATGCCAGTAGTATATAATGGTAGATTTAACGGAGGATAAAGATGAAGGCCGCGCATGAAATAGCTTGAAAAAACCAAGGGGCACATGAAATAGTTTGACAAAACCAAGGGACACATGTTGGAATACGGTTGATTGCACCGACGAGGAATCTTCAACAGTAGCATGGATTGTCTTTCACTGAATGAACGCCTACGGAGTAATTAATTACATTAGAGTGCTGTGTTGAAATTGAGATGACATTTTTTTTTTCAACCAGGAAAAAAGCTATATTTTTATTAATAAAAATATATGTAAAATAGTCCATACAATCCTCCAAAAAGGAGAGTGCCAAAAGTTGACCGCCAGAACCCAGTCATACCAAAAGAGCATAACGTTCACCAAGTAACCACAACACAAACCGGATGGCCAAAAGGAAGCCACTCTGAGTCACCACAAGAGACGCAGCTCTCCAACCAGAAGGAAATAGAACAAAAAAGACAAAGGACAAAAACTAAAAAAGATAAAGAAACAAGAGGAAACTAAGAAATACAACAACCACCTAAAGTAAGAAAAAACCCAGTTACCAGCAAAACGATGCCGATAGGGTAAAACGCCAACATGAAATGAGAATAGAGTGAGACCAAAACTCAAAATGAATACAACCACCATATGCTGAGAGAGCCTGTTTTGACAAAATATCAGCTTGTGCTTTGTGCTCTCAAAATTGAGATGACGTTATGTGATGGTCGTATAGTTAAATAACTACTGGGAGAACTCTCATAGATCAATAGTTAACATCAAATAGTATAATAATATTCCATGTAAGGTCTCACCCAACACCTATACGAAACTAATATTAATACTAGTATGATCCAAATTTATTACATGATAATGCCATCGACCATCACAAAAAATTCTCGTGAGAAGCAAAATCTGTAGAAATTGCTGGATATAGGTTTGAATTCTATCCTGGGATAAAATTTTGTAGATGACTACATGTACAACTTCTTAGCCATATGAACAATATGGTTCAACATTTTTTAATAAAATGATAACTGTGATTTTTTTTAGGAAAAAAAAGAACTCAAGAACATAGAGAATTAACTTGCACCAATATTAATAAAAAATGCATCACTATTAACTCTTAATAAATAATAATAATAATAATAATAATAATAATAGTAAGGGACGCGTCGCTCGTCCCCCACGCTCGCAGGGCCAGAAGTTGCCTGCGTTATTGTGCTCGCCGCCTCAATGCTGGTGGTCGCCGCCTCCAGGATGGCCCCAGACAGGTTTGCTGAGATGGATAATGAAACTTTGGAAGCTTTCACAGCATTAGTCCGCTCGGCTGGACCTAAAGCCAAGCCTTCTCTCTCGTCTAAGTTTGTTAAGAAGATGGAGGAGATCCCCTCTTTGGAACTCTCTCCAGAAGAGCCATGCAATCTTGCCCTCCTTCTAGCAGAAAAATCCCTCATAGGAAAGTTCACGGGGTTATGGCCTAGCCCCAAATCGGTGGAGGCTTGGATGGAAGAACGCTGGAAATCGCTGATTCATGGAAACGTCTCTCTATGTGCAGTAGGCAGGGGCTTTTTTGTTTTCAGCTTCTCTAGCAAAGTGGATCGAGATCTAGTCTTCAGATCTGGTCCCTATTTCATGGGACCGAGGGGGCTGTTCTTAGCCCCCTGGACTCTTGACTTTAATCCCGGAGCTGAGATCACTGCAGCCCCTGTTTGGGTAAGGCTGCCTCATCTCCCCCTGCATCTATGGGGGAAAAGTTCTCTGAAGGACATTGGAAATAAGCTTGGGAGTTTCCTGGACAGTGTGGAGCCGAAAGGGGACCAATTTACTTGTGCTCGAGTTTGTGTTGAGGTTAACCTCGAGAAAGGACTCCCGGAAGCCATTCAGCTCTCCCTGGGGGATTGGAGCCATATCCAAGAGCTGGACTACGAGCAGATCCCTTTTAAGTGCCTTCGGTGCCATTCTTATGGTCACTTCGCAAAAAGCTGCCCCAAAGCCTCAGAAGTGGCAGAACCAGCTAAAGGAGATGATTTTCAGCCAGTAACTAACCGGCGAAGGCAGCCAAGGAGAAAGGAATCACTAGCCCAGGTTCCGAAGGTCACTCCTTCAGCGGAGGCAACTCTTGAAAATAAAAACAGCTTTGAAGCACTGCAAGAAGAAGAAGCCCTAGACCCTGAAGCAACAACAGTTGTGGAAGACACTCCGGTAGACGATAGACTTCCGGATCCTGCCCTCCCTGGCTCAGTGGATTCGAAGGAAGCCAAGGCTTCTGATCCTGAACCTCCTGCCCCTACAGATCCGGCTGTTTCAGTCCCCTCCAGCGGCTTTGTGGGAATTATGGAACCTGAAGACAACTCAGTCCCGTCACCACCCCTTACCAGAGGACGAAGGACCAACAAGGCACGCAGAGAAAAGGAGACGGCTTCCAACATCTCTCTTGTATCTCAGAAAAAGATGGATCCCTACTTTAAAGGGCAAATTTCATCCCCCTGAGTCTAAATGCTTTGCTTTTGTCTTCTACTTTGCTCACAGTTTGTGAGAATTTACCCCTGTAAGCTCCTTTTGTCAGTATCTCGAATTAGCTCAAGAATCAGATGGGATTTGTCTCCCAAGACTTTCACAAGAAGGTTGGCAGCACTGTTAGAGGTCACCAACCTTCTTCAGATTTGTAACTTTTTGGTTCTGGCTTCCCAGAATGCAGATTAATTCAACCTAACCGTTCTTGTCAAAAAAAAATAATAGTATATCCATGTGCAAAACCATTACTACTATGATTAAAACATGACATGATAATAATAACATTTTATATGCAATGCAATTATAGCAATAACATACCAAACAATTTACATGTTAGAGAGTTCGAAGAAAAAAAAAGAAAGATATATGGTTTATGTGCTATCATATCTGCATCACTTGTAGATGAAAAATGCCAAAATTTGCCACAAACTGCTCATTATTTATTCATCAGTTACGAGTTATCCATGCATTCATGCATCAACCATCAATTTTATATATATATATATATATATATATATAGATACATATATATATATGTATATATATATATATATATATCACATTCTTCTAGTTTTCTGCCATGAACAATTGGCTCTCCATTCATCAACTATGAATTATCCATGCATCAAATACTATTTATCCATTCATCAACTACCAATTATTTTTTAAATTATTTTTTTTAATAATTGTTTATTTCAAATTTTGAACGACTGTCATAAAATCAATCTAAGCAGTACATTTGTCTCATCCTCGTACTATCCTAGAAAAGCATAGGCCGTAATCCACCCCAAAATTCTAAAATAAAAACGCCTATCAACATAATTAAAATTTGTAAAAGAAAGTATTGTTATCTTCTCTTAAAGTATACAGGTTTCACATTTATATGGAGTTCAACATTTTTCTATTTTTATCAAAATAGTGACAACACAGACCTTCTAATACTCCTTACAACCATTCTATGTTACATAATCATATTAATATCATTCATCGTATGTTACATAATCATATTAATATCTTGTTAAACATTTTTGTTGACTCAAACTGAGTCGATAGGGGTTCCCATCACTATCGACACCAAACCACTGCAATCTCCCTGAGCACCGGCCCATACAGGTTTTACCCTACCCAGCAACACCTGCAAAGCAGATGAGGTCTCACTCGAGGCGATCAGGGGAGAGTGGACGGAACCATGTTTCTGCCGAATGAAGGAGGATGTTGTGGCATTAACTTACTTAACTTATTTATTGCAGTATCCAAAATATACCAATGTATTCAAGATTAACATCAATAGCATTATGTAATAGAGTCATTCATTGCAACAAAACGAATATAACATTAAAAGGTTAACTGCAGCAAGAAATCATCACAATAGGCATTAATACAAAAGATACACAGGGAATTTCACCAAAATAGTTTCGTCATGTCATATTACTCCAGAAAAACCCTAGTACAATATCTCGGCAAAACCAGATCTCATCGATATCTCTATATCTCATAACATACGCAAAAACCACATCTCCAAGATCTATCTCCCTTTTTCTCTCTTCTTCTTTCCCGACCTACAACTTCTTTTCTATATATAGGCTTTCGCCTTTACAATGCTTGTCCACTTACTAACAACTTCCTAACCGACTCTTGGACAAAAGACCCAAAATCTAACTGACACGGTCCAAATGACCCAAAAGTCTGCCTATTGCGGTACAATTTACTCAAATTTACATCTCATATGGTCCAATGACCCAAAAAATCACCTAGTGCGGTACAATCGACTCAAAAATACATAAAATAGTCTCTTCTTTTTCCTTCTGCGACCTCTTCTTACGTGTCGCAGCATCGGCGAGGCTGCGATTCTTCCTTACCAAACCGCCTACCAACAATTTTGCATCGACATCATGTCATCAAATCCAACTTACAATTATAATAAAATTAAGCATTTAATATTCTTATATTAATATTTTACATCATAGGGATGGTACCATGACCAACTTAAAGAAATATAACAAGCTTAACTATTTAATCTCATAGACCTTTTGCTTTTGTCTACAATATATATAAAAATATAAAAGTTCGAGTCAATTTATGTGTAAGACAATGTTGAAGAAGAATGCATGACATCCTAGTTGGACTAATAATGTATAAAATTGTGAGATCTGGAACAATACTTGCTTCAATCATAATTATGTAAACAGAGAATGCCAATTCATGTTGATTCCCTCAGGATAGGATACTTCACAAAATAGCACATGTCATGAGAGACAAACTTGATTCTTCTGAAAGAAGTGGTTGAAGGTCTCCACTACCTCTAGAAGCCTATTGGTGTAACAAGTGTGTAGCAGCTTATGAAGACTATGCATTTTATTTGATAGTTGAAGTCATTAAACCAGTGGTAGGATGTTGTTCAAACCCACACATATCACAAGTTGCAGGAGGCTAGAGAACTCTCTTATGAATTGTCTAACAAAAGCATGTGTCGTGATGTTGTCACATTCAATGTGTTTATTGATGGTCTATGCAAGGAAGAGAAATTGCACAAGGCCATCATGATGCTTCATGAGATGCTGAATAACAACTACACTCCAAATGTGATCAAGTGCAATGCTTTTATTAGTGGTCTATGCAAAGAAGGAAAGCTTCAACAAGCTGTTGGGATGTTAGATGTCATGGTACAAACTGCAAACAGGCCATCAGCCTGATGAAATCACATACATTGTACAGATAATTGATTTTTTTGATTGTTTAGGAGCTCTACACATTGCAAAGTTTCCCTCTGCTATAATTAAGGTTGGTAGGATTTATAAATTTGTGATCCAAAATTGGTGGTAAAAGAGATTAAAATTTTTTGTAGCCCAGGAAGCTAAGTTGCAGGAATGGAACCCTCGGATGTGTAGGGAGTTTGTTCAGTATATTGGTCCCTCTAGAGATCAATATGAGTTTTTCTGGGTCAAGTTTACTGTGATTTTGTACAAGTGGGTGAAGAGGTTTGAATAAGTGCTAAAATATAAGAATCGACATAAAATAACCACAAATAGAATGTACAAAATATGATTGCACTGCAACGAGTGGATCATCAGATTACCCATGCTGTATATTTCTGGGTATAGAGATCGTGGAAGGGTACATTGTGGAATTTTTTGCAGAAAAATGCCAATCCTTTTCAAAAGCAGAGGCAGAGTTCAAGAAGGGAGCTCAGGGTATACTAATATGCTTTATCCCTCTTTGGATCAATATATTTCGGGTAGAAGAAGGGATTCTTCAATCCGTACCCAAAAATTTCATAGAATTATATGAGAGACAAAGGGGTCAATCATAATAAGCATATCTGGAAAGAAAGAGGAGGCATGTTCAATGACTGCAAGCTTTACTTGAGCAAGGGAATTTGAATTATTGACAAAGAGATTACGATCAGGTTTTACATATCGGTGGGAGATTCACTTGGAGTGGCAGTAACTAATGGCCTCCATGAGCTTCTGCTGGATACTAGTTGCCTCCTCTTCCGATAATTGTATTATTTTTGTTGACAATTTTTTCAAATAGATCTTCACCTGAGCACATATCCATTAAGAGATTTAAAAACTCATCATCCTCACAAACATCAAGAAGGGAAACCACAATGGGGTGACCTGAGGCATCATATTGCATGATCTTGAATTCAATTTTGAGGCACTCTCTATCGATGGAATCGAGTAGATCTACTTTTCTTATGGTCATGGGTTTTGCAGGCCACCTGTTACCCATTTCACTTGTTTCAACATCTCTTGATTACTATGAATCTACCTCTTCCAATCTCTTCCTATTGCAATTGGTAGTTTTGTTTTGAAAGAGCGCATCCGTCATTTTGGTAAAGCAAAGGGGCTGCCAAAAACCACCTATAGTGAACACTTACCTCAATCCAAGATCAACATTAAAAACCTACACTGTTGTGAATGAAGAAACATTTAAATGAGGATGACATCATTCCGCCGCCCCCTCCTGGGAAGGGAAAAACGGGGATGACGTCATCCTCCTACAACCAATAAGAATTGAGAAAACCTATTTTTAAAAATTGGATTTAATACAATATATTTTACACTATAACTCAACTATAGTTACTTCCTGGATCCGGGTGACACATCGACTGCCAGCAGGACCACAGGAGCGAACACACCATCTCCCCCCTTCACCAACTCCTAGGCTGGGGTTCTCCCTAGACGCCTGCTTTTAATATGGACTTGACCACTCTCCAGCTGGCCTTCTTGCATGCTCCTGATCTCCTCGCCCACATGGCCTGGTGGGTGGCATTAATGCTGAACCAATTTCCTGCACCCCCTTGCCCTCGCTGGTTTCACCTCACCATTAATCACTCTCGTGTGATGTCTCTCCCTCCCAGAGGCCCCCTCTAGGATATGAAGATACATGTTCATCCTCCTGCGGTCATTACCCACCTCCGTTATTCACTGTCTGCTTCCACTGTAGAGAGCTCAGCCCTACTCAGTCCCCCTATGAAGTTTCCAACACTACCATGCTTGCACGCAAGGCAACTCCAAGCGCGGCTCTGGCCAGGGCTCTGGAAAAATGGTGTCTGTGGAGAAGGAGATACCTGCAAACATTGGATACAAGGAAAATGTTTCCATGCCGGTCCGCCGTCTGGTGGACGATTAGGAGTCAAGAAGCGTTGCGGAAATCCTTGCCTTCGGCAGCCCAGGTACTCAGGTGAATCACTATTGGCTTCTTAAAAATTTAATTGGTACTTTGGTGGAAGAGATGCTCACCAAATGGGACTTGGCGAAGATGGCCATTATGGACACCGGGTCCAACATGGCCCATATGGACGGAATTCGCGTTGCGTTGGAAGCTAGCCTCACGGGTCGTAGATACTCCTTGTTTCCTCATCCTATCCGGCTCATAGGAGTTGGTCCAGAGGGTCCTGTTGCAGGCTCTGGGGAGGCGATTGCTATTCATATCAAAGGTGCTATCACTAAAGAGGCTGTGCAGGCTATCGACAGCTCATTACACGATTCCATGGGCCTCACTGCTTCTGAGGATGTCGTTCCTCTTCCCAGACACACCTCTGGTACTGACTCTCCTGCAACAGTCATGGTTCAAGGTGCTTCCCCACCTGGGACTTCTTTTCCGGTTCCCTCTACCATTGCTGTCACCCAGTATAAGTGCATCCGAAAGGAAGAGGCCGAAGTGATTCTCACGTGCAAAGCCGAGTCTCTTCCCATCAAGCTCCTAGAGCAACAATGGACAGATGAATTCTTCGGCCCTTGCCCCATCTCTGAGGACATTCATGACTCCAAAGGCGCGGAAGCCAGTTCTTGAAGCGGCTTGTTATGAGCACAAAACTCTTGATTTTGATGCTCTGTACTTTTGTTTGTGTTATCTCTTTTTAGTACAGAGTTACTCTTTGTTCCTGTCTTTCCTGATCGGTGCTTATCTAGTCCATATCTCTAGGCTTGTTTACAGTGCCTTTTTTTGTAATATTGGCACCATTAGCAGCTCCAGAATGCTATATTCAGACTGTCCTGATGATTGTAACCTTTTTTGTACTATAATATAATTTTACTATGCAGCTTACAAAAAAAAAATTCAACTATAGTTACAGGAAAATTTTATAGGTTTTAGGGGCACACTAGCCCAAAATAATAGGAGCTCCACGAAACATATATGATCCCCTTCGGGGACATAATAATAAATTCAAAGTAGTCCTTAACACTTAATGGAAATGAGTACCTTTTTCTCTCATCCATTATATTTTTATCAAAATACTCTCTTTGTTAGATTTAACTAATTTGATGGAATTACATCATGTACTATTTATTCTTCACTTTGTCGATGTACTCATTTACAACGTTATTGCTAAGATTGCTAAGTTTCTTTACTTTCACAACCGATTAATTTAAGAATAAATTTATCACATTTTTGTTGGTGTACATGCATCGTTATAACAAATCATCTTTTTCGTGGCGGTTTTTGGCTTGCTTGGTTTTGCTAAAACTGCCTTTAAAAGTTTTTTCAGGTTTTTAGGGGAGGTTTTTAAACTCCTCAAAAGTCATGAGAGTTGGACTTTTGGGGGTAGGCAGTTTTTTAAAAACCGCCCCCAAAATTCCAGTTCTCGCGACTTTTGGGGGGAGGAGGTAGAAAGACCCCCCTATAGATATTTTTTAAGGTGGTTTTTACAACCCCCCCCGCAAAAAAAAATTCATGAGAATTTAACTTTTGGAGGTGGTTGTTGAAAAGCCGCTTCCAAATGTTAAATTCTCATGACATTTTTTGTGAGGCGGTTAGAAAGAACGCCTCTAAAGATTCTTCTCAAGGAAGTTTTTGGAAAAAAAAACCCAAAAGTCATGAGAACTGAAATTTTGGAGCTAGATTGTAGAAACTGCTTCCATTAAATTTTCACGATTTTTCTAAAATTTAAATTCTCATGACTTTTTTTGTGAGGTGGTTAGAAGAACGCCTCTAAAGATTCTTTTCAAGTCGGTTTTTGGAAGAAAACCCAAAAGTCATGAGAATTGCAATTTTGGAGCTACATTGTAGAAAACCACTTCAATTAAATTTTCATGAATTTTTTTTGGGGGGGGTGGGTTAGAAAGACCGCCCCTAAACATAAATTTCAAGGTGTTTTTATGAAAATATCCCCCTTAAAGTCGAGAGAATTTTAATTTTGGAAACGGGTTGAATCCATGAAGATGGGTAACACTTTTTGGCCAAAAAGGACAGTGAAAATTTGCTTTTTACTCATTTATTAAATCAAAGCCCTCAAAAATCATATATGGCTTGTCAATTCAATATACAACAAACAAACAAATTGTAGTGAATTGCATTTAATGAAAAGTTTGTTCTTGTAAATTTCAAGAAAAGTTAACAATTGGCTTGTGTGCACATAAAATAATTTAGTGATAAATGCATCATTATATATATATATATATATATGAACATGATCTGCACAAAATGAACTGGGGCGCGCACGTGCCCACACACATATACACACATATTTTGGAAAATTATAGTTTTTATTAATTTTCAAAACAGACCAATGAAAATTTTAATCACATTTTGTACACATGTGTGTGCATGTAAATGTTTTTTTTATTGCTTACAAAAATAAAAATAAAAACCTAAAATATGCTTTTGAACAGGATATGTCAATGCGGGGAGTATATATTTTTTGAAATTTTTTGTTGTGTACTTTTTGTTGTTGTTTATTTTCCTTTGTGTTGCTTTGAAGTTGTGGACATGGTTTTTAAGTGTAAGTTTGAAAAGAAAATTAAAAAAAAATATAATGAACACTAAAAACTATAAATTATATGCCAATGGATGGAAGACTCAATTATGAATCCATCGGTATGAATTCATACACCTAAGGTGCATCCCATGACAAGGTTTAGGCCTAGGAAAGAGGTCAGTAAAATTAAATTTGCAGAAAAGGGGGCTAAAATCTTGTTTTTCAAGCCCTCGATTGAGTCCATCAGTATGAAGTCTGCTGCCTAAGGTGCATCCCATGACAAGGTTTAGGCCTAGGAATGATGCTGGTAAAATTAAATTTGTAGAAAAGGGAGCTAAAAGCCTATTTTTCAAGCCCTCGATCGAGCTATTAGCTCGATCAAGGTCTTAAAAACCCTCATTTGAGGTTTTGAACGCATTTTTAAATAAATCGATTGAGAGTTTAGCTGTGGTTAAACTAAAATCTCATTCAAGCTAATAGCTTGATCGAGTTATTAGCTCAATTGAGCTACTTTTTACTTTCTACGGCCGACTTGTGGACTTTTATTTATTTTTACTAATGACAATAACTCGATCAAGGGTTAAGAATACCCTTGATCGAACTTCTTAACCCTCTATCAATATTTTCTAAATAGCTCGATCAAGCACTTGGTTAAGCCCTCGGTCGATATTTTAAATGCTTGATTGAAGGCTTAACAAAAGCTTGATTGATCTCATTTTTTTCCATTCTCGCACCCAACACTTTCCAAAAAGTATTACCCATCTTCATGGGAACACCCGATAGTGTTTTAAAGACCACTACCAAAAGTTTAATTCTCATGACTTTTGAGGCAGGTTTTTTTTTGTAAGCTCCATAGAAAGTTTATATTAATATACAAAAATTGGTACATGCACAAGATGTGTGAGAGTCTTGAAATGCCCACTGGGAGAAAATAACCAGAGTAGGGGCAAAGTATGTATGCCCATATCTAAGGTAGCAAACCAAATTGTATCTAGATGCCTACGGTATTGAATCAATTTTGCAATTATTACATAGTGCTTCAAACAACAATGTCTCAAAAAACTACTAAAATAACAAAAAAATCTACATGTCCTATGGACCGAGTGACTTGTTTCTAAGATCATGCAAATGACAAGTAGCAAGAAAGAGAAGGAGAAAAGAATCTGAATTACTTGGACTTGCAGGTTGCATCTGCATTGTCTCGAGGCTCTTCAATGATGGGGCAATGGTGTCGTTTTCCAGAATATGCATAGGTCCAAATGCTTTCCATCCACATGTTTGCACTTGTGTTCTATGGTTGAGGCCATGTTCATTTTGTCCATCGGCTGCATGATTTCCTTCCCACGTTCAGGTCTGTGTTGCTGTGACAGTTTTGAGACGTGGGAAGCCGCAGAAGACGATGAGGAGTACAGCGCTGGATCAGGGGAAGGAGAGGGGGCGAGAGAATTTCCAGGTGAGAATTTATGAGATTGCATGAGAAGATGGGCTATGGAATTTTTGACAAGTCAGTAATGGCTTCGCCTTATTCGTGCTCTCTGACTAACGAGTTGCTGCAAGACCAGTTCTTCCTACCAATCATCAATAATTGTTCTCAGATGATGAGGAACAAAATTATCATAACCATTGTTAGCTATACCACCGCGACCATGTCTTCCCTGGTGTCCATGGCCTCTATTAGCTTAGTGGGGGGTGGCTGGAATTCTGCGAGCCTTGACGTTCTGCTTACTGATGTTCAGAATGAAGCCCCAATGCAAAGGTATTTGAACCAAAGAGGACCAAAGGCGAGTTTGAGTGACCCACTAGACTAGAATATTCCCACTAGACTAGACCCCTACATGGGTTGAAATGGGCCAAACACAATAAAAACCACTGAAATTGCTCAGAGAGGAAAGACGATCATACTTACCAAATTGAAATTCCTATAAAATAATATCAAATCTACTAAAAAGAGGAATGTTAGCCTCCCAAGGGGCCATTAATTCACATAGAAACACCACGATTATCGAGATACACCAGATAACTCTTTGCAAAGCCGAGAGGTCAGGTTGCATTAACATCAAATTCGTTGGAGGGGGGAATTCTTAAATGTGCATGGCATGCAGTTATAGGTGGTGCCGCATGGATGGCAACTAGGGGTTCTGCGTCGGTGATATTTTGTGCGCTTTGGGCTTCATGGGTACCTGCAACTAAGGGAATTTTGAGGCAGGTTAGAAATACCACCCCTAAATATATTATTCAAGGTTGTTTTCGGAAACCCCCCCCTAAAATTCATGAGAATTCAACTTTGGGAGGTAGTTTTTTAATAATTTCCTCTAAAAGTTAGATTCTTGTGACCTGTGGAGAGGGGTTTTAGAAAGACTATGCCTAAATATATATTTTCAAGGTAGTTTTTTGAAAACCTTGACACATTTGCATTTCAATGCGTAGGATTATATAGATGAAGTCTTAGTTGACAATTGTGTAGAAATTGGACAATTGACAATTGGAGTTGGAAAATTGTTTTAGTTGACAATTGTGTAGGAGTTGGACATGAACTTTGCTTGAAACAAGGTTTTTGGCTGGCAAAGTTCATAATATATCATTTTAGCATGGTGATATTTATTCAATTTTTCATTCATGGTTCTTGAAATTAGTTTGGTTTGGTGCTCATGTTGGATGATGTGGGATACCTCAATTCCCTCATTCCAACAAATCTTGTCCCATCGACTTCAACACATTATTTGGGAATAAGATAAGAGACTTCTTATAGTACCTTGGAACTTGCATACCTTAATGGAAGTTAATTTCCTCACTATTGATAGTGGGAATACATTAATGTCCCTTGATTGAAAGATTACAAAAGTGATTCAGCTACAAGAAATCTATTTGCATTGTATGTCTAATTCCTAGGAGTGACTCCATAGCTACCATTAAGAGGTGTATTGGGAGTTTTTCATCAAACGATTTGTAAGAATGCATTAATGGGAATTCCTTACATTTTTTTTCAATGCCTCCTTAAAACTTACTGTGTTGGACATACCCTACCATCCATAGCTATAAGATCATACTCCAAAAGATACTCTAATTTAAATATGATTTGAGATGAAATTATGAACCCGCCTAGCTCATGTATGTAAAATTTATCACCCTAATATGGTTTCAAGCCTCATTGAATTTCATTGTTTAATGCCCAAACAAATTTCATTTGACTCCCGAAATGAAAATTTTCTCATAAACAACAATTCATAACATGAAACACATGGAGTAATTACCAACTATTGAGTAGAGATAAAATGCCACACACATGAAATTTAAAACACAATGATTTTGGGAAAATGCCTAAGGAAAAAACCCAATGGGGAAACCTTATGAGAGAGAGAGATTTTATTTTTCAAAGAAAAATATTACAACAAAGTATTTTACAACATTAATGACAAACTTATCTCGTGAACTATGTTATTATTCATCCTCGAAAATAGTGCCTCTCTATCTTGAAAATCACACCCAAATTCTTTGTGCAAGTACAATAAAAATTATCCTTGATTTTTGTGTTGTACGGTTTACAATTTTCCTTGAAATTCATGACAATATTAGCCCGGAAATTCATGCCACATTGCTACAAATTTATGCTCCTCAATTTCTATGCCCTCTTGCCTCAAAACCAATGTTGTTGTATGGTTTTCTTGACAGTACGACCTCTTCATAAATTTAGCAGTACGAAATCATTTAATACTAGAATATTCTCCTCGATTTTTGCACCAGCTTCATTGGAGTTCGTGCCCAATATCAGTGCCTTGAACTTCATGCCAACCTCCTTGGAAATTTTGTTCTCTTCACTTTTGTACTGATGGATGAGTTTTCATGCCCCCCTTCCTTCTCTCTCTTTTACTCTCGACCTCCTCCCCAAATCGCATGAAGAAAAAAATAAAGAATGCCTCTTTTCTTACCCTCAACCCTTTTTTTCACTAATGAGGGTAAATGAACCAAATCAATGATCTAAGGGACCAGATTGGATCTTGAGTCTCTTAATCAGTGGTTGAGAGAAAATCACTTCTTCCCAACATAAAAATTAATTTCAGTCTCTTCTCCTTAAATAATCAAAAAGTCACTTTATATCTCATAAAGTGAAAATTAACTTCACATCACATGAAATTAATGCCAAGGGTCATGTTAGACATTTCCCCTTTTTTACTAAGCACCAATTTATCTAGGGGAACACATGTCCAAGGTACAAATTTCAACACTCCCTCTTATCAAGGAAAGTGTTCTTCACCACTCCCAACTTGTCTTTGAAGAAAACAAACTTTCCCTTTCCCAAATATTTTGTAAGGAGATATGATACATGCTCATCAATGGATATGTACTGCAACTCAACAACTCCTCTTTGAACATATTCGGGGATGAAATGGTATTTGATCTCTATATTATTTGACCTTTCATGGAAAAGCAGATTCCCAGAGAGCTTGATGCAACTTTGATTATCACAGTATATCACTATAGGCCTCAGTTGTTTACCAAACAATCTCACCAATAACTTATGAAGCCATAAGGCCTCATAACTATCTTGAATATATTCCATATACTTTGCTTCAGCAAACCTCAGTGCAACTGAATTTTTCTTCTGACTGAACCATGACACAATTTCCGAGCCCAAACTGAAACAACACCTTGAAGTGTTCTTCTAGTCCGACACACTACCTTCCCAGTTAGAGTCTGTGTATCCAACCAAATTAAATCCATCCCATCTCCTATAGTACAACCCATAATCCATCGTACCAAAAAGTTACCCGAGAACATGTTTTTCTACTACCCAATGCACTCTCCTCGGCTCAGTCATGTACTAACTAAGAGTGTTTACTGCAAAACAAAAATATAGCCTAGTGTCGACCAGATACATTAACAATCTAATGAGATGGCAGTATAAAGTAGGATCCACCAACTCACCTTCAGAAGCCTTAAGCTTATTCTAGTTGGTGATCATCGCTGTGGCCATCGACCTGCAATCCTCCATCTGAAATTTCCTCAAGAAGTCTACTGCATATTTTCCTTTCCCCAAAAAAATGCAACTAGGCTCCTACCAAACCTCCAATCCCAAAAAATAATGCATCAACACAATATATTTCATCTCAAATTTTGAAGAAAGATCTCTCTTGCACTCGACAATGAGTCTCTATGAACTTGTAATGAACAAATCATCGACATAGAGAAAAATAAGAGTATCTTCACCCACCACAATGAAGTATAGGTTAGGATCTTCCTCACTCTTCTGAAATCCCATCTGCAGCAAGTAACAATCAATCCCATAGTACCATGCTCTGGGATCTTTCTTCAGTCCATAAAGTGTCTTTTTCAACCTGCAAACATGAGAATCTCTCCCATGTATCTCAAATCCTTTTCGCTCCTCGACATAAACCTCCTCATGTATAAGTCCATTCAGAAATGTGGTATTCACATACATCTAGTGTATATTCCAATCCATCTCTGCTGCAATGGAGATCACTTATTTGATTGAACAATACCTAGAAACCGGTTCAAAGGTCGCATCATAATCAACTCCCTATATCTGAGAGAATCCCTGTGCCACAAATTGAGCTTTGTACTTATCGATGCTGACACCTGCAGCATGGTTGACCTTGTAGAGCCACCTAGAAGTCACCACTAACCTCCCTTCCAGTCTCAATACCACCTCCCACACATCATTATTCATGACAGAATTGTACTCTTCCATCATGGAATATCTCCATACTTGATGCTTTGTTTCCTCTTCAAAAGAAGCAAGCTCAGACTCATGAAGACTACTCACCATATCCATGTAACTAAAAAATATCTATGGAACTCTACTCTGTTGGACATGTCCCTTGGGATTCCCCACAAACTCTTGAGCCTCCCTCAAGGTGTCTTCAATCGATTTTGGATTCCTTTTCCCTGAAGTAGTCTCATGTAGGGGGGACTACTCTTGCTCATCCTTATACAATGATGATCCTGCTAAAGAAGTAGCACCTATGGTCTATGATACTGTGACTAATGAACCTGAACCTCATGAATTTGAAACTGGGGAACCAGTAACCTGTGACCATGTACCAATAACTGGGGAACCTATGACCTGTATCCCTAATCTAAAGCACCTGAAACTTGTGGACCTGTCACCCGCAATACCTATGACCCTATACTATGTGAAGCAAGACTCTATGAAGCACTCACCTAAGGTGTGGGAGCATGCTACTCTCCTTTCTCTAACTCACAATACTTCCTGAAGGCCCTCTCTTCCTCAAATATCACCTTCCACCTCACAAGCACTCTCCTCTAGGAAGGAATGTATATGAGATAGGCCTTCGAACTCTCATCATACTAACAAAAATGCCCTTTTCTTTTGTGGGATCCAACTTTGTCCTCTTCTCTGAAGGGACATGTGATTAAGTAAGGAATCCAAAAATTCTGCAATGACCAACCTAAAGCTTCTTCCTATAAAAGACTCCTCAGTATTCTTACACCCAGAATCCCTTTGGGATTTCCTATTCTAAATGTACATAGTTTTACTGCAAGCCTCATCCCAAAGAAAGAAATAAAAACTATGATCATGAAGCATCGCTCTCACTACTCCAACAATGGCCCGATTCTTTCTCTATGCAACCCCATTCTACGATGGGGTGTATGGAACTTTCAATTGTCTCTTGATCCCATCATGTACAAAAAATTCATCAAATTACTTGGAGGTATACTCACCCCCATTATCTGAACGCAACACACGGATCTTCCTTCCTATTTGGTTCTCCACAAGAGCTTTGAACTCTTCAAGCCTTTGCAAGACTTCTTTCGACTCCTTTCTCTTCAGAAAATAAATCTATGTATTCCTGGAGAAGTCATCAACGAATGCCACATAATACTCATAACCAATCAATGATATAGAAGACACCAAACCACATAAATTGAAATGAACCAAATCAAGTATCATTGCCGATCTACTATCAATACTCGAAAAGATAGTATTGGTGCACTTTCCAAGAGCATACCCCCTGCACACATCACTATGCTCTGTGCTAAACTCATGAAAACCTATAACCATGTCTCTCAACATCCTCATACATGGATGATGAAAGTGGGCCATCCTCCTATGCCATAACTCGCATAGATCACAATTGCTTCCTCTGTTGTGTGACAAGGTATGAAGGGGCTGAAAGAAGAGCTTGTACAAATTTCCACATCTAACACCGATCACAATATATGTAGATTCACTATATCCCTTGGGATGAATGTGTACATACACATCTCAGAAGTACACTCCAAATCCCCTATCCTTTATAGTGGAAATTGACATCAATTTCTTCTTCATCCCTTCTTTGACCTAGGGACATATGAGGAATCCCTCAATGTCATGGAATCCCTAGAGTCCATCTGAAAGGTAATAGTCCCTCATCCAACTTCCCTAATAGTAGTGTCATATCCAAGCAACACCTTAAGATCCAATCCAGTCTCAATGAACTCTGTGAAAATATCATGAATACCTATCATATGACTGGAAGCCCCACTATCAATGTACCAAGTGTTGGTGGTAGATGCACTCAACGAATGGAAAACAAATAGGGAATAATCCTTTTCATACTCTCCCTCTATGCTGGTAATGGATGCACACAATGAATGACCAGAAAATAAGGAAAAATCTTTTTCAAACTTCACTGCATGCTCATCAACTTCCACTAAAGTTGTTGTCTGCTTCTTATTCTTATTCTTATTTAGACACTATCCGTCATAATGCCCAAACTTACAAGCAAAGCACTTGAATTTGCTCATATATTTCCTCTGATCACCCTTATGCTTAGTCCCACCCTTGGGACCCTTCTTGGAATTCTTCTTGTCTTTATTCATGAGTGCTACATTCTCCTCATCTTCCTTACCATTGGATGAACTCCCCTACACATATCCTCTTCGAGTCTCCTCCTGAATGAATTCATCCCAAAGACGATCCTAGGAAGGCAAGTTTTCTCTTGCTACAATCACCTCAACAAAAAGAGCCCATGGATTGGTCACACCATTCAAGGTTGTCCACACAAGTTTGTTTCCTGCAACAACCTCTTAATTGTGTCTAGTTCATCCCTCACCTAATTTATCCTAGTAAGGTAAGAGGAAACATTTTCATATTTGGTCATTTTAATGTTTTTGAGCTTTTCTTTGAATACCATTTTTCGATTCTCATTGGAACTTTGGTAAAGTTTGGTTAAGGCATCCCGCATCTGATAAACATGATCCTTACTAGTCACATGTGGAATAACATGGTCTTTAATTGCATCAAGAATAATTTGTTTGGCCTTGATGTTCTTTTTTTTATAGGATACCAAGGCTGTAGAATCTATAGGCACCATCATGAGATTGGCTTGTGTGCTATTCCCTGTGTCCCACAACTCACACTCCCGCAGAAGCAAAACAATCCTCTCTTTCCGCGAACTGGAATTGGAAGCCCCATCCAATCTATCCTCAACCCTCAAACCTATAGCCATGGCCTTCACACTAAAAATGCAAGTCCAATTTTTTTTAGGTGAACAAAACCGTCCCTCTCTTCAAGTCTAAAAAATGTCCTGGTGTATTCCTCTATGATCTTTTATGACATCTATGATACCATGCAAAAATTCTCACCCAAACCTAGTTTCAAGTTTCACTGAATTTCATTATTTAATGCCCAAACTCATTTTCCATTTGATAGCTAAAAATGAAATTTTTCTCATAAACAACAATTCATTACATGCAACACATGGAGTAATTACTAGATACTAAGCAGAGATAAAATGGCACACACATGAAATTTAAAACATAGTGATTTTGGGAAAATTCCTCAGGGAAAAACCCAATGGGGAAAACCTGAGAGAGAGAGAGAGAGAGAGAGATTTTATTTTTCAAAGAAATTTTTTACGGCAGAGTCTTTTCCAACATTAATGAAAAATTTATCTTGTAAAATGTGTTGTTGTTTAGTCTTAAAAATAGTGCCTCTCTGCCTCAAAAATCACACCCAGATTTTATGTGCTAGTATAGTACAAATTCTCCTTGATTTTTGTGTTGTAAAGTTTACATTTTACTTAGAAATTTGTGCCAACATCGGTTTGGAAATTTGTGCCGCAGTGCTGGAAATTTATGATCCTTGATTTATATTCCCTCTTGCCTCGAAATTAGTGCTATTGTACGATCTTCTCAACAGTACGACTTCTTCAGAAATTCAGGAATAAGAACTCAATTAATATTTTGGAATCTTCTCCTTGATTTTTGTGCCATTTTCATTGGAGTTCGTTCCCAATCTCAATGCCTTGAACTTCATTCTAGCCTCTTTGGAAATTGTGCTCTCTTCACTGTTGTATGGATGTGTGAGTTTTCATGCCTTCCTTCCTTCTCTCTCTTATGCTCTCGACCTCCTCTCCAAATCGCATGAAGAAAAAATAAAGAATGCCTCTTTTCTTTCCCTCATCCTTTTTGTTGACTAATGAGGGTAGATGAACCAACTCAATGATCCAAGGGCCCAGATTGGATCTTTAGTATCTTAATCAATGGTTGAGAGAAAATCACTTTTTCCCAACATAAAAATTAATTTCAGTCACTTCTCATTACATAATAAAATATTCACTTTATATCTCATAAAGTGAAAACTAACTTCACATCGCATGAAATTAATTCCAAGGGTCATGTTAGGCATTTCCCCTTTTTGACTAGGCACCAAGCCACCTAGGGAAACACTTGTCGAAGGTTCAAATTTCAACAATTTAGGAGCTTCATATAAGAACTAGGTTTAAGTAGAATGTGTTGATGCTCAAAATGACATAGTTCAGGAAAAAACACTAAAAGCACCCTTGGAGGGATGGTCAAGGGGAAGAGGGGGATGGAATCATGGGTTGTGTTTAGAGCCCTTAGATAGATAGGATTCATAAGGTCAATTACTGGTTCTAAATGCATTAATAAATTGCATGACTGAATGATCATGAATAAATGCAAAATTTATCAAATTTTATGTGCGTTAGTACATTAAATAAGCTATGCACAAACTATCTAATCATGTGTACATTAATTTCAAAAGACATAATTAATTAACTAATTAAATGATGAAATGAATTAATGCAAAATATTTACAAAAAGAGAATGTGTTATGCAATTAATTTTCTGGAAAAGAAACCTTTAGTCGTTAGTATAAAAATGAAGCAATAATTAGTATGTTACTAATGGCTAAGTAAACTAAATAAGTTGCTTCCAACGCGCTAAAATAAATATGCAATTTAATTTAATTTCAGAATTTTTAAAGGAAGATAAAACATTAGTTACATTAATGAAATATTTTCGGCTTAATAAAGTTGAAAATTTGCGTATTGGACGTATACTGAAAATTAACTCAATAAATTTTCCCAATTGGTTAAAGTGAAAGATTACTTTTTTTGTACTAGGGGAATCAACAACTTAGGATGGGCCTAATACTCGCGTGACAAGGGGTCCAAGGATCCAATCTCGCTACCACTATACCCCTAGGTGTATCCATAGGTCCCAAATAATGTTGCATGGGTATGTTTGGGGGGATTTCAACCCAAGACCTTCCATTTGCAACCATTTACAACTTTTCCACTTTACCACTTGCTTTGCCCCCCCATAGGCTTAAAGTGAAAGATTATTAAAAATTGTGCATGAAATCTACTTTAGTTTGAAAAATAAAGCATCAGAATGTCTAACGACTAAAGATTAAAATCATATTTTTATATACAGTTAGTAAAGAAATAAAAAGACAATATTTACAGTTGGAAAGATACATATGGAGATTTTTTTGAAATGAAATAAAAAATAAAAAACTGAGCTAAAGATCAAGAACACAACATGATACATGACAAAGATATGCCCAAATAAATCTTTTATTAAAAATGGAATTTAACAATCTACAAGATACAATAGGCCGTGGTCGATTTAAACCGTTGAGAACATGATATTTTCATGACCCTACGCTTCCTTCAATGAATCATGTTAATCTGGGTGAAACCAAGACATCGAGAGTGCTCCTTGTTCAAATCTCCATGACAGTAACCTTTGCACATGAAAAATTCAATAACAAAAATATATAAGGAAATCCTAAATACGTGTAGGGAAAAAATGTACTCCTATGGAAGAACACTCTTCCTTCACCATAATGGATGGACCTGAAATGTAGTCTCACTTGCCACCGTTGAACTATTAGGTTCTTGGACCATTGAGTCTGAAAAGGGAAAAAAATAGTAGTAGAACCTAGTAGCACGTGTCTCTTAACTCTAGTGTCAGGTGTGATGACATTTGCATTGCCTTCACTTCGGTTTTAAAGATGTCGATGAGGGTATGTGAAACATTTTGTTTTCTTAGAACTCAAGAGTTTTATGCGTTGTTTGGTGTTTCAAGTGTGTTGTGAATGAGGGTGAGACACAAGTATCCAACGCTCACCCTCGTACACAAAATGAAACATTTGAGTTTACATGTTTAACTTTGTGCATAGATTTTTGAAGAAGGATGGTTGTGACAACACCATTTTTGTTTCTTTCAACATGTAGAGTTTAGTTAAGTAATGAGTCCTTCATTCCAATTGGTAAATAAACATAAGGAATCCATTGTTTATAAATCTCAGAAGAACCAAGTCCCATAGGAACAACAGAATGCAAGAAGTCACTTAATTCCATAAATTGGTATATCTTCCTTAAAATAACCCTTTTACAGCTCGGTTAACATAATAAAAAAAATGCCATGACTACTGATCTCCAAGGGTCAACCCTAACAGTTAAGGAATTTGAGAAGTTTTTAAACAAATGCAAGATCAACCATTGGGATCTTCAACAAATATTGTGTTGATGTAATGACCACCAAACCTTTTTTAATTCAAGCTTTTAGATTTTGGGTGATACATCAACCATTGGCAGCCTGCACTCATGTTGATCTAAGACTAAAAAATATTTGGAAGTGAGTGACATATGAAGACCGAACCACACTTTCAATTTTGGGCTTATCAGGGTTGTTATGTCATGCAAGTTACATTCATTGTACTTTCTAGGCTTTTCAAGGTTGTTATGTCATGCAAGCTACATTCATTGTACTTTGCAACAATGCTAACAAAAAAAATGAGGATGATCTGTAAATATGTCTTGCCATAACATGCATGATGTCGATCTTTTATTTATGTTGTAGGTCTTTGCGATGGCCAGGGTCTTTCTTCCAAATGATTTTCTATTGTTTTTTGTCTTACATGTCCCTCCACATGGTGTTGTATAATGGCCTCCCTTGTTGAGCTGGTTTTTTGCATATTACTCCTGTGCATGGGATTTTTCAATTTCTACATTTCCTTGGTTGTTCATAGCCTAATGAACTGGCATCCCCCAGTGCAGTGTCTCTCCTAATATCTTGACATCTTCCACTAGTGCCTAGCTGTCATTTCTCATTTCTCTATGCTTAACCATCATGTGGATAGGCCTCTCTCTACCTGCACTAGGTTGCGTTGAAGTAACCTTCTTGCTAGTTGTTTCCCTCACTACTTATTATCTGTTAAACATCTTCAATGATCTAGATTCCTACTCGTATCTCCTTCCAATTATTCAACAAATCCCTTCTTCTTTACTTACCTCTGTGGCGTGTGCTTCATGGGTGTAAATTTTTTTTTGGTACTAGTGTTTATTACAGCCACATCTTAGCACGGGGGATTCACTCAATAAACCCCTATCATAGCACGTTCATTTGTGGCATATGAAACAATACCCCTAATTTCACTAAATATTGGAAAATACCTTCCAAAATCATTTTTTTTACCCCCCCCCCCCCCCAATATGCCTTCCCAATTTAAAAAAAACCCCTATTTTCAATAGATATTGTATGTATCAATTTTTTCATTAACATTTTTTATACCCATTTATATTTCTACCTAGTATATTGATATGATACCCCTCTTATGGCCCCACATGCATTCTACAATGCACCTTGCTTCTTTCGATGTATATTGTGGATGCACATTACTTCACCAACAATGCAATTACTCAACCACATATCATTATGATTTGCAACATCTAATGGTCTAATGATGATACAGGAGATCACTTCTTGTATGTCACTAGAGCTAATGCACACAGTACAACATTTAGATTGCATGTTGCAGTTCCCCAATCGCTGAATAAGTCTATTGTGGGCTAGGTATCCAAGACACCAGGGCCTGTAACAAGCTATAGGAGGCTGACTAAACCTCCCAAGTCCTGTAATAGGCACAATTGGTTGGGTATTCAATCCCCCAAGGCATATCAAGGGCCTATAACAGGCCCTGGAGGCTTAGAGCCTCCCAAGGCTATTGGTAACAACTGGCTGAGTGCTATTGGTAACAATTGGCTGTCAATGACCACTGTCTCTTGACTATGATTGATTGGAAACCCACTTCACCACGAAACCCCTAGCCTCAAGCATGCCTCAAGACGCGATTTCCTCGTGTACTGGTAAGCCCGAGCCTTGCCTCAACCCGATTTCTCATCCGACCGTGATCCCACCATCTCCATTTGGCGGATATTTGTCATCCCACCCATATAAAAAAGACCCCAAAGTATTTTTGTATTGTTACATTAAATAAAAAAAAACCCTTTGCCCCTTAATATATAAGCAATATAACTTTTAGGTTTTCATGAATATTTAATACCGCAATATGACTGAACGTGATATTATATTGCCTTCCAGTGAAGCCCCCATGCATCTTAACCATTTTTGTGACTATGTATAGATTTTTTTTGTTGTGCATGGGACGTTTCCCATTTCTCTGCAGTCTGCATGTTCTTTATTCTCATCCATGTAGACTAGCGTTCATTTCAATGCACCCTATAGATTGTTTCCTGTAGATTGGCATACTACAATCTGTGTCTCCCTGGACATGGAATTAGTGCATCTCATTTTTTCTCCCTTCAACTGGTCTACTGGTGCATGCCACCTTGCATGTGGCTTCCTTTCTATGCACACTGGTGAGCTCTCATGACCTCTACCTAAGTGTTCCCCTATCGATTCCTGCTACATACCATCTCTATCTCTTGGCATATATATGCTTCCAAAGTGAATAAGTTATGGTCACAGGTTCATTTTTATTAGTGAACTATGCTTAAACTTTAAAAGGTCCCTCCTTTGGTGTGTGAAATTGATGTATGAGCTTGTGGTGGATGTGTTTGGGATTAGAACTATGTGGATGATGAGGAGGGGCTAGTTAAAGGGGTAGATTAATTTGATTGGGATCCAAAACAATAGAAAACCAACCCATGGAAAAAGGTAGAGGTCAACCTCTGATTTATAAAACTTTAAGGAGTAGGGCTAAACAAACGAGGAAGAGGATAGGAAATGGTAAAAAGGGAAAAGGTCATTTTTTTTTATGTTTACAAGGCCTATGGTGTAATGGGGAAGACATAAGCTTTTTTGGGTTTTATTTTATTTAATTGGAATTTTTTTTCTTTTTCAAAATGACAATGGGGTAATTAAGGGTTTTTTTACAAAAAAAAAAGGGAGGGGTATTTTTATTTAAAAACCAAGGTCATAGGAGTTTTTAGCAAGGAGACACCAAGAGGGATTTTTACTTTCTAGATGTAGGAATAACAATGACAATGACGAATGGATGTAGCTGACGAATTAATGGGGGGCGCGAATCTGGCAAATTTTAACTAACAAGATGCTTGTTACTTGACATGACTAAACTTTGACTAAGTGTCGAAGCAGTCAACCGATGACTATTTCTATCAAATTAAATATGCATGCAATGAGCGTTGTGATGTAGAAGAAATGACACTGAATCCATGACGATTCATATAGTGAGAAACGAAAAACCTTAAATCTTTACACTATTTCACCATGACAACACTTGTGATGACATTTCATGCAAAAGGCGTGAATACCTAATGATGATGCAAATAATAAAATTTACCATGGAGATGGAGAGGACATTGCTCCGAGCCCGACGATTAAGATGGAATGGAAAAGTGAATTTTTTTGATATGCTCATCTTAGTCATCATGTTCCAATGCTTTGAATCATGCCAATGTTGGGAATCAACATCTAGTCAAACAAAAAAACAAACAAAGGAATACGATGACACATTACGACTCAACAACCATTGATGGACAAGACAAAAGCGTAACCATGAATAAGGTACATGCACTTGTTTTGTTCCCCCAAAAGGGAAAGAAGTGAAAAGGATTATGCTAGTATTCCACTATGGATAAAGCAGAGGGACAAGGAGAAGTGTTGAGAAAACCAACAACAGTAAGCAAATAATAGTTCAACATTCCCTAGGCTGATCACTAGGAATCATCTGATAGATCCTCTCTCTCCATGTCACGTTCACTCATGTATATGAAGACTAATTTTCATCATGCCAGATATTATTGACAAAAAATACGGTGAAATAACATAGTGGTGCAATGCACTTAAAGATGCCAAATTCCAAAGAAACTTATTTAGGCAACTGCAAAAGTAAATGTCGAAAAAGAAACTAGATAAGGAAAGGAAAATGAAAAGATACAAAAAATAATGAATTCTAAACTGATGTGATGAAATGAAAACAAAATGTGAAGAAGGAAAGTAAAATTTCCTATGACTAACATGAAACCTACTCCTACTTCTATGAAAGAAGAAAACAGATCATGCAAGATGTCATTTGTTGTAAAGGAATACATCGTTAATGCTATGGAAATTATTTATTGAATATCGAGGCTCACTATAGATTTTGCATTGAATTCTTGAAATAAATATGGATATGATAATGAAAATATGCAAATAAATCTTAGTTCTAATAGGAAAAGATAGAAATAAATGCAAATTAGTACTATGAAGATCACAAAATTTTCTAACCCATGAATCCCAAATAAAATCCTTGAAAAATAACCCGGGAACTCCTCTATTTGATTCATTACCAATGATGAACTAATTAGCAATAACACATGTAATATCATTGGCATTAATTGGAGCCTCATTGATCTCTCTATCATTATTATTTCCCTTGACGACAAATTGCTAATCATTGATTGACTTAAGAAAAATGCATTTAATTTCTTCTTCAAAACTAACAATAATAAAATATGCATTTATTTATTCATGATTATGTTGATAATGATAAAATCAGGACATTCATTATAAATAGATTGTAAGTTAACTTGAGACAAGACTTTTCTTTCAATAATGATATGCTCATTTGCATTGGGGAACTCCACAAGTTCAAATTACTTGCTAGGAAAACAAGCATCATTAATGAAGCTGCTAGAGAAACAATCATGGATTGATTGAGGACTTCCCTTAAAAGCATAAGATTTAGAATCAAGGGTAGGCTCATCGGAAACAATTTTCTCACCCATAACCAGAAAGGATTGAGCATCCTTGTTATGAATGAGTGGAACAATGAGAGAATCATCAAAAATATCAATCACCACATCATCCAAATGTAAAATTTCATGATAAAAAAATATATGACGAACATCATTATGATTCACCTCCTTACAAGAATTGACTTTTCCTTTTAGATGATCAAGATCCTCCGATATGTTGCATTGCAAATTATAATCCTCACCTTCAATTAAGGATTCATTTTGCAGATTGGAGAAGCATGAAGAATTAATACAAGGTGGAATAACATCTTCCTAGGGAATGTAGATTTGAGGATCTTGCTTGGAACTAGTTGCAAAGATATCACCGTCGAAAGAGAAGACAACATGAATATATTGCGTGGTCATCTCAATATTAGTTATGAATGGGAGATGTGAAGCAAGAGCACTATTCAAGTTGTATTTTAGCTCAGATTCTCTAAGGAAATCTTGTGAAATTCACAGTAGATCATAGATCCTGAGAATACCTCACAGAGAAAGAATTAGCATAAAAGATGAATTATAGTGAAAATTGCAGTGAAATGAGTAGTAAAATTCATCATGCATTGGAACTCAAATGTGCACAGAAATGTGTGTCATTGTCCATTAATCAATATAGTCAAAAGATATGTTACAATAGAGGAAATTTGAATACCTGGAGAGAATTCGAATCCCATTTAGTCTTGCCTAGGAAATATCACCACTGGAGTTCTTCGGAGCTACCAAACTCAACTAAGACTCAGTGAATTGAAGCTACTATCAGTTAACTGAACAAGAAGGGTGCATCTGTGAGTTTGGCATGCAAAATATCATGCAATCAGGATGGAGAGGGTGCATTATATCACAATCAGTGGCAATCAAAGCACAACTCCCTCACTAGAGTCAGGGACTAAGGTGGACTGAACTATATCACTAAGCTAGCTCCTAAAATGTAGGGAAATGACTCTCGATGTCCTAAAATCATGCATGCATGGCACATCAAGTGGATAATGAATCATAGATGACATCTACACACCACTAGGGGGAAATGACATCATCCAATACCAGGAAAAGACTAATAACACTAAGGTGGACAAGGTTGGAGTATTAATTATACTAACACCCCCCCCCTTAATTGAAACTTAGATAATCCTAGGTCCTAGTTACTGAGACCAAAGGTTACCCATACAATCAAAATAATAAAAATAATAATTTGTCCATGAAACTAAGAAATGGGGAAAACCTCATGGGTCAAACCCCCCCTAAAAAATGAACAACAGGGAACTCAAACAGATTTTACACCATGTAGAGATATGAGATAGGAAAATCTCTTTTGAGTGAAAAACTTTGTGAAAATGTATGCAATCATCTCCTTTGTAGGACAATAACACAGTGAGATGGTCCTGTTTTGCACTAGTTCCCTGATGTAGTGCATGTGAACCTCAATATGTTTGGTCCTTTGCTTATGAACTGAAACATTGGAGATACTTATGGTCCTTTGCTTTTGTTAAAGAGAGTGTGAATTTTGCTTGATTCTTGTTTGACCAATAAATTGGTCTTGATCCCAAGATGAACAGATATCCTGAAGTAGATTTCCTATCAGTGTTGTCTCCATCCCAGTCCGAGCTAGTAAAACCAACCAGATTTAACTGAGCACCAACATAATAATGAATACCAAACTCTCTTGTAACCTGCACATAATGCAAGATCCTCTTTGCTACCTTCCAATGCATCTCATGTGGCTCCTGCATGTACCTAGCCACAACACCAACATCATATGATAGATCTGGTCTCGAATGTGTCAAGTACAACAAGCTACCAATCAACTCTCTATACAAAGTGCTATCAACCAAAGGAATAGAACCATCTTCTTCCAATCTGATGCCAGATAGGAACGGAAAAGTTGCATCTTTGCAATTAGTCATGTGGAACTTTTTTAGCAGGTCATATGCATACCTAGACTGTGAAATCATGATCCCTGAAGCATTTTGAGTTACTTTGAGGCCAATAAACTGTTTCAACATTCCTAGATATGTCATGGAGAAGGATTTACTAAAATAAGACTTGATTGTTCTTCATCCCAGTAGATGAACTATCAGTGATGAGCACGTCATACACATACAAAACAATCAATAGTTGGAAACCTCCCTTTTGCTGCATGTAGACATTGCAGTCAAATTTGCATCTCTAGAACTTCTACGACAGTAAGAAAGAATACATCTTGGCATACCATTCCCTTGTGGCTTGCTTGAGCCCATACAATGATCTCCTCAGTTTACATACCAAGGATGGATCATCAGTGTACACCTAGTGCTGTTTCATATATATCTCTTCTTCTAAGTCACCATGCAGGAAGGCACTCTTCACATCCATGTGATGTACCTCCCATAAGTTCGAAGCTGCAATGTCCAAAACAAGCCTCACTGAATGCATTCTTTCTACAGGAGTGAATTTCTCATTTTAGTCCAAACCCTGACCTTATGAGTACCCCTTTGCAATCAATCGAGCTTTGTACTTGGTTGTAGATCCATTAGAAGCGAGTTTTGTTTTGTAGATCCATTTGCATTGAACTAGACTTCTCCCTGGGGGAAGAGAGACAAGATCCCATGTCTCATTGTTCTGTAGTGAATCATATTCTTCATCCATTGCTGCCTTCCATCTCATATCATGGCAATCCTCTATGTAGGACTGTGGATCAGACCCCACAATCATGTAGCACCTCTTAGGGAGAAATGGATTTGTATGACATAGTGCAAGATTTGCATCTTGGTACTGAGATTTGGTTCTTCTAAAGTCATGGATCTCCAGTAATGTTCCCAACAACCTCAAGAAGCTTTTGAGCCCATTTAGGCTTTGGATTGGGAGTAGGTGTTGGATCTAGATCTAGAGCTGCTTGATCTTCATACTCAATATCTAGATTTGATTCATCTCGGTCCTCTTCTTTGGAATTTGAATGTGGATCATATGAAAAAACATCGTTAGGAGCAAATGGAATATGCAAATCAATTATACCTTGATCTTCAACTGGATGTAGATCATGCATTGGATCTCCATTGAAATTGACACTTCTTTCAATAAAGCATATTTTGGTTGCAATATCCATCAACTTGTATGCTTTTGCATCTTCTACATATCCAACCATAATGCATTCGCTACTTTGAGGTTGAAGTGATTTTGTTTTTTAGATGGGATTCTGGCCCTTGCCTTGGATCCAAAAACCCTCAGGGGAGAGACATCAAGTTTGTGTCTCTTCACTACTTTTAATGGAGTGAACCCATCCATAGATTTGTGGGGTACCCTATTCTGAATGTATGTAGAATAGTTCACTACTTCTTACCAAATATATGGTGGAAGATCCCTTGCTTCAAGCAAGTAGGTTTCCATATATTTCAATGACCTATTCTTCCTCTCAGCTACACCATTTTTCTGTGGTGTGTATGGGACAGAACGTTGCATTTGGATCACCTCAGAAGCAAAAAATTGCTGCAATTCCCTCTTGATGTACTCTCCTCCATTGTCTGATCCGAGTTCTTTTATCTTCTTGTCAACAGTGTTCTCAACTAAGACCTTGAAAACTTTGAAAATTTCAAATACCTGAGACTTCTGCTTGAGAAAGTAGATTCAATAGAACTTAGAGAAGCCATCGATGAAGGTCAGAAGGTATCCAAATCCATTCATAGAAGCTACGGGAATTGGTCCTGAGACATCACTGCATATCAAATCAAGTGTGGAGGAACCTCTCCTTGCCTTCCCAACATCATACTTTCACTCTAGATGCTTCCCTACCAAGCAATGTTTGCAGATTCCTTGAGAGAATTTTATGTCAGGAAATCCTTCAACCATATCTTCCTTGTGCAACTACTGCAAGTATTTGAAGTTTAGATGTCTGAATATTTCATGCGAGATTCTACTTGTATCATTTGCATGAGTCAAGAGAGCACTTTTATGTGAATATGGAAATAAATACGAGAATTCATATGCCTTTGAGGACCATCAGTGAGATCTAGAGAAGAGAATGAATCACTGGAGGAAACCATGTGGTTGGAGGATCCATAATCAATGAGGAAGGCTTGTGATTGGGAGAATCTAGCCTTCAATGCATGGAATCTCTCATGATCATCTGTTTTTGCTTCCAGAAAAAGTCTTCCTTGCGCCTTCTGGGAGGGAAATGTTGTGTTGTTCAAGAAGATTGGCCATTTGATCTATGGTCTTCTTCATGCAAGATCTATCTGGATGGTTTCCTTTCTTGAAGCGCGTACACTTGGTTTTCTCAAACTTTGTTGGGTATGTGAGCTATCTCAAAGAAAACACCTAATATTTAATTATTGACCGGGGTTGGTAATATTAGAGTTGAGGCAAAGTATATGCTAAGGTAGAATGGCACCTAAGATTTCAGCTTGTCAGACATTAAAAAAATTTAATAAAGAAAAGATCGAAAGATCTTTCAAAATAGAACTAGAAATAGAACTATTAACTCTATTCTAACTAAGTCTTGAGAACATGAAGTAAACTAGACTAGGAATAAGATTGATAAATTTTGAGACAACAACATGTTAGCAAAATAAACATGAAATACATAATTGAAAGACAGTTAAAGCAAACTAGGAATGATAACAGGATTTGAATTAAAACTTTATGAAATGTAAAACAAAGGCCTATATATGGTTAATAATACTAATTATGAGTAGGAAAGATTACAGTAAAGAATACTAATGAACTGAATTTAAAATAGCATAAAACAATGTAGAAAGAGTAAAAGTCTGAACAACGATCCGAATGCAAGTCCAAACGACAGTCCAAATGACAGTCCAAATGGAGGAAAAACGATTTAAACTAAGGAAAATGAGAGTTTTGATGATCTTGACGTCAGCTGGCGATTGCAAATGAACCTACAATGCAAAGAAATCAGTGAGAAGACTTGTTGAGAAGCTAAGATAATAGAAAGAAACCTATTTAATCATGATTGGAGAGATAAACTATTCCTATTCTACACTAAAGCAAGATTGAGATGAGAGGAGAGAATTAACCTACAGCTATAGAGAAGAAGCTAATTAATTCTAACTATCAATAGAGCTTGAAACAATAACTAATTAAGTTCTATCTAAGTGCAGAGGATTAGAACAACAAACTATCTAGTTATAAAAGACTCAAATGAAGCTAGCAAAACTATACTTTTGGTCGACCATTTGCTAATTTTGTAAACACAAACTATGTTAGCAGCACAATATAAATTATAGAAAAGAAATATCATGTATAGAAAAACGAATTAATCACATGTACAAGAAAATAAACTAACTATTTGCATAAAAGGAAATATAGAAAACAAAGACAAAACCTTTGGTTGGTGAGGGGGCCTTCCCAACAATCAGAGATGGAAAAACTGAACTGATTAGCTACTCAGAATATAAACAAACTGGAACTTCCATTAACTTGAGAAAATTACAAACTGTCTGCTATCTGCTGCAACTTCTACGAACTATCTACTAATCTGATAATCTTCTTCAATTACAAAACTAACTAGACTAACTCTGTTTTTGTCTCCATGAGTCTATTTATACATTTTACAATGGATGAGAGGGTCGACAGAGTCGACCTCTCTAATAACATAGGCATTTAATGAATAACTAATTGCTTTGAATGGTGCGTGACAGTGTAGGGAGTATACACTAGGATGAACGGAGTTGATTCCTTCACGAGGCAACTGCAGTGTTGGTTTTCCTTGAAAGTGGGTAGATAGGTAACATGCTGGTGAGATGAACGAATAGAGGAGAGGCTGCTAGAGCACTATCTTCGTAAGGCGTTGTGCTGGTAGGCTAAACATGTGCGACCTGGACTCCTTCCAGAACAATGGCGTGAACAGGTAGCATGATTCCAGGCTGAACGTGAGGCTGAATCGATGTGTTGGAGTGTTGACGTGGACATGGGATGCGCTATCAAGCTTGGTGATCCTAGGGGCAGATCTTCTAGAGTAGTGGCTCATTAACCATGCCCATTGCGTGGCAAACAAAACGCACGTGCCTTTTTCTGCATTTAACGGTCTGGGATATGCCAACCGTGGATTACGGGCGCTGAACGCGAGGCTGAACAATAAGCTGAATGCAGTTGAGCTTAGAATCATAAGCACATGGTCTAAATGAAGGGTCGTTTGAAAAATGTAGACTGTTAATCAAAGCTTAAATACCATTCATGATTGGAAATGTCACTTTAATCATTAATAAATCGTAATATAACAAGATTTGACCAAACTTTATGTGATAAATGAATACATGCATACATGGTTTGTTTGATGAGCTGAATGGCTAAAAGAATAACTCATTATATAAAAAATAGTAAAATTAACACCATTCAGAGCAGATTTAATGGTAAAAAATAGTGACAAAATGGACACCAACACTCCCCCAAACCGGAGATATGCCAGGTCCCACTAAGCAAAACATAGAGAAATTAGGAATAAGGCTGAGCTGCGGTAGCAGCTGCCTTCGACTAGGATGATGAAGATATAGATTTGGCCTTGAGCTTCTTGAATTGGTCCTTTAAGTAATTATATCTTATCCTCATGGCAGTATGGGATGCTATTTTGGCGTTAACCAAACATTCAATGTCTTTTACTTGTGCACGTAGTGCCTTATTTTCTTCATGGAGCTTAGAAATTGTTTCCACATAGCTTTGATTTTGGTCTATCAACCGTGCTATCACTTGGATCAACTTATCCATCTTCTACTGAGCCAAGATGAGATGTTCTTTATAATGTTTAGGGCTCTTTGGGGGACTCAACTCTTTTGAAAACGTTTCACACTCAATAGTATGACCTTAAAGATTTTTATCTTTGTTGTGTGTAGAAGGACTTCCAGCAGCAGAGATTTCACTCATTCGAGTGGATGCATTGGCCATTGTGAGGAGGGGTGATTCAAAGGTATGATCGTCCGACTGGATATTTGAACATGATGGCTGAATGATAGTCTGAATGACAGACTGGTTGATGGACTAGTCACAATTTGATCTCATAGATTGAGTGGGCTCTGAAAAGAGTGGAGGTTTTGAAGTGGGGTCACCAAGGATAAGTTCACGAGAAGGTGATGACTGGACATAATTCATATCATCCAAGGGACTTTCATCAAACCGTACACGTTTAGCGTTTGGTTCTGCTTGGTTATGATGATGTTCTTGAGAAGAGGAAGGTTTGATAGTAGATAAATGAGGGTTCAGTATCTCAAAAACAAAATGATCCCAAGTTTGTCCTCTCTTTTCTAACTGGTGAATGATCAAAAGCTTAATAAGACAATGGTGATACAAGCTGCCAGAAGGGTTAACTGTATTTTTTCTAACTTGACTAGACATCTTCTCCAAACTCTTTAGGAAATAAAATGGGAAATTAAGAGTCTGATTGTTGACAAAATGAGCTAATAACCTGAAATGGAAAGCTTTAAAGACAGTGAATTTACCCTCGCAAGTAATTAAGTGGATGATGACGGTCAGAAGATCTACATACTCTAGCTTGATCCGTTCTCTGTGAAAACCTTTGATACCAGCAACGTGTTGAAAATCGGACTTCAGGGCAAATTCAAGATCCTTCCGTGGAAGGAAAAGATGCTTATGCCATCGGACACCTTCCCTCGGGAGCTTGGTAGCTAATGTTATTGACTCTTCTGTCACGGAGAAAACAAGATGGCCAACCTTGGACGTCTTGCCATCAAAACCTTTGGTGAACATTAATGAAATCTCGTGGTCGTGGCCTTGGAGGAGGTGGAGAAATGGTTCCCAACCTGCTCGCAAAAACACTTCACGGTAGGCTTTAAACTCAGAAATGCGAAGGAGTTCCTGGTAGCTACCAGGCTCATAGCGACTTGGCATTGTTTACAGAGGACGAGGGAGGCAAAATGGATATGAGAGGTGCAAGAATTTACAGAGGACACGGGTCAGATAGAGAGCGAACAAACTACAGCAAAATTCAAGTGATCACCAGTTTAAACTAAGGTCCGTTTGATTGTTTGAATGACAGTGGACAAGGCTTGGAATGCTTTTAAAAGATCGCACCTGTCACTCAAATATCTTGAGTTAAGTGCCAGCGTGAATCTAGTGAATACGTGTGGCTTAAAGAATAATCAACCATGTCCAAAGCCGAGTTTTGGACAAGTTGAATGTAATTCACGTAATGAGAATAGATTACATGTGAGAGATCATGATTCGTTTGATATGGTGACAGGTCCTACAATAGGATAAGTAAGACCAAATGGCATTCATGTAATGATTCAAAATGATGCATAATCCATTCGTTAAATGGAGGCGAGATGGATAAGAGAATGAAGCCATGTGTGAAATTGACATTTGATTGATCCCTGTCATGATTAGCCAATAAAACTTATAAAAAATATTCAAATTTGAACATCTTGGCATATTAAATAAAGTTGTTATGGGCTATGGTTTCATTCAACACTCCATTCAAAACGTTGTTTATTTGCCTCATTTGGATCGACATTCAACCCATCATTCAGTCCTTCGTATAGACTTTTGTTTATACAAGATCTTATTTTTGATGAATACCAAAGCTGATTTTGCAAAGAATTTCTGAAGTTGTTAGTGCACAAAAGATGCTATAAACTTTGCTTTTATGGACCTTTTTAGTTGCGTTCCTATTTTTGTTCTTGATTAGATCAATTTTCTTCTGCTTTTGCATTAACCTGAAAACACCTGTCATTGTATCAGAGATAAATAAAATTTTCATAAATATTCAGAGAGTAAGAATAGTTCTAATCTTCACCCCCAAACCAAAAATATGGCATGTCCTCAAGCCATCGAAGAGAAAATGATTAAAAATTTTCAATTGAAAGTATTACAGATAGTTACTTTTTTTTTTTAAATATTGTGATAATTTTCATAAGGAAATGAAATATTAACTAATAACTGTAGATGATTCAGATATGTCCATTCATCAAAAGAATACAACAGTGCTTAAAATACCGTATGAAGAAAAATAATATAAGAGATGCGAAAAATGCCATAGGAAAACTAGTCGTCCATGACTCATTGTAAAAATCTCTTGTCATCCAAAGAATATAGATAAGGTTCACCATAAAATTTGTGAGATATAATATAATTATGGGTCCCATTTCTAGGATAGTCATATCCTAGATATTGTTTGAATTAGATGACAGGGTCCAAGTCCAACTTACAGCCATTATCTAATGACAGTATACATAATCGGCCTAAACATGTGTTTGTATACTCAGGTTTTTATGAGTTATGTGAATAGCAATGCATTAACCAAACCTCTTTTACCCGATATTGACCTGCTTCCAGCAGGCCTTTTCAGTACCCCGACGGGTTTATCTTGGTACCATGCAAGCATAGCCCCACTTCAGCGAGCCTGTTCAGTACCCCGATGGGTTTACTTGCATTTACCGAGCTTCCTTGTTTAAGATTTTACTTAGCATGGACTCACTACCAGTGAGCCTGTTCAGTACCCCAGCGGGTTTTTTTCATATAATGATATATATATAATTTTTTTGTAAGGAAGCCGGTTGGCACTAGAGTGTGCTAAGACTGTTAAACACATAATTCAAAATTTAGCACAAACCTTATGAGTAACTTAATTTATAATGGCCTAAATTACAGATCGTGCCAAAAGATAATAACCTAAAGCTGTTCTTTGACTTTCCAATCTATCTTCTTCATAAAAAGGTCAGTAATTTTCCCCGCAAAATAGAAAATATCACCCATTTTTAGGCTACCTTTTAAAGGTGCTTTAGAGACAAGTTTTGATAATGAGTCCAGGTTGAACTAGCAATCCATAGTTGTAAGATAGAGTTTTGTGGAAATCATAATAATTAAAGTAGGTCTTTTAAACAATTGTTCTAATGAGAAATCATAAGTGTGCATGTCTGAATCAAATACCATATACAGAATCATAAACAAAAGTGGTTATAAATGATATCAAGAATGCTTTTACTAAAAAAATTCAAAATTAACAGTAGCCGAAAGAAAAGGAGAGTTATAAATATTTCTTTCTAGAGCACTTCCCTTTGTGCGTAATATCACATAAGCTGATTAAAAATATAGGGTTCTTGTGACTAAGTTGCAAAACCACTTGTCATATGATTCAAATTTTATTTAAAACAAAAACACATGTACAAAACAAGTTATGTAAAATTTTCAAAATTAACGAAAGGAAAAAGAGTCTCCCTATTTTATTGATAATATTTTACAACTGATCATAATAGATTTCTTTTAAAAAGAATGTAATCAGTTGTTAGAAATGACTCATTATTATTGAAAATCAAAAACATATTTACATATATACAAAAGAAGATAACCCAAAAAAATGATTCAAGGACTAGGAGGAGGAGGAATGACTTCCTCTTCTACCAGTTCCATTTCCTCTTGTTGTAAGGCATTCTGCACAAAATCTTGTTTAGATATTGGTTGATGATAAAGTCTAAGTCTATGTCCATTTACAACAAAAGAAATTTGTGAATCATCAATCGTCTTAATTTTAACGAATCCATTATCAAAAGCTGTAACAATTTCATATGGACCCATCCAACGAGTAGTTAACTTACCTTTAATATTTTGGTATCTTGAATCAAAAAGCAGTGCCTAGTCTCCAGTTTTGAATCGTTTTGTTTAATGTATCTATCATGCCACTTTTTGCGCTGGTTTTGTATTAAGATGGTACATTGAACAACATCTTTCCTAATCTCGTCTAATTCATTTATCTGCAGAATTCGTTGATTCTGTGCTTCTTCTAAGTTCATCCCTAATTGTACAGCCATACGAAAGGTTTTGACTTGAAATTCAATGGGTAAAAGAACTTGTTTACCATAAACAAGTTCATAAGGTGTGTGACCAGTAGTGTTTCTCCAAGTTATTCTATAAGCCCACAGAGCTTCTAGAAGCCTATCTGCCCAGTCTTTGTGGTGTAACTGGATAGTTTTAGTCAGGATGGCTTCTAATACTTTATTGGTGGATTCTACCTGACCATTGGATTACAGGTGATATGGTGAATATTTACAATGTCTAATACCATATTTGTCAGTAATCTCTTTCATTAATTTGGAGGTAAATTGAGATCCTTGATCGGTTACAATTTCCCTAGGTACACCGAATCGGGTAAATATTTCTTCATAAATGAATTCCACCATGGATTTCTCCGTGGCTCGAAATAAAGCTTTAGCTTCTACCCATTTGGTGACATAATCTGTACAGACTAGTATGTACTTCTTCTTGTGAGACATAGGGGAAATTGGTCCAACAAAATCTAGAGCCCATTTTTCAAATGGCTCTATCATAACTTGGGGTTGCAAAGGCATCTCATCGGATGGTGTAAGTCTACCCATTCTTTGACAACTGTCACATCCCTTGACATATTTGGTAGCATCTTTGAAGATGCTTGGCCAATAGTACCCAGAGTGCAATACTTTGTATGCTGTTCTCTTATCAGAAAAATTCCCAACACAAGGTCCACCATGACATGCATGTAGGATCTCTGCCATCTCATCCTCTCGTATGCATCGTCTAATAATAAGGCCAGGACCAGTACGAAAGAGATCATTATCTACCTAAGAATAATTGGAACTTTGGACTATGATCCTACGTTTCTCATGTGGGGAGAGGTGGTTAGGTAGCTTTCCAGTTGCTAAATAATTGGCTATGTTTGCAAACCATGGGGTTTAGACAGATATAGCGAACAATTGTTCATTTGGGAAGCTATCATCAATAGGGCAGGCATTATCATCAATTTGAATTCGAGAGAGAAAGTCAGCTACTACATTCTCTTTACCGGGACGATCAACAATGGTGATGTTGAATTCTTGTAACAAAAGAAGCCACCGAGTCACTCTGCCATTGGTGATAGGTTTGTTCATTAAAAACTTGATGTCAGAGTGGTCAGTGTGTATAAAAATTTCATATCCTGTGATATAATGACGAAACTTGTTGATGGAGTAGACTACTGCTAGAAACTCTTTTTCAGTAACAATATACTTCGATTCTACAGGAGTCAAATTTTTACTAGCAAAGTAGATGGCATGTGATTTTTTTCCCTCCTTTTGACCTAAAACTGCACCTATGGCTATGTCGGAAGCATCAGTGGATATATGGAAAGGAAGGGACCAATTTGGGCCTCTAAGTATGGGTGCCACTGATAGCTTGGCCTTCAGAGTTTCGAAGGCTTGTTGAAACGGTTCAGTCCATTGAAATTATGTGTCTTTCATAAGTGGTTTGAACATAGGTGCGGCTATCTTAGTGAAATTCTCATTGAAACGTCGATAATAGCTGGCATGGCCAAGAAAACTTCTTACTTCCTTCAGAGTCTTTGGAGGAGGAATATTAACAATTATTTCGACCTTGGTGGGATCCACCTTGATACCTTGAAGAGAAACATGATGTCCCAAAACTATGCCCTCAATCAATAGCATTTTACATTTTTCATGACTAAGAGCTAAGTTCATTTTTTGGCACTGAATAAGAACTATTTCGAGGTTATCAAGAGCTTCCTGGAAGGTATTACCATAAACTGTAAAATCATCCATATAAAATTCTACACAGTCATGGATGAGATCAACAAAGATTCCTAGAACTGCACGCTGGAAGGTAGCAAGTGCATTGCAAAGGCCAAAAGGTAACACTCGATAGGAATAAGTGCCCCAAGAACAGGTACAATTTGTCTTATCCTGATCCTCAAGTGCTATCAATATTTGATTGTAACCACTATACCCATCAAGAAATGAAAAATATTGTTTCCCCGATAAGGTGTCTAACACCTGATCGATGAAAGGAAAGGGAAAGTAGTCCTTAAGAGTGGCCTTTTTCTATTCTCGAAAGTCCACAAAGATACTCCATTTTCCTGTGACTTTCATTGGAACTACCACCAAAGGAGAAACCCATTTACTGTTGGAAATCGGATAAATGAATCTAGCGTTAAGGAGTTTTTGTAATTCATCCTTTACTATATCCTTTAGTGCTGGGTTCATTATTCCCTAGGGCTGCCCAGCAGAAGGTATGTTCGAGTCTGTGTAAATGTGATGGATACAGGTGTCTGGGTGTATACCTTTCATATCGGTATACTCCCATGCAAATGCTCCAATTTGACTCTTGAGAACTTTTAGTAATTGTTTTTGCTGACTCTCATCTAAACCTGCATTTATATGCATAAATTTGTCGGTACTAACCTCACATGGTATGGTATAGGATCCTAGGTGTTCTTCGATTGCGAAGACACAAGGTACACTTGTAAATGTTGAGAGGTTCATGTTTTCTTGGAATTCGTCTCCAAAGATCTGGTCAAATTGGGAAAAAGATTGAGGAAAATCTACACATGTTGTGGAAGAGATAAATTGGTTCAACAGGTTCTCAGTATTTTGCTCTTGAAGTGCCCGAGAGAAATCACTGACAAGGGAAAGTTCTTCCAAGTTCTCATCTCCAAAAGGACAATCTAACCAAAACAATTTTTCAGCTATTGGCTGAGCTGGGGGGTATAAAGCTAGTTTTCTTGTAGACAACCCATCAGAGATAACCATATCTCCATCCTTACATCCTATAAATGCATTGGCAGTAGCTAACCAAGGTCTTCCCAAAATAATGGGGTGACCTTTGTAAGGGTCTTTTGATTCAATGACCATGAAGTCCACGGGATATTCCCATGAGGCTACTGATATAGTGATGTCATCTAAGATCCCAGTAGGTTGAACCATAGTGTGATCTGCTAATTCTAGCATTGTTGGGGTAGGGTGAAGGAATGGTCCTAAATTGAGAGTTTCTAAAACAGTGGTAGTCATCAAAATGATAGCAGCTCCTAGATCAATAAGCGTGTTTCCTATGGCAGTGTTATTGATGGTAACAGTCACCACAGGGTTTCCCGGGTTTGGATATTTTGGTATTCTAGGTTGATTTGCTATGCAATCTGAAATTTTTTCTATTACATGAATCGTCGGAGGGTCTTTTTGTTTTCTCCTTGGTCTCTTAATACAGAGTTCCTTTATTACCTTACTATATATTGGAATATCCTTAATGGCTTGTAACAAAGGGATCTTAATGCAAATATTTTTCAATTAGTTAATGATATCATACTCTGGATAAGTTACAGGTTTTTCTATTACTAGACGCTCTGGATATGGAGGTGACTTTTCCCTTGGAATTACTTCTTTGTGTGGATGGTTGTGTGCTGAAGATTTAGAAACAACCACATCTTCAAAAATCGCATCATTCAAAACTTCACTAGGTATGTCTTCTTCATTTTCTTCTTGAATAACAATTGATGACTTGGTCTTATCTTGCAAAACACTTCCAGACCGCAATTGTATCTCATGTATTGGCACGGTCGAAATGACATATAATGGAAGAGGTAACAACCCAATGCTATTAAGAGCTTGGGTTGGTTTGTTGTTAGGATTTGGTATCTGTTGTGCAGGTAATATTGTGGGTCTTGGAGGATTCATGTTCTGGAAATGGTGAGGTTGATTCGGGATAGGGGGTAGTAAAGGAGGTACAAATCCAGGCGGAAGTTGCTGAATATTAGGTGCGTAAGGATAGTTAGGCATAGGAGGAGGTGTTTGAGCATAAGCTTGCCCTCTCCATCCATGTGGCCATTGCTTTGTTGAGCATTTTGAGAAGGGTACTACGGTGGCCAATTCTGCCAACCTGAAGTATTCCATTGTTGAGGAGGTTGATAAGGGTAGTAATAAGGTGGAATTTGTGATGAGTCTTGGTATGATGGTTGATATCTAGGTTGCCAAGGCTTCCTAGGGATTTCACCAAAATTTCCACTCTTATATACAGCTTGTAATCCTGGCAACGATGGACAATCATTGGTTGGATGTTCTTCTGAAACATTATTTAATGGACATTCTCTTTGAGGATGTTTAGTTCTACACCTAGGACAGAAAACACTCATTGCTGCATGCTCTTCATCTTGTCTCTTTTTACCTTATAGGGCATCTAATTGAGAACCCATGGCTCCTAGAATATCTGTTTTAAAATTTTCCAATAGGTTTCCCAACTCTACCTTTGTAACTCCATCAGGGCCGGATGTGTTTCCTTTGGAATTCCTAGCATAAGTTTCTCGAAAGTGTCTTCCACCTTTCCCTTTGCTCCTAGAGTAATTCCTACATAGTTCACAAATCTATGCAAAATATTTACGAGAAATATATCTTGCTGCCATGCGATTAAGGTTATCTAAGAATTCTTCTGAGATTCCTTTGAGGAAGAGTGTTCTTACTGCATCTTCTCTAAGATCACTATACTTGGACTTGTGTAACACATAGTTAAATATCTCAAGATAGTCTTCTAAGCTCTCGTCTTCGAGTTGTTGAATCTTAAAAATATCATTGCGAGAGTCCTTAGGTCTATAGTAATCTTGATATTTTTGAAGAAATGCATTCTTCATGTCTTACCAAGTTCTAATACTTGATTCTCCTAATCCCATGAACCATCGAAGAGAGAAGAATATTTTAATGTGGTAGGAAAGAGTTTTAGCTTTTGGCCATCTTGTAGGTAATTATAAATCCTACACAAAATGTCAAACTCAAATAAAAATGCGTCTGGATCCTCACTACTCTTCCCATAAAAGGTTGCTAGTGAGGAGGGAGGGATGTTTTTCATAGTAACATCTTGTGCAGTGTCTAAGATAAGGAACCCGAAGGTACCTTCAGTTCTAACTTATCCATCTTCTTCGTCTTGTCAGACACGATCTTCATTTTCATCCCTGATGAAGATTCTATTACCAAAGAGAGAAAATATAGGCGGCTCCTTTCTTGGTGAATATGGGATATCCTAACATTCTGTTTCAGGAAGGGTATTCTTCTTTTTAGGAGGAGAATTAACAGCTATGTGGGAACCCAGATTTGGAGGTCCTACTATTGTTGTATCAATCTGTGAAATAACTATGTTCACAGAACTCTCAAAAACAGCGTCTACTTGTGCAAGATTGATAAAGTCAATTAAGTCTGGACCAACTATTATTGAAAAAGTAGTGTCTTTGGGTTTTTAGACTAGTGGAGATTTAAGAGGTCCTGAAGTTTTATCCTTTTGAGTTTCCTCTTGTCTAAGTTCAGTCTCAAGATGAGCTTGAGGCTATTCTAGTGGAATTTCTTTATGAACAGACTGTTCTGATGACGCTATGTTTTCCCTTAATTGATTTCTAGAAAAGATTTCCTTTGCTTTCCAAGTAGGACTATCCCCTTTAGGTGTCTTCCGATACCTTTCTGTTGAGTTAGTAGTTGGGGTGGCATGCTCCCCATATAGGTTAGTAGAAATTTTAGTAGGGTTTTTAGTAAGAGAACTAGTTTTAATAAATCTACCTTATGAATCTCTAGACCTATTCATGTAAAAAAATTATAACTGAAACAAATTCTAACTGCATAACTACTATTGCTAGGTTTTGGGGATGCATGTTATAACAAATGCGCAGGTTCTTACCTCTTGTCTTACCGCTCACCTGCCACCATCCTATTTTCAAAGGAAAGAATATAACTAAATTCCAAAAAGAGAGTTCAACTTATCTACAACTGAATCCTACCTATCGTCTACAACTGAATTCTACCTATCTTCTACAACTCCCTGGAAACGGTGCCAAAATGTTGGGTGTGTGAGCTATCTCAAAGAAAACACCTAATATTTAATTATCGGTCGGGGTTGGTAATCTTAGAGTTGAGGCAAAGTATATGCTAAGGTAGAATGGCACCTAATATTTCGGCTTGTCAAACCTTAAAAATATTTAATAAAGAAAAGATCGAAAGATCTTTCAAAATGAAAAACCGAGTCAAACTTCAGAAAAAATAATAAACATCATTAAATCAACTTCGTTAAACAGATAAACTAGAATAGTATCAAATCATACTACTCTAACTTATGAAATAAGGGAAACTGATTAAAAAGCAAACTACTGAAAATGGAAACTATACAATTTCAAATCCTATCTAAGAATTAGAAAACAATTGTAAATAAATTAGAGACCTATCTATAAAATGGATTAATTTGATGACAAATTACATAAGTAGAAAGCTATATTGATCAAAACAAATTACAAACTGTTAAATAATTTCAACAACTAATTCAAGAGAAACATCTATTCACATGTAACAGGAACTGGAGTGAATGTATCGTAATGGATTTCAAATGTAATAGCAAAACTAAATGGAAGTAAATCTAATCTAACTTCAATGAAGAGATGTAAACTACAAAGGGAGAAATTACAGTTAACTTTAAACATTCTTATCTATCTACTATCCATGAGTAGAATAAAGACTAATGAAAGATAGAAGCAAGTAGAAAACTTAATAAAGATATTTACTTCTGAACTTGATTTGGAAGCAAGTAGAAAACTTGATAAAGATATTAATTTCCAAATCCAAATTCTATTCTATGAACATCTTCATTATTTATCTAAAGAAGGAACTGTAGGAAATTATTAAAACTAGAATACTTGAGAAATATAACTATTTACTCTATTCTAACTAAGTCTTAAGAACATGAAGTAAACTAGACTAGGAATAAGACTGATAAATTCTGAAACAACAACATGTTAGCAAAATAAACATGAAAGACATAATTGAAAGACAGTTAAAGCAAACTAGGAATGATAACAAGATTTGAATTAAAAATTTATGAAATGTAAAACAAAGGCCTAAATATGGTTAAGAATACTAATTAAGAGAAGGAAAGATTACAGTAAAGAAAACTAAGGAACTGAATTTAAAATAGCATAAAACAGTGCAGAAAGAGTAAAAGTCCGAACGACGATCCGAATGCCAGTCTGAATGACAGTCCGAATGGAGGAAAAATGATTTAAACTAAGGAAAATGAGAGTTTTGATGATCTTGATGTCAGCTAGCAAATACAGATGAACCTACAATGCAAATAAATCAGTGAGAAGACTTGTTGAGAAGCTAAGATAATAGAAAGCAACCTAGTTAATCATGATTGGAGAGATAAACTATTCCTATTCTACACTAAAGCAAGATTGAGAGGAGAGGAGAGAATTAACCTACAACTACAGAGAAGAAGCTAATTAATTCTAACTATCAACAAAGCTTGAAACAATAACTAATTAAGTTCTATCTAATTGCAGAGGATTAGAAAAACAAACTATCTAGTTATAAAAGACTAAAATGAAGGTAGCAAAACTATACTTTTGGTCGACCATTTTCTAATTCTGTAAACACAAGCTATGTTAGCAGCACAATATAAATTACAGAAAATAAATATTATGTACAAAAAAATGAATTAATCACATGTACAATAAAATAAACTAACTATTTGCAGAAAAGGAAATACAGAAAACAAAGACAAAACCTCTGGTTGATGAGGTGCCCATTCCAACAATCAGAGATGGAAAAACTGAATTGATTAGCTACTCAGAATATCAACAAACTGGAACGTCCATTAACTTGAGAAAATTACAAATTGTCTGCTATCTACTGCAACTTCTACGAACTCTCTGGTAATCTGATAATCTTCTTCAATTACAAAACTAACTAGACTAACTCTGCATCCATTTACAGGCGTCTATTTATACATTTTAAAATGGATGAGAGGGTTGACATAGTCGACTTCTCTAATAACAGAGGCGTTTAATGAATAACTGGATGCCTTGAATGGTGCGCGACAACGTAGGGAGTATACACCAGGATGAATGGAGTTGATTCCTTCACGAGGAAGCTGCAGTGTTGGTTTTCCTTGAACGTGGGAAGAGAGGTAACATGCTGGCGAGATGAAAAAACAGAGGAGAGGCTGCTGGAGCACTGTCGTGGCAAGGCATTGTGCTGGCAGGCTAAACGTGTGTGACCTGGACTCCTTCCAGAATAATGGTGTGAACAGGTAGCATGATTCCAGGATGAACGTGAGGCTAAATCAGCGTGTTGGAATGTTGACGTGGACGTGGGATGCACTGTCGATCTTGGCGAGCATGGGGGAAGATCTTCTAGATAAGCGACTCATTAACCATGCCCATTGCGTGGCAAACAGAACCCACGTGCCTTTTTCTGCATTTAACAGTTTGGGATATGCCAACCGTGGATTTTGGGAGCTGAACGAGAGGCTGAGCGACAAGCTGAACGCAGTTGAGCTTATCATCATAAGCACGTGGTTTGAATGAAGGGTCTTTTGAAAAATGCATCCTGTTAGTCAAAGCTTAAATACCATGCATGACTGGAAATGTCACTTTAATCATTAATAAATCGTAATATAACAATATTTGACCAAAATTTATGTGATAAACGAATACATGCATATCTGGTATGTTTAATGAGCTGAATGGCTAAAAGAATAACTCATTATATAAAAAATAGTAAAATTAACGCCATTCAGAGTAGATTTAATGATAAAAAATAGTGACAAAATCGACACCAACAAACTTCTTTGCTTATCCTTATTGGAGTTGGAGGCTCCTTCCGATGGATTAGAATTCTCCTTCTGCTTGGATTCAAATTGATTCTTTTCTTTACCTTTCTGCTTCGCTTCAACGTTCACACTTTTTGAATCTCCAACCATAAGAGCTTGATTTTCAGAGGCCTTCAAGGTGCCCATCTGAATCAATTTGTCTTGTTCTTGGATGAGAGATTTTTTGAATGCATTTAAAGAAGGTATTTTCTAGTTGGGGATTGACAATCTCCCTGAATGGAAGGTAGAAATAAATGTTGAAAATTTCGGACCAATCTTGCTTAGGATGGATAGCACCAACTACTAATCCTTCTTCTCAACACCACATTGTTTGCACTGCATAACCAAGGACTTGAATTTAGAAAAGAAATACTGTAAGGTTTCGAAACTGTTGGGTTGAAGAGAAATTAATTCATTCTACAGAATGTGGTCTCTCAGCTCATCTTGATTGCTAAAGAGAGACTCAATCTTCAACCAAACCTCTCTTGGTGTCTTCAATCCATCAAGGTGGAAGAGCAATATTTGGATATGTGAATACACATGTGTTACTGGACAATCTACCGAAAGCGGACTTAAGGAACGATCTCCCTAGTTCAATGTGAATCTAGAACAAATCAGACAGAATACAAATCTACTTTCCTAGATCAAATTAGAGATTAAGTGATGTAAACATCTTACCTTTCAGATCTGTAGATCTCCTTCTCCTTTGTCGCTCCAAGCTCCACGGTTGTCAGATCCGTAGCTGCAACGTAGCTTCAAGACCTGTGAGAACATGCAAGATACAAACAAGCAATAATAGTACATCTACACAATAATTGATCTAAGTAAATGGTTAAGTAAGTAAACTATAAATATCAATGAACAACAAAACATTTATGGAAAGAGTTTTGTATTACTGTATAAAAGTGGGAATTACATAGAGAAAGAATGTTACAACCTAAGCCTTAATGTTGCAACCTTCCATCCAACAATCCATGCCAAGCCTCCAAAGAATGATGCCTCCCAAAGGATGATAGGGACCACCTAGAAATCCACCAGCATAAGAGTACTATAGACCTTCCCCACTTATCAATGGAGAGGAGGGTTGTATTTATAAGGCTAAAGGGCATATAGTAGGTTGAGGATTAGGGGGAGAGGTATAAGGAATCCTCCCATTAGTTCAGGAATTGAAATGCCACCTTACCTAGAAGTTAGGGATGACCCTCCACCTCAACAAGCTTCGAGAAGGGCCTCAAAGGTTCAAGTTTTTGCCTATAAACACCCTCGGTGCACCTTGCATGAAGAGACAGAGTGCTACTGAGGACTGGCGCACCTTGAATGAAGGGAAATAGTGCCGGTGGTGCGCCTTGTCAGTGTGCAAAGTGTACCGGCGCACCTTTTCTGAAGGGAAAGAGCGCCGGTGTACTTAGAGAAGGAAAAAAACTAGGGAAAACCCCAAAATCAATGCACTTTAGCTAAGGAAAATTCAGGGATTAGGCACAAAGTTGACAGTGTTAAATTTTCAGAATTTACTTCAATATGATCCAGGATCTTATCTGAGAGAACAACATGTACAACATATCTACAACATATCAATCATGGAGACAATAATGCAAGCACACAAGAGACACAAAGATTTACTTGGGGAAAACCATAAAGGTGAAAAACCCCAATAACTTCCTTAGAGATAGATAGAGCAATGATACTACTAGAATACAAGAGATAGTCTTCTCCTAGCAGCAAAACCTCCTCCTCCACAAGTGCACCACTCTCCACAGTGTGAGTGAGTGAATAGAATGTGTAAAATGAGAGAGACACACTCTCTATTTATACACTAACTTGATTTGACCTTTACTCAACTAGGTCGGCATCAACTTAACCACTTAACATAATGTTGACTGGGCCGAACCCCACTAGGGTGGTCTAATAACCCTTTGAACCACATGGACGACCCCCAATAGGGTGGTCTAATAACCTTTTGACCCACATGACTTATATAAGGCCGACCCCAACATGGTGGTCTAATAACCCATCAAGTATAAGTTACAACACTTACAATATAAATGACGACACTTCCGTATAGAGGAATAATACCATCTCTATAGGAGTACATACAACATACATATATGAATTACATTCCGAAGTTACATATACATCAACACTCCCTCTTAACTAGGAAGGTATTTCTCGAGACAGGTCTTCTAGCACAAGTCATCTTCTCTGGATCATTGCCACTGGATAATTGTCATCATCATCATCACTGCTACTGTTATCTCAATCAATCTCTGAATCTACTCAACATAGGAAGTTCTATAGAGACAACATTTTTTCATACTGGATGTAGGCCCACCACCTACAGGTCTTCGTCATCACTGGCCATACTGTGGAATCCTCACGACTTATTACGTGCGTCACCAAAACCTCGAAAGAGAATCTGCCAGATATCCCAGGGCAACGAATTACATGCCATAGGCAAAACCTCGAAAGACTATCTGCAGATCTCCTCGGGCCATATTATATGTGACCCTACCACAAAACCTCGAAAGAGAATCCCAGGACTGATTACGAGCACAAGGCTCAACCTATCGGATCTCCCAGGGCACAAATTACATGTGGTCACCACAAAACCTTGCAAGAGCATCCCAGGCTGTTATGAGCATGCATCTATACCTATAGAATCTCCCAGGGACATATTATATGTGGTCATGGAAAAACCTCGCAAGAGCATCCCATGACTTATTACGGGCACACAGCCCAACCTATTGGATCTCCCAGGGACATGAATTATATGCCATAGGACAAAACCTCGAAAGAGCATCTGCCAGATATCCCAGGGAAATGAATTACATGCCATAGGCAAAACCTCAAAAGACTATCTACAGATCTCCCAGGGCCAAATTATATGTCCTCCTAGAGCAAAACCTCGAAAGAGCATTTTCCAGACATCCTAGGGCAACGAATTACATGCCATAGGCAAAACCTCGAAAGACTATCTGTAAATCTCCCAGGGCCAAATTATATGCTCATTTGCACAACCTGATCCACGACCATAGAGTATCAACCTGATACTCACCATACATCATCCTGATGTACACATGATCATCCCGATCATCGTCACTACAACATCCTGCTGCATGTCATCTAGAGCAACATCCTGAAGCTCGTCATCCATGATCATCCTGATCATATAATGCATCTACCTGATGCATACCAAGTATCTACCTGATACATATCATCATACATGATCCACCTGATCATACAATGTATCCACTTGATACAAATACAAATACATGATACATATCACCATACATGATCCACCTGATCATACAATGTATCCGCCTGATACATATACAGATACATGGTCCAAGCATCCAACATGATGCATATACAAAAATACATACACATGATCCAACCGATCATATCCAGCATCCAACATGATGCGTACATACATATAAATGATCCAACTGATCATATCCAACATCCACCATGATGCATACATACATACATAAAAATGATCCAAATGATCATATCTAGCAGAAAGCAGAACATCATCCTGATGCTCATCATCCAGCGCTTACATCCACAGCCATGTGAAGGATCCTCCTTCCAACATGTTTGGAATGGCTTCAGTACATGTGTCCATCACTTCTTTCTCGAAGTGTCCTTGATCTAAAGAATGCCAAGCCTTTCTCTGAAGTACTTGAACTTCACCTTGGCTAGTGGCTTCGTCAGCACATCTACAATCTGCTTGTCCGTCGCAACATACAGGATCTTCACAGCTCCTCTCTGCACCATATCCCTGATATAGTGATATTTGATCTCTATGTGTTTTTCTCTCATGAAACATTGGGTTCTCGAACAGCTTCACACAACTCTGGTTATCACAAAAGATACTAGTAGCATCCAACGGGAGATCAAATAACTCAGACAGTAGCTTCTGTAGCCATACTGCCTCACAACTAGCTGAACAGGTTGCAACATACTCTACCTCAGCTATATTCAGTGCTACGCAGGACTGCTTCCTACTAAACCAAGAGATCACACCTGATCCCACACTGAAGCTGCACCCGGATGTGCTCTTCCTATCTGCAGCATTGCCAGCCCAATCTGAATCAACATAACCCTGTAGTTTAAACTTTTGATTTGCCCCATACTTGAGCCCATAATCCACTGTACCCTTCAGGTACCTCAGAATATGCTTTACAACAACCAGGTGAACACTCCTCGGATCCATCAGGAACTAGCTCAATGTGTTCACCACAAAGCAAATATCTGATCTTGTGTTCGTCAGGTACATCAATGACCCAATCATCTGACGATACATAGTGATATCAATCGGCTCAGAAGTATCACACAGAAGCTTCAGGTTTGATGCCATAGGTGTGGCCATAGCCTTGCAGTCCATCATCCCGAACCTCTTCAGGATCTCTACTGCATACTTCCCTTGTCCAAGGAAGATTCCATCACTCTGCCACACCTCCATGCCAAAAACAAATAGTGCATCATCCCCAAGTTCCTCAACTCGAACTCGATAGCAAGCTTCCGCTGTGTGTCGACAATCAATCTATCCTCACCTGATACAAATAGGTCGTCCACATAGTAGTATCACTGGATTGCCTTCCTCAACCTTGTAGTAAAGGTTGGAACTCGCTTTACTCTTGGTAAAGACCAAACTGGATAGAAAGCTGTCTATCCTACCATACCAAGTTCTACACACAATTATATGACTACACCATGCTGTCTTGAAATCCATCTGGTGCATCTTATATTTCATCACTTTTATATTTCTCAATGCTGCCATCTACAACATGCTTGATCTGATAGTTCCATTTGGAAGTCACAACAGACTTCCCTTCAGCTCTTGGGACCGCATCCCAAACATTGTTCTTCGTGATCGACGGATCATGGCATTCTTCTCGTATCCTGGGAACTTCAATATATTCAATAGATAATTTTGTCGCTGAACAAATGTTGTAGTTCTTCTTTTGTAGGTGATGGCATATGATCTTTCCTACACAACAAGTTAAATTGCATGATTAGAAAACATCTCATAGTTTTTAAAACAAATTCTTACACATAAAGAAATTTGTCATACAGTCATGCAATTATCTTAGCCAATGATTCAATACAACATTTATCCATATTCCATAACTTTCTAGATGCCTTCCAATCTCTACTAGAACATTGTTAAGAGTGTGCACAACTCCCAACATAGCAAAGAGGTTTCATTCTAAATAAGTAGCAATGGAATGTTGTACAGTGCCATAGGCCACTTACCCATGCATATTAGTAGTATACTTTTCATCAATGCAACTATTCTAATATGCATAATACACACCCTAATTCTAGGAACATCAGTATATACATTATTGAACAATATTATTTAAACAATAAAATATGCAAGTAATGACGATTCAAATACTTATCTTTGTTTGTTTGTTGGGTTGACTCCCTCTGAATCTTTGCAACTCCATTCTGATGTGGATTGTGAGAAGTGGTCAACTCCCTCTGAATATTTGCATCCTTGCAGAAACTACTTGAGTGTGCTCCCTCTTGATCTTTGCTTCCTGGATTACCTGTCCTTGAACTTATATACATTCTTGATCCCTATGCATGTTTGTTAGTATCATCATTGTGTTATCCTCGTGATCTCATATAAAATCATACATTCATTAGTATACTACAATAATCTCAAGCATGTATAGTCATGATCATTTCAAATAGAAATAATAAGCATTAGCATTCAAGGTTTATGTAGGATTCTTATGGTTAGTCAAATCACAAGAAACATAACATGTCTAAACCTATAATTACTCAAACCTATGACTCTTCGGGTTAGTCATATCATTAATTAAGGTAAGACACATAATATGCATATACCCATGATTATTCAAACTTATGACTTCATGAATAATCATTATCAACAACACAACAGTATAAGATCCTAACCCAAGGTAGGATTCTAGCTTGATATAGGAAATACATAACTAGATTAGTATGCTAGCTAGTTATGTATAACATACCCATATAATGTCTTTTGGTTCTCTTCAGTGACTTGTGATAGTAACCTGCATGTCTCATAAGTTAACCATTGTAGAAACAAGTTATACATACCTCGAAAGTAGATATTCTATGTGATCCATGACAATGGATGAATCCTTGTCTTCATGTCACCATGATCATACGTTCTTGAAGTAGAACATGATTTTTCTTTCTTGGTGTACCTTTTATGTTAGCAGACAACATAAACATCATACAACACCATAATAATGCATTAATACAATCATAAGTGTCAACACCCTAACCAATGAATATCTTCTATCATGCATTCATAATTTTGTTAAGGTGATATGACAAGTCTAAAATCAAGACTGTACTAACCGTAATAACATGAAGACAAACATACCATAAACTTAATCATGAACAAATATCGAAACATACCCTGATGAGTCATACCTATCAAGATCGCTTGTAATATTCTTACGTAAGGCATTAGCCTCATCTCCCTCTGAAATAGGAACTTCTTCACTTATGCAGGTGACCAATCCATCTTCTTCTAGGATTAACCCAATCCACTTTATTTGCAAGAACTGGACCTGGAGCTGGATATGGGTTTGTCAGAGAAACCCCAAAAATTCAAAATTTGAATTTCAAACTTCCGAAAGGATAGAAATATGTGCCTTGATGAGTTGATCAAGTTGGTATATTCAAGATTTGAAAACTGCAAAGTTTCACTCCACAAATTTTCCTTTGAAACTTCCGGATTCACTGGACGTGACCCTGAACTGGGGTTTGATGAAGCCCACTCTTCTTCCCAATCAAAAGGTTTGATCCAAATCTCTAAGCTTCTATTTTTCTGAGGAGCTTCCAGCCATGGTCACAGATTTCAAAAATTCCCATTTTTACAGAAGCCCTAAGTTTCCTTTTTTCCGATCAAAGTCTCGAACTAGGGTCTGATCAAGACCGGCCTTCTGCCCAACAAAAAATTCTGATCTTGGTCTCTAAATTTTTATTTTGATGAGTAGCATTCAGCAGTGGTCTCTGATTACAAAAATTCCAACTTTTTTCGAAGCCCTAAATTCCGGAAGCCATGAATGAAGGTACTAAAAAATAATTATGTTTTGACAGAAATATGTACCTGATTGTTTCTGGTGTAACTCCGAACGTTTCGCTCCACAGGGTCTGAAAAAACTTCCTGAGATAGCCCTACCTGTTATCTTTCCATCCTGATAGGTCTGACCTCAATTGGATTCTCTGAGAGAGAGTTATGCCAAGTGTTGCAACGTGACCTGTTTATGGGATAATATAGGAGAGCAAACTTGTACGGCGTGCCACGTGTCACTTGTTCAACTTCGGCCTCTGAAAATGTTTCTTGAGATAGTACATTCTGTGTAATACCTGTCACTTTTTATGAAATTTCATTTGGATCTTCCTAGCCCAAGTTATGACCTTTTTCCCAAGGTCACCTGATTTTGACTCAGATCTGGAAGAGGCAGAAACCCTATATTGTACAGATCATAAATTACAAAGTACAACGAATTAGAGGTTTTCCTTTGGAAAAAAGGTACATGAAGATTTAACTTCGTCCTGTAAAGGTTTCATATCCTAAAATTTCGCCAAAACGGATTTATAGTGAAAGTGCTACGATGACTGGTTTTTACTATATCAAGCCCCAGCATCGTAATTGCAACAAGTGTCATACATGCCATATCATGCCTTCTTTCAGGCTAGCTCTGATACCATGTTAAATTTTCAGAATTTACTTCAATATGATCCAGGATCTTATCTGAGAGAACAACATGTACAACATATCTACAGCATATCAATCATGCAGACAATAATGCAAGCACACAAGAGACACAAAGATTTACTTGGGGAAAACCATAAAGGTGAAAAACCCCAATAACTTCCTCAAAGATAGATAGAGCAATGATACAACCAGAATACAAGAGATAGTCTTCTCCTAGCAGCAGAACCTCCTCCTCCACAAGTGCACCACTCTCCACAGTGTGAGTGAGTGAATAGAATGTGTAAAATGAGAGAGACACACTCGTTATTTATACACTAACTTGATTTGACCTTTACTCAACTAGGTTGGCCTCAACTTAACCACTTAACATAATGCTGACTGGGCCAACCCCCACTAGGGTGGTCTAATAACCCTTTGAACCACATGGCCAACCCTTAATAGGGTGGTCTAATAACCCTTTGACCCACATGACTTATACAGGGCCGACCCCAACATGGTGGTCTAATAACCCATCAAGTATAAGTTACGACACTTACAATATAAATGATGACACTTCCGTATAGAGGAATAATACCATATCTATAGGAGTACATACAACATACATATATGAAATACAGTCCGAAGTTACATATACATCAATAGACAGATGGCTCATGGTGACGAGATTTTGGTGTAACAGAATGGCCCCCAAAGCATGAAGCTGGAAAAAAAAGACAGGTGAAATGCTTTGAAAAGTGGATGGAAAGGACTTGCTGGCTGGAGGATGTTGCTGTAGTATAACTGACTCTGAGATACAAGTCTCACATGAATCACAACATGGCTTCCAACCAATACATTGCAAATCCATGGTAGCAAAGACCGACTGAACACAATCATGACTTCTAGACACAATCATAGATCCATGATGAGATGATAACACAACCATGACCAATACAATGTGGATTTGTGTAATATTACTCAAAAAATCTCCATCGCAACCTAGGCAAGACATGATTTTCCCCAGGGTATTCAAGATGAACCCGCAATGATACAAATCTATCCATGTGATTACAATGTCTTGGAGTCGAACATGGTAGAAAGCACTTGATTATGTTAGTAACCCATGTCTTTACTTTGTTAGTATATTGTTGTTGGATGTATATGCTTTGTAAGTCGTCCCATAGTATTTGTTGATCCATAGTTTGTGTTATTGTTGTTGGCGCATATGCTTTGTAAGTCGCCCATAGTTTTGTTGATCCATAGTCTATATTGGCCCATGGTTTTGACCTGTAGTAATTGTTGATCCATATTTTGCATTGGCCCTTGGTTTGTATTGACACATGGTATTGACCCATGGTATTGGTGCCTAGACTTAGTATATAAGTGTGTGTTGAGCCATATGAAGGCACTGTGAAGTTATTTGTATTGAGCTTGCTCAAAGGAGGTTTCCCCCTCGAAGTGGCCCGTGATCAATATAAAAGTGATTCTGAGTTCTATTATTTCTGATATCTTATGTATTTGCATTAATTAATTATTGCAGGTTCATCACCTTTGTTCCCTTCAGAAATATGGGTTCCCAACGACCTCCCATCACGCTTGCTCCTTGACCAACTCCTATCAAGCATTTGTTTGAAACAGAGATGCAGGCATGCCAAGAAAGAGGGATTTGTTATAATTGTGATGAGAAATTCACTTGGCGACATAGATGTGTTCAACAAAAGCTCTATCTCTTGGATGTGGATTCTCCACCTGCCTCAGAACTTGGTGAAGAAGCTCCAGATACAGTAGATGTTCAGGTTGACATTCAACACTTGCCTGTTGATACCCCATCTCAAGACGAACCACTCGAGATCTCTCTCCATGCTGTAATTGGCGTCACCACCCCACAAACAATGCAAGTCAGGGGATACTTCAAGAAGCTCCCTCTTACCATACTCATTGATTCTAGTAGCACTCATAACTTCATTGACCCTCGGATTGCCAAATAGGCTGATTGTTTTGTCTATCCTTGTTCTAACTTTGAAGTCATGGTTGCCAATGGGGGCACCTTACCTTGCAAGTGGAAGTGTCGTAATGTGCGTATCTATATGGAAGATTATAACCTGCGCTATGACATGTTTTCCTTATCCGTAGGTGGATGTGATGTGGTTTTGGGCATTCATTGGTTACGCACACTTGGCCCCATCTTATGGGATTTTGCTGAACTTTGGATGCAGTTTTCAGTCAATGGGACACACCACAAATTTATGGGATTACAACCAGGGTCTCTCTGCATCGTCAGTTCACATCGCTTGGAAAAGATCCTTAAGAAGAATTCACATGGTGTCATTGCTCAGCTCCATTCCCTTCAGATGCACCCACCAACGGTCTCCACTACTTCCTTGGATAGATATGCAGGTGTCTTTGTTGCACCAGTGGGCTTGCTGCCTTCACGAGACCTTCCCGGTAAGCATTTTTCCGCATCTACATCTCAGCAGGACATGATGGCTATTTTGCATGTAGTACAGAAGCGACAGCCATCCCTATTGGGGAATTATTTCTGCATCAAGACTGATCTCCAAAGTCTGGAAACTTTCCTGGAACAATGGGTCTCCTCCCTAGCACACCTAAAATGGGTTCTCCAACTCATGGGTTATGACTATGTGACCACTTACCAGAAGGGTATGGACAATATGGTGGCAGATGCTCCTTCTCGTACATTTGATGACCCAGTTTCTCTTATAGCTATTTCTCTGCTTGTTCCAAATTGGTTGCAATCTGTTCAATAGGGCTATCTCTTCTATGAACTCCATGCTTCTTCATCAACAGAGCACTCTCCAAGCTTCTTCATCAACAGGGCACTCTGGGTTCCTCAAAACATATGATCAGGAACAATGTAACTTCTTTTGGCAGGGATTGAAAATGACAATTCAACGGATGGTGGTTGACTGTGATACTTTCTAGGTCAACAAGGGTGAAACGACCCTCCTTTTGGGACTGCTTGAACCCTTATCCATCCCTACACAGACTTGGACAACTATTTCTATGGATTTCCTGGAAGCGCTCCAGTGGTATAGTACCACATCTAAAAGGACACCATATGAAGCAGTCTCTGGACAGGCACTGCCAGTTCTTCTTCCATACACCTTCAGCAGCTCCCCAGTTCAGGAAATTGACTCAATTCTTCAAAACCGCAATCAGCTTCTTGTCATTCTGCAGGACAATCTTCACATGGCAAGAATTCGACTAAAACAACAAGCCGATCAGCACCGTTCTGCCCGCATTTTTCATGTCACTGATATAGTTCTTCTTCATCTATAGCCTTCCATGCAATCCTCCCTAAAACTCAAAAGGTGCCAATGGCCCGGAATGCAACCCGAGGATGCTACATGGGACCCACTCCTTCAGATTCTGCATCAATTTCCACATCTAAAGCTTTGAGGACAAAGCTTTTTCTAAGGGAGAGGGGATGTTAGGAACCCATGTCTTTACTTTGTTATTATATTGTTGTTGGACACATATGCTTCGTAAGTCGTCCCGTAGTATTTGTTGATCCATAGTTTGTGTTATTGTTGTTGGTGCATATGCTTTGTAAGTCGCCCATAGTTTTGTTGATCCATAGTTTGTATTGGCCCATGGTTTTGACCCGTAGTAATTGTTGATCCATATTTTGTATTGGCCCATGGTTTGTATTGACACATGGTATTGGTGCCTAGACTTAGTATATAAGTGTATTTTGAGGCCTATGAAGGCACCATGAAGTTAATTGTTTGAGCTTGCTCAAAGGAGGTTGCCCCCTCGAAGTGGCCTGTGATCAATATAAAAGTGATTCTGAGTTCTATTATTTTTGATATCTCGTGTATTTACATTAATTAATTATTGCAGGTTCATCACAGATCATCGGTCATTAATGTATACCGTTAACAAGCGCGAGGTAAATCACCATTAATGTCAATGATTCCCAAGGTATCACAGTACATACCATCGAATGTGAATCAATGAGATGAGGTCGAACAATCGATGGAATATTTCAATCAAGAGTCAATGATGTAAACTCATGTTGAAAGCGAGGTAACCTGTCATTGAGGCATGCAGGCCCAAATTACTCAATTGGTTTCTAGATTCAATCCTCGGACGATGTGTTGAAGTTGACAAGGATGAATCCGTTGAAGGAGGGCCATGATGAATCCCCCATCATCGACACGAAAATCGATAACAGATGTTTCGGGTAGATTGGATGGTATAGTAATATGCAAGACTGACTCAGAGTAGACTGACATGATAGAGGGTGTACTGACTGCAGATGATGAGCGGTGAATGTATCTTGAACATGGAAATGGCATGACTTGTTAGTATTGACACGACGAGAACGACACCAAATCCTAATGCAACTGATGGTTGAAGTATTCTTTGGATGACCCAAAGGAGTAACAAGACTCATGAAGTTAGCTAGACTCGATGACAAATGGATTACTCAAGTATTGAATGTAAATGCAAATGAGTGCCATGTTCAAGAACGACTAAGTACTGCCACAGGTTAAAGTGTAACACAAAAACTTTCCTTTTTCCCCATCATGACTGATGAGTGCCTCACTTGTTTTTTAATGAGCTTGAGGAGGGTAAACAGATGCTCGGTATAGCTCATCTCATAGATGAGTCCAATCCCAAATGTTTTACGAACCTAGGAAAGAGGGTTTCATCCCATGATAGGCCCTTAAATGTTGAATTTTAATGAGTCCATAGAAGGTAAACTCGGCGTCATTTCATGTTTAGAGAGTCTGAAAAGAACTAAAGAAGACTCCAAAGGTCCTTTTTCGTAAAGTTAGCCTCTTCACCCAAAAAAAGGGTAAAACAATGCGAGAGAGGACTCTTTTAGTCATGATTGAATGGAGTATTCCTTTTTCGTAAATAGTACCTCCTGGTCCGAAAAAGGGGTAAACTATCACCAGAAAGATGACCTTTCAAATGCTTTTTCAAGCATGAAAGAATCAAGTTCGCTTGGCAATCTTTTCCTATTTAGGGAGTCTGAAAAGAGCTTAAAGAAGACTCCATGAACAACTTTGTCATGGTTGGTGACTGAGTACGACAAAAGAAAAAGTAAACTCGGTATAGTTCCTTTTCCGTAAGTAGTCTAGTGAGGCCGGATAAAGTGATAAACCTATACTCGTTAGACACACCTTTTTACTCAAATTTTTAATGAGCATGGCAATGGTATCAAAAGCAGTCGAAATAGTTTTCATATTTGAACCAACACACGAAAAAGTAAAAATTAAGCTCAAAAAACTTTTCATGTTTCAATCAGAGCGCAGAAAAAGTGAAAAGTAAGCTCAATACCATATTACTGTTTTTAACGAGATTGAAGATAGGTGAAAAGAATGCTCATGATGTCTGCTTCATTTTTTAACGAGCTTGTAACAGAAAATGAACTATGCTCGAGATTATTTTCATGGTTTAATGAGATCGAAACCCAAAATAAAGTATGCTTGAAAAGAATTCCCATTGGTGGATTTTTTCCCATCATGATATCCAAAGGTTGGTACATGCCCCTATCATGATTGTTAGAAGTAAGTGACTTAACTACAACATGGTGTGGAGAGGTGATCGAGTTGAATTTAACATAATGCCAAGAGGTTGAAGACATGCCCCCAAGCTTCATTTCATTCTCCTAATCTACCTCTTCACACGGTTAAAATCTTGGTTACTAATATGAATACTTTCACCAGAGACGAAGGAAGATCAAAAGGAAAAGGAGGATGAAAAGAAGGTTCAGGTACTAAGTCTATGGGAAGACTCGACTCAATGGAAAATGATCTGTTTCATTTTTTAACGAGCTTGACATAGGAATAGAACTCTGCTTATGGGGTACTGTTTCATTTTTTAACAAGCTTGACACAGAAAGGGAACTATGCTCATGGGAACCTATTTCATTTTTTAACGAGCTTGACATAGAAAGGGAACTATGCTCATGGGAACCTATTTCATTTTTTAATGAGCTTGGCATAGAGTGGAACTATGCTCATGGGAACCTATTTCATTTTTTAACGAGCTTGACATAGAACGTGAACTATGCTCAGAACTAAGACTTGGTTTCATTTTTATGCAAGCTTGAAACCAAAAAGAAAGGTAAACTATGGTTGGAAGGGTCTATTTCATTTTTTAACGAGCTTTAAAGAGAATAAAACTATGCTCACACGGAGGTTTCATTTTTAAACAAGCTTGAAACAAGAAGGGAAACTCTGCTTGAAGATCATCCCTACCCAACATGATGTCCAGAGGTTGGTAGGGTGCCCCCCAGCACAAGAAGCTAGGGGAACAACTCCAGCATGATTCCCAAAGGTAAACTATGCTTGGAACATGATTCCTACCCAAAATGATTCCCATAGGTTGGTAGTGTGCCCCATAGCTTAAGAATCTATGGGAATAACTCCAACATGATGTCCATAGGATGAATACATTCCCCCCCTTCATGAGGGAGAGGAAACCACTAAATATGTGGAACATTCACGGAAGTCAAGTGACTAGGAGTCATATGATGAGTGGGTGTTACAAAGGAAAGCTGATCAACGGTCACCATATTCCCATGATGAGGAAAATACATCACTCGAAAGAGTGAGGACACTACATCTTTCATAGCATAGACATAATCACGTCCAAGGAGCAGATTAAAATCTAAAGGACCTTGGACTACCATAACATCAATACAGACAGTTTTCCCTCCTAAAGTGATAGGTAACTGAGGAAGGATCCCTAAAGGTCCAGTAGGACTTCTCTGAGAAGCCAAAAACTGGTCAGTGACTGGTACAAGCTAAGGAGAACCTATAGATTTCCAAGTAGTTGAGGATAAAATACTAACAGAGGCTCCCTCATCAACTATCGTTCGAAATATTTCCTTATTAGAAAATCCTACATATAATTTGAAAAGGAACACTCAAAGGAAGACGAGGCCTCTGTTATCCCATTCCAATTGAAGGAAATGACCTCTGTACTTAGAGGGGGTCCTGTGGAAACGGACAGGATCTCCCTTGAATCGATTAGGAAAAAATCGATGGTTTCCAATTCACTCTCCCTTGGAAGATAAGAATGAGATGAAGATTGTGTCATGGTGACTGCTTCAGTTTGGACTTTCTCCAATGAAAGAGTGGGATTGAGTGGAGGTGAGGCCAAATCGACCACTTCATTTTCACTCTCAGAACGGGGAGTGGGATCAACTACGGATGAAACCGAATCAACCACTTTATGTTCACTCTCGGAAGGGAGAGTGAGATTAGCTACAGATGAAACCGAATTGATGACTTTAGATTCACTTTTAGAAGGAAGAGTGGGATAGACCAGGGATGAAACGGAATCGACCAGTTGGTCAACCAGTGGGGGGTCAATAGGAAACCTATGATAACCTATTGGAAGCCGTTGAAAAAGAACAATAATATATTCCAACAAATTTGAAGCTTCATCCATGCGAGGACAAAGGTAAGTAATGTTCATTTCCTTACATAATGAGCAAGGATTCTTCAATTTACCCTTCTGACTCTTCACAACAGAGTCACTGGTCGAGGGGAGCGTCATCAGCATGAAGACCAGAAGTTGATGACATAGGTGGTTCTGACTTTTGCTGCCACAATTCTAAGACAGTGGAAATACTAGGACAGTCCTTAAGAAAATGGGGCCCTTTGCAAAGCCTGCAAGGGAACTTAGGTTTATGCAAAATCGACACAGGTACATCAATACTCCCAGCATGATGATCAACGGCTGGTGGGTTCCCAACATGATGGTCATAGGTTGGAGATGTGAACTTCTGCTTAGTGTTCTTCTTATTAGCCTTCCCTTTCGTCTTCTTCTTATACACCCATTTACTAACATCACAGTTTTCGACAAGCGAAGAGGAGGAAAGGGAAGCCAATTCAACATTGAATGAAGAAGGAGAAGGATCGACACGAGGTTGATGCTCATGTAGTGAAGGACCTTGATCTGACACAAAAGTTGCATTTGGTATAACGGGATTGGAGAATAACCACATAGGTAATCCTATAGTCAATCCACAAAGACTCAATGTGGCCATAAAGGAAGGACCAACACTTCCACAAGGGGGAGATACAAAAGACATACCTTGAAAAGGGGTCTCTTGGTTGGTAGTCCCAGGAGGGTCTTCCATATCTAAGAGTCTCTGAAGTACCACACAAATCAAACACTACTCAAGTCTAAAAGAAATAAGCAAACTGTGTGAATAGGAGTGGATGAAAATTCAGGATCCTCATCGGATTGTTAAGGCACCACAACTCGCTATATACCATAGGGTCCAACAATAAAACACGAAAAGGAGGATTGGGACCTTACCCTTTCCTGAATACCCGATTACATGGATGACACGTGCGTAGTAATCTCCCCGAGTGCTGTTCTCAATGTATTGCGATGCCAAGATGACCAAATGCTTAACTCATTTGGTCACAGGAATCCTAGGAGTGTCTCCCGATATATGCAAGGTACATGGGATCTCAAATCCGTAGTGGTGATGTCTAATGCACAAGCATATGGCAAGAGCCTTCAGATATAATACCAAGTACGTGAAACACCTTTCGATAAACACTGAGTACATGAAGTTCATTTCGATATACCCTAAGGTACATGAAAGAGCCTTCGATATACCAGTTGGTACATGAAAGAGCTTCGATATACCGGTTGGTACGTGGAAGAACTGCAATACCCCCGAAATGCAGTACAGGCAAATAACGACAACTGCCATGTTTTACGACGCCGAAACACGTCTCTAACTTACACACAGTTACTAAATGATTTTAACCTAAGCTAGAGTTAATTTTATCTTATGCGGTTAAGTGGATGCATGAGGTATAGACAGGAAATGTAAAAGGAAAGCAAATCCTAGCTATATGACGATGCACATTTTCCTTTCCTTTTCAATGAAAACTACTTAAGGTAAGGAGAGATTTTTCATTCTTTCAAACCAGAAAGTACTTAAATAGTAACGAAAAGAAGAATTCCTTCCTAGACTGCAATAACTCTAACTTTCTACACTAATAAGAAAAAAAGTGCAAAGAGAATGAAAGATGCAACAAATCTTAACAATGTATAAGACAAAATAATGAAGCACTTTCAATTTTCAAATGCATGTATAAAAAATGGAACTTGATAACTAAATGCTTTTCATATCTATATACAGAAAATGAGAGAATATCTACAACACTCTAATCATTCATAAATTCCCAAATAAAAATGACAAGCCCCCAAATAACTCAAAGGCACTCAAGAAAGGCTCCAAATCTATCAAATGCAATCAAAACTCAACGATTCAGTGGAGGAAGGGTTTGGAGATCAGATCTAATGATCTGAATAGATCTAAAAAGATCAGGTAAGGTGATCAAGGATGGCAAGATCGAACCAACTGGTGGGGGATTGAAATTTCCCCCGACAACTGAGTCACTTGACTAATGAAACATCCAAAATCAACAAAAACAATTCCAAACACAAGCGATGCTAGATCTAGGGGGTGTGTGACTATAATACACATCCTACAAGCCACAATCAATCAGACCAAAAGCCAAAAAGAAGGAAATCCTTGCTGATCCCTAAGTTTTAAGGTGCCGACGTACCCTATACATAGGCAGAGTGCACCAAATAGGGTCCGGCGCAGGTTTTACACAGGAAAGGTGTGCCACCGACATAGTTTGTCTGCAGACAAAGTGAGCCAGCTGAACAGTGGTGTAGGGAAGACTCAACCCAGGTGCGCTTATCGAATAACAAGTAGTAAAATGGCTACATCTCCTAAGGTACAAGGGAAAGAGGCCTAATACTGATCCTAAAGAGAATCAAGGGAATCCAAGAAATTATTTAATGACAAAATCCAATGATGGGAAGGGCTTAGGAGGCTAGAAAATGGATCCATAGTATGGTCGCCAAATTTGTTACCAGACAATCTATCGAAAGCAGACTTAAGGCATGATCTCCCTAGCTCAATGCGAATCTAGAACAAATCAGATAGAATACAAATCTACCTTCCTAGATCAAATTAGAGATTAAGTGATGTAAACATCTTACCTTTCAAATCTGCAGATCTCCTTCTCCTTTGTCGCTCCAAGCTCCATGGTCGTCATATCCGTAGATGCAAGACCTATCAGAACATGCAAGAGACAAACAAGCAGTAATAGTACATCTACACAATAATTGATCTAAGTGAATGGTTAAGGAAGTAAACTATAAATATCAATGAACAACAAGACATTTATGGAAAGAGTTTTGTATTACTGTATAAAAGTGGGAATTACATAGAGAAAGAATGTTACAACCTAAGCCTTAACGTTGCAACCTTCCATCCAATAATCCATGCCAAGCCTCCAAAGAATGATGCCTCCTAAAGGATGATAGGGACCACCTAGAAATCCACTAGCATAAGAGTACTATAGACCTTGCCCCCTTGTCAATGGAAAGGAGGGTTGTATTTATAAGGCTAAAGGGGATATAGTAGGTTGAGGATTAGGGGGAGATGTATAAGGGATCCTCCCATTAGGTTAGGAACCGAAATTCCACCTTACCTAGAAGTTAGGGATGACCCTCCACCTCGACAAGCTTCGATAAGGGCCTCGAAGGTTCAATTTTTTGCATATAAACACCCCCAATGTACCTTGCATGAAGAGATAGAGCACCACTGAGGACTGGCGCACCTTGAATGAAAGGAAAGAGCACCGGTGGTGCACCTTGTCAGTGTGGAAAGTGTGCCAGTGCACCTTTTCTGAAGGGAAAGAGAGTCATCGTACTTAGAGAAGGAAAAAACCTAGGGAAAACCCCAAACTCAAAGCACTTTAGCTAAGGGAACTTCAAGGATTAGGAACAAAGTTGACACATGGCTCATGGTGATGCGATTTTGGTGTAACAACATGAAACAAAAAGATTCATCTAATCTGTTCAGGTACTTTTCCTTCTCAACAACTGCCCGAGGTTCGACCTCCTTGTCCATTGTGACCCTGTACAGACTCTTGTTGTGCAGTAACATATGTATATCAACTCTCTAATCAAGATAATTGAAGGGTGTTTGGATTCTTGGAGACAAGGAAGCATTCAAATTCTCTCTGTGAAACTGCTGAAGCGAATACAAACTAAAACTGTTGCACTGAAAAAATTTCAAAATCCTGCAAAAAACTCTCAAGTTTGGAGATAAAACAATTATTGAATCTATTGAGCATTGCTTTAGGACAATAGGCCTTTTTATCCAGATCATTCATACCTGGCTAGTGTTGAGATATTGTAACTTCAAAGAATATTATATTTGTACTTTATTATTCCGGAGATGTTTCATTCCTCCATGAAGATCTTATTGTATATTCGGAGATGTTTATTCCTCCGTCGGAATGTGGTAACTTGGGTTATTAGACTTCCCTAGTGGGGGTTGGCCCTATATGTGTTATGTGGGTCAAAGGGTTATTAGACCACCCTAGAGGGGTCGGCCCAGTCAGTTGTAATGGGGTATTTAACCCAATGGTTAAATACGAGCCTACATGTCTTGTGTAAAAGAAAAAATCAAAGTAGTGTATACATAGAGGAGGTGTGTTCCTCATTTGACACACACTCACTCACTTGAGAGAGGCGCACTTGTGGAGGAGAGGTCTGCTATGGTGGAGGAGGAGATCATGTCTTTGGTTTGCATCTTTGTATATTTCTGGTCATCTATATTGAGGAAGCTTTGCTAGGTTTTCTACCCCATGAGGGTTTCCCAGGATAAATCTGTGTCTCTTGTGTTTATGCTATGCTTGTTGTTTCTTTAGTGATCCTGTACATGCTATTATTATGAAATGGAATGTAATGCTGCTATTTTCTATCTTAGCATATTGAATTTTAACATGGTATCAGAGCTAACTTGAAGGAAGGCAATGTATGGCACTTACGACACTTGCTTATCTTGCAATAATTTGAAGGTTATGGTTTTATATAGAAAAAACCAGTCATCGTGGAAATTTCGCTATAAATCCATTTATGTAAAGTTTCAGGAATAGAAAGGTTTACAGGTCGTAGATAACATCCACAGGTACTTTGTGTCCAAAGGTCACCCTCATATTCGTTGTACTTTGTGAGTTATGATCAGTACCAGTTAGGGTTTCTGCCTCTTCCAGATCTCAGTCAAAATCAGGTGACCTAGGAAAAAAGGTCATAACTTGGGCTAGGAAGCTCCAAATTAAATTTCGTAAAAAGTGACAGGTAGTACACAGACTGTACTATCTCAGGAAACGTTTATAGAGGCCGAAATGGAACCAGTGACACGTGGTACGTAGTACAAGTTCTCTCTCCTCTTTTATCCCATAAACAGGTCACGTTGCGACACTTGGAATAACTCTCTCTCAGAGAGTCCAATTGAGGTCAGACCTGTCAGGATGGAAATATAACAGGGCGGTATATCTCAGGAAAAGTTTTCAGAGGCCGAAGTTCAAACAGTGACACGTGGCACACCGTAAACGTTTGCTCTCCTGTTTTATCCCATAAACAGGTCACGTTGCGACACTTGGCATAACTCTCTCTCAGAGAGTCCAATTGAGGTCAGACCTGTCAAGATGGAAATATAAATGGTCAGGCTATCTCGGGAAACCTTTTCAGACCCTGTGGATCAAAAAATTCAGATTTACAGCAGAAACAATCAGGTACATATTTCTGTCAAAACAGAATTATTTTTTGAGCACATTCATTCATGGCTTCCGGAATTTAGGGTTTCGGAGAAAGTTGGAATTTTTGGAATTGGAGTCCATGGCTAAATGCATCTTAGGAAAATCAAAATTTAGAGACCAAGATCAAATTTTTTGGTTGATTAGAAGATCGGGCTTGATCAAACGCTAGTTCGGGATTTTGATCAGAAAGATGGAAAATTAGGGCTTCAGCAAAAGTTGGAATTTTTGAAGTTTGTAACCACGGCTGGAAGCTCCTCAGAAAAATAAGAGTTTAGAGCCTTGGATCGAACCTTTTGATTGGAAAAAAGGGTGGGCTTCATCAAACCCTAGTTCGGGTTCCTGTCCAGAAGAACCAGAAGTTTGAAAGGCAATTTTGAGGGGTCAAATTTTGAAGATTTCAAAATTGAAGTATGCTAGTTTGATCAGCTCAGCAAGACACATCCTTCCATCCATTCAGAAGTATGAAAGTCAAAGATTGAATTTTTAGGGTTTCTCTAGCAAACCCTAATCAAGATCTAGATCAAGTTTGAGGGGGAATTGAGGCTAAGGCCTTACATAAGAAGACTAAAAGAAGTCTTGACAGGTATGACTTAAGGAGGTTCAAGTATGTCTTGAAATATGATTCTTGATTAAGTTCATAATGTGTTTGTCTTCATGTTATTTATTAGTACAATCTTGATTAATGTTAGAATTGTCTTATCACCCTAGCAACAGTATGAATGCATGCGAATGATCAAAGACATTCATTGATTAGGGCTATATGATTGTACTTATGCATTATAGTGTTGTGTGAGGTTGATGTTGTCTACTAACAAGATACAGGTACATCACAAAAGACAAATCAAGTTCCATGACCATGACAAAGACTCATCCACTTACGAAGTATGTATGACTTTGTTATATTATTTTTAACCTATGAGACATGCAGGTTCTAGCTCAGGATCTCTAAATCATTGAAGAGATTGTTTAGGTATGTTGTACATAACTAAGCAAGTATACTAATCCAGGTATGTTTTCCTATGTCATGTTAGAATCTTACCTTGTGTTAGGATCCCTTATATAAGTATACTTGGTATGATTGGTTATGCTTATTCATAAAGTTAGTAATCAAGGGTTTGTGCATATTATGTCTCTTATCTTGGTTGATGATTTAACTAACTAGATCAAACAAGAATATGCATGAGTAAAAGAAGACTTCCTTGAAACCCTGAATACTAATGATCATGACTATACATATTCAAGATTATTTAGAATTAGAATGTTTTGATAATATTGAGAATATACTAATGAATGTATGTTTGTGTATGAGATCATGAGAATGACACTAGTGCACACTTGAGCATGCACAGTGGTACAGAATGAATAGAAGTTCAGAAGACACACAGAAGATCAAGCGGGAGGCAACCACACAAACATAAAAGATAAGTATTTGAGTTGTTATTAGAAATAGTAAATGATATTGCTTGTATGCATATTTGTATTCCTAGAATATATCATACTACTAATATGCATATGATTGGTAAGTTGGACAAACATTTCATTGCTGCTTGTCTAGAATTAAACCTCTTTGCTGACATGCTAAGAGCTGTGCACACTCTCGATAGTATGTTCTGGTAGAGATGGAAGGCATCTAGATAGCCACTGTATGCATACAGGATATGGGAAAGTGTTGTGCCAAAGTATTGGTCAAAATAGTTGCATAACTATGTAAATGATATCTATATGCATAATAAGTTATCATGTCAATATGATTTGATGATTATGAAGTATTACTAATCATGTACTTAATTTTGATTTGTAGGAAAGATCATGATGAATTATGAACACTGAACAAGCGATGGTTGTTCAACAAAAGATTTACAAATCAAACACACTATAGAAGGCTTGTGGCTAGAAGATTCTCTTAGAAAGAGGAAGAGAATCATGATGACATGTTTTGCTCCAAGTGGCTAGATAATACCATTCTATTAATGGTGTAATTAAAGAAGAAGTGTGAATCAGGTTCTGTATGGGTTCCCAGGATCGATAATCAATTGATGAGCTTAATGATCACCATGGGTGATGTGGATCTCAACCTTTGCTACAAGGTTGAATATGGTTTCTATACATAGATGACATGGATACAAGAAGGAACTCACCTCATAGTTCGAATGATGTTGAGGTTCATATCAGTAGACCCATCTAACGAGAGATGGCACAGATAGATGGCTGCATAAAAGAAAATGAAAGATCTTAGATTAATGTATTACTTCCTAGGTCTGGAAGTATGGAAAGGCTCAGAAGGAATCTTTCTCAACCAGGGAAAGTATGCCGAGAAATATTAAAAGGACTTGATATGTTGGAATGTCCACTCTCATGGATTCCAACTTGAAGCTGTTGGTGAATGAATCATCAGAGTTAGTGTATATAACTCTATACAAACAAATTATTGGGTCATCGATGTATCTAATAAATACTAGGTCAGATATATGCTTTGCTGTGAATACCTTGAGTCAGTATCTAGTGGAAACTAGATGTGTTCACCTATTAGTTGAAAATCATGTGACCAGGTACCTAAAGGATATGATAGAATTTGATCTATGCTATTTTGGAGATCATGACTTCAGATGGCTACATAGATGTTGATTGAGCAGAAAGTGTATCAGACAAGTAGAGCACATCAAGAGGATGTTATTGTCTGGGATCAGCCATGATCTTGTGGTTTAGCAGCAAGCATTCCAGTATGGCTCTTAGCACAAGCGGAATATATGGCTGCTTGCTCTGCTAGTTGTGAAGCAGTATGGCTACAGGATTGTTTGACTTAGAGATAGACCCAACTGTGATACTATTTGACAACAGAGTTCGAATTTGTAACAGGTTACCGATGTACTAACCAAACCTCTACCTCAAGTGAACAAGTTGCTGATGTACTAACCAAACCTCTACATTAAGTCAACAAATTGCCGATGTACTAACCAAACCTCTACCTCAAGTAAAAGTTTGAATATTTTTGAGACAAGCTTGGTGTAGTTTAGAAGGAATCTCCTCGAAAGGGGGAGTGATGTAGTCACTTATGATGAGATTTCCTGCATCGACAGAGAGGTCGATGATGTGGTTACCTTTATTGGTGATGCCAATAGAGAGGTTAGTGAATGGTCCTTAGATAGGGTCTAAGTTGACAATGGGATTGCATCATCCTTGAACATATGTTCTAAAAGGATCCATAGACATATGTCTCCAAGAAAGAAGAGGATTGTATCATCCATGGACGTTAGTCCTAAAGTGATCCGTAGACAAGATGTCTCCGAGAACAAAATCCTGAATGAACAGGTAAGGGGATTGTATCGTCCTCGGACTTTAGTCCTGTGAATTGATCCGTAGACAAGATGTCTCCGAGAAAAAAATCCTGAATGAACAAGCAAGGGGATTGTATCGTCCTCGGACTTTAGTCCTGTGAATTGAGCCATAGACAAGATGTCTCTGAGAACAAAATACTGAATGGACAGGTAAGGGGATTGGATCATCCTCGGAATTTGGTCCTGTGAATTGAGCCGTAGACAAGATGTCTCCGAGAATAAAATCCTGAATGAATAGGTAAGGGGATTGGATCATCCTCGGACTTTGGTCTTGTGAATTGAGCCGTAGACAAGATGTCTCCGAGAATAAAATCCTGAATGAATAGGTAAGGGGATTGGATCATCCTCGGACTTTGGTCCTGTGAATTGAGTCGTAGACATGAGGTCTCCGAGAATTGAATGATAGGATTGGATCGTCCCTGGACATCGGTTCAAAATGTACATGATAGGGGATTGGATCATCCCTTGATTTTAGTCCTAAAGAGAGCCATCGACATATGTATTCGAGAATGGAGTCCTTGGTGGACATGAGGGGATTGGATCATCCCTGGACTTCAGTCCTAAAAAAGAGCCGTAGACGTATGTCTTCAAGAATGAAGTCCTTGGTGCACATGAGGGGATTGGATCATCCCTGGACTTAAGTCCTAAAGAGAGCCATAGACATATGTCTCCGAGAATGAAGTCCTTAGTGGACAGGTGAGATTAAGTCATCCTTGGACGTGGTCCTAAATGTATGGTTGAGGATTAAGTCATCCTTGGACGTTGTCCTAAATGTACGGTTGAGGATTAAGTCATCCTTGGACGTGGTCCTAAATGTACGGTTGAGGATTAAGTCATCCTTGGACGTGGTCCTAAATGTACGGTTGAGGATTAAGTCATCCTTGGACGTGGTCCTAAATGTACGGTTGAGGATTAAGTCATCCTTGGACGTGGTCCTAAATGTACGGTTGAGGCTTAAGTCATCCTTGGACGTGGTCCTAAATGTACGGTTGAGGATTAAGTCAACCTTGGACATGGTCCTAAATGTACGGACGGGATTGCATCGTCCCTAGACATGAGACTTGTCTTAAAGTGATAAGGACTGATCATCTTGGAACTTGATCTGGATTGTATCATCCATGGACCTATGTCCTAAAGAGAGCGGGATTGATCATCCTGTAATATGATCATGTGTGTTGCAGGGTATGCTTCTATGTACTGATGATAGATGTATTAGTGAGAATACATGCTTTTGATGATAAATGTATTAAGTGAGAATACATGCTTTTGATGATAGATGTATTATTGAGAATACATGCTTTTGATAATAGATGTATTAGTAAGAATACATGTTTTGATAATAAATGTATTGGTGAGGATACTAATACAGATGATCCAGATGCTGTAGATCGAGATGATCCAGATATTGTAGATCGAGATGATCCAGATACTGTAGATCGAGATGATACAGATGCTATAGATCGTGGTGATCCAGATGTTGTAGATCGAAATGATCCAGATGTTGTAGATCGAGATGATCCAGATGCTGTAGATCGAGGTGATCCAGATGTTGTAGATCAAGATGATCCAGATGCTGTAGATCGAGATGATCCAGATGCTGTAGATAGAGATGATCTCGATGCCGATGATCGTGTGATGACGTTGTTGATGATCGTGTGATGACGATGCTGATGATCGTGAGGATTCAGATATTGATGTTGCTATAGCTGTTTGACTGTTGCAGAAGATAAAGACTCAGTACTGAAGATGTTGATGTTGCAGTATTGAAGATATTCCAGTAACTGCTTGAGTTACTAAAGATGTTGAGAAAGCTTCCAATGATTTATAGATGTATGATGTATGATGTTGATGACTCCTTGCTCGTGCAGATGCTGTTATAATATCCTTCTCATTAAGGGGGAGTGTTGAGATATTGTAACTTCAAAGAATATTATATTTGTACTTTACTATTCCGGAGATGTTTCATTCCTCTGTGAAGATCTTATTGTATATTCGGAGATGTTTATTCCTCCGTCGGAATGTGGTAACTTGGGTTATTAGACTTCCCTAGTGGGGGTCGGCCCTGTATGTGTTATGTGGGTCAAAGGGTTATTAGACCACCCTAGAGGGGTTGGCCCAGTCAGTTGTAATGGGGTATTTAACCCAATGGTTAAATACGAGCCTACATGTCTTGTGTAAAAGAAAAAGTCGGAGTAGTGTATAAATAGAGGAGGTTTGTTCCTCATTTGAAACACACTCACTCACTTGAGAGAGGCGCACTTTTGGAGGAGAGGTCTACTATGGTGGAGGAGGAGATCATGTCTTTGGTTTGCATCTTTGTATATTGTTGGTCATCTATATTGAGGAAGCTTTGCTGGGTTTTCTACCCCATGAGGGTTTCCCAGGATAAATCTGTGTCTCTTGTGTTTATGCTATGCTTGTTGTTTCTTCAATGATCATGTATATGCTATTATTGTGAAATGGAATGTAATGCTGCTATTTTCTGTCTTAGCATATTGAATTTTAACAGCTAGACTCCAAAGGATTTCTCCAATGGCTTCAATGCAATGGCACCAGGATTTACTGTGAAAATCTAGAGGCTTTTGGGGCACTACTGAAAGAAGCTACTCAACCTAAGATCTCACAAGCTCTCATACCATGTGAAATTCATAGTAGATCATAGAGCTTGAGAATACTTCACAAATAAATAATTAGCATAAAAGATGAATTACAGTGAAAATTGCAGTGAAATGAGCAGTAAAATTCATCATGCATTGGAACTCAGATGTACATAGAAATGTGTGTCATTAACCATTAATCAGTATAGTCCAAATATATGTTACAATAGAGGAAATTCGAATACCGAAAGATAATTTGAATCCTAGTCAATCTTGCCTAGGAAATATCACAATTGGAGTGCTTTGGAGATACCAAACTTAACTAAGACTCAGTGAACTGAAGCTACTGTCAGTTAAATGACCAAGAAGGGTGCATCAGTGATTATGGCAAGAAAAATATCATGCAATCAGGCTAGAGAGGGCACATTATATCACAATCAGTGGCAATTAAAGCTCAAACCCCTCACTAGAGTCAAGGACATAGATGGACTGAACTAGATCACTGAGTGAGCTCCTAAAATGTAGGGAACGGACTCTGGATGTCCTAAAATCATGCATGTAGGGTGCATAATGTGGCTAATGCATCCTATATGACATTTGTACTCCACTAAGGGGGAAATGACATCATCCAGTACTAGGAAAAGACTAATAACACTAAGGTGGACAAGGTTGGAATATTAATTATAACACATATAAGAGACTGATGTTAGCCTTCAAGTTTGATAAATCAGTGACCACATTGTAAGGCACATAACTATCGGTAACTGTAGGTGCATATTGGAATGTGACACTAGAATGATTGGCTTGATTGATTGCAAGAGGTTTTGAATAAGGGATAGAAGGCATAATTATATCATGATTAAAATATGCCTTAATGGTTGAAATCTTGTGATAAGATAAGGTGTTTGGTATAAATTGAGAACAAGACATGGTATCGGTAGCATAGATATCGTCGATAGGTTCCTTGACTACAAAAATCATACCATTCTTTACTCTCTCTCTTAGTATGACATGTAGAGATCACAAGTAGAAGGGTTGTAGCCATTATAACAAAAATTGCACCAATGACGTGTGAGAAGCTCAACATATTGTGTCATCTCAGGTTGGGTTAGAAAGCAATGAGGATGAGTGAAAGATGGTTGAGATTTATTCATAAGCCTATTCTCTAATGAAATGATTCAATTTTTCATTTCTTGCATTATTATGAGCATGGATATATTAGTCTTAGAAGTGAATTAGGCCACATGAAACCCTATCCTTTGGTTATGTTCTTCAAATTCGAGGCACGTCTGTAGAGTGGAACCAAGTCAATTTACATTCTTGTCTTCTAATTGATATTTGTAATGAGGAGGAAGACATTTATAATACTGGATAAGGGAAACTTGTTAGGAAGCTCGGATAACTTCGGGAATCTTGAAATATAGCTTCATAAACATGAGGTTGAAAGATTTCATGGATTCATTCTCTTTAAAAGATATGCGGTTGAAATTCCTCATATACTTGGTTGGGTTCTTGAAAATACTAAACGTGGAATTAAACCAATAGATTAGCTTGTGCCAAGTAGTAAATATTTTATCTGTTAATTTGAAAAATCTAGAGGAAACCCTCCCTTCTAATGAATTGAAAAATAGGTGCATATAAGTATCATTATCATGTGCACAGATATTTGTACATGCATTAGACAAGTTAGATAAATGCTCATTTACGAATGTAAATCCATTTCCCAAGAAATTTGTAAGATAATATTTGAATTTCAACAAAGGATTAGTGGTTGTGGATAAATTCAAAGGAGAAGGTACGCACCAAGGTGTAGGATCAACATCAACCTAATATTGGAAAATGCGCACTTTCTTCATTACTTTCTAAGGATTACCAGGGTTAATGATATGATTGTAATATTGGTTAAACATACTCCCAAAGAGAAATGGACCTGTAATACGAAAAAAAACTATGGTGAAAGAAGGAATATATAAGCAAATATCGAGGACTCAAAAAATGGATTAGTAAAAGAAAATGATGACAAAGAAAGTTCTAGAAACCGATCTTGATTGGATAGTAACAACAAAAGGAAACAAAGGAATTAATTTATGTGGAATTGGATTAGAACAGATTCAAATAAAGCTAGAAATTTCCTAAGTATGGTTTCCATTTTATGTTGATGCTCAAAACGACACAGTTCGTGAAAAAAGTGAAAGAACCCTTAAAGGGATGGTCAAGGGGAAGAGGGGGATAGAATGCAAGTTGTGTTTAGAGCTCTTGGATAGATAGGATTCACAAGTTCAATCAATGGTTCTAAATGGAGTAATAAATTGTGCAATTGATCAAAGTTTATGTGCACTAGTACATTAAATAAGCTATGTGCAAATAATATAAGCGTGTGTGCATTAATTTATGAAGACTTAATTAATTAACTAGTTAAACGACGGAAATAAATTAATGCAAAATATGTACAAAAAGATAATGCATTATGCAATTAATTTTTTGGAAAAGAAAGCTTTAGTCATCGGTATAAAAATGCAACAATAATTAGTATTTTTATGACACCTACGTGAACTGAATAAGTTGCTTCCAATGCACAAAAAGAAATTTTCAATTTCATAATTTTTAAAGGCAGATAAAACAATAGTTCCATTAATGAAATATTTTTCAGTTTAATACAGTTGAAACTTTGCGTATTGGATGTTTTTTGAAAATTAACTCAATAAATTTGACTGATTGCATAAAGTGAAATATTATTAAAAATTGTACTGCATGGAAGCTACTTTAGTTTGAAAAATAAAGCATTAGAATGTCTAACAACTAAACATGAGAATCAGATTTTTATATATAGTTAGTAAAGAAATAAAAAAATAATATTTACAGTCCAAAATATACATATGGTACAATTTATGAAAGAAATAAAAAAACAAAAAAAAAGAGTTGAATATGATGAACACAAAATGAGACATGACACATATATGCCCAAATAAGCTTTTTATTAAAAATAGAAATTGATAGTCTAAAATATATAATAGTCGATGATCGATTTCAACCCTTGAGAAAAAGAGGTTTTCGTGACCTATGTTTCCCTCAGTGAAATGATCTTCTGGATGAAACTGAAACGGCGGGAGTACTCGCCGCTCAGATTTTCATAACGGTAACCTGCATGCATTAAAAAATCAGTAACGAAAAATACACAGGAAAAACTAAAATATGTGAAGGAAAACATAGTGTACCTCCTGTGGAAGGACACTATCCCTTCACCCTAATGGATGGACCTGAAACTTAGTCTTACATTCCATTTCCTTACTATTAGGTTCTTGGAAAACTAAGTATGAAACTCAAAAAAAAAATAGTATAACCTCTAAGAAGCACCTATGTCTTATCTTCGATGTCAGATTTGATTCCATTTGTATTGCCTTTGTTTCGGTTTAAAGACGTTAGTGAGGGTATGCGAAGCATTTTGTCTTCTCAAAAATCAAGAGTTTTCTACATTGTTTGGTGTTTCGAGTGCACCATGAATGAGGGCGATCCGCAAGTAACCAACTCTCAACCTCATACACAAAATAAAACATCCGAGTTTCCATGTTTAAATCTGTGCATACATTTTCGAAGAATGAGAGTTGTGACAACACCTCTTTTGTTTCTTTTGACAACATAGCTCAGTTAAGTAATGACTCCTTTCTAATTGGTAAATAAACATAAGGTAGCCACTGTTTATATGCCTTGGAAGAACTAGGTCCCATAGAAACAATAGAATGGAAGAAGTCACTTAATTCCATAAATTGGTATATATCCTCCTTAAAATAACTGTTTTATATCTTTGTCAACATGATATAGAAAATGCCATGATTGTTGATCTCCAAGGGTCATCCATAACAATTAAGGCACTGGAGATGGTTTTAAATGGAATGCAGGATCGACCATTGGGACCTTCAATAAATATTTTGTAGATGTAATGAACACCGGACCTTTTTTACTTCTACCTCTTAGATATTGGGAATACACCAACATAGGTCCATCTTAAAAAAGGGATCTACCAAGCACCGAGAGGGATCAAATCTCTTAGAGGTGCAAACCTATTTTTAAACTATAAATGTTGAGGAAGTATATAATGCAATGTTTATGGTTTTAATTTATCTAATTTGTGTAGTTTTCTATATATGCCATTATAAATATTTTAAATCTAATTTGAGTTATTTTTTATAATATTTTATTCTTTTTAATAAAAGACACGTGTCAGCAATAGGATGAGCACGGAAGGAGTTACACATATCCCCCCTACTAGGCTATAGAATGCACCTCTTCGGCGCAATCAACCCAGGCATTTTATGTTCATGTTGACCTAAGACTAAAAAATATTTGAATGTGAGCAATGGGAGAAGACTGAACCACATATGCAATTTTGAGCTTCTCAGGGTTGTTTAATTGCACAAGTTACATTCATTGTATTCCAAAATAGTTTTAACAAAATAAATGAGGGTGAGTTGTAAATCTACTTCCATAACATGCGTGATGCTATAGGATGAGCACAGAAGGAGTTACACATCTCCCCCCTACTAGGCTGTAGAATGCGCCTCTTTGATGCAATCAACCCAGGCATCTTGTGCTCATGTTGACCTACGACTAAAAAATATTTAAATGTCAGCAATGGGAGAAGACCGAACCACATGCAATTTTGAGCTTCTCAAGGTTGTTATATTGCACAAGTTACATTCATCGTATTCCACAATAGTGCTAACAAAATAAATGAGGGTGAGTTGTAAATCTCCTTCCGTAACATGCGTGATGTCAATCTTTTATTTCTATTTGCAATGGTTTGGGTATTTATTACAACCACCTCTCTACTTTTTTTTGTTTTACGTTGTCGACTGTGTGGTGTTGTCTAATTACCTCCCTCGTTAAGATGGTTTTTTATGTATTTCTCCTGCCAGTCACTTCCCTCACTAGTTGTTCTCTATCAAGAGCTTGCCATGCTCTGGATTTCGGTGTAGTTTGTGCAAACATCTTCATGTTCTTTCTTCTCAGTTGCATGGTGTAATGACTATTTCAGTGCATACGGACTTAGATACCTCCATTTGTGTCTCCTTGGCTGCGAAATTAATTTGTCTAATTTCTACTCCCTTCTACTAGTTTGTCACTGTGTGCCACCTTGCGCATGGCTTCCTGCATGTGTGCATTGGTGAGCTCTCATGTCCTTTGCTTGAGCATTCCCCTGTGGATTCTTGCTACGTGTCATCCATGTCTCTTGCCATGTATATGATTCCAAAGAGCAAACGATATGGTCACAAGTTATTTTTATTAGCACAATATGCTTAAACTTTAGAAAGGGCCTCCTTTGGTGCACAAACTTGATGTATGATCTTGTGGTGGATGAGTTTGTGTTTATAACTATATCGATGAGGAGGAGGGGATATTTATTAAGGGGTCACTTAATTTGATTTGGATTCACCCCATGGAAAAAGGTCATGGTTAACCTATGTATGACCTATACAATTTTAAGGAGCATGGTTAAACAAAGGACGAAGTGGATAGGCATTGGTGCAAAGGAAAAATGTGATTTTATTTATTTATTTTTATAACGGTTATAGGGTAATGGGTTAGAAATTTGTTTGCTTGGGTTTATTTAAATAATTGGATTTTTTCTTTTTTGCAAAATGACAATGGGGGTAATGAAGGGGTTTTACAAAAAAACTACATTCATAGGCAATTTTTAGCAAGGAAATTTCCCAGGGGTATTTTTATTTTCCAAACATATGCGTAGTAATGACAATGATGAACATATGCAACTGGTGAATTAATGGTGGGAGCCACTCTCGAAAAATTTAACTAACAAGATGCTTGTTACCTAACATGACTAAATTTCGACTGAGTGTTGAAAGGGTTAAAGGGCGACAATTTTTTATAAATTAAATATGGATGCGGTGAGCATTGCAATGTAGAAACAATGATAATGACTTTGTGACATGATGATTTATATAGTAAGAAATGACAACATTAAAATCTTGGCACTATTTCACCACTATGACACTTCATGCGAAAGGCGTGAAGACCAAATGATGATGCAAATGACCAAAGAGAGCATGGGAAGGGAGAAGACATCTCTCTGGACCCAACGATTAAGATTAAATGACAAAGTGAGAAAATATAATATGTTCATCTTAGTCATCATGTTTCAATGCATCAGAAACATGTCGATGTTGGGTGTTGGGCGTAGCCCAAGTTAAGAAATTTTTGGACAAGACAGTTTTGGAGCTGTGAAGTCACAGCGCAGCTCAGCACCAACACTGTGAAGTAACAACACTACGAAGCACCAACACTGCGAAGTTATAGTGCTGCGAAGTACCAGCGCTGCGAAGTTCCAATGCTGCGAAGTGCCTATTCTGCAAATATTTGGCATGGAAGAGTTTTGGAAGGAAAACGACATAAGTTCCGGCAAGATCGATCGACAATCTATTTTGCAGAAGATGTTTTGAGATTGCCAGGAGATGGGTAAGGAGTGGCGAAGAAGGAAAGCAACTGATCGCATGAGCAAAGGTAGCACTAAGTGAACCGGGTGCACGAAAACGTTAGATAAGGAATGACAGGATGAAAGCGACCCGTCGGCATGTGCTTGGCAGAAGGGATGAAAGCGACGTGACCATGTGCAGTCAGAAGATGCCAGAAGCCATAGATAGTGCAGAAGGATGCCCACGACAATGAAGTCATTATCATAGCCTAATATATTTTGTTAGCAGGGAAACCGCACCATTTTGGGTACCTTAGGGTTTGTTTTGGCCCATATGCATTGTAATAGACGTGACCTAAGGGCATGATCTATTTAAAGGGAAAATTTTGTAAGGGAAAGGGTTGATTTTATGTGGGATTTTGTAGTGAGATATCGATCTCTAAGTTTTGTTGATCATTATTGAGAGACTATTGTAAAGAGGATCTGCAACTGTGTGCGCAGAGACCCATTGGAGAGAGAAGGGAGCTTGCAGTTGAGTGTGCAGACTAGAACTGTTGAACCTTTCTCAGTTATAATGAACAACACTTCCTATGGACATAGCTCCCATCCTGGGACTGAACCACGTTAAATCTTGTGTTGTGTGATGAGATTTATGTGAATGTGTTATTTGCTTATGATGTTGTAGTTTCTTATGCACAATTATTCTTTCATGTTTATGCTATTGTCTATATTTTTGGAATGTGAATGACAAGATTTAAGTCTAAGTAATCTTGCTCTAAGTCAGATATACAAACATTAAATATTAGTGAATGTATGCATATTTCATTTCAAGAAGACATTGGATGTTGAAAGTATCTAAGTGTCCAATCATGCAGTCCTAGGTAGCACAAATGCCTTGTCTACTTGGCTCTTTCGTAGCTTGAGTCCTTTAGTGCATTATTAGTAAGTAAGAGAACCTAAGGAGGGAAGAATCTCTGCATCGCAATCTATCCCGAACCACGCATCACTCGGTTGTGGAAACTTGATTCCGCAACCTCCCCATAACTTCGCCTCGATTGAGACCTCAGTCTGCTCACAGATTGTCGCCAAAAGGGCTGGTGAAAAGGGATTTTGTTGGTTCCCTGAACCACGCAGAACCTCGGTCTATCTTGAAAACTTAAAGAACAGTATATGAGCCAACAAATGGTTTTGTTGCCGCATTTGAACTGGTGATGTGTTTAGAATATTGGCATCCTGAGAGGACAAAAATACATAATTGGGTAGACAATACAGAGAAGGAGTTTACAAGAAAGTAGAACAAACATCCGCGCTTATCTGATGAAGAATGGTTGCAGAGATATCTATAATCTGACATTTACGAAATTTTCTTCGCAGCATTCAGCAACGATCAATACGAGTGGTTGTTGAGACTAGCAGAATAGAAAACCTGCTATCAGGGAGGAGAACCTACGGTGTGGACTCCATAACTGATTCACAAGCTTAAAGCGGTAGATAGTCCAATCTAAAGAGAAATAGACTTCTAGATGGATATCATACTAGAAGGCTATGTCATAGAGTTCGCAGTGGACACCCTGAAGTCCTACAACGCAACAGAGGAAGAGTTCTTCAAGGGATTCAAAGGTAAGTACCTGAACAATCTGAATCTATATATCAAAATGCTATTAGCAGAAAAAGGTGTTTTAAGAATGGCTAGTAAGATACCTAGTTGTTTTGAGTCTTTAATGTTTAGAGCTAATGAAAGTGATACAGAAGAACATATTCATATACTAAGAAGTGGTAAAAGATACAAGTCTAGTGCAGAAAAGAATCCTAGTGAACATGAACTTTGAATAGACATTGAGTTACAAGTTGAGCCTGATAGCCAGACAGAACCTCCAGTAGCTACCTATCAGCCTATCGCTCCACAAAATCCTCCAATTCATAATATCGCTAATCCACAAAATGTCAACACTAGTAACACCGCAAGAGCGAGCACTCAGAACATTCCACGCAGTATTATCCCTACCACTACACAGAACATTACGCCTCCTAGAAGGAGAATGACAAACGATATAAAAATGCCGATATTCAAAGGAACGGGTCTAGAATACCCTGAGCAACACTTGTTTCTATGTGAATCCATGTGGAACGTCAAGGAAGTCCAGGATGATGCTATGAAGCAAGCACAACTCGTCACTACTTTCAGGGACAGAGCGTTGAATTGGTTTATGAAATATTCTATCCGGCATAATAGGACTCTAGTGGATATCAAGGCTACCCTCCTAAGAGAATTCAAGAAACCTAAGTCTGAGTCACAATGTATCACAGAGTTAAAAGAGATTAAGCAGAAAACGACTGAGTCTGTATGGTAATTTGACCAAAACTTCAAAGCATTATTAGACAAAGTAAGCTTTGACATCGCACCACAACAGCACCAAGAGTGGTTTATAACCTCAATGTTTCCACATATCATACTGTCATTGATTCAACAGAAGGTGGCTTCACAGAGAGAAGCCTTGGAAATTGCCATGAAGCTAGAGGCTTCGCCGATAGGAGAGACTAGCCAAGGCATGGTCCAGATCCAAAACTAGCTAGCAAACCTAGCACTACAACTACAAGACATTAAGAAAGGAAAAGAAATCAGAGAAGAAGTGTGGTGTACAAAATGTAAAATAGAAGGACATCCGAAAGAACATTGTCTAGTATTCAAAGATTACATTGATAGTGGAGCACCAAATCCACTAAATCAACAGCAAGGACAATGGTATGAAATTTTTTGATGTAGAGGACATTGACCAGAGGATTATTATTTTATCTAGAAGTATGTCCAAACACCAAAGAATTTATACTGCACATTCTGTAAATCAATTGGTCATTATGACTCCAACTATAGAGCATACGAACTAATGATGGAAAGAAAGCATGATGTTTACTGGGTTCAAGAAGAAACATCGCATCACAATGATAATGTGTAGTATGATCAAGGCGCATATAGAGGTCGTGGTGGATTCTGAGGAAGAGGAAGAAATACTGACCAAGGAAGACAAAGAGGTTAGATGATATGCGATAACTGTGGTTAGCCTAGCCATCTATCCAGTGACTGTACCAATCCTTGTACTACATGTAAGTACTATAAGTCTTTTGATCATGTCATAGAGGCATGCCTAGTTCTGCAAGCAAAAATGAAAGAGAGGAGACAAGAAGGGCAGAACTTGAACGTTCGAATGATCACAACAAAGAAAAGAACTAGAGATCCAAACATTAATGCTATGACGCGAAGTGGTGCTACAACAGGAAGAGATAAAGAACCAGAAGCCTCGAATTCTAAAGATCACCAAGCTAAGCAGACACCTATTGAAGGGGTCTAGATAAGGGGTCTTCGTAGAATCAAGGGAGAGGTTCAGAGAATCAGAATCTGTAACACCAAGAATTAAACTGAGAAGTGAAACAGTGCATATGAAGGATATGGCAGCAACATATGATAAAACATGTACCGCGGTAGAAACATGGACTTTTGTTGCGTAGTTCCTACAAAGTTGTATGAAGTTACTGAAAAGCGAAGATGCCTTAGTCAAATTGCAAAACTTACTAAATCACTATGAACAATGCAGTTGCACGAGTACTATTCATAGCGCAGTTCACCATATAAAAGGTCATACGAGAACAGGTCGAGAAATGAGGCTAAGTGCGCAGATTGGAGACTATGAAATGGGACAGATCATCCTTGACTTGGGATCAAAAGTGAATGTCTTGACCAAGCAGACATGGGAATAGATGGGGAAACCAAGGTTATCATGGTCACCTATCCAATTGAGACTAGCTAATCAATAGAAATTTATTCCCTTTGGAAGACTCTCGAATGTATTTGTGGACATTGATGGAGTAAGAAGTTCAGCAGACTTTGAGGTTATTGAGATCATCGACGACAGTAACCCTTATCCTGAATTGTTGGGGATAGACTGGGCGATGGATAACCTCACGATTATCAATTTGAAGAAGAAATGAATGATCTTTTAGGGATAGGATATTAAGGTCATCGCACCCTTGGACCCTTCACAAGGACCAAGATACAGTGAACCAATACAAGAAGAATGCAGAGCACAAGACTTTGAAAGCATCTACAAGATGACTGCGAATTAGGCCGACTACATAAATACTACGGCTGATGGAACATTGAGTTGGAGTTGCGATAGCTCTTGCATATCAGACTTCGATGGAGTATTGGAGAATTGGCAAAGAAGAATGCATGAAGTATCTGCCAGGCAATGTGAACAGATCACAAAATCACTACGCTGGGTTGGAGCAGAGGTAAGTCCAATCCCTACCTATGATGGTTTAAGTAGCATTCATGCATTTTTTCAAGAATATAATGTGATTCCAGATCAATATAAGCTATCAACATTATATTCAACACTGCGCGCTACACCTCCTAGATGGTGGGCTGCGCATAAGTACAATCTAAAAACATGGGAACAGTGCAAGCACATGATGGAACTAATATTCATGGAGCAAGCTGCGCTGACAATAGTAAAGTATAATGGACAAACGAATCCAAGAGATCACATAGATATTTGCTCAAAAACATGGGAACATAGACCTCAAGTAGAGTGGGTCCATTTGTTTGTGCACACATTAGAGAAAATCCCAAAGAATTGGTACACCGACTCAGAGCTTCGCAGAGGAACAATAGACTGGTCTATCATGACTGCGAACTTCCAAAGAACTTTCAACTTCGAAGATGAATGATCAAGTATAAATGAGGCATTATAGGTCATTAAAGGGAAGATATTTAATGACAAACTAGAACCTGTGAACCAGTAACCATAATGAGCAAGACAGGTAGAAAATGCCCTTGAGTGTTATAAGCTCGTTGCAGATGACGAAGATAAAGAGGATAGTGATGATGAAGACCTGCGCAATATCGATATACCAGAATCGGAAGGAAAACACGAGGTAGAAGGACCTCCATTAGAAATTCCATACTTGAGTAGCCCTATTAAAATAAGAAAAGTTAACATTGGCACAGCTGAAGAACCAAAGTTCGCATCTATCGACGATTACTGGGATGAAGAAACGGTCGTACAGATCGCAGATCTTCTGCACGAGTATGAGGGTTTATTTCCAACAAAGTTATCCAAAATGCAAGGAATTTTGGGCGACTTGGGAGTCATGAAGATACCTCTCAATCCAGGTGCGAAGCACATTAATCAGAGGCCTTATCGACTGAATCCTAGATACAAGGAAAGAGTGAAGGCAGAGCTCGATAAAATGCTTGATGCAGGGATCATTGATCCAGTCGAAGAATTAGAATGGATAAGCCCTATGGCTATCCAGAACAAGAAAACAAAAGGGGAAATCAAAATCTGCGTGGACCTCAGGAAGCTCAATGATGGGTCGCTACACGACCCATTTCCTACTCAATTTATAGATGAAGTACTAGACAATGTGGGAGGAAATGAGGCCTACTCCTTAACTGATGGATTCTCTAGATACCATCAAATCAGAATTGACTCAACAGACAGACATAAAACTACATTTGCTACTGAATGGGGATCATTCCAATACATAGTTATGCCATTTGGTTTGAAGAATGCATCTGCTATATTTTCAAGAGTTGTTGGTTCTACATTCAAGGATTTGATTCATAAGTTCCTAGAAGTATACTTTGATGGTTGGACTGTATTTGGTTTACTAAAGAACCATTATGAAAACCTCAAAATGATGTTATCTAAGTGTAGACAACATCAAATATCGTTGAACTTGAAGAAAAGTGTTTTCTGTGTTCCCTATGGAATTCTACTGGGACACATTGTGTGCAAGCAAGGTCTGATGGTTGATCCTGCGAAGATCGCAGTCATTTTGAATCTACAAATGCCAAATTTAGTAAAGCAACTTCGTACGACACTGGGACATACATGATACTACATAAAGTCCATCAAGAGTTATGCGCAAATAACCGCACCGATGGAGAAAATTATGAAGAAAGAAGTGAAGTTCTTATGTACCGATGACTATCAGAAAGGATTGGATACATTAAAAGAGAAAATGTTAACTGCACCTATCCTAGTCTTTCCAGATTGGAGCAAACAATTCCATGTACATGTTGATGCTTCATCCATTGCACTTGGTGTTGTGCTAGCACAACGAGGTGAGGGAGGAATTGACCATCCCATTGCATTTTCAAGCAAAAAGATATATTTAGCAGAAAAGAATTACACCACCACAGAAAGAGAGGGTTTAGCTATGGTGTATGCACTACAGAAATTCAAGCACTATTTGTTGGGTGTGCACTTCTGCATGTACACTGACCATTCATCTTTAAAGTACCTAGTCAATAAACCAGTGGTAGGGGGGATAATATGCAGATTGTTACTACTCTTCCAAGAGTACGACTTTGAAATTATTGTTAAGCTAGGAAAACTGAACCTAGGACCTGACCAACTTTCAATAATTGAGTCATGTGAAGAACCTACAAATCTTGAAGACAATTTATCTAACGTGTAGTTATTTTCCATATAGATCGCAGATGATTATTACAAAGACATTGTAGAATTCCTGACTACGGGATTGGCACCTGCAAATTTCACTATGCAGTAAAAGAAGGAGCTATTAGTCAAAGCAGCAGACTTCACCATCATCGCAGGACATCTATACAAGTTAGAACCAAATGAAGTGCTATGCAGATGTGTGCTAGAACATGAAAAGCCATTTATATTGGTTGAGGCACATTTAGGTGTGTCTGGAGGTCACTACGCAGGAAGAGCTACTGCGCAGACAATATTAAGATCAGGGATATGGTGGCCTATGCTCTACAAAGATTCAAAAGAACATTGCTAGAGATGCGATGTGTGCCAAAGAATTGAAAATCCATTGCGCAGAGAAGAAATGCCATTAAGATCGCAACTGACTTTACAAGCCTTTGATAAATGGGCTATTGATTTTTTGGGACCTATTAACCCACCAAGAAAGAGATCTGGCTCGATATATATTATCACCGCTACAGATTATCTCACCAGATGGGCAGAAGCTAAACCAGTAAAGGATTGTAGCGCAGTTACTGCTGCATAGTTCATCTTTGAGAATATCCTTACTAGATTTGGATGCCCAAAAATATTAATGAGTGATCAAGGAACTCAGTTCCTGAACAGAACCATTGAAGCACTGACTGAAGAATTTCAGATATATCATCAGAAGAGTACACCATACCATCCACAAGCCAATGGAACTATTGAAGCATTTAACAAAGTGCTGAAAAATGCACTGACCAAAGTATGTAACACAAATAGAGACAATTGGGATCTATGCATACCAACTGTATTATGGGCATATATAACAACTTGTAAGAAAATGATAGGCCATACACCTTTCAGGTTGTCCTATGGATAGGAAGCTGTGATGCCGATGGAGTATATTGTACTAAGCTTAAGAATTGTTGCATATATAGACATGGCAAACGGGGAGACATTGCAAGAAGGGCTTCTACACTTGGTTGGATTGGAGGAAGATTTCTTCATTGCAGGATTTCACCAACAAGTGCATAAGAATAGAGAAACATCATGGAATGATTGCCATATCAATCACAAATTCTTTCAAGTAGGAGACCTTGTCCTCCTGTATGATAGTAAATTCATGAAATTCCCTGGCAAATTTAAAATGCATTGGCTTGGGCCATATATTGTTATGCATGTTACTAACGGTGGTGTAGCTCAGTTAGCCACGTTATCCTGAGACAACTTACCAGGTCTGATTAATGGAAGTAGACTAAAACCCTATCAGGATAGTCCTACTTCGTCGAACCCTCAGTGAAATGAAGCTGCAAAAAAAAAAGAGAAGGAAAAAGAAAAAAGTAAAAGCGCGTAGATGTGAAGTTAAAAAAGCAGTTGCGCAGATCAAATAAAATAGGAAGGATGCAAAGTTCAGTATGACGAAATAAAACACCATGCAATTAACCATGACGAGAGTGTTGAGAACCCCTCCGCATAGTTTGATGCAACACATCAATATAGCTGTTATAGCTGAAAAGTGACTGTTATACAGTGTTTTGGAAACTATTCGTTTCCGCATTTAAGGAGGAATCACCCATTGAAGGCATAGTTAAGGAAGGAAAGTACACGGATTCTGCTGAGATTTGGCCAAATAGCCACATCTTTTAATGTTAATCTAACCGTTAAGGGACGCGGGTAAGGATTCTAGTGCCTATAAATACTGCAATTTGCACAGTGATTTGGTTACCATGATTTTCCAGCATGAGTATTACAGAGCATTCATAGACCTTCTTCAGTTTCAGAGTTGCGCTATAAGAGAATGTCCGAAGAATCCACTCCAAGAGAAGTGTTGCATGAATTCAACAGATTGGGACTACAAAGTTGATGAGAACCCCTGCCAAGAAGTCCATTCTAGAAAAAGGCCAGGGTTCATGCCGTTCACCACGCCAACCTCCAGCAATGCAACACAAGGGAAAGAAACCTACAGTTGAGATGTCAAAGCCAAAAGTAATGGGCTCCCCCACCAGCAAACACGGAGCTTCCCATATACTTAAAACCAACATATATCTCTCCATGAGCACTAGATCCACCGGCCTTGAAGCTTTCCAGAAACACCAAATATGACATAGCGCTTCCACCGATGTCCACTCATGTCAAACCACAAGAAAATTTGTTAGGAAAGCTCGCAGATTGCAAGTTTGAATATTATGATTTAGTGCAACAACTCAAGGATCCCGACGAGCTGAAATACATTCAGTTTCAACCACATAGATACATGTGCTGAAAAATGGACATGAAGAACAATCCACTACTGGTAGCGCAGAGTTGGCTATCCCACTTTTGAACCAAGTGGAATCAAAACTTTTGAACCTGCTGCGGATCCCACACTTCGACAGGAGTCCCGAACTCAATGCGGTTGTGTGCACATTGATATCACGCACACACCAATGCTACCTCTTGATGGACATAAATGTTGATATTAGCATATAATTGATCCATAGGATCACGGGAATAAGTAAGCGAGGTGACAACCCTCAAAATTTCTTTGTGGGAACAACTAGAGAGAAAGAAATCGTTGCGCAGATGAAAGAAGAATATAACATCCCAAAGGAAAACGAGGTTTCATCAGAGAAGACCTACAAGATGATGCCACGTGGTTTGTAGTACAACTGCTTGGAGGAAAAGTCTTACGGAAGGAAATACCAACAAAAGCACCAGCTGGAGCAATTCACCGTGATGCAAAGACAACATGGGGAGTAAAATTTAACTGGTCTCAGTATTTTCTAAACGAGTTCTTGGACGATGTCCTTGACACTCAAACCAATGGCATCGCATTTCATTATAGTTGGATAATGGTGTTGATCACCTTTGTAGGATGGAAAGAACCAAAGCATTATGTCGGTATTTCCTCTCTCATCCAGGATTGCCGAGGACCCAGATATGCAAATCTCTGGGAAAGTATGAAGCCTGACCAACATCGCGCATCAAATGAAGTAATGTTCACATATTACGAAAAATTGTGTGATGTTATCGTTCACACACCACACATATCAAAGCAGGTAACAACAAAATATATCCGCACTTTGAATTTTAAAGCTAACATGCATTTTATTTATATCTCACCAAAGGTACAAAAGAAGAATCTAGAGTGGTTCACAAGAAACTATCAACTTGATGAAGCTGGTATTGATCTGATCATGAAGGAGTGGTTAGATGAATGGAAGGTCGAAGGGCCGATGGTCATCGACAATGACTCATATGAAATTACTCCGACCGCGACAAAGGTCATTGAAGAAACCAGCGATGAGCAATACAAAGGAGCCGACGAAGCTCAGAGTATACCAGGAGAAAAAAGGAAGGAGCCAGAAATCTCAGTACCAGAGAAAGGGCATAAAAAGAAGCAAAAAGCCACAAAGCTCCCATCGGAAGCAAACTTGCATGATGATGTTCAGGTACACAAGGTACTCCCAAAAGACCGAACACCTAGAGAAACCACTTCACACAAATAGATCACAAATCAATACACCGATGTTTTGACGTGGTTTAAACCCTCATGAGGGAAACACTCCATGGCCCCGGCCAAATAGCTTCTATGGGACAATTTATTATGCAAAGAAAGAAAGTTACAAATGAGCTTCTCATAATCGATCAACTAGACAATGACCCTCCATGTTCTTTAAATTGAGATCATGGAGCAATCGGGTGTTAAGCCACGGATCAAGGTTAGGTATGATCTAAGAGCAGTTGAGCCATCGAATCACGAACATATCGTGACCATTGGATTAAATATTTACAAATGCATACTAATAAAACACACTTTTCATAACGAATATATTACACAAGTTGATCTTAACTAACTCCTAAGTGTCTAAATATCCTAACATCCCCCCTTAAGAACAACTTGGGATAGGATTGAAGGATTTACAAAAGTGACACTATTAGGAGAAGGAAGGAGGCATTAGAGCCTATCCCCCCTTAATGACAAGTTTCTGAACTCCTAACATAGATTGAAGTTTAGAAAACTTCACTTCTGTATGAGGCTTGGTGAAGATGTCTGCAACTTGATCATCTGTAGGACAAAAGAGCACTTGAAGAACAAGATCATGAACAAGATTTCTGATGAAGTGCATATGTAGCTCAATGTGTTTGCTGCATTGATGGAGGAATGGATCTTTGGCAAGCTTGATGGCACTTTGATTGTCACACCAAAGTGGAGTAGGCTGCTCTGCTCGAATCCAAACTCTGAAAGGATCTGTTGAAGCCATAAAGCTTCTTGACTAGCATTAACTGCGGCTCAATATTCTGCCTCTGCTGAAGAAAGAGAAAGAGCTTGTTGTTTCTTACAAGCCCAAGTGATAGGTCCAGATCCCAGACTGAAAACATAACCTGCAGTAGACTTTTGATCATCAGGATTGCTGACCCAATCTGAATCAATGAAACCAACCAACAAAGGTTTCCCCCCTGTACTATAATGAATCCCAAACTGAATTGTACCTTGAATATATCGAAGTATTCTTTTAGCTACTTTCCAGTGACTTTCATGAGGTGTTTGCATATAACGGGAAACACGACCAACGACAAAGGAAAGGTTAGGACGGGAATGAGTCAAGTATAAGAGACTACCAATAAGCTGACGATACAAGGTGGCATCTACTTCAAGTGAAGTACAAGTGGCAGAAAGTTTGACTGGACAGTCTGGAAGGGAGAAGGGGCGGGTGTACAATCTTCCATGTGGAAGCGACGAATAAGGTCACAAGCATGCTTAGACTGAGAAAGAAAGATTCCTTCTTTGGTTTCTAGGACTTGGAGACCAAGAAAATAATGCAAATGTCCTAAGTCTGACATTTCAAAATTTTGCTTAAGACTAAATTTCACATGGGTTATAAGCTTAGTGTCACTACCAGTAAGAATAAGGTCATCAACATATAGAACAAGTATGATGAGATGGTTTCCTACTTTCTTGGTATAGACATTGGGGTCAGAATGGCATCTAGAAAAACCGGTGTTAAGGAGAAATCTATCCATTTTGGCATACCAAGCTCTAGGAGCTTGCTTAAGGCCATATAAGGATTTCTTAAGGCGACAGACAAGGCTAGAGTTATTCTGAACATATCTAGAAGGTTGTTCCATGTAAATTTCCTCCTATAAATCACCATGTAAGAAGGTAGACTTGACATCCATTTGATGGACTTCCCAGTTATTTAAGGCTGCAAGGTAAAGAACAAGGTGGATGGAGTTCATTTTTGCGACAGGAGCAAAGGTTTCATTGTAGTCAATCCCTTCAACTTGGGAAAAACCTTTGGCAACTAACATTGCCTTAAGTCTTTCAACACTTCCATTTGATGCATACTTAGTTCTGTAGACCCATTTACATCTCACAAGTTTTCTTCCTTTTGGAAGAGGTATAGATCCCAAGTATTGTTCTCCATTAAGGAAAGATATTCTTCATCCATAGTTGCATCCCAATATGGATTTCCTGAAGCTTGTGCAAAGGTTTCTGGATCATGATTCTCGGAAACTTGAGCCAAAAGAGAATAGGCTCGCTAAAATTGAGAACGTGTTCGATGTTGATCTCTAGGATCACCGGCAAGATCACCAGATGCTTCACATGTTGAATAGACCCATTGAGGAAGCACTTGTGCTGGTGCAACTGGAGGAACATGAGCAGGCGGAGGTGGATTTTCATCCTCACTGTCATCATCGGAAACTGGAGTTGGAAACCTGTCAAGGAAGTTGGAAGAAGAAGAAGAAGGCACAATCACTGAATCAGGCTTGCAGGCCAAGATATTTTCATCAAATTTAACATCTCTTCTAATGATTACATCATGAGAATGTGGTTAAAGAAGTCTATAACTTTTTACATCTTAAGAATATCCAACAAATATGCACTTTTCACTTTTAGGCTGCAATGCTTTCCGTTTTTCATCCGGAATGTGAGCCCATGCTTCACTACCAAACACACAGAAGTGACTTACATCTGGTTTAATTTTACTCCATGCTTCTTTCGGTGTGATACCTTGTAATGCTTCAGTGGGGGTGCGATTAACTACGTAATTTGCACAATTAATGGCTTCAACCCAAAATTGAAGACTTAGTCCCTTAGATTGGATCATACAATTAACCATTTCTTTTAAAGTGCGGTTCTTTCGTTTAGCTACAACATTTTGTTGTGGTGTATATGGAACAGTGTGTTGTTATTGGATTCCTTGTTCAGTGCAGAAAGTAGTGAACTTTTTGTTAACATATTCTCCTCCATTGTCAGATCTTAATTTAATAATTTGATGACCAGGTTGTTTTTCAACAAGGGCCTTGTAGGCCAAGAACATGTTAAATACTTCGCTCTTAAGTTTTAGGAAATAAACCCAAGTGCATTTGGTGTAATCATCAATGAAAGTTAATAAATATTTGAAACCAGAAAAGGAAGCAGATGGAAGAGGACCACACAAGTCACTATGCACAAGCTCCAAGGGAATCGAGGCATGCCAAGAGGCACATTTGTCAAAACTGTCCCGATGATGTTTTCCGAGTACACAACCGGAACAAACACCATCCCTGGAAGATACCATCGGAAGACCTGTCACCATATTGTATTTACATAGTTGTTGCAATGAGCGATAATTTAAGTGACCAAATCACTCATGCCAAAATTTGCTCAAGTTATCACTATGAGCAACAAAAACTGAAGGAAAAGGTGATGACCCAAAGTTGTTAAACTTGTACAACTTGGTAATATCATCATCAGCTACGACCTGTGGAGGATTTTTAAAATCCTTGATTACAACTTGGTGAGGTGTAAATGTCACAGTTTTACCTTCACCATAATGAGTGATTTGATACACTGATAACAAATTGCAGGAAATTCTTGGAACACATAGTACATCACTGAAATGACCAATATCTACTGTAACTATTCTAGCTCCTACAACACTTAGAGATCTATCATCACCAACAAATATTTGTTTGGTGTTACTTTCATGTATAGTAGAAAAGATGGCTTGATCCTTAACCATATGATAAGATGCTCCAGAATCAATGAGCCAGTCATTTGAAGTAGAAGAAGAAGATGCATTATAAGAATAAACAGAAGCACAAAGTGCATGTCTATGAGAGGTAGATTCTGAAGGCGAATCTAGGCTGATGTGGTGCTTCTTCATTGTAGCTTCCAAGGCTACCATCTTCTTGAAACACTTAGATTCATCATGATTATCTTTCCTGCAATAGTTGCAATGATGCTCAGTCTTCTTGCCTTTTGGCTTGGATCCTTTGTCATTTTTTAAAGAAGGAGCTGACCGAGAGGGTTTGGGACCCTTGTTTGACTTATTATTGCAAAAATTTTGTTTCTTGGGAGGCTTGGACTTTTCTTTCTATTGGGACAATAAAGCTTTCCCAAATGTATCTGCATTGTTAATTATTTCAAGATGGATGAGCTTATCTTGTTCTCTAATCAAGGAATCACAAAAGGATTCAAGACTAGGCTCTTGATAGCTAGCTGCATTCAAGGATTCTTTCATGGAGTAAAATGTAGATACAAAAATAGAATATGCAGGTCCAAGTTTGGAAAGAATATGATAAATGCATTGTTTGTCTTCCCTCTTAATCTTGCATTCTTCACATAAGAGTTTAAGAGTTTTGAAACCTAGATAAATAATATTGTATGCATGAAAAATCACTTGGATTTAAAGAAATCAACTCATTTTCGAGTTGGTGACCTCGAATTTCATTGTGTTTACCAAACATAGATTTCAACTTGTCCCAAGCAGCATCAGGTTCATCAATTCCAGATATGTGGAATCGCAAATCAATAGAGATTGACATCCCAATCAATCCATGAGCTTCGTCACATCTATTTTCCCATTTGATTTTATTGTCATCATCAGTAGGTTATGTTTCTTTCCTTGAAGTAATTCTGAAAAGTCCTCTACTATGTAGAACATCCTCCATACGAGATTTCCATGAGAAATGGTTGAAACTGGTAAGTAGAATATCACAAGGGGTGGCCATATTTGTAAATTAATGGCTGTAAAAGTAGAAACCAATAGTTTGGATATGAAGAGCTTGAAAAAATAGGTGGTTTAAAAAAAAAAACACTTAAAATTGACTCCGTATGATGAAGTTATGCTTGAACAAAGAAACTATTGAAGATGTCCCCAATAGTGACGTGGCGGATAGAAAATGACCAACTTAAAAAAAAAAAAACCCTCTTCCCAAGATGAACCTTTGACAATTAATTTACAATAAAGTTGCTTTAAGTGAATCACTTTTGTAAAATAAGTGATTTCACTTTTACAATGATTTACTTTAAATAGTGCAGCAATAAAAAGGAACTTAAGTGACTCACTTTGTAATTTTTTTTTATTATTTAAGTGAGATGCACTTTTACAATAAAGTAACTTGAAAATAGAAATTGCATGCAATTTTTCTTTTAAAAGTAACTTCCTAAGACTTGAACTCAAGACCTATTAAGGAATAAAGCAACTTTGAACCAAGTGAGCTAGATTAAAAGGTATGTGAAATATGGGAATGAGGGAGGTTTTTTTTTTTTACTCTTCTTCCTCAGTTTCCATGCTTGCCTTTTTTTTCCCTGCAAAACACGCCACAAACCGAAACAAAAAAACCTTTTCCACATGTTTGGGGTTAGATATTTTTAGCTTTCCTGCAAAGTCTACGTTTTCTCTCTATTTCTGATTTGCCCAGATCACTCAAGGTGCATGACAAAGAGCATACGTAGCCGAGAAAAACCCTTTCCCTTTCTGTTTCTGATTCGCTGAGATCACACAAGGGGCACGACAAAGAGCATACACAGACAGGGAAAGCAACAATCCAAAACTAGAAAAATCTAATAATAAAAAAATGATAAAATATGAGATATTTTTAAAAAATAAAAATAAAAAAGCGTCACTGTAACCTTATACCTTCATATCTAATGAAATACGTGTTTCTGAAGCAACCAGGAACCGTTTTCGATCAAATGAAAACTATTTCCCAATGGAAACGGTGCTCTGAACGCAATGGAACACCTCCCACAGCCTAGAAATGTACAAAAATACCAGAACCAGAAACCCTTTCAAGTTTCGGCAACAACAGTTCAAGATCTAGATCATAACCAGAAGTGGCTCTTCATAAAAGCTCTGATACCATGTTCGGGTACACAGGGTACTCCCAAAAGAACGAACACCTAGAGAAACTACTTCACGCAAATGGATCATAGATCGATACACCGATGTCTTGACGTGGTTTAAACCCTCGTGAGGGAAACACTCCATGGCCCCGGCCAAATAGCTTCTACGGGACAATTTATTATGCAAAGAAAGAATGTTACAAATGAGTTTCTCATAATCGATCAACTAGACAATGACCCTCCATGATATTTAAATAGAGATCATGGACCAATCAAGTGCTAAGCCATAGATCAAGGTTAGGTATGATCTAAGAGAAGTTGAGCCGTTGGATCACGAACATATCGTGACCATCGGATTAAATATTTACAAATGCATACTAATGAAACACACTTTTCCTAATGGATATAGTACACAAGTTGATCTTAACTAACTCCTAAGTGTCTAAATATCCTAACAAATGATGATTATGATATCATTGCGAGTAGAGTTAGCGCATACCTGGATGAAGTGCTCACCCTAAACGAAAGCAAAAATGAGAAGATTCAAGCTACTCTACAAGAAAATATCACCACCATGTAGGGCATAGCGGCTAAGATCGAACAAGTCCAGCGAACTTGGTTCGAGAATCTGATTCAGAATAAAGATCAGGTGACACACCTCAGCAAAAGAAAAAACCCTTAGCTCTAACCATGGCACCGCGACCACGCATCGTTCGCATAGACCCACTAAGTGCAATTTTTCCAAGCGATGAATTAACTGAAGGCGCGAAGACATTACCACATGTGGATATTGATATCGCGATGTTGCCATTGGAAGGTCTACATAATATGCACTTTCAGGTTGTGTAGGAAATCCAGGACAGAGATATGGTGACTTTGGGCCAACACCAAGATCTACAAGCAAACTATAAACAGTTGCAAGGAGAGAGTGCGCAGAAGGCTAAGGAACTTGAAAGTGCACATGAGCAACGCCGAAGAATAGAGGAGACCGTTGCTTCAGTCTACGCAGATATACTGGAGTGTGATGAGTAGCCAGAACTAGCAAATACCATCATTAATATCGGCTCAGTAGTAAGCAATCTTAAGGCTGAAATGGCCGACATGGAGATAGACTACAAACAAAATATTTCCAACATTGAAGCACAGAATCTCCCTAAGACACCGCCAGATCAAACGAATATTAGAGCAGTAGAAGTGAAGGCTACCGCAGAAAATATATCCAGTGAAATAGATGATTGCTAGAACTTGCTGGATGAAGCAACTATAGTATAAACTATGCTATAAGAGGACCCTCAACTACTGCAGGTCCAGAACAACTTATAGCACACAGAAGCAGATTTAGATTCTCTAAATGAGCAGATGAAGACCCTGCCAGCGATAAAGAGACTCCGATGGTTTGCGGAAGTCAAAGAACTAAAGAGGGAACTCCTAGTTTTGAGAAAAAGGGTGGCTGAGACCATGGCAAAGTTACAACCCCTCTAGGAAGAAGCTCTTTCCATCTCGCAAGATATTGAATAGAAAATGCAGGAACTTTGTGAATCATAGACGAAAATGCAAGAACAGTCTAAGGAATACTTGTCACTAGAGGTGTTGGAAACTGTAAAGGCTATTGAGCAGGAAGCTAAGGACACAATTGCGAAGTTAAGTGCATCTTATCAAAAATTTACTGCGAAGATAGCTCAGCAAAGAGAAGAGCACCCCACTGAACCTACTGAGGGTGGCTTGGGGACGAGCCACATGTAAGTGTTAGGGGCTTGTTGGGCATAGCCCAAGTTAAGAAATTTTTGGACAAGACAGTTTTGGAGCTGCGAAGTCACAGTGTAGCTCAGTACTAGTGCTGCGAAGTACTAGCATTGGGAAGCACCAGTGCTACGAAGTTACAGTGCTGTGAAGTACCAATGTTGGGAAGTACTAGCATTGCGAAGGTCCAGCACTGCGATGTGCCAGTTCTATGAAGATCCAGCATGGGAGAGTTTTGGAAGGAAAGCGACATAAGTTCCGGAAAGATCGATCGTTGATCTATTTTGGGGAAGATTCTCTGAGATTCCTAGGAGACGAGTAAGGAGTGGAGAAGAAGGAAAGCGACCGGTTGCACGAGCAAAGGAAACACTAAGTGAACTGGGTGCACAAAAATGTTAGAGAAGGAACGGCAAGATGAAAGAGACCCGTCAGCATGCGCTCGACAGAAGGGATGAAAGCAACGTGACCATGCACAGTCAGAAGATGCCAGAAGCCAGAGATAACATAGAAGGATGGCCATGACAATGAAATCAATATCATAGCCTAAAATATTTGGTTAGAGGGGTAACCGCACCATTATGGGTACCTTATGGTTTGTTTTGGCCCATATGCAATGTAACAGACATGACCTAAGGGCATGATCTATATAAAGGGAAAATTTTGTAAGGGAAAGGGTTGATTTTATGTGGGATTTTGTAGTGAGACATCGATCTCTAAGTGTTGTTGATATCTGTTGAGAGACTATTGTAAAGAGGATCTACAACTATGTGCGCAAAGACACATTGAAGAGAGAAGGGAGTCTGCAAATGAGTGCGCAGACTAGAACTGTTGAACCTTTCCCAGTTATAATAAACAATAGTTCTTGTGGATGTAGTTCCCATCCTGGGGGTGAACCACTTTAAATCCTGTGTTGTGTGATGAGATTTATGTGAATGTGTTATTTGCTTATGATGTTGTAGTTGCTTATGCACAGTTATTCTTTCATGTCTACGCTATTGTCTATAATTCAGGAATGTGAATGACAATATTAAAGTCTAAGTAATCTTTCTCTAAGTCAGATATACAATCGTTAAATACTAGTGAATGTATGCATATTTCATTTCAAGAAGACATCAGATGTTGAAAGTATCTAAGTGTCCAACCGCGTAGTTCTAGGTAGCGCAACTTCCTTGTCTACTTGGTTCTTTCACAATGCAAGTCTTGTAGCACACTATTCATTAGTCAGAGAACCTAAGGAGGGAAGAATCTCTGCATCACAAGCCAATCCGAACCGCGAATCACCCGGTTGTGGAAACTTGATTCCGCAACCTCCCCATAACTTCACCTCGGGAGAGACCTCAGTCTTCTCACAACTTGTTGCCGAAAGGGCCGGTGAAAAGGGGTTTTGTTGGTTCCCTGAATCGCGCAGAACCTGGGTCTATCTTGAAAAGTTAAAGAATAGTATACGAGCCAACATTGGGAATCAATAGAACTTTTCATCAAGATTTAGTTAATTCGACTCCGCCCTTGACTACATATGACTAGTGTAAACCATATCAACTCAGGAACAACTTGCTAATGAAGGCCTTGGTTTTGCTGATAAATCCTTCTGGACAATATTGAGTTTTATGTTATTTGCATGGCATCCAAGAAAGCATGCATAGCTAAAAACCCAAGTGATCGTTGTTATAGGAGCTTTTGTAACTATAGTCACTATGGTCACATTTTGTCATGTGCATGAGTTGGGAAATATACATACTCATTATGGTCACATAATGGTCACAATAGTCACTATGGTATCATTATGCCACTATAGTCGCTATGTCACTATAGTCACTATAGCCACTATAGTTGGGAATTATACACAGTCAATATGGTCACTGTAATCACTATAGTTCGTTAATATACATAGTCACTGTGGTCACTATGATCACTATAGTCACTATGGTCACACAATGTCATATGGCATGTGCAACCATGTTGATGTTATTTTTTTAACAATAGTAAAAGAAACCAAGGTATCAAAACCATCAACTTGTAGAATGTTTTTTTATGTAGCTTTCCAATTGAAGTATGGGAATGACACATAGAAAATATGTTTCTCCTTTTTTGTATTGAAATCAAAGATGTTATAAAATAATGCCTGTAGAGCTAGAAACCGAAGTGATCGTTGATATAGGTGTGATAATCTGTAGGGGATCTAGAAACTGTAACAAACTCACAATCAAAATCTCAAGAATGTTGCAAAGAAGAAGAGAAGCATGCATTCAATAATCACTCATAAACACAGAATAATGAACAATAACAGTATCATACAATGAATAATGAATAATGAATGTAAAGAATGTGATACAATAATCTATGATGGAGCATCATATAGGATTCGAATTATCCAAGTAGGGCATTCGAATCTGAGCTCAAAGTCTAGCTTAGATAACTATGGAGACATCATCCATTCAGTAGTATCAGTCATAAATGGTAATAGTCAGTCAAGTGTGTCCAACTGAGTTTAACATAATCATATAGGCATAAATCGGGGAATGGAGACTCAAAGGGGGCCATATGAGGCTATCATAGGGTCAAGTGGCACTCCAAAACTAGCTAACTAAGAGCTACAGGTAGTTAGGATTAACAATCAGTGGAAGAACTACTCAATCCATGTACTAACTAAGTGATAACTATCGATAGGTTAGATAAGGTGCCCTAACTGAGTGATAATTGAAGGTAGGTAAGAAAAGGTGCACTAACTGAGTGTGGTAGGTGAACAAAGGCACACTTGCCATGCAGAACAGTCAAGGAGGATGCATCAGGTAGGTAGGAGGCCAAATGGGGGCTAAAAAAAGGCTCTGGGGAGCTGAAAGTGAGCTCTAGGTGCTGGGAGGACCATCCATATGATGATTGGATGCATGCAAATGCATGAATACATGCCTGCATGACTACATGATGGTGTGAATATTCCAACAACCCCCCGCAAGTTATACTATGAGATAACTAAAAACAATAAAATAGGGCCCTGGTGACTAAGACCAAAGATCACCCCGTACAATCAATCTAAATAAACTAAGTGAGGAAAGAGGGAAAACCCAGTGGGAAGAAATCCCTCCCTCAAAATAGACTGAAGGATGCTAATGTAGAATATCATCACCCACCCCAGAAGGAGGTAAGTGTCTTTCTTTCTTGAAGAAGGATCGGTAGATCTGAAATGGATTAGGAATGTCACAGGGATGAACCCTTACATGCTCAAAATATGATCTGGTAGATCGAGGAGTTGTGGCTGCCTAGCAAAGAAGAGGATCAGTAAAGTAAGAAGGATGAAACCTTCCATGCTGAAAATCTGATTTGGCAGATCGGGGAGCAGTGGATTCCCATCGAGGAAGAGGATCAATAAAGTAAGAAGGATGAAACCTTCCATGCTGAAAATCTGATTTGACTGACAGGGGAGTGTTGTGGCCACAACAGATCCCATGCTTAGTTGAAGCAAGGTTGCCCCATTCCTAATAAACACAAAGGTAGTTGGGTGAGTTTTCTTGTAAATATGAGATTTTGTTTTTTTTATCCCTAACATCCCTTACCCATACTTTTGTCATGTGTGCTTTCCTTTTGATATTAAATTTCTAAGTGTTTTGGGCTTGCGGGAAGCTTCAATTTTTGAGTATTTTATCGTTTACTTCCACCAACCCGAAACCCGACATGTAGCAAACCTGAAATCCGCAACCCGACAGTTGTGGGTTGCGGGATTTGTTTTTTTGTCATGGAGTTTAGAAAAACCGCAACCCAACGGTTGCAGGTTGCGGGATTTTATTTTTCAGCTTTTGTTTCTTGTCATCCTGAAACTCGCAACCCGACAGTTGTGGGTTGCGGTTTTCTTTGTAAATAATATCGGGAAATTTTATCCCGAAACCTGAAACCCATAATTGTGGCTTTCGGCTTTCAAGAATCTCTTTTTAAGTTTGATTTTGTTGTGTGTTCCCGAAACCTGCAACTCGACAGTGTCGGGTTGCAGCTTTCGGGAAAATTTTTCCGACTGCGATTTTGTTTCCCATTCCCGAAACCCGCAACCCAACACTTTGGGGTTTCGGCTTTCAGAAATTCTTTTGCGCTTTTGTTTTCTTGCAATCCCGAAACCCGCAACCCAACACTTTCAGGATTCTTAAATAAACTCTTGACATAAATTATGAACCCGATCCCGCATCCCGCTCTGGTTCATCTTGGCCATTCATTTGTTTTGAGCCCACGACCACATTTTAAGCTGGTAAATGTAATAAGTAGGGTCTTTTCTATTTTAATTTCGGCTTTTTTATGTTCGAAATTACCCCGTTGCTTGGATTTTACTGTGTATTCTTGTAAGGTGTTGTTTTTATCAGTTCTTCAATTATTTTGGGTAAGTTTGTTTCCATATTTTCTATTTTTGGTTTTCCAATTCTGCTATTTTGGATTGAATTTTGGTTTTATTTCTATATTTATCAGAAATTGCAAGCTTTTCACCACGTTGAAAAACACACGATCCAAAAAGGCACACAGAGATCTCTTGAACAAGGACCCTAATTTTGGCTTTCTCTCGGATACCAGTGGGAAGGTCATTGAAATATACCAGGTGGATTGGTCCAACATTTATGCTATATTTGACAACGATGACCTTTCCCATATTGAGAACGATAAACCTATTACAAAAGGATTAGGGATTCCCAAATCCACACCATTGTTGCACGTCCTTCTGTCCTACCTTACACTGATGCAGTGAAATGGATTATTGAAAATGCCAGTGTCAAAGACCACAGTTTCAATGATACCTCTGGTGTTCAATTGACACATTTTTGCCCAGAGGTCTTCGTTCAGGCTTTTTCTCTTAAACCCCCTAAACAGGCCCTTTCTTCTGAATTTATTCAGTCCTCAAAGAACCGATATAAATTCACTGAGATAATAAAGTCATGGATGGTCAAGCCCAACGCCTTTGTGCCTAAAGCTAACAACCTCTATCCCATTATCTGGTTCAAAGAACCCTACTCTCTGTTGGCAACCACGCTTTGCAGGCTTTTTGGTCTTCCCAATTGTTCTCTTTTTAAGGACGAATGGGTACCTATAGCACACCATGTGTTAACCACTGGTGAATTCTTCCCATGGGCATCTATCCCGTCGTCGGAATTGAAGAATGCAATAGAGAATTATCAGAAGGCTCCTGCTCACAAGAAGTCACATTTCTTCTTTTCTGCATATGTCCATTATGTTTTCTGTGCAGAGTTCCAGTATCCTAACTTAGGTTGGAGTTGGACCCCTGCAGACCCCCCTATACACATCTACCATTCAGCATTGTGGGAAGACAATTTTGCACCTTTATTGTATGATATCTATGATAGATTTATGGGTACCATCTATTTTAAGATTTTCAGGAAGGAGGCACCTGCATTTTCAGAAGAATGCAAAGCCTTCATTAATACAATAGGTGATTGGTATGTGTTCGAGTACTTCTCATACATCAGAATCTGGGGAAGTGATATAGTGCACCTTCTTCCTAGAATAGTCCTAGATAGGCTAGTTCTACAGGAGGTTTTATTCCAAACAGTCACTGACGGCATGTATAAGAAACTCATAGGTCCCAGGAAGAAAGGTTGGCCTAAGTTTTCTCTCAACATTGGCCAGTTGGTTATCCCTACCTCAAATTGGGCTGCAGCTCTTGGTGACCAAATAGCTGGCTTGAAATTGGGCGCTGCTGAGAAGAGGAAACATGACCCCAAAGAATTCTTGGATGCACACTTCAAATAGATACATGTAAAAATGGATTATGCACATGAGGTTCACCCAGATGATTTTATATACCAATGTTAAATTTTCAGTATTAAATCACAATACTATAGGATCTTTGCTGAGAGAATAACATCTACAGTATATCAATGCATGACAATCATAATATGACAAGCATCACAAGCATCATAAGAATCAAAAGCATAGAGACAAGAGACACAGAGTTTCTGTGGGGAAAACCCTAAGGTGAAAAACCCCACAACTTCCTCAGAGATAGAGAGAGCAATGGCTCAACCAAACTACAACCAAATAATACAGAGATAGTCTCCTAGCAGATGATCCTCCTCCTCCTCACTAGTGCGCCACTTTTCAGAGAGAGAGATAGATGCTTTTTCCGAGTGAGTAAAATAGAGATCTCCTATCTCTATTTATACTCACCTTTTTGCCCAGTGACCTACTGGGGCCGACTTGTCTACTTGAGTACATCCACATTATATTATATATATTAATTAGGGCCGACCCCATAAGGTGGTCTAATAACCCATAGGCAAGTACACACACTTGCGACACTTGTCAATCCACATGACGACACTTCCTTATAGAGGAATAACACATCTCTTATAAGGGTACAATAAATATATATATAATACACAGATGAAATACATTCCGAAGTTACATATACATCAACACTCCCTCTTAACTAGGAAGGTATTTCTCGACACAGATCTGCTAGACAAGTCTTCTTCTCTGGATCATCATCATCGATGCATCGCCATCGTCATCGTCACTGCTGCTGCTATCTCGTCCAATCTCTGTCTCTACTCGTCATAGGAAGTTCTACAGAGCCAATCCTTTTTCATACTGGATGTAGGCCCACCACCTGCAGGTCTTCATCATCACTGGCCATACTGTGGAATCCTCAGGACTTTTACGTGCGTAACAAAACCTCGAAAGAGCATCCCAGGATATTACGGGTACACAACTCCAACCTGTAGGATCTCCCAGGGCGCTATTACATGTGACCCCACCACAAAACCTCGAAAGAGCATCTTAGGATGTTACGGGTACACAACTCCGACCTAAGATCTCCCAGGGCACAAATTACATGTGGTCCACCACAAAACCTAGCAAGAGCATCTCAGGATGTTACGGGTACACAACTCCGACCTGAGATCTCCTAGGGCACAAATTACATGTGGTCATGGCAAAACCTCGCAAGAGCATCTCAGGATGTTACGGGTACACAACTCCGACCTGAAATCTCCCAGGGCCCAAATTACATGCCATAGGACAAAACCTCGCAAGAGCATCTCAGGATGTTACGGGTACACAACTCCGACCTGAGATCTCCCAGGGCAACGAATTACATGTCCTCCCAGAGCAATGTCTCGAAAGAGCATCCCAGGCTGTTACGGGTACACAACTCCGACCTATAGGATCTCCCAGACATGCTCATCTGCACAACCTGATCCACGGCCACAGAGTATCAACCTAATACTCACCATACATCATCCTGATGTACTCATGATCGTCTTGATCATAATCACTGCAACGTCCTGCTGCAAGTCATCTGGAGCAACATCCTGAAGCTCGTCATCTATGATCATCCTGATCATCACTGCAACATCCTGTTGCATGTCATCTGGAGCAACATCCTGAAGCTCGTCATCTATGATCATCCTGATCATCACTGCAACATCCTGCTGCATGTCATCTGGAGCAACATCCTGAAGCTCGTCATCTATGATCATCCTGATCATCACTGCAACATCCTGTTGCATGTCATCTGGAGCAACATCCTGAAGCTCGTCATCTATGATCATCCTGATCATCACTGCAACATCCTGCTGCATGTCATCTGGAGCAACATCCTGAAGCTCGTCATCTATGATCATCCTGATCATCACTGCAACATCCTGCTGCATGATCTACCTGATCATCAATGCATCTTCCTGATGCATACCAAGTATCATACATGATCCTCCTGATCATTAATGCATCTACCTGATGCATACCAAGTATCTACCTGATACATATCATCATACATGATCCTCCTGATCATCAATGCATCTACCTGATGCATACCAAGTATCTACCTGATACATATCATCATACATGATCCTCCTGATCATCAATGTATCCAACTGATACAAATACAAATATATGATACATATCACCATACATGATCCACCTGATCATATAATGTATCCACCTGATACATATACAGATACATGGTCCAAGCATCCAACATGATGCATAAACAATACATACACATGATCCAACTGATCATATCCTGCATCCAACATGATGCGTACATACAAAAATGATCCAACTGATCATATCCTTCATCCAACATGATACATAAAATGATCCAACTGATCATATCCAGCATCCAACATGATGCGTACATACATACATAAAATGATCCAACTGATCATATCCAGCATCCAACATGATGTGTACATACATACATAAAATGATCCAACTGATCATATCAAGCAGAAACTAGAACATCATCCTGATGCTCATCATCCAGCGCTTACATCCACAGCCATGTGAAGGATCCTCCTTCCAACATGCTTGGAATGGCTTCAGCAAATGTGTCCATCACTTCTTCCTCGAAGTGTCCTCGATCTGAATAACACCAAGCCTCTCTCTGAAGTACTCGAACTTCACCCTGGCTAGTGGCTTCGTCAGCACATCTGCAATCTGCTCGTCCGTCGCAACATACAGGAGCTTCACAGCTCCTCTCTACACCATATCCCTGATATAGTGATATTTGATCTCTATGTGTTTCGACCTGTCATGAAACACTGGGTTCTCAGACAGCTTCACACAACTCTGGTTATCACAGAAGATACCAGTAGCCTCCAACGGGAGATCAAATAACTCAGACAGTAGCTTCCGTAGCCATACTGCCTCACAACTAGCTGAACAGGCTGCAACATACTCTGCCTCAGCTGTACTCAGTGCTACGCAGGACTGCTTCCTGCTAAACCAAGAGATCACACCTGATCCCATACTGAAGCAACACCCAGATGTGCTCTTCCTATCTGCAGCACTGCCATCCCAATCTGAATCAACATAACCCTGCAGGTTAAACTTTTGATTCTCCTCATACCTGAGCCCATAATACACTGTACCCTTCAGGTACCTCAGAACATGCTTTACAGCAACCAGGTGAACACTCCTCGGATCCGTCAGGAACTGGCTCAATGTGTTCACATCAAAGTAAATGTCTGGTCTCGTGTTCGTCAAGTACATCAAGGACCCAATCATCTGATGATACAAAGAGATATCAACCGGCTCAGATGAAGCATCACATAGAAGCTTCAGATTCGATGCCATAGGTGTGGCCATGGCCTTGCAATCCATCATCCCAAATCTCTTCAGGATATCTACTGTGTACTTCCCTTGACCAAGGAAGATCCCACCTGCATTCTGCCACATCTCCACGCCAAAAACAAATAGTGCATCATCCCCAAGTTCTTCATCTCGAACTCGGTAGTAAGCTTCCGCTGCGTGTCGGCAATCAATCTATCTTCACCATACCAAGTTCTGCACATATATGATTTCCTATCATGTGTCTCAGAACGAAGTGGCTGCTTCTTCTTCAACTACACCATTCAAGAAAGCTGTCTTGAATCCATCTGGTGTATCTTCTATTTCATCACTTTTATGTTTCTCTATGCTGCCATCTGCAACATGCTTGATCTGAAAGTTCTATTTGGAAGTCACAACAGACTTCCCTTTAGCTCTTGGGATCGCATCCCAGACATCATTCTTCATGATCGACGGATCATGGTATTTCATTTCTTCATCCCAGATCCTGGGAATTTCAATATCTTCAATAGATATCTTTGTTGCTGGAACAAATGTTGTAGTCCTTTTTGTAGGTGAAGATATACGGTCTTTCCTACAAAACAGATTAAATTGCATGATTAGAAACAACTCATAATTTTCAGAACAAATTCTTACACATGAAGAAATATGTCATACAGTCATGCAGTCATGCAATTATCTTAGCCAATGCTTCAATACAACATTTATCCATATCCCGTAACTTTCTAGATGCCTTCCAATCTCTACCAGAACATTGTTAAGAGTGTGCACAACTCCCAACATGTCAGCAAAGAGGTTTCATTCTAGATAAGTAGCAATGGAATGTTGTACAGTGCCATAGGCCACTTACCCAACACATGCATATTAGTAGTATACTGTTCATTAATTCAATCATTCTAATATGCACAATACATATCCTAAGTCTAGGAACATGAGCATATACATCATTGAACAATTTTATTTAAGCAAACAAATATGCAAGATAATTAAAATACTTATCTTTGTTTGTTTGTTGGGTGGACTCCCTCTGAGTCTTTTCTTCCTTGCAGGAGCTGCTGGAGTCCTTCTAAACCTTCTTGTTGTGGAATGTAGAGATATGGACAACTCCCTCTGAATATCTGCACCCTTGCAGAAACCACTGGAGTGTGCTCCCTCTTGATCTTTGCTTCCTGGATTACCTGTTCTTGAACTCATATTCATCCTTGGTCCCTATGCATGCTTATTAGTATCATGATTGTGTTATCCTTATAAAATCATACATTCATTAAAACACAATAATCTCAAGTATGTATAGTCATGATCATTTCAAACAGAAATAATAAGCATTAGCATTCAAGGTTTATATATAGGACTCTTATGGTTAGTCATATCATAAGAAACATAACATGTATAAACCTATAATTACTCAAACCTATGACTCTTCTGGTTAGTCATATTATTAATTAAGGTAAGACACATAATATGCATATGCCCATGATTATTCAAACTTATGACTTTATGAACAATCATCATCAATCATGCCATGCATACTTATATGATAGATCCTATGATATAAGAAACACATACCTGGTCACCATATTTGCTAGTTATGTCTAGCAATGTGTTCTTGTTCTCTTCAATGACCTGCATAACTCATTAGTTAACTTTTGCAAAAACAAATTATACATACCTCTATGTGATCCATGACTATGGATGAATCTTTTTATTTATGTCACCGTGGCATGTTCAGGTTGTCCCTTCAAATTGTATAAACCTCCCTCTTGCTTTCCAATCACTACTGCATCATCTATGGTCTTTCCCTTTGGCCACATTAGGACTTGGCCATCCACAAATGCAACCCTCATACCTTTTGCATCTAATGCAGAAATGGAGAGTAAGTTCTTCTTGAGCCCAGGTACATAAAGTACTTCTTTCATCTTCAATGATTTTCCAGAATCTAGATTGTAGGAGGCTTCACCACTTCCTTTGATTGGGTATTGATAATTATCCCCAAGTTTCACTTTATGGGGTGATTCATGTTCAGAAAGATTCACAAAAGATTCCTTGAACCCAGTCATGTGTTTGGAGGCCCCACTATCAATTAACCAATCATTACATCCATGGGAGATGGTACCTGTAAGAGCAGAGATCAGAACATACTCTTCTTCACTTGATGAGTCATCATCACTATCACTTTCTGCCCTAGCCTTCTTCTTTGGAGGTTCATCATCTTCGGCAGCATGAGCATGAAACCTTCTTTTGCTGCCCTTCTTTTTCTCACTGGAGTTGTTCTTATTATCCCTTTTGTTCTTGGGACAATCTGAAGCAAAGTGACCCTTCTCATTGCATGTGAAGCATCTTAGGTCCTTCTTATTCTTTTGATGAAATCTTTTGGGGTGAGGGTGATCCTTCTTGGTTTTGCTTCTTTTGGTGTGAGCTGCAAGAGCTTGATCTTCACCTCCCATCTTTTCCTCATGAGCTATAAGTCTAGCTTCTTCTTGAGAACATTCTTCCCGAAGTCTACTGAAGGAGATCAACTTCTTCCTTGCACAAATTCCTTGAATAAAGGAATCCCATGACCTGGGTAGGCCATTTAGAGTGGTCATCACCACTTCACCATTCTCCACTATTTCATCTACTGCTTCTAATTGTTCCTTGATCTGAGAGACCCTTGAAAAGTAGGATTGAATGGTTTCCCCATTCTGAAACTTTACTGCTTTCAATTGGTTCCGCAGGGTCATCTTCCGATTTATGTTCTTTCCTTCAAATAGCTTGGTCAAAGATTCAAACATCTCTTTGGGTGTCTTGAGAGAAGACACATGGGGTATGAGATGGTCTTTGATAGAATCAGCAATGATTCTCTTTGCCTTGACCAAGTTCTTCTTGTGCAATACCTTGGCCTCTTCATCCTCTGGGATAAGGATGTCTTCTTTCACATATGAGTCCAACTCATTCTCTTCCAGGATTAGCCCAATCCTATACTTCCAGGCTCGGAAGTTATCAGCCCCTTCAAGCTTATCCTCAAGCTTGGTGTGAAGAGACATCTTTAAGAGTACTTCAAATGGAAATAGAAAAGATTTAGAACTTACCACTTGAAGTGTTGAAAACTGGATCTGGTCCCGGATTAGGGTTTGTCAGAGAAACCCTAAAAATTCAAAATGTGAATTTCAAAATTCCGAAAGGATAGAAAGATGCGCCTTGGAGAGCTGATCAGCCTAGTTCATTTAGAATTTGAGATCAGCAAAGTCTTGTCCTTCAAAATTGCCTTTTTTTTTGTCCTCCCGGGTTCACTGGGGAGAGCCCTGAATTAGGGTTTGAGTTTCCCGGAGATCTACCCAGCCAAAAATCTCGATCCAAAGCTCAAACCTTCGATTTTTGCAAGGAGCTTCCAGCTGTACCTTCAGTTTCCAGAAATTCCTATTTTTGTGGAAACCCTAATTTTTAGGGCCAAAACTGAAAATGCTCGGAACTGAAATCTGATTGGACAGAAAGATGCGCCTTGATGAGTAGATCCAATCTACTATACTGAATTTCAAAAATCTGTGGAGAGAAACCCAATAAATAAGGAATACAAGCTTCCGTCACTGCAAAATGTCTTCTTCTCAGTTAGGCTCTGATACCATGTTAAATTTTCAGTATTAAATCACAATACTATAGGATCTTTGCTGAGAGAATAACATCTACAGTATATCAATGCATGACAATCATAATATGACAAGCATCACAAGCATCATAAGAATCAAAAGCATAGAGACAAGAGACACAGAGTTTCCGTGGGGAAAACCCTAAGGTGAAAAACCCCACAACTTCCTCAGAGATAGAGAGAGCAATGGCTCAACCAAACTACAACCAAATAATACAGAGATAGTCTCCTAGCAGATGATCCTCCTCCTCCTCACTAGTGCGCCACTTTTCAGAGAGAGAGATAGATGCTTTTTCCGAGTGAGTAAAATAGAGATCTCCTATCTCTATTTATACTCACCTTTTTGCCCAGTGACCTACTGGGGCCGACTTGTCTACTTGAGTACATCCACATTATATTATATATATTAATTAGGGCCGACCCCATAAGGTGGTCTAATAACCCATAGGCAAGTACACACACTTGCGACACTTGTCAATCCACATGACGACACTTCCTTATAGAGGAATAACACATCTCTTATAAGGGTACAATAAATATATATATAATACACAGATGAAATACATTCCGAAGTTACATATACATCAACAACCAAGGGGTAGACACGTTTTCTCAAGTCCTTGCCACAGCCAAAGACTCAGAGGAACAACATGATATTTTGAAATACTAGAAAGAACTCAAAGATATAATTTTGAGCTATAGGGATATGCAGTTGAACTTAATTGAACAGGAAAGGAAAGATAGAGAGGAAAAAGATGCCTAGAAGGCTAATGCTCCCTTAATGCTAACATACCCTTATGGGGATAAAGGTAAAGATCCCTTACAAGAACCTCCACAAAAGGAAATTTCTAAAACAGCTAAAGTGTTATTACAGCCAACTCGAAATTTCAAGCAAGAGATGACACAGTTTTCATCAATGATTAATACTCAATTGATGGAACCTCCTAGGCCTTCTATCAAAATTCAACTGCCTACTATAGAGACTCATGAAGATGATGACCTAGTCATGACTGGAGCTAATGCAACAAAGAGGCAGAAAGTTCTGATTTCTAAATCACAGGTGTCCACAGTTAATATAATCGATTGTGATGAGGAGGTTGTACCTCATCCTCTAGTATCAGTGATAGAAGAAGTCATTGAAGATCCTAAGACTGTCATTGATTTGCTGGATAGTATTAACATGGATCATTCTTTCCCAGAACAATCAATGTTGGAATTTAATGCTGCCCTAGGCATTGCATCTTCAACATTTGTGCTACCATCTATCCAACAAACCTCCACTGCACCTTTAGGATTGAAACTTCCATTTTCAGTGTCTCAGGTATTTAACACTCTCACTGATAGCACCACTCCATTGCCAAAACACCTAGTCCCTTTTTCTATTTCATCATCCATGGCTGTAGAAGTCCAATCATTGATTGCCCCTCTGTAGTCACCCATAGTTAACTTATTTTCAACTACCACTGATGAATCTTCCAAGGTTTCCCCTGCATCATCACCCATCAAGGCTGATAAGAAAGTGCCACTTCCAGAAGCCAATGTTGACAAGCAAGTTCCACTTTCTGAAGCTTTTGTCTCAGTGCCTTCACCAATCAAATTTTTATCAGTTACCAAAGTCATCTCCACACCTCAGATTATCCCTCAAGTCACTTTGCCTATACCTAATACAGTGGTCATTCAAACACCCTCTTTGGTTGCAACAATAAGTGTTACTTTTACTTCTGCAGGGGAAGTGACTGCATATGTAGATTAGGATGTAGTTCCGCTTGGTGACTACTTCTACAACCATGATGATAAGGCAATGATAAGAAGAACAAAGAAGAGGCGCAGAGATTAGGGTGGGTTAGAAGAACCTGTCCCAGATCAGGTGATATGGGCTCCAAGGACCAACAACCCATGACTTGAAGTTGTAGAAACTGCTGCAACTTTAACGGATTTTGCAAGTACCAATTGGGGTTCAGTTCAAGTTCTCGACAAAGAAGTTGACATGAAGGAGAATGAAATCAGAATATTGAGAGCAAAGTTGGCTGAAATCAAGGCACAACATGTGACTTATGTCGCTGACCTCAAAAAAACTTGGGCAGATAAGGTTCAAGACCTGGAGCAAAGGAATGATACACTTCTTAATGAACTTAGTCTTTCGCAATCTCAACATGCCACAGATGCAGAAATGATAGCTTCTTTGGAAAAGCAAGTTGAGGATGCAACTGCAAGTGTAGCCTCCCCAAGTTCTTTCAAGTTTTCCTCATCTGATTTTAAGAATTTGGCCCTTAAAGTTAATCAAGACCATCACAAATTGTTGGAGAAGGTTTACCTCGCTCTAGATGAGATCAGGGAGAACTTTATTAATTTTTCCAAGATGAATACTACTCTAGAAGAACAAAAGGCTAAGAGACTTCAAGCTTCTAAGGCTGAGGAAGAAATTAGTCAATGGCAGTTGTATATAAAGAATGCTCCAGAAGACATCCCGATCCTCAACAGTTTTCAAATGAAGAAGGTGAAAGCCTCTCTAAACACTTGGCTTGATTTCAATGAAACAACTGAGGAAATTATCAACAAGTCTAAAGACCTCTGCACCAGACGTTGGTATGCAGTTGACAATATTATGGAGGTTTTGAAACTTCCATTTATGGAGCCCATTCTAGATGCTTTGCCGCCAAAATGCAAACTTGAGGAGCTTGAGCACAAGTATGAAGAGTTTGCACAGAGAATTTGGGATGTTGATCAAGTCTGCATCAATGATGTGGATCGTCTTGTGAGAGAACAAGTTATCGTGGAGGGCGGGATTCGCATTTACCTTCACATTTGGAATAAGTTGGCCAAACATGACATGGAAAATACTACATGCAATGCTTAGTTAGCATTAGAATTTGTCAACTTCCCCAATATAGATGCGTTGTTAGAGATATATGAGAAATGGCAGGATTTCTTGGATCGATAGTTTGATCTGATTTTGTAATCCCTGTTTTGGGAAATCTCTATCTTTCCATTCTGTTGTATTTTCTTATTTAAAGAGGAGGACCTCTCGTAATTAGGGGTTGGTAATTTTGGAGTTCCAAGTTAGCAGGAGATAGGACTGGAGATACTCTGTTTAGCAGAGCCTTTTGTAATTTCTGTACAAGACCTCTTTTAATATAGTAAAGTTATCTTTTGATTTATCTTCTGTTATTCCTCAAGTTTCTTTGAGAATTACTGATTTTATACTTCAGATTGTTATCTATAGTGCATGATATCTTTTGCATATGTTTAAATGTATGGATCTATTATATTGGTTTCCCTATATGATTGATTTATGCTGAAAAGTGTTTTATTGATTTTATTCAATTTAAATACTTTCTTTATCAATTTCTGCAAGTGATTCATAGGACAATAATCATTGTTATTTTTTCAATTAGCAAAGTGATTATAGATTTATCTTGAATAGGCTTAAGTACTTGAATTATTGTCTTTTAATTTTCATTAATGAATAGTGATTTAAGTTAATAAGTGAAACAACTAAAAGCGTTTCTGTGAAAGGTTGTAATTTACTTATTCATCACACCTCAAGGTTAATCTGCACAATATCAAGCTTTCTTTTTAGAATAGGACTAACTTAGATTAGTTTCCTCTTCTGAAATAGGTTAGGTTAGCTTAGCTTTACCATTTCCACACCCTTGTTTTCCTTGTTTGGAAAACTGACCTAATTGGTCAAATCACTAACTCTTAGAGTGCGAGTGGAGGCCGAATATCCATGGGGGATTACCATACCAATTAGGTTGGGGATAGAACTGCCCTTGCGCAGGTGTTACAACATAATCTTCCACCTTGTGAGCATCATCATTCTTTAGCCTGTAGGATCCATTTCACTGACTCAGATCCACTTATATCATTCAGAGATACTATTTTTCCCTATTTTTATTCCTACCTGCATGTTGCATCACTATAGCATGCGTACCCGCTAGTTGCATCACTATAGCCCGCAGATATCAAGTACAATGGTAAAAATCACTAGTTTATTACTTTTTACTCCCAAAAAGCAGTCATTGGGTGACCTTTGGCTCTCGATCTGCCCAAGTAATGTCTCGATGTGTCCTTTCACTTACCTTTGAGACAACTATATATTGAGCACATATGGCTTATGGATGGGAGGAGAAAGAAGAGCAAGAGAACTCTAGTGGATTTTTGCCCTATTTTGAGTCTACACTCATTGATCCTTGTAGTTGTGAACCCTTTATGTTCACCTTCCAAACTCCTATCTAGCTTGAGTTTTCCATTCATGGAGGATTGAAGTGGTGGAGGCACAAGTGGATTGATCCAGATCTTGGTTTAGATTGGTTGCCAACAAGAGGTCGTATCACTTTGTACTTCTTCTTGTTTATTAATAGAAATACTGATATTCTTGTCCATTAATGTTGTAAATGTTGTTTATCTTACATTGGGTTGCATTTACTTGTTATATCATGGGCCATTGCTATTGATGATGTTAATGTCATTTATATATTATATGTACTTGTTGTATATTGGCTGTCAAGACTAATTTGTAGATTCAAGTGCAAGGATTGAAAAGCTTCAACGGGGATCTACATCAAACGTTTGGATCGAGGTTGGTTATCTTCTTCCTTATCTTAGCATTATCATTTATATAGCATAGTTCTGAGAATTGAGTTGATTTCTGGTAGTCATCTATTTGTTGTGGTACACCCCAAGCCATAGTGAGTTTTCTTCAACACAAAAATGGAGACTCCACTAGGGAAAACATCCATCTTGGGGATTTTTTGAGCATTAGTCCATAACTAGAGTTGCTGTTTGTCGAAGCTCTGTGTCACTTATCTGCCGTTGAGATGCACTATAGAAAGCTTGCTTTTTTTGAGCCATTGGACTCTCTGTTTTCCATTTTACCTTCCCTCACCCGTGGGCTAGCTTAGCTCTGCCCGCGTACACCCGCTTCTGTTTACTCTACTGCTCGCGGTTACTCGCAGGTATTCCTTCGACAGTAGCATACAACTCCGGCTTTGGTTGATTCATGACTTTTGGTTGTTGCTGGGTTGGTTTTGGTTGATCCTGAGTCTTTGTTGGCCTGTTTCTTGACTGTTCCATGCCTTGGTTGAGCCTTATTGGCTTTTTACCCATCTTTGGATTTAGCCTTGTTGGTTTTTTCCTTTTGAGTTCATTCCTTTGGCTGAGTCTTACTGTTTGGTATCTGCCTAGTTGTCTTAGTGATGTCCTTGGCATATTAGTGACTAGATAGTAGGATTTTGCTTGCATTTTTCATTTCTATATATTGAAAAATACAAAAAAAATACACATAGTTTTTGCATTTTCCTTTCATTTATAAGAGAAAATACAATTTATTTTTTTTGCTTTTATGTATTGCATCTTGCATTGAGTGCTTTCTTCCTTCATTTAGATTCTGATTGTGCATTGAAAGAAATATAAAAGGATTGCATATTTATTTCGAAATCGTTGGTTTGATTGTGCACATTTGGGGCATTGTTTTCATTGGATAGATGAGTCTAGGATTTGACGATGTTGCATACCGTTGAGTCTTACACATCACTAGTTTCATGATCATATCCCTTGAGTAATCACAGCCATTAAAATTAACACTTAGTCTTAAAATTGATTAGACCGATTTTATTTATAGGGTACACCAACTAGCATAGGTTTAGAGTCTTGGAATAGATCATTGTGAGTTAACAATCCAAGACTACTAGACGAAACATTAGGTGTCTGACCAGAGAGTGGAGGAATCCATGGTATAGATCGGTGTTCTCAAGAAGCTCTACTCAAGCTAGAGTTAAGCACGAGGTCATGGGAGGTTGGTTGAAGGGATATCCCTTTGATTTTGGATGAATGTGGGAGATATTTCCAAGATTTGTTTGTATCTGGGGACTCTTGGGGGATTTGACCTTCATTGAGTTTCAGGCTCAGCTACCCTACCCATATGACGGATCCCACCTGCGAATGTCCCCCTGAGCATTAGTTATATTGCGGAGACCATAGTTGCCTTACCTAGGTATCGCACATGGTACTTGCAATGGTTATATTGTTCGTGTCCTAAGTCAGATAGGGATTGGACAACACAGTTGTGTTTGTGCAGTGTACTTGACTCTGTACACGTAGTGAAGCCTAGGTGTCTCTATAACTGATTCTGTTACCTTCGGCTATAGTTTGGGAGTCTCAAGCCTCTCCTAGGGGAGACATACCAACTCTAGTGTTGGGAGCTCATTTAGCCACTCTGTTTGTCTGCTCTTGGCTATAGTTTCTCTAGGTGTGTGCTTTTGATTTACTGTTTTTTATCGTTAGTTGGCCTTTAGGGAACGTTTTGATTATATATTCTCTCGGGAGATATCGTGACATGGAGCCCTACTCTCCACCTGTCCCATCGGTTGGCTAGTTTAAAGTCGGCCGAGGTTACATGCCGTATTGCTAGAGGATGCCTGAGGGCTCCCTCTGAGTCTTCAAATTCTTATGAGGCTTACGTCCAAGATGTCATGACTGCCACACATTCTGATACTGAGGAAAAACCTTTGACTCCATCGGGTAGAGTTGACCAGACTTTCGATCCCCATACTCCTTGTGAGGAGTGGGGAGGTGATCCACCTGAGACTCAACTTGGTTCTATTTGGCCTAATCCACTTGAACGAGATCCATTCGATCCTTCCAATCCAGAAAATTATCTTTACGGAATGCCAACCTTACCCAAGGACGAAGAATAGGACGACACATTCATTCCTTCATTTCCACGCAGTTATAGACACGGGATGCTAGAGTTGCATGATGACACTGGCCCTACGATCAACCTGATGGCACTCTCTTTTGGTATGCCTAGTCATAGTACTGTTGAACCTTCCACTACGTTTGGTAGTCACGCTCACACTAGTCATGGTGTTAGCCATATTATACCCACTGGGGGCACTACGTTGTCCACCCACACACGTAGTATGGGGACTGGTTATGTTCCTCCTAACAATGCTAGTGTTGGAAGATGACCACCTCCTAGGATTACCCAACCTAATAGGAACGTTGTTCGAAACACGACTCACCATCCACCACCTAATACACGTGCCACTACTCGTCAACCCAGGACTACTTTTACGGATGTTAATGCCCCTCCCAGCCACGAGGGTGGACATATACCGCATACTTTTGCGTCCACTGTGGCCACTAGTAATGCTAATGTAGGGGGTGGGAATATCTCCTATCCACATGGACATCACACCACCGTTCCTGCTACTAGTCACACCAATATTGGGGTTGGTAACATATCTCATGCTTCTGGTCACCACACGACTGCTCAAGCTAATCCTAATGCTGGGGGTGGGAACATACCATACCATTATGGTCATTACAACACGGTTCCCACTATGAATAGTACATATATGCCCCATACTCATGGTGGAAACCCTTACTACAACATAGTCGGTGCTGGTCACTAGTATAACCCACGACCCCAATATGGTGCCCAAAACATGCACATACCTGCTTACTCTCAAATGGCTCACGCAGGAGGAGGTTATCAATCCTATGGCCATGGGAAATCTTATGGTCTGTCAGGTCCTTATTATCAGGAGTTTAACCCTCATGGTCAAGCTTTTGGTCCATCTTATAACATGGTTCCGTTTAACCAACCTTTTATGGGGGCTTATAATGAAGCTTTCCAGCCTCAGCTCCCATTCCTTGCATGGTTGAATCTTATGGATCTTTCGAAGCTCATGAATGATCTAGTGTGTCACGACCCTACTTGGCCCCTGGTCCCTACCAAGATCCCTTCGGACATTCCTAAGTTTGAGGGGAAAGGTGGTGAGGACCCGGGAGATCATGTCACGACATTTCACCTATGGTGCTCCTCCAACTCGTTGAATCACGATTCTGTTAGATTGCGACTATTTCAACACACCCTCATGGAGGCATCCGTGAAGTGGTACATTGAGTTGCCCGGAAACACCTATAGGGGTTTTAATGAGATCGCTTTGGTTTTATTAGATCATTTCCAGCTGCCGGTTCGCTATGATACTGCCACTGAACTTTTATCTACCTTTCGTCAGAACAAGGCCACGCATATTTCTGACCACGTTCAAGAGTGGCATTGGCGGAAGAGGTTAGTGAAAGCCAACATTCCTCCAGAGTTCCTGTTGGAATGGTTTTTCAAGTCTCTACTCCCATACATTGCTAAGGATGTTTCGATGTCCATCATTGTGACTGAGGAACAAGCTATCTTGAAAGTCCAGCAGTTAGACTTATTATACTCTCAGTCTGGAATTTTGTATGACATCATCCCTAACGTACCGCGTACACGTCATGAGCCCACATCAGCTCCTGGACCGCATGCCAATGGAATCGTTGGATCTTCAAGCACTCACCCCATAGATTTGGTAGCTAATCAAATGCAGACTTTGTCGCTAAACCAGTCTACTCCCGGATAGGTTCACACCTTTTCCACTTCCACTCCATCGTCTGATGTACACAGTGTGCAAATGATGAACCAATCAGGTTACCAGCAACCTAGTGGTAAGAAAAAGGGGAGAAATAATCGTAAGGGTGGAAACAATGGGAATAACAATAGCAATCGCAATACCCCCCCGTAAGGATAATTCCAACCCTACTCGGGAAGGCGGAAATGCTGGTGAGGACTGTAAACCTAGGCGTAAGGTGAAGTTTCCTTGCAAGCTATGTGGGGAAAACCATCTTACTCACTTATGTCCTCGTATTGAAGAAGCATCAAATCACTTGGCACAGAGCCCAGTTGTGTTGAAGGATCCCCTACCTCATCACCAAAACATGGCTTTGCATGCTCCCACCACCGGTTATGGACCTACTAAGACAGCAACGTCTTCTTCCAATACTAGTGGTTATGGATGTGTGAACATGGTTCAGTCAGAGGTTATTGTTGCCACTCGTCAGCGTTATTATGATGCACCACAAACCAATTTGGGGAGTGAGCCTCCTCCTCCTCCTAACAATTCCTTGCATATCGAGAAGCCCTCTATTGTGCCGTGGATAACGAAAGGTGTTCTTAAGCGCTCTATGCATAATCCTAATGATCGAGCCACCCACAACTACTCCATCGTAGAATATTTGGCCATGTTGGCTCTTGAAGTTTTGCAAGCCTGTCCTTCTCAGAAGCATGCTCTTTTGAGTGTGTTAGGAGTTCAGGATGGGGGAAGTCCCACTGTTGTCAAGTTCGATACTACTGATGTTCAACCTCGCTTACCCTACCACATGGCTTTTCAAATCCAAGTGGTGTGCCTTCAGAGTTTTGTCAAACATACTATGGTTGACGAAGGTGCCTCTGCGTCAATAATGTAATTATCTTGCTGGAAAGCTCTTGTCTCTCCTCCCCTACTCGCGTCTAGAACCACGCTCACTGCATTCGAAAATTCTTCATTTAAGCCACATGGAATTATCCCTTCCCTTGTTGTCTCCTTGGGAGGTAAGTCTGTGCCTATTGAAGTCGAGGTGGTTAATGCACCCATCGACTACAACCTTTTACTGGGTCGGAATTGGATGTATGCCATGAAAGCTGTCACGTCCACTGTATTCAGAGTTATCTGCTTTCCTCACGAAGGCAAGATCGTGACCATCGAACAGCTGGATTACGTTAACTCCTCTTCCACAGCATCCACGGGATCCATAGTCCCGAAGGTTACTCATTCTCAACTAGCAACTAGGAACATGGGTGTTGGCATGTACCCTCCATTGATGGGAACTTATGATTTTGCCGCACCTATGAATTTTATTGGAACCATTACTGACGATGTGTCTCCTCCTTCGTGCAAGATGTCATTTTGGACTTCTTATTTTGATGATCCATGGACTTTACCGTCCACGAGTTCCACGTCTGGAAACATTTCGCATATCGGGATGTCTATGCCACTGTCTGTAGCAGAGCTTGCTTACCAACATATTCAACAAGCCACTGCAGAACCAGATCTCTCTTCTTCCCCGACAGTCAAGGAAGATCTCGTTACGCTGCCAGTTTGGGCAGCCAACTCGTCTTGTTCCCATGATTTCATTGATGATACTTTTCCTTCCGATGAAGCTATTATGGAGGCCATGTGTGGTAGTGAGAGACCTTGGTAAGATATGTACCATCGCTCTTATTTCCTTCCCAAACTCGAACTCGTCGAATGAGAAGAGTTTAGGGTGACTTTAGCAGAGATCGTTGGTCACCCTATGGCTCTTTTAGAGTCACATGAAGTTTTCGCGGAAGGGAATATGGTTAACATTTCCCCAACTATGTCGATCAATATCTCTCGTACTCCTAGAATAGTTGAGAATGTTTACATTGGTGATAATTGCACTCTTGAGGAGATTGCTATTTACACTGAACTAGTTACAGAACTCCGGGAAGCTTTCGCCTAGTCATATGAGGAGATTCCAGGAATAGAACCTCGCATTGTTGAACATGAGATTAGAACTTATCCCAACACTAAACCATTTCGACAACGCTTACGTGCTGTGAACCCTAGAAAAGCAGCCGCTATCAAGGCAGAGGTGGAGCAACTGCTCAAGGATGGTTTCATCTACCCCGTTCCCCTTACCGAATGGGTGTCAAACCCGTTCCTGTGGATAAGAAGCAGGGAACGGTCTGTGTATGCACCGATTTTAGATATTTGAACCATGCATGTCCAAAAGACAACTTTCCCACACCATTCATAGATCAAATCTTGGATGCTTGCACTGAGAGTGAGATTTTTTCCTTCATGGATGGATTTTCCGGATATAACCAGATTCAAATCAAACTCAAGGATCAACATAAGACAACTTTTATTTGTCCTTGGGGAACATTTGCATATCGTAAAATGCCGTTCGGCCTTAAAAACGTTGGAGCTACATTTCAGTGCGCCATGACCTACACCTTTCACGATCTTAAAATGATTATGGAGGTTTTCTTGGATGATCTTGCCAGCCATTCCCGCAAGAGAATGGACCACCCCAAGCACCTCCATATGATTCTCGAATGATGTATACGATACAAGATTCGATTGAATCCTAACAAATGCATCTTTTCTATAAGGACGGGTTGCCTGTTGGGCTTCATAGTTTCAAAAGAGGGTATTAGAGTCAATTCTCTCAAAGTTGAGGCAATACTTCAGTTGCCTCCTCTGTGTAATCTGTTAGAACTTCAGAGCCTCCAAGGGAGAGCCACTTTTCTACGTCGTTTCATAGTCAATTATGCTAATCTTCCCAAAGGTTTCACGCGCTTATTGAAGAAGGACACACCTTTTATCCGGGATGAGCGAGCCCAATAGTCTTTTGATTCCCTTAAGAAAGCTTTGGTATCGACCCCTATGCTTAGTCCACCAGACTTCGCATGAGATTTTATCCTTTATGTGGCCGCGTCTCAAGAGACGATTGGCATGGTCTTGGTTTAGGTGGATGATGTGCTTGTCGAGCATGTCATCTATTACCTTAGTCGAAATCTAGTAGATGCTGAGCTAAGATATATTCATGTGGAAAAGCTGGCGCTTGCGACTATTCATTTAGTCTAGCGGTTACGACATTACATTTTGCTTAGAACCACCATAGTTGTAGCGCATATCAATCCATTTCAGTTCATGCTATCACGACACCTTATCGGGGGGAAGTATAATAAATGGATTGTTATCCTTCAGGAATTTGATCTCGATTTTGCTTCAGCAAAGTCGGTGAAATCATTGGTATTTGCTGAGCTCTTGTCAGACCTTCCGAGACTTGATGAGGATGTCATTCATGAAGATTCCTTTGTGTAGGAGCACTTATTTCTTATCTTGTCTGAGGACCCTTGGTATGGGGATGTCATTGTATATCTCCAAACTTTGAAGGTTACTCCGCATTATTCATGAGATGAGCAACGACGTGTAAAACATCATGCTAAAGATTATACTATCGTCAGTGACACTTTGTATCGTCGAGGAAAGGATTCCATCCTCCGTCGTTGCTTAACTCACAAAGAAGTGGAGCGGGTTCTTAATGATTGCCATGTTGGGGCATGTGGTGGTCACCTATCTGGGCTTGCTACAACCCAACATATTATGCGAGCTGGTTATTTCTGGCCTTCCATCTTTAAGGATTGTGTTAATGCTGTGAAGAGATGTCATCCTTGCCAGGTGTTTTCTCGAAACATACACTCGCATCCAACGCCCCTTCATCCGGTTGTCACCATCGGTCCCTTCACCAAGTGGGGGGTGGATTTCATGGATTGCAAACCAGCTTCAGCTGGGGGGCATCACCATATTATAGTGGCCATGGACTATTTTTCCAAATGGGTTGAGGCCATGCCTACCGTTAAAGCCAATGGTGCTACAGCAGCCCACTTCGTATTCAATCAAATTATAACTCGGTTTAATATTCCAAAAGAGATTGTCACTGACCATGGCAGTCACTTTCAAAACAAGATGATGGAGGATTTTTCCCTCAAGCTTTGGTTTCGTCAAGAACACTCATCTTCTTATTCTCCCCAAGCGAATGGTCAAGTAGAAGTAGTCAATAAGTCTTTGAAGACCATTCTCCAATGTACCATCCAACAAAGCAAGACCAATTGGCACATCATGTTATATCCTGCTTTGTGGGTGTATCGAACCGCAGTCAAGACTGCCACCGGGATCTCACTGTTTTAGCTAGTTCACAGTGTGGAGTCACTTTTACTGATTGAATGCGAGATCTCTTCACTTAAACTAGCCATAGAACTCCTCCCTCATATGACGGGTCTTGAGCAACGTTTAATCCACCTTGAGAAACTTGAAGAGCAACGTCGAGACGCCGCTGTGGCTATAGATGCCAACAAACATCATATTAAGGTTCAATATGATAGGTCTATCCATCCTCGGCAATATGCTGAAGGCGACTTGGTCCTCTTATATGACCAAGCTAAAGAACCCCTGGGGGAAAGCAAGTTCAACCCCATGTGGCACGGTCCTTACATCGTGAGGCGTGTCTTGGAAAAAGGATCCTATGAGTTAGAATACTATGAGGGGACTGTCTTGAAGGGGCCTAGAAATGGGCTCTACCTCAAGCCGTATTACACTTGAACATTTGGTTCAGGCTGATAATTTTGTATACTATTGTATAGTTGTTTATGTACATAGTTTAGATTTCTTTCGGTTTTCGGGTCTATTGATTAGCTTCCGTTTGAGTGACAGATGTCAGCAGAGTTTCTGATGTTCTTAGGATTCACGGATGGTGCTAGCCGTCATACGTAGTAGCTTGCTTCTGCTGCATGGGTTATTTTCTCACCTGACCACCTAGTTGTGTCCTCAGGAGGTGCTTGTCTTGGTCCTACATCTAACAATGTGGCTGAGTATAGTGCCGTCATTGAGCTACTTCAGGATGCCATTTCCCATGGAATCCAGTCTTTAGAAGTCCACCTGGATTCACAACTAGTTGTGTCTTAGCTGAATGGGCAGTACCGTGTGCGAGATCCTACGCTATTACAAAAATTCCTAAGGGTAAGATTCTTGGAACGATATTTTGTTTCAATTACATATATACATGTTCCGAGAAGTGTTAATCACATATTTGATGCATACGCTAACTATGTATTAGATTGGAATTTGTCACATTTACCATGAAGCACACAAATATAAGAAGACATTCATACATTTCTACATACAGACATATAGTAGAACTGGAGAACCAAAGTTATATATATATATATATAAATATGTCCAAAAATGGTAGTGTCATACAAAACTGGAGCCCGTAGCCCTCACAAATATACATATCGATACAAAAATGAGATCCTGAGATATCTAATCTCTACGAGGAGGCCTAGCTGCCACCCCGATAGGATGTGTCTCATATAAATACTGTACCGCATTGGCTACCCTCTACAGTAGTCATACCTAGTCACCCGGAACCCCCACTACTTGGCGCTGCATGGCCTCAGGTAGTCTCGTCACCTCTATCTGTGGAACCCTAGCAACCATTCGTGTGAGGTTGCACCGCAAGGTATGTAGTGTGCGTCCTGCTGCAGCATCGCCTGCCTCCCCACCCCTGCCTCGACGATCATGTCTCAAGAAGCCATCAGGTCTCACTGGGCCTTTGTCTATGAGCAAATAGTCAACCATTAGCATATGATACTACCACCAAAAATATTTTTGCATTTTCATCTATAATAAAAAATCCATAAAAATTTAATACACGAAAACCAAAAAGAGTACTCACCAATGTCTCCGAACACGGCATCTGGTGGGAGTGGCATGTCCCTATCCTGGCAGAAGTCTATCCCTGCATAGGGGTAGTCCTCTATGGCAATTACTTGCCGGTCCCACCAACGGAAGAACTCCTCGGTATATGGTGATGCCAGACGACCACCACCCTGTCGTGTCAAGATCTCAGACCACCGGGTCAGGGATGGATCTCGGAGACTATGAGGAGGGACATCCACCCTCGGACTAAGCCCTAGAAGCCTCTCAAAGAAGAAGCTGCATTGGATACTACCATACCCGAAGTTTTAGCCTTGCCTTCTTTACATTATGTCAGTTGGGTCTTCATAGACCCCAGCAGTGTGGTACACCAGTCAAACACTATAGGCTACATGCATTGTGATGCATAGAACATCACCGGTCTGGATGCCTGGTGCAAAGCTTTGGATCCTGTGATCCGCATGAAGGTTGCCACAATGATCTTCATGCTCAGATTCACTATGGCATTGATGGGCACCTGACTTCCCACCGTGCGTGTGTTTATGGGGCAATACTGCGCTATGTAGTCAAGGACAGTGATCCCACCACCTACAGTACGAGACCGAAGACTAGCCTCCTCACCTCGACAGGACAAACCGGTAATGAAGTAGATGTCATGCACTTCTAGTGTGAGTATTTGCCCATTGAGATTGAATTTTTGTGCATCAACATGCCAATAGTCGATCAAGTGCCAGAGTAATAGGTTTTGGGCCCTCAAACCCCCTATACTCCAGAATTTGTACAAACCACATGCTTGCAATGCCTGCTATGCTTGCACATCGTTGCGCATGGCCTCATCAACTTGGTCATGCCCTCTCTCCCTCCACTCTAGAACCATCCTAGAGTGAAGAAAAACAAGAATTTTATCAAATTTTTTTAAAAAACCAACTACATGGCCGTACCCGCAGATAACTTGTATACAGGTGCGGGTACCCGCGGTCAACCTTTGAATTGACTGCACGTTTCATGCCCTACCTACAACCCACACAGCTACAGCCTGCAGGTAGCACCGAAGCCATTCAGGGCTTGGCCAAACAAAAAATCCCACCGCTAAAAAATAAAATAAAAGCATTGAAATGAAAGGTAAGGATGAGACTACCAACCTGCTCTGGACGGTTCGATGAACGGTCGCTCGTATCTCCTAGAATCGACAACTGAACTTTCAGGTGAAAACTAACCACAAAGCTCCAAATGGGTGAATAGTAAAAATGAATTGCAAATTGTAATTTTTTATTACTATTTATAATTTTCAAGACCCACTTGTCTATAGTTTTGACCGTTTTGTGCTATTATGGACTAATATAATGTCTTGGAGTAGTATTTTTTAATCAGATTTCTTCGATGAAAGTTGTTCTGGACCATTTCACACCTACGGCACGTACGTTTCACACCTGGCATATATGTTAGATGCCATTTCCATGTGCATTATGCATTTGACCTATTGACCATTTTCATAAACCCTAGGTGCGACCTCGCTTCAAAACTGACACGGAACCTTCACACTGCTATAAAAGTGTCGTTATGTGGCGGTAGGGATTTTCTGAACATGGGTACCCTAGTTAGAACCCCTTTTGCATTCTGGTGCCCATGCCGTTGTTTGTCCTTAGGATTGGGAGTCCTTTGTAGTTACGCCATGAAATTGCGATAAAGACTCATACTCTACTTTGTCTTATTCTGGCCATCTCCCTTAAGGACTCCCCTTAGTTATATCATGTTGTGATTGCATTACATCATCTTGCTTGCTGCTTGAGCCTTGTGCCAGCTCTCGCTTACTCAGTTGTTAGCCTGGTGCCTAAGCACTTTTCCCTATCAAGCCCTACAGAGCTTATATATTTTCCCTTCACAATTTGATCACCTTTTGACCCTGAGGGAACATCCCCCGGAGTGTCCACATCCTGCATGCACTTCCTTGCATTGATCATAGGTATGTTCCACTACTTGGAACTAGTCTGCTTGCTATTTGACACTTGTTCCCTCACTTGTTTTACTATAAGCAATTTATTCTTTTTCAAGCTTTTCCCAAATATGAAAAAGACCAAAAAAAATCAAATATTCCAAAAAGATGGACGGGATTATGGTTACCACTTGTTGGCAGCTGTTATGTTATGTCGCCTTTGAACAGAGCATTCATTCCACTCCGTACATTATGAGTCGGAACTATAATTGGACCTTAGGAGTTGTACTTGTTTCTCAGTTCTCTCCACCGATTGGTTAAGCTTCCAGTCATTATGGAGCCCTTTGTAATGCCTCCTGTATTGCACATTTTATGTCAAGTTTATGCTACCTGAGTCTATCCATCTGCTCATGCTCTTGTTCAAAGGAAGTCCTGAAACCAGTGTCGGCCACTCCTCATATCTCTTGACTATTGCATGTTGGCCATCCTTATTGAGTTAGTTCGTTCCACCTGAGTTCTTCCAAATATTTCAGCGTAGCTGATACCTCGTGCTAGTTGATGGGGGATGCCTTAATGCCCTCCTTCCAGTGAGTTTCGTTCTGTCGACTTCAACCCATTTATTCTGGGAATTGAGGCTTAGAGTTCGGTTGGGTACCTTGAGGCTTGTAGTCATTAGTGGCATATTCTCTTGCCATCGACATATTTGGGAATACATCAATGTCCCCTGATCGATGGATTCATCCTAGTGTTCGACTTCAACTCATTTATTCACACTCCGATGATTGTACTCTATGCCTTGATGCCCATTTTCATTATTGGTGGGTTATCTTGTGTTTGTTAACGGTATAGATCATTGACTGGTAATCAGACGATGTCACGTCAGGTTCAACCCCAACTCCTTTATTCACTTGATGGGACTAGCACAGTCGAAGATTTGTGTAGAAGACCCCAGGCGATAGTGGCATTCAGTATGCTACTTATGACTTTGACTTTACATATGAGATATCACCTCTCAGATATCAGCAGTTTGTACCTCCAATTTGCACCAGTTGTTTCCTTTTAAGCAGGAGACCATATCTTACTATAGAGGGATCATGGTTGTGATCACCTATGACATGTATTCACTATGTACTGCCTATTCATGGCCATTGTATCAGATTGTTGTACTCCCGACATGTATTCAGGGATAATATTGTATTACGATGAGTGATATGCTCTTTCCACTTGTGTCTCCATCACTCCACTTCTGAGTTTTATAATGTATTTCAGCCATCATAGCATCAGTCTCTGACCTCACACATTAGGCGACATATGTTACAACTTAATCTTCCACCCTGTGAGCATCAACATTCTTTAGCCTGTAGGATCCATTTCACTGACTCAGATCCACTTATATCCTTCAGAGATACTATTTTGCCCTATTTTTATTCCTACCCGCATGTTGCATCACTATAGCATGTGTACCCGCGAGTTGCACCACTATAGCCCGCAGGTATCAAGTAAAATGGTAAAAATCACTAGTTTATTACTTTTTACTCCCAAAAAGTGGTCATTGGGTGACCTTTGTCTCTCCATCTGCCTAAGTAACGTCTCAATGTGTCCTTTCACTTACCTTTGAGAGGACTATATATTCAGCACATATGGCTTATAGATGGGAGGAGAAAGAAGAGCAAGAGAACTCTAGTGGATTTTTGCCCTATCTTGAGTCTACACTCATTGATCCTTGTAGTTGTGAACCCTTTATGTTCACCTTCCAAACTCGTAGTTTGAGTTTTCCATTCATGGAGGATTGAAGTGGTGGAGGCAGAAGTGGATTGATCCAGATCTTGGTTCAGATTGGTTTCCAGCAAGAGGTCGTATCACTTTGTAATTCTTCTTGTTTATTAATAGGAATACTCATATTCTCGTCCATTAATGTTGTAAATGTTGTTTATCTTACATTGGGTTGCATTTACTTGTTATATCACGGACCATTGCCATTGATGATGTTAATGTCGTTTATATATTATATGTACTTGTTGTATATTGGCTGTCAAGACTAATTTGCAGATTCCAGTGCATGGATTGAAAAGCTGCAACGGGGAACTACATCAAACATTTGGATCGAGGTTGGTTATCTTCTTCCTTATCTTAGCATTGTAATTTATATAACATAGTTCTGAGAATTGAGTTGATTTCTAGTAGTCATCTGTCTGTTGTGGTACACCCCAAGCCATAGTGAGTTTTCTCCAACACAGCAGGGTCTTTCGAAGCCTTTCAACTTGGGTTTTCTTCCTCTATTGGGAGCCTTGGAACCATTCCAGCACCTTTGCATCTAACCTGCACAACCGAGGCCTCAACAAATGGTGCTAGAAGGAGGACCACTAGTACAACATGCCTAAACAAACCACTAAGAAACCTCGTACAGCAAGTACTTCAATGGTTCAAACTGAAATCCAATTAAGGGCTTCAACATATGAAGAACCCACTGAGTAACAATCCACTGTTGTTCCTATTACACCTCCTCATGTTACTACTATAGTTGCTGCACTTATAGCACAACAAGTTGGAAGGGATGTTGTAATCATATCCCCCACAAGAGGATCAATTCTCCTTGAAGACATTTTGAACCAGTCCTGTGACAGTGTAACTAGATAGGAACAAAGAATCTCTATTGAGCGAAGTCGTGGTTTGGTAGCTATCAATTTAGATAACGCTTTGTAGACTAGTGATCAAGAGAGTCAATTAAACATGAATACACAGACTAGTGATCAACCAACCAAACACTTAGCTGATCCCAACAGTGAACATCAACAGACAGCTGATCAAAAGATACCACACCAAGAGTTAGTTGATCGTTCAGGTTCGCCTGAATACAACCTCAATCAACTTTTTCAGGAAGCCCCAGATCAACCAAAACTTGGATCTAGTGGACCACCACCATCTCCTCCTTCATCCTCATCGTCTTCCTCAGACAATCAATATTCTTCAAGCTCTTCATCAGAAGAAGAAGAAGGAGAACTACCGATGGCTGGAGTAGGCCAAAATAGACCATGGCTTGACCAAGATGCAGTATGGGTGCTTGGAGACCAACATAGAGTACCCAAAAACCCTGAGAAGTGGTTACCCAAGTTTAACCCAGATGACAAGTCGCCTGCACTAGATCATGTTAAAACCTTCATGCAATCTATTAGACTTAGAAGTGTTATTCATGAGGATGTAGTCTGCAGACTCTTTCCTTATACTTTTGAAGGAAAGGCAGATGCATGGTGTTTTGCCTTACCGCCAAGGTCTATTGTTTCTTGGGATGAGTTTGAGAAATTATTTATCCCAAAGTTTGGAGATGAAAAAATGCCACAGGATCTCGTTTTGGAATTATCCTCCATGAAAATCAAAGGCAAAGAAAGGGTTAAAGATTTCAATCAAAGGTTCTCATACTTAAAGAATAGAGTTCCCAACAACCTTCTTCTCACTGAAGAATTTTTGGTAGCCTACTATGAAAAAGGACTACCTACTTCTATTTCAATGTGGGTGAAACGAGCACGCAAAGGAACTTTGATGGAAGTGTTTGATGAAGCAATACAAGTTGAAAAGGACATTTTCTATTTGAAGGACAGTCTGGAAACCTTAGAAGAAAAAAATTCCACTTCCATGAAAAGGAATGACAGTGTTCCCAAACCCACCGCTCAAAACAAGGATCCATTTGACATGACTGACATGAAAAAATTTCATCCAGAAAATGTCAAACGAGATGGTGGATTTAAAAAAGACTAACAATGAAAATCAAAACCAGAATAGAGGTTTTATGAGGCCACCTTTTAGGATACCTTATCAACCTTTACCGAATCCACCACCTCCTAATCCAACAGAAGGCCTCACACATGAAGAAATTTATTCAATTTTTAGAGCCTTAACATCAGAATCTCAAAACACCCCTGAAGTCCCCAATGATCAAACTGAGCCAGACCCACAATTACCTGAAGAAGAAGAAGATGAACATGAGGATCCACAAATCAACACTGTAAGTTACTTTTCAGAGCTTCCTATGTGTGAAGAAGAAGAAGAATTTGAGACTGTGTTTAATGTTCAACATCCTTATAACACAAGGTCTAAACCTTAACCCCCTCAGGATCCTTCATCCTCCAGACCAATTCCTAATAAAGGCAGGACTGTTCCCCACAAGGATACAGTCATCCCTGAAATGGAGTACAATTTAGTTGAAGATCTTAAACGAGTTAAGCCAAACACCTCTTTGTTTGAATTGTTGGAAATCCCTTCCATGAGGGATACCTTACCCAAAATTATGGTGGTCAAATAGCCAAGAGAATTGCAGAATAATAACCTTGACTCTTTCACTAAACCAGATGATCAAAATTCTGGTAGCAGGACACCTCCTTTTCTGCTTACTTTTGAGATTTTCAACCGAAACATACATAAGTGCATGATAGATTCTAGTGCCTCCTCAAATGTGATGCCTCTATCTGTTTTTAGAAAGTTGAATGCCACATGGGAAACTTTCCCTACTCAAATAGTACAACTTGACAGATCAAAGGTGAGAGTAGTAGGGAGACTCATAAATGTCTTAATTACATTATCAGCTAATCCTCGAATCCATCAAACAATTGATATAGTCATTGCTGACCTCCTAGAAGCTTATGGTATGTGGCTTAGTAGAGACTGGTCAGAAAAGCTAAAAGGTTATTTTGCTACAGATTGGTCCCGTTTGTGGTTACCCTACAATGGACAACCAAACAAGATCAAGATCAGTAGGGAGCCTTACATGAAATACACAGTCACAGACTTAAATGACTCAAGTGAGCCTACTGGTTATTTCAACACACACATTGACCATTTTACCTTTGAAACCTTTTTCGGGGATTTACCAGCTGACATTTCACCACAAGAGAATGCACAGAAAGAATCTCAAGATCGAGGAGCTGTGGCTGCCTAGCGAAGAAGAGGATCAGTAAAGTAAGAAGGATGAAACCTTCCATGCTGAAAATCTAATTTGGCAGATTGGGGAGTAGTGGCTTCCCATCGGGGAAGAGGATTAGTAAAGTAAGAAGGATGAAACCTTCCATGCTGAAAATCTGATTTGACTGATAGGGGAGTGTTGTGGCCACAACAGATCCCATGCTTAGTTGAAGCACGGTTGCCCCATTCCTAATAAAAACAAAGGTAGTTGGGTGAGTTTTCTTGTAAATATGAGATTTTTTTTTTTATCCCTAAGATCCCTTACCCATAATTTTGTGCTGTGTGCTTTCCTCTTGATCTTAAATTTCTAAGTGTTTTGAGCTTGCAGGAAGCTTCAATTTTTGAGTATTTTATCGTTTACTTCCACCAACCCGAAATCAAACATGTAGCAAACCTGAAATCCTCAACCCGACAGTTGTGGGTTGCGGTATTTCTTTGTTTGTCGTGGATTTTAGGAAACCCAAAACCCACAACCCGACAGTTGCGGGTTGTGGGATTTTATTTTTCAGCTTTTGTTTTTCGTCATCCCGAAACCCGCAACCCGACAGTTGTAGGTTGCGGTTTTCTTTGTAAATAAGATCGCGAAATTTTATCCCGAAACCCAAAACCCGCAATTGCGGCTTTTGGCTTTCGGGAATCTCTTTTTAAGTTTGATTTTGTTGCATGTTCCCAAAACACGCAATCTGACAGTGTTGGGTTGGGGCTTTCGGGAAACGTTTTCCGATTGCGATTTTGTTTCCCATTCCCGAAACCCACAACCCGACACTTTCGGGTTTCAACTTTCGGGAATTATTTTGTGCTTTTGTTTTCTTGCAATCCCGAAACCTGCAACCCGACACTTTTGGGTTTTGGATTTCCGGATTCTTAAATAAACTTTTGAAATAAATTATGAACTCGATCCCGCATCCCGCTCCGGTTCATCTCGGACGTTCATTTGTTTTGATTGCACGGCCACGTTTTAATCTGGTAAATGTAATAAGTAGGGTTTTTTCTATTTTAATTTCGTCGTTTTTACTATTGGGAACTACCCCGTTGCTTGGATTTTACTGCAGATTCCTGTTAAGGTGTCGTTTTTATCAGTTCTTCAGCTATTTCGGGTAATTTTGTTACCATATTTTCTATTTTTGGTTTTCCAATTCTGCTATTTTGGATTGAATTTTGGTTTTATTTCTTTATTTATCAGAAATTGCAAGCTTTTCACCATGTTGAAAAACACACAATCCAAAAAGGCACACAGAGATCTCTTGAACAAGGACCCTAATTTTGGATTTCTCTCGGATACCAGTGGGAAGGTCACTGAAACGTACTAGGTGGATTGGTCCAAAATTTATGCTATATTTGACAACAACAACCTTACCCATAGTGAGAACGATAAACCTATGTATGAAAGGATTAGGGCTTCCCAAATCCACGCCATTGTTGCATGTCCTGTTGTCCTACATTACACTGATGCAGTGAAATGGATTATTGAAAATGCTAGTGTCAAAGACTACGGTTTCAATGATACCTCCGGTATTCAATTGACACATTTTTTCCTGGAGGTCTTCGTTCAGGATTTTTATCTTAAACCCCCTAAACAAACCCTTTCTTCTAAATTTATCCAGTCCTCAAAGAACCGGTATAACTTCACTGAGATGATAAAGTCATTGATGGTCAAGCCCAACGCCTTTGTGCCTAAAGCTGACAACCTCTATCCCAATATCTGGTTCAAGGAACCCTACTCTCTGCTAGCAGCCATGCTTTGTAGGCTTTTTGGTCTTCCCAGTTGTTCTCTTTTCAAGGACGAATGGGCACCTATAACACACCATGTGTTAACCACTGGTGAATCCTTCCCATGGGCATCTATCCTGTCGTCGGAATTGAAGAATGCAATAGAGAATTATCAGAAGGCTCCTGCTCACAAGAAGCCAGATTTCTTCTTTTCTGCATATGTCCTTGATGTTTTCTGTGCAGAGTTCTAGTATCCTAACTTAGGTTGGAGTTGGACCCCTGCAGATCCACATCTACCATTCAGCATTGTGGGAAGACAATTTTGCACCTTTATTGTATGATATCTGTGATAGATTTATGGGAACCATCTATTTTAAGATTTTTAGGTAGGAGGCACCTGCATTTTCAGAAGAATGCAAAGCCTTCATTAATACCATAGGTGATTGGTATGTGTTCAAGTACTTCTCATACATCAGAATCTAGGGAAGTGATATAGTGCACCTTCTACCTACAATAGTCCCAGACAGGCTAGTTCTAAAGGAGTTTTTATTCCAAACAGTCACTGACGTCATGTATAAGAAACTCATAAGTCCCAGGAAGAAAGGTTAGCCTAAGTTTTCTCTCAACCTTCGCCAGCTGGTTATCCCTACCTCAAATTGGGCTGCAGCTCTCGATGACCAAATAGATGCCTTGAAATTGGACACTGCTGAGAAGAGAAAACATGACCCCAAAGAATTCCTGGATGCACACTTCAAACATATACATGTAAAAATGGATTATGCACATGAGGTTTGCCCAGATGATTTTATATACCAAGGGGTAGACACATTTTCTCAAGTGCTTCCAGAGACAAATACTCAGAGGAACAACATGATATTTTGAAATACTAGAAAGAACTCAAAGTTAGAATTTTGAGCTATAGGTCTATGCATTTGAATTGAATTGAATAGGAAAGGAAAGACAGAGAGGAAAAAGATGCCTAGAAGGCTAATGCTCCCTTAATGCTAACATACCCTGATGGGGATAAAGGTAAAGATCCTTTATAGGAACCTCCACAAGAGAAAATTGTTGAAATAGCTAAAGTGTTATTATAGATAGCACGAAATTTCAAGCAAGAGATGACACAGTTGTCATCAGTGACTAATACTCAATGGCTGGAACCTCCTAGGCCTTCTATCAAAATTCAACTGCCTACTACAGAGACTCATGAAGATGACAACCTGGTCATCACTGGAGCTAATCCAACAAAGAGGTAGAAAGTTCTGGTTTCTAAATCACAAGTGTCCACAGTTAATATAATCGATTGTGATGAGGAGGTTGTACCTCATCCTCTAGTATCAGTGACACAAGAAGTCATTAAAGATCCTAAGACTGTCACTGATTTGCTGGATAGTATTAACATGGATCATTCTTTCCCAGAACAATCAATGTTGGAATTTAATGCTGCCCCAGGCATTGCATCTTCAGCATTTGTGCTACCATCTGTCCAACAAACCTCCACTGCACCTTTAGGAGTGACACTTCCATTTTCCTTGTCTCAAGTATTTAACACTCTCACTGATAGCACTACTCCATTGCTAGAACACCTAGTCCCTTTTTCTATTTCATCATCTATGGCTATAGATGTCCAGTCTTTGACTGCTCCTCTACAGTCACCCATAGTTAACTTATTGTCAACTACCACTGATGAATCTTCCAAGGTTTCCCCTCCATCATCACCCATCAAGGCTGATAAGCAATTGCCACTTCCAAAAGCCAATGTTGACAACCAAGTTCCACTTTCTGAAGATTTTGTCTTAGTAACTTCACCAATCAAATTCTTATCAGTTACCAAAGTCACCTCCACACCTAAATTATCCCTCAAGTCACTTTTCCTATACCTAATATAGTGGTCATTCAAACAACCCCTTTGGTTGCAACAGTAAGTGTTACTTCTAGTTCTACAGGGGAAGTGATTGAGTATGCAGATCAGGATGTGGTTCCCCTTGGTGACTACTTCCACAGCCATGATGATAAGGCAGTGATAAGAAGAACCAAGAAGAAAAGCAGAGATCAAGGTGGGTTAGAAGAACCTGTCCCAGATCAGGCGATATGGGCTCCAAGGAACAACAACCCATGACTTGAAGCTGTAGAAACTACTACAACTTTAGTGGCATTTGCAAGTGCCAATTGGGTTTCAGTTCAAGTTCTAGACAAATAATTTGACCTGAAGGAGAATGAAATCAAAAGACTGAGAGCAGAGTTGGCTGAAATCAAGGCACAACATGTGACTTATGTGGATGACCTTAGAAAAAATTGGGCTGATAAGGTTCAAGACCTGGAGCAAAGGAATGATACACTTCTCAATGAACTTCATCTTTCGCAATATCAACATGCCACAGATGCAGAAAGGATAGCTTCTTTGGAAAAGCAAGTTGATGATGCAACTGCAAGTGGAGCCTCCTCAAGTTCTTTCACGTTTTCGTCATCTAATTTTAAGAATTTGGCCCTTACAGTTAATCAAGACCATCACAAATTGTTGGAGAAGTTTTACCTCTCTCTTGATGAGATCAGGGAGAACTTTATTAATTTTTCCAAGATGAATACTACTCTAGAAGAGCAAAAGGCTAAGAGACTTCAAGCTTCTAAGGATGAGGAAGAAATTAGTCAATGGAAGTTGTATATAAAGAATGCTCTAGAAGACATCCCGATCCTCAACAGTTTTCAAATGAAGAAGGTAAAAGCCTCTCTAAACAATTGGCTTGATTTCAATGAAACAACTAAGGAAATTATCAACAAGTCTAAAGATCTCTGCACCAGACGCTGGTATGCAGTTGACAATATTATGGAGGTTTTGAAGCTGCCATTTATGGAGCCCATTCTGGATGCTTTGCCACCAAAATGCAAACTTGAAGAGCTCGAGCACAGGTGTGAAAAGTTTGCACAGAGAATTTGGGATCTTGATCAAGTCAGCATCGATGATGTGGATCGTTTGGTGAGAGAACCCGTTATCATGGATGGTAGGATTCCCATTTACCTTCACATTTGGCATAAGTTGGCCAAACATGACATGGAAAATACTACATGCAATGCTCAGTTAGCCTTAGAATCTGTCAAATTCCTCAATATAGATGATTTGTTAGAGATATATGAGAAATGGCAGGATTTCTTGGATCGATAGTTTGATCCGATTTTGTAATCCTTGTTTTGGGAAATCTCTATCTTTCTATTCTGTTGTATTTTCTTATTTAAAGAGGAGGACCTCTTGTAGTTAGGGGTTGGTAATTTTGGAGTTGCAAGTCAGCAGGAGATGGGACTGGAGATACTCTGTTTAGTAGAGCCTTTTGTAATTTCTGTACAAGACCTCTTTTAATATAGTAAAGTTATCTTTTGATCTATCTTCTGTTATTCCTCAAGTTTCTTTGAGAATTACTGATTTTATACTTCAGATTGTCATCTATAGTGCATGATATCTTTTGCATATGTTTAAATGTATGGATCTATTATATTGGTTTCCCTCTATGATTGATTTATGTTGAAAAGTGTTTTATTTAGTTTATTCAATTTAAATACTTTCTTTATCGATTTCTGTAAGTGATTCACAGCACAATAATCATTGTTAATTTTTCAATTAGCAAAGTGATTACAAATTTATCTTGAACAGGCTTAAGTACTTGAATTATTGTCTTTTAATTTTCATTAATGGATAGTGATTTAAGTTAATAAATGAAACAACTAAAAGCTTCTATGAAAGGTTGTAATTTACATATTCATCACACCTCAAGGTTAATCTGCACAATATAAAGCTTTCTTTTTAGAATAGGACTAACTTAGATTAGTTTCATCTTCTGAAATAGGTTAGGTTAGCTTAGTTTTACCATTTTCACACCCTTTTTTTCCTTGTTTGGAAAACTGGCCTAATTGGTCAAATCACCGACTCTTAGAGTGCCATTGGAGGCCGAATATCCGTGAGGGATTACCATACCAAATAGGTTGGGGATAGAACTGCCCTTGCGTAGGGTGTTTCAAATCCTTTCAAGTTGGGTTTTCTTCCTCTGTTGGGAGCCTTGGAACCATTACAACACCTTTGCATCTAACCTACACAACCGAGGGCCTCAACAAATGGCGCTAGAAGGAGGGCCACTAGTACAACATGCCTAAACAAACCACTAATAAACCTCCTCCAGCAAGTACTTCAACGGTTCAAAATTGAAGCCAATCAAGGGCTTCAACATCTGAACAACCCACTGAGTCACAATCCGCTGTTGTTCCTATTACACCTGCTCAAGTTATTGCTATAAGCGCTGCACCTACAACACAACAGGTTGGAAGGGATGTTGTAATCATATCCCCCACAAGAGGATCAATTCTCTTTGAAGACATTTTGAACCAGTCCCATGACAGTGTAACTAGATTGGAACAAAGAATCGCTATTGAGTGAAGTCGTGTCTTGGCAGCTATCAATTTAGATAACGCTTTGTAGACCAGTGATCAAGAGAGTCAATTAAACACGACTACACAGACCAGTGATCAACCAACCCAACACTCAGCTGATCCCAACAGTGAACATCAATAGACAGTTGATCAAAACATACCACACCAAGAGTCAGTTGATCATTTAGGTTCGCCTGAATACAACCTCAATCAACTTTTTTAGGAAGCCCCAGATGAACCAAAACTTGTAGCTAGTGGACCGCCACCATCTCCTCCTTCATCCTCATCGTCTTCCTTAGACAGTCAACATTCTTCAATCTCTTCGTCAGAAGAATAAGAAGGAGAACCATCGATGGCTGGAGTAGGCCAAAACAGACCATGGCTTGACCAAGATGCAGTATGGGTGCTTGGAGACCAACATAGAGTACCCAAAAACCCTGAGAAGTGGCTACCCAAGTTTAACCCAGACGACAAGTCACCTGCACTAGATCATGTTAAAACCTTCATGTAGGCTATTAGACTTAGAAGTGTTATTCATGAGGATGTAGTCTGCAGAATATTTCCTTATACTTTTGAAGGAAAGGAAACTGCATGGTATTTTGCCTTACTACCATGGTCTATTGTTTCTTGGGATGAGTTTGAGAAATTATTTATCCAAAAGTTTGGAGATGACAAAATGCCACAGGATCTCGTTTTGGAATTATCCTCCATGAAAATTAAAGGGAAAGAAAGGTTAAAGATTTCAATCAAAGGTTCTCATACTTAAAGAATAGAGTTCCCACCAACCTTCTTCCTGCTGAAGAATTGTTGGTAGCCTACTATGAAAAATGCCTACCTGCTTCTAACAACGCCTACCTGCTTCTATTTCAATGTGGGTGAAACAATCACGCAAAGGAACTTTGCTGGAAGTGTTTGACGAAGCAATACCAGTTGAAAAGGACATTTTATGTTTGAGGGATAGTCTAGAAACCTTAGAAGAATAACCTTCCACTTCCAGGAAAAGGAATGACATTGTTCCCCAACACACTGCTCAAAACAAGGATCCATTGGACATGACTGACATGAAAAAAGTTCATCCAGAAAATGCCAAACAAGATGGTGGATTTAAAAAAGACTAACAATGAAAATCAAAACCAGAATAGAGGTTTTATGAGGCCACCTTTTAGGAGACCTTATCAACCTTTACCGAATCCACCACCTCCTAATCCAACAGAAGGCCTCACGAATGAATAAATTTATTCAAGTTTTAGAGCCTTAACATCAAAATCTGAAAACACCCCTGAAGTTCCTAATGATCAAACTGATCCAGACCACAATTACTTGAAGAAGAAGAAGATGAACATGAGGATCCAAAAATCAACACTGTAAGTTACTTTTCAAAGCTTCCTATGTGTGAAGAAGAAGAAGAACCTGAGACTGTGTTTAATGTTCAACATCCTTATAACACAAGGTCTAAACCTCAACCCCCTCAGGATCCTTCGTCGTCCACACCAGTTCCTAATAAAGGCAGGACTATTCCCCACAAGGATACAGTCATCCCTGAAATGGAGTACAATTTAGTTGAAGATCTTAAAAGAGTTAAGGCAAACATCTCTTTGTTTGAATTGTTGAAAATCCCTTCCATGAGGGATACTTTACCCAAAAGTATGGTGGTCAAACAACCAAGAGAATTGCAGAATAATAACCTTGACTCTTTCACTAAACCAGATGATCAAAAGTCTGGTAGCAGAAGGACACCTCCTTTTCTGCTTACTTTTGAGATTTTCAACCGAAACGTACATAAGTGCATGATAGACTATGGTGCCTCATCAAATGTGATGCCTGTATTTGTTTTTAGAAAGTTGAATGCCACATGGGAACCTTTCCCTACTCAGATAGTACAACTTGACAGATCAAAGGTGAGAGTAGTAGGGAGACTCATAAATTTCTTAATTACATTATAAACTGATCCTCGAATCCATCAAACAATTGATATAGTCATTGCTGACATCCCAGAAGCTTAGGGTATGTGGCTTAGTAGAGACTGGTCATAAAAGCTAAAAGGTTATTTTGCTACAGATTGGTCCCATTTGTGGTTACCCTACAATGGACAACCAAACAAGATCAAGATCAGTAGGGAGCCTTACATGAAATAGACAGTCACAGACTTAAATGACTCAAGTGATCCTGCAGGTTATTTCAACACACACATTGACCATTTTACCTTCGACACCTTTTTCGGGGATTTACCAGTTGACATTTCACCACAAGAGAATGCACAGAACGAATCTCAGGTAACTCATCTCACTTCTATGCCATTCTCAAGGGACATTGTACATAATGTTTTTAATGTAAATACAAATTTTAGATTAGACTGTAAAATTAGTCACAGCATATCTAATGAACAAGTAAATCAATCACAACAGATGAATATAGAAAATATGGTGTAAAACTGTGCAAAACATGCAGCAGTGCTCAATATCCCAGAAAGGGTGAATGAATTACAATAGAATACAATATCTGTCAATGAGCAATTCGAATTGACTAAGTAGGCCATTCGAATCACTGAATGGAGTAGCTTGACTCCAACTAGGAGTCCTCATCATCAATCAGTGGTGGTCATCAATGCACAACAACCAGTCATCCAGGTGTCAATCTGAGTCTAACTGAGTGTAATAAGTGTAACTGAAGTGTGTAGCACTGATTAAGGAGAGGGAGGCTCAATGGGGGCGCATGGGAGGCTAACTGAAGTCAGAACAAGTCATCTAGTCAATCTGGAGGTCCAACGGAAGTGAAACAGTCAGTCGGGAGTGAAACTAGCCTCAAATAAGGGAGAATCGGAGCTAACTGAGTGTAACTGAAGTGGAACTGCAGTGGTAGGTGAACAAGTGCGCCCTTCTCTGGCAGTAGGTGAGAAGTGGGTGCCTTTCAGCCTAGGAGGGATAAAACTCTATAGTAAGTGGCTCCAGGGTGCTAGAATGAGGTGGCTAAGGTGCTGGAGGCATCAAACTGGTGACTGGGATGCATGCAAGTGCATGCAGGTGCATGCAAACCCTAGATTCTACATGCAAACCCTAATTGCATGCAAGATCCTGAAAAAGATGATGTGGATATCCGAACACCCCCCCTCAAGGTAGAATATGATGTGCCAACAAAAATAATGTGGAGCCCTGGTAACTAAGACCAAAGGTCACCTACAATAATCCAAAAAATGCTGAAAATAAACTAAGTGAGGTAAGAGGGAAAACCCAGTGGGAAGAAAGCCCCCCCTCAAGCTAAAGCATAATAATGAATCAATCTGTCTCCACCATGATGGAACTCACCCCCAACAGTGAACGGAGGTAAGAGAACTTCTTCTTAGTGAAGCTCTTGGTGAAGATGTCTGCAATTTGCTCATCAGTAGGGCAATATTGCAGAATGATGGTGCGGTCATGCACCAACTGTCGAATGTAATGTATATGAATCTCAATGTGTTTGGTCCTCTGCCGTTGAACTAGATCTGTGGAGATCTTGATAGCACTTTGATTGTCACAAAATAGGACAGTCGAAGTAGTGCCACCAAAACCAAACTCGGAAAGAATACCCTGCAACCAAATTGCCTGAATGCAGGCATTGACTGCCCCTCGATACTCTGCCTCTGCTGAAGAAAGTGCAATGGCTGCTTGCTTTTTGCTGGACCAGCAAATAGCTCCATGACCAATCATGAAAACATAACCGGAATTGGACTTCCGATCAATGCTATCACCTACCCAATCTGAATCAGTAAAACCAATGAAATCTAGCTCAGAATCTGCAGCATAATGTATGCCAAACTGTTTCGTACCTTGCACATACTGCAAGATCCGCTTGGCTGCTCGCCAATGAAGCTCATGTGGCTTCTGCATATATCTTGACACGGCACTCACGGCATATGAGATATCAGGCCGTGAGTGTGTCAAATAAAGTAGTGAACCAATCAACTGTCGATACATACTGCAATCTACAAGCGGTGTGGAATCTCCCTCCTCAAGACTGATTCTTGAGAGGAATGGGAATGGGGCTGCCTTACATTCAGCCATATTAAACTTCAATAACAGGTCAGAAGCATATTTTTGCTGAGATATAGTGATCCCATCAAAATTTTGAGCTATCTCCAAGCCCAAAAAATGACTCAGCAAGCCCAAATCGCTCATGTCAAAAGCTAGATTTAAGGCAGATTTTAGCTTGTTTATTGAAGTAAGTGTGCTACCAGTAATGAGCAGATCATCAACATAAAGTACAATAACCAACAAATTATCTTTAACTCGCTGAATATACACATTCGGATCAGATTTGCACCTTTGTAAATTCTGAGAAAGAAGGAAGGAGTCCAGCTTTGCGTACCAAGCTCTTGGGGCCTGTTTTAACCCGTACAAAGATTTCTTCAATCTACAAGCCAATGATGGATCTGATGTGTAACCCTTTGGCTGCTGCATATAGACCTCTTCAACAAGGTCTCCATGTAAAAATGCACTCTTCACATCCATGTGGTGCACTTCCCAGTGCTTGGATGCGGCAATAGCTAAAACAAGGCGGATGGAATCCATCTTTGCAACCGGTGCAAAGGTCTCAGTGTAGTCCACTCCTTGGACTTGGGAGAAACATTTTTCCACCAACCTTGCTTTATATTTGCTGATAGTTCCATCAGCAGCAACTTTAGTATGGTAGACCCATTTACACTTCACTAATTTTCTTCCAGGTGGAAGAGAAACTAGCTCCCATGTGTTGTTCTTTTGAAGAGAACTGTACTCTTCATCCATGGCACTTTTCCATCTCGGATCTCGATGAGCAGAATAGTATGATGTAGGATCTGAACCAGACATCAAATAACAAATCTCAGGAAGAAATGGATCAGCAATAGAAAGAGCCATACCTTCTCTTTGAAAGTCTCCTCTTGTTCGTCTCGGATCAGCAGGATTTCCAAGATTCGAACCAGCAGAATGTAGAGTGTTTTGGGCCCACTTTGGTAACTGAGGAGGATCATAATGGTCGGATTTCGAACCTGATATGTCATGATCATCATATGATGCTACAATATCATAAATATCAGAACTCATACCTTCATTATCGCTGCTCGGATCTTCTTCTGGTGAAGGCGGTGAATCGGCAGTCTTCTCCTCGACTAGTTGCAATTCTTGAAGCGGTTCTTCAAATTGCACATTGCGCTCTATGAATATCTTTTTAGATATGATATCCATGAGTTTATATGCTTTTTATTCTTCCCCATATCCTATCAATATGCACTTGATACTTTGTGGATCCAAAGCTCGTCTCTTCTCAGAAGGAATTCTAGCCCATGCAGTAGAGCCAAAAACTCTCAAATTTGACACATCCGGTTTGTGACCAAAGAATGCTTCGAAAGGAGTCATACCTTTCACGGATGAATGTGGAACACGGTTCTGTATATATGCAGCAACATTGATTGCTTCAGCCCAAAGATTTGCAGCCAAACCTTTCGATTCAATCATGCATGTAGCCATCTCTTTCAGTAACCGATTTTTCCTTTCCGTTACACCGTTCTGCTGGGGTGTGTAGGGAACTGTATGTTGGATCTTAATTCCTCTTTGGGCACAAAGTTGCAGCAACTCGGACTTGATATATTCCCCACCATTATCATATCTAAGAGCTTTGATCTTTCTCTCAGTGGTGGTCTCAACAGAAGCCTTAAAATCCTTGAATTTTCCAAGCACTTCTGACTTGTTTTTGAGAAAGAATACCCATGTAAAGCGGGAAAAATCATCAATAAATGTCAAAACATACCTTGAACCATTTAATGACATATGGGGCAGCGGACCACTGATATCAGAATGGATCAATCCCAAAATAGTAGAAGCTCTGCTAGCTTTGCCGCGGTCGAATCTGTGCTCGGGGTGCTTCCCAATGATGCAACTAGTGCATATTCCCTTCGAGGAACGGAGTTGTGGAAGCCCATCTACCATGGATTTGTTTGATAACAGCAGAAAATAATTATAATTAAGATGTCCAAATCTTTCATGCCAAATCCTACTAACCTCATTACCATGTGTGCAAAGAGCAGTGGGCTTTGCAAGCCGAATAAAGTGTGAAAACTCATAGCATTTTGCAGTGTGATTTGCCTTTCCGACTGCAACTAGTCTTCCACTTTTGATATTAGAAATTTCAACTGTATTAGGGAGGAATGTAACTTTCTTTGGTTCACCAGTATGTGTCATTTGATACACAGAAAGGAGATTTGAAGCCAAGGAAGGCACATAGAGAACATTCTGAAAGCTTCCATGTTCTACATGAATCGTACCTTTGCCCTTTGAAGAAATTTTTGAGTCATCTCCCAAATGGATGGGGATGGAGCTGTTTGGATCGAATGAGGAAAAAGAATCAATATTTGCAGCCATATGATTTGATGCACCCGAATCTATCAAGAGAGTAGTGGGCTTCGAAACCGTTGCCATGAGTGCTTGTCCTCTTTCATGATCATCATTCCTATCCTTCTTCCTTGCACCGTCAGGAAGGGTTATGTTGTTCTTTTCCAAAAGGAGGGCCATTTGATCTATAGTCTTCTTCATACATGAACTTTCGGGATGAAATCCACGGTTACAATAAGTACATTTATATTTTTGGTTACCTTCTTTGCCCTTTTGCTTGGATTTCGAACTGGATGGTGCATCCGTTTGCTTGCCTTTGTCTTTTTGCTTGTGAGGCTCGAATTTGGGCTTCTCCTTCTTTTGCTTTCCTTTACCATTCGAGATATTGGGTCCTTGAACATATAGGGCTGAATCTTTGGAGCTTATGGACCCCATTTGAATCAACTTGTCATGCTCTTTTGTGACGGACTCAATGAAGGCATTCAAGGTAGGCATCTTCCAATTCAGGGTAGTTAGCCGACCGAAATTGAAAGTAGAGACAAATACCAAATAATATTTCCCAAGCTTGCTTAGAATGGAGAGGATCAATTGTTTATCCTCTTTGATAACTCCACTGTTCTTCAATTGCAAGTTCAAGTTCTTGAATTTTATGAAGAATTCATTGATGGTCTCGAAATTCTCAGGACTAAGGGCAATCAATTCATTCTCTAATTGAAAAGCCCTAAGCTCATCCTGCTTGCCAAATAGTGTTTCAAGTTGCTCCCATATAGCTTTTGGAGTCTTCAATCCGCTGAGATGGAAGTGAAGATCTTTGGAGATGGAGAGACAAAGAAGACCATAAGCTTCATCAAGCTTGTTGTAGTGTTTGGTTCGATCTGACACATTGTTTGGCTCCAATTCAAGACCAAGAGTGACTCGGTAGTAACCTTTTGAACGTAATATGATCTCCATATCATCTTTCCAATCAAAATAATTGAATGGGGTGAGGATAGGCTTTGAAGAAGAGTATTCCATTGCTAGGAGTGAGTCAAACTGATGTAGATGAGCTTGCATGCAGAGAGTAGCGAATGCAAAAGAGGAGTTTGCATGCACAGTATAGCGAATGCAAGAGAGGAGCTTGATAACCTGCAAATCACAATCAAACCAAGAACTGTAAGGTCGAACAATCCACCCTTTTAGAGTTGCATCACACCTAGGATTGGAGATCAAACAATGTTGAATGGGTCCAATGTATCAGATCCAGGAATTATGTGGAAACTCAAGCTTCTGGAGTGGTATTGGAAGTATTTTTAAGCTTTGCATGCACAGGAGCGAATGCCCTTGAGATATCTCATGCCAAAACTTTTTGTAATTTGAGCAATTCAGTCAAATATTCTTGTAGAAACACCTGTAGAAAAGAGATCTTGTCCCTGTAATGGCTCTGATACCATGTAAAATTAGTCACAGCAGATCTAATGAACAAGTAAATCAATCACAACAGATGAATATAGAAAATATGGTGTAAAATTGTGCAAAACATGCAGCAGTGCTCAATATCCCAGAAAGGGTGAATGAATTACAATAGAATACAATATCTGTCAATGAGCAATTCGAATTGACTAAGTAGGCCATTCGAATCACTGAATGGAGTAGCTTGACTCCAACTAGGATTCCTCATCATTAATCAGTGGTGGTCATCAATGCACAAGAACCAGTCATCCAGGTGTCAATCTGAGTCTAACTGAGTGTAATAAGTGTAACTGAAGTGTGTAGCACTGGTTAAGGAGAGGGAGGCTCAGTGGAGGCACATGGGAGGCTAACTGAAGTCAGAACAAGTCATCTAGTCAATCTGGAGGTCCAACGGAAGTGAAACAGTCAGTTGGGAGTGAAACTAGCCTCAAATCAGGGAGAATCGGAGCTAACTGAGTGTAACTGAAGTGGAACTGCAGTGGTAGGTGAACAAGTGTGCCCTTCTCTAGCAGTAGGTGAGAAGTGGGCGCCTTTCAGCCTAGGAGGGCTAAAACTCTATAGTAAGTGGCTCCCGGGTGCTAGAATGAGGTGGCTAAGGTGCTGGAGGCATCAAACTAGTGACTGGGATGCATGCAAGTGCATGCAGGTGCATGCAAACCCTAGATTCTGCATGCAAACCCTAATTGCATGCAAGATCCTGAAAAAGATGATGTGGATATCCGAACATAGACCCTATTGCTTGGACATTGTTTTTTGATGACACTAAATCCAAGGATGGAGCTGGTGTAGGATGTGTTCTCATAGATCCAAAAGGGACAAAAACTATGATTACATGCAAATTAGAGTTTGATTGTACTAACAATGTGGCTGAGTATGAGGCCTCGATACAGGGACTTAAGAAAGCTATTGACTTGAAAGTATAGATCATCCATTGCTTTGGATATTCATAAATTATTGTGAAACATGTGAGGAATAAGATTAACTACTTGTCCCCAAGCCTGTTGAATTATTAGAAATTGGTAAGAGATCTTACCAGCTCCTTAACTACATTTAATATAAATTCAGTCTCTAGGTCTCAGAATTTCGATGCTGACTTGTTCGAAAATACAGCTTCTAGGTTGATTCCTCCAGACGGCCTATCCCCTCAAACATTCTCAACAGAACTGATGTATAGGCCTTCCATACTAGATAATGTGACAAACTGGAAAGTGTTCAATGATGATCAACAAATACTTGATTTTTTGACAGCCCGAGATACATTCCAGGATATGGCTATAGACGACGATGAACATAAAAAGTCCCTCTCTGATTCCTCGAACGCCATCACAAAGTCTATGATCAATTTGGAAAAGTTCTACGATTTGCAAGACAATTTTAGACACAAAAGGAATCGTAAAACACAGAGCTCTTCACTAAACGACGAGCAAGTCAATTTAAGGACTAAGCAAGAACCCCGTTTTATCAATTTAGGATTTGATTGTACTCTAGAAGAAAGGTGAGCTATCATTAAAATATTTAAAGAATATAAAGATGTCTTTTCCTAGACCTATGACGAATTGAAAATGTTTGACATGAGTGTCATCTACCATAACATACCTATGAAGCCGGAAGTGAAACGTTTTCAACAGAAATTGCAGAAAATGCATCCTAGTTTAGAGCCTTCTGTGAAAAAAAACTAGAAAAGTTACTCATAGCCTGAATTAATTTTCCGGTGAGGCATACACAATGGATAGCCAATTTGGTGCCTATAAGCAATAAATGTGGTGAAATCTGATTGCGTGTTGACTTCAAGAATATGAATCGGGATTCCGAAAAAAGATAACTACCCTGTTCCACCCATGGAACAGATTCTCCAAAGAGTAGCATGGTCAGAAATGTTCTCTCTCTTGGACAGCTTTTCGGGGTACAACTAGGTTATGGTTGCCCTGGATGACCAATTAAAAACAACATTCAGAACCCCTTGGAGCACATTCGCCTACAGGTGAATGCCTTTTGGTTTGATCAATGCAGGGGCCACTTTTCAGAGAGCTATGGACATAGCTTTCTGAGGTCTGATGCATAATTCTGTCGTGGTCTATTTAGATGATATTACAATATATTCAAAGAGACGACATGAACATCCATTTGCCCTGAAACAGGTTTTCAAACGTTGCAGGAAATTTGGCATCTCCTTGAACCCCAAGAAATCTGTTTTTACAGTTACAGAAGGGAAGATTTTGGGCTTCATTGTTTCAAAAGAAGCTATGATCATCGATCCCGAACGCACAGATGCTATTTCAAAAATTGGCTTACCGGGTTCGCGTAAAGAAATGCAGTCCTTCTTGGGTAAGATCAACTTTGTACGAAGTTTGTACCTAACTTTGCTCAGATAGTTAAGCCTTTATAGCATTTAGTTAAGAAAGATGTACAATTCACTTGGTCACAAGAAGAAAAGGATGCATTCGTTGAAATTCGTAAGGCCATTGCTGAAGCTCCTACTCTTATGTCCCCAGATTTTTATAAATATTTTATTCGCTACACTTTCACCACTGATTTTTCCTATGTAGCTATTTTGACATAGAAACAGGACAGTGATAAAGAGATTCCAATCTCTTTTATGAGCCCAACCTTCAAGGGCACAGAGCTCAATTATTCGCAAATTAAAAAACAAGCCTATGCAGTTTACACGTCTGTCAAACATTACAGGCCTTATTTGTTAAAATCTCGAATAAAGGTCATTGTCCCATATTCTTCTATTAGAAATGTGCTGATCCAGAAGGAGTTGGGCGAAAAAATTGGATGACTACATTACAGGAGTATGATTTGGAAATAAGACCAGCGAAAATTGTCAAAGGAAAAGGCCTTTGTCTTCTTAGTGCCCAATCCAATGACCCTATACAACAACAAACTGAATGGGAGCAAGAGGAAGATCCTCCAACAGGTTATGTCCACGCTATTGATACCCCAACATCGGAATGGTATGACCATATCAAATTTTTCCTGAACCATGGGTTTGCCACTGAAACCTTAGACTTCAAGAAACACAGGGCTTTAAGATTAAAGGCTGCACCTTATTAGTTTATAAATGAAGTTCTGTTTAGAAAACATTATCATGGTGTTTTCCTTAGATGTCTTGAAAAGGACCAGACTGATGACATCCTTTTTCAATTTCATGCAAGACCAGCTGGAGGTCATTTTTCGGGTGAGACAACAGCTCATAAGATTCTCAGAGCTGGGTATTACTGGCTTACATTGTTTAAAGATGCTTATGCATATGTAAGGAGGTGTGAACCATGCCAGAAATGCACAGGGAAGTTCAAGAAACCTACTTTCCCTTTGCAACCAGTCACTGTTCAGTTTCTATTTCAGCAATGGGGGTTGGAGTTTGTTGGACCTATAAATCCTACCTCATCCCTCCAACACAAGTACATTCTCACAGCGACTGACTATTTCACCAGATGGGTGGAGGCAGTCCCACTTAAGAAATGTAATTCCAGCCAAATGATTTCTTTCCTAGACAGTTAGATACTCTCACTTTTTGGCACTCTAGAGTACCTAGTCTTTGATAATGCATCCTATTTTACCTTGATTGACATTACTGAGTATGCTTTTGAAAAAGAGATTGAAACTAAATTTTTTTGCCAATTACTACCGATAGGGTAATGGGTTGGCTGAGTCTTCAAACAAAAAATTGATCAACATTCTAAAGAAGACTGTAGCCTCTCACCATAAAGATTGGCATACACAGCTCAATAATGCTCTTTGGTCAGATCGAATTACTCCAAAGGCAGCAATTGGAAATTCCCCCTACTGTCTAGTGTATGGCAAAGAATCCATTCTTCCTTCTAATCTTACCATCACTTCACTACAGTTAGCCCAGTCTGTCCATGAAGATGATTCTTCTCCCCTCCAGCAGAGAATTGACACTCTACTTAAAGTGGAGGAAGATAGAGAAACAACTAGAAACAAGTTATATCATCATCAGCAGATAGTGAAAAGGTGGTTTGATCGAAAATCTTCATCTGACAGGGAATTTTCTGTTGGAGACTTGGTTTTAAGATGGGACAAACAACACAAAGATAAGAACCAGTATACCAAGTTTCAATGACTCTGGCTGGGACCTTTCATTATTACAGAAAAGATGGGTCCTGGTACTATTTGATTACAGACACTGGAAGGCGTTGTAGACACTTATCTAGTGAATGGTTCACTCCTCAAAAAGTATTTCATCTTATCAGGCTGATGCACTTGTATATAGTTTTGGTTTCTTTATTTCTGTTTTTCTTAGTTTTCATGATTTAGATTGTTTTCTTTTGTTCATTTTGTTGTTAAAATTCTACACATTTCGTGATGATTAATAATCAGTTTTTCTCATAGATGATTTCAGCTGAGGTTTTACAAGTTTCTGCCAACCACAGTTTCCTCGACCTGTGTTAGAATTTCTTCAATAAAGGGCACACAGTCAATGATTGCAGTGCCTGGATTGATACCTTTCCATGATGATCATTATCTTATACATGTCTCATTTGTTTAATTGAGGTCTGGTGATAACCAAGTTTTTGATCTCGTGTTTCATGGTTCATTCAGCATATTATAATAGCCTGCATAGCTTGTTCTACTTTGGATCCTTTTGCAATCACCTTGGTAATAAAATCCCTTAATAAATGTAAATTGCAAGGTGGGGGGGGTCTTTCTATCAAGCCATCCCATTAGGTTCATAGGTGCTTAGTGGAATGACATCTTCACATCAAGCCACCACACTTGGAAGATGACTTTCAGTTTTACTGGGAGTTGGAAGATCCTATCACAGGTCGGTCCATTCATGATCTGTAAAGCACTGGTGAGTGACACTACTAATATATGGTTACCAAGCCATGGTAGTGCCTTTGTAATTTACAATTCAATGAAATATTTTTAGTAAGATCCATGTTGTATATAAGAATAGGGGTGTCTTATCACAAGCCATCCCTGCCATGATCATGGGATTGATTTGAACTGAAACTACCACAGTGTGGTCACCAAGCCACGGTAGTTGCTTTTAGTATTTCAATTGGAAGACAAGGAGTCCCCTTACCGAGCTGGCTTGATCAGGTTCGGGATTAGGTCTGTGAATGGCACTGCTGATATCTGATCACCAAGTCAGGGCAATGGTCTTATATATGCAAGATCTATTCTATCTTTTGATTTAAAAAAAAAAACAAGGATTGTTGTATATAGCTGAATATATGGTTGTACATTAATAAAATTTTAACAAACCAAGGTGATGTGTAATTGGGATATCCATGTGCGGTTCTAAGTCTATTTCAAGGTTCAACACAAAATAGCTTTTCATGACTACATCAAGGTAAAGAACCCTGGTTGTTTCTTGTGCCTCCTTATCAGATTGGCATTATCCTTAAAATGGTCATGTCTGGGGATATATTAATCCTATGTTTCTTGCTCGTTAATTGTCCTTCTGTTGAGCATTTTCTAAAATTCAGGTTGAAAATATTGGTTGGATGACTTATTCTCTTTAGCCGAATTTGTTGCAGAGATAACTAGTTCATCCCAGCTAGCCGCCATTTGTTGTGGCCACAACAGATCCCATGCTTAGTTGAAGCACGGGAGCCCCATTCCTAATAAACACAAAGGTAGTTGGGTGAGTTTTCCTGTAAATATGAGATTTTGGTTTTTTTTATCCCTAAGATCCCTTACCCATACTTTTGTCTTGTGTGCTTTCCTTTTGATCTTAAATTTCTAAGTGTTTTGGGCTTGCAGGAAGCTTCAATTTTTTAGTATTTTATTGTTTACTTCCAACAACCCGAAACCCGCAACCCAACGGTTGCGGGTTGTGGGATTTTATTTTTCATCTTTTGTTTTTCGTCATCTCAAAACCCGCAACCCGACAGTTGCAGGTTGCAGTTTTCTTTGTAAATAAGATCGGGAAATTTTATCACGAAACCTGAAACATGAAACCCGCAATTGTGGCTTTCCGCTTTCCAGAATCTCTTTTTAAGTTTGATTTTGTTGCATGTTCCCAAAACCCGCAACCCGACAGTGTCTGGTTGCGGCTTTCGGGAAAAATTTTCCGATTTCCATTTTGTTTCCCATTCCTGAAACCCGCAACCCGACACTTTTAGGTTTTGACTTTCGGGAATTCCTTTTCACTTTTGTTTTCTTGCAATCCCAAAACCCACAACCCGACACTTTCGGGTTTCGCATTTTGGGATTCTTAAATAAACTTTTGAAATAAATTATGAACCCAATCCTGCATACCACTCCGGTTTATCTTGGTCGTTCATTTGTTTTGATCCCACGGTCACGTTTTAATCTGGTAAATGTAATAAGTAGGGTTTTTTCTATTTTAATTTCGTCATTTTTACTGTTTGGAATTACCTCATTGCTTGGATTTTACTGCGGATTCCTGTTAAGGTGTCGTTTTTATCAATTCTTCAGCTATTTCGGGTAAGTTTGTTGCCATATTTTCTATTTTTGGTTTTCCAATTATGCTATTTTAGATTGAATTTTGGTTTTATTTCTTTAATTATCAGAAATTGCAAGCTTTTCACCATGTCGAAAAACACACGATCCAAAATGGCACATAGAGATGTCTTGACCAAGGACCCTAATTTTGGCTTTCTCTCGGATACCAATGGGAAGGTCACTAAAACATACCAGGTGGATTGGTCCAAAATTTATGTTATATTTGACAACGACGACCTTTCCCATATTAAGAACGATAAACCTATGTACGAAACGATTAGGGCTTCCCAAATCCACGCCATTGTTGCACGTCCTGTTGTCCTAGTTTACACTGATGCAGTGAAATAGATTATTGAAAATGCCAGTGTCAAAGACCGCGGTTTCAATGATACCAACGGTGTTCAATTGACATATTTTTTCCCGGAGGTCTTCGTTCAATATTTTTTTCTTAAACCCCCTAAACAGACCCTTTCTTCTGAATTTATTCAGTCCTCAAAGACTCGATATAACTTCACTGAGATGATAAAGTCATGGATGGTCAAGCCCAACGCCTTTGTGCCTAAAGCTAACAACCTCTATCCCATTATCTGGTTCAAGGAACCCTACTCTCTGCTGGTAGCCATGCTTTGCAGGAGTTTTGGTCTTCCCAATTGTTCTCTTTTCAAGCCCAAATGGGCATCTATAGCACACCATGTGTTAACCATTGGTGAATCCTTCCCATGGGCATGTATCTTGTCATCGGAATTGAAGAATGCAATAGAGAATTATCAGAAGGAACCTGCTCACAAGAAGCCACATTTCTTCTTTTCTGCATATGTCCTTGATGTTTTCCATGCAGAGTTCCAGTATCATAACTTAGGTTGGAGTTGGAGCCCTACAGATCCCCCTGTACACATCTACCATTTAGCATTGTGGGAAGACAATTTTGTGCCGTTATTGTATGATATCTGTGATAGATTTATGGGTACCATCTACTTTAAGATTTTAAGGCAGGAGGCACCTGCATTTTCAGAAGATGCCAAAGCCTTCATTAATACCATAGGTGATTGGTATGTGTTCGAGTACTTCTCATACATCAGAATCTGGGGAAGCGATATAGTGCACCTTCTACCTAGAATATTCCCAGATAGGCTAGTTCTACAGGAGGTTTCATTCCAAACAGTGAATGATGGCATGTATAAGAAACTCATAGGTCCCGGGAAGAAAGGCTGGCCTAAGTTTTCTCTCAACCTTGGCCAGCTGGTTATCCCTAGCTCAAATTGGGCTACAGTTCTCAGTGAGCAAATAACTACCTTGAAATTGGGGACTGCTGAGAAGATGAAACATGACCCAAAAGAATTCCTGGATGCACACTTCAAACATATACATGTAAAAATGGATTATGCACATGAGGTTCGCCCAGATGATTTTATATACCAAGGGGTAGACACATTTTCTCAAGTCCATTCTAGAGCCAAAGACTCGCAGGAACAACATGATATTTTGAAATACCAGAAAGAACTCAAAGTTAGAATTTTGAGCTACAGGGCTATGCAGTTGAACTTAATTGAATAGGAAACGAAAGATAGAGAGGAAAAATAAGCCCAGAAGGCTAATGCTCCCTTAATGATAACATACCCTAATGGGGATAAAGTTAAATATCCCTTACAGGAACCTCCACAAGAGAAAATTGCTGAAATAGCTAAAGTGTTATTAAAGACACCTTGGAATTTCAAGCAAGAGATGACATAGTGGTCATCAATGATTAATACTCAATTGCTAGAACCTCCTAGGCCTTCTATCAAAATTCAACTACCTACTACAGAGACTCATGAAGTTGACGACCTGGTCATGACTGGAGCTAATGCAAAAAAGAGGCAAACAGTTTTGGTTTCTAAATCACAGGTGTCCACAGTTAATATAATCGATTGTGATGAGGAGGTTGTACCTCATCCTCCAGTATCAGTGACAGAAGAAGTCATTGAAGATCCTAAGACTGTCACTGATTTGCTGGATAGTATTGACATGGATCATTCTTTCCCAGAACAATCAATGTTGGAATTTAATGCTGCCCCAAGCATTGCATCTTCAGCATTTGTGCTACCATCTGTCCAGCAAACCTCCACTGCACCTTTAGGAGTGACACTTCCATTTTCCTTGTCTTAGGTATTTAACACTCTCACTGATAGCACCACTCCATTTCCATAACACCTAGTCCCTTTTTCTATTTCATCATACATGGTTGTAGAAGTCCAGTATTTGACTGCCCCTCTGCAGTCACCCATAGTTAACTTCTTGTCAACTACCACTGATGAATATTCCAAGGTTTCCCTTCCATCATCACCCATCAAGGCTGATAAGCAATTGCCACTTCCAGAAGCCAATGTTGACAACCAAGTTCCACTTTTTGAAGCTTTTGTCTCAGTACCTCCACCAATCAAAGTCTTATCAGTTGCAAAAGTCACCTCCACACCTCATATTACCCTCAAGTCACTTTGCCTATACCTAATACAGTGGTCATTCAAACACCCCCTTTGGTTGCAACAGTAAGTGTTAATTCTACTTCTACAGGGGAAGTGACTGAGTATGTAGATCATAATGTAGTTCCCCTTGGTGACTACTTCTACAGCCATGATGATAAGGAAGTGATAAGAAGAACCAGGAAGAGGAGCAGAGATCAGGGTGGGTTAGAAGAACCTGTCCCAGATCAAGTGATATGGGTTCCAAGGACCAACCACCCACGACTTGAATCTGTAGAAACTGCCACAGCTTTAGGGGCTTTTGCAAGTGCCAATTGGGGTTCAGTTCAAGTTCTGGACAAAGAAGTTGACCTGAAGGAGAATGAAATCAGAAGACTGAGAGCAGAGTTGGCTAAAATCAAGGCACAGCATGTGACTTATGTGGCTGACCTCAGAAAAACTTGGGTAGATAAGGTTCAAGACTTGGAGCAAAGGAATGATACACTTCTCAATGAACTTCATCTTTTGCAATCTCAACATGCCACATATGCAGAAAGGATAGCTTCTTTGGAAAAGCAAGTTGAGGATGCAACTATAAGTGTAGCCTCCTCAAGTTCTTTCAAGTTTCGTCTGATTTTAAGAATTTGGCCCTTAAAGTTAATCGAGACCATCACAAATTGTTGGAGAAGGTTTACCTCGCTCTTGATGAGATCAGGGAGAACTTTATTAATTTTTCCAAGATGAATACTACTCTAGGAGAACAAAAGGCTAAGAGACTTCAAGCTTCTAAGGCTGAGGAAGAAATTAGTCAATGGCAATTGTATATAAAGAATGCTCCAGAAGACATCCCGATCCTCAACAGTTTTCAAATGAAGAAGGTGAAAGCCTCTCTAAACACTTGGCTTGATTTCAATGTAATAGGTGAGGAAATTATCAACAAGTCTAAAGACCTCTGCACCAGACGCTTGTATGCAGTTGAAAATATTATGGAGGTTTTGAAACTGCTGTTTATGGAGCCCATTCTGGATGCTTTTCCGCCAAAATGCAAACTTGAAGAGCTCGAGCACAGGTGTGAAAGTTTGCATAGAGAATTCGGGATCTTGATCAAGTTAGCATCGATGATGTGGATTGTCTGGTGAGAGAACCAGTTATCGTGGAGGGAAAGATTCACATTGACCTTCGAATTTGGCATAAGTTGGCCAAAAATTTCATGGAAAATAATACATGCAATGCTCAGTTAGCCTTAGAATCTATCAACTTCCCCAATATAGATGAGTTGTTAGAGATATATGAGAAATGGCAAGATTTCTTGGATCGATAGTTTGATCTGATTTTGTAATCCTTGTTTTGGGAATTCTCTATCTTTCTATTCTGATGTATTTTCTTATTTAAAGAGGAGGACCTCTCGTATTTAGGGGTTGGTAATTTTGGAGTTGCAAGTCAACAAGAGACAGGACTAGAGATACTCTGTTTAGCAGAGCCTTTTGTAATTTCTATACAAGACCTCTTTTAATACAGTAAAGTTATCTTTTGATCTATCTTCTGTTATTGCTCAAGTTTCTTTGAGAATTACTGATTTTATATTTTAGATTGTCATCTACAGTGCATGATATATTTTGCATATGTTTAAATGTATGGATATATTATATTGGTTTCCCTGTATGATTGATTTATGCTGAAAAGTGTTTTATTGAGTTTATTCAATTTAAATACTTTCTTTATCGATTTCTGCAAGTGATTCACAACACAATAATCATTGTTAAGTTTTCAATTAGAAAAATGATTACAGATTTATCTTGAACAAGCTTAAGTACTTGAATTATTGTCTTTTAATTTTCATTAATGGATAGTGATTTAAGTTAATAAGTGAAACAACTAAAAGCATTTCTGTGAAAGGTTGTAATTTACTTATTCATCACACCTCAGGGTTAATCTGCACAATATCAAGCTTTCTTTTCAGAATAGGACTAACTTAGATTAGTTTCCACTTCTGAAATAGGTTAGGTTAGCTTAGTTTTACCATTTACACACCCTTGTTTTCCTTGATTAGAAAACTGACGTAATTGGTCAAATCACCAACTCTTAGAGTGCAAGCAGAGGCCGAATATCCGTGGGGGATTACCATACCAAACAGGTTTGGGATAGAACTGCCCTTGTGCAGGGTCTTTCGAAGCCTTTCAACTTGGGTTTTCTTCCTCTGTTGGGAGCCTTGGAACCATTCCAGCACCTTTGCATCTAAATTGCACAACTAAGGCCTCAACAAGGAGCAGTGGTTTCCCATCGAGGAAGAAGAGGACAAACGTGTGAGAGATCTTTAGGTTCTTGTGGATCTGGATCTCCCATTCACTCATCTTCATCATCATTTTATAGACCTTCAGGTTCTTGTGGATCTGGCTCTAGCATTCCCTCATCATCATCTCCATATTCAGATTCTGAATCTAAAATATCATGTGAAGATGCATCATCACATCCAAACTCTGAATCTAAAATCCCATGTGAAGAAGCATGTAGAACTGGATCATCATCACATCCAAACTCTGAATCTGAAATCTCATGAGGAGAATCAAGTAAAACTGGCTCATCATCACATACAAACTCCAAATCTGAAAATATCATGAGGAGAAGCAAGTAAAATTGGCTCATCATCACTCAAAGGAGGAACATATCCAAAAATGTGGATATCATGAAACTTCTCCAGAATGTGCAAGTAGTCCTCATTTGAACCATCATAGCTGTGATCATTATTAAAAGAACTCGAACTAGATGATGATGAATCTTCATTAAGATCAATGGAGGATGTAGTAATGGAGGCCCATTTTGAAATAGGAGTTGGACAAATAGGTTCTAGATCTTCAAGATCTTGTGGATCTCGATCTAGCATTCACACTTCTTCAAGAGTCTTCTTTTTCTTCATCTTCTTTTGTGGATCTTTTCCCTTTAAGCAATCTTTGCAGATACCATGAGCAAACTTATCATCTAGAAGGCTTTCAACCATGTTAGGAACCTGTGTCAACCCTTCTCTTTACTATGTTAGTATAGTGTTGTTGGACGCATATGCTTTGTAAGTCGTCCCGTAGTATTTGTTGATCCGTAGTATATATTAGCCCATAGTATTGACCCATAGTATTGGACGCATATGCTTTGTAAGTCGTCCCGTAGTATTATATGTCCCATGGTTTTGACTCATAGTATTAGGCATAGACTTAGTATATAAGTCTGTGTTGAGGTCATTGAAGGCACTGTGAAGTTATTTGTATTGAGCTTGCTCATAGGAGGTTGCCCCCTTGAAATGGCCTGTGATCAATATAAAAGTGATTATGAGTTCTGTCATTTCTACTATTTCACATATTCTTATTAATTAATTGTTGCAGGTGCATCACATCTTGTATCAGAGCCTCCACCCAGGTTCAAGTCACAGAGTGGGTGGCAACGCCTACATTGTAGTGTTTGCCCGGGGCTCGTACAGCGCAAAGGGGACACCACCGTATGGGTGCACATCCAGCCCAGAGTCTGGACTGTGAAGCGTGGTGGGATGTTAAGATCCTGGTGGGTGGCCTTCACTAACATCTTGAGGTTTTTGTGTAACGGTTGGTAACATCTGGTATCAGAGCACTTTCTTGGGCTCGTTGGGTGGAATTTCTACCAATTTTTTTTTTTTTCGCATCTATTGCAGCTTCGGATCTGGGAATAATCCCTATCTTCTTAACTGTGGGAAGTACTTAGGCATAAGCCCTAAAACTCATTGTGAGGAGTACCACAGGAACCCCAAAGTAGTTGGCCCATTGAGAGGACCTACCAGCGAAAAGGGCAATGACCCCTACCTGATTGACTAGTTCCCACTCGTGAGGTAAACCAAGAGTTGTCGTTTGTGGCAAAGCGGTTATCAGTTTTACTTGAGCCATGGAGTGAGGGGTACTGCCCCAATACGCAAGCCGTCAGACAGCATTGGTGGCCAAGTGAAACACTTGAATTGTTAGGAAGCCGTACATAATTGGGGTCCATATCTATTTTCAGTTGAACTGTTGCCAATCACTTCCCCTCCAGATCCAGCCATTTTAGATCTATTCTGAAAGTCATTCCAGATCCAGTCGCCATTTCAGATCCATCCGTTTTCAATCCCTTCCACACCGTTGCGCCGCTATTGTCGATCCATTCTAATGGATGTCCTTTCAAATCTCCCTTGTTTTCACTCAGTTTCCCTTGAAATTTTCGGGGAACCCCTGTCATACCATTCTGCATCTTTCATTCTTGAGGACCCTATCCCCAATTCCCCTTTCCAAAGCCCAAAATCCCACATTTGTCTATTTTTAGGGTTTGCCATAACTTCCTCATATTTCACCCAATCACCTTCAAATTTTACCACAGAGTTCCTTTCTGAATTCTGCTTCTTTGTCCCTCTCTGCCAAATTTTCTCATTCTATCACCCCGCTTCTGAAATCCCCCTTTTTGCTTTCTTGTCCTTTCGATAGTGTCCAAAATCTAGTCAACCCCCAATTACCCATCAGATTGTTTCCCCAATCCAAATTTCCCTTTACTAAATCAGCTTCTATTTGTGTTTTTCTACCCATTCCACCAAAAAAAAAAAAAAACACCTGGTTATGGTTGTCACCCGTGCAGGAGCACACACCATGGAGGAAGCACTTCAGCATTCAGCCATGAACAATACCAGATAGCCAGAATCTTTTGCAGCCACTGGGTACTCTTCTTCCAGCAATTTTCGTGGGTCGAATCTTGATTTTCCTCGCTTCAATTTTACTGATTCGACTGGATGGATATATCAAGCAGAATAATATTTCAATCCGCATAATACTTCTGATGCCCAGAAAGTTCCACTTGCATCCTTTCATTTGGAACAGGAAGCCATTCAATGGTACCATTGGTACATCAAAGCTCATCCCGAGCCAAACTAGGCAGATTTTTGCCAACTCATTTTGCCACGATTTGGTCCTAGTGCTTTTGATGATTTCACAGGAGCACTCACTAAAGTTCACCAAATTGGCACAGTGAGAGAGTATCAGATAGAATTTGAGAAATTGGCCAATCACATAGAAGGATTGTCTGATGAATTCTACAGGAGTTGTTTTATCAGTGGTCTCAAGGATGAAATCCGCTCAGAGTTCAAAATGTTTTGTCCCAACACAATGATGGAAGTCCTAGGGTTGGCTAAGCTGGCCGAGGACAAGATCACAGCTCAACAACGCTCCAAACCCACCTTTGTTCCCTTTAGAAATATGGGTTCCCAACAACCTCCCATCACGCCTGCTCCTCAACCAACTCCTATCAAGCATTTGTCTAAAATAGAAATGTAGGCACGCCGAGAAAAAGGGCTTTGCTATAATTGTGATGAGAAATTCACTCGGGGACATAGATGTGTTCAACAAAAGCTCTATCTCTTGGATGTGGATTCTCTGCCTGCCTTAGAACTTGGTGAAGAAGCTACAGATACAGTAGATGATCAGGTCGACATTCAACACCCGCCTGTTGACACCCCATCTCATGACAACCCACCCGAGATCTCTCTCCATGCTGTAACGGGTGTCACCACCCCACAAACAATGCGGGTCAAGGGATACTTCAAGAAGCTCCCTCTTACCATACTCATTGATTCTGGTAGCACTCATAACTTCATTGACCCTCGGATTTCCAAACAGGCTGATTGTTTTGTCCATCCTTGCTCCAACTTTGAAGTCATGGTTGCCAATGGGGGCACCTTACCTTGCAAGGGGAAGTGTCACAATGTGCGTATCTCTATGGAAGATTATAACCTACGCTTTGACATGTTTGCCTTGTCCTTAGGTGGATGTGATGTGGTTTTGGGCGTTCAATGGCTACGCACACTTGGCCCCATCTTATGGGATTTTGCTAAACTTTGGATGCAGTTTAAAGTCAATGGGGCACAACAAAAAATTATGGGCTTACAACGAGGGTCTCTCTGCATCATCAGTTCACATCGCCTGGAAAAAATCCTTAAGAAGAATTCACATGGTGTCATCGCTCAACTCAATTCCATTCAGATGCACCCATCAACAGTCTCCACTACTTCCTTGGATAGATATGTAGGTATCTTTGCTGAACCAATGCGCTTGTTGCCTTTAAGAGACCTTTTCGGTAAGAATTTAGCGACATCTACCTCAGCAAGAAATGATGGCTATTTTGCATGTAGTATAGAAGTGGCAGCCATACCTATTAGGGAATTATTTCTGCATCAAGACTGATCTCCCGAGTCTGGAAAATTTTCTGGAACAATGGGTCTCCTCCCCAACACACCTAAAATGGGTTATCCAACTCATGGGTTATCCCTATGTGATCACTTACAAGAAGGGTAAGGACAATATGGTGGAAGATGCTCCTTCTCGCACAATTGATGACCTAGTTTCTCTTACAGCTCTTTCTCTGCTTGTTCCAAATTGGTTGCAATATGTTCAATAGGGCTATCTCTTCTATGAACTCCATGCTTCTTCATCAATAGGGCACTCTGGGTTCTGCAAAATGTATGACCGGGAACAATGTAACTTCTTTTGGCTCTTTCGGGATTGCTCAAACCCTTTCCCATCCCTACACAGCTTTGGCCAACTATTTCTATGGATTTCCTAGCAGTGCTTTAGTGGTACAATACCACATCTCAAAGGACACCATATGAAACAGTCTATGGCAAAACACCGCCAGTTCTTCTTCCATACACCCTTAGCAGTTCCCTAGTTCAAGAAATTGACTCGGTTCTTCGAAACCGTGATCAGATTCTTCTCATTCTGCAGGACAATCTTCACATGGCCAGAATTCTCCTGAAACAACAAGCCGATCAGCACCGTTCTGAGCACATTTTCCACGTAGCTGACAGGGTTCTTCTTCATCTACAGCCTTCCAAGCAATCCTCCTTGACACTCCAAATGCGTCAGTGGCCCAAAATGCAACCCAAGGATGCTACCGGGGAACCACTCCTTCAGATTCTGCAGCAATTTCTCCAGCCAAAGCTTTGAGGACAAAGCTTTTTCTAAGGGAGAGGGGATGTTAGGAACCTATGTCAACCCTTCTCTTTACTATGTTAGTATATTGTTGTTGGACGCATATGATTTGTAAGTCGTCCCGTAGTATTTGTTGATCCGTAGTTTATATTAGCCCATAGTATTGGACACATATGATTTGTAAGTCGTCCCATAGTATTATATGTCCCATGGTTTTGATTCATAGTATTGGGCATAGACTTAGTATATAAGTGTGTGTTGAGGTCATTGAAGGAACCATGAAGTTATTTGTATTGAGCTTGCTCATAGGAGGTTTCCCCCTCGAAGTGGCCTGTGATCAATATAAAAGTGATTCTGAGTTCTGTCATTTCTACTATTTCGCATATTCTTATTAATTAATTGTTGCAGGTGCATCACAAACCACAACTTGAGCTTGCATGTCCTGCAAATTCTTGTAGTTGAGATGTCAAAATATCTCATGCCACAATCTGATTTCTTCTTTGGCATGAGTATGGAGAGCAGATGGCTTTAAGAGTGGTAAGAAGTGTGAAAACTCATAGAGTTTTGAAGTATGATTTTCAACTTCTTTTGCAATGATTTCCCCTAAAACCATGTGTTGTATCTCGACTTCATTTGGAGAAAAGATCACTCTTTTGAGCTCTCCAATATGATTCATTTGATACAATGAAAGTAAATTTGTTACAAGAGAAGGAACATAAAGCACATCAGAAAAGTAAACATAGTCAAGATTGATTCTTCCAATCCCCTGAGAGGAGACTTCTAAATCATTTCCCAATCTAATGGAAGGGCCAATTGAGATTTCGAAACTGGAGAAGAGATATTTGGAGGAAGACATGTGTCTTGATGCTCCTGAATCTATGATGAAGGAAGAATCTGTTGATTCTCTTTCCATGAGGGCATGGCATCTTTCTTTGTCTTCGGATCTAGAAGGTTCAATATCATGATCTTTGTTCCTTGTACATGCAGGTATAGGAAGATTGTTCTTCTCAAGTAACTGATCCATCAAATCTATAGTCTTCTTCATGCAAGTACTCTCAGGATAGAAACCTATAACACAATATGTGCACTTGGATCTTTTCTTCTGAGAATGATTGGTCTTCCTTGAGTTCGAAGCCCCATTTGACTGATATGGAGTATCTGCAGGTCTTGTATCATTCGATCTCTTATAAGAAATCTTTTGCTTGTCTTTACCATTCTCGCTTTTGGCCTCAAAAGCTGTAAGGGCTGAATCCAACTTGGGTTTGATCATTCCCATGGAGATTAACTTCTCTTCCTCATGAGTAAGAGATTGGATCAATTCATCAAGTGAGGGAAACTTCCATTTTGGAATGGACATCTTAGCTGACTGGAAAGTAGAGACAAAAATTGAGAAGTTTGCCCCCAACTTTGAGAGAATGGAAAGAATAAGTTGCTTGTCTTCTTTCACTATATCATATATTTTCAACTATGATATCAAGCTTTTGAACTTGGTGAGGAAGGAATTGATAGATTCAAAGCTGTCATGACTCAAACATATGAGTTCATTCTCTAATTTATGTCCTTTCATATCATGTTTCTGTCCAAAAAGGTATTTGAGCTTGTCCCAAACCTCTTTAGGAGATGTAAGATCGATGACATGGAAGTGAAGATCATCAGAACTTGAGAGAAGCAGGAGGTTGTTAGTTTTTCAGAAATTTCAATCTGATCTAGGATCTTAACTGAGAGAATAACATGTACAGCATATCTACAGCATATCTACAACATATCAATCATGGACACAATAATGAAAGCACACAAGAGACACAGAGTTTCACTGGGTAAAACCAAGAAGGTGAAAAACCCCGCAACTTCCTCAGAGATAAAAATAATAATGATACAACCAAGTACAAGAGAGAGTCTTCTCCCAGCAGCAGATCCTCCTCCTCACAAGTGTGCCACTTTTCGAATGAAATAAGTGTGAGTAAATGAGTGATCAAATAGAGATCTCCCGATCTCTATTTATACTTGTCTTGTCCTGCCCAATAAACTTAATGGGGCCGACTTGTCTAGATTAGCCTAATAACCCATGGTTAACTTAATCCGGGATGACCCCACACTTGGTGGTATAATAATCCTTTTACCCACATGACTCATACAGGGCCGACCCCATCAAGGTGGTCTAATAACCCATAAAGTATAAGTTACGACACTTACAATATAAATGACGACACTTCCGTATAGAGGAATAATAACATCTCTATAGGAATACAAACACTTCCGTATAGAGGAATAATAACATCTCTATAGGAATACAATATACATGGGTGAAATGCATTCCGAAGTTACATATACATCAACACTCCCTCTTAACTAGGAAGGTATTTCTTAACACAGATCTGCTAGCACAAGTCTTCTTCTCTGGATCATCATCAACAAATCATCGTCCTCGAATCATTGTCATCATCACTGCTATTGCTATCTCAATCAATCTTTGAATCTACTCGTCATAGGAAGTTCTACAGAGCCAGTCCTTTTTCATACTGGATGCAGGCCCACCACCTGCAGGTCTTCATCATCATTGTCCATACTGTGGAATCCTCAAGACTTATTACATGCATCACAAAACCTCGCAAGAGCATCCCAGGACTTATTACGGGCACAGAGCCCAACCTATCGGATCTCCCAGGGAGCTATTACATGTGACCCCACTACAAAACCTCGAAAGAGAATCCCAAGACTGATTACGAGCACATAGCTCAACCTATCGAATCTCCCAGGGTGCTATTATATGTGGTCACCACAAAACCTCAAAAGAGCATCCCAGGACTTATTACGGGAACACATCCCAACTTATCAGATCTCCCAGGGAGATATTACATGTGGTCATGGAAAAACCTCGCAAGAGCATCCCAGAACTTATTACGGGAACACATCCCAACCTATCGGATCTCCCAGGGCGCTATTATATTCCATAGGAAAAAACCTCGAAAGAACGTTTTCCAGATCTCCCATGGAGCTATTATATGCCAGTGGCAAAACCTAGAAAGAGAATCTGCAAACCTCCCAGGGCGCTATTATATGTCCTCCCAAAGCAAAACCTCGAAAGAGCATTTTCCAGATCTCCTAGGTAGTTATTATATGCCAATGAAAAAACCTAGCAAGAGAATCTACAAACCTCCCAAGGCACTATTATATGCTTATCTGCACAACCTGTCCACGACCACAAAGTATCAACCTGATATTCACCATACATCATCCTGATGTACACATGATCATCCTGATCATCATCACTACATCATCTTGACGGATATCATCTGGAGCAACATCCTGAAGCTCATCATCCATGATCATCCTGATCATACAATGCATCCACCTAATGCATACACAGTATCTGCTTGATACATATCATCATACATGATCTACCTGATCATACAATGTATCCACCTGATACATATACAAATACATGATCCACCTGATCATACCTGATACATATCAACATACATTATCTACCTGATCATACAATGTATCCACCCGATACATCTATAGATACATACACATGATCCAACTGATCATATCCAGCATCCAACATGATGCGTGCATACATATAAATGATCCAACTCGTCATATGCAACATCCAACATTATGCATACATACATATAAATGATCCAACTGATCATATCCAGCATCCAACATGATGCATATACAGACTAGTAACTGGAGCATCGTCCTGATGCTCATCATCTAGCGCTTACATCCATAGCCATGGAAGGATCCTCCTCTCACCATGCTTGGAATGGCCTCAACAAATGTGTCCATCACTTCTTCCTCGAAGTGTCGTCAATCTGAATAACACCAAGCCTCCCTCTGAAGTAATCGAACTTCACTCTGTCTAGTGGTTTCGTCAGCAAATCTGCAATATGCTCATCTATTGCAACATACAGGAGCTTCACTGCTCCTCTATGCACCATATCCTTGATATAGTGATATTTGATCTCAATGTGCTTCGACCTATCGTGGAACACCGGGTTCTCAGATAGCTTCACACAACTCTGGTTATCAGAAAAGATACCAGTATCCTCCAGCAGGAGATCAAATAACTCAGACAGTAGCTTCCAGAGCCATACTGCCTCACAACTAGCTGAACAAGCTGCAACATACTCTGCTTCGACTGTACTCAGTGCTACGCAGGACTGCTTCCTGCTAAACCAAGAGATCACACCTGATCCCATACTGAAGCAACACCCAGATGTGCTCTTCCTATTTGCAGCACTTCCTGCCCAGTCTGAATCAACATAACCTTGCAGGTTAAACTTTTGATTCACATCATACTTGAGCCCATAATCAACTATACCCTTCAGGTACCTCAGAATATGCTTTACAGCAACCAGGTGAACACTCCTCAGATATGTCAAGAACTGGCTCAATGTGTTCACCGCAAAGCAAATATCTGGTCTCGTGTTCATCATGTACATCAAGCACCCAATCATTTGACGATACATAATGACATCAACCGGATCAAATGAAGCATCACACAGAAGCTTCAGGTTCGATGCCATAGGTGTGGCCATGGCCTTGCAGTCCATCATCCCGAACCTCTTCAAGATCTCTACTGCATACTTCCCTTATCTAAGGAAGATCCCATCTGCACTCTGCCACACCTCCATGCCTAGAAAATAGTGCATCATACCCAAGTCCTTCATCTCGAACTCGGCAGCAAGCTTCCTCTTGGTATCAGCAGTCAAACTATCTTCTCCTGTAACAAATAGGTCATCCACATATAAAAGTAGTATCACTGGATTGCCTTCCTCAACATTGTAGTAAAGGTTGGAATCTGCTTTACTCTTGGTAAAGCCCAAACTGGATAGAAAGCTGTCCATCCTACCATACCAAGTCCTAGGAGCTTTCTTCAAGCAACACAAGGCTTTCTTCAACCTGCACACATATGATGCTCTGTCATGTGTCTCAAAATCGAGTGGTTGCTCCACATATACTTCCTCTTCGACTGCACCATTCAAGAAAACTGTCTTAACATCCATCTGGTGTATCTTCCATTTCATCACTGCAGCCATAACAAGTATTGATCTGATGGAAGTGTGCCTGGATATAGGTGTAGAAGTCTCTTCATAATCAATCCCTTTTTCTGGGAGAAGCCACGAGCTACAAACCTCGTTTTGTATTTCTCCATGCTACCATCTGCAGCATGCTTGATCTTATAGATCCATTTGAAAGTCACAGCAGACTTCCCTTCAGGTCTTGGGACTACATCCCAAACATCATTCTTCATGATCAACTGATCATGGCATTCTTCCATTACTTCATCCCAGATCGTGGGAACTTCAATATCTTCAATAACTTCAATAGATATCTTTGTTGCTGGAACAAATGTTGTAGTCCTTCTTTTGTAGGTGAAGGTATACGATCTTTTCTACAAAAAAAATTAAATTGCATGATTATAAACATCTCATAGTTTTCAAAACAAATTCTTACACATAAAGAAATATGTCATACAGTCATGCAATTATTTTAGCCAATGCTTCAATACAACATTCATCCATATCCTATAACTTTCTAGATGCCTTCCAATCTCTACCAGAACATTGTTAAGAGTTTGCACTACTCCCAACATGTCAGCAAAGAGGTTTCATTATAGATAAGTAGCAATGGAATGTTGTTGTTATGTAGAATTTTTTCCTACGGATAAGCCAAAACTCTCTTAACTTTAAAGAAGACTTTAAACTAACTCTAAAGCAAGAAACAAGTCAAAACAAATGCTACCTTGAAATTCCCGAATTAACTTTTACAGCAAGATTAAATGTATTTAGACACGATGAGAGATGAGACACACCTTTCAACTGACATTTGTCCCACTTCTAGTTCTTGATCCAAAGCTCCGATGTAGAACCTGTTAAGATCACTCAAAGAACAAACATGCAAACTTCCAAATACCTTGAATGTAAAGGTTAGATTCAAATCCAGATTAGATACATTTCATGCTAATAACTTATACTAAAACACATGAAATGGGAAAGACAAGACAAGTTATCTTATTAAAACTTGAAGAATGCTTACATAGGTTGCTTGATGTCCAAGCCAATCCTCCAGCTCCAAGTGCCTTCTCCTCTAGCTATCTCCAGAATGCTGCAAGATCATAAGTTTGGTACTTCAAGAGTCCTCCCTCCCCCCATGGAATGCCTCTCTTTTGTAGTGTATGGTAGGGTTAACCAACAAGAGAGATGGGTGGATCTAGGGAGAGATAAGTGGATCAGGGTTTCTAAACACAGAAAGTGAGTTGAGATCGAATCAGGGACCCCAATCTTCCATTATCTTCGAAAATCCAAAATCCCACAAGCCATGGAAAAAATACTAATAAAAGAGTACCGTGCCCTGTAGTCTTAGCACAACGCGGTACTACCGCGTTCTGTGGAAACATCATAGCGCGGTAGTGTGGAGTACCGCGCTCGGATGAATGAGAAAGGCGCGGTAGTGTAAGTAAATAAAGTCAAATAAAGTATCAGCTGGGTTAGAACTTGTCAGGGTAGATTTGCCTTCAAGCTTCATTCATCTTCTGGGTGGTTCAAACAGCAGGGGAAGTGTCGTCAACTCTATTTGTGGTGGAGATGCGACACTGTGGAATATAGAGGTATAACAGATGCCCCCTAAAGTGTGAGGTCAGAAGGGACTAATGGCCGAAAGACTTTACGAATATAATGTGCAGAGATAGCATCGAGGAGAGCGACAAGGAACTGAAACATAAACAAAGTGTTAGATATACCACCGAGGCGGGCATCCCCATGCCCGAAAACAAATGACTCAAAGCATGGCTACCGACCAATACATTGCAGATCCATGAGTACTGAGATGACGTATACTGTGGACTGACCATGGCTACTATGAACAAGCGTAGATCCATGAGACAATAATGACACAGCCACGACCAATACAATAAGTGGATCTGTGTGACAATACAAAGGACATCTCCATCACAACCTGGATGCAATCGAGATAGAGCGATGCGCCCAGGGTCTTCTATCCGATCGCAAAAGACACGAATCTAACCATGTGATTACAAGGTGTTGAAGTCGAACATGGTAGAAACCATTTGATTACCGGTCAATGATGTGGACCGTTAACAAATGTGAGGGAGATCACCAATGATGACGATGATTCCCAAGGTATCAATAGTACATCTCAACGAAATGCGAATGAATGAGTTGATGTCGAGCATCCGAGAGATTGCTTGATCAGAGGTCAATGATGTGAACCTACTGTCAAACACGAGGAAACCTGCCATTGAGGCATGCAGGTACCAAGGTACTAATGGTTGATTCCTAAGTCTAATTCCCAGATAGTGCTTTGGTGTCGACAGGAATAGACTCGTCGAAGGTGGGCCATGATGTTTCCCACATCATCGACACAAAATCGGCACGAACGATAAGATGATGAAACAATAAAGTATGTACTGACACAACGGAGGCCTGACACAATGAACGACTCGAAATAATGCAACCCTTTGAACATATAACGGCATGTAACAGGACTTGGCAGCAGGGATTATTGACAAAGAGAGGATAGACACCGGATGAGTAGGCTCGTGGCCAGGGAGACGACTCATGATGATGACCATAACTCAGTGAAAAATGGATACCCAATATAGACAAGAGACGGACACATGTCATGTTCAAAGGTAACGACTGACAAGCTGCTATAAATAAACTTTACTTATCCCCCCATATTTCCTCGACATGATAGACGAGTACCTCTTTGTTGTTTTGCGAGCTTGAAGAGGATAACATATGCTCGGTGTAGCTCGTCTCATGGATAAGTCCAATCTCACATGTTTTACGAACCTGAGAAAGAAGGGGTTCGTCCCAAAGGGGGTCCTTCGATGTTAACATTTTAACGAGTCCAAGGAAGGAAAACTTGGTAGTTTTTCATATTTAGAGAGCCTGAAAAACTTAAAGGAAGCTCCATAATGTACTTTTTCGTAAAATTTAGTCCCTCGATCCCGAAAAAGTGTAAAACAATTCCCGAGAGAACTCTCCCAGCTGAGATTGACTGAGGTATGCCTTTCTCGTAAATAGTCTAGACGGGCCGAAAAAGGGGTAACCTATCACCGAATAGACGACCTTTCAAATACTTTTACAAGTGTTAAAGAGTCAAGATCACTTGGCAATCTTTTCAATTTTAGGGAGTCTGAAAAGAGCTTAACTATGGACTCCTATGGTCCTTTTCGTAATTTTTGATTATTCTGGTCCGAAAAAAGAATAAAATACAACCAGGATAATACTTTCCTCATCGTTTAACGAGCATGAGTAAAGCTGACCGTAAGCCCCAAGAGTTAGCTCAATCGGTCGAGCACCCGTAGTTAGGCCTCCCAGTATGTGAGGTCCCGGGATCCATTCTCCTCGACACTCTTGGGGTTAGGTACGCAAAATGTGCCGAGGGTGTGAAGGCCCCTTCGGGTGGGCCCGCCAGCTATTATTCCGTGGATGTAGCGATGCCGGCCGGTGGGACCGGTACGTGAACCACATTGAAAAAAAAAAATGAGTAAAGCTGACCGTACTCGACACCATTTACTTGAGTTTGACAAGCATGACACGGTTGTAAAAGCACTTGGAATCTTTTTCAAGTTTTAAATCCAGAGCACGAAAAAGATAAAGTGGGCTCAAAAATGAAGGTCAGATTATGAATAAACACCAGCGTGAATGTAACGCGTTTTTACCGAGGATCCTGTCAATAAATGCTCAAAAAATGGACATTAGTAATGTGAAAAAGGTTTTGTTTTAACCACTTAAAATAACAATTAAAAATATGTGAAAATGCTATATAAGAAATAGTTAAAAATAGAAATTACTATTCATTTGTGTCTTTTACCCAAAGGAGAGATTTTCACCTATTTAGGAGCAAGACTTCAAGGATCCATATCGGGAGTTCTAGGACACCATTTCGACAACCGTCTGCGCCAGGTAAGAGTTCTTGAGCCCTTCTTTCATTCCACATAAGAATTATTTTCTTTTACCAGAAAAAATTTGATTTTTGGGCAAGCCCTATTGGGAAAAAATCGCCCTTCACAGTACCGCCTGGGGGCTCTATCGAAAAACGCGGTACTATCTGACAGTACTGCGCTGGAGCTCCAAACAGAGGCACGGTAGTGTAGAGTGCCGTGCTGTAGAATGTCCCTCAGGCGCGGTAAAGGCGAATTTTTAGTTCAAGAAATCAAATTTTCTCCAAATTTCTGCTGGAACTAAGTTGCTAAATAGTTACTAATTATTTTCCTTGACCTTTTGCAGGGTTTTGCAACTTATTTGAAGCAAAATGGTAAGCTGGAAAGAAAGGGAGCACGAAGTGGATGATTTTGCAGCTGAAAATGACTTACCAACCGTGATCGCATTGCAAGAATGTGGTTTGTTAAAGTTCTTTAAAACCAAAGGGATTCGTCAGCAACCCAAGCTTCTCACTCATCTCATCCAATTGTGGGATCCTGATATTCGAGCTTTCCGAGTGGGAGAGCATGTCCTCGAAATTCAAGTTGAGGATATTTATTTCCTCATGGGCCTCTCGAAAAGAGGGGCCCAGGTGAACTTTACCGGATACTCAGCCTCAGAGTCAAGTACAGATGACTTGATTGCTCGGTATTGCCATCAGGGTTCAAGCAAGAAAAGTGGGAAGGTGGCCATAAAGGAGGTCATAGAACTTCCTGTAAAAACCATACTATTCACTATCACGCATGCAGCAGGAAGTGTGAGTCCACATCAGGCATCTCGCACACAAGTGAACCTCGCAGCAGAGTGTATGGGAGGAACAGTATTTAACTGGTGTGAGGCAGTGTTGTCCAATTTGAAAGAACAAGTGCACAAGTGTAGGGTTGGAAAGAACTCCCAATTCGGCTATGGGAGCATCCTGGTCACCTTTTTTCTGGCGAGGGTGCCACTGTTGTGCCCGCAGATATCTAGGCCCCCCCGTCCACCTACTGAGCCATGGATGGCTCGATGGAGTGATTATGCTGGACGTCTCGGAGGACCTCAGCGCTTAGCCTTCGGTGAGGATTTCTTTTCCTGGCTCGAGGAGCAGATAGTTATGATTGATGACTATCCCTACTCTGGGGGAGATTTTCGTGAGGACATAGACTTGGCACTGCCAGAGGACGATGATTGGGACAACTCTGGTATGACATTCATGGATATGTATTTTTCCTTTTTGAATATTTAATTTTTATTACTTTTTCAGAATGTGTAAAAGATGTCTAATGTATGTTCGCATGCATGTTGCAGATCGTGGACCACAGAGACCAGCTGGGTACTCGCCACTACGTCGTGGTGGTGTTGACCGTCAAGCTGTTCCTGACGAGGAGGAGGATGAAGACGAGGCAGGAGGTGTTCGGGACATTGAGAGGAACTTGCAGGGATTGACTCATGGTATCCCTGCTATGAGGATGGATGACATCCCTTACCACCTCCAGTGGCATACTGTAGGTGTGCCTGGTCGTATCAATCGACTTCTTCGCAAGGTGGTTCGAGCTGTAGTATGTTACCACTAGCAGCGGGAGGAGTCCGATGAGGGGCATGATAGGTCTCCTAGATCTCCGTAGATGGTCTTTTGATCTATTTGCGGCATGTACACAATATGTAGGCTTTGAGAGCCAAATTTTGTATATATGGGATTTGGTCCCAAATTTTGTCTTTGACACAAACTTTATGTATTTTGGAAAAAACACTTTTATATACAGTGATATGGACCTATTTATGATCTAAATATTTACAATGACTTGTGCATTTTATTTTTTATGATGCGTTTATGTGTGGGCAAGATGCCAATCCAAAATATAATTAGCCAATGAATCAGCTATATAATTGAATTCCCTTGGTATGTGATGATATGCAATAAAATTAAATGATCGTTCCAAGAGGCGTACTCTCCGAAATAAACGAAGTAGCATAGGATCGCGAACTGTGTAAGCACGGTTTAGATGAGAAACCATGAGTTGGGAGTCTAAAAAGACTGATAAGGAGTCAATCCCAAGTGAAGCAACCTCTGTCAAGAGACCAATGGCTGCATGGTACTCCGCGATATTGTTGGTTGCAGGACCTAAACAATTGGCTCCTGAAGAAATCAACTCGCCAGTGGGGGAATAGATTACCCATGCTGCGGAAGCAAGATTCCGGGTATGTCGGCTTGCACCGTCGGCGAATCCAAAGTAAGCAGGCATCTGCGCATAAAGTCACGAGTCAAAGTAAGAGTGGATACATGAGGTCCACGCGCACACCAAAAAGAAAGCAAAAGCAAACTAAGTACATTATGTACAACAAGTAACCCGCGTAGGGTAACCTCATGCGTAGAAACGTTTGAGGTATAGCCCATTGCGGGGTCGTGCCAATGGCGTACCATCACAATTGATTAGTTCATAGGCTCCTTTTTCTAAGACACGTTTTACAATGAAGGGGCCGTACCACATAGATTCAAGTTTACCTTTTCCAAGCTTATCATGCATATGATCATATGTAAGTACGAGGTCACCCTCATTGAAGATCCAGGGTTGAACGGATTTGTCATATTGAGCTTTGACGCATTTTTTGTGAGCTTCATTAGCCAAAGCGGCATCGCGGTGGGTTTCATCTAGCTTAGCTAGGTATAGAAACCGTTCCTCTTCGGAAGTAGTGTGTGGAAGTAGCTCTATGGCTATCTTGAGTGATGGAATTTCACATTCAATCGGCAGAATTGCTTCTAGGCCATACACCAGTTGGAATGGTGTAAACCCAGTAGCACTTTTCATTGAGGTTCAGTATGCCCACAGTGCCGAAAACAGAGTTGAGTGCCAGTTAGATTTCTGGGTACCCACAATGTGCTGAATCATTCGTTTCAGGACTTTGTTAATGGCTTCAACTTGGCCATTAGCTTGTGGGTAATACGGGGTTGAGTTTTCATGGTGAAAACCCAGTTTGGCACTTAGTTCTTCGATCATATGGTTCCTGAAATGGGAACTGTGATCGGTCACAATAGACTGTGGGACACCGAATCTAGCTATAATATGATTGAATATGAACTGCGCTGCTATTTTGCCGTCTTCGGCATATGTAGGCATCGCTTCAGCCCATTTTGTAAAATAGTCGACAGCTACTATGACATAGCTATGCCCCCCGGCTGAAGTGGGCTTACAGTGCATGAAATCGATGCCCCATTTGGAAAAGGGGCCGACGGCAATAACAGGATGGAGTGGAGCAGGATGCGAGCGTGTTTTTCTATGAAAGAATTGACATGGCAGACACTTCTTGACTGTTTCAATGCAGTCTTTGAAAATTGAGGGCCAGAAGTATCCTGCTCGTAGTATTTCCTGGGCCGTAGCCATCCCAGAGAGATGACCACCACATGCTCCAACGTGGCAGTCATTGAGAACGCGTTCCGCCTCATCTAAGGTTAAACAACGTCGAAGGACGGTGTCGACACCACGCCGATATAGAGTATCGTTAACTATGAGGTAGTATTTTGCGTGATGTCGAATGCGTCGCTGTTCATCGCAAGTGAGGTCGGGATGGAAGCGTTGGGTTTGGAGATATAAAATAATATCCCTGTACCATGGATCAGACATGCTAATGAGGAACAATGATTCATCAGGAAGAGAATCAATGGGCTCGGGTTGCTCAGTAGCATGGGGCAAGTTACAAATTAATTCCGCGAAGACCAAAGACTTCTTGGACTTAGCCTTGACAAACTCCAAGTCAAATTCTTGAAGGATGACAATCCAACGAGAGTATTTGCCCCCAAGCACCTGACGTGTGAGGATGTAATACATTGGGTTGAAGTCGGCTATAACAGTGGTCCGGCGGAGTAAGATGTAATGGCGGAATCTCTGGACAGTAAATACTGTTGCCAGAGCCAGTTTTTCAACATGTGAATAGCGGGTTTCGGAGTCAAGAAGACTCTTGCTGAGATAGTATACCACAAGTTCTATGCCGTTTTGGTCTTCCTGGACCAGCACCATACCAATGGTGGAAATCGAGGCTGCGAGATAAAGAACATAGTCCCGTGTGTAATCGGGGGGTTGAATCACAGGATCTCTGGTTAAGGATGCCTTTAGATTGTCAAAGGAGCGTTGGGCTTCGTCATCCTAGATGAAGGGAACATTCTTCTTGAGAAGCCACATGTATCCTTTTGTTATCTCGGACAGATTGCAGATAAAACGGCGTAGAAAGTTTGCATGCCCTTGCAAACATTGAAGTTCTGGAATATTGGTGGGTGAAGGCAGGGCTACAATAGCTGCTACCTTTGCAGGATCTAAGCGTATCCCGTCTTTGGAGACTATGAAGCCTAACAGTTTCCCGGCTTCTACACAGAAGACACACTTATGCGGGTTCAAACGTTTATTGTAGCGACGACACCTTTAAAAAATGGTGCTTAAGTGGTCTGGATGGTCTTCCCGAGTTCGAGAGTGAGCGGGAAGGTCATCAAGATATGGTTCTACAATATGTTTCATGTCATGAAATGCGTAGGACATCGCCCGTTGGAAAGTTGCCCCAGCATTTTTCAGGCCAAAAGGTAACTTTCGATATGAAAAGATCCCCCAAGGGCAGATAAAGGTCGTTTTGTGCTGGTCAGCTGGGAGGATATCGATCTGATTGTAGCCAGAGAAGCCATCCATAAATGAAAAGATCACACTCCCGGCACAGTTATCAATGATCTAGTCGATAAACGGAGTTGGGTAGTTGTCCTTTGGACAAGCCTTGTTCAAATCACGGTAATCAACACAGACCCTAATCGTTCCCTGTTTCTTGGCTACGGGAACGATGTTGGATACCCATTCTATCAATGGGACAGGATAGATAAAACCAGCACGCAAAAGTTTTTCAACTTCTGCTTTGATGGCGGCTGCCTTACGAGGATGGACGGGTCAAAGATTTTGCCGAACAGGTCGGGCGCCAGGGAAAGTTGGGATTTTGTGGACCACAATCGAGGGGTCTATCCCTGGCATTTCTTCATAACTCCAAGCGAAAACATCGCGGAAAGTTTTGAAGTAGGCACTATAGAACTCCGTTTCGAGGGGAGTACATGTTTTGCCGATGTGTACATTTTCCACGATACCATGCTTCACTGAAATATCGATGGGAGTGGTTGCCATAAGATTGGCCAAGTTTCCTTCTAAAAATACCTCGTCGAGGGAAGTGGGGAACTTGGTTCGAACCATCCCAAGTGAAGTGCTGGGTTTTGTATCAGGCTCAAGTGGCTGAATAGTGGGGAATGAAGATCGATGATGAAAATCTCCCCATGGTGGCTCATCACCGCACATAACCTCCATAATTGATTTGTCGGTGGGAAAAATCAAATTGAGAGGATCGAAAAGTGGTGGGTATGGATGAGTTTCAGCCGAGAGCTGTGCCACGGTGTGATTAGTAGAACAGTCGACCCAATCGGTGGCTGATTGGATCGCGCTGTATGTTGCGAGGTTTCTGTTCAGAGGCATAGAGTTGCCATAGTTTTCAATCTGAGAGGGACTCGAAATCACCCATGAATCATTGGACGGGGTGATACTCGATGAAATCATGTTAATTGGTTGAACATGGGTTCCCAGCTCTGGAAAAACTCCAATGAGGGATGAATCCTTCACGAGACCAACAGCTACGTCTTGGAACTGGTACCGTGGTTGATCCAATAATGGGACGGTGTTGGCGGAGTTTGGATGGGAGTCTGGAATACAGTAATCCAATTGATCAATAGTGACAATTTTCCCTTCATGAGGGAATTGCACAATCCAGAAGACTGTAGATGCTATGGCGGTCATGGCATAAAACCAGTTCCGTCCAAGGAGGAGATTGTAGTCCAATGGTGCATCTACGACTTCAACGTGTACGGATACTGTTTTGCCCCCCAGTTCAACACCAATTGAGGGAATGAGTCCATAAGGTTGAAAACCGTGTCCATCAAACGCCCTGAGAGTAGTAGGAGAAGTGGTGACCTCGGGTGAGCCTAAGGCTCTCCAACAGTTGAAAGACATGATCGACGTGGAAGCACCTTCATCTAATACAGTGCGATGGATGGTATTTCCACGGATTTTTGTATGTACCTGGAAGGCTAACTGATGAGAAAGTCTAGGTTTGGCGTGCTCCAAGTTAAACATGATGGAGTTTGAAGTAACTGGGTCCATTGCCCCCAGTGCTGAAAGTAGGGTTCTACACTACGTGGGGCAGTGTTGGAGAACCTCAAGAGTTGACATGGTGCAAGGTGCTTGAGCCAAATCCTCAACAATGTTGTAGTTTTGGGCAGCTCGCGCATTCGGATTAAATGTCGCCTTTCGTATGGTGCCCTTGGGTGGGCGTAGCACTGTGTCCATCAGCGGCCTCTCGATATGGAGATGACCATTAGGGGGGGGAATAGGAATCGGATCTTCAACAGGAGATTTTCCTTTGGCTATCTCCGATTGTTTGTTTGAACTTGGAGGGTTGTCATACGTCTTTCAACGAGTGGTGATATGAACCTCTTCGTTACTAGTCATCAGGATTTCACGGTTTGTGGACGTCTCTCCGCGGGTGGGATTGGTCGGGTTGCCCCCTTGTGGGGATTCTTGGGCATCCATTTGCTGTTGTTGTTGGGGGAAAGGGTCAGTTAACACTGCCGGGCGAGAGGATCCTTTAACGAACTTGTTGACCTCGTCCTTGTAGGGACAGTCACGCGTATAATGATCATCTTGACAAATCAAGCAGGGAAACTTAGCTTTTCGATGTGGTTTCTGGTCGTTCTGGGTGGGTTGTGGCTTGGGGTTCTCCTGTTGGTTTTTCTTGGGTTTACCACGATTGTTTTTCTCCTTTCCCCCGAATGGTTGTGACGTAGATTGGACTGCGTTCACTTCGGAGGAAACAGCAGGAGAAGTAGTTGTTTTTGAAACAGCCTAGGTAAAAGCAGGGGAAGCAGAAGCTTGTTTTCCCGTCGAGTTGGTAGTAGGCTGGGTCTTGACTGAACCGACAATACCATCAATGGGGGGTTCAGTGGTAGGCTTTGTTGGATCAGTGTGAATGCAGGAGGCATGTGGAAGAAGTTCATGTAAAGTACCGGATTGAGTGTATACCAAATCCATGTACTGGGCTGCCGAGATGGCTTGTTCTTCTGTAACCGGTCTGCGCATAGCGATATCTCTGGCTATGGGAGGAAAAAAGGATTTTGTAAACCAATCAGCAAGTAGCTGATCCAGAATAGGTGCCTTTATTAGCCTACGACGTCGTCACCACTCATGGATGTGATCCGAAATGTGTGTAGAAGTGGTTTGACGCAGTGAAGTTAATAGTTTTGTTCCAGTCTCATACCGGATGGGGAGCTGGAAATGAGTCAGAAACTGCATAGCCAAAGTGTTGAAATCACGAAAAGAGTGTTGTGGCAGCTTGATGTACCATTTTGCTGCCGCTCCGGTGAGCGTACGTTGGAAGAGCCGAAGTCGGATGGAATCATCCATCAAGGAGTTGGATGAACACCAAAGATGGAAGGTCATCACGTGGTTCTTGGGGTCTTCCCCGGGCTTAGCATCGAACTTGGGAATGTTCGATGGTAGTTTGGCTGGAATAGGTGGCCAATGAGGTTCATGCCATATAGGATCGTTGATAAGCCTCGACAAATCAGGTAAGTCAAGTGTGGCCAAAAAGGGAAGTTGACGGTTGGTCTGTGGGTATGAGTAATAACCATGTGGTGCAGAGAACCTTGGAGGGCCCTGCATAGCATACTGCTGTGTGTTATACCCATATGTGTTTCCCGCAGGAGACTGCTGGAAGTTCTGTGGATAGTAAGCCATCTGGTTAACCAGTTGATTGTAGGCAACCGGTTGGTAAGTGTTCTGCTGAGTGGGTATGGTACCCTGAGGTTGTTGATACCCATGAATGGTTGTTGTTCCTTGTTGGGGAAAAGTTCCTTGGAATTGTTGTGTTCCAGGGATGTTACCACTATACTGTGTAAGTGGGGGGTTTTCCCATAGCAAGGTTGGGGGGTGGCTGCGACGGTGGTGTCCATGGAAGGCTCGTTCCTGCTTGAGGAGCGAGTGGGAATTGAAGTGATGGGTTCCACGTAGTTGTAGCAGCTGAAGGGTAAGGGAAGCCAGAATTCAAGTTGGGGGAAATCTAAGATTGCCCCCCATCTTGGTTCCAGTTTCCAAAAAGTGAGTACCCCCCACTCTGTGGGATTTGAGGATCCCAAGAAGGAGGCATGCTTGACGGGGGAGGTTGAGAATGAGGTCCAGTTGGAATACTGGAATAAGGTTGCCCGCTGCCAGGTATGTCGTACATACCGTACTGAGCAGATGCTGCTGGTTGGGATAGTTGTTGGATAGAACCAATAGGTTGTCCGCCAGTGGATGGGTTGGATGGCCCTATGAGAGGAGGCTGTTGAGTAGGAACGGGGTTCCCAACAAAAGGTTGTCCTCCAACTGGTTGGGTTGATGACCCTATGGGAGGAGGTTGTTGACCAACAATAGGGTTCCCGACAAAAAGTTGCCCCCCAGCTGGTTGGGTTGATGGCCCACCAGGGAGGGTTTGTATGTTGGAATTAAGGGCCATTGCAGTCGGTTGTCCACCTCCTTAAATGGTGTAAATGGTAGCTGAAGGTGATCCTCCGGTCGAAACGGAAGATCCAGCAGTATGACTAGGTGTTCTTCCGCCGCTAGCCAAATATGATAGTGTGGATTGGCCAATGGCGCCAAAAGTACCGATTTGTGGAGGGGGTCATCCGTATCTGACAGGTGAGGATGGAGAAAAAACTGGGTTATCCCTCATAGAATGAGCACCAAACATAGGTGATGACAGCAAATGTGGGGAATTTAGCCCAGGGGTATTGGTGTCGTCCATAACATGTTCACTGATAGGAGGACCGTCGAGAACTGGGTCCGAGTTCATATCCTGAAAAAGATTTTGGGGGTCCGGTGGGAACCTAGGTATAGTAAAGTCCGAAGATCCTGAGCCGTCTGCAAAGGAGTGATGAAACTCTGTGCTAGACGGGATATTGGGAACCCTATAGTCAGAAGGACGAGAAACGGGGGGGTATCTAGACACTGTTGAAATCATTTGCTCTGTGCTGCGTCTAAATTGTGCCGATGCTAATGGAGAGTTCGCTAGGCTAACCATACTAGACTGGATGGAATCCATGATTTCATGTCCTGGTGGGAGGTTGGGTAGATCTAAAATACGAGGTACGTTGCTAGAAGAACTTGTCTCCTAAGGATGAACACTGGGTGACGTAGTAATAACAGGCGGAAGTTCCGCTTGGGAAGTGATGAAGCCATAATCAGGTTCAAAAGCTGTGTCAGGGAGTCGAGTATCTTCAACGATTTCAACGTATCCACCTGGGATTGAAATCAAGCCAGGTATGTCCTAGTCGGACCCTTCTGTGGTACCAACAGATCCGTCTGTATCATCGTGAAAAGTGTCTGATGGACGGGAAGTGTTGACATCCGGTAGAAGGATGACCTCTGGTCTAGTACTTTGGGTTGTACTAGGTTCAGCTGCTGTAACTGTGTCCACTGTAACAGATAAATCTGGAATGACAGTGGGTGAGGTGACAGTGGAAGTCTCAGACGTGCTAGTGGTTGCAGAAGCTGCAATAGATTCTGAGACTGTGCTGTGTGTAGCAATTACGGGCGAAATTGAAGATGTTGTACATATCGGCGGTGGGATGTTGCCTCGACCAGCACCGCGGCCAGGAGGAGCAGGAATGCATGATGCAGGCGGACCAGAAGTCCGTGGCGGTGGTGGTGGCAGAGGGCTTAGGCCCTGTGTTCTTCGTGATCTTCGTGGTTGTTCTGACATGATGACAGGAAAATGAAAATCAGGGGCAGTGTCGTAAACAAAGAACTCAAAAACTCTAATGCAGCCGAGTGTGCAGAAGAGGAGCTAGAAAAAGCAAGGCTCACAGGCCAAAAAAGTAAGCTCTAAAATCTATACTGAGACCGCTGTCTCAATAAGCGAGCTGATGCAAAAAATGGCCAGAATGCCAACAAGCAGTCCCTACAAAGAAAAAATGACCCTCTATGAAGATGAGATACCAAGCAAACTCCTAACTAAGAGCTGGAGACCTCAACAAGCTGTATCCTTCGCAAGGTGATGAAATCCAAGTCGAACAATACAACATGAGAGACCGATATAAGAATGATATCCCTCTACCGAAAGGGATCCTGGGTAAAAGAGCCCTAGTAGAATAGATATTAAGCTACCTCGTTCATGACACGTCGGAAAATGTTTTGGGCACTTCATCCTTCCGAAGAAGACAGCGATCGATGTTGCCTTAGGGCTAAGTGGAGTGCGGTATTCCACAAAGTCCATCCGGTTCTCAATCTCGCGGTCGTTTAACCCCTGAAAGTTAAAAACAGTCAGGAGGCCCCTCCACAAACTAGTTGTGACCGTGTCAATAAGTACTAGAGGATTTTAGTTCCCTAAAGACAACGACTATGTCTCAGACGAAAATGACAAGGGGGAAATTATTTTGATGCCTATCCCCGGTGTCCTACCTAACTACCAAATTCTTTTGATTTCCTCAAGTGAGGTTAAAGTTGGTTTAATTAGGGTGATTAATTTTAGTGGTTGTCTTACTCAATCAGGTAGTGGACGTGGAACTTGATGGTGTTATGACGACTCAAACCATGCAAATGAGAATGAATAAAAAATGAGCCTTTGTCTTCGATGAAATCTAGCTAAGGGAAACATAGAGTTTCTTCGATCAAATATGCATGAAATTTTTCACAAGCAATCAAAGTAAAAGATTTTTCTTTTCTTTTTGTAAACAAGCCAAACTGAAATAAACACTCCTTTTAATGCACTGATCCTACAATCTACAATGCTTCAACTATGAGAATTTTTGTGGCAAAATCAATGATTCATTTCCTAATGCAAGATAATGCTGGTAGACTTTTTCAATATAAACAACAAAATTGTTCTCAAATAATGATCTTTTTAATTACTGAGAATGATAAAAATAATGTGACTGTAAAAGCTACAGGATTCAGTAACAGAGAACAGTGGTGTTGAGTTGGTTGTGGTGAAAAAATCAAGTCAATGCAATCAAACTGGAAAAATGACCAATATGTCAAAAATGCCACTAATTCAATCAACAATCAAGCTCACAAACTGGGAAATAATCAGATCACACAGACTGTAAAATAAACAGGATGTTGACAGGCAACAACAAAGACTACCTAAGGCAGAGAGAGACTCAAGAAACCAAGCAAGTATAAAAAATTTAAAAACTTGCAGACACTACCGCGGGTCAGGGTCTGACTGGAACGCGGCACAGTAGGAGTACTGCTCTGGTACGAAGGTAGAGAATGCGGTACTACCGCACTGGAGGCAGTTCAGAGGGCGTGGCACTGTGGCAAGGTAAGGAAAAAGCGCAACTTGAGAAAATAAAATGAATTTTTCAGGGTTGTTGCTAACCCAGGGGACTCAGTGATCAGACAGGGAGAAAAATACAGTGAGGAGTGGTGAATAAAGGTCAAAAAAGACCAAGATTCAAACTGGTTTGAAGTGCAATAAAACAAATCACAATCAGTAGATGAGTGACAGTGAACTGAATCAATCAAACAGAAATCGAACCCAACGGAGTCGCCATTCTTGTTATGTAGAATTTTGTCCTACGGATAAGACAAAACTCTCTTAACTTTAAAGTAGACTTTAAACTAACTCTAAAGCAAGAAACAAGTCAAAACAAATGCTACCTTGAAATTCCTGAATTAACTTTTACAGCAAGATTAAATGTATTTAGACACGATGAGAGATGAGACACACCTTTCAACTGACGTTTGTCTCGCTTCTAGTTCTTGATCCAAAGCTCTGATGTAGAACCTGTTAAGATCACTCAAAGAACAAACATGCAAACTTCCAAATACCTTGAATGTAAAGGTTAGATTCAAATCCAGATTAGATACATTTCATGCTAAGAACTTATACTAAAACACATGAAATGGGAAAGACAAGACAAGTTATCTTATTACAACTTGAAGAATGCTTACATAGGTTGCTTGATGTCCAAGCCAATCCTCCAGCTCCAAGTGCCTTCTCCTCTAGCTATCTCAACAATGCTGCAAGATCATAAGTTTGGTACTTCAAGAGTCCTCCCTCCCCCCATGGAATGCCTCTCTTTTATAGTGTATGGTAGGGTTAACCAACAAGAGAGATGGGTGGATCTAGGGAGAGATAAGTGGATCAGGGTTTCTAAACACAGAAAGTGAGTTGAGATCGAATCAAGGACCCCAATCTTCCATTATCTTCGAAAATCCAAAATCCCACAAGCCATGGAAAAAAGACTAATAAAAGAGTACCGCGTCCTGTAGTCTTAGCACAACGCAGTACTACTGCGTTCTGTGGAAACATCATAGTGCGGTAGTGTGGATTACCATGCTCGGATGAATGAGCAAGGCACGGTAGTGTAAGTAAATAAAGTCAAATAAAGTCTCAGCTGGGTCAGAACTTGTCAGGGTAGATTTGCCTTCAAGGTTCATTCATCTTCTGGGTGGTTCAAACAGCAGGGGAAGTGTCGTCAACTCTGTTTGTGGTGGAGATGCGACACTGTGGAATATAGAGGTATAACAGTTGTACAGTGCCATAGGCCACTTACCCATCACATGCATATTAGTAGTATACTGTTCATTAATGCAATTATTCTAATATGCATAATACACAACCTAAGTCTAGGAACATAAGCATATTCATCATTTAACAACATTATTCAAACAAACAAATATGTATGAAATAGCAATTCAAATACTTATCTTGTTTGTCTGTTGGGTTGACTCCCTCTGAATTTCTTCATCCTTGCAGAAACTACTGGAGTGTGCTCCCTCTTGATCTTTGCTTCCTGGATTACTTGTCCTTGAAATTCTATCCATCCTCGATACTATGCATGTTTACTAGTATCATCATTGTGTTACCATTGAGATCTCAAACATAACCATACATTCATTAGTATAATCTCAATACTATCAAAACACAATAATCTTAAACATGTATAGTTATGATCATTTCAAGCACAGATAATAAGCATTAGGATTCAATGTTTTAGGGAAGACTTCTCTTACTCATGCATATTCATATTTGACCAAAGGACTTTTCTGGTTATTTACATCATCAATCAAAGTAAGAAGCATAATATGCCTAAACCCTTGATTAATTACATTTCTAACTTCATGAATAATCATTATCAACCATGCCATGTATACTTATATAAGAGATCCTAACAGAAGGTAGGATTCTAACTTGATATAGGAAAAACATACCTGGATTAGCATGCCAGCTAGTTATGTCTAACATACTCGCATAATGTCTTCTTGTTATCTTCAATGACTTGTGCTAGTAACATGCATATCTCATAGGTTAACCATTATAGAACCAAGTTATACATACCTCGTAAGTAGATCTTCTATGTGATCCATGGCAATGGATTAACCTTTTTCTTCATGTCACCATGGTCATATATTCTTGAACTAGAACATGATTTGTCTTTCTTGATGTACCTTTCATGTTAGCGGACAACATCAACCTCATACAACAACACAATGCATTAGTACAATCATAAGTGTCAAAACCCTAATCAATGAATATCTTCTATCGTGCGTTCATAATTTTATTAAGGTCATACGACAAGTCTAAAGTTAATCAAGATTGTACTAACCTTAATGAAGACAAAGATACCATAAACTTAATCATGAACAGATCTCGAAACATACCTGGATAAGTCATGCCTGTCGAGATTTCTTGTAATCTTCTTATGTAAGGCCTTAGCCTTATCTCCCTCTGAAACTAGAACTTCTTTACTTATGCAGGTGACCAATCCATTCTCTTCTAGGATTAACCCAATCCATTTGATTTGCATAAACTAGATCTAGAGCTGGATTAGGGTTTGTCAGAGAAATCCTAAAAATTCAAACTTTGAATTTCAAACTTCTGAAATGATAGAAAGATGCGCCTTGATGAGCTGATCAAGCCGGTATACTCATAATTTGAAAACTACAAAGTTTCACCCCTCAAAATTGTCTTTGAAACTTCTGGATCTTCTAGACACGATCCCGAACTAGGGTTTGATAAAGCCCACCCTTGTGCACAACCAAAAGGTTCAATCCAAAGCTCTAAACTTCTATTTTTCTGAGGAGCTTCCAACCGTGGTCATAGACTTAAAAAATTCCAACTTTTGCAAAAGCCCTAATTTTCCACTTTTCCAATCAAAGTCCCGAACTAGGGTTTGATCAAGTTCGGCCTTCTGCCCAACCAAAAAATTTGATCTTGGTCTCTAAATTTTGATTTTGATGAGTAGCATTCAGCCGTGGTCTCTGATTACAAAAATTCCAACTTTCTCTGACACCCTAATTCCCGGAGCCATGAATGAAGGTGCTCAAAATCCAATTCTGTTTTGACAGAAATATGCACCTGATTGTTTCTAGCGTAACTCCAAAGTTACAAGTCCACAGGGCCTGAAACTTATACCTGTGGTATCGTGACCTGTCATCTGTCCAACCCCACAGGTATGACCTCAATTGGATTCTCTGAGAGAGAGTTATGCCAAGTGTCGTAACGTGACCTATTTATGGGATAAAATAGGAGAGTGAACTTGTACAGAGTGCCGCATGTCACTGGTTCACTTTCGGCCTCTGAATCTTCGGCCTATGAAAGTACAATCTGTTCCCTACCTGTCACTTTTTACTAAATTTCATTTGGAGCTTCCTAGTCCAAGTTATGACCTTTTTTCCTAGGTCACCTGTTTATGACTCAGATCTAGAAGAGGCATAAACCCTAGACTGTATAGATCATAAAACACAAAGTACAACGAATTAAGAGTTGTCCTTTGGACACAAGGTACATGGGGATCTTATATTCGACCTGCAAAATGTTTCAGATCCGAAAATTTCACCAAAATGGATTTATAGCGAAAGTTCTACAATGACTGGTTTTTGCTATATCAAGCCCTAGCATCACAACAAGTGTCATACATGCCATACCATGCCTTCTTTTAGGCTAGCTCAGATACCATGTTAGTTTTTTTCAGAAATTTCAATCTGATCTAGGATCTTAACTTAGATAATAACATGTACAACATATCTACATCATATCTACAGCATATCAATCATGGATACAATAATGCAAGCACACAAGAGACACAGAGTTTCACCGGGGAAAACCAAGAAGGTGAAAAACCCTGCAACTTCCTCAGAGATAAAAAGAGCAATGATACAACCAAAGTACAAGAGATAGTATTCTCCTATTAGTAGATCCTTCTCCTCACAAGTGAGCCACTTTCCGAATGAGAGAAGTGTGAGTAAATGAGTGATCAAATAGAGATCTCCCGATCTCTATTTATACTTGTCCTATCCTGCCCAATAAACTTAATGGGGCCGACTTGTCTAGCTTAGCCTAATAACCCATGGTTAACTTAATCCGGTCCAACCCCACACTTGGTGGGCTAACAACCCTTTTACCCACATGACTCATACAGGGCCGACCCCATCAAGGTGGTCTAATAACCCATCAAGTATAAGTTACGACACTTACAATATAAATGACGACAGTTTCGTATAGAGGAATAATAACATTTCGATAGGAATACAAATACTTTCGTATAGAGGAATAATAAAATCTCTATAGGAATACAATATACATGGGTGAAATACATTCCGAAGTTATATATACATCAACAGAGGCCAACTGCTTCATCAAGCCTATCCAAGTACTTGGACTTTTCAACTGCACTAAGAGGTTCTACCATCATTCCATTGAGTATTCTGGTGAAGCTCTTGGTTCTCATGAAGAGAGCCATCTTGTCTTTCCATTCAACATAGTTAGAAGATGTGAGCTTTAGATCAACATATTTAGTCGAATTGTTGAAGAAGAATTCAAATGGGTGAATAAACCTGCAAAAAAAGAAGAGTTTTTGTTGATGGAGAATGCTACACTTCGAATGAACACGACCTTTTGAACACTGAGCACATAGACTAATTCCTTCACACCTAGATAGATCTCACTGGATTTCTCCAATGAATTCAAGTAATATCACTAGGATTTGTTGTGGAAAATCAGAGGCTTCTGGTGCTCAAGTGAAAGATAGCTGCTCAAAGAAATGCTGCAACTGCTGCAATTACTGCAATTCGAATAGTTGCTGACTACTTTGATACCATGTGATAATCTGCAGGGGATCTAGCAACTGTAACAAACTCACAATCAAACTCTCAAGAATGTTGCAAAGAAGAAGATAAGCATGCACTCAATAATCACTCATAAACAAAGAATAATGAACAATAACAGTATCATACAATGAATAATGAATGTAAAGAATGTGATACAATAATCTGTGATGGAGCATCATATAGGATTCGAATTATCCAAGTATGGAATTCGAATTTGAACTCAAAGTCTAGCTTGGATAACTATGGAGACATCATCCAGTAAGTGGTATCATTCATAAATGGTAAGAGTCAGTCAAGTGTGTCCAACTGAGTCTAACAGAACCATCTACGCATAAATCAGGGAATGGAGACTCCAAGGGGGGCGCATGAGGCTGTCATAGGGTTAAGTGGCAATCCAAAACTAGCTAACTAGGAGCTATAGGTAGTTAGGATGAACAATTAGTGGAACAACTACTCAATCCATGCACTGACTGAGTGATAACTCCCGGCAGGTGAGATAAGGCACCCTAAGTAAGTGATAACTGAAGGTAGGTGAGCAAAGGCACACTAACTGAGTGTGGTAGGTTAACAAAGGCGCACTTTGCATGAATAATAGTCAAGGAGGGTGCATCGGGTAGGTAGGAGGCCAAATGGGGGCTAAAGACAAGATCTGGGGAGCTAAAAGTGAGCTCTAGGTGTTGGGAGGACCATCCATATGATTACTGGATGCATGCAACTACATGCAAATGCATGACTGCATGCCTGCATGATGGTGTGAATATTCCGATAATAGGAGGGAGGCCTCAAACCACCATAGTGTATATTTTATCACTATAGTTACAAAATATACACTATGGTCACTATGGTCAAGTTATATGAGGGAGGCCTCAAACCACCACACATGAACTCTCAAAGGAATCCTTCGCTTCTTAGTGGGGATATGGGTGCCATGATCAATATTGCAAAGGGATAAGTGCATGTAACATTATCCATCCTCATCCTCACCATTCTCATCCACCTAATTACCATCCTCATCCTCATGTTAATCATCCTCGTCATCGTCATCGTCTCCACATCCTTGTTCTCATCATCATCATCATCATCATCCTCATCCTCATCATCATTGTTGAGGTATTTCAAACCAAAGATGGTTCTCATAGTCCAAGCCATGATCTAGGGTCAAAATACAAAGTCTTACACCTTAACATTTTCCTTTATGGATCACGGGCCATGCGTAGGGCCCCTAAATCACATGAGTCCCATACAAAGAATTCTTAGATTACAAGTGGGGAATTATGGAAATTTTGATATTTACGACATCAAGGATGGATCTTGGATCCTAACCCATGGCGTTAGATCAAAATATAGGTTATTAGGATTAAAAATTACCTCAAGGACTCATGACCTATGTGAATTGACTTATTTAGTCTCTTGTGGTTTAGTTCCAGACTTGTGGGTGACAAACCCTAAAATTAACTCATTTTACTTCTTAGTAAGGTAGGCTCTAAAGTTAGATAAGAATAGGAAGTCTCATATAAATAAAGGATCTTAGCATTCATTTGACCTATGGGAATTGACCTATACCACCACATAGGCCTTAGATAAGGAATCTTTAGCTTATGAGTATGACATTCACCATTTTTAGTATTTTCATGTTGTGGATAGTTCTAAGTGCCTACGCCATGGTGTAGGGCCAAAAGGAAGGGTCTCTTGAAATAATTTTTTTTTTGAGACTCATTGGCCATGTATAGGGCCTCATTCCATCATACATTCCCTACATAGGGAGTATTTTGTCTATGATCAAGTTCCTATGGATTTTTTGGCACTATTTTTTGTTTGATGAAAACCCTTCTAGCGATCATTATGTTACGCCCCAAATTGTCTACATCGTGTCTTTCAGGATATACTAGAGTGAGGGGTATTTTACCATTGTAAAAGGACAAGTATGAGATTTTTGCAAAATTGTTGGTCTAGGTGCGCTCAAGACCAATGGTATAGTCATGGGAAGTCCTCTTGGTTTTAATTCTAAGAAGTGGTTGCATAGTGGAATTTTGACTGCCCCTTGATGGGAAAAATTCCCCCTTCGTGTTGGGTCATTTATGCACTAGGTTTGTGTCCCATGCTTCTTGGGATATTGGACCCATCATGACACATGGATTAGGGGATCCTAGCCACACTCATGTTTATGCTATGTAGAAGGTGATTGTGCATGTAAGGCTTGTCATACTCAATTTAGAACACCTCATTTATGCCCACTTGGACCTTCCTTTTTTTGTATGACACCTCCTCTTGGTTCACATGTGCTCACTTAATCATGATGTCATACACTTCAAGAATCCTTTATTGACCTATATTGGGCCTATATTGACCCCCGGGGGGTTGGAAACTTGTTGGGAAACATTATAAGCATGACCACCATCTATTTGAGGGTTGCAATAAAGCACAAACCAAATCTAATTCTACATTTTCATATCTGATTTTATGTCTTTTTTTCACCCTATTTCATATCCCGCTTACTCTATGCCTCAGGGTACACCTTATATGGTAAGTTAGTGAAGCTTTGTTGTCCTTTTATCAAGTTTTTTGAAGTGTTTTAAATACTGCAATATTATAAAAACTGTAACATATTGAAGTCTATCTTTCTTGGAATATGTGACAAAGTGATATAACTCCTACCTCTCCCTTAATCCTATTATTGCTTTCATAATTGGACTCCATAAGGAACCGATGTTCATTGAGAGGTATCTTGGGAAAGGTGTTTGTGTGTTGTTTTAGTAATTGTAGATATTATTCACCAAATTCTAGAGACAACCCCTTGGTCTTAGGAGTTGACCTAAAGTGTTAAGAAGCTAGGTTGTGTTGACATTGGGAACTCATTGCACTGATATCCATGCCTTGATCAAGGGTGCTAATTTTAGTGGTAAAATGTTTTGGTCCCATTGTTGGGGATGCTTGAAAATTGTTGCATGACAGTTGGGATGTGTAGTTGCTCAGGTCAAAGCTTTCACCCCCTTGGGAAGAATGACATATTTGGTAAGAAAGTTAAGGTAAGTTTTTTATTTATGCTTTGATGATATTATTATTAAGGACTAACCTTGCAAGTCTTATCTAGCAACTCCAGTGAAGAAAAATAAGAACAAAGAAGCACACTTTGAGACAAAAGCCTTAGATTTTGATGACCTTATCAAGTGTAAAGGTGAGCACATTTGTTAATTAAGAAGAAGAGCTCATCTTAGGGACTCCACATATTTTGGCATCAATAAAAAGATTACATGAAATTTTTTAATGAACCATAGATGCACAATTGGTTTGATACACTGTATTTCTAAGGGATCTTGGGATATCCTAATCAATTTGATGGAGACAATTGGAGCAAATGCATGCCGAAATTCCATGGACATGACGATTTAGTTGAATGGAATATTATATTATTCATGGGATCCATTTCAAAGTTGAATGTGGTACATGAGGACACTAAGATGAATATGTTCAATATATCTCTTGATTTTTCCAACAAGGTTGTGAAAAATTGGTACGATGGGCTTCCTAAGAAATGAATTCACTCGCTTGAAGAATTTATCAAGGTTTTTTGTGAGAGATGGGATCCTTTTTTCAGTTGGGATATTGGGTATTTCAATAACAAAGGAACTTCTAACCCATTGCTTGAAGATGAATATAGTGACGAATGATCAACCCCTATAAATATCTCAAGAATGAGCCATTGTTGAAGAACCTTCGGTTGAGTATTTTGTCAAATAAATTGGGGAATTCCACGATGAAGATCAAGAGAAGGAGCTTGAAGATGAAACATATTTAAAAGAATAAAAAGTCTAAGAAGAAATCCTCGAGGATTTCCATCCCCTTGTTAATGTAGATCAAGACGAACATAAAAAATATTTTGTCAAGGACATCCATGAAGATAATGAAGATGATGAAGAAGTTGTCATGGAAGATCCATTATCGAATGAAGAGAATGTCAAATATATGGCTGAAGGAGGTATTGATGACACCTCTCCTTGTCTTTCTCATGGTGACGAGGGTTTGACAAGCCTTCTCGTTATCTTTTGATTTTGAAGGATTGCTTTTCAAATATGATAGGATTGAGGATATATTTGCTACTGAAGATGGTTTCCATGGATATGATGAGGATGAGGATGATCATAATATGGATGTGGATTATTGGAATTTGTTGGAGAACCCATATATGATTTTTCTAACGAGGGAAGTGTAAATTTTGAAGAACTTGGAGAACCTATTTTTGATGAGGATCCTTGTGATTTGTTTCAGCCATGATTGATCACCATTGATGATGAAATAGGGTTGCATACAAAGGTTTGTATTGCATATCTTGAGTAACTAGGCTTACCCTCTCCTAGGGTGAATCTTTTCTAACACTTTCAACCATGCTCTTCAGGGATTGATGCATGTTTTGGAAAAAAAGAATATGAACAGCCTCTTGTGAAAGAGATGATGCCCAGGAGAACAAACCATGAAGAAGACCTAGAAGATCCAAAGAATGAAATGGTTTGTTGTCAAAATGATGGAAATCCCTATGCATGCTTCACCATTGATGTTGTTGATCTGTTTTGGAGGACGAAGTTTGATGGGGTTAAGTCTTAGTTAGGTATGGGTGTAGGTATTGTATTAACTTATCCTTATGTCGATAGTCATTGTTTCTCTTTCTTCTTAGAATTTGAAGGTACTAACAATGTGGCTGAATATGAAGCTCTCTTGCATGGCCTTGAGTTAGCTAAAGATTATGGTATTATTTTTTTAGATATTAATGGAAATTGTGATTTAATTGTCATGCAAGTCAAAGGAAAGTTTTCATGTAAAAATCAAAGGCTAAAAGGGTACATGTATGTAGTACGATTGGCCACATAAAATTTAAGCACATTATTTTTACAAGAGATTCCAAGGGTCAAAATCAATTGGTTGATTCCCTATCAACAACTGTTTTTGTTCTTCACCCTTACAACGTAGTCCTAGAATCAAGGAAAGTATAAGTAATTTTTAGACCTTTAGTTCCTGATAACTTTGAAGAATGACAGATTTTCGATGATGATGAGTAGATGCACAAGTTTATGAACAACATGGAAGAACTATTTCAGCCTTAGCATCCAGGTCTCCTTTCTCATTTTAAGGATCATTTATGACAACAAACAGAGACACTGAGCAAGAGTATGATGATGGTATTTTGTACTTGATCTCTATCCAAGCTTGGATAGAGGGGTATTGTGAAAGGGGCCCTTCTTCTTGGAAGTAATTTAAAGGCATCCAATTTCGTGATCTTTTCCATTTTTCCAGCCTAGGATGATGATATTGTTCTTCTGACAAGGAGTTCCTATGATCTCAATAAGTAACTAAAAATTCTCAAAGATTTTTTTCTCTAGTATGGGTATGCCTGTTAACACCGAAAAACAAAGCTTATGCTAATCAAATCTAAAAATATCACTTATGGTAATTTCATGTATGACAACAACTTGGATGAAGTGACTTCATGCAAATATCTCAGAATCAATCTTCATCATAAGATTAATTGGAACTATAGCATTGAGAAAATAATTAATGGAGGGTGGAAAGTTTACTATGGACTTGAAAACAATTGTAAATCAATATACCTACAGCTTTGGGACATAAAGAAACTCCTCTTTGGGAGTCTTATCACCCTTGTTATCTTATATGGATGTGAAGTTTGGGGCTGCAATTTCTCTAGAGAATCATTGAGAAGGATACCAGCCTAGATCCAAATCCTAGGCTCTATCAAGCGCCGAGAGGGATCAAATCTCCCGAGGTGCAAACCTCTACTTGAATAGCTCCTTGAGTGCAATACCTGAGCCACCTAATCATAATCTCTAAAGTCTCTAGTTTAAGTCTCATATTTACTTTTTACTTTGTATTATTCTTTTTTGTTTATGGGCCACATAATATTTATTACGTTTTACTTTGTATTATTCTTTTTTCTTTACTTTGTATTATTTTGTTATTGGACAAACTTGACAAACACTTTAAAGTATCATATTTACTTTTTACTTTGTATTAAAAGTAAAAAGTAAAGTCTCTAGTTTAAGTCTCATATTTACTTTTTACTTTGTTCTATTATTTTTTGTTTATGACAGACATAATATTTACCACCTAATCCTAAGCTCTAAAGTCTCTAGTTTAAGACTCATATTTACTTTTTACTTTGTATTATTCTTTTTTGTTTACTTTGTATTGTTTTGTTACTAGACAAACTCGACAAACACTCGACTAACAAGATCTCCCTCATACTGGGTTATAGAGCGCCTCTCGGCGCAATAAAACATCCAAAAATGATTCATAACATATAATATAAAAAATTAAAGGCATTACACCCTATCCTATCCTCCTCATAGAAGTGAGTCTCTCCTTGATTGAGAGCATGGTTATGACTAGGTACCTAATGTACAAGAACACAATAAACACCATGGGAGACAAGAGGCTTCTTAAGATTGCTTCATACTCTAGTCAAAACCACATATGACTTAAGAAAGGTTGGGATAAATATGTCAAGTCTTCGCTAAATCATTAGGGAGTCAAGGATGAGGTCACTTTGTAGAATAGTGATACTATTAAAAGTATAGGAAAAGACATGGTGTGATAAAGAGTTACATAAGATAAGAGAAAATTAAGATATTATAAAGATGTGATCAACTCTAATCTAGAAGATCAAAAGTATCTCTTTGTTCTAAATAGTGTGAAGAAGAAAATCAACATTGCTAAAAATTAAGAACAAATTCTCACAAGCTCGATATTGAAACAAGGCAGTGCACAATTCTTAAAATCCCATGGGATGAAAGAATTTGTCATCTTTGCCACATCAAGAGGATTGCAGTTGAAGATCACTTTCTCACACTTCCTCATATAATTTCCTATGTACACCTGCATTAGAGAGCAATTTCAAAACATTTGATACAACACTAACCTTCCTAAACTTTTAACTCATCACAACTATGGTGATTTATGAATGCTTATTTTAAAGCTTTTCAAATAAAAAAAGAAATTTCTAGAAAAACCCAAATAAATACTTACATTTTTTAATGTTTGATAAAACAATTTTTTTTATTAATAACTATCATCACGATCATCATCATTACTATACAAATTCTTAAATTATAATTAAATATTCTTACATTAAATATACACACAAAACCATTTTCCCTCTCAAAAAATTGACATTTAACTAAATGTCAACACTACTTCCCAACAAAGATCATTTTTAACTAAATGTCAACACTACTTTCCAACAAAGATCATTGTGAAATATATTGATAATTTATTAGATTTTTGAAATATCAAAACACCTTAATTAACATTTAGTTCAAAACACCCTAATTAACATTTAGCTAAATGTGAGGAGTGCTTTCCAACAAAGAACATTGTGAAATATATTGATAATTTCATGGATTTTAAATATAAAAAAAAAGGTATCTATAAAAAAAATGATTCGATAACACTATGGTCCAAGTTTACTTTAAAAACACCATCATTACAACTACCACCACTCTCACTCATCCCCACTTCGCTCAAACTATTGAGTCAATTCAGTTACTATTTTAATTAAAATGGACATAGCATTAAAAAGGAATCTCATGAAAAGAGCCCACCAGGCCACCACCACTCTTAGTGATCCCCACTTTGCTCAAACCATTCATTCAATTCATTTACTATTTTAATTAAAATGGAGACAAGGCTAAACTCGAATCTCACTATATAGTCACTATATAGAGACAAGTTTCGACGATGGAATGAAGTTTTGTTTTTACAAATTCATTACAAATGTTACAAGTTCAATTTTTTTTTTCTTAAATTTATAAAAATTTTACATAATTTTTTTAAGTTTTTAACTTTTTCGAAATATATTTTTCGTATTTTGATTGGAAATCTTTAAAAAAATTTAGAATCACATATATTAGCTATAGAAATTCCATAATTTAGATGTCATGAAATATTTAAAAGTCAAATCTATTTATAAATTCAAAAAGTTAAAATAAATAAACTACTCCATTTATAATTCCATTTAATTATTCCAAATTTTATTCACTAAATTTTTAATATAAAAATACCAATCATACAAAATTTAAATAAATTTAAATTAATAAAATTTAAAAAAATTCACCAAGAACATTTACCTTCTATATTTTTAACTTAATTCTCATTAAAATAACATGTAAATAGCCACGTGGTCCACGTGGTCTTCTTTATGTTGTGAGGAGGAGTAGTGTGAATTGAAGATGAGAACGAAAGTGGACCTAATTTTCTTTTAATCATTGCAAGCAATAATGAGTTTCTTGAGTGGATTGGCTTTACACGTAGAACCACTCTCTGTCTTATCATCTTGATTCTTCATAAAGCCGTGCTCAACTCACCCAGACCACATAGCCAAACCCTCATCGTAAAGCCTTGTTGAAGCCACCAAACCCTAATAGTAAAGCCCTGTTCGCCCTTTCTTCGTTTCTGTGAGTTGAAGATTCAGAGGTCGAATCTGAAGAAGGAGCACACAATGTCTGACAACAAGTATCCAGCACCAGCTGCAGGCTACCCGGAAGGAAATCCTCCGCCAGGTTCTACTCTCCTGTCCTTCTCTAAATTTTTTCAATTGTTTGGCAAGTAGTTTTCATTTACATTGAAAGACTTTCGATGTGGTTAAAGCAGGGTATCCTACTGAAGCTCCTCAGCCGCAGTATGCTGAAGTCCCTGTCAAAACGCAGACGAGAGAAGAGAAAGGATTCATTGAAGGATGGTATGAATTCAGTTCCAATTTTTCACTATTGTTTATGTATATCGTATGTTCAATGATTTTGTGTTCTTGATTTGTTTTCTTGATTTCCAGCATTGCTGCTTTATGCTGCTGTGTATATCGTATGTTCAGTGATTTTGTGTTCTTAATTTGTTTTCTTGATTTCCAGCCTTGCTGCTTTATGCTGCTGTTGGCTGTGCGAGACATGTTGCTGATGGCGAGGGTTAGAATTATATTTCCGGGCTGAGATGAAACAGATTTTATGGCTTTACTATTCGATTTTATAAAGTAATTGTGTTCTATTATTATTTACTGTAATATATGATTTTAAGTTGGAGTGAAAATGGATCTGTTTCTTAAGGTTCAGTATAGATTTCTTAGGAGTTTGCTGTTGAATAAATAAACAGAGTTTTATGGATGTAATTTGGTTTCAAAATCTTTAATTGATGTATGTATCAGTATGGCTTCTGTATCGGATTTTGCTGTCATTTTCTAGTTAAGTTACTCTGTTGATCATTTCTTGTTATGTTTTGCTATAAGTTGAAGGCTTTTTTGGCCACAATTTTCAGGAGTCCCAAAAAAAAGCCCTGATATTTTCATTTTAATTTTTGTGGAGGTTAATATAAGGCTCAGCTTAATCTTTAAGGTGTTTTTTATGCGTCTTGATGGACTGTTTTAGTTTTATTCTCATTTCAATTTGCAAGACTGGTATTTGTGGTTGGTACTCTTTTACTGTGCATCGCCATGATTCCAAAATATCTTGTTGTTCCCCGTGATAGTGAGAATTTCTTTACACTTGAATTATGGGAATTTTTTTAGACTTGAATTATCTCGATTGATTAATGCTTTCAAAATAGTGGAGTTGCATAATGGTGAACTCACTTAAGCTCTTTACATTAAAGCTGTGTTAAACACACAGGCCAATTGATCCCGAAAAGAAAGTCAATGTATATGCATAGTTCGTTAGCTTTACAGCAATTACTTTGAAATATTGGGAAAACTTTCGAGGTGTAAAGCTTTTTAAAACTTTGTAAAGAAAGGTTGTATTTCAAAGATTTTGATGCAGATTGACATTGATAAATTTGAAGTTAAAGAAGTATATGATAGTTTTTCTTTATTGTAATTATAACATAAATTTACATTTAATGGAATTTAATCTATCTTGACACTTCATAAATCGGAATTTAATCTATCCTGACACTTCATAAATCGAAAGGTCTTCATATATCGGAATTTAATCTATCCTGACATTTCATAAATCGAAAAGTTATGATGGATAAATTTAAAGAAGTTACGATGGATAAATTTAAAGTTAAATGAATTTATGTTATTTTATTTTATTTTAGTAATTATAAAATAAAATTACATTTAAAGAATTTTATGAAAAGTTATGATGGATAAATTTAAAAGAAGTTATGATGTATAATTTAAAGTTAAATGAATTTATGTTAGTTTATTTTATTTTATTAATTATAAAATAAAATTACATTTAAAGAATTTTAATCAATCTTGACACTTACACTTGATAAATCAAAAGTTATAATGAATCTATTATGATAGTTTATAGTTTATTTTATTATAATGTGTTTTTTAGATTTTATTTTTTTATTTTTTTAAAGTTAATTTATGATTTAAATATAAATATGTTTACAAACGATAAAAATAAATAATAAAAAAGTATTAATAAGATTCAAATAATATTATTTTATAGTATTATTGGGTAAGTGCAAGTTAATGAGAGTCATAGATCTAGGTTTAAGTTTTAAGTTTTATTTCATAAAGGAACATCCATTTTTTAATTACTTTTCATAATATTTTATTTTATGAGCCACATGGATATAAATACTTTGCATATTTTTTATTTTTATTTTATGAGTCAACATGAATTTTTTTAATTATTTTGTTAGGAACTAGGCTGTAAAGCACCTCATTGGTGCTACACGCTTACTTACACAAGATATCTTGCATTGAATTAAAAAGATGAAATGTAGGAAATTGAATTAGGTTTCCGAATATTTAATTTATGTATTGAAAATTTATATAACTATGTCAAATTTAGTCTTTTCTAACAGTGGATTTTTATCTTTTTGGCACATGATAAGGTATATGTTTTTGTGGGTGCAAATTTTGAGTGCCTAAATGATGGTTTTGGGCTACAAAAATTGGTAGACATGTAGATAACACATAGCACTAATGCAACACTATTTTTCCAAAATTAAATGTTTATTTATTTTTAATTATCTAACTGATCAAACCTCGAGAATAGTACATCAAATGTTCTGTCCCATCACAATGATGGAAGTACTAAGGTTGGATAAGTTGGCAAAGGACAAGATCATAGCCCAACAATGCTCCAAATCCACTTTTGTTCCATTCAGAAATATGGTTTCCCAATAACCTCCCATGACGCCATCTTCTAGAGAAACTCCTATCAAGCATTTGTCTGAAGCAGAGATGCAGGCACGTAGAGAAAAATGGCTTTGTTATAATTGTGATGAGAAATTCACTCGGGGACATAGATGTGTTGAGAAAAATCTCTATCTCTTGGATGTGGATTCTCCACCTGCAATTGAAATTTGTGAAAAAGCTCAGGATACAGTAGATGATCATGTCGACATTCAATAGCCTCCTATTGACCCTCCTTCTTAGGCCGACCATCCAGAGATATCTCTCCATGCTTTATCTGGAGTCACCACTCGATAAACAATGTGGGTCAAGGGTTAGTTCAAGAAGCTCCCTCTTACAATACTCATTGATTCTAGTAGCACTCATAACTTCATTGACCCTCGGAGCGCCAAACAGGCTAATTGTTTTATCCATCCTTGCTCCATCTTTGAAGGCATGATTTCCAATGGGGGCACCTTACCTTGTAAGGGGAAGTGCCGCAATGTGCGTATCTCTACCGGAGATTATAACCCGTGCGCCGACATGTTTTCCCTGTCCTTAGGTGAATGCGATGTGGTTTTGGGCACTCAATGGTTACGCACACTTGGATCCATATTATGGGATTTTGCTGAACTTTGGATGCATTTTTGTCAATGGGAATAAATACACGTTGAAGGGCTTACAACAAGGGTCTCTTAGCATCATTAGTTCACATCGCCTAGAAAAAATCCTTAAGAAGAATTCACATGGTGTCATTGCTCAACTCCATTCCATTTAGATGCAACCATCAATGGTCTCCATTACTCCTTTGGATCTACAACAAATTTTGGATAAATATGCATGTTTCTTTTCTGAACTAGTGGGATTGGATGGCTACTACCACAAGTTTGTAAAGGGTTACGAGAATATTGTAGCTCCATTAACTGCTCTCTTGAAAAATGATGCTTTTACATGGACACATGCTATTGAGTGTGCATTTGAAAAGTTTAAACAAGCTATGTTTACTACACATGTTCTAGCTATGCCCGATTTTTCCAAGCCCTTCACTATTGAGAGTGATGCTTGGGACAATGATCTGTTAAGTTTAGCCTAATTTCACAAGCAAGATCACTGAGACCTGTGGGCCCATAGCCCACAGGTCTCAATGATCTTGCTTGTGAAATTAGGCTAAACTTAACATGGTATCAAAGCTATCTTGAATAGGACATCTTTCACAAGGTGAAAATACCTCTCTCCTCCTACGGTGAAAACTAGGGTTTCTGCAAAAGTTGGAATTTTCAGAATCTGATTGAATGGCTGGATAGTCCTCCTCAAAATCAAACTTTTGAGCCCTAGATCAAACTTTTTGAGTGGGTAGAACTCTGAGAAAGTCAAATCCTAGTTGGGTTTTGGACCAGAAAACCAGAAAAACCAGTAAACCAGAAAAAGTGCACACCTGTGCACTAGAAAACCAGAAAAGGTGCGAAGATGAGTTCATGGTATCACCCACAAATAGATGGTCAGAATGTAGTTATCAATAAATGTTTGGAAACTTCTCTTTGCTGCTTCACTTCCGAACAACAACATCAGTGGGAAAAGTGCTTCCCTCTCGTTGAATGGTGATACAATACCTCCTACCACACTGCATCTAACATGACCCCATATGAAGCAGTCTATGGTCTGGCATCGTTAGTGCTTCTTCCACACACCACCACTAGTTCACTAGTTCAGGAAGTTGACAAAGTTCTTCGAACTCGAGATCAGATTCTTCGTATTTTGTAGGACAATATTCACATGGAAAGAAATCGAATGAAACAACAAGTCGATCAACACTGTTCTGTGCGCACTTTTCAATAAGTTGATATGGTTTTTCTTCATCTACAACCTTACAAGCAATCCTCCCTGAAACTCAAAGGACATCATAAGCTCGCTCTAAATTTCTATGGGCCATATAAGGTTTTTTAGAAGATTGGATTTGTTGCTTATAATTTGGAACTCCCTCCTTCTTCCCGCAATCATCCAGTATTTCATGTCTCTTGTCTAAAAAATGTTTGTGGCACCAACATCAGAGAACAAATTGTTTTACCAGAACTGGATAATGAAGGATCCATCACAAAAGTATTAATTCAGTGGCACAGAATGCAACCAGAGGATGCTACATGGGAACCACCCCTTGAGATTCAACAACAATTTCCACATCTAAATCTTTGAGGACAAAGCTTTTTTTAATGGGGAGGGGATGTTAGGAACATGTGTCAACCCTTCTCTTTACTTTGTTAGTATATTGTATTATCCCACATTGTTAGTATATTGTTGTTGGATGCATATGCTTTGTAAGTCATCGCGTGATTATATTGTATTATCCCACATTCATGGGGAGTAATAGTTGTTTAGCTTAGACTTAATATAAGTATGTGTTGATGCCAATGAAGGCATCCACAAGTTATTTGTATTGAGATTTCTCAAAGGAGGTTTCCCTCTCGAAGTGGCCCACGATTAATAAATCCCTTATGTGTTCTGATATTTCTGATATATCGTGCATTTTCATCATTTAATTGCTGGAGTTTCCTCACAGATTACAAGTACATGAGACTTTATTATAAAATATTATAAATGTAACACTATTGATATTTTATAAATGAGACTTTATTTTGTCAGTTCTCTACAATCCTTATATATCTCGCGAATACCAAAATTGTCTTAAGTTTGAAAGTTGGACTAGTAGCTCACTTTATGATTTAAACTAAGAACTAAATTTATGATTTTATGAAAATAATCTTAAGGTATGTGATAAGGACTTTACAGTTTGTTTCAAATTTAAGAAATGTAGGAAATTTCCACTAATTAGTTTCACTAATTCAAATTGTGAGAGACTGTAATGATATGAAGTCTACTTCCAGCTATATGCTTATCCTTGGTTGTAATGCCCGCCTCAGTACATCGACCGACCGTAGACTTGAGGACACTTGTCAAGTGACCCAATTGAATAAATTTTAGTAATTGGTCCTTTGAATATTGAAAATGCTTGAACGACTGAAGAACGCATGATAATTTGCATGACGACAAATGAAAAATGAAAACGATGCAATGAATGACACTTATAGAAATTGATACCTTACTTAATAATGAATGCTCTACTTAATGATTAGTGAATTTATGAAATGAATGATGACTGAATGTTATATAGAATGATGAATGTTAGATATGCTCGACTGACTGAGATAGAATGATGAATGTTAGATATGCTTGACTGACTGAGATAGAATGATGAATGATAGATATGCTCGACTGATTGAGATAGAATGATGAATGATAGATATGCTGAATTGAGAATTATGAAATATATATGATTAAATGAAATATATGCTCGAGTGAATGAGAAACCAGGAAACGAAAGTGATTAGATGATATATGTTAGATTGAGAAATTATGAATTAAAAATGATTGAATGAAATAGATGCTCGACCAACTGAGATATTATGATGACTAATGAAAATATTTGATAGTGAAAATGAAGAGTGATGGAGATACTCGACTGACTGAGATATTATGACAATGAATGATGAAATGATTTGATAGTGTAGCACTATTTATTGTGTGCTTGAGTGTGTGTGTGAAGTGGCAGGTAAGATGATTTATCGACTAACTCACCACGAAATTATAGGGTTCGTAAGAACTGAACGAACACATAGGAGTACGACGACAGACTGTTGACCCTGAATTAGCACTTCACGCAGGGGTTGGAAGCTTGCGAGCTGGCCCGACGAAGCATGTGACATACGGGCGAGGCCATACTGACTTGGTCGCGTACGAGAGTTGAGGGTCACATGATAAGGAGAATCTTATCCCTCAATAGCCCTTAGTCTCCAAGAAGTGTAGTCGAGAGATCGCGGTAACGACTCCCCAATCGCTACACAGTTCTCCTCACAAGAAAAAAGAAAATGAATTGTCGGAAGGGCCCGTCGAAGAGGTACCTAGACAAGAATAAGAAGAAAGAAAATGAATTGTCGGAAGGGCCCGCCGAAGAGGTACCTAGACAAGAATAAGAAGAAAGAAATGGAATTGTTGGAAGGGCCCACCAAAAGGGTACCTAGATAGGAACATAAAGAGATTATGAATCAATTTTTCATAATGGAAATCCCACATGTAAAGTAAATAAAAACAATAATAAAAGAAGAAGTTCATTTTATTTTATTATTTTTGAAAAGGAGAAAACTTGAAAGAAAATGAAATATTTATTAGAAGAAATATTCTATTTTATTTTATTGTTTTGAAAAGGGGAAAACTTGAAAGAAAGTGAAAGATTTATTAGAAGAAATATTTTATTTTATTATTTTTTTGAAAAAGGGAAAACTTGAAAGAAAGTGAAAGATCTATTAGAAGAAATATTTTATTTCATTATCTTTGAAAATGGGAAAACTTGAAAGAAAATGAAAGATCTATTAGAAGAAATATTTTATTTCATTATTTTGGAAAATGAGAAAACTTGAATGAGAAAGATTAATGAATAAACTTATTAGTAAGCAAAATACAACTAGGACTCTAGTAGAAACTACTCCACCTACATCCCACTGATTTAGGGATTAGAGAATATAATTAAGGAGACAAAAATGAGACATTGTAGGGATTTAGGTGCACACTTAATGATAAAGTGACACTTGTTTTATGAGAATAAATAATTGAGAATTATTAAATTAAATAATAATATTGCATGAAGAGACACTTGGTATGGATATTTTGGTTATAAAATAAAGGGAGGAGAAGGAGAATGGACTCTCTTGCTCGCTAGTGCTCGACGGGCACCGTAATTGAGAAATTATCTTGTGATTCTTGTGAGTTGGGTTTAGCATTCCGGGGATTAGGGGATCCCCGCGGAAAGCTTGCATGGTGTGTTTTTACGACCCCAAAATGCTAGGGGGTTCGAGGGAAAGAAGAGTACCCCCGATATGGTAGGGAGGTCAACCGAGAGGTCTTTGGTAAATCGAGAGTTTAGATGGCTGGATCAAGCGGCAAGGGATGTGAGCTACAACAACCTACAACCATTGAAATCAAGTAAAATGTTCCATTTTTATGTACAAGTTGAGTTTACGCATTTTTTTTTATTATGGTTTCATAATGATTTTCAAGATTTAAAATTTTTATATGACGTTAGTATTGCATAGATAGTCTATTTGAGAAACCTCGAAAGGGGGGGTCCCTACATTTGGTATCAGATCATGGTTCTAATGGTGGACCTAAGGGCTCATGGTTGCAAGCAAAGATTTTACTAGTTACAAAAATAGGGGTTATATGGCAAATTGATACCCCTTTAAATCCGTTGTTAAATTTAAATTTCAATCGTACATATCTAGAACTGGATTCCCTATCTGTTAGATCTGTAATGTGGATAGAAATGTATATGGAATCGCATGATAGTTTTCTAACTAAGATGAATATGTCATTAGATAGTAGATCGGAAGTAGAAAACTCTATGAACAGAATTTCAGAAATCTTCCCTAGTGAAATCTGATATGTAGATCTTAATATAGAAATCGATGCCATATATACAGACAAAGATTAAAACCTTCACATATGAAAAGAAAATTAAGTTTTAGTTAGTCTAGATCTCTACCCTGTGCGATAAATGCCAGAATCGTTAAAATTAGTAATCTAGTTAATCGTTGTACTTGAAACTTGTTGATATCCGGCTCTGTTGAGGAGTTTGGGGTCTGGGTTGCACTATTTTGATCAGAGAGGAAATGAATTCGCAGATTCTACAAATCGAACTTCTTCTAGTTCTGCGTCTATTCACACAGATCTGTAGTTTTATGTTTCAAAAATTATACTTGTGTTAATTATATATATCGAAGAATTAAGTCGATTATACTCTATGTCAGATATATATTGAATGAATAAGTCGGTCATTTCTGCAAATTGAACTTCTCTTATTGTGTGCATTAGACATACAGGAAGGATATGGATTTTAACTATCCATAAGCAACAAATATTAAATCTTCAATTGTACTCCATTAAGCCGGGGCGATACTACTTCAGGCTCAATACATTTAATAATGATATCGTAGGAAGAAGCTATGAGTAGAATGTATATTTGTTCTAGTTGCATATTTCAGGATTCGAGTTTACTCTATCCTTTATGTTTTGAGAATTGTGTATTTATACTCTCTTTTTTTTTAAACCAGTAAGTAAAGTTCAGATATTGGGGTAGTACAAATATGATGGAAGTATTGACTCTTTAAAAAAAACCATAGATTTTGTATTTTATACTCTGAAGGTAGTGATATTTGGTATTTTACTCTATACCTAAAATAAAAGTCATAATTCATTCAGGTTGTTTATAATGAAAGTTATGCAATTATTTTTATTATTTTTAAATTATGCGTTTGTTTTTAAAAGAAAATGGATTTCTTTACAGCCATGTTGGAAAAATTAAAAATTCAATTATTTCGGTATTCGTAGAATTATGTAATCATGCCCTAGTCAATAGGAATTGTAAATTTTTGTTTATCTTATTCATCGAAAAAGGGACAAAATTTACTAAATTGAAATATTGTAAATTGTGCATTGTTTCCCATTGAAAGAAAATGGAATTCCTACTAATGCATGTTGAAGGAAACGTGATACTAATTATAACGAAGGGGTTTTAACATTATACAATGTAGGATTTAAAAATTCACCTAGTTTTATTCTTAGTAAAAATAATGCAATTTCAACATATTGAAAGAATGGTAATTTTATGTAATTACTTTATATTGGGAGGTTTTGAAACACCTCCTTTGCAAAACTAAGAGATGACCAGACTTAATTATATTGAAAGGAATTATAAATTATGTGATTATTTCTTAATAGGAATTGTAAATTCATCTTTTGTTATTGAAAAGAAAGGTAAGTCTTATTGCTTTGAGAGGCGCTCTACAACCCAGTATGAGGGAGATCTTGTAACATGCGTCAAATGTTTGTCAAGTAACAAAATAATACAAGTAAACAAAAAAATAATATAAAGTAAAAAGTAATAAATATTATGTCGGCCATAAACAAAAAAGAATAATACAAAGTAAAAAGTAAATATGAGACTTAAATTAGAGACTTTAGAGCTTAGGATTAGGTGGTAAATATTATGTTGGTCATAAACAAAAAGAATAATAAAAAGTAAAAAGTAAATATGAGACTTAAACTAGAGACTTTACTTTTTACTTTTAATACAAAGTAAAAAGTAAATATGAGACTTTAGAGAGTTTGTCGAGTAACAAAATAATACAAAGTAAACAAAAAAGAATAATACAAAGTAAAAAGTAATAAATATTATGTTTGCCATAAACAAAAATAATAATACAAAGTAAAAAGTAAATATGAGACTTAAACTAGAGACTTTAGAGCTTAGAATTAGGTGGCTTAGGTATTGCACTCAAGGAGCTATTCAAGGAGAGGTTTGCACCTCGGGAGATTTGATCCATCTCGACGCTTTATAGAGCTTAGGATTTGGATCTAGGCTGGTTTATTTCATAAATGGTGAGTCATATGTCATTATCATAATGAAGAAGTTACCAATTATAAATGTTGAGAGGACTGCATTCTCCTAACTAATAGGGTTGAGGTAATAGTCATATATATATATATATATATATATATATATATATATATATATATATATATATACACATTCGAGCGAAGGGTTGAATTGAAAATAAATGTCATAGTTGTATATATATATTTATAAGATAGGGAGCTTATAGATGTATTAGAAAGCATGAGGGAATTGCGAATGAAATCTAACTCCATATTTATATCCAAATTGGATTTCTAGGCTAGAAGTGTTACGAATCATAGTCACGAAGATGATTTGCAATTGCGGAGCTTGTTGAGTCAGATCTTTTGAGTTTATTGTGTATGTTAGGAAGTCATGATGGTTAGCTCTCTTGATATAATATATGATGTTGAGAATCGAATAATTACAAGTTTGTAACTTTCAATATTGTTAGTAGTTACATCTCTTAATAAACTCTACGCCGACGAAAGGAGTTAGAAATGTTGACCTACCATGGTGCATAGATATATCCTATTCAGATGATATCTTATGAGAATTACAAACTAAGAATATAGAAAATGAGATATCAGTGTGACTAACATGACTTAACAATGACCCGCTAATCAGAAGATTGTGACTTTGCAAACTTGCCAAAAAGGCCGAATGAAGAGGGATTTCATAAAATCAAGTATGGATATGCTCAACACACTGAATTGAACGCAAAAATGTTAAACTCATGTCATGATTAAACATATATGATAAGATGATTAGTCCCTAAGACAAGACCCAACAAAACTTTATCGACACACATGATATGACTTGGAAGGTCTCCAGAAGGATCCCTATGAAAACATAAACGCTGAAATGATGTAAGAACATGATGAGATCCTTGATTTGGACATGAAGGTAGCGATGAAAGGACTAAGAGATAAATTTTAGTACATTCAACTCAGTCGCTAAGTTACGACACTTTTGTATCGAGTGGAAAATCATTTATTAGCAATAATGGAATTGGATTGGATTTTGGAACATTTGGTAGTCGCTTCCGAATTGTTGAAAACCGTGATTATATGTTACCTATCTATATTTGACTGTATGTCGTATGATGTTCACCTTCTCGTCTAAAGGGAAGATACCCAATTAGATGGGAACCCTTACTTGGATGTGTTATGCTAAATGATGATTTGATAAACTTTTGGGTGGCTATTGACATGATGCAGCTTGTAGATAATTTGGACACTGTAAACCTTCGTAGATGACTAGAAGGTATAGAAAATATCAATTTGGACTAACAATTATGAAGGTATTATTGGATTTGCATTCCGCGAAATTATGATAGAGTTCCTAAAGAGGTATTGGAACCATGCTGAAGAAATAGAAAAATAATGATTAGAACCACCAACACTTATGGCCATGATTGTTTGAGAAAAATAGAGATAAAGACAATAAGATGAAAATGGGAAATTAAAGAAAAGCCTAGCATCCAAATTACTAGAACAAAAGTTAACTTCGGGACAAAGTTCTAATAAAAGGGGGTGTATGTAATGCCCGCCTCGGTACATCGACTGACCGTAAACTTGAGGACACTTGCCAAGTGACCCGACTGAATAAACTTTAGTCATTGGTCCTTTGAATATTGAAAATGCTTGAACGACTAAAGAACGCATGATGATTTGGATGATGACAAATGAAAAATGAAAACGACGCAATGAACGACACTTATAGAAATTGATACCTTACTTAATAATGAATGCTTTGCTTAATGATTAGCAAATTTATGAAATCAATGATGTCTGAATGTTATATAGAATGATGAATGTTAGATATGCTCGACTGACTGAGATAGAATGATGAATGTTAGACTCTGCTCGACTGACTGAGATAGAATGATGAATGATAGATATGCTCGGCTGATTGAGATAGAATGATGAATGATAGATATGCTGAATTGAGAATTATGAAATAGAGATGATTAAATGAAATATATGCTCGAATGACTGAGAAACTAGGAAAGGAAAGTGATTAGATGATATATGCTAGATTGAGAAATTATGAAATAAAAATGATTGAATGAAATAAATGCTCGACCGACTGAGATATTATGATCACTGATGAAAAGATTTGATAGTGAAAATGAAGAGTGATAGAGATACTTGACTGACTGAGATACTATGACAATGAATGATGAAATGATTTCATATTGCAGCGCTATTTAATGTCTGCTTGAGTGTGTGTATGCAGTGGCAGGTAAGACGATTTACCAACTGATCCACCATGGAATTATAGGGGTCGTAAGAATGGAAAGAACACATAGGGGTATGATGACAGATTGTCGACCCTAATTTAGCACTCCATGCACGGGTCGGAAGCTTGCGAGTTGCCCTGGGGAAGCGTGTGCTGTACGGGCGAGGCCATACCTAATTGGTCGCGTACGAGAGTTGAGGGGCGCGCGATAAGGAGAACCTTATCCCTCAGCAGCCCTTAGTCTCGAAGAAGTGTAGTGGAGAGATCACGGTAACGACTCCCCAATCGCTACATAGTTCTTCTCACAAGAAGAAAGAAAATGAATTGTCGGAAGGTCCCACCGAAGAGGTACCTAGACAATAAGAAGAAGAAAGAAAATGAATTATCGGAAGGGCCCACCGAAGAGTTACCTAGACAAGAATAAGAAGAAAGAAATGGAATTGTCGGAAGGGCCCGCCGAAGGGGTACCTAGACAGGAACAGGAAGAGATTATCAATCAATTTTGCATAATGGAAATCCCACATGTAAAGTAAATAAAAACAAAAATAAAAGAATAAATTCATTTTATTTTATTATGTTTGAAAATGAGAAAACTTGAAAGAAAGTGAAAGATTTATTAGAAGAAATATTCTATTCTATTTTATTGTTTTGAAAATGGGAAAACTTGAAACAAAGTGAAAGATTTATTAGAAGAAATATTTTATTTTATTATTTTTTTGAAAAGGGGAAAACTTGAAAGAAAGTGAAAGATCTATTAGAAGAAATATTTTATTTCATTATCTTTGAAAAGGGGAAAACTTGAAAGAAAGTGAAAGATTTATTAGAAGAAATATTTTATTACATTATTTTGGAAAAAGGAGAAAACTTGAATGAAAAAGACTAATGAATGAAGTTATTAGTAAGCAAAATACAACTAGGACTCTAGTAGAAATCACTCCACCTACATCCCACTGATTTAGGGATTAGAGAAATTAACAAAGGAGACAACAAGGAGACATTGTAGGGATTTAGGTGCACACTTAATGATAAAGTGACACTTGTTTTATGAGAATAAATAATTGAGAATTATTAAATAAAATGAAAATATTGCATGAAGAGACACTTGGCATAGATATTTTGGTTATAAAAGATAGGGAGGAGAAGGAGAATGGACTCTCGTGCTCCCTAGTGTTGGACGGGAGCCGTAATTGAGAAATTATCTTATGATTCTTGTGAGTTGGGTTTAGCATTCTGGGGATTAGGGGATCCCCGCGGAAAGCTTGCATTGCATTTTCTTATGACCCCAAAATGCTCCGGGGTTCGGGGGAAAGAAGAGTACCCCCGATATGGTAGGGAGGTCAATCAAGAGGTCTTTGGTAAATCAAGAGTCCGGATGGTTGGATTAAGCGGCAAGGGATGTGAGCTAAAACAACCTACAACCATTGGAATCAGGTAAAATGTTCCATTTTTATGTACAAGGTTAGTTTACACATTTTTTTTATTACGGTTTCATATTGATTTTCAAGATTTAAAATTTTTATATGATGTTAGTATTGCATAGATAGTCTATTTGGGGAACCCCGAAAGGGGGGTCCCTACATTGGTGCAAGTCCAAATTCATGGCTTAGTAAGAAACAATACATTATTGCATTGTCTTCTATATAGGAAGAATACAAAGAAATAATTTAAGAAGTTAGAGAAGTACTATGGTTGAATATACCAATTGGGAATTTGAAAATTAAGGTGATTACATCATTGTTTTGTGAGAACCAAAATGTATCAAATTTGACAAAGAATTATGCTTATTATGATCATACTAAACATGTTTAGGTGTGTGGCCATTATATTGAAGAATTAGTACAATATGGTACCATTGAGTTAATTTATTTTCCCACTTCAGAGCATGTTGTAAATATTGTTACTAAGGCATTCTCCAAACACAATCTTTAAAAGTTCATACCATGACCATTAAAAAGGGATGTGTGATTTAGTTTCACCATTTAAGAACTTTATTGTAAGTATATAATTTTAATGTACATATGTAATCAAATTCCATTAGACGTTTTTATAGGACTATACATGAGCAATCATATTCCCTCTACTTTTTTATACAATAATATTTGTTTCTCTATTTTTTTCTTCTTTGCATTTTATATAATAAATTCCATTACATCGTAGATGTCATTCAAACCCTTGTAATGATTTAACCTATGTCAAGAAATGATTTTAAAGATATGCATTGGAAACACATGAGTTGGAGTCACAAACAAAATATCTTAACTCATACACTGGTTGGTGCATATGACTTTGGAGTCTTGGGTGAATCCATGAAGGTGGGTGTCTATTTCGTGAGAATCGGGTGGCGTTGAATCATGGAGGAAGCTATTTGGCCGAATAAAAATATTTTTTCATCCAAATAACAATATTTATTCGTCCGAATAAATAATTTTATTCGTTTGAATAACCACAAGTTTATTTGGCCGAATAAAGTTTCACAGCTCACTGTTCAAAGTAACGGCGGCCTAGAACTATGTGCAAGGCAGTGTCGGCCGGGAAATTTGTCCGTTGATTTTTTTTGTTTATTCGGCCGTATAATTATTCAACCGAATAATGTTTTAGCTAAATACTTGTTCGGTCAAATAATTATTTGGCCGTATACTTATTTGGCCGAATTATAATTCGACCGAATTATTGTTCTGCATATAAGGTCGGCTACGACCATTCTTTTTCATTTTTCCGCGGAATGCTTTGGCTGTAGGGCCCTGCTGTTACATTGCTGGGACCCCGACTTCGACCCACCTTCTACGTCAATGTCTCCTTGCGTTGCTGCAACATCGACGTCCTCCTACAAGTATGATTCTTCCCTGTAGTGGCTTTCCCTACTACTCGACGTCCTCCTGCCCTACTGCGAATTTGACTCCTTTCTTCCCTGCTGTGAATTCGCCGTCCTTTTTCCCTGCGACTCTTCCCTGCTGCGATGACGACGTCCTCCTACCCTATGACGTCCTACTGCCCTGCAAATTTTCCCTACAGTGCCACCCCTTTTTCCACCACCTTCTATACGTGGAGCGCTGAGTCTGGTTCGAGGTGTTGGGCATGGAGTTCAACAACCTACAATTCGACAGATAAATTTGCATTGCATTTAGTTATTTTCTCATTATAATTAGTTTTGTTGTGTTTTTTGTATTCTAATATCTTTTTGTTTTTGGCAGGATATCGGCTTTCCACTTCGCTTATTTGGTAGGCGTTTGGCATTCGGATTCGCTTATTCGGTAGGAGATCGGCGTTCAAAAGGTACACTTCCCAAACCTGTCTTTCTTCACTCAGTTCATGCTGAAATTAAATATATCATGAACAAACATGTTACTTGTGGAATAATAGTTAGATGGATGCATTTGATTTATGAGTATGAGGTAAGGAAATAAAAGAAATAAGTATGGTATTGAAAGTTCATGAACTCTGTTCATGAACTCATGTCCTTTATTGAACTTGTAAAAATGAGATTGTGACTAAAAAAAAAAAGCTAATGAGACGGTTTTCAAATTAGCATTCAACCTATTTCCTTTATTTTGCGCATGCCCCGACTGAACTACCTTAGGCCCTTAGAGAGAAGTCAATATAGTCTGGTATAGCTAACATAAACAACTAGTTCTGACACTACATCAGCTCAAGACAACACAATACTCTCACTCTATCTCTTTATCTTCCACAACAACTAGGATTCCTTACGAGGATTTAGCAAACTTAGATATGGCATCATCCTTCCTGTCATTCATATATAAACTTAAAATGGAGTTCATGAACTATGTCTGTTCATGATTATGTATATAATATGCATGCAACTCTAATTTCAATAATGGCATGTTTGAGATTTGTATTAAGGTTTGGATTATCAAACCTTGATAGGAAATTTTTTCATTTAACCGTAATCCAATTTCAATAATCACAAATCGTGTATTCATATTGGTGTGTTGTTTATTTTGATTAGGTGAAGTTATCATATACCAATAATCACCATTTTCAATAAAATGACATTTTCTAATGAGATGACTATGCATATAATATGCATCTATATTCAATTTCAATAATGGCATTTTATAATAGATGATTATGTATGTAATATTCATGTAAGCAAATGTATTTTATCTTATGCAAAGTACTTCTAATGAGCATGATTCTAAATTACAATAGCAAGTCTTTAATAACTTAGTTGACAAGCTATTGAAAATTGCCATAGTAATTGGAATTTTATTCAATTCTTGTCTCATTTCTCTAACAATTGTTGTGTGGGTGTGAGGAACATTCAAACTTTATCCTCAAGCCAACCACCAATCTTAATGTTGCATAGCATTTGGTCCCATGGTTTTTAAAGCATGTGGGTTTGAGTTTTTTGTTTTGTATTTTGTGTATGGATTGTGTTGTCTGTTTCAATGAGTTTTTGGGGTCCAACATCAAAATTCCCACCCTAATGAAACAAAACAAATTGTTATACCCCCATTAAATCTAATAAGTGAAAAGTAAGAAATACCACATTGGCGCACCTCTTTCTTGCTCGCACTGACTTAGCCACTTTCAATTCACAAACTGTAAAATAGCTAATAAGTGTTGGCCCACCACAGGGCTGAACCTTATTAACATGATTAGACTAATATAGGAAATATAAGTAATGTACAGAACTCCCCTTGACATGGGTGTTGTACCTCAAATGGTTGGATGGTCAAAATTACAATTGACCATTCGTTTTAGCAAGTTTTCTTCTCCATAGAACACCTTTTCTAATCTTCATTAGTAGTTAGCATAGATGCACCAAGTATCTTCTACCTTCGAGTAGGTCATTGAGAAATGACATGTTGGACTTATGGACTTAGGTCATAGATGCTTATAGTGCATAGAACACATTTTCAAAACTTCATTAAAAGTTGTTGTTTCATAAGTAAAGTTGTTCCATAAGTACAAATCATAACAACACTTACAATCTTTATTTTGACTTATATAACATAACATCTTTCTTTGAGAGATTATGTTAAATATTTGGAATGTAAAAATATCAAAACATGTAGAATTTGATTATGTTATGAGTTGATAGTTCTGTAAATGTAGACATCATATCAAATGGAAAGAGAGGAGTCTTTGAGGCAAAAGCGTAGGAGGTCATCACGGTCATCAGGCATTGGTGTCTCGACTGATAATTAAAGGTTTCCAGCCTCACCTTGGGATTCAAGATTTTTGTATATTTCACATTCATCTGATCACCATCCAGGACAAAGGGGTACAAATGATTCCCATGTATATTCTATGGGAGAATGTCATTCTCGACCTTTTACTGGTATGAACATTTATTTTTTAATACATGTATCAATTGTAATTTTGTGCGTGTTCAAAAAGTTGTACATGTTTACACACAACTGTGTTTGTCTTTGAAGCAGAGAAAGGTTCAGAAGAGGCTCGTAATTATACACAGAGGGATGAGGGTCGAGTAAGGAGGATAGATGTTGAACAAGATGTGGGTGTAGATCAAGGTTCATAAGAGGCTCGTAATTCTACACAGAGGGACGAAGGTCAAGCAAGGAGGTCATATGTTGAACTAGATGTGGGTTGTACACCCATAACAACTTATCCATCCGATTTATCTAAGGATCTTCCATGGGAAAGTGGTGTTCAACAAATGACCTTTGAAAGTTGTAGATCTCACTATGACAAGTTGAAACATGACATTTCTAGTTTGGATCTCCCTCCCAAGAGCAAACAAAGTCTAGAGATTGTTTTGCGATCATTACAAAAAATCATTAAGGTATATGAGGATCTCGGACCAACGACGGATGGTTTTGTTGACTTGATCCAGAGGAGAAAGGCACAAGTGATGGGTCCGGACAAGTGGGTTGTTGTGAAGGAGAGAGTGACCAAAGAACAGGCCGACTCAATGTTTAACTTCAAAGACAGCCTAAAGCGAAAAATGTTGAAAGTTCAATATTTCAAGCACCCTGAACTTGCACATCTATTATATGATCGGTTCCTTGCAGCCTATGTTCGGTTGCCATGGAACGATGAGGTTCCTTAATATTTTGCCAGATTTTTTTATACAGAGTTTTTTTTTTAAATATGAAGCCAGACTATATCGATATTCATTCTAGCTTTTATGGAGATATTCTAGCTTTTATCGATATTCATTCTTCGACCTCCAACCCAGATATCTCTCCCAACCAGGCTTGTGACTTTAAAATCAGAGATGGATCCCACATCACAACTTGGGACAATTGCAAGGGATTCTTTTGCCAAAGGTTTAACGTCGGCATTTGTAGGATTTGATGTGGGATTGTTTCGAGAGAGGGATCGAGCCATTATTCGTCAAAAGTTTGTTTACAAAACGAATGATGAGGTAGATGGAATGAGCATTGAAAATATTAGGGCTTATGCTAAGGTTTGTCGTGTTAAAGCTTTGGATGTCCTATCCTATGATACATCGAGTATAGGAGAGGTTTGTTGTTTATGTACACATAATCTATTTAATTGTTTTATTCATTTTGAATTGAACTTTTTGTTACATTATATCTATGACATTATGTATTTTTTGATGTATAGTAATAGATATATTACGTAAATGTTTATTGGTTGCAGTTTTCTAGAATATTGAATGAACATGATTTTCGACTCTCCAATAGTGAAAATGTAGAAGGGCATGTTAGAGAGGTATATTTATTATTTACATATTTATATTTATGTTTGAAAGATATTGTATGCTTTTTTTGAATTTTAATTTATCTATGTATCTTATTGTTAATGTGACTTATCCATGTAGGTTCATTTGGATTCCAACTTTTTTGATAATTTTCCATGTCTTGTGAGCTCATGATTTCAATTTTTTTTGTTTTGGTTTTAACTGAATTGCTTAATTTTAGTTTATTTTGCTTGCACAATGTTTTATTTATTAACAAAATTTAAATTTTAGGGAACACAAGAACATATGGAAATTGGTGGTGAGGATATAGGTTCTTTGATGGACATGGACATTGGCACTGAGGTAATTTTGTTAATAATTGAACTATTCTTTTCAATTTTTTTTTATAAGTTTAATATTTTAATTTTTTGAATTTAGTTTAAAATTGTTTCAATAATTTATGAGATTCATAATTTGCTTTTATACATGTTGCAGGTTGGGTCTTTTCGAGGCAAAAGGAAGACCCCAATGGAGGATAGTGGTGGAATTTCATTTAGAGAATGATTTTTATTGGTCTTTTTTTGTTTTCCCATACTACCATATTGCATATATCTACATGTTGATACATATATTGTAGCTGTTTTGGATATCCATGAACTTTATTTTTGGATTATATATGTACATTGAACACACATGTCTAGGAACATTTTTTGGGGATTATATACATGTACATTTAACTTAGATATTCTGTATTTGCTTTGAATGATCTAACTCTTTTTGGGGGCTAATTACATAGCATACTTTGTGTGGTAAATGCTTATAATACGATTTTGCATGATGTTCATGAATGTATGTATTATTAAATTTGTATGTACAAGTTACAATTTTCTTTCATATTGATAGTCAATTTTATATCTAGTTTAATATTCAATCTTGAAATGGTTTTAAAAGATATTAATACACATGTTTTAATGTTTAAATTACTTTATTTTATGAATAATACGAAGTCCATGTGATTGTTGTTGGAGCCTGTCCTCACAAACCGGAATATTTTAGATCACTGTGTGATGTAGAACAACACTATTTAGCTGATGTACCTTCTTTTCGTAATTTTCAAATTGCAAATTTTATGGAAAGTAGACATTAAGTATTTGTTGTTTTAAATTAGTTAATAGAATATAGTGTTTTGTAGTTTGCACTCCTGAAATATTTCTTTATTGAATTTCAGTATATGTTAGCCTTAAGTTTTGATAGGTGCAATATAAAGTTACAAGTTTTAAGACCGACATGATTTAATCCTTGAGTGCAGATTTGTAGTATTGACAATTTTTGAGTGCATATATTTGAATTTTTGAGTGAAGATGTAAAAATTTATGAGTGCATGATTTAATCCTCAAGTGCAAATTTGTAGTATTGACAATTTTTGAGTGCACATGTAAAAATTTATGAGTGCAGATGTAATTTTTTTTGAGTGTAGATGCAAAACAAATTGAGTGAAGGTTTCAACCCTCTTGGTTTCCTTTTAATATATGATCTTGGTTTCAACAATAAACTTGAATTTCATATAAATGATAACTTGAATCTTATATAAATGATTCATAATTTCAATTTTTAACTAATGATTCATATGTTCAATGTTTGGGTATAACACTTTTGTAGTTGGTGAACTATAGATGCTGCTGAAATCATGGCAAATGAGGATTTAAGGATTTTTTGTTTTTTAATCATAAGCAAGGATTTCAGGATTGTGAATCTTATGCTAAATTAGAGCAATGATTTTAGACAATAGTTTGATGAATTTTCATTGGTTTGTTGTAAATAACCATTGCTCTAATTTAGCATAAGCTTCACAATCCTGTAGTCCTTGTTTGTGATTAAAAATAAAGTGATCATTATCTCCATTTTCCATGATTTCAGTTATGCAAACTTAACTAATTATGTTCAATTTCATCATAATATAAAATCAAATCTTCATATAAACTAGATAAAATGGAACTAAATTCTATCTACATAAGTGATATTATCAAGAATTCAAAATAAGATCTTCATATAATCTAGATCAAATGGAACTAAATTCTATCTACACAAGTGATATTATCCTTGTGCATCTATCATTTATTTAAAAACAATAGGTTAGAAAAGTTCCAAAAGATTCATGGATCACATTCATATGAATTGTTCAGCCCACCACAAAGCCACTAATGGATCAACCCATTTAATGGATCAAGAATAATAATTTCCCATTATTAAATACATTATAAAAGCATGAAATTGATTCATCACAATCCAAATCTTTTCACGAAATTACACATTAAAGACCACACATATTACCCTAAAATCCTTCAAATTCAATCAAGGTCAAATGGTTTTAAATATACAACCACATATCAAAATTGATAAGGATTCCAATTTAGGATTTCCTTCACATACTTAAATACCATAGATCCCTCACTATAATGTCCACTCAATTAGCTTAATCTAATACTTGTAAAATTACATTTGCATTTAACATTCCATAGTTGAAATATATCATTTTGCAACTTTTTCCAACTTTTATTAAAATTTTCATTACCAAATTATTATCGAATCGATTTCAACATGCTAAAATACAATCATTTAAACTCTTATTCTAGTTCCTATTCAAGATCATAGTCATAATTCTCAATATAAAAATTTATTGTACACAACATTTGACATGCACAAAAACATCGATCAATTCATTTTCGATATACTTAAAAACATCGCAATGGAATGCTGTCCTCAATTATTTATTCATGGTCATATTTGGATAGTTTCCATTTTTTAGTTTTTTTTTTTTTTTTATGGAACTTGTACCAATTTTATTCGATATGCACATACTAAATGACTATATTGACAACATATAACATCAGTTTCATAATCTTGAAAGTAGACATAATTTTCAGTCATATGGGCCTGCTGAAAAAAAAAACCTTTTAAAATGATGGATCCTCTCTCATATGTAAATCCTTTGTCATCATAGTCCTCCAATAACTTCATCTTTCCTTTAGTGCATCGCATCAAATAATATTTCACATTTTCTTTGTTTTCTAAAGGTGCAATTACAATGAAAACATCTCTTGTGCAAATTATAATTGGCGTCAGGGTTTTTAAATCAATTAAATTGACAATACACATAAGGTGATGGAGAACAATGAACAATGAACAAAGAAGTTGTAAGTTCATTACCTTCTCTAACAAGATTTGAAATTCTATCGCCATCAGATGATATTGCTATTTCTTCTGATTCTAATTCTTCTAAGCTTGCTAGTGACATTTTCCCCTTTGGATTAATCTTTGTGTGTTTCCAATGTTTTACGTAGATGTTTGTTATGTTTTCACAAACTTCTGTAGATTCAACATTTTCAGTGCAAATATAACAAAAACATGATTGCTTTCTACTATTAAATGTAAACACGTTTTGGAAGGATTTTGTTTGAATAGAGTGTAAATCTCTAGTCCCTTGTATGGTGCTAGCCTCATATGGGATTGATATATCTATATCTTGGATTCCAATAAGCCAAAAGAACCTTCACAATATATGATAAATAAAAAAGGACGACTTTTAATGTTAGTGTACATATATTAAATAATAGACTTGCAAATAACATTTTTTAAAATTGACAGTTAATATAAATTAAAAAAATTGTGTACATACCTGTGCACATCTTTTGATTGTTGATTATAATCATGGATTAGATGTAATTTACACCATTGGAAAACCTCTACAGCTGAATGAAATCACGTATAAGAATGGTTCATTTTCCATCTTCGAAGTGCTCTTTTTACACATGCTCTTGCACCATCATGTTCACCTTTTCCATGTCCAGTTTCAAAGAAATTCCAGCTATGTTTAATGTTCGATGCTTTATGAAGTCGACATAACACAAAAATGATTGTGAAGATTTAAATTGTCCCGCACATCCATCTGACCATATCCAATGTTCATTTAATTTAACTTCACGTCTTTTTAATGAATCATAGAAAATATTTTCAATACAATGCTGAACAAAATATGTATCGTGTGTATGATCATCCCTGATATAAAAATGATATTCTTTAATCACATATCGATTGCCACATGTGCTTTCAATGCCATCAACATCGTGTTGATAATGTCTATATAGAACATGGACAAATATTGAAACTTGGTCAGAATGATAGTATTCACTTTGTATCTCTTTTTGTGCAGCAAATGTGTAGTTTTTTGCAAAATCAACCACAGACAAAATTGTTCCGGGTGGAAAAATTTCACGAGACTGTTTGAATTGAAGGTCTTTCCATCGTGCTCTATGTGAATGCTTGGTGTATTTATAAATTTCACTTTCAAATTTCTTCAAAAAATATGTCACACATATTTTATCTTCTCGCAAATCAATTCGTTTGGAATGTGCATCACTAGAACTTGTAGCATAATTGTTGTATTCATATATTCTCCAATCAACGGTTACATTTGACAGCGAATGATCATTAATGATCAATAGGATATTTATTGTGGAATAAAACTAGATTTCCACAACGATGACAATGTTTTCCATTAACACATTTCTTATTGTAAAATAGTTCATCGTGATCTCTCTCACATAGAATTTGAGATATGAATTCACGTAATGTGGGTGGAGGTGGTGAATTTGTCCAAAACATTTTACCAAATTCAAGAAAAGTGTTGTAATATAATTCAAATTGCACATGATAACGACAACAACATGTGTCACGTATAGTAATAGGTCTAACATACCATGGTTTTTTTTATGCAAATGTAGTGATTGACATATTAATTCCACTATGATCCTCCTTGAATTTATTGAACAATTGTACTTGTGTCATTTCCATTATATGTCTTGCATGGATTTCATATTCATTTCGTGATACTCTTTGTCGTATCACATCCCTTGAATTTGGTGAAACTAGAGCATGTGCCAACCAATATTTATGTACAATATCTTTAAAACCTTCTCCCATTCTATCTTTGTAAGGATGTCTACAAATAATTGCCCAACAAGCAAGTTCATCATTTTCATCTATTTGCATTCAGAATTTCTTATGTTTGTATAATGTCTTTCTTGAGGTTCCTATTGTTTTTGCTAATTGTGTTGTCAAACGATTTTGTCTAGTACTAGCTAAAATAATTGATGTCTGAATTGCTCTACGTGCAACTTTGGTATCTTTCTTCCTGGATTTTCTAAATTTTTTTATTGCATCACTTATATATTCTATCACATCATGTTTCAATTTCGACTCTTTTGTTGCCTTGTGAATACCCAATAATGACATAACACCTTTTAAGTTATTGGACACTAATAAACATCTCAAAATTTGTGCTTGTCCTGCTATTACATATTCTTTGAGAATATCATCATAAATTTGCATAGCACGATATCGTGCAACATGTATGGCTATTTTTTCTCCATATTTGTCGCAATCAATGTCTTCTAACATTTCATCGTCAATGGTGAAAGTACCTATACGTTAAGTTAAATTTAATTTAACATATATCCAAAAATACATTCATTATAAAAAATGAATTTGGAAAATACATGATATATACATACCAGGTCCAATTTCTGGATCTTGAACTTGATCTTCAATATTGACTTCATCAACATTATCATGTAAATCCCTATTTACATCTTCAACAATGGTCTCTTCAGCTTCAATTTGTTCTTCTTGTACTCTACTTTCAATTTCCATTTCATCAACATTATCATGTAAATATGTATTTATATCTTCAATAATTGTCTTTTCTGTTTGTGCAACCCTTGCTTTTTTGGCTTGATATCTGAGCTTTTCTCTTTCCCTATGAGCATCATCATCACGTTTACGATCACTTTTACTTTGGCGGTTTCTCTTACTGCCCATGATTGTTTAATCTATAGAGGTTAAATTAAAAAATAATCACTTTATAGTAAAAAATAAAAATTAAAGATTTAAAAACAGTTACGAAATTTATAAAAACATGAACTGAAATTTGCTTCACCTTATAAAAATTTTGTAAGAGTCCTTTGAAGAAAAACTCCTTGGAAATAAATCTCTTTTGAAGAAAAACTCTTTGGAAAGAAATAAGAACTCCTTGGCAATAAATATCCTTTGAAAAAACCCATTGGAAAGAAATAAGAACTCCTTGGAAAGAAATCTCATTTGAAAAAACCCCTTGGAAAAAACACTCATTTGAAAAAACCCATTGGAAAAAAAACTTCTTTGAAAAAACCCCTTGGAAAGAAATAAGAACTCCTTGAAAGAAATCTCCTTTGAAAAAAACCTTTAAAAAATATTTTGTAGAGACATCTACAAAAAAAAAGATGCGAAATAATGACTCCTTTAGTTTTATTTATACAATTATAAAAAATTTTAGATCTTTTTTTTTTTCCCAGCCGATGAAAAATGTTTTGCATTTTGTTTTTCGGCCGAACAACCGTTGTTAACTTTAACTATTTGGTAACAGAAAATAGCTATTCAGTCAAATAGTATCCGAGATCAGAAAACTTCATAGTTTTCATGTTTCTCTATTTACGGAAGCGAAAAACCATATGTTACAGTGCAAATCGACTATCGAACTTGATACCATTAGTTTAGTCATTGAATCTACTGTCTATTGGTATATATTTTGTTGTGTTTAGTTTTGATCTGATAATTGTAATTAGTGTTTTTGTTGTAATAAAATTCAAATTGCACATGATAACGACAACAACATGTCTCACGTATAGTAATAGGTCTGACATACCATGGTTTTTTTTGTGCAAATGTAGTGATTGACATGTTAATTCCAAGATGATTCTCCTTGAATTTATTGAACAATTGTACTTGTGTCATTTCCATTATATGTTTTGCATGGATTTCATATTCATTTCGTGATACTCTTTGTCGTATCACATCCCTTGAATTTGGTGAAACTAGAGCATGTGCTAACCAATATTTATGTACAATATCTTTAACACCTTCTCCCATTCTATCTTTGTAAGGTTGTCTACAAATAATTGCCCAACAAGCAAGTTCATCATTTTTATTTATTTGCATTTGGAATTTCTTATGTTTGTATAATGTCTTTCTTGAGGTTCCTATTGTTTTTGTTAGTTGTGTTGTCAAACGATTTTGTCTAGTACTAGTTGAAATAATTGATGTTTGAATTGCTCTACGTGCAACTTTGGTATCTTTCTTCCTGGATTTTCCAAATTTTTTTATTCCATCACTTATATTTTCTATCATATTATGTTTCAATTTCGACTCTTTTGTCGCCTTGTGAATACCCAATAATGACATAACACCTTTTAAGTTCTTGGACACTAATAAACATCTCAAAATTTTCACTTGTCCTGCTATTGAATATTCTTTGAGAATATCATCATAAATTTGCATAGCACGATATCGTGCAACATGTATGGCTATTTTTTCTCCATATTTGTCGCAATCAATGTCTTTTAACATTTCATCATCAATGGTGAAAGTACCTATACGTTAAGTTAAATTTAATTTAACATATATCCAAAAATACATTCATTATAAAAAATGAATTTGAAAAATACATGATATATACATATCAGGTCCAATTTCTGGATCTTGAACTTGATCTTCAATATTGACTTCATCAACATTAGCATGTAAATCCCTATTTACATTTTCAACAATGGTCTATTCAGCTTCAATTTGTTCTTCTTGTACTCTATTTTCAATTTCCATTTCGTCAACATTATCATGTAAATATGTATTTATATCTTCAATAATTGTCTCTTCTGTTTGTGCAACCCTTGTTTTTTTGGCTTGATATCTGAGTTTTTCTCTTTCCCTATGACCTTCATCACCACGTTTACGATCACTTTTGCTTTGGTGTTTTCTGTTACTACCCATGATTGCTTAATCTGTAGAGGTTAAATTAAAGAATCATCAATTTATAGTAAAAAAATAAAAATTAAAGATTTAAAAACAGTTACGAAATTTATAAAAACATGAACTGAAATTTGCTTCACCTTATAAAATTTTTGTAAGAGTCCTTTGAAGAAAAACCCCTTGAAAATAAATAAGCAATCTCTTTGCAAGGAAATAAAAATCTCCTTGGAAAGAAATCTCCTTTGAAAAAACCCCTTGAAAAGAAATAAGAAATCTCCTTGCAAAGAAATAAAAAACTCCTTGGAAAGAAATTTCCTTTGAAAAAAAACTCTTTGGAAAGAAATAAGAACTCCTTGGCAATAAATATTCTTTGAAAAAAAACCCTTGGAAAGAAATAAGAACTCCTTGGAAATAAATCTCATTTGAAAAAACCCCTTGGAAAAAACACTCCTTTGAAAAAACCCCTTGGAAAAAAAACTTCTTTGGAAAAATCCCTTGGAAAGAAATAAGAACTCCTTGAAATAAATCTCCTTTGAAAAAAACCCTTCAAAAATATTTTGTAGAGACATATATGAAAAAAAAGATGCAAAATAATGACTCCTTTAGTTTTATTTATACAATTATAATTTTTTTTTTTGTGGCCGACGAAAAATGTTTTGCATTTTGTTTTTCAGCCAAACAACCATTGTTAATTTTAACGGTTTGGTAACAGAAAATAGTTATTCGACCGAATAGGATCTAAGACCTGAAAACTCCACAGTTTTCAGGTTTCTCTATTTGCGAAAGAGAAAAACCATATGTTACAATGCAAATCGACTGTCGAACTTGATACCATTAGTTTAGTCATTGAATCTACTCTCTGTTGGTATATATTTTGTTGTGTTTAGGTGAGATCTAATAATTGTAATTATTTTTCTTGTTAACATGTTTTCAATTTGGTTTAATCGCTTTCATAATGAGGTGAAATGAAAAATTCATAACGTTAAAAATACACCATAAAAAAATTGAAAAAACTATGCTGCAGTTAATTGGAGTGTCTACTTCAAAAGGGTATTTTGAGATGTTTTAGATTTAGTGTAAATTGATAGAAATGTCCCTTAAAAAAAAAGTTGTTGAAAATCGACAAGCTTTCCCCATTAATCGAATTCAAAAAAATATAATAATTAGTATATAGATCCATTGGTTACAAAATTATAGTCATGCAGTAGTACATTTTGTGTAGATTGTCGTACCATATTTTGTTTTTTCAAAACACAAGTTTAACAATGATTGTAGGCCCGTAAAAAAACATGGCTATTTTTTAGTCCCTTCATTTTATAAGAACATATTGTCAAACATTTTCCAAATTGACATATCAAGTCTCAATAAAAAATTTGAAAAAATATTGAATAGAAAGCTAACATAATTCTCTAAAAGTTTTATTTTTACTGAAAAGTGAAATTCTAAACAAAAATATCACTTTTGTTCGCCCAAAGTTGAAAAACATGAGAAAATCAGATTTATTTTCTCATAAGACCCCCAAAATAGACACCCATCTTCATGGATTCACCCTCAGATTCCTCCTTTAGCATAGATAGATGTTTCCTAAACCATGGAGAGTAAATTTGTTCACCTATAGATGATGAAAACTTTATAAGGATAATATAATTGACTTAAGAAACTAGTTTCTACTCTCTTTAGCAATTTTAATTGGAATAGGCTCAATTATTATCATGGATTGATGTTGATGTTGTTTCTTGGATCAACAGGTCTCTAGTTTGCACTCTAATTTTTTCTCAAACCCATTGTAGTTACAAGTTTGGAAGTGCAATTTTATAGTTTCCATCATTTTTTAAGAGTTAACTCAATATATACTTAACAATATTATAAATTTAACTTCTTCCCCCTTATGAATGACATGATTGAAATTTTCCTGATTTCACTACTTGATAAACACAATATTTGATAGAGCATACTCATTCCCGATATTATGCAACAATAAAAAAGTAGCATGTCCATCATGTACAATTATTCAACACAACTATACTACAAAAAGTTGGTTCACTTCAACAAGATATTGTTGAGCTCAACATGCCTTGGACTAAGGAAACATTTAGTAGAACGATATTGTCATTCTATGCATCTTGGTTTATGGACAATTTATTGCTTTTGTTGCATGATTTGCATAAAATATTAGGGCCAACTTGTGGACCCAAGCAACACATATTGAATCATTAGGTTACTATTTATTAGGAGTTGGACTATGTTGTAAGGAAAATTAGGGGGTGTCTATGTTTACTTCTCTTCATTAGAATTAAGGGAAAATATATTTACTACAGTATTGACAACCATCTAAATCTTTTCCTTGCACAATTATTTATTTCAAGTTTTTTTATCGCACTTTCTTGAATAAACATAATGATTATGTGATGGATTGAATTTATGATGTTTTCTTTAAGTGGAGAGATTTAGTTTTGAATCTTAGTTTGGTTAGACAAGACTATGAGCATTCATTATGTTCACACCATAATAAGTTAGGTTATTGTATGTAATGTTGTTCCTTGCTTAGGAACTATTCCAAAGAATATGAACACTTGCTTTAGGCCTCAAGTTGGCTCTTGAGCCAGAGGGGGTAACCCTTGGTAGACTTAATGAGTTGAATTCCCAATTCCACCACTGGAGAAGCTTGAAAATTTAAGGAAATATAATGTCAAATTTGAATAATAGGGATAAGTTAAATGTCAGAGGAGAAAATGCAATAGACTAGACTCACCAGCAATGTCGAGATAGCAAAGATTGATCGATCACCCTAATGACGGACTCAATTTTATGAAGTCTGAAACATTGCTATTAAAATTCTTACGCAAGTTTCCATTTGGTATAAATTATTCACCTTTGATGACATTATTTACCTTGATCAAATCCTTAGAGTAAAGGCCTTTCCCTTGGGCATCAGAGTCTCAAATTGCAAAGAAAAAATATGATGATGGTAGGTGGAGAATAAATTAAGAATAAAAAATAACATTTGGTATAACAACGAGTAAGGAAGTCATTATTTTACAAGGATGAAGAAACATCACAAAAAATCAAGGAATTTATGGAAGTATTCAAGTTCCCATGACATGTAAATGGGTTTGTTGGGAATTAAACAATTGAATTCAATAGACAAAGTGTATGGGTTGGGAAAAAATCCTGAATCCAACAACATAAGAATACATACATGTAATTCGAAGAACAAATTTAAATATATATAAAATGTACATGAAAGTAAAAAAAAATTAAATTCTTTCTCGGTGCACTATTTATTGAATAAATACTTCATACAAAACTAGAACTAACAAAATTAAAATATACCAAAACATGAAAGAGTCAAACAACTTGAAATTCTCTCTTTGTACTACACCACAAATTGGATTTTTTTAGCCTTGAATATATAACATTCTAGTCTACAACATTACAGTATAACATAGAGGGAAAAGGTGTGGAAAATAGTAAGTCTAAACATAGAAAATATATAGGAACATGACTTTGCAAATGATAAATTAATCCAATGGCTAGTTCCTTGGTTCTTTGAAATTAAAATGGACCATAGGGATATTGGTGAGGATCCTCCTCTAACTACTAAGAATTCCTCCGTTAATTTAAAGCATTGACCCTTTCATCTATTTTGTGCTCCCTTCACTTTGGGAAAGGAAGTTAGGAATATTTTAATACGTTCTTCTCTTTTAGGAAGTCTCGAGCCTCCTAGATACCCATATTTCATTAATGGTGTTGCTCCATTGGCCACTAGAAGATATAACTTCTCCTCTACTTTGATTTTGATGATAAACCCCTGCTCTACCAAATGGAAAAAATGAACCTTGATATAGCATGGATGGAACTATGGTAAGTTGTCTTTTGATTTGGAAGTTTCCCAATTGAAACGGAAAATGAATGGCATTGACATCCTTTGTCTGAGTTGGAGCGACACATGTCCACCTATTACTGGTTACCAAAGGTTAAGTGAGTTGGGTTTAACCCCCACATTGCATCAATGATAGGTTAGTTATTGTTACGATCCCATTCAATGACATGGTGTATCCTCGAGCAATCTTGAATATCCTGTTGAAATTTCGTTGTCATTGATGTCAAAGAAGACTTAGTATCCATGTGCCAGTTTGAAGAAGTATATAAAATCCAGTTTGAAGGACTACATCCAGTTGAAGGACTACATCTAGTTTGAAGAAGTGCATCCAATTTGAAGAAGTGAATCCAGTTTGAATAAGTACACAAAATCCAGTTTGAAGAAGTACATAAGACTATGTGCACAAGTCCCTAAATCCATCTAGTCGTGGTTCCTCAAAGGTGATGTCAAAGAGATGGTTGGACAAGTCTCAGAAGTGTGCAAGAGTCTCAAGAGTAAAAGGTGCTTGGAGATGTATGCAAGTATCGGAAGTGCACAAGATGCACCAAATGGAAGGTGTATGCAAGTGCCAAAAGTGCGCTAGACCCACCAAGCAATGGTACTTAAAGGGCGCAAGACCCAACACACAGTGGTTTCCAATTGTGCAAGACCCACTATGCTAAGGACCAAGTGTGCGAAAGATGCACAAGGAATAATACCTTAGTCGCACATATCATGACAAGTGGAAAACGCCTAAGTAAGATTGACCGTGAATAAAGGAAGAAGAGGTACTATGACCAACTTGTTGACACATCCTCTAACTAAGTTGAGTATAAATAAGAAGACAAGTTGGTGAGTGAAAAGTAAGCTTGAAGATGAAGAAGAGATAGTATTATGATTTGGAAAGATTCGAATTATTGGGGTATCAATCACTCGTTGATCTATAACATCATGATGTACCAGAGAGCCAAATGCACAAGAACAAAAGTGCAGCACAACAGATGATGCACAAGTTGACATAGTATATGGGTGAAGCACGCAAGAACAAAAAAGAAGTACTGCAGATGATGCATAGGAGGTTATAGTTTTTATGTGATAGATACACAAGAACAAAATAGTAACATGGATGATGATGTATAGTATTAGATGAATATGCAGATGCATAGAACCAAAACAGTATGCTGAACAACACGTAGATTGTGAAAGTACATGAAGTATGAGAACCGGTGTGAAATATTGATGCAGTGACGTGAATTGAACTGATGGTACAGTACAATAGTTTTGAAGGATAGAGTATATGGCAGGTGCACTCAAGGAAAGTATCATGGTAAATCTGAAGAGTGCGTAAATCAATAGAAAGCAAGAAGAATATTCTACAGTCATATTAGGGTGGCAGCATGGGGAAAGGAACAAGGATTCAGTGCTTCCTTCAGGGATTAGTGCCTCCTTCCAGTCGGTGTTGGTAAATCAGGGAGTCGGTGCTTCCTTCAGGTTGTAGCCTGTAAATCAGGGGGTTGGTGCCTCCTTCCAGTCAGTATTGGAGAATATTGGAAGTTGGTGCTTCCCATGAATGTAATCTTTATTATATAAGAAAGCATTCTGTGGTTTTCTCCCATTTGGGTTTTCACGTTAAATCTTTGTGTTCTGTTTCTTATGAATGTGATTGATGAATGAAATTGTTTATGATGAATTCATAATATAAGTACAATTTGTTCAAAATTGCGGATAATACTGATTCACCGCCCCTCTTAGTATTAATAAGATTTCCAACATATCCCTCACACGAGCAATAGGTGATGGTATTTCCTTATGCATGAATGACTGATATTAAAGGCCCATCTTTCCAAATCTAATATTGACTAGTTGATGGGCCCCTAAAAAGGAACATTATTTGGCCCATATAATGGAACATGGAAGACTTGTGAGGAGGATTAATGAATTAAAATGCACAAAATTAATTTTACTTTGTGACATTCTTCCTAAAATCCAATGCGTGTTTGCTTTAATGAATATCTTGAGATTGTTTAGTATCGTTCCCTAATTTTCTTATCCATTTGATTTATTTAATGAGATAATTGGCTAATATTTGTCAAAATATTTCTTGATTTGTATATGGACGTTATCTAAAATCGAAGTGAAAGAGATCAAGCCATAAAAATCAACTCAATCTCTCTCAATGAGTTCACTAGTCAAACTAGAGTTTGGTAGAGAGATTTAAGGGATTATGTCCCCTCTTGATTCTCATTAGATTCCATTGCATAAATAAGGAATCAAGATCATCCAAGGATGAAATAATGGATCCCAAGTCGAATTCCTAATAGGGGGAATCAATCCCACAAAAACAACGTGCATATTTCTAGTTAACTGGGGGGTATTTTCATTAAATCAAGGAGTTGATTAGATGGACATTTTTCTCAAGTGTTGATTATTGTCATGAGATTCCACCCATTAAATAAGGATTGAATGATCATACAAATTCAAAATCAGAAGTCCAAGGTCGAATTCCTAAGGAGGGAATCAATTCCACCAACTTGCATGCAAATTTCTAGTTAACTGGGACAACTTCCACAAATCAAGGAGTTGATTGCATGGGACGTTTTGAGTTATTTTTGTATAAATATTAGAAAATTTGATAGCATGAGAGGAATATTCAATTATTCTTCTCTCAAACATTTTTCCATTCATCCTTTGTTAGTCAAGGAAAATTTGTAAGAGGCAACTTGCTGCCCTATTTTTAATGGCAGATTGTTAATGAAAAAACTAGTTTCAATTTATCTTTGAATTAGTTAGTTTAGCGAGGGTTCTGGGACATCCCTTGGGTTGGGACAAATCAATTCAAGAAGTGTGGCCCTTAGATACCTTTACCTTCAATCATGCATTTCATTTCATAATTTTTAGATGTTGATTATAGAAAATGCAGAAATATGTGATTTTTTCTATAGTTTGTAGTATTTCTACGTTTTCTTTGTTTTGTTACAGAAAATGAAGAAACCTGAGCATTTTTCTAAAGTTTGAAGTAATTCGACGTTTTCTGTGTTTTACATAGTAATTCTTCAATTTCCATAGAGTTAGCGTTTTTTCTCATTTCCTTTGAATAGATTTGCTTTGTTCATCCTTTCCATAGTCAGGTTTATGATGCTCATGTCATTTACTTTACATGCTTTATAAATTTTAATTAGTAGTTATTTCCATTTACATAAGATCACGTGTTTCCAAGTTTAGTAGAACTAAAATATTTTTGCTTGAATGAAAACTTGCATGAAGGATTTAGGTTGTAATATTATCTACATTGCTAGATTGTAGTGAAAGGATTAGGATGCCTCATTGATAGTTGTGACATGAATGAGAATTGTCTTAATACTTTTATGTGACACTGTTGATAAATGATTTTTGATGCTAAGTAGGGGGCTATGATCTTATTCCCTTGCAACCCTTAGTTAAAATTTGATCCCCTTTTTCTTTTTATGATAGTTAGAAGTTTTGATATTTAGTTTGATTTCCCCTTTGCTTTTTATGAAAGTTAGAAGCTTTGATATTTAGTTGATCAGATTAGGAGTTACATACTAACATACATAATTATTCCATTGCAATTGCATATATAGTGCATGGTACCTCTTAAGTTTTTACGAACTCCTGGGTTGATAATTTAAGTAATGAGCCAAGGGATATGGCCAGTATTCATTTTCATTTCCCAAGGAAAAATAAAAACATAAACATTTGAGTGGTATGGTCTAGTGTCTTGAATATTACTACAAAATGGTTTCATATAAGAGGATGCAAAAAATTGAGGGTGTAAAGGAAATATTAATACATATCTCCATGCAATTCCATGATAAATAGATGATTTTAAGGGCAGTAAAAAATTCAATTACAGTCTTCTACCGAAATCTGCAAATTTGAGGACAAATGTGACATAGGTACAGTGTTCTTCTCGTTACTCTCTCCTAAATTCAAATAAAGGTTTGAAAAATTTTTAGGGTGTAGGGGACATGTTTATCTATCTCACAATACAAATTCATCAAAAAATATTAATTTTAAGTTGGATATAAAATTAAATTACAATCATGTACAAATCAGCCCATGAAGTTCCAAGATATTGCAACAGTTTTGACATGTGTGCATTATTTCTACTTATGCTCACTAATGGTTTGGAAATAAGGTCTAAATTTTTTTACAAAGCATAAATAAAATCCTCCTCTACCTCTCCATAATTTTTCATAAAAAATGAGGTGTAGAAGGGGGTCTAAAAAGTTAATTACATTCGCCTAGTGAAACAATGCTCTACCTCTACTAAAGCAAAGCCATCAAGCAAAATGAGAATTTTTTTTTCAATATTTCAAGGGTATATAACAGAGTTTGAATATTTCAAATCAATTTGGAGAGATCCATTTTCAATGTGCATGCAAAGAAATTGTATTTCATCCAATAAAGTGAGCCTGCAAATTATTTCAAGCGAGTCAACCCTCATTCTTTCAAGCGAGCCTACAATTGTTTCAAGAGAGTGAGCCCTTATTATTTCAAGCAAGACATGAATTCATGAAATCAATTGACGCAGCTCCAAATCCAATTTATTTTCAATGCTCAGTCATCTCAAAAATCAATCGGCATGCAAGCATTCAAAGGGTAATCAAAATGAGATAACTTTCTAACCTATGTCATTTTATCCATTTAAACAAGCATGCAAGGCTAAAAGGTAATATCATGAAGTTTTAAACAAAAAATGATGATGGCATTGAAAGATGAATTGAAGATGTGAAATTCCATAGGAGGAGATCACTTTAGTTTGAACAAACTCACCATTTCACTCAAAGAATCGCAGAGAATAATAGATAGAAGATGATCAAAATTCACAAATGAAACTCAAAGAATGTGGAAAAATGATGTTGTTACATTCATCAGCTGTAAGATAGAAAAACGTTGACAATACAATAGAATGAATTCGATATCAGTGAAGGTGATTTGAATTCTCCTCAAGGTGTGGCTTGGACTGCATTGGAGACATCACCCAATCAGTAGTAGTGGTCACCGATAGTCAAATATCAGTCAATGTAAGTCTAACTGATGCATGTGAGCACAAATCTAGGGAAGGAGACTCCAAGGAGGGCGCAGATCAGCTGTCAGTGGTCAAGTAGAGCTACTCTAGTCTCTATAGCAGTCAATCTAAGAGATATAGTCAGTTAACTGAGTAATCAGTCCTCAAATCAAGGAAATGACCCCCAAATCATGGAACTAACTGATAAATATCCTAAATCAGTGGAAGAGGGCGCAGTTGTACTCCAATGATGGAAAAAAGGGTGCATCAATGGCTAGGAGGTCTAATACTGAGCAAAAATAGGCTCCAGGGGGGCCAAAAATAAGGACTAGGCGCTAGGAGACTACCATACTGATGATTACATGCATGCATGCAAATACAAATGATGATGGTGAGAATATTCCAACATAAGATAGATTTTTTTTTCATCTAAATAGCTTGGTTCATATCTATCATGGCTTCGTGTACAAATACACGAAGACTACCATACTGATGATTACATGCATGCATGCAAATACAAATGATGATGGTGAGAATATTCCAACATAAGATAGATTTTTTTTTCATCTAAATAGCTTGGTTCATATCTATCATGGCTTCATGTACACTTAAAGTGACTTGTCTTGGAACCAGTTATGTGAAGAGAAAACTTGTACACCCAAATCTACAGCAAAGATAATGTGGAAGCACACCCAAAAGGGGACTGATTGGTTTTTTGATGACTCAGTACATGTGGATTCTAATTAATTGGATGTAGCAATGACTCTTAGAATAGGTCTTTGATTGGTGCATATTATGGTCCAAACTAATATTCAATGTGGGCATCAAAAATAGAGTTGGGGGATGGAAAGTTGAGACTTTCTATTTTATGAATTCAAGTTGCAGATGAGACTTTCTATTTTTTGAATTCAATTTGCAGATGAGACTTTCTATTTTATGAATTCAATTTGCATATGAATAAAAATCAACTGTAATAAAGTGCATGTTGTTGGAACACAAGTCATGGTAAAATCAATTGTGATAAAGTGCATGTTGTTCGATCTCAATCCCATCACTTTGCATATTTACAAGTCCAGGTACTAGTGGTCAAGAGAATCAATTTTTTCTTTTGAGAGGGCACAAAGAAACATGTTTGGTACTATAGAAAAAGCACAGTCAATAGCCATGAATTTTCTTTCTCTTGCATGACAATGACCAACTTCCAAGGAATTGTTTTGTTGCATGAGGACATGCGAAACCTTAAAGTTGGGGGGTATGATGGGCCCCTAAAAAGGAACATTATTTGGCCAATATAATGGAACATTAAAGGCTCATGAGGAGGATTAATGAATTAAAATGCAAACAATTAATTTAACTTTATGACATTCTTTTTAAAAGCCAATCTGTGTTTTCTTTAATGAATATCTTGACATTATTTAGTATTGTTCCCTAATTTGCTTATTCATTTGATTTTTTTAATAAAATAATTGGATAATATTTGTCAAAATATTTTTTGAGTTGTACATGGAGTTTATCTAAAATTTAAGTGAAAGAGATTAAGTCATAAAAATCATCTCAATCTCTCTCAATGAGTTCACTAGTCAAACTCGAGTTTGGTGGAGAAATTTAAGGGATTATGTACCCTATTGATTCTCATGAGATTCCAGTGAATAAATAAGGACTCAACATCATCCAAGGAAAAAATAATGGATCCCAATTCGAATTTCTAAGAGGGGTAATAAATCCAACAAAACCAACATGCATATTTCTAGTTAACAGGGGGATATTTTCCTTAAATCAAGGAGTTGATTGCATGGAAAGTTTTTTCAAGCGTCGATTATTTTCATGAGATTCCACCACTTAAAGAAGGACTAAATTATCATCCAAATTCGAAATCACAAGGAGAAGTTTGAATTCCGAAAGAGGGAATCAATTCCACTGCTAGGAACCCATGTCTTTACTTTGTTAGTATGTTGTCGTTGGACGCATATGCTTTGTAAGTCATCCCATAGTAATTGTTGATCAATAGTTTGTGTTATTGTTGTTGGCGCATATGCTTTGTAGGTCGCCCGTAGTATTGCTGATCCATAGTTTGTAACGGCCCATGGTTTTGACCCATAGTATTGGCGCCTAGACTTAGTATATAAGTGTGTGTTGAGACCTATGAAGGCACCATGAAGTTATTTGTATTGAGCTTGCTCATAGGAGGTTGCCCCCTCGAAGTGGCCTATGATCAATATAAAAGCGATTCTGAGTTCTGTCATTTCTGCTATTTCGCATATTCGTATTAATTAATTGTTGCAGGTGCATCACATCCACCAACTTGCATGCAGATTTCTAGTTAACTAGGACAACTTCTACAAATCAAGGATCTTATTACATGGGTATTTTTGAGTCATTTTTGTATAAATGTTAGTAAATTTTATAACATGAGAGGAATATTCAATTATTATTCTTATCTCAAACATTTTTCCATTCATCCCTTGTTGTTCAAGCTGAATTTGTAAGAGGCAGTTTGATACCGTGTTTTTAATTGCAGATTGTTAATGAAAAAACTACTTTCAATTTATCTTTGAATTAGTTAGTTTAGAAAGGGTTCCAAGAGATCCTTTGGGTTTGGAACACTTAAGGAAAGCATTTTGGACCCTTGGATACCTTTCTCTTCAGTCATTCATTTCATTTCATAATTTTTAGATGTGGATTACAAAAAATGCAGAAATTTGTGTGTTTTTCTACAGTTTGTAGTAATTCTACATTTTCTATATTTTGTTATATAAAATGTAGAAATTTGTGCATTTTTATACAATTTGTAGTATTTCTGTATTTTCCCTAGAGTTAGCGGTTTTTCTCATTTCCTTTGAAAAGATTTGCTTTGATTATCCTTTCCATAGTTAGATTTATGATGATCACGCCATTTACCTTACATGCTTCACAAATTTGAATTAGAAGTTATTTCCATTTACATAAGATCATGTGTTTCCACGTTTAGTAGAAATAAAAGATCTCTCCTTGAATGAAAAATTGCATGAAGGATTTAGGTTGTAATATTATCTACATTGGCAGATTGTAGTTAAAGGATTAGGATGCTTCACTGACAGTTGTGACATGAATGACAACCGTTTTAATCATTTTACATGACATTGTTGATAAATGATTTTGGATGCTAAGTAGGGGGATCTGCTCTTATGCCCTTGCAAAACTAAGTCAAAATTTGATTCCCTTTTGATTTTTATGATAGTTAGAAGTTTTTATATTTAGTTTGATTTCCCTTTTGCTTTTTATGAAAGTTAGAAGCTTTAATATTTAGTTGATCAGATTAGGAGTTACATACTACCAGACATAATTGTTCCTTTGCAACTACATATATAGTGCACAATACCTCTTAAGTTTGTATAAACTCATGGGTTGATAATTTAAGTAATGAGCCAAGGGATTCAATTTTATAGCTGCAATTCATTGGCCTATCACCATTCACAGGGGATCGACTTCCAATGAGGTCGATCAACTAACCCCTTGCATGAATGGCTAATATTGAGATTCACCTACATCAAGGTCTCATCATGACCATTCATAAGGGACCTCATTGTGGTACCACCCGATCAAGGCTTCATGCGTGAATGGATAGGATCAAGATTTGGAATATGTGTAGATGAATCCTTCCCATTCATGGGGACCACCCTTGACTACTGCAGGTGCATGTATTTTTAAGTGAATGCTTGATACTTGGAGAGGGGAAACTACATCACGCATCATGTCCATTTGTGAGAGTCCCCTTCCTTTTACTTCCCAATTATGTTATGATACACGATTGTATTAGATTAACTCATGGGAAGTTGCATGATGAATCCTAGTCGATTGTGGGGCTCCTTCCTTGTTATCGCACCATCATAAAAAATTGAAATCTAACATGACCAAGGTATGGTATCTCCCCGCGGGGAAATTCTCTTTTACAACATTTGTCTCCAATTAGGAATGGTATCTCCTCGTGAGGCACTAGTAACAACAGACTAGTGCCTTCTCCATTGGGCGATGTGTCAATATTCTACCTAAAACCAACTCTCTGATCTTTGGGACCTTTGAATACATAGATATGTTATGTCATCTGCGTCTACAAAATTAAAAAAATTCAGCTTGAAAAGATTCAACTGAACTTAAGAATGATTATTTACACTGATGCGAAAATCCCTGGGTTTTAATACTAAGTAAAATTCTTCCAAAAAAACCCTTTTGTAGGATCTTCAAAAGATTCCCCATCCAAATTCTTAAAGAGGAAAACATTATCCCCTTTAACTACTAGGATGAGGATTGAGATGAACCACAAATGATCAAATTTTCCATGCTTATTATGATCTTCTCTTTTAGCATCCCACCTCAATACTAAATCCCCTAGTAATTCTATTTATTTAGCATTTCTATGAAAAAAGAGCCTTCATCTTATCTTGGTATACTTGGAGTTTGTCATTCACTTGATCTTTGGATTGGTTGAATTCAATTAACTAATTGATTCCCCTTTCAAGGTCATTTGGCTCTTCATTAATGTCTTTTATTAATTTCATGACTAGCAGACCAAGTTGAATTGGGATGATTAAATCAACACCATATACTATTAATTGAAAAGGATATGTCTTTGTGATTTCTTACTACTTTCCTTATCAACCCAAAGTTCATACTTAATATTTGAATCATGAGAAATTTTATTCCCGGCTAAAGTCTTCCTAATTATCCTCATAATATTCTTACTTGATGATTTTTCTAATCCATTTCCTTGAGATAATAAGCTATTGAATGTCCTAAGACAATATTATATTTCTAACGAAAATCAATCATAGTTGTTGAAGAAAAATCCCGAGCATTATCAATGATAATATTTCTGGGACATCCAAATCTTGTCAAAATATTTTCCTTGAAAAATTTGATGACAACTATGTTAGTATTTATTCTACTTGGGATATTTTCCACCCATTTAGTAAAATAATTTCTGGCTATGAGAATATACCTATGATTATTACTAGATGAAGGATGAATTTTAACAACAAAATCTAAGCCCCACTATTGAAAAGGTGCTTTAAATTTATTGTGCTTATTTGGAAAAAGAAGAAGCTTCTATTTCCTAGAAAACTATTGGCATTCCATACATGCTCTAAATTTTAAATTAACTTATGTGAACAATGTAGGAAAATTATTAACCATCCCTTAATATTTTATAGGAAGTTTCTCTCCAAGTATGATGACCTCCACAACTCATGTATGAAATTCATCGATTACACCTTTAGTTTCCTCTTCACACAATTCAACAAAATACCAAAGAATCCTTCCAATACAATTCTTAATCAACAATGCAATGTTTGACTTCTTTCAATTTTAGAGATATTTTCTTAGCTTTATCCAACTCCATGGGACATTGAATATTTTCCAAATAAAAAAATGTCCTCATACCAAGGTAACTTGGAATTTTTTTCTTAATTTTTAAAAGTGGCCTTTACAGATTTCCTTATTCAAGCTCTTGTATAGGATATCTAGAGGCTAGTGTCGTTGAATGTTGTTTAATATTAACACCCAAAAATATTCAATATGGTTCAGCTAGCAACTTAGCTAAACCTTGACCTTGGACTAAATTGGAGAGATTTATTTCCATATCATATTCTTGAATCTTGGAAATTCACTTTCCTCTCTTTCCATCACTATAAAGATTACTAAGAATATCCTTAATAATGTGTCTTGGAACATACACAATTATCTTTGAGTGAAGCACACAATCCATGAATGACTTCAAATCTTTCACCAATGCATATGCTTATATCTTAAAAATATTGTATTTTAGTTTAACATCCCTTATAGCCTTACTAAAGAAGATCGTTTCATCCTCAAAACCTTCCTAATTTTTCTGTAATAAAATACCAATAAGAGAATGTTCATAAGAAAATGAAATACAAGAAAATATTTGGTATAGTCAAGGCTTACTAGGATGTGGACTTATCCCAAGGATTTTTTGATATTCTAGCTTCCCATGAGCAGTTTATTTCATTCCCCCTTTTCAACATATTTGTAATATCCTTTATTATTGTTGGTTGTGGAGCCCGATATTCCTTATTCAGAGGTCGTGTTTCAGCCATGTCTGGATCCCAGCACATGATGGGGTGGTTTGGGGGGGATCCCACCCCAAATAGTCGCCATGGGGGGTCCAGGGGAGGGTAGTGACTAGTTTGGGAGCCCCCCCTAGCAGGGATTCGGGGGTAGTACCCTCATAGCAAAAATTAAAAAAAAAAATGCCTTGTAAAATGTTGTAATTTCATAGTCATGACTTGGTCAATAATGGGTGATTTATGGGTCCATGGTATTGGGCGTTCCATAGTATTTGCCCATGGTAATCGCTCTTTAAAAGGAAGGAATTGTAATATAGATTTGTATTGTAGCATTGTAAATATCTCTATGATTGTGTGAGAGAGTCTATGAGAGAGTGAAGAGGAAGTTGCAGTGGATGTGCTGCAGGTTGTATCCCTTCATTTGTTGGATGATATAATAATAAGGACAGGCAATTTCTGTGTGGATGTATCCCATCTTGGGTGAACCACATTATATTGGTTTCTCTCTTGTATTGTGTTTATGTGATTTATATTTTCATCTTGTTTATTGTTATTGCTCTTCAATCCCGTTTTTCTAACAATTATCATAGCAAAATTAAGAATTAATCTCCTTAAAAAAATATTTTATCCATAAAAGATTGGACCTCTTTCTTGTTTCTGGGAAAATTAATCACATCTATGGCTTAATCTCTTTCAGAATCAATCTTAACACCTGCCTTTGAAACAATTTTCCCTAAGAGGTTTTACTCCTACATAGAAAAATGTTATTTCTTTGGATACAAGAACAAACCATATCTCCTACATTTCTCAAATATTTGGTGAGGTGCTTCAAGTGGTCTTCATTTGAAATGGAGAATATTGTCATGCCATCCAAATATATAACTATGATCTTTCCATTTTCACCTACCAAATCTATATCCATAGATCTCTAAAATGTTTCTACAACATTCACTAATCTAAAAGGCATGTTATGAGACATAAATGTACCCCATGGTGTAGTAAATACTGTATTTTGCATATATGATTCATCCATTGCTACTTGATTAGACCTATAGAAACCGTCAATCATTGAAATTGTACTACCGCTATTACCTTTTGCAAGATAAGGTCCATTTTTGGAAGTGGGTAGTTATCTTTAATTGAATCTCTATTAAGGTTCCTAAAATCCAGACAATCTTATTTCACCATTCTTATTTCTTACAAGAACTGGATTTGTCACCCAATCATAATATCTAAGAAGTATTATAATTTTTTCATCCAATAATTTTTTAACCTATTGTTCTATCATGTGAAGGAGAAATGGATTTACTTGTATCAATTTTTTTCCAAGAGGTTTACTTCTTCCTTAAGTAGAATTTTATGTTGAATTATGGTAGTGTCATATGTTCTCAAATCCTCATATTTCCAAGCAAATGCATCAACATATTCTCTAAGCAATTGAACATACATTTGCTTCTACTCAAGGGAGAATGATTTTAAAACTTTAACCATCTTAGGTTTCTCAATTGTATCAATATTGCATTTTTCAACATCATCTGACATGGACCTCCACTGATACATGTCCTCTAGGAATCTAATTATTTGTCAACTAAATCAAGTTAGGAATCTACTTACTTTTCAACTAAATCAAGTTAGGAATCTAATTAATTTTCAACTAAATCAAGTTATAGTTTCCAATATTATCAAACCACTTTAGATCAGGTTGTTGTTTTTGATCTTTAAACCTTCACTATTTTCATCATCAAGATCAATATGAGTAGTAGAAAACTCATTGATAATCTCTTGAAATATTTTAATTTTTTAATCATATTCAAACACTTGGAAGTGCTTCACATTGTCTATAATAGATGGTCTATGTCTCATTTCAAGTTGATACTTTAATTGGGGAATTTTTTGAGGTTTGAAAGTACTTTCTGCAACTGCTAGATTCATATTTTTTATTGGAACTTATAGGAATTGGGGTTATGTTGACAGCCAAGAAAAAATTATCAAACAAATCCCATAAATAATTTGCAGACATAAGGAAATTTTTTCTTTTTTAGGATCAATAAGAGTGTTTGAAAAATTTTCTCCCTATATAGTCTTCTAGTTTCTCCTACAAAATTGGGGTAGTAGCATAAGTCATATACAATTGCAATGTTCCCCCATTTTGGATCCCCATTACCTAGACATTAACATCCCATATGTTTCTAGTACATATACAACCACTACATCCATCATCATGTTTTTTACAAGGATTTGGGTTGAACTTACCACAAGATCCATTATCATACCAATACATTTGACCTTTCCAGAGTCAAAAGAATACAAGTCTTGGTAAGGCTTGGTAATTTCCATGCCCAACTTATCCATTATAAATTTAGGAATCACGTTATTAGAAGAACTTGAATCTATCATACTCTTGTGTAATAAATGATCGTGAACAGTCAGTGTAATATAAAAGTTTCTAATTTCTCTCTCCTTTCTTCAATATGAGAGACAAACATTACCAAAGTGATTTCATCTTTCAAATTAAGAGTATCTTCTTGTACTAAATAATTTGGATGACACACTACCTTATAAATTTCTTTATGATATACATGAATCTTGGCCAATTTAGACAAAGGAATAGGATTTTTACCTTAGGGAGTTCATGAGCCAAATTGAAACCAACAACTATATTTTCAACATATTTTTGATTTACTTCTTTATCAAGTAACACTTTATCTACAACTTTATTGGCTTGATCAGAAAATTTCTTTATCTTCTTCTTCTATTGAGGTTGCTCCTTTAGTGCCATTTTTTGATCCTTTTGTTTTCCTACATAAATCCTAGGCTAAAGATCATATTTCTAATGTAATTCGACCTATAAGGTATCAACAAGTAACATGTATTGTGAAGACATTAATTCTTTATTATCATTTTTATCCTCTTATGGAAAAAGTGATTAAACTCAGAGAGTTTTCATAATCTACTTGATTTACATGTGTAGGCTCAACTTCATCATTCATCAAATGCATATCTTCTTGTTCATTCTTCTCACCATACTATTTAGGTTATGATTCCTTTGAAATATCATATTCAGCTATCATATTTTTATTTATTAAGGGAAGTTGAATATTTTGTTCATTATTCCTTCTATCTCTAGGCAAAATTTATGGTGGTGGATTAAAGTTTCTCTTGAAAGGATCAGGATTTGGATTCCTTGCACCAAGATTTTGAGGTGGTATAGGAGCATTAGTACCACTACTAGATTATGATATGGATAGTTTATTACTAAGATTCCTAATTAATTTTCTCATCTCCTCAATCTTAGCTTCCTCATATTTTGACTTCGAGGTTAGTTGACCTCCTTCTTCCTTCTTCAAGTCTTCTTATATTTTTCTCGGGTGTCATAACTAGGATTAATCTTACCCAAGGAAGTCATGTTCCCTTCAATATCAATTGCATTATCTTTCATGTTAAGTAAGGTTCAAGACCTTCTTTCTCTCAATATTAAAGAAAAATTATGATCAAAAGAACCAACATATGTAACTTTAGCTATAGACTAAGAAGGTTTAATATCAATAGTTTAATATAAATAGGAATTCTATCATACAACTTATTAAACCTTTTATGAAAATTAGGAGAAACCTCACTACTCACTTTCTTCAATGCGCCAAATTTTATCAAATAATATAAGTAACCTCTCTTTTCACCCCATTGTATATCATGAATGCATCTTTGAAAGTATCCAAGGAGTTAATTAAATTTGCTAGAAAACCTCTGAATCATTTTATAACATCTCCTTCCAAATTTTGCTACACAAAAAGTATCATATGGACATCATCATGCTCAATAAAAATATTATCAATAAAACCTTGAAATAGGGTCATAATATCATCAACTAATATCTCTTTTCTCCACAAAACTTGGTTAAGATATTAAGGTTCATGCATATCATGAAAATTGGTAGGGACTTCTAATGGGCCATATCTATCTGCCACCCAAGGTTTAATCCTTGGAGGAGAAGGTCAAGGATGATCAAATGCTAACATTAAATGATAAAAGATAAAGTTCTTACTTTCTCAATTAATAGGCTTGTGAGGAGAAATAATCACACTAGGTTTTATACAATGCTTATCTCTAGAACAAGGTAGAATTGAACCTCCTAGGTTAATTAGTGTTTTACCTTTACCCAAAATAGGTTCAACATGAATTTGGACAAGGTTTTCAACACATGAAAATCTCCTTTATATCCAAACTTAGAAAGAGTAATTTTTTGAAGAAATGATTACTTGAAGAGGATGAAGCCTTTTTGTAACTTGTATTTGTTTGAGTAGCCATTTTTTTGTATCATCAAGGACATGATACATAAAATAATCTAAATGAGTCCTATTATGACACCTTTCTCTACCAGATTGTTAATAGTGAAGTCACCATATGAAAATTGTACTCTAGTTGGTTTCTCTAATTATTTATTCACCACCAAGAATCATATTATTATCATTTATCCCAAGGAAAGAAAAACCTTTGACCCTTCATTCCATGGCAACAACACCATTTTGATGTTGTTCCTTGAGATGTTCTTGGCTTCTTAGGAACTATGCCAAGGAATCTAAGTACCTCCTTGAGGTCTAAATATGGATCTTGGGCCAGAGAGGGTAAGCCTCAGTAGACTTGTTGTAATCTAAGGTATTACATGAAGTTACTAGTAGCATAGCAATGCATAACAAGATACAAGATATATACATGCATAAAGGTACAGGAAATAATACAAGTAATGGTAGTAGAAGCAACATGTTGTCTTATACTAATATGAGACATTGATACACAAGAAGCATCATTACATCTTTTGGATCACCAACCTAATATCATTAGAGGAAATTTGAGGTCTAAAATGGGCCTCCTAAGGAAAATAATAAAATAATAGTTAAAATAATGAAATAATAGTTAAAATAATAAAATAATATTTATTAATTTTGGAGGAAGAAAGAAAAAAACTACTTTTTTTGTTCGTATTTTCAACATATCTCCCTGTGCATTTACTCCAATTTCGAGCAGGAGCACTCGTTGGATGCAGAATTTAATTCTGCATCCAACGAGTGCCCCCGCTCGAAATTGGATTAAACAAAAATGGAGATATGTTGAAAATACGAACAAAAAAGTCATTTTTTTATGACAAATATCTCAAGTAAACCATTATGGTTGACCTGTTTTATTGAAATTCTATTGGTTCTTGAATTCCAACTCATCAATAAATTATGGTTGTCTCGTTCTCTTATAAGGCCCATTTTAGAACTCAAATTTCATCTAATGATAGTGCAGATAAGTAGTTACATAGTTATATCTTCGTAACCGTCTGGTTAGTTAGCCTAACCAACTCAATCGACTAAGATGACTGATATTTGGCCAGTCAAGATGAATTACTTGCTTGGAAAAATAGGTTCCTCCAACATATCCCCCACCCCAAAAAATTTCATCATATCCAAGACAATAGGAAGATGAAAACTTTACAATTCTTTTTCAAAATAGACAATGGAAATTAGTTGAATTATGGTTGTTGGGAGCTAGATGCTTCTCCTGGAGGAATACAGAAAACACATGCTTCGATGATTGCTAGAATATACAAAACAAGGTGGTCTTCGAATCCATCCCATTCAGAAAGCATAGTCATGATATCTGTTGCGAGTTCGGAGAGACAAAGTAGCTTGAATTGAGGAGGCTTATTCAATACACCTTGAATATTTGATCCAAATTTTTTGATGATGTAGTTCATTAGCCCTCATCAATCTATATATTTTGCTGGTAAGTTGGTTGAGTTCTTCCTATCCTCTTTTTCCTTCTATGAACCACTGGTGCTCTTTTTCATTAAGTTGTCTTGGCGTTGATGATCCATGGTCAGTTGTTCTTTAATCATTTGTTTTGTTGTTGTATCTAATGAACTTTGCCTGGTATACAAGTCTAATAGAGTGTTGAAATTTGGTGTTGTCATTGATGTCAAACAAGATGCATGATGATTTCAAGCAAGACGCATGAATCCTTGATGCCATTTTGAAGAAATATATACAAAACAAGGCTACTTATACACGCAATATGGATGGGTACATGTCACACTTATACTGGGATTTGGAGAAATAAGCAAGAATATCAAATTGTGCAGAAAATACTTAGTTGACTCAAGTGCATTGTCTTGGGTAAAATTGACTAGGAAGAAAGAGGTATCCAAAATAAATAATTCCCTACTTATGGACAAATGAATCTAATCAAGGAAATAAGCAGTGATATAAATAAACCAAAGATTGAGTTGAAGGAGGTGAGCATAATGGAGATGTAGAAGTATTCTGTATTTGAGAGCTTTGGTTTATTGGGGTATCAATGGCTCGTTGATCCAAAAGAAAGAAACTGTAGATATTCGAGTGCTCAAAGAAGAAAAGCAGAGCAGTAGACAATGCGCAAAACCAGAGAAGTGTACAAATTCAAGAAATGTGCAAGATTAGATTAGTGTGCTAGATCAAAGTATTACACAGAATTGAAGTAGAGTATACAACAAGAGAAACAGTGTGCAAAACCAAAAACAGTACACAGTAAGTGGAGCCGTGTGCATAACAAATAGAGAAGCATAACAGTTATGCATAACTAAATTAGAACACATATGTGTGCACAAAATAAAGTGAATCATTGAGGAGAACAAGTGTGAAGCTGTGTGTGCATATCATAAGGAAGTACGATAGAAAAAATATCGACATCTATCACAGGGAGTTAATATGGGGCAAGGAAAGGAGATTATAGTCTCCTCTTAGGTTGGTTCCTGAACACAGCAAGTCGGTGCTTGCGTAGAGGATTGGTGTCCTCACAATTTGGATCCTATAATTAGCAAGTAGGTGCTGTTAAATTTTCAGAATTTACTTCAATCTGATCTAGGATCTTAACTGAGAGAACAACATGTACAGCAAATCTACAGCATATCAATCATGGACACAATAATGCAAGCACACAAGAGACACATAGTTTACTTGGGGAAAACCATAAAGGTGAAAAACCCCATTAACTTCCTTAGAGATAGATAGAGCAATGATACAACTAGAATACAAGAGATAGTGTTCTCCTAGCAGCAGAGCCTCCTCCTCCACAAGTGCGCCACTCTCCCAAGTGTGAGTGAGAGAATAGAATGTGTAAAATGAGAGAGAGACACTCTCTATTTATACACTAACTTGACTTGACCTTTACTCAAGTAGGTCGGCCTCAACTTAACCACTTAACATAATGCTGACTGGGCCGACCCCCACTAGGGTGGTCTAATAACCCTTTGACCCACATGACCGACCCCCAATAGGGTGGTCTAATAACCCTTTGACCCACATGACTTATACAGGGCCGACCCCAACAAGGTGGTCTAATAACCCATCAAGTATAAGTTACAACACTTACAATATAAATGACGACACTTCCGTATAGAGGAATAATAACATCTCTATAGGAATACAATATACATATATGTGAAATACATTCCGAAGTTACATATACATCAACACTCCCTCTTAACTAGGAAGGTATTTCTCAACACAGGTCTTCTAGTACAAGTCATCTTCTCTCGATCATCGTCACTGCTGCTGCTATCTCAATCAATATATGAATCTACTCGTCATAGGAAGTTCTACAGAGCCAGTCCTTTTTCATACTGGATGTAGGCCCACCACCTACAGGTCTTCGTCATCACTGGCCATACTGTGGAAATCTCAGGACTTATTACGTGCATCACAAAACCTTAAAAGAGTCTCTTGACTAGCAAGAACCCTAAAGAGCATTTGAGGCCTTTTTCATCCTGTCCAGATCTCCAGGACTTATTACATGTGACCCCACCACAAAACCTTGAAAGAGAATCCCAGGAATGATTACAAGCACAAGGCTCAATCTATCGGATCTCCCAGGGCACAAATTACATGTGGTCACCACAAAAACTCGAAAGAGCATCGCAAGACTGATTAGGAGCACAAAGCTCAACCTATCGGATCTCCCAGGGCACAAATTACATGTGGTCATGGTAAAAAATCGAAAGAGCATCCTAGGACTGATTACGAGCACACGGCTCAACCTATCGGATCTCCCAGGGCACAAATTACATGCCATAGGACAAAACCTCGAAAGAGCATCTGCCAGATATCCTAGGGCACAAATTACATGCCATAGGCAAAACCTCGAAAGACTATCTGCAGATCTCCCAGGGCACAAATTATATGTCCTCCCAAGCAAAACCTTGAAAGAGCATTTGCCAGATGTCCCAGGGTACGAATTACATGCCATAGGAAAAACCTCGAAAGACCATTTGCAAATCTCCCAGGGCACAAATTACATGCTTATCTGCACAACCTGTTCCACGGCCACAGAGTATCAACCTGATACTCACCATACATCATCCTGATGTACACCTGATCATCCTGATCATCATCACTGCAACATCCTGCTGCATGTCATCTGGAGCAACATCCTGAAGCTTGTCATACATGATCATCCTGATCATACAATGCATCTACCTGATGCATACCAAGTATCTACCTGATACATATCATCATACATGATCCACCTGATACAAATATAAATACATGATACATATCACCATACATGATCCACCTGATCATATAATGCATCTACCTGATGCATACCAAGTATCTACCTGATACATATCATCATAGATGATCCACCTGATCATATAGTGTATCCACCTGATACAAATACAAATATATGATACATATCACCATACATGATCCACTTGATCATACAATCCATCTACCTGATGCATACCAAGTATCTACCTGATACATATCATCATACATGATCCACCTGATCATATAGTGTATCCACCTGATACAAATACAAATACATGATACATATCAGCATACATGATCCACCTGATACATATACAGATACATGGTCCACGCATCCAACGTGATGCATATACAAAATACATACAAATAATCCAACCGATCATATCCAGCATCCAACATGATGCATACATACATATACATATAACTGATCCAACTGATCATATCCAACATCCAACATGATGCGTACATATATAAATGATCCAATTGATCATATCCAACATCCAACATGATGCGTATATAGAGCAATAACTGGAGCATCGTCCTGATGCTCATCATCCAGCGCTTACATCCACAACCATGTGAAGGATCCTCCTTCCAACATGCTTGGAATGGCTTCTGCAAATGTGTCCATCACTTCTTCCTCAAAGTGTCATCAATCTGAAGAACACCAAGCCTCTCCCTGAAGTACTCAAACTTCACCCTGGCTAGTGGCTTCGTTAGCACATCTGCAATCTGCTCATCCGTCGCAATGTACAGGAGCTTCACAGCTTCTCTCTGCACCATATCCCTGATATAGTGATATTTGATCTCTATGTGTTTCGACCTGTCATGAAACACTGGGTTCTCAGATAGATTCACACAACTCTGGTTATCACAAAAGATACCAGTAGCATCCAATGGGAGATCAAATAACTCAGACAGTACCTTCCGTATCCATATTGCCTCACAACTAGCTAAACAAGCTGCAACATACTCTGCCTCAGCTGTACTCAGTGCTATGCAGGACTGCTTCTTGCTGAACCAAGAGATCACACCTGATCCCATACTGAAACAGCACCCAGATGTGCTCTTCCTATCTGTAGCACTGCCTTCCCAATCTGAATCAACATAACCCTATAGGTTAAACTTTTGATTCACTTCATACTTGAGCCCATAATCCACTGTACCTTTCAGGTACCTCAAAATATGCTTTACAGCAACCAGGTGAACACTCCTCGGATCTGTCAGGAACTGGATCAATGTGTTCACTACAAAGCAAATATCTGGTCTCATGTTCGTCAGGTACATCAAGGACCCAATCATCTGACGATACATAGTGACATCAACTGGTTCAGATGAAGCATCACACAGAAGCTTTAGGTTCGATGCCATAGCCACGTAGTCCATCATCCCGAACCTCTTCAGGATCTCTACTGCATACTTCCCTTGTCCAAGGAAGATACCATCTACACTCTGCCACACCTCCATACCTAGAAAGTGGTGCATCATACCCAAGTTCTGCACATATATGACTCCCTGTCATGTGTCTCAGAACCAAGTGGCTGCTCCACAAACATTTCTTCTTCAACTATACCATTCAAGAAACCTATCTTGAAATCCATCTAGTGTATCTTCTATTTCATCACTTTTATATTTCTATATGCTGCCATCTGCAGCATGCTTGATCTTGATAGATCCATATGGAAGTCATAACAAAATTCTCTTGGCACTACATCCCAAACATCATTCTTCATGATCAACGGATCATGGCATTCTTCCCATATCCGAGGAACTTCAATATCTTCAATAGATAATTTTTTTGCTGAACAAATGTTGTAGTTCTTCTTTTGTAGGTGATGGCATATGATCTTTCCTACACAACAAGTTAAATTGCATGATTAGAAAACATCTCATAGTTTTCAGAACAAATTCTTACACATAAAGAAATATGTCATACATTCATGCAATTATCTTAGCCAATGCTTCAATACAACATTTATCCATATACCGTAACTTTCTAGATGCCTTCCAATCTCTACCAGAACATTGTTAAGAGTGTGCACAACTCCCGACATGTCAACAAAGAGGTTTCATTCTAGATAAGTAGCAATGGAATGTTGTATAGTGCCATAGGCCACTTACCCATGCATATTAGTAGTATACTGTTCATCAATGCAACTATTCTAATATGCATAATACACAACCTAATTCTAGGAACATCAGTATATACATTATTGAACAGTATTATTTAAACAATAAAATATGCAAGTAATGACAATTCAAATACTTATCTTTGTTTGTTTGTTGGGTTGACTCCCTCTCAGTCTTTGCTTCTTTTTTGCAACTCCATTCTTATGTGGATTGTGAGAAGTGGTCAACTCCCTCTGAATATCTGCATCCTTGCAGAAACTACTGAAGTGTGCTCCTTTGCCTTCTTGCAGGAACAACTAGAGTGTGCTCCCTCTTGATCTTTGCTTCCTGGATTACCTGTCCTTGAACTTACATCCATCCTTAATCACTATGCATGCTTATTAGTATCATCATTGTGTTATCCTTGAGGTCTCATACATAATCACACATTTATTAGTATAATCTTAATACTATCAAAACACAATAATCTTAAACATGTATACTCATGATCATTCACAGATAATAAACATTAATATTCAAGGTTTCAAGGAAGTCTTCTTTTACTCATACATATTCTTATTTGATTATAGGACTCTTCTGGTTAGTTGAATCATCAATCAAGATAAGAGATATAATATGCATAAAACCCGTGATTATTCAAACCTATACCTTCATGATTCTTCTGGTTAGTCATATCATCAATTATGGTAAGAAACATAATATGCATACAACCATGATTATTCAAACCTATGACTTTATGAATAATCATTATCAACAACACAACAGTATAAGATCCTAACACAAGGTAGGATTCTAGCTTGATATAGGAAAAACATACTTGGATTAGCATGCTAGCTAGTTATGTCTAACATACCCGCATAATGTCTTCTGGATCTCTTCAGTGACTTGTGCTAGTAACCTGCATGTCTCATAAGTTAACCATTGTAGAACCAAGTTATACATACCTCGAAAGTAGATCTTCTATGTGATCCATGACAATGGATGAATCTTTGTCTTCATGTCACCATGAGCATATGTTCTTGAAGTAGAACATGATTTGACTTTCTTGGTGTACCTTTTGTGTTAGCAAACAACATAAACCTCATACAACATCACAATGCATTAGTACAATCATAAGTGTCAAAACCTTAATCAATGAATATCTTCTATAAAGGTGATACGACAAGTCCAATAATTAATAAATATTGTATTGTAATGATATGAAGACAAACATATGATAAACTTAACCATGAAACATACTTGTAAGCCATACCTGTCAAGATTGCTTGTAATCTTCTTATGGAAGGCCTTAGCCTCATCTCCCTCTGAGACAGGAACTTCTTCACTTATGCAGGTGACCAATCCATCTTTTTCTAGGATCAACCCAATCCACTTGATTTGCAAGAACTGGACCTAGAGCTGGATTAGGGTTTGTCGAAGAAACCCCGAAAATTCAAACTTTGAATTTCAAACTTCTGAAAGGATAGAAATATGTGCCTTGATGAGCTGATCAAGTTGGTATATTCAGAAATTGAAAACTGCAAAGTTTCACCCCTCAAAATTTCCTTTTAGATTTCCGGATTCACTGGGGAGGACCCTTGAATTAGGGTTTGAGTTTCTCAAAGCTTCACCCAACCAAAATATTTGATTCAAAGCTCTAAGCTTTGATTTTTCTGAGGAGCTTCTAGCCGTGGTCACAGATTTCCAAAATTCCAACTTTTTGCAGAAGCCCTAATTTCCCATCTTTCCGATCAAAGTCCCAAATTGGGGTTTGATCAAGCCCAGCCTTTTGCCCAACCAAAATATCTGATCTTGGTCTCTAAATTTCGATTTTTATGAGTAGCATCCAACTGTGTTCTCCGATTACAAAAATTCCAACTTTCTCTGAAGCCCTAAATTTCGGAAGCCATGAATGAAGGTACTAAAACATAATTATGTTTTGACAGAAATATATACCTGATTGTTTCTGGTGTAACTCCAAACTTTTCAATCCACAGGGTTTGAAAAAGTTTCCTGAGATATCCCGATCTGTTATCTTTCCATCCCGATAGGTCTGACCTTTATTAGATTCTCTAAGAGAGAGTTATGCCAAGTGTTGCAACGTGACCTGTTTATGGGATAATACAAGAGAGCGAACTTGTACGGAGTTCCACGTGTCATTGTTTCAACTTCAGCCTCTGAAAACTTTTCTTGAGATAGTACAGTATGTGTACTACTTGTCAATTTTTACGAGATTTCATTTGGAGCTTCCTAGCCCAAGTTATGACCTTTTTCCCACGGTCACCTGATTTTGACTCAGATCTGGAAGAGGCAGAAACCCTATATTGTACAGATCATAAATCACAAAGTACAATGAATTAGAGCTTGTCCTTTGGACACAAGGTACATGGGGATCTGATATTCGATCTGTAAAAGTTTCAGATACGAACACTTTGCCAAAACGGATTTATAGCGAAAGTGCTACGATGACTAGTTTTTGCTACATCAAGACCTAGCATCGTAAGTGCAACAAGTGTAGAGCTCTGACACCATGTTAAATTTTCAAAATTTACTTCAATCTGATCTAGGATCTTAACTGAGAGAACAACATGTACAGCAAATCTACAGCATATCAATCATGGACACAATAATGCAAGCACACAAGAGACACGGAGTTTACTTGGGGAAAACCATAAAGGTGAAAAACCCCAATAACTTCCTCAGAGATAGATAGAGCAATGATACAACCAGAATACAAGAGATAGTCTTCTCTTAGAAGCAGAGCCTCCTGCTCCACAAGTGCGCCACTCTCCCAAGTGTGAGTGAGAGAATATAATGTGTAAAATGAGAGAGACACACTCTCCATTTATACACTAACTTGACTTGACTTTTACTCAACTAGGTCGGCCTCAACTTAACCACTTAACATAATGCTGACTAGGCCAACCCCCACTAGGGTGGTCTAATAACCCTTTGAACCACATGGCCGACCCCCAATAGGGTGGTCTAATAACCCTTTGAGCCACATGACTTATACAGGGCCGACCCCAACAAGGTGGTCTAATAACCCATCAAGTATAAGTTACAACACTTACAATATAAATGACGACACTTCCATATAGAGGAATAATAACATCTCTATAGGAATACAATATACATATATGTGAAATACATTCCGAAGTTATGAACAATTTTTAACTTATTATCTAATAATTCAGATCTTAAATTATGCATCCATCATAAATAAAACATTCATCCACATATGCAAAAAAAACACAAAACTCACATAATTTTTACGTGGAAACCAAAACGGGAGAAAACCACAAGATTCTCTCTTATAATAAAATATTACATTCAAGGAAGAAAAAACTTTCTAATTTCTCCAACACGAACTGGAAGGAGGCACTAACCTCCTAGTTTTACAGGCACTGACTTGAAGGAAGCACCAAATCCCTGATTTACCATATTCAAATAGAAGAAGGCATCGAACCCCTGGTTTTACAGGTACCGACCTGAAGGAAGCACCAAATCCCTGATTTACCAACTTCAACTAGAAGGAGGCACTGACCCCCTACTCCTTTCCCTATCCTGCCGCCTTGATATGTAAGAAGAAGATGTTTCTTTACTTTTCTTCTGATCCACACACTCTTTCAATTTTCTATTTTTAATTCTGTTGTGCAAAACCTCTTTATGTTGTAATATTTTTGTCGTTGTATTGCATACTTCACTTGAATTCACACTTAACTTTTCATTTCAACTAAAATCTCACTTCACAAACTATGTGTTGCTTCATCATATTCTGCAGTCTGTGCTTTGGTTCAATCTACTATTATGTTACTGTGTTTCTACAACTTCAACTAATACTACGCATCTCCTGTAGTACTATTGTTTTGTATCTGTGATACAATATCATATTGTTCTACCCAGTTTTGATGATATGTCTGTTATGTATTGGTGCAACATCCTTTAGATAATCTGCGACATTCTTTACATCATCTGAGATATGGCCTTTCTATTTTTCACACATGTATCAGATCATCCTTATCATAATAAACATACTCTATTGTGCAACAACTCTATATTAGCACATCAAATATACTTCTTCACTTTGCACAATTCAAACTATAGTTCAACTCTCTCTTTGTGCATCTGTCTTAGATCATCTATGACTATCTGCGTACCATCTACGAAACTATCATTCTGGTCTCATGAACTTGCACATCATCTGTAGTTCTACATTTTTGTCTTTGCGCAACTGTCAAAGATAGACTTGCATCATACTGCGCACCATCAGTAATTCCATTCATATGCTTGTGCACACTTGGATCTCTGCTAGATTATCTGTTCTGGTTCCCCAAGCCCGTTGATGACCCAAGAATTAGAAGCTTGATAAATCTGTATCTTCCAGCTTTCCACTCTATAACTTTCCATCTTCAAGCTTACTTTGATTCTCCAACTTGGCTTCTTATTTATACTTGACCTACATGGATGGTGATGTCCACAAGTTGGTCGCAGTGCCCCTTCTTCCTTGCTTCATGGTTCCTCTTACTTCACACTTCTTCCACTTGTCATATTCTACACCACCGAGGTGTCATCTCTTGTGGGTCTTGCGCATACTTGGTTTCTTGGCTAGTGTGACTTGTACCCTTGCAGTCTGGTATTGCACCATTGATGTTCCATCCCTTGTGGGACTTGTGCAACTGACTTCTTCAACCACTACCTTCTTCTTGGTGCTTTTGCGTGCTTCAACAAGTTGTATACTTCTTCTGATTGAGCACTTTCGAGACTTTCATAACTGATTAACCACTTCTTGTTCTCAAGCCAATTATGCCCTCCCGAACCTTATCCAACCAACTCTATTGACTTAGAATAGGCGGACTTGAGACTTGCGTATGTACCATATGTATTGAATGTATTCCTTATGTACTTATTCAAACTGGATATGCTTGATGTACTCCTGTATATAATTCTTTAGACTGGATTCCATGTATTTCTTCAAACTTACTTACATATACTTCTTGAAACTAGAGTCCATATATTTCTTCAAGATGGCACAAGGAATACCAAATCCTCTTTGAAATCAGTTGACATCAATGAAAAAAAAACGTTCAACAATATTCCCCTTTTTCATTGATGTCAACACCTCATGAAGCTGTGCATAATAATCTCATGAAGTTGTGCACTTCACCTGTGCTTTTCACAGTACTCCCCCTGTGTTCTTTTCCAGTTTGAACATTTGCTCATCTGTGCATCCTACTCTTAGTATTCTTCTATTATATTTCACTTATGCACAGATTGCATGCTTCATGATATTCATCATCTACTTATAATCTCTGCACTGATCGCATGCTTCATAATCATTCTTTCTTGCATGAATGTATGATACATGATCTGCTTCATGATCTTTCTTTGTGGCAATCACATGCTTCATGATCATTCTCCTCCTTTGACATCAATGGCAAAGAGGTGACATTACTAAGCAATTATACGTTCTCCTTTATTCCATTTTTCACTGGCTTCACTATGTCTGCTTGCTAGCATTACTCCCCCCTGTATTCATGCTCCATTCTTTTGTTGGGGTCTTTGCGTAGATTTGCAGTCTGTACACTTTGTCTGTAGCTAACTTGGATATGATCCCCCTCTACAATTTCTATCTTCCTTTTATCTTGATCTTATGTTCCTGTCATATCAATCATACATCTTCATTCCTTGTGCAATATTCCATATCATCATCCCTATTGTGTTTACTGCGTTTGTTCGTCGTAGCACTGTTCTAGAGGTTTTCCAATGTAGACCCAGGTACTTCACGGTACAAAATACCAACAAAACCCCTATTCACCGGCCCTTTGGGAAACAGACTGCAAGCAGCCTAAGGTCTCACCCAAGGCGAAGTTGGTTGTAGAAGCAGGTTTCCACAACCTTGTGATGTGAGTGTTTTCGAATGATTTATGTACAACGCGGTACGAGTCGTGCACTGCGGTCAATGACTGCGTGGAGTCTTCTACTCTGCGTGGAGTATTTTCAGGAACAAAGATATTTACACCCTTAGTGCATCCCCAAAACATGCAGTAGGTTTATGAGATCTGATCACTTCTATTCAATTCTTAGTGGACAAACCTTAATCATTCATCATTAATTAGCTTGATAAACAACATAACTTATGCAAATATGTGAGATGCGCACTGCTGTGTGCTTTGATACTGCGATTCAATCCTTAAGAATTAACTGTGTGGTTATCTCATCGATCCATTCATTCGAGACTTATAGGTGCATCATTGTTTAATATTCCTCCATTCATGAACTACTTACCATCTTATTCCACCCTTTCCACGGTGAATACAGATCACAGTAATCATATAACAAGCAATAATAACTTCATGCATGCACTGTAAGTAAATTAAATCACAAATTAATAGCAATCATACACATCAATCACATAACACAATGGTTTAATGTGGTTCACCCCCCTGGATGGGAAACTACATACACAAGAACTGTTGTTTATTTATCTTGGAAAGGGTGCAACAGTTCTTTGCCTGCGCACTTAGCTACAGACGCTCTCCTCTTTCTCTCTCAAAATTAGGTCTCTGCGCACTCAACTGCAGAGCCTTTACAATGCTTCTCTCTAACAGACCTCACAATATTCAATATTAATCAAAAAAATGAAGACTTAACATTAACCCTTTCCCTTTACAAAATTGCCTTATTTATAGATCAAGACCTGTACGTCATGTCTTTTACATCTTGAAGGCGGAACCCTTAGGTTTACAAAACTGTCGTGGTTTTCCCAAAACCGGACTACTAATATCTAGCAGCGGATCTTCTGTTATTTGCGAGCCAACGTGTTTCCTTCGTCCAGTTGTTCCTTCCTTTCTGGCCTTAGATGACTGGTTCGACTAGTAGTAGTCTTCTTCCCATTGTGATTAGTCACCTACCTCTGATCTGCACCTACCCACTGCTTGGTAGTTATCGACGATCTTTGCAAAAAATAGGTCTTCTATGACCTAACCAAAATAAATGCCTTTATCCGTCCATGCTCTGCTTAGTTGGAACTTCGTTGACGGGGCACATGGTGGCACTGTACTCCTCGCAACACCGACCTCACAGCTCCTCCGATACTATGCTGCACACAACTTCGCAGCATACCAAAACTTATCCCAAAATTGTTCAAACTTAACTGCGCTTATCTCCGCAGTTCTCAAAATTCTTCCTGTTCAAAAATGCCCCATCTGGGCCAGGCCCAATAGGCCCCTAACACTTACATGTGGCTCATCCCTGAGCCACTTGGAACTTCTTGAAGGTTTTCCACTGCCTGTGGGTTGATCTTCACAACGAACTCGTTGAATCTTTCCATCATCTTTTCAACCACGGTCTTCGTATCCTATTCAATTTGCCCAACTTTTTCTACCATTTCAAGTGTTATCTCTTGGCCGATCTGGCCTTCCACTTGTTCTTGATTCTGGTTTAGTTACTTTAACGTTTCTTAGAGATCGTGCTGGCCTCTTCTAATAATGGCTGTGACTTATTTCCCATTTCTGTTTCCTTCTCCTGCAATGCTTTAACTTCCTTCTTTAGGTTGTTGATTTCCCTATATTTTAGGAGTTTCTCCCTTGCTGGCAGTGCCTTAACCACCTCACTCATCTTTCCTAGTTCTTCTTATTTTTCCTTCACTTCCTTCTTTACTTCCTGTAATTGTTGATCTTCTTCAAGGGCACTAAATGCCTTCAATGCTACTTCCAGTAGACTCTGGCACTTAGTGACTTTGATAGCAATATTTTGCGTTGCGGTCTTCACTACTCCCTGTCTTAACTGGTGTTCATTTGTTGGAGTTTGTGGATTTAGCTGTGCTTTTTGGGAAGTAATTTTAGACTCATGGAGAATCTCCATGTCTTCCTTCTCATTCTTAAGACTATTGACCAGATCACCAATCTTTATAATATTATCTTCTGGTTCTATTTGTACTTCAAAGTCATCAATGTTTTCTGCAATCGCAATGATCTTTGTCTCCAATCTCAGTCGACGATCATTCTCATCCTGCAGTAGCATGGCTCTCCACGAGCTCTCCTTTATTGCATCTGTGGTTCTTTCATGCATTTATTCAGCAACTTGCATCTACAAGTAATGGAGTCCTGACAATGGTATGCTTGCAAGATCAAGTTCCATGCACTCTAGATTCATTGTATATAGCATTGCTTGATCTTGTAATGGTAACCTGATAGATAATGGTTGCAAATGGACAATGCGGGACCTTGCAGGAACTGACATTTGCTGTTGCAAAGTCCCCGCGGACCCTTCTTCAGCTATTGACTCATGGTGTAATGGTAATCTTATGTTCACTTCATCAAATTTTTGGGATAATCCTTGCAGTGTAGTGAGGTTATGATTTAAGCTGTCTTGAATTTCCTTTTCCTTCTTCTCTTTGTCTATTGAAAGTTCCTCCATTTGTTCAGTTAGCCTTGTGGGCAATGATTAAGTAATCATCTTCACGAAGCACTGTGTCTAATTGGTCTTATTTTCTTTCTGCTTTTTCCTTGGTTCCTTGCGTCCTGAAGGACTTCCAACGTCCTTCCTTTTTCCTAACTCTTTATCTTCTACAATGGGACATGGGATAGGGTTATGCTCGCCAGAATCACTTTCAATATCCACGACCTCAACTCGGAATTCAGCTGGCCATTCCTTCATTAAGTTCTCAATATCTTCCTCATACATATTGTAGTTTTCTGGGTACCAGTCAGCATTCTTCGTCTGCGCTTTGGGTGAAAGGGAGATGCATTTCATCGCAGAATAAAAGTTGTTAATGCGGATATATTTGCTTGTTATCTGCTTTAGTATGCGAGGTGTGATCATGATGGCCCTACACAGCTGGTCATAATATGTGTAAAAGACCAGCGCTCTCTCGTGCTGTTGCTCTAGATTCAAGTTCGTCGATAGATTCTGAAATCTAGCACCTCTGCAGTCCAAAGTGTTTATGACCACTCCAACATATTGCTTCGGTTCCCTCCACTCTAGGAAGTCGATCAATATGATGAGGCAGGTGAAGTGGAAGTTTCCACCATTGATTTGCGTCTCATTTAGTTCTTTAAGGAACTCATTTAATAGATATTGGGACGAATTGAATTCTTGTCCCTCGACAGCTGCAGCGCCAAGTAGTACTGTGCTTGCATATGTTTCTAATGGTGTGCACTTTCTTAATATTTTTCCCGCTAAGAGCCATGTGACAAACCATATTGCCTCATCCTTTATTTCCTCCGTCTAGAAGCCTCTCTTCCCTTTAACCACAGATTGTGTTTGCTTCATTAATGCTGCTACTTATTTACCCTTTGCCTTTCCCTAGAAGAACTTCCTTGGGTCTTCTCCCCTTTTGCTTAATCCAGTTATACAATGGATCAAGTCAATTGACAGGTTGATATTCTGGTCCAACCATAAATATCCCTGGTGGATGCAAGCCATAAGAGTTCCCACCACTGCGTTGAGCTCCGGTGATCTGTCAAAATTTGAAAGCCTTAGTAGGTTGAGCAGCCCCGACTTGGCTTCTCCTAACAACCAGCTCTTGGTGACCAAGGTGAGGTCACCCTTTGCATTCTTCTTCCAGCACATATATTTGTTGGGCTGGAACTATGGGAACTTTGGTTTAGTTGGCTTCTCCTTCTGCATTGCTAGCAGATCATAGTCCTCCCATTTGCATTCTGGAATCTTTCCTAATAGATTTTTGTCCACCTCTACATGCTTCGATATTGGTGAGAGTGGTATCTCATACTTTGGACTCTTCAGCAGTCTAATGGCCGGCGCATCCACTGCACGCGGCGAGATGTAGTCTGGAGTCATAGTTAATGGTATTTCTTTATCGGCAAGGGGATTTTTTGGCCCTACCGAACTTGTCTGCGGTAGTTTTGATCTGGGCATTGCTGGATTTTTCGCTTTGTCTTGCATTGAGGGCCTGTGTCTTGGTGATCTCCTTGGACCTTGTTCTAATTCCATGATGAATTTCTTGTTTGGGGTTCTCATTGACCCGTCAATACCTCCATGTTGGAACAACTTCACAGTCTCTTCGACCATGAACTCTTTATCAATACAGAACCTCTGTGTCATTCACCTGCACACTTAGTCAACTACCCAGTGGATAACTTATAGTCTAGGACTTAGGAAACAATAATTGCAAGAATTTCTAAGTGATTTGGTAACGCCCCCGGTTGTAAGTGCTCCATTATATATAGACATGGCTGATCCATCTCTGCGCCCCTTAACGGTTAAATAAGCATTAAATGTAATATCTGTTAGCAAAATCCGACAGATTCTTGGGTAATTTCCGTCATTAAGTTGTTTAGAACGACTATCTATTCTTTAAATGCTCGAGCGATTGGTCGGAAAGTACTGTATAACGGTTATGTTTCTGACCAACACTGTAATGGCTATTTTCTGGAGTTCTACGTCGAACTGCATGATAGGAAATATTTGGTTCTGCGCAGTGATTTTGCGGCATATAATTTCTTTTCTTTCCAGTTGCTGTTTTTTGAATGTCGCAACAACGCATTGTTTCTTTTCCTCTCTTTCTTTTATTTATTTATTTTTATTTTTTTTCAATGTGGTGTGTTGTATATATCTATCTTTATCAGTCTATGTACAGACTCTTCCACAGTTTCTTGTGCCGAATTCTAACTTTATTTGGCACCTAGAAATTTTTCCTTCTGTATGGTTATATTGGATGCTACAGAGCAGAACTATCGCGGTAAAGCTTTAGTCTGCTTCCATTTATCAAGTTGGGTAGTGTATCACTGGCTAAAGTAGTTAACTGGGCTGTGCCACCATTAGTAATATCTATTACAGTATATGGTCAGAGCCAATGCATTTTAAATTTTCCAGGAAACTTCATGAATTTAGTATCATACAGTAGGACTAGATCACCTACCTGAAAAGACTTATTCTTGATGTGGCGATCATGCCATTCTTTTTCTCGTTCTTTCTGCACTTGCTAGAGGAATCCCGTGATGAAGCATTCTTCTTCCAATCCAACCAAGTGTGATATCCTTTCTTCTAGTGCTGCGCGGTCTGGCATCCTTGTAAATGCAGCTATTCTCAGGCTATGTATAATGTACTCCATTGGAATTATTGCTTCTTGTCCATAAGCCAGTCTAAAAGGTGTATGTCCAGTTAATTTCTTGCATGTCGTTCTGTATGCCCATAATACAGATGGAATGCGCAGGTCCCAGTCATCGTGGTTTACATTGCATACCTTGGTTAGCGCATTCTCAAGTACTTTATTAAATGCTTCAACAGTGCCATTTACTTGTGGGTGATAAGGGGTACTGTGCTGATGATGAATGTACAACTCTTCAGTTAAAGCTTCAATAGTTATGTTTAGAAAATGTGTGCCTTTATCACTCATCAAAATTTCTGGGCATCCAAATCATGTAAGGATGTTCTCAAAAATAAATTGCGTGGCTGTGGCTGCGCTACAGTCTTTGATTGGTTTTGCTTCTGCCCATCTGGTGAAGTAATCAGTTGCTGTAATAATGTACCATGCATTAGTTCTTTTTCTTGGTGGGTGAATAGGTCCCACGAAATCAATTGCCCATTTATCGAATGTCTGTAAGGTCAGCTGAGGGATCAATGGCATTTCATCTCTTCTTGACAGTTTCCTTGTCCTTTGACAGACATTGCAATTCTGGCAATGTTCTTTGGAGTCCTTAAGAATCGTAGGCTACCATAGCCCTGTGTGCAATATCTTCTACGCAGTAGCCCTTCCTGCATAATGACCTCCTTAGACTCTTGAATGTGCATTAGCTAATATAAATGGCTTCTCATGTTCTAATACACATCTTCGCAGCACTTCATCAGGTCCTAACTTGTAGAGCTATCCTACGATAATGATGAAGTCTATGGCTCGCACTATCAGTTGCTTCCTTTGCTGCATAGTGAATTCGGTACAAGCGGACCCGACAGTTAGAAGGTCAATGATATCCTGATAGTAATCATCAGCAACCTATATAGCAAATAATTATGCATCGGGCAGATTGTCTTCTATATTCATTGGTTCTTCTCCTGAATCGATCCTTGATAGATGATTAGGCCATAGATTTAATATGCCTGGTTTAACTATTATTTCAAAATCGTACTCTTGAAAGAGTAATATCCATTTGCAAATTCGCCCCCCTAACACTAGTTTGTTGACTAGGTATTTTAGTGCAGAATGGTAAGTAAACATTGAGAAGTGTGCACCAAGCAAATAGTGTCTTAATTTCTGTATTGCATATACCATTGCAAGTACTTCCCTTTCAGTAGTGGTGTAGTTCTTATCAGCAGATGATAGTTGGCTGCTTGAAAATGCAATGGGATGATCAATTCCTCCTTCTCCTGGCTGTGCAAGAATGATTCCCAACGTTATACATGAAGCATCAACATGTACGTGAAATGGCTTTTCCCAGTCTAGAAAAACTAGGATTAGTGCAACGACCATTTTCTCTTTCAATGTGTCGAATCCTTTCTCGCAGTCCTCATTCCAAATAAATGGTGCATCCTTTTTTAAAAGCTTCTCCATTGCTGTGGTTATCTGTGCATAACCCTTTATGAATTTTCTGTAGTACCTGGTATGTCCTAGTGTAGTGCGCAATTGTTTAACTCAATTTGGTGTAGGCAAATTTACAATAACTGCTATCTTTGCTGGATCAACCATCAACGCTTGCTTACACACGATATGTCCCAACAGAATCCCATAAGGATCACAGAAAATACATTTCTTTAAATTCAATGAAATCTGATGCTGTTTGCATTTTTATTGCATCATCCTGAGGTTTGAGACATGGTTCTTCGGTAACCCAAAAATGGTCCAATCATCAAAGTAAATTTCTAGAAACTTGTGGATGAAGTCTTTGAATGCTGCGATCACTACTCTTGAAAATATGGCTGGTGCATTCTTCAAGCCAAAAGGCATCACTGTATACTGAAATGAACCCCATTTTGTTGCAAAAGTGGTTTTGTGCCTATCGGGTGGATCAATTTTTATCTGATGGTATCCAGAAAATCCATCAGTAAAAGAGTATGCTTCATTCCCTCCAACGTTATCAAGTACTTCATCGGTAAAAGGTGTAGAGAATGGATCATGCATAGAGGCATCATTCAACTTTCTGAGATCAACACAGATTCTAATGTCACCCTTTGTTTTCTTGTCTTGGATTACCATTGGGCTTATCCATTTAGATTCTCTGACCATCTCAATAATTCTTGCATCAAGCATCTTATCGAGTTTTGCTTTAACTCGTTCCTTGTAGAGTGGATTCAGTCTATATGGCCTTTGTTTAATAGGTTTCGCTCCTGTCTTAAGAGGAATTCTCATCACTCCTAAGTCTCCCATGATACCTTTCATTTCTGTGAAATTCGTTGGGAATAGTTCCTGATATTCATGTAATATAGCTGCGATCTCTGCAACTATGTCATCATCCCAGTAGTCTCCTATTGCTGCGAACTTCGGCTCTTCAGGGGTGCCGATGTTCACTTTCTTTGTTTTAACCGGTCTATTAGGAACCCATGTCAACCCTTCTCTTTACTATGTTAGTATATTGTTGTTGGACGCATATGCTTTGTAAGTTGTCCTGTAGTATTTGTTGATCCATAGTTTATATTAGTCCATAGTATTGACCCATTGTATTGGACGCATATGCTTTGTAAGTCATCCCGTAGTATTATATTGCCCATGGTTTTTACTCATAGTATTGGGCATAGACTTAGTATATAAGTGTTTGTTGAGGTCACTGAAGGAGCCATGAAGTTAATTGTATTGAGCTTGCTCAAAGGAGGTTGCCCCGTCGAAGTGGCCCGTGATCAATATAAAAGTGACTTTAAGTTCTATTATTTCTGATATCTCGTGTATTTGCATTAATTAATTATTGCAGGTTCTTCACATGGTCCACTCATATCTGGAATTTCTAGTGGAGGTCCCTCTACCTCGCGTATTCCTTCTGATTCTTGGATTTTTATGTTGCACGGGTCCTCTGCATCGCTATCTTGAACTTCTTCAGCTATGTTGTAGTAGTTTAAATCCTGTTCTATTTGTTCTAACCAATCTGGTTGTAGACTCGCAAGTACATTGTTTGTGTCAAAAAACTCTTCTAGTGTTATAGTTTCCTCCTTGCGATGTGGGCTAAATATATTTTGCTTGATTAGTTGCACTACATCATGTATAGTCGGATGGTCATCTCAAAAACTAAAATCCTTCTGGAAGGTTGCAGTAAGGACGGACCAATCCGCGGTTCCTGTGCGCATCTCCTCCTCTAGATACCACTTTTTTGGAATAGGCTGCTCCAATGTATGCACAAAGAGATGTACCCATTTTGTCTATGGTCTTTCCTTCCAAGCTTGTACACAAGCTGCGATATGATCTCCTGGATCCCTCTGGCCATTATATTTCTCAAATGGTAGTGTGACCTTATCAACAAATCTAATCTGTAGTTTTATTCTGCGCTGGTCCCAAGTTGTCATTGTCTTTTTGTGTGTAGCCCACCATCTGGTAGGTGTTTCTCTAAGTGCCATGTGTAATGCTGAGACGCGATGTTCATCTGCCACTGCTGCAGTGTATTCTTTGATAAATGAATAGACGTTAGCTATACCATCATAAGTGGGGATTGGGGTTACCTTCTTTCCAATCTAGCGAAGTGACTTTGTAATTGTCGCGCATCTCCTGGCAGATACTTCATGCATTCTGTGTTTCCAGTTTTCTAATCTTGCCTCAGAGTTTGAGATGCAAGAATTATCGCAGCGCCAGCTGTGCATTCCATCCGTAGTAGGATCAATATAATCCACAGCATTTGCTGTCATTTGATAGATACTTTCAAGGTCTTGAGGTCTATACTCTTCTTGAATAGGTTCAACATATCGGTCCCATTGCAAAGGATCCAATGGTGCAATGACCCTTATGTCGTTGCCTTCAAATCTCATTTTCATTGTCTTGAGATTGATGACGGTGGACTTCGTCATTGCCCAATCGATACCCAGCAGTGCTGGATAAGGATTGCTATCATCCATAATTTCAATTACTTCTAAGTCTGCATAGCTTCGCACTCCATCAATGTCGACAGTGGTGTTGGTTAACCTTCCCAGTGGTATAACTGTGCCCTGGTTAGCCATTCTTAACTATATAGGTGACCACTATAACTTTGGTTTTCCCATCGCCTGCCATGTCTGCTTGGTTAAGACATTCACTTCAGATCCGAGATCAAGAATGATCTTGTCCATCTCATAGTCTTCTATCTGTGCAGTGAACCGCATTTCCCTGCCGATTCTTTTGGGACTTCTAATGTTATGTAGTGCGCCATGTGCTATTCCTTTCTTAATGCATGATTCGTACTGATTTATCAGTTTCTCAAATTCCATAAGAGTGTCCTTGTTCTTTAATAACTTGATGCAGCTGTGCAGAAAATGCGCAATTGAATTAGAGGCATCTGGTGCAGTGTGCATTTGATCATATGCCAGTGGCATGTCTTGTATATGTGGTTCTTGAATTCGCAGTGGAATCCTTGGTGAAGAAGGTGGTGGTTATTTAAACATGTCCCTTGCTTCTTTGAACATTTCCTTATTTTTCTATAAGTTCAATGGAGGTGCTTTCCCAGGGGCTTTTCTTATCCCTATTTTCTCTCTAAGGTTTTTCTTCGGATCAGTTGTTCCAGAAGTCGAGGATTTTGTGATGTTGTCTTTTCCTGTATCAGCGCCACTTCACATTACTGCATTGACACTCTAACCTATAGGTTTTTTCTCTGATGCGATCAACTGGATGTCAGGGTTCGGTGATTCTGTTTTTCTCCTCTTCTGCATTTCTACCTCAAGCACCAGACAATCTTCAATCACATGATCAAATGATTTACAGTAGTTGCATGTGGTGCATGGATTAGTACATTCTCTTGATATGTGACCTAGCTGGCCACAGTTATAGCATATTACCTAGCCTCGTCCTCTTTTTTTATTTTGAATAGTATTTCTTCCTCTCCCACGATATCCACCACCGCGGCCTCTATATCCTCCTTGATCATAGTGGGTGTTCTCTTTCTTTGGCTGATTTTCCTCTTGGACGTGGTACATTCCAGCACCTCGCATTGCTTCCATATCTCGCTTTCTTTCATTCATCAGTTCATAAGCACGACAATTGGACTCATCATGTCCAACTGACTTATAGAAATTGCAGTATAAGGTTTTAGGTATCTTTACATATTTTTGTATTAGGTAGTAGTCTTTAGGTCTGTGTCCTCTACTTCTACAAATTTCACACCACAGTGCCTGGTTTTTATTCATATTTATTGGGTTTGGTGCGCCACTGTTAAGGTATTCATGAAATAAGGGGAAATGTTCTCTAGTGTGGCCCTCTCCTTTGCATCCTGTGCGCCAAACTTCATGTCATTGTTCATGTCTCTGCTCTTGTCCATTCTTCATACCTTGTAATTCTAATGTCAAGGTAGCCAATTGGTTCTGAATCTGTATCATTCCATAACTACTTTCTCCAATTGGTGAAGCTTCCAACTTCATTGCGATCTCCAAGGCTTCAGCTTGAGATACAACCTTCTGTTGCATTAATGGTTGTCTGATGTGGGGCAACAGCGTAGCAATGAACCATTCTTGATGTTGTTGCGGAGCTATAACAAAGCTCACTTGGTCCAACAATATTTTGAATTTTTGGTTGAATTCCCAGACCGATTTAGTAGGCTTTTGCTTGATTTCTTTCAACTCCGTGATGCACTGTGATTCTGATTTGGGTTTCTTAAAGTCTATTGCAGTCGTGGTTTTGATCTCTGCTAGGGTTCTCGACTGTGCTTGAGAATACTTCATAAACCAATGCAGCACTTTGTCTCTAAAAGTAGTTATGAGTTGTGCTCTCTTTATAGCATTATCTGTCACTTGCTTAACACTCCACACGGCTTCGCATAGAAACTAGTGCTTATCAGGGTCTTCCTGACCCGTTCCTTTGAATATTGACAGTTTTATATTGTGATCTGTCATTTTTCTTCCGGGTTGTGTACTATTCTGGAACTGATTCCCTATGGTAAAAGTAGACATAGGCTACTGGATTGTGCTAGGGATGGTATTCTGTAGAATAGTCTGAGTTGTAGTGCTATGAGCACTCGCTCCTGCAGTGTCACTAGTATTACTAATCTGTGGGATGGTCTCCGCGACACTTGCAAGGGGTGCATTCTGGACTGATTGATTCTGATGCATAATACGATGGATTGTGGATGATAACTGAGTGTTCGTATTATTGAGATCACATGGAATTTCTATATCTATACGGTTTCTAGATGGTGTGGGTTTCTTTTCGTTAGTAGGATTGTATCTCTTTCCACTTCTCAAAGTATGGTGTTCTTCGTTAGAATCAATGTATGTGTTCTCTACCATGAAAGATTTAGGACTATTGCTACATTCTTGAAACACCTTTCTCGGCTAAAAGCATTTTAATGTATAGGCTGAGGTTTTTTAGGAACTTACCTCTGAATCCTTCAAAAAAGTATGCTTCAGCTTGGCTGTAGGACTTCAGCGTGTTTACAACAAATTTGGTCACAAATCCTTGTAATATGCTATCAACCCAGAATTCAACTGCTTCTGATAGTGGGCTGTTGATTGCTTTGAGCTGTTCAGTAAGCCCCGGACTCCACTCTGTAGGTATTCTGCCTTGGGAACAATTCTTTCTTTCTACTAGGTGCGATATCCACTATGTAGCTCATTTGGAAATAAATCCCAACAAATTTCGTGGATGTCCCCCCACAAGTATCTGTTCAAACACTGTACGTCAGATAGTCATGGATGTCTACTTTCTTTCTTTACGAAGTCTCTTTTGATCTTATCGCACCAAGCCCAAATCTCTTTCTATTTTGGATGCCAACTATCGGACATTACTTTTCTGAACACACTATCGCATCACTGGTCTTAGCATGGCAACGGAACCATTTGTTGGTCGCAGCAATGTTCTAGAGGTTTTCCAATGTAGACCCAGGTACTTTGCAGTACAAAATACCAACAAAACCCCTATTCACCTGCCCTTTCGGCAACAGACTGGAAGCACCCTGAGGTCTCACCTGAGGCCAAGTTGAGGGGGTGGTTGCAGAAGCAGGCTTCCACAAACTTATTATGCGAGTGTTTTCGAATTATTTATGTATAGCGTGGTACAAGTCTCATGCTGCGGTTAATGATTGCGCGGAGTCTTCTACTCCATGTCGAGTATTTTTAGGAACAAAGATATTTACACCCTCAGTGCGTCCCCAAAACATGCAGTAGGTTTATGAGATTTGATCACTTCTATTCAATTCTTAGTGGACAAACCTTAATCATTCATCATTACTTAGCTTGATAAACAACATAACTTATGCAAATATGTGAGATGCACAGTGCTGTGTGCTTTGATACTGCGATTCAATCCTTAACAATTAACTGTGTGGTTATCTCATCGATCCATTCATTCGAGACTTATAGGTGCTTCACTGTTTAATATTACTCCATACATGAACTACTTAGCATCTTATTCCACCCTTTCCATGGCGAATACATATCACAGTAATCATATAACAAGCAATAATAACTTCATGCATGCACTATAAGTAAATTAAATCACAAATTAATGGCAATCATACACAGCAATCACTTAACACAATGGTTTAATGTGGTTCACCCCCCCGGATGGGAAACTACGTCCACAAGAATTGTTGTTTATTTATCTCGGAAAGGGTACAACAGTTCTTTGCTTACGCACTCAGCTGCAGACGCCCTCCTCTTTCTCTCTCAAAAATAGGTCTTTGCGCACTCAGCTGCAGAGCCTTTACAATGCTTCTCTCTAATAGACCTTACAATATTCAATATTAATTGACAAAATGAAGACTTAACATTAACCCTTTCCCTTCACAAAATTTCCTTATTTATAGATCAAGACCCGTAGGTCATGTCTTTTAGATCTTGAAGGAAGAACTCTTAGGTTTACAAAACTGTCGTGGTTTTCCCAATACCGGACTACTGATATTTGGCAGCTGATCTTCTGTTATTTGCGTGCCAACATGTTGCCTCCACTGAGCTGTTCCTTCCTTTCCAGCCTTAGATGACTGGTTCAAGTAGTAATAGTCTTCTTCCCATTGTGATTAGTCACCTACCTCCGATCTGCACCTACCCACTACTTGGTAGTTATCGACGATCTTTGCCAAAAATAGGTTTTCTGTGACCTAAACAAAATAACTGCCTTTATCCGTCCATGCTCTACTTAGTTGGATCTTTGTTGACCTGGCACATTGCAGTGCTGTAATCCTTGCAGCACTGACCTCACAGCTCCTCCGATATTATGCTGCGTGCAACTTTGTAGCATACCAAAACTTACCCGAAAATTGTTCAAACTTAACTGCACTTATCTCCACAGTTCTCAAAATTATTCCTGTTAAAAAATGCCCCATCTAGGCCAGGCCCAACAGGCACCTAACACTTACATGTGGCTCCCCCCCGAGCCACTTGGAACTTCTTGAAGGTTTTTCGCTGCCTGTAGGCTGATCTTCGCAGCGAACTCATTGAATCTTTACATCAGCTTTTCAATCGTGTTCTTCATATCCTATTCAATTTGCCCAATTGTTTCTACCATTATAAGTGTTATCTCTTGGCCGATATGGCCTTCCACTTGTTCTTGATTCTGGTTCAGTTCCTTTAACTTTTCTTCGATATCCTATCAGATCGTGCCAGCATCTTCTAATAATGGCTGCGACTTATCGCCCATTTCTATTTGCTTCTCCCGCAATGCTTTAACTTCCTTCTTTAGGTTGTTGATTTCCCTGTATTTTAGGAGTTTCTCCCTTGATAGAAGCGCCTTAACCTCCTCACTCATCTTTTCTAGTTCTTGTTTTTCCTTCACTTCCTTCTTTACTTCCTGTAATTGTTGATCTTCTTCAAGGGCACTAAATGCCTTCAATGCTGCTTCCAGTAGACTCTGGCACTTAGTGACTTCAATAACACTATTCTGTGCTGCGGTCCTCACTACTTCCTGTCTTAACTGCTGCTCATCTGGTGGAGTTTGTGGATTGAGCTGTGCTTTCAAGGCAGTAATTTCAGACTCATGGAGAATCTCCATGTCTTCCTTCTGGTTCTATTTGACCAGATCGCCAATCTTTATAATATTATCTTCTGGTTCTATTTGTACTTCAAAGTCGTCAATGTTTTCTGCAATCGCAGTGATCTTTGTCTCCAATCTCAGCTGACAATCATTCTCGTCCTGCAGTATCATGGCTCTCTGTGAGCTCTCCTTTATTGCGTCTGTGGTTCTTTCATGCATTTCTTCAACAACTTGCATCTGCAAGTAATGGAGTCTTGGCAATGGTATGCTTGCAAGATCAAGTTCCACGCGCTCTACATTCCTTTTATCTAGCATTGCTTGATCTTGTAATGGTAACTTGATAGATAGTGGCTACAAATGGACAATGAGGGACCTTGCGGGAACTGACATTTGCTGCTTCGAAGTCCCCGCGGACCCTTCTTCAGCTATTGACTCATGGTGTAATTGTAATCTTCTGCTGACTTCATCAAATTTTTGGGATAACCCTTGCAGTGTAGTGAGGTTCTGATTTAAGCTGTCTTGAATTTCCTTTTCCTTCTTCTCTTTGTCTGTCGAAAGTTCCTCCATTTCTTTAGTTACCCTCATGGCAATCTTTAAGTAATCATCTTTGTGAAGCACTGTGTGTAATTGGTCTTTGTTTGCTTTCTTCTTTTTCCTTCGTTCCTTGCATCCTGAAGGACTTCCAACGTCCTTCCTTTTTCCTGACTCTTTATCTTCTACAATGGGACATGGGATAGGGTTATCCTTGCCAGAATCACTTTTGATAACTGAGTGTTCGTATTATTGAGATCACATGGAATTTCAGTATCTATACAGTTTCTAGATGGTGTTGGTTTCTTTTTCGTTAGTAGGATTGTATCTCTTTCCACTTCTCAAAGTATGGTTTTCTTCGTCAGAATCAGTGTATGTGTTCTCCACCATGACAAATTTAGGACTATTGTTGCATTCTTAAAACATTTTTCTCAGCTAAAAGCATTTTAATGTATAGACTGAGGTTTTTTAGGAACTTACCTCTGAATCCTTCAAAAAAGTATGCTTCAGCTTGGTTGTAGGACTTCAGCATGTTTAGAGAAAACTCGGTCACAAATCCTTCTAATATGCTATCAACCCAGAATTCAACTGCTCATGAAAATGGGCTATCGATTGCTTTGAGCTGTTCAGTAAGCTCCGAACTCCACTCTATAGGTATTCCACCTTGGGAGCAATTCTTTCTTTTTGCTAGGTGTGATATCCACTCGTGTAGCTCATTTGGAAACGAAGCCCAAAAAATTTCGTGGATGTCCCTCCACAAGTATCTGTTCAACCATTGTATGTCAGATAGTCATGGATGTCTATTTTGTTTCTTTTCGAAGTCTCTTTCTATCTTATTGCACCAAGCCCAAATCTCTTTCTGTTATGGATGCCAACTATCGGACATTACTTTTTTGAACAAACTATCGCATCACTAGTCTTAGCATGAGAATGGAACCATTTGTTGGTTGCAACACTGTTCTAGAGGTTTTCCAATGTAGCCCCAGGTACTTTGCTGTACAAAATACCAATAAAACGCCTATTCACCGGCCCTTTCGGCAACAGACTGCAAGTAGCCTGAGGTCTCACCCGAGGCCAAGTTGAGGGGGTGGTTGCAGAAGCAGGTTTCCAAAACCTTGTGATGCGAGTGTTTTCGAATGATTTATGTACAACGTGGTACGAGTCGCGCATTGCGGTCAACGACTGTGCGGAGTCTTCTACTCTGCGTTGAGTAATTTCAGGAACAAAGATATTTACACCCTCAGTGCGTCCCCAAAACATGCAGAAGGTTTATGAGATCTGATCACTACTATTCAATTCTTAGTCGACAAACCTTAATCATTCATCATTACTTAGCTTGATAAATAACATAACTTATGCAAATATGTGAGATGTGCAGTGCTGTGTGCTTTGATACTGCGATTCAATCCTTAACAATTAACTGTGTGGTTATCTCATAGATCCATTCATTTGAGACTTATAGGTGCTTCACTGTTTAATATTCCTCCATACATGAACTACTTAGCATCTTATTCCACCCTTTCCTTGGCGAATACAGATCATAGTAATCATATAACAAGCAATAATAACTTCATGTATGCACTGTAAGTAAATTAAATCACAAATTAATGGCAATCATACACAGCAATCACATAACACAATGGATTAACATGGTTCACCCCCCCGTATGGGAAGCTACGTCCACAAGAACTGTTGTTTATTTATCTTGGAAAGGGTACAACAGTTCTTCGCCTGCGCACTCAGCTGCAGATGCTCTCCTCTTTATCTCTCAAAATTAGGTCTCTGCACACTCAGCTGCAGAGCCTTTACAATGCTTATCTCTAAAAGACCTCACAATATTCAATATTAATCGAAAAAATGAAGAGTTAACATTAACCCTTTCCCTTTAAAAAATTGCCTTATTTATAGATCAAGACCTGTAGGTCATGTCTTTTACATCTTGAAGAAAGAACCCTTAGGTTTACAAAACTGTCGCAATTTTCCCAAAACCGGACTACTGATATTTGGCAGCGGATCTTCTGTTATTTGCGCACCAACATGTTTCCTCCACCAAGCTATTCCTTCCTTTCCAGCCTTAGATGACTAGTTCGAGTAGTAGTAGTCTTCTACCCATTGTGATCAGTCACCTACCTCCGATTTGCACCTACCCACTGCTTGGTAGTTATCGACGATCTTTGCCAAAAATGGGTCTTCTGTGACCTAACCAAAATAACTGCCTTTATCCATCCATGCTCTGCTCAGCTAGATCTTCATTGACATGGCACATTGCGGCGTTGTACTCCTCGTAGCACTGACCTGGCAGCTCCTCCAATACTATGCTATGCGCAACTTCGCAGCATACCAAAACTTATCCCAAAATTGTTCAAACCTAACTACGCTTATCTCCACAGTTCTCAAAATTCTTCCTTTCAAAAATGCCCCATCTGGGCCAGGCCCAACAGCATTCTACTTACTTATGTCCGCATTTGTTTCTGCACAATCTAACTATTCCATTAGTCGCATTTACTGCGTTGTGACCAGTCTTCTCTTCCATTTTTGATGTTGCATATCTTGCCACGATAACCAAATATTTTGCACACATTTCCATCTATTAGCCAGCTAGGAAATAAAGCGATGTGATAAACAATTTGTGTGGAAATCTTGTCGTGTCACATTTGTACTTGATCCTTTTGGGAAGCATCATTCTCGTTGCATGGTACAATGAATTAGATTTCCGTTTTTTTCCCTCTTGCTTGAATTCATTAACTCATGCACTTATTTTGAAAAATTTATAACCAGCTTTGAATTGCATGGACATGAATGCAATTTATTCCCAGTCTCTTAAACTTAATTTTCTCACGCACAAAGAAATACCATCTGATTCAATAAAAAAGCTACGCAATTCCTAGTTCATCAGCCTTGTTCTTCTACCATCTAGATTTCTTTACATCTTATTGCCTCTATGTTTTCCCAACTTATTTAACCATGTCTTCCTTCTTTCAAAGGTTTAATGATTTGCTTGATAGTGTACGCCTTGCGGTTCAGTCGCAGCAAGCAGAGTTGACTCGTCTGAGAGTGGACATGGGTGTTTGGAAAGGTCAAATGAAATATTATGAATTCAACAGCTAGTACGCTTAGTCGCAAGTGAATCTCATCAATGCAGAGGGATTATCCAATCTGAGTAGGCGAGTAGATATTATGGAGCAACAACAACAATGAATTCTCGACATGCTAAACTTATTTCAGACTGAGAAGTCTACTGAAAATGTGTCATCTGCAACTCTGCAACTTTATCCTTTTATGCCATCCTCTGCATTCAACGATCTAGTTCTTATGGATTTAGATCTAAGACTTGCAAAAAAGCTAGACACGGATATAGACCTTGAGTTGTGACTCTGAATTAGCCCTGTATTTCTCATTTTTGCTAATATGAATTCCGTTGTAGTTTTGGAATTCAATTTCCTTTTGGCCTTGGCATGATTCCCTATTTGTAATTCAAATATAATCTTAGAAACATAATACTCATGCAATTTTGTAAAACAAAATTTGAATATAATGCAATTTCTGTTTATATATATCTGCGTAGAATCATGTTTATTTCTCAGCATGCTTTTCAGAATTTTCTTTTGTTCTGTTCCATGTATGTGCACTTCTATGTGACAATTTTAATTTCAACACAACACAACAACTAATTGCATATATGCACATATCTAACATAACATCAATGCAACCAAATTCAACTATTCACTAACTGCAATACTTCACTAACACATTCCTTGAACTCTTGATTGTTGTGTTGAATTCAAGGATCTCATTTAATCTCTTGAATATTAGCAAGATGGGTAGCAATTGCTTGATGCTTTAGATGTACTTGGATTGTCAGCTTCTTCTGTGCATGTTTGAGGAGTTTTCATTATCCATGTTTTCATGTGTGCACTTACATCTTGATTCTACACTTGACTGTTCCCCGTTTGGTTTTTGTATTGCGACAACTGTTAGATAGAATATACTCGTATGGATAGTTCATTGTTCTTCAAAAATACATAGCCTTGTTCCCAAATCCATCACATGCATAGCATCTCACAGTTTGAAAATAGTTTGCAATTGACCAATGTGATTGCACCTTGCAAACTTCATTGTATTAATCCTTCTCATGGTAGTGTAATGGAAAGAATTGTAATTACTAAACGAATTATCATACCTAAATGACTTCATTCGATTTGTACATTGCTTATTGTCACAAATTTTTTTATCATAGCCAACTCCTGAATTGTCTGTTGGTGACCTTTGATCATTCAGAATTTTATTTAGGATTGATGGGATTCCTTTGAATTTTTTCAACATCTCATCTTCAAGACCATCCTTGCCACTTCCTGAATGTGTGCAATTTGGAGTGTCACTTGTGATGTGCTCTTGAACTCATTTCTTCCCCTTTATTTCGATCAACTTGTCTCCTAAGAAAGAGATCTCTTTATCCTTCTATTCAAGCTGAATTTTCAGTGATTTCTTATTATGCGCCAACTCTTCCAAAGAAGTCTTCAATGATGATTTCTCTTCTTCAAGCACCTTTACCTTTTCCACTACGCAATTCAGTTGTTTTTCACGGTTTATAACCTTTTCACTAATATGTTTCTCAATAGATTCTTAAAACACCTTAGCTTGCTTGATTTGCTCTTCATATTTCGTCAATTGGTCCTACAATATTTTATTATTCCTTATTGAATTCTTCAATTCATCTAAGGCACTGATAAGTTCATTTTCCCAATCAACCTCTTAATCTCTGCTTCTTCAGATTTACTGTTTGGTTTACTTTCTGTGATAAGATTTGAAAGAGTATTGAAGGATCCACGAAAGAATACTTGTTCAGTGATATTGTCTTGCTTTGCGCAACTGGTGTGTTCTTCTTGACTGACGAAAGGATATTTTTATTTTCTTCACTACTTTCTTCTTGTACAAAATCCATAAACAATACTTCTTTTGGATTATCGTCGCAATCACTTCCTTTGGATAAGTTGTTGTCTTCCTCAATATACAGACTCTTCCTTTGTGTTGGAAATTCTTCTTATTATCATGTCTGTCCTAAGTGTGTGCCATCCTTTGTTCATGGAATATTTCTTCTTCCTCACTTTCGCTATTTCCATATTCCATGTATGAACATTTTGAAGAAAAGTGGCCTGTCCCACCACATTTGAAACATTTGAAAGGAAATTCATTCTTATATTTACCATGTCCTCTTTTCAGTTTCCTTACGAAGTTTGACTCTTCTTCATCTAATTCATTACAAGAGTCCTTGTCATGCTCATGTTTATCCTTTCCAGTGGATTTAAAGGCTGCTTCTTTTCTGATGGGATTTTCTTTCTCTGTTCTCATTTTATAAGTAGTCAAGATCCCTTCAAGCTCGTCCTTTGTCATATCTGCAAGATTGGATCTATATTCTAGCACAAATACCTTTGCGTCAAATTTGGAAGGAAGAGTTCTCAGTATCTTCTGCACTATCATTTCTTCTTCTAGTGTAACTTCAAGACTCTTGATAACATTAACCAACTCATCAACATGCAAGAAGTAAGAAGCAATATTCTCTTTGTCTTTCATTTTCAAAGATTCATAAAATCCAGAGTAATTCTACAACTTGGCCTTCTTTACTTTCTCGTCACCTTCATAGAAATTTTTGAGTTTATCCCATACATACTTGGCTGAGGTACAATGCATGACATTAATAAATCTAGTGTATATTAACCCACATAAAAATGTGTTTCTGGCTCTCGCATTGCATTCATACAGTCACTTCCCACCTGGATCAGTTGGTGTGATTGGAGGAACATTATAACCATCCAAAATGGGCTGCCAAACATCAGCTCCAAGAGATTGCATATATACTTCCATATTGATCCTCCAGAAGGTATATTTGGTGCCGTCGAATCTTGGTGCTATGTTGGTGGAGAGACCTTCCTGCTTGTCCATGTCTATGCAGGAATATGTCTTCCAGATGTTAATCCGTTACTGAAGACACCCACTCTGAAACCAATTGTTGGAATCTAATTAATACTAAGAGGGGGGTGAATCAATATTAGCACAGTTATGAACAATTTTTAGCTTCTTACCTGATAATTCAGATCTTAAGTTATGGATCCATCATAAATAAAACATTCATCCACATATGTGCAAAAACACAAAACACACATAACTTTTATGTGGAAACCCAAATTGGAGAAAACCACAGAATGTGCTCTTATAATAAATGATTACATTCGAGGAAGCACCAACTTGAAAGATGCACTGACCCCCTGGTTTTGCAAGCACTGACCTGAAGGAAGCACTAACTCCTTGATTTACCAGCTTCAACTAGAAGGAGGCACCAACCCCCTTGTTTTATAGGCATCGACCTGAAGGAAGCACCAAATCCCTGATTTACCAACATCAAATGGAAGGAGGCACCGACCCCCTGTTCCTTTCCCTGTTCTTCCTCAATGATATATAAGAAGAAGATGATGCTTTCCTGTTCTTATGATCCACACACTCTTCATATTTTATACTGTTCATTCTGTTGTGCGCACCCTCTGTATGTTGTAATATTGATGTCGTTGTATTGCATACTTCACTTGAATTCACACTTAACTTATCACTTCAACTAACATTGAACTTCACAAACTGTGTGCTGCTTCATCATATTATGCAGTCTGCGCTCTGGTTCAATTTTCTATTATGTTACTACGCTTATGCAAATTGAACTTATATTGCGCATCTTCTGTAGTACTATTGTTCTGTATTTGTGCTATAGTATCATATTGGTCTGTGCACTTTTTATGATATGTCCATTTTGTCTTGGTGCAAAATCCTTTAGATAATCTGCGGCATTCTGTGCATCATCTGCAATATGTTCTTTCTGTTTTTTTTCACTTGTCTTAGATCATCCTTATCATAATGTGTATCCTCTATTTCAAAGCAAATCTAAATTAGCACACCAGATATACTTCTTCACTTCACACACTTCGAACAATACTTCAACTCGTTTTTCATGCATCTATATTAGATCATTTATGACTATTTGCATACCTTCTGTGATACTGTCATTCTAGTCTCACACACTTGCGTATCATCTCTAGTTCTACATTCCTGTATTTGCGCAACTTTCATAGATAGACTTGCATCGTACTATGCACCATCAACAATTCCATTCCTCTACTTGTACGGACTCGGCTCTCTGCTAGATCATATGTTCTGGTTCCACGAGCCCATTGATACCCCAAGAATTAGAAGCGCGATAAATCTGTATCCTCCATATTTCCACTCTCAAACTTTCCATATTCAAGCTTACTTTTATTCTCCAACTCGACTTCTTATTTATGCTTGACCTATGTGGATGGTGATGTCCACAATTTGGTCATAGCATCCCTTCTTCCTTGCTTCATGGTTCCACTTACTTCATGCTTCCACCACTTGTCATCTTTTGCACCATTGAGGTGTCATCTATTATGGGTCTTGCACATACTTGGTTTCTTGGCTAGTGGGACTTGCATCCTTGTGGTGTGGTCTTGCGCCATTGATGTGCCGTCGCTTATGGGACTTGTGCAATTGACTTCTTCAACCACTACCTTATTCTTGGTTCTTTTGCGTGCCTCAACAACTTGTATACTTATTCTGATTGTGAACTTTCGAGACTTGCATAACTGATTGACCACTTCTTTTTCTCAAGCCACTTGCTGTAGCTAGGGTTTCACCCCTAGCTTGTGCAAATGAACACCTACTAAGGAGAAGGGACTCCTTAGTAGCAGTTCAGTAAATTGTAATGTAAAGTGCTAAAGCAGAAATATAAATTACTCTAAGCATATGCATGAAACAGAAAAACAAGATATGAAAAATGGTTTTTGTATTGATTTTACCTCCAATGTGAAGGTTGGTGAAGCTCTTGCAATGTCCAAGAGGGTTGCTCCAAGCTCCAATTTGATCCTTCTCTTTCTCCAAATGATGGGAATGGGCCAAAAGGGGCTCTCAAGGTGAAAGTAGCTCAAGGGTGAGCTAGGGTTTCAAGAGAGATTTTGGCAGAGTAAGGGTATACTTGATTGTGGATATGAAATAAGGGGTCTCCATCACCTATTTATAGTTTTTTGGTGGAGTGCTGGCCCATGGTTTTGAGAACCATATGGTTTAGGTCAGCTGTATAGGGTTTTTTCCTCCTTTTTCCTCATTATTTTATATTTTTTATTCCCTTTTTAGAGAGTTTTTGCTATTTTAGAGGAATTTTGGATATTTTTGGAGGGAAAAGGGGTTTTTTAGCCTTTCTGAGGCTTTTTTGATGGTTTTGTGGCCTTTTGGAGGCTTTTTAGTGGGATTTTCAGGGTTTTTAAGGGAAATATGGTAGGGAAATGGACAAATGAGCCATGTAATGGGGTAGATGAGGTAGTGAACACTTTTTGGGTGTTAACAGATTGCCCCCTGATGTGTGAGGGAAGGAGCTCATCGTATGGCCGATGGACATCATAAGTCATGTATGGTTTTCCTAGGGTGTGGAGAAGAGAAGAAACAAACTGAAGCCCGGAACAACGATCCTGAACAAACTGCAAGAACTAAAAGAACATAACCTCAATAATGGATGAGGAATCATCTGATCATATGGACGAGGCGGGCATTCCCATGCTCGTATTAGGATATAACATAATAACAATGGGGTCCAAAATATGAGGACCTGAAATATACATGACCTCAAATACGGAATGAGGAAGAATTTCAATATATGGATGAGGCGGGCATACCCATGCTTGTATCAAGATACATAAAAAATAACTGGGAGGCCCAAAAATGAGGACCTGTAAAATACATAGAGAACCACTGTGTACATCATAAGAGTCCAGAAGGGACACCAAATCTGGGACATACTGCTGGGTTGACCATGTTGTGGCTGAAGGACTGATACACTGGAATGATGATAGTGCTACTGAATGTGGTACCAAAGGAACTGATGAGCTGCTGGATCAGAGTGACAAGGGTCATACTCTCAATGGTACACTAAACTGGAACTGATCTGGGATGGAACTGGGTACTCAAGGAAGCATAGAACTGGATGGCTTCCGAATATAATCGCCAATGTAGCCCGGACATCCACGGGAACATATAACTGGTTGTTCCAAAGTGACTCACCAATGTGCTAGAGTCGGGGGAAATCCGGGGTCTTCGACAAATAATGGAAGGGATGTAAATCCTGTGCAATTCTCAACGATGCGATCAAGGTGCTGAAGTCGAGCATGTGAGAAACAACCATTCGGAGAGGCAATGATGACTCCTCCCAAAATGGTTCATAGGCACTCACCACAGATGGTGATGGGTCCAAGGCGCAGGGGCCTCTGGGTCTATCCTCTGGAATAGAGGGGCTGTCGTCGACAGAGGGAGACCTGCAACTATCAAGGCAATGATGTTTCCTTGACAGGAGCACGAGGTGGAGAACCGAAATGTGATAGTAATGATGGCAGGACTAACAAACTGGGGGGAATAACTGGGCAAGTAGAGTGGGTGGACTCAAACTTCCTTTGTTCAGAGTATGATGGCGGGGATGATCGGGTAGCATATGAAACTGACTGAGGGGAAAGGGATCATAGCTGTACTGGGAAGTGACTGGGATGAGGGAGACTCAAGCTGGTGTAAAATGGCAGGAGACTGCAAAATACTCTGAACAAAGGCGACCTAATTGGGGGTGCTGCCGAGATGATCGATTAGAGTGCCAGGAGGCACAGGGGGGAACTTCTTCATGGGTTAAGGAACTAGAAGAAGTGTGTGTAAAATGGTACTGTCATGTGAATTTATACGAGCCCAGGATAGTTCATGCTCGTGAGTGCTTTCAATTTTAAGGAGTCTGAAAGCGATAAGAAGACTCTGAAGTAAGGGAATGGTACTTTCGTGTGGATTTATACGAGCCTAGGACAGTTCATGCTCGTGGTTGCTTTCAATTTTAGAGAGTCTGAAAGCAAATAAGAAGACTCCAGGGGGTTGCTTTTTCGTGTGTTAGTCTCCAAGGCCCAAAGAAGCATAAAAGGATGCAATGAAGAACTCTTCTAGCCGGTGTGACTAGAGTATTCCTTTTTCGTAATTAGTCTACCAAGTCCGGAAAAGGGTTAAACTTATACCAGATAGATTCCCTTTCAGGTACTTTAATGAGCATGAAAGGAAGCAAGATTGCTCGGCGATCTTTTCATTGTTTTAGGAGTCAGAAAAGAGCTTAAAAGAAACTCCCTAAGTGCCTTTTTCGTAAAGGACTTGTCCGGCCCGAAAAAGGGATAAAATTATACCGAACAAAAGGAATGGCCAGGCAAGGAGGAAGTGCTCAATCAAGGAACATTTATGATGACCAAGAACGAGGGTGGGGGGGGAACACTGATGGGCCTCCTTGCGGGGTGATGAATGGTGGCAAAATAACAAAATAATTGCAATATGACAGGAGTGAATGGCTCATGGAAAAAAGTGGAACAATCCGATGGTCGCCGATGTGGTGCGCAAACCGAGGCAGCAAGGTGTCAGGACACAATGTTGAAATTGTACCAAGTGAGAGCGAGAAATGATGTCAAGCATCATCATGAGCTCGGAAAAATGAATCCGACGATATAAAGAGTGTCAAAAATGGAGAACGGCCAATGGGGCACACAAACCGAGGCGACAGGGGGCGCTTTGCAAAAAATACCCGAAAAATCTGTGGGTGAGAGCGAGAAATGATCTCAAGCATCATCATGGGCACAGAAGTATGAATCCGGCAGTGCAAATGGTGCAAAAAATGGAGGTTATAAGGACTTCGGAATGGTCAAAGGTGAGCCCACCAAGCCAAGGATGCAGTGGTAGGGAGAAATGATAACCCGCGGGGGCAGAATACTAGGTGTATCGAATCAAATCATATATACAAGTGACATGTGACCTCAAAAATGGTTGAGATCACAAATGTGAAAAAGTGAGCAGGGTTAATGACCTGCCCCCATGCTATGTGCATGGGGTTTGTTATTGTGGGTCACATATGTGTTGGTTTGAACAATGGGATCATTGAAACAGTGAGATAGATGTGATGGGGAAGGTTCAAAATGGTTGATCATGCCCCTTATCCCAGCCTTGAGGTAATCTATGATGCCCCCTAACTCATAGGTGTCAATGTGGTGCTGTTTCTAGCGAACGGGGGGTACATCGGGCCATGTGTCAATGTGGTGCTCTACAATAGCGGGATCGAGACCAAGAATTTCGGTATAGGACCAGGCAAAGACATCACAGAACTCTTGGAAGAGTTTTTTGTACTCCTCAATCTCAGACTCACTGTAGGAGGCTCCTAAAGTGATGAGTTCAGGGGCACCTCCGGGGGGTAGAGATATCTATGTGGATAATGGGAGAGATGTTGGCCATGTTACCTTCCTCAAAGGCATCAGGAGCGGGAATAGTATCCTTAAACCAGTCAACCTTGGTAGGAAGGAAATCTTTGGATTCAAATGAAAATTGGGTAGCGGTGCTGGAGGAGGAGTCTTCTGGGAGGAAATACAAACGATGGTACACGTCGTCCCAGGGATACTCCGGGGCAGCGAGTGCCTCAAGGATCTCCTCATCAGAACGAAAAGTCAGAGTCGTCAAATCGGTTGATGAGGGAGTGGAGGTGGAAGAGATCATATGGATGGTATTAATCTCTCCAGAAGGGGATGAGACCAGGGGGTGGATCTCCTCAATGGTGGGTGGTGCTGTCTCAAGATCCAGGTTGTTCATCTCATAGAGAGCTACTCTGTAATCTGGGAGATCAGGACAGTGGTGTGAGTAATGCCCGTAAACACCGCATATGGCACAGGGGTGGTTGGTACGCAGGGATTTATCTTTAGTCTTGGGTGTGGGGTCAAGTTTGACAACGGGAATATTGGGGTCATCGTCAAGCAGTTGCATGTGTTCCTGTAATGCCGGTAACTGAGGACATTGATGAGTCGGATGACCTAACTCATCGCACAACGAGCATTTGGGAGGAGCACGAAACACTGGGGGGTTTTTGACTGTTTTGGGAGGGGGTACAGCAGTGTATGGTTGTGGGCCTCTGCCCCCAGTGGTCTTGGTAAGAGGAGGGGGGTTCGTGGAGGACGAAGGGGAAGCGACACTAGGAGGTGCTTGAGTAGTAGTGACAATGGGTTGCACCAGTTGCAGGACAACATCTGGTGTCGGCGGGGGAATGGGAGGCGAAAGGTACCACACGGGTAATCCCAAGGTTAACCTAGGGAGGCTAAGGGTAGCCATAATTGGGGTGCTTACTACTCCTGAGGGAGGGATTAGGAAAGGGATGGTGTGGATGGGTGTAACACCAATGTGACTAGGTACCAATGGTGGTTTAGGCAACAAGGGTGATTGATTATTGGGAGTTTGTGTGTTATGGGACAGGGTACATAGGTCAGACACGTCAGTGGCGGGTGATGGGGGTGGAATAGATTGGAAGGTGGAGGTCATCGGTGTGTCTGAGTAAACTCCAAGCCCCATAGAGGAAACAAACGAGGTGGTGGCACCCGAAACAGGTTGTTCAACCATGGGGAGAACATTTTCGGGTGCCGCGGGGGCATTGGGATCATAGTAGGTGAGTTGGTCGACCTTGACCACGCGTCCCTCATGGGGGAACATCATGGTACGAAAAATGGAAGAGGCAACCGCCCGCATGGCATACATGTAGCTGCGGCCAAGTAAGAGGTTATAATCAAGTTGGGCATTGATTACCTCGATGTCAATGAGTACGGTTTTACCACCTAACTGGACGGGGACATTGGCTAGGGGGCCTTGGGGCTAAGCCGAACGACCGTTGCAGGAGCGTAATGTAGTGGTGGATTGCTGAAGAGTAGGGGATCCCAGCTTCTGCCATATGAATGTGGACATAACGCATGTGGAGGTACCTTCATCGATGATGCACCGATGGATGACAAGATTCCGAACGGAAACAGAAACTTGGAATGCTAAAGTGGAAGGCAGGCGGGGTTCGGACTGGTCCAAATCAAATACCATCAAATTCGAATCATTTGGGTCAATAGCCCCAATGGCTGAGAGTAAAGTCTTGCGCTAGGAAGGGCAGTTTTTCAAGACTTCTAACGCAGACATGGCTGCGGGAGATTGGGCTAAGTCATCGACAATGTTGTAGTTTGATGCAGCACGCGCATTGGGGTTATTGTTGATACGATGAAGTGGGAAACGAGGTGCTTTGGGAGCGCCATCTAGTGGAGGTGGAGGTATACGTAACGCCTGATCAGTGGGATGAGCGTTAGTGGTTTTATCGATGGGAGGGGCTTCATAGGTGGAGCCATACTGGTTCCGATGGGTCTGGAGGTTGATATCAGCGGAGGACATCATCAACACATGGTGGGTACCTGAGTGTTGAGTGTTCACTACGCCTTGGTTTGGTAAGGGGTTTTGCAGCACCAAAGGTGGCTGCTGAGGTTGTGGGGGGTTGGGCGGTGCTTGAGGAGCCGTATGCCCTTGGCGATGGGCATCATCAACCCAAAGTTGCCGAGCACGCTCCAGGTGTGGGAAAGCATGTGTGTAGTGGCCATAGACCCCGCAGATAGAACAAGGATGTTTGTTCGCAAATTAGGGTTTTTAGCCTGCTTGGGTGGGCGATCAGGGTTTTGGTTAGCGGGGGCTGCATTATTGTTGTCTGGGGGATTAGGAGGTTGACCACCTTGGTCAGGAGGAGGGTTGTTCCCACGGTTATGGCCCTTATCGTGGTTTTGTTGGCCCTGGTTGCATTGGTTGTTTTGGTTTTGCTGCAGGTTGTGTTGGGCGTAAACTTGCCCTTGAGCAGCCGGTGGGTTCTGGGGTTGTGCAGGTGCTGGAGCAGGTTGTGGTGGGTGATATGTAGGTGGTGGCTGCGCAGGTGCAGCACCCTAAGGGGGTTGCTGATATGTCTACGGAGCAGGTTGTGGGTTTGCCACAGGGGCTGCCTATGGCGGGTAATAAGCGGGTTGGGCTTGGGAAGGTGCAGGAGTTGGTGCAGCTTGCTGGTGGTAATAGGGCTGAGGTGCGACCGGGGGAGAGTAAGCAGGGGGCGCATGACCGAAGCACTAAGGTGGACAGGTGGGTCCATGGGAATGGTGGTGATGTGTCATAGAAGCATACGAGTTGGTTGCTCCAGACTGTGAGGTAGCCCGCAAAAGGTCGGGGCCAGGGTTAGGACGTGCTATGGAAAAGGGTTGGGGATGCGAAGAAACACGACCGATGATGCCGTCTGCAGCATGGGATGCTCCCGACGCATCATGCTTGGAGGAATCACCACGAAGGGCATCCGGTATAATGGTATAGAGATAACCCGACTGGGCGTAAATGAGGTAGAATTGCTGGGCCTTAAGGATGGCCTCTTCTTCAGACTGGGGTCTTTCGGATGCCACATCCTTAGCAATGACAGGAAGAAGGGATTTGAGGAACCAATCTAAGAAGATACAATCGTCTAATTTGATCTTGCAGAGGCTGCGGCGTCGACGTCGCTCATGAATGTGGTCCGTGATGTGGGTAGCCGTGTTTTCTCTGCAAGACAGGAGAATCTCAACTCCTGCATCATAGCGGACAGGTAACTGGAAGAACTACAGGAAGGTCAAGGAAAGGGAAGTAAAGGTGGCATGGGTCCCATGGGGTTGCTCGATGTACCACTTAGCTGCAGAGCCAGTGAAGGTGTGCTGTAACAGACGGAGGTGAACAGAGTCATCCACTATGGAGTTGGAGGAACACCATAGATAGAAGGACATAATATGGTTTTGAGGGTCCTCACCTGCCTTGCCCTCGAACTTAGGGATGTCAGAGGGGAGCTTGGTGGGCATGTGAGGCCATGCAGGGTCGTGTCGGATGGGATCGTTAGTCAATCTGGCTAGGTCAGGCAGGTTGAGGCTAGCCATGAATGGAAAACTGGAAGAAGGATGTGACACAATAGTGGGTTGGACCAAGTTGGGGCCAATGCCCCCAAGTGGAGGGGCAGGGTTTGGGATGTTGCCCCCAAGTGGGGGAACGAAGGTAGTATAGGATGGTCCTGCACCACCATGGGTAGTGTGAGTCACTGGTGGAGTGGTGGTAGGCATGCCAGTTACGGGAATGGGTACGGTAATCGGAATGGTGGTCGTGGCCCCCATCGAGGGTATACCCAAAGCAGGTGTGGTAACTGGTGTAGTGGTGGATGTGCCACCAATGGTCCCTACAAGGAAAGGGGTGGAAGTCGTGCCAGCCATGGGGCTAGTAGGGGCAGTGTAAATGGGGTTCTCAGACTCTACCTCAGAATCAGAGGTAAAATAAGGGGCGTCAAGATCGGGTGACGGAGTCCTATGCCGTTGACGAGTGGAGTCAAGTGACAAGGCTCGAGATCTATGATAAGTGGTATCAAGTGATGAAGATCTGTGTCTATGACGGGTGGTGTCAAGTGAACCGTGCTGTGGGGGCTTGCCCCTGAGGTGCCGAGAATGTCTCGGGGACTCAATGGTGATAGATGGTGTCAAATCTCTGGGGGTTGAGGTGAGTAAAAAATAGCTCAAAAACCCTAATGCAACCGAGTGTGCAGAAGGAGAGCTCAAAAAATAGGGCACTCAGGCCAACAACCAACTCAAAACACCCACTGTAACAGCTGTGCTATAATAGGTGGAGTATCAACAGAAATGGTCAGAATACCAACAAGCCGTAGGTTTCCCAAAAATAAAAAATGGTGGACTCACTAGACCAAAAGGAGGTAAGGGAGCAAGCAAACACCTAACTAAATAGTATTCTGACTCAACTAGACATATCCTCTGTAAGGTGATGAAATCCAAGTCAGACAATATGGATAGGAGAGCCAAGTGTCTAAGATATCCCCCTACCGGGAGGGACACTGGGTAGTCAATCCTAGAAGAATGGCAACTAAGATACCCCGTTCATGACATGTCCAGAAAGGTGAATCTGCTGTTAGGTCCTTTTACCGCAATACCCCTATACAGGGATACTCCGAGAATTGCGAAAGGTATCCCTTCGGTTACTGAATGGAGTGCGGTATTCCACTCAGGCCTCCGGAACTAGTCTGGCGACTTCAACCCTCCTAGGGGAGAGGCCCTCTGATAAACTGGTCATGACCGTGCCAAAAAATACTAGGGGATTTTGGTTCCCTAATTGGACAACAGCTATGTCTCAAGTGTAAGTAACCGAGGGGTGTTATTGAAAGCCTATCCCCCCGATCCTACCAAACTACAAAAATTCTTTCGTGTTCCCCAAGTGGGGTTAGAATATTGGTTGTTTTAAGTAGTTTTTTAAGGCTCACTTGAATTAGGTGACAGAGTGTGTGCACGTGAGGTGATAAACCCAAGTAAAAGTGCCACGGGGTGGGCAACTTTCTAACTAATAATACTGAATTTTAACATGCAAAATTTTTCTGAATTAAAATGCTGAAATTTTAAAAAGATTCTGTAAATGGTACAAAAATTATGTTGCAGAAAAGGCTGTAGGGAAGTAGGGCTGCAGGTAGGAAAGATGGCTGTGCAGAAAATATTGCAGCAAAGGGGGCTGGGTTCAAAACAGGAAAAAATGCAGAAATCAGACCGCGGGTCGGTGGCGAAACTGAGCTGGAAGGCCGTGGGAAAGAGAGGAATAGTCGCGGGTAGGTCGCGGCTTTCGGGCTGAAAGCTACAGTCGGGTCGCGGAAAACAGAGCAATAGGCGCGGTCGGTTCGCGGGTTTCTGGCCGAAAGCTGCAGTCGGGTCATGGGAAATAGAGCAACAGGCACGGTCGGGTCGCTAGAAAAGGGCTTAAATTCGCGATCGGGATTCCAGAAAAGGGTTAACAGCCGCGGTCGGATCGCAACAAATAGGCTGATTATCCGTAGTCGGATCGCAGGTAACAGACTTGAATCCGCCGGCAGAACGCCGAAAACAGTCTGAGAGCCGCGGTCGGGTCGCAGGTAAAGGCTTGAAAGACGCGGTCGGGATGCGACTGCAGAGGTTAAAGATGCAGTTTACAGCAGCCGAAAGGGACAGCCGAAGGGAAAAGACAGGAAATTATTGCAGAAAACTAAAAAAAATTTAAACTAAAACCAGAAATTCAAACCAAGGGGAGTCACCAAAACTGTAGCTAGGGTTTCACCCCTAGCTTGTGCAAATGAGCACCTACTAAGGAGAAGGGACTCCTTAGTAGCAGTTCAGTAAATTGTAATGTAAAGTGCTAAAACAGAAATATAAATTACTCTAAACATATGCATGAAACAGAAAAACAAGATATGAAAAATGGTTTTTGTATTGATTTTACCTCCAATGTGAAGGTTGGTGAAGCTCTTGCAATGTCCAAGAGGGTTGCTCCAAGCTCCAATTTGCTCCTTCTCTTTCTCCAAATGATGGGAATGGGCCAAAAGGGGCTCTCAAGGTGAAAGTAGCTCAAGGGTGAGCTAGGGTTTCAAGAGAGATTTTGGCAGAGTAAGGGTATACTTGATTGTGGATATGAAATAAGGGGTCTCCATCACCTATTTATAGTTTTTTGGTGGTGGAGTGCTCGCCCATGGTTTTGAGAACCATATGGTTTAGGTCAGCTGTATAGGGTTTTTTCCTCCTTTTTCCTCATTATTTTATATTTTTTATTCCCTTTTTAGAGAGTTTTTGCTATTTTAGAGGAATTTTGGATTTTTTTGAGGGAAAAGGGGTTTTTTAGCCTTTTTGAGGCTTTTTTGATGGTTTTGTGGCCTTTTGGAGGCATTTTAGGCCTTTTGGAGGCTTTTTAGTGGGATTTTCAGGGTTTTTAAGGGAAATATGGTAGGGAAATGGACAAATGAGCCATGTAATGGGGTAGACGAGGTAGTGAACACTTTTTAGGTGTTAACACTTGCACACTCCGGAACCTTGTCCAACCAACTCTATTGACTTAGCCTAGGTGGACTTGGGACTTGTGCATGTAACATATGTATTGATTGTATTCCTTATGTACTTCTTCATACCGGATATGCTTGATGTACTCCTAGATATACTTCTTTAGACTATATTCTATGTATTTCTTCAAACTTTCTTAAATATAATTTTTGAAACTAGATTCTATATATTTCTTCAAGCTGGCACAAGGAATACTGAATCCTCTTTGACAACAGTTGTCATCAATGACAACAAAAGTTCAACAGTTCTCACATCATTGGATATTGGTGTCTCCCATCTATCTATGTAATAAAATTTTGCATACATATATATAAAATTATTTTCTAAATACTCTGTGCACAGTTGTCTTTTATTGTTGTGATTTAAGTAAGAGTTGGTGCTTAATTTTTAAAGTGCTTTTTTTAATCTACACATGATATTGATTCACCCCCGCTCTCAGTATCATTAAGAATTCCAGCAATTGGTATCAGAGCCTGGACCTTCAGGAACAATCTAATAGCTGGAAGGTAGATCATTGTGTATATATGGATAGACAAGAAGGACTCTCTATAAACAGAGCACCGAGGTTTGATGGATAAAATTACACCTTCTGGAGTATACGAATGGAAGTGTACTTACAATCTCTTCGAGCTGATGTTTGGCAATCTGTCAAAAATGGTTATAAAGTTTCCAAGACCTTTCCGGTTGAGGCATCTCACAAAAGGAAGTATGAATGTAATGCGAGGGCTATGAATGCAATACTATGTGGTTTAGCAAACTTAGAGTTCACCAAAGTCATGCAGTGCACATTAGATAAAGAAGTATGGGATAATCTTAGAAACATATATGAAGGATATGAGAAGGTTGAGAAGGAAAAATTGCAAACTTATTCAGGATAGTTTGAAACTCTAAATATGAGGGAAGAAGAAAATATTGCATCATATATTCTCCATGTAGATGAGATTGTTAATTCTATCAAAGGTCTTGGAGTACAAATTGCTGACAAAGCAGTCGTACAAAAAGTATTGAGATCTATGCAAACAAGGTTTGACTCCAAAGTATTAGTCCTAGAAGACAAAAGAGGTTTGGATAAATTAATGATGGACAAACTTCATGGGATTCTTATTTCATATGATATGTGGATGGAAAAGGATAATCCTTCTAGAAAAGAAGCAAATTTCAAGCTTCCAAGAAAATAAAAGGTAGCAAGCATGACTAGAGCAAGAATTCATCTGATGAATTAGATGATGAAGAAAACAACTTTGTAAATAACCTCAAGAGGGGTTCCAACAAGTATAAAGGTAAGATACCTTTCAAATGCTTTGAATGTTGTAAAATAGATCACTTTGCTTCCAAATGTACTTACAAGGAAAGTAGAGATAGCGATAATGAAGAAGACTTTAATCATAAATAAAGAAGAAAACATACCAACATAGAAGGTTTGAACATAAAAAGAAGAAAAAGAGTATGTATTCCAAAGAGGACAACAGTTCATCTGATGAAGATGATAGTGATTATAATTCAAGAGAAGTTCTCTTCATGGAAATTGAAGAAGACTTGGAAAATGAAGATTTCGAAGATGAAGAAATGGTTGAAGGAGATTTGAAGGAGAGCTTATTGGTGCCTTGGAAAAATTGAAGAAATCAAGAAAGAAGAATAAATGTCTATAGGAACAACTATTAAAGTGTCAAGAACAAGTCAAGGAAAGTCTCAAGAATAAGTCAAGGAGACTAAAAAATTAGAAGCAGACATAACATGACAATTGAGAGAAAAGGGAGAGAAGTGTGAAAAGTTAGAGACTGAAGTCATTTCTTTAAAAAGGGAATTTCAAAAAGACAACATAAAGTTGAGTTTTCAACTTAAATTTAGTAGGAGCACTAAATATCTAGATAAAATTATAGACAATCAGAGATCATTATCTGACATGTCAGGGCTAGGCTATGAAGTCTCAAACTGAATGAAGCCAACCTATGTGGAAGGTTTAAGAAGTTTTACATATGTGCTCAATGTTTATATTCCAAGGAAATATTAGAATTTCAGAGAAAATGACAACAACCCATCTCATGTGAAAACTCACTACAAAATCTAGAAGAACTCACTTCACAAGGTATCAAACTCTTAGGAAATTGCTTTTTTATGTAACAATTTTTGCCATAAAGTAGTAAATTGCAAAGTGCTTGCAAAAGAAAATGTTAAGGAGAATAGTATTTACCATGAAGCAAAAATAATGATATTAGAATGCCAATTGAAACTTTGAAAGAAAATTTCAATTCTTTTAGTGTTAACACCCAAAAAGTGCTCACTACCTCATCTCCCTCATTACATGACTCATTTGTCCATATTTCCTACCATATTTGCCTCCAAAACCTTAAAACCCATTAAAAAGCCTCCAAAAGGCCAAAACCCCCATTTTTCCCCCCAAAATAATGTAAATTCCTCCAAAAATAGAAAAAACCCTCTAAAAAGGGAATAAAAAATACAAAAAAGAGGAAAAAGAGGGAAAAAAGGAAGCAAAAACCCTATACAACTGACCTAAACCATATGGTGCCCAAAACCATGGGTCAGCACTCCACCACTAAAAACTTATAAATAGGTGATGGAGGCTCCACAATTTTCATCCACAATCATCCTTATCCTTACGCTACTGAAAATTCCCTTGAAACCCTAGATCTCCACTTGGAGCTAATTCTTGAGAACCCTTTTGGCCCCATTTCCAAAACATCTTTGGAAGAAGGAGAAGGAACAACAATGGAGCTTGGAAGCAACCCTCTTGGACTACTGCAAAGGCTCCACCAACCTCTACATCTGAGGTAATTTTTAATACAAAAAGAGAGATCTTCACCATATTTTCATGTTTTGTTATTTATGCTTATGCTCATGTTAGTTTAATTTAATTTTACTGTACTGTCATATTTCACCATTTTTCTGAACTGCTACTAAGGAGTCCCTTCTCCTTATTAGGTGCTCATTTGCACAAGCTAGGGTGAAAACCCTAGCTACAATTTTTGGTGACTCCCCTAGTGTTCCTTTGAATTTTCGGTTATAGTTTTAAACGTTTTTAATTTTCTGCTAAATTTTTCTGTTTTTTCCTTTCGGCTGTCCCTTTCCACTGCCGTAGATCGTGAATTTTTTCCCCACAGTTGCGATTTGACCACGGCTTTCAAACTGTTACCTGTGATTCAACCGCGGCTCTCAAACTGTTACCTGCGATCTCCCCATGGTTTTCAGTTTGTTACCTACGATCTGACCGTGGCTTTTGGCCTGTTTCCTGCGATCCGACCGTGCCTATTCACCATTTTCCTGTTATCCACCTGTGACTTTCGGCCTTTTTCCCATGGTCCGCCTGCGGCTTTCAGCCATTTTCCTGCTATCCACCTGCGACTTTTGGCCTTTTTACCGTGGTCCGCCTACGGCTTTCAACCATTTTCCTACTATGCACCTGCGACTTTTGGCCTTTTTCCCACAGTCCGCCTGTGGATTTTAGCCATTTTCCTGCTATCTACCTGCGACTTTCAGCCTTTTTCCCGCAGTTCGCCTACGACTTTCAGCCATTTTCCTGCTATCCTCCTGTGACTTTCGGCCTTTTTCCCATGGTCTGCCTGCGGCTTTCAGCCATTATCCCGCGATCTTCCCGCGACTGTCAACTTGTTTCCTGTGATCCCACCGTGCAGTTTTGCTAGAGACCCACGATCTATTCTCTGCACTTTTTCCCTGTTTGAACCCAGTACTTTGCAGCAATATTTTATACACCTGCACAGCAACCTGTCCTATCTGCAGCCATACTTCCCTACAACCTTTTTCTGCAGTATTATTTATGTTCCATTTACAGAATTTTTTAAATTTCAGCATTTTAATTGAAAAGAGAAAATTTTGCATTTCAAAGTTTAATTTCTGCATTGTTATTTTTAGTTAGAAAGTTGCCCACCCCATGGCACTTTACTTGGGTTCATCATTTCACACACACACACTCTGTCACCTAATTCAAGTGAGCCCTAAAATACTAATTAACACAACCAACATTCTAACCCCACTTGGGGAACACATAAGAATCTTGTAGTTAGGCAGGATCGGGGGGATAGGCATCCAAATAACACCCCTCGGTTGCTTACACTTGAGAAATAGTTGTTGTCCATTAGGGAACCAAAATTCCTTACTACTTTTTGGCACAATCACAACCAGTTTATCAGAGGGCCTCTCCCCTAGGAGGGTTGAAGTAGCCAGACTGGTTCCAAAGGCCTGAGTGGAATACCGCACTCTATTCAGTAACCGAAGGATACCTTTCGTAGTTCTTGATGTACCACCCGTATGGGGGTATAGCAGCGATAGAACCAAACTGCAGATTCACCTTTTCTAGACGTGTCATGAACGGGGTATCTTAGTTGCCTTTCTTCTAGGATTGACTACCCCATGTCCCTCCTAGTAGGGGGATATCTTTAGCCACTTGGCTCTACTATCCATATTGTCTAACTTGGATTTCATCACCTTACAGAGGATATGTCTGGTTGAGTCAGAATACTATTTAGCTAGGTGTTTGCATACTCCCTTACCTCCCTTTGGTCTAGAGAGTCCACCATTTTTTATTTTTTAGGAAACCTGCTGCTTGTTGGTATTCTGACCATTTCTGTTGATACTCCACTTATTGTAGCACAGCTGTTATAGTAATTGTTTTGAGCTGGTTATTGGCCTGAGTGCCATATTTTTTGCGCTCTCCTTCTGCACACTCGGTTTCATTAGGGTTTTTGAGTTGTTTTTCACTCAACACGACCCCTAGATACTTGACACCATTTGTCACCATTGAGTCCCTGAGATATTCTCGGCACCTCCGGGGCAAGCCCCCGCAGCACAGTTCACTTGACATCACCCATCATAGACGTAGAGCTTCATCACTCGACTCCACTCGTCGCAGACGCAGAGCTCCATCCCCCAGTACTGACACCCCTTATTTCACCTCTGATTCTGAGGCAGAGTCCAAGAACCCCACTTACACTGCACCAACCAGCCCCATGGTTGGCATGAATTCCAACCCTTTCTTTGTAGGGACCATTGGCGGAACATCCACCACCACACCAGCTACCACACCCACTTTGGGCATGCCCTCGATCGGGCCCACATCTACCATTCCAATCATTGTACCCATTCCAGTAGCTAGCATACCCATCCCAACTCCATCAGTGACTCACACTACCCTTGGCGGTGCAGGACCGTCCCATACCACTTTCATTCCTCCATCTGGGGGAAACATCCCAAACCCAGCCCCTCCACTCACGAGCATTGGCCCCAACATGGTCACAACCACTAGTATGTCACATCCTTCTACTAGTTTTCCATTCGTGGCTAGTATCAACCTTCCAGAAGTAGCCAGACTGACTAACGATCCCATCAGACACGACCCTGCATGGCCTCACATGCCCACAAAGCTCCCCTCCAACATCCCTAAGTTTGAGGGAAAGGTAGGTGAAGACCCCCAGAACCATATTATGTCTTTTCATCTATGGTGTTCCTCCAACTCCATAGTGGACGAATCTGTCCACCTCTGTCTGTTACAGTGCACCCTCACTAGCTCTACAGCTAAGTGGTACATCAAGCAGCCCCATGGGACCCATGCCACCTTTACTTCCCTTGCCTCGACTTTCCTGCAGTTCTTTCAGTTACCTGTCCGTTATGACGCAGGATTTGAGATCCTACTTTCTTGCAGACAGAACATGGCTACCCACATCACTGACCACATTCATGAGTGGTGTCGACGCCGAAGCCTCTGCAAAATCAAGTTAGATGACCGTATCTTCTTAGATTGGTTTCTAAAATCTCTCCTTCCTATCATTGCCAAGGATGTGGCATCCAAGCGACCCTAGTCCGAAGAAGGGGCCATCCTCAAAGCCCAACAATTTGACCTTATTACGCCCACTCTGGTTACCTATATTCCATCATCCCTGATGCCCCCCGCGACGATTCCTTCCAACACGATGCGCCGGGTGCATCCCATGCCGCAGATGGCATCATTGGCGATATAACCTCACATAACCAACCCTTTTCCATAGCACGTCCTAGACCTGCCCCGACCTTTTGCGGGCTATATCCCATTCCAGAGAAACCAATTCGTATGCTCCCATGGCACATCATTACCATTCCCACGGTCGCACCTCAGCCATATTACCACCCACAGGTTGCACTTGCTCTTGTATCCTCTCAATCCCAACCTACTTATTACCCACCACAGGTAGCCCATGCGGCAAACCCACAACCCATTCCGCAGACATATCAGCAACCCCCACAAGGTTCAACACCTGCGCCGCCTCCACCTACTTATTATCCACCGCAGCCTGCTCCCGCACCTGCACAACCCCAGAACCCACCTGCTGCCCAAGGGAAAGTGTATGCGCAACAGAATCTGCAGCAGAACCAAAATAACCAGTGCCAACAAGGCCAGCAATACCGTGGAAAAGGATGTAACCGTGGGAACAACCCCCGTCCAGACCAAGGCAGTCAACCTCCCAATCCCCCAAACAACAATAATATGGCACCTGCCAACCAGAACCCTGATCGGCCACCCAAATAAGCCAAAAATCCTAATTTGCGAACAAACCATCCTTGTTCTATTTGCGGGGTCTATGGCCACTACACACACACTTGTCCACATTTAGAGCGAGCTCCACAACTCTGGACTGATGATGCCCACCGCCAAGGGCACACGGCTCCTTAGGTGCTACCCAAACCCCCACCACCTCAGAATCAACCCTTGGTGCTACAAAACCCTTTACCGACCTAAGGTGTAGTGAACACTCAGCCATTGGCTGCCCCTCAAGGAAATGCACCACCACAACAGCAAATCACTTATGTCGCTCCTGATCAACCCATGTTAGACTCAGGTACCCATCACTTGTTAATGATGTCATCCGTCGATGTCAACCTTCAAACCTGTTAGAACCAATATGCCTCCACCCCTGAATCCCCTCCCGCCGACAAAAACACTAATGCTCATCCCACTGATCAGTCGTTACATATACCTCTGGCTCCAGTAGATGGCACCTCCAAAGCACCTCGCTTCCCACTTTGCTGCATCAACAATAACCCCAATGCTCGCGCTGCATCTAATTACAACATTGTAGATGACTTAGCTCAGTCCCCCGTAGCCATGTCTACGTTAAAGTTCTTAAAAAACTATCCTTCACAGCGCAAGACTTTGCTCTCTGCCATTGGTGCTATTGACCCAAATGAGTCACGAATGATGGCCTTCGATTTGGACCAATCCGAACCACGCCTGCCTTCCACTTTAGCATTCCAAGTTTTTGTCTTCATTCTGAATCTTGTCATCCATCGGTGCATTATCGATGAAGGTGCCTCTACATTCATTGTGTCCACATTTGTTTGGCAGAAGTTGGGATCCCCTACTCTCCACCAGTCCACCACTGCGTTGCGAGCCTACGACGGCCGTTCTGCTCAACCCCAAGGTCTCTTAGCTAATGTCCCCATCTAGTTGGATGGTAAAATAGTTCTCATTGACATAGAGGTCATCAACACCCAACTTGATTATAACCTCTTACTTGGCCGTAGTTACATGTATGCCATGCGAGCAGTTGCCTCATCCGTTTTTCATACCATGATGTTCCCCCACGACGGACGCGTAGTCAAGGTCGATCAACTCACCTATTACGATCCCAATGCCCCCGTTGCACTCGAAAATGTTCTCCCTATGGTTGAACAACCTGTTTGTGGTGCATCTACCTCATTGGTTTCCTCTGTGGGACCCGGAGTTTACTCAGATACATCGATGACCTCAACATTCCAATCCATTCGACCCCCGTCAACAGCGACTGAAATGTCTGACCTATGTACCCTTTCCCACAATGCACAAACACCCAACAATCAACCGCCCTTGTTACCCAAACCACCATTGGTACCTAGTCATATTGGTGTTACACCCATCCACACAATCTCCTTCCTATTACCTCCCTCGGGAGTAGTAAGCGCTCTGGTTATGGCTACTCTCAGCCTCCTCAGGTTAACCTTAGGACTACCCATGTGGTATATTTCACCTCCCGTTCCCCCACCGACACCAAATGTCGTCCTACAACCGGTGCAACCCATCGCCACTACTAGTCAACCACCCCCAGGTGTCACTACTCCTTCCTCATCCACCAATCCACCACCCATTGTCAAGAATAGTGGGGGCAGAGGCCCACAACCATACACTACTGTACCCCCGCCCAAAACAGTTAAAAACCCCCCCATGTTTCGTGCTCCTCCTAAATGCTCATTGTGTGATGAGTTAGGCCATCATACCCATCAATGTCCACAATTACCTGCATTAAAAGAGCACATGCAAATGCTTGACGACGACCCCAACATCCCGGTTGTCCAACTCGATCTAGCCCCTAAACCTCACGATAAATCACTGCGTACCAACCACCCTTGTGCAATATGTGGTATCTACGGCCATTACTCACATCACTGTCCTGATCTCCCAGATTACAGAGCAACTCTCTATGAGATGAATAATTTGGACCTTGAGACGGTGCCCTGCACAATTGAGGAGATCCACCCCCCAGTATCCCCCTCATATGGCGAGATTAATACCATCTATATGATCTCTTCTACTAGCACTCCCTCGTCAACCGATTTGACAACTCAAAGTTTCCACAATGATGAGGAGATTCTAGAGGCTCTCACTCCCCCAGATTACCCTTGGGAGGATATGCACCATCGTTCCTATTTTCTCCCAAAGGACTCCTCCTCTACCACAGCCACCCAATTTGTGGTTGAGTCCAAATATTTCCTTCCCACTAAAGTCGACTCGCTTAAGGATCCCATTCCCGCTCCTGATGCCTTTGAGGAAGGTAACATGGCCAACATCTCACCCATCATCCACATCGATATCTCTGGCCCACCTGGTGCTCTTGAAATCATTACATTAGGAGCCTCCTGTAGTGAGTATGAGATCAGAGAGTACAAATTTTTTTTCCAAGAGTTCCGTGATGTCTTTTCCTGGTCCTACACCGAAATGCCCGGTCTTGACCCCGCTATTATAGAACACCACATTGACACATGGCCAGATGTACCCCCCGTTCTCCAGAAACAACGCCCCATTCATCCCTCAAAGCTCCCCACCATTAAAGCGGAGATTGAGAAACTTCGCAAAGCAGGATTCATTTATCCTATTGCATATACCACTTGGGTTTCTAACCCCGTCCCTGTTAACAAGAAACAAGGAACCATCAGAGTATGTACTGACTTCCGCGATTTAAACTGAGCCTGTCCCAAAGACAACTTCCCCATGCCATTTATTGACCAACTCATCGATGCATGTGCAGGGCATGAAGTCCTATCTTTCATGGACAGTTTTTCCGGATACAACCAGATTCAGATCCACAAGGAAGATCAGTACAAGACTACCTTTACCACCCCATGGGGCACCTTTGCCTATCACGTCATGCCTTTCAGCCTTAAAAATGCTTGTGCCACCTTCCAGCGGGCCATGACCTATTGTTTTCACGACTTGGTCCATATCCTCCTAGTCTATCTTGACAATCTTACAGCTCATTCACGGAAACAATCAGACCACCTTAATGACCTCCGGAAAGTCTTTCTACATTGTCGCAAATATCAAATCTGCTTGAACCCACTCAAGTGTGTCTTTTGCATTCCGGTAGGCCACTTGTTGGGTTTCATTGTTTCCCATAAAGGAATCGTTGTTGATCCCCTGAAAGTCCAAGCCATCATAGACCTTCCCGCTCCTCACACGCTCCGGTAGCTCCAGCGTCTGCAGGGAAAATCTAATTTTCTTCGACGCTTCGTTCCTGATTATGCCACCACTGTTCATGGTTTCTTACGCCTGTTTCGTACCCCCATACCCTTTGTTTGGGATGACCAGGCGCAAGCTGCATTTGAATCCCTTAAGAAAGCTCTCACATAAGCCCCTCTGATCTCCCCTCTGGATTTCTCTCAAGACTTCATCCTTTACGTCTTGGCATCCGATCATGCCGTGTCCGGAGTCCTTGTTCAAGAAGACATTGCTCGCCAGGAGCATGTCATTTATTACGTCAGCCAGACCTTGTCTAGACCACCCCTACGTTACCCGTATGAGGAAAGACTAGCCCTTGCTGTGGTCTTTTCCGTCCAAAAATTGCGACATTACATTTTACTCGGTCATACCACAGTTGTCGCCAACTCCAACCCCGTGGTCTATCTCTTGAACCGGTGCCTCCTGTAAGGTCGCATTGCTAAATGGGTAATTATCCTCCAAGAATACGACCTAACTTTCACAACCCATAAGAGCACTAAATCCCTTGTGCTTTCCCAACTCATCACCGATCTCCCATCTGTCGAGCACCCAATATGCAGATAGATTATTACCAACATATAGAGCATACGAGATTTATTGTCAACCCGAGAAAGTCTTTTATTTCAAAGGATAAATGCACAGTCTATGCTTAAACACCAAATCACTATAATTGAACACTTTTATCCTCTAACAACTATGTCCATCCCAAGAATCTGTGTAATCCCATTCACCTTCTAAATGCTACAATTTCAATTTCTTTCTACCATGTATCAACAGGAAATGATATAAGATTCAAATGACAATTGCAGATAAAAAAGAAATCCTATTCACATCCCAGAACAAGTAACTCACCTATTCAATCTGATCACTCTTGAAAGCCATAAGCATAAACTGAATATTAATCTAGAAATTCAATTGCAAAGGATTGAGTTCAATTACTCTAAGAAATTGAATTACAGGAATGAAAGTCAACAATCGTAACAGGAAAGATAAATTGCAAGGATTCGTGGGATAACAACATAAACTACAGGATGAACAAAGTTGTGTACAACTATCACATGAATTGCATAAAGAAAGTTACCTACTTAGTCGACTGTCACTCTGTACCACTTACCAATCTCAAGAAAATGTAATCCTAATTATACTGTAAATCCACACTTACTACTGCTGCATACAAAGGAAATATCATCAACAAACATCACACAACAATGAATTCGAAAAGTCCTACTTTAACTCAACAATCTTTGTGGAAGACCGGCCCAGCCTTCACACAGAGATGCCGGCTAAACAACATAAAGCTCCTTTAATTCAAAGGTAAGTCTTTATATTAAAGAAAGGATGATTACACAAATTGCTTCCACTGCTAATACAATGAATGAATCCTCCGTTTTTCAACCCCTTGGGTCGAGACAGCTCCCCATATTTATACGTGCAGATCATAACATCCGATCCTATTAACAGGCATCCATGAAGATCTCTGATCTTCAGGCGCCCTAAATAACACTAGCTGTTACAAACGTGGCATAGTAAAGACATAGAAAATGCAAGAAAGCTATTGATTGGCCTAGGAGTGGCGATCCTTTCGGATCACAATTATACTCGAGCAGCAATATACTAAAGATATCCAATTATAGCTCATTCTGTTACAGTTTCCCTGTCACAGCTTTGTCTAGGATGTTGCATTAGAACCACGTTCCTTAATTGATGAATGGAGCACCGAGGATCCTCTTGAGTGGAGAATATCCCTCCTTTCAAGACTTGTTCAGCCCCACCTTCCTGTAGTCCACTTATCTCAAACTACCTTCATAAATCATAACATGTTAGCACAATTGAGAGATACATAGCCTTAATTATCACAATCATAAGCATTAATAAGATAAAACAATGATCAATCATACCTTGGCAGCTTGGGGGATAAAGTGAGGACAAGAGGTCTGATTAGCATGCTGAATGGTGTAGGACAGGGGAAACAAAGGTGATCGAGGATGGTTAAAAGGGGCCAATTCTAGGCCGAACATCTCCCCCCAACTATCCTGTTGCATGTCCTCATGCAACAACTTGCATCATTCAAAATCTGATTCTTGCACTGAGCTCTATTCATGGAGGGAGGAAAAGTTGTAGGGAAACTCAGGCACCTCATCTGTCTTTAAAAAGCCTCTGTGAGTAACCCAATACTTTCCAACATCACTGCTCCTCTGCCCTAGTCAAGGAAAAATTATACAGTTTTGCTGGCCACCAAATGAGGGGGAATTTAAATTTCAAACCCAACCAATTAACTCCACACTCCCTCATACTTCCCACATAGCCCTTGACTCTGGAAAGTGCCTGCTTGAAATTCTTGAAACAGTAAGGATGTCGGCTTCTAAGTGCAGAGGAGGCAGCCTGCCATCTGTGCTTACTCCCTTCCAATGCTACCTGCTAGTGTCTGGAAATGTAGTTGGTGCAAGTGGAGATCACTTCTTCCTGCAGTCTCATTATATGCTGTGCCTGGGGAGGACATGAAAGGAAATTTCTGTACCGTGCCAAAAGAATGCCAGGATTCTGGGGCTCACTTCGAATACACAAGTTAGTGTGAGCTTCATTATGAGAAAAGGTTTGAAAAGAGCTTTCCCACTGAGTGTGATTGCTCATAAAAGAGGCAAAAGCTCTTAGCTGAACACCCCCTGCAAATGGAATAGGGTTTGAGTGGTGGTCCAGAGGGCAAGCCATCTCGTGCAAATATAATTCACACAGCAAATTCTGCTCCTCAAAATTGCTTCCAAAGAATGTCTCTAGGAATTTTGCTGAGGTTTTGATTTCGAACGAACTCCCTTCCTATACAGCCTTCAATTTAAACCAGACAAATTGCTCAAATAGGAATACTGGATAAGAGGAAGAGGGCTTCCTGGTGGCCATGAGTTCTTGAGAGAGGGTATACATCTGCTCTTTCTCCTGCTGCATGGATTGAAACTTTTTCAATTCTCTCAACTTGTTCTGCAGCTCTTCTTCCTGAGCTTTGTGGGCCATATGTTCCTCGGCCCACTTCTCTTTCAGTGCCTTAATAATTTTTCTATGCCCACTCAAAGGAATCATGCCTCTCTGGTGTTCCTCCACCTGGCTTTTCCATTTGGTCACCTCCAGCCTCAGGGTTGAGATTCCCGTTGTGAGGTTCAAAATTTCCTTTTTATGATGCTCTTCTTGATCCGAGTCCAAATCAATGAAATTTCTAAGAGGTAGAAGCACTGGTTCTTGTGGGACAGTGTCTTCCAGCACATCTGAGTTTACTATGAGAGTTGTTGGTTCTTGTGTAACAGCAACATCCTTTAGACTCTCTTCAGCAGCTACATTCATTGCTTTTAGAGACACTAGTTCTTGTGTAACAGTGTCTTCTTCTTAGATATCCTGCATTTCTGAATTTGGTTCAAGAGTTGCTGGTTCTTGTGTAACAACAACATTCCCTGGATTCTCTTCAGCAGCTACATTCATTGCTTCTAGAGACACTGGTTCTTGTGTAACATTGTCTTCTTTGTCCTTCTGCTGCTGAGATTGGATATCTTCCTCATTGTGTAGCTCCTCCTCAAGGATTTCGGTGTCACCTGAGGATTGTGTCTGTACCTGTTCATCCTCGCTCCACTGTGTATCGGGAATGATATCCATTCCAGGGTTATCTTCTAATTGAAATTCAGGAGTCACTGCTGCAGCCTCCAAGGATGTTGGTTCTTGTGTAGCAACATCTTGGCTTGCCTCTTCATCCTCCTGTTGTTGCAATTCTTCTCCTATGAGCTCTGTGTCATGGGAACATTCTGGGGTTACAGTACATAGTTCTTCATTAAGCTCCAGAGTGTCCTCCATCCCAGGTTCTTCTCCCATTTGCTCGATCGATTGGACAAGTATACTCAGGTTTGCTGGTTCTTGTGTTACAGCACCCTGTTCAAGTTCATCAATGTCTTGCCTTTGTGGCTCAGCTTCTATAATCTCTGTGTCGTGGGAGCATTCTGGGGTTACAGTACAGAGTTCTTCATTAAGCTCCAGAGTGTCCTCCATCCCCAGTTCCTCTCCCATCTGCTCGGCCGATTGGACAAGTACACTCAGGTTTGCTGGTTCTTGTGTTACAGCACCCTGTTCAAGTTCATCAATGTCTTGCCTTTGTGGCTCAGCTTCTATAATCTCTGTGTCGTGGGAGCATTTTGGGGTTACAATGCATTCTTTGTCCCCATTGTCATACATGATTTCATCCTTTAGCTCCTCTGTCACAGGATTGATGGAAGCTTTAGTAAGGATGGTTAAAGATGCTGGTTCTTGTGTGATAGCATCTTCTTTTTTTGCAGCTTCCTCTATTGTGGGCGCGGGCTGTTGTGCTGTGCAGGTACGAATTATAATCTTGTGGTCTGCCTCCTTGAAGATTTCTCCACAGGTGGGATAGATCACTCGTTCATCTTCCTTGCCAGGCTCGGTAGAGTTCGATCCCTCCAGTTGGTCTGCAACCTCCACCAATGTATACAATTTCCTTTCACCTTGTTTTCTGCAGGTTTCCTTCTAGGTTTCCAATTCCCTTCGAAGTATTTGGATGTCCTCTTTTAATAGTGTGTTCTCAACCAGAAGTCTTTCAATTCTGGGTTCTTCCGCGACTGGCCTTTGTGGAGCATCCATTGGTCTCGGTACAAGGATCGGGAACTCAACCTGTGCCTCTAGGGTTGCCCATCTTTTTCTGGCTGCCTCTGCTGCTGCAACTGATTTAGTTCTTTTTCTTCTTATTGGTGAGGTTATGTTAAATTCATTGATTGACCTCTTTCTTCTCCTTTGTGGTGTTTTCTTTTGTGGAGTTGGTATATCAGGATTCACAGCTGAGGTCGAAGGAATGTTTTCTTGCTCCTCAGGCTATTCTTCCTCAATTAAAGTTCCTCCTCCCCACTCAGGTGAGGATTCAATGGTTACCAGTTCAATATTTTCTTCTATTGCCCTGGCTCTGTCACCTTTAGGTTCAATTGTCGCAGCATTTAGTGCTGCTCCAATTTCACCTTCTGCTGTCAGAGCTTCCCTGTTGTTTGGGTTTTCCACAAGGTTTTTATCTACACCCTCCCCCAATGGCTCTGCTTGTGCCCCCGGTTGCTCTTCTTCTGATGCATTTTCATCCCCCCCCCCCAACTTCATTGGAGGGACTCCGGTCCCCCTGCTGTGGTTGAAGTTGTGCCTGTTCTATTGGGACACCCGGCAAAGGAGCCGGTTCTTGAGCTCGAGCTGTGAATTGCTCCCAGGTTATATTATGCTAGCCAAGGGTTCTTAAAATTATTAATTTGATAAGACCATGGTGGGTCAGGGAGGCAAGTGGGTGCTTAGCATCTTGGACAAATGCCGCCATATGACGCAAGTCATGAAGTAAATAGTATGGAATGTTCAATAAAGTGCCATGGCGGAGATGAGAAAGTAAAGGGAGTTCAGAATTATAAACAGTTTGGTACCTACCTTCACAAGTGATGTACTTCTTGAGAAGGACAACAACCTGGTCCCATGGTCGCGGCAATGAGTGCAGTGTGATCCCTCTTCTTGATGATTGAACTTGCTCCCCCTCTAGTAAAAATGCTTCCCGTGCAGTCGTCGTGGGGACTCGTCGTCCAAACCATGCCCTTCCCACCTGCGGGATTGCAGTAACCTCGGATATAATGGCCTCAGAGACTTCTATGCACAGCCCCCACACCTTAGAGTGAGTTTCTGTGAGATTTAAAGCAAATTGCAAGGCTGCTTCCTGATTGAATCCATCTAGTCGCTCAAAACATTCGATCCAACCGACGGCTTGAAAGATGGCAAAAACTGCAGGATTTTTCTTGAGTTCCTATGTATTCAAAGGTTCATGATGAGTTGGAATCCCCATGGTCCTGGCTGCAGACTGAGGTTGCGATCCCACAGATTACAGAATCCGAGAATGGAGGTTGCAGCGCAGAGGATGCACGAATCGCTGAGCCGAGATGTTGAGGAAATGGGCAAATTTGGAAAGTTCAACATAGAAAAGCGTTCGAAATTTTATTCCGAATTGGGGAAGGTGGCGGTTATTAGTGTTTACGTCGTACGAGGGAAAGGATTAATTAGGACATAATGGTGATATGAATAAAGGTACGACTGATATTGTTAAATCATATCAACACTCAATCATGTGATAAATCAAAGCCATACCTCATGAGACTGTGCATCAGATATCCTGCGGAGAATGGTGGAACGTGCGGGTGGTGATGTTGCGGAGCCGAACTCGTGCACAGTCATTAATCTTATCATGATGACCATGATAATGCAATAATTCCTTCCACCAGTGAAACACAAACCATCATGTCCCCGGGGTTGGAATTATGAACAAGGCGGTCATCGTATGGCCCAGTTCGCCGGCACGAATAGGATGAATCAGAGCCATAGCTTAGCAGGTTTGAAGCAATTTTTCCGTTAACACAGGAGTTACCAGTGCAAGTTTTGAAAAATGATCTTTAATGATGGAGACAGCCGCCAAATAGAGCGGAATTGCAGTTGCCAGGAATGATATCACAGCTGACGAAAAAGATGTTGCAGCCACCAGGAAAGATTCACGGCCACAGGGAAAAGGATTTACGGGATCGGGAAAAATCACAGCTGTCAGGGGAAAGTTTTACGGCCGCTGGGAAATATGTTGCAACCGTCGGGAAATGGTTCACAGCTGCCGAAAAAAAAAGGTTTTACGGTCATCGGAAAAAAAGTCACGGCTGCCAGGAAAAAGTTTTACGGCCGATGGGAAATATGTCGCAGCCGTCGGAAAAGATGTTGTAGCCATTGGAAAAGATGTTGCAGCCACCGGGAAATGGTTCACGGCTCCCGGGAAAAAGGTTTTACGGCCGACGGGAAATATGTTGCAGCCGCCGGAAAAGATGTTGCAGCCGCCGGGAAATGGTTCACAGTTGCCAGGAAAAAGGTTTTACGGCCGCCGGGAAATATGTCGCAGCCGTCGGAAAATTTATTTTAAGGAAAAGGGAAATGCAGCACAGGAAGGCATAGGAAGACGACTCTCATTTGACAAGCCCAATCTGGTCATTCCCCTGGCGCTTCCCTACAAATTTTTGAAAAACAACAGCAAACGAGAAGATCAAATGCAAAGGGAAAAAAACAATTATACGCTACAGCAGGAAAAAAAAAAATTTATGTACAGTGATTAAAAATGTGATTTACAGTTTAAGGATTGGCAAAGGAAGAGAGAAATTCCTACCCTGGTGCCAGCTGATAATCTGGATCGATGACAATTTGTGAAATGAATGCATCTTTCGAAATAGGCTTACGATACAGTCGCAGTCCGTGGCCATTAGAAAATAATGGTATGCGGTTTTCATCAATGGTCACCAGACGGACAGTGCCGTTGTCAAATACCCTGTCAACCAAGTATGGACCTAGCCACCTTGTACGTAATTTACCTTTAAAATCCCTTTTGAACCTGGATTCATATAGTAACAACCAGTATCCCTCACAGAAGATTTTCTTTTTAATAAATCGGTCATGCCAATTGGATCTCTGTTGCTGAAGCAACACAGTCTGGTCCACTGCAGCTAACCGCTTCTCATCCAATTCGTTTAGTTGATTCAATCTTCTCTTTTGGGCTTCTGTTACATCTAGATTCATTTCGGTGGCTATCTTTAGGGTTTTGATCTCAAACTCAATTGGAAAGATGGCACTCTTTCCATACACTAAATCATAGGGAGAGAACCCTGTGGTGTTGCGCCAAGTTGTGCGATATGCCCACAGTGCTTCCGGAAGCCTGTTAGCCCAATCCTTTCGATGGCTCTTAACTGTTTTAGTAAGGATGGCTTCAATAACTTTATTAGTACTTTCCACCTGACCGTTGGCCTGGGGGTGGTAAGGTGAAGCCACCCTATGCTGCACATGATACTTCCGGAGCAAGGATTCAAATTGGTGTGACATGAATTGTGACCCCCCATCGGTAACTACTTCCTTCGGTACCCCAAAGTGGGTAAAGATATCACTGTACAGAAAATCAATCACCGCCTAGTCGTTAGCCTTAGCCAAAGCTACAGCCTCTACCCACTTGGTCATATAATCAGTACAAACCAGAATGTAAACTTTTTGTCTAGAAGGAGGGATGATTAGGCCAACAAAATCCAATGCCCATCTATCAAATGGTTCAACTACTACTTGAGGTTGTAGAGGCATCTGATCTGTTTTATTAGGCTGGCCCATCCTTTGGCAGCTGTCACAGGACTGAACATACCTTTTAGCATCCCTGAACAGATTCAGCCAATAGTAGCCTATCCGCAGCGCTTTATGCCCTGTTCTTTTGTCTGCAAAGTGTCCCCCACAAGGTCCATCATGACAGGCTTTCAGTATGTGAAAGATCTCATCTTCCCTTACACATATCCTAATCTCAAGATCGGGCCCTGTGTAGAAGAGATGACCATTGAGACAACAATACCTGGCACTTTGCTAGATGATTTTTCTCTTTTCTCGTTTAGACATGTGTGGCGGGATCTTTCCCGCAACCAAATAATTAGCGATGTCTGCATACCAGGGGGAATGAGCTGAAAGTGCGAATAGATGTTCATCTGGAAAAGAGTCCTCAACAGGCAAATTGTCATCACTGTTAGTAAAACGAGATAAAAAGTCAGCAACAATATTTTCTTTCCCAGGTTTATCTATAATGGTAATATCAAATTCCTGCAATAACAAGAGCCACCTGGTCACTCTGGCATTGGTGACAGGTTTGTTCATTAAATACTTAATGGTAGAGTGGTCAGTGCGCACAAATGTAGGATACCCAGTAATGTAATGTCGAAATTTATTAATAGAGTAAACAATAGTGAGGAATTCTTTTTTGGTAATAGTATAATTAAGTTCAGCAGGGGCTAAGTTTTTACTAACATAATAGATGGCATAAGGTACTTGACCATCCTACTGTCCTAGTACTGCTCCAATGGTGGTATCAGAAGCATCTGAAGAAATGTGGAAGGGTAGGGTCGAATTAGGTCCCCTTAGGATAGGAGCTGTGGACAGCTTTTCCTTAAGCTTATCAAACGTTGTCTGGCATGCTTTACTCTACACAAACTGTGCATCCTTCATTAATAGAGAGAACAAAGGAGAAGCAAGTTTGGAGAAGTTTTCTATAAACCTCCGGTAATATCCAGCATGTCCCAGAAAACTTCGCACCTCTTTCTGAGTTGAAGGGGTCGGTATATTTTTTATCACCTTGATTTTTGAAGGGTCCACCTGAATGCCATTGGAAGAGATGAAATTCCCTAATACCACCCCCTCACTCATCATCATATGGCACTTTTCAGTGCTTAATGAGAGCTGAGTCTGTTCACATCGAATTAAAACCTTCTTTAAATTTTCCAGTGCTTCCTCAAAATCCTTGCCATAGGGAGTAAAATCGTCCATAAAGACTTCCATACTATTGTAGCTAGGGTTTTACCCCTAGCTTGTGCAAATGAGCACCTACTAAGGAGAATGGACTCCTTAGTAGCAGTTCAGTAAGTGTAAATAATTAAGCTAAAACAGAAATTAAAACTACTTTAGACATTGTGCACAAAACATAAACATCAAATATAAAGAATGGCCTTTTTGTATTGATATTACCTTCAATGTGAAGGTTTGATGAAGCCCTTTGCAGTGTCCAAGAGGATGCTCCAAGCTTCAATATGCTCCTTCTCTTTCTCCAATGATGGGGATGGGCCAAAAGTGGCTCTCAAGGTGAAATTAGTTCAATGGTGAACTAGGGTTTCGAGAGAGATTTTGGCAGAGTAAGGGTGCTTGTGATTGTGGATATGGAATAAGGGATCTCCATCACCTATTTATAGTTTTTTGGTGGTGGAGTGCTGACCCATGGTTTTAGGAAACACATGGTTTAGAGCAGCTGTATAGGGTTTTTTCCTCTTTTTCCTCATTATTTTATATTTTTTATTCCCTTTTTAGGGGTTTTTTGCTATTTTTGGAGGAAAAGGGGGTTTTTTTAGCCTTTTTTAGGCTATTTTGATGGTTTTGTGGCCTTTTGGAGGCATTTTAGGCCTTTTGGAGGCTTTTTAGGCCTTTTGGAGGTTTTTTAGTGGGATTTTTTGGGGTTTTTAAGGGAAATATGGTAGGAAAATGGACAAATGAGCCATATAATGTGGTAGATGAGGTAGTGAACACTTTTTGGGTGTTAACAGATTGCCCCCTGATGTGCGAGGTCAGGAGCTCATCGTATGGCCGATGGACATCATAAGTCATGAATGGTTTTCCTGGGATGTGGAGAGAAGAGAAGAAACAAACTGAAGCCCGGAACAACGATCCCGAATAACTGCAAGAACTAAAAGTACATAACCTCAATAATGGATGAGGAATCATTTGATCATATGGACGAGGCGGGCATTCCCATGCTCGTATCAGGATATAACATAATAATAACAATGTGGTCCAAAACATGGGGACCTGAAATATACATGACCTCAAATACGGACTGAGGAATAATCTCAATATATGGACGAGGCGGGCATACCCATGCTCGTATCAAGATACATAAACATAACTGTGAGGCCCGAAAAAAGGAGGACCTGTAAGATACATGACCACTGTGTACATCATAAGAGTCCAGAGGGGACACAAATCTGGGACATACTGCTGAGCTGATCATGTGGTAACTGAAGAACTGGTGCACTGGAACGTCAACAGTGCAGCTGAGTGTGGTACCAAAGGAACTGATGAGCTGCTGGATCATAGTGACTGGGGTCATACTCTCAATGGTACACTGAAATGGAACTGAAATGGGTACTCAAGGAAGCAGAGAACGGGATGGCTTCCGAATACAATCGCCAACGCAGCCCGGACATCCACGGGAACATACAACTGGGCGTTCCGAAGTGACTCACCAATGTGCTAGAGTCGGGGGAAATCCGAGGTCTTCGACTAAAAACTGATGGGATATAATCCTACGCGATCCTCAACGATGCGATCAAGGTGCTGAAGTCGAGCATGTGAGGAACAACCACTCGGAGAGGCAATAATGTCTCCTCTCAGAATGATCCGTAGGCACTTACCACAGATGGTGATAAGTCCAAGGCGTAGGGACCTCTGGGCCTATCCTCTGGAATAGAGGAGCTGTCGTCGACAGAGGGAGACCTGCAACTATCAAGGCAATGATGTTTCCTTGACAGGAGCGCGAGGTACAAGACCGAAATGTGATAGTACTGATGGCAGGACTGATAAACTGTGGGGGGACAACTGGGCAAGTAGAGTGGGTGGACTCAAACTTCCTTTGTTCAGAGTATGATAATGGGAATGATCTGGCAGCATATGAAACTAACTGAGGGGAAAGGGATCATAACTGTATGGGATCTGGGAAGGTTACTGGGCTGAGGGAGACTCAAGCTGTGTTACAATGGTAGGAGACTGCAGAATACTCTGAACAAAGGCGACCTGATTGGGGGTGCTGCCGAGATGATAGATCAAAGTGCCAGGAGGCACGGGGGAAAACTTCTTCATGGGTTAAGGAACTAGAAGAAGTGTGTGTAAAATGGTACTGTCGTGTGGATTTTACGAGCCCAGGACAGTTCATGCTCGTGGTTGCTTTCAATTTTAAGGAGTCTGAAAGCGATAAGAAGACTCTGAAATGATGAAATGGTACTGTCGGGTGGATTTTACGAGCCCAGGACAGTTCATGCTCGTGGTTGCTTTCAATTTTAGAGAGTCTGAAAGCAATTAAGAAGACTCCAGGGGGTTGCTTTTTCGTAGATTTAGTCTCCAAGGCCCAAAGAAGCATAAAAGGATGCAATGAAGAACTCTTCTAGCCGGTGTGACTAGAGTATTCCTTTTTCGTAATTAGTCTACCAGGTTCGGAAAAGGGTTAAACTTATACCAGATAGACGCCCTTTCAGGTATTTTAGCGAGCATGAAAGGAAGCAAGATTGCTCGGCGATCTTTTCATTCTTTTAGGAGTCAGAAAAGAGCTTAACGGAAACTCCCTAAGTGCCTTTTTCGTAAAGGACTTGTCCGGCCCGAAAAAGGGATAAAATTATACCGAACAAAAGGAATGGCCAGGCAAGGAGGAAGTGTTCAATCAAGGATCAATAATGGTGACCAAGAACGAGGGTGTTGTGGAACACTGATGGGCCTCCTTGCGGGGTGAATGAGATGGTGGCAAAATAATGAAACATTTGCAGTATGACAGGAGTGAATGGCTCATGTAAAAATGTGGAACAATCCGATAGCGGCCAATGTGGTGCACAAACCGAGGCAGCAATGTGTCGGGACACAATGGTGAAATTGTACCAAGTGAGAGCGAGAAATGATCTCAAGCATCATCACGAGCTCGGAAAAATGAATCCGGCGATATAAAGGATGTGAAAAACGGGTAACGACCGATGTGGCACGTGCACCGAGGCAACGAGGGCGTTTTGGAAAAATACCCGAAAGATCGGGGGGTGAGAGCGAGAAATGATCTCAAACATCATCACCGTCTCGAAAAAATGAATCCAACGATATAAAATATATCAAAAACAGGCTACGGCCGATGTGGCACGCAAACCGGGGTGACAAGGTGTCAGGACACAATGTTGATATTGGTCCTGGTGAGAGCGAGAAATGATCTCAAGCATCATCACGAGCACGGAAAAATGAATTCGGCAGTGCAAATGGTGCGAAAAACGGAGGTCATAAGGACTCCGGAATGGCAAAGGAAAGAACTATGTGTATCAAATCAAATCAAATCTACAAGTGATATGTGACCTCAAAAATGGTTGGGATCACAAGTGTGAAAAAGTGAGAAGGGTTAATGACTTGCCCCCATGCTATGTGCATGGGGTTTGTGATTATGGATCACATATGTGTGGGTTTGAACGATGGGTTCATTGACATGCTGAGATAAATGTGATGGGGTAGGGTCAAAGTGATTGATCATGCCCCCTATCCCAGGGTCGGGGTAATCTATTATGCCCCTTGGCTCAGAGGTGTGAAGGTGGTGCTCTATGATAGCGAGGTCAAGACCAGGCATTTCGGTATAGGACCAAGCAAAGACATCATGGAATTCTCTGAAAAGGTTTATGTAGTCCTCAATCTCTTGTTTACTGCAGAATGCTCCTAAAGTGATGAGTTCAGGGACACTTCCTGGGGCAGCGATATCAACTTGGATGACAGGTGAGATGTTGGCCATGTTACCTTCCTCGAAGGCATCAGGAGCAGGGATAGGGTCCTTGAACCAGTCGACCTTGGTGGGGAGGAAGTATTTAGACTCAACTGTGAATTGGTTAGCTGTGCTAGAGGAGGATTCTTCTGGGATGAAGTAGGAACGATGATGCATATCATCCCAGGGATAATCCGGGGCAGTAAGGGCCTCAAGAATCTCCTCATCGGTTCGGAAAGTTTGCGTCGTCAAATCGGTTGACGAGGGGGGAGTGGTAGAAGAAATCATATAGATGGTATTAATCTCTCCAGAAGGTGAAGAGTCTGGGGGGTAGATCTCCTCAATGGTAGGTGGTGCCGTCTCAAGATCCAGATTGTTCATCTCATAGAGAGCTGCTCTGTAATCCGGGAGATCGGGACAATGATGGGAGTAATGCCCGTAAACACTGCATATGGCGCAGGAGTGGTTGGTACGTAGGGACTTATCTTTAGGCTTGGGAGTGGGAGTGAGTTCGACAGTTGGGATGTTAGGATCATCGTCGAGCATCTGCATGTGCTTCTGTAATGCTGGTAACTGTGGGCATTGGTGGGTCGCATGGACCAACTCGTCGCACAGCGAGCATTTGGGAGGAGCACGAAATACTGGAGGGTTTTTTACTGTCTTGGGAGGTGGGACAGCAGTGTAAGGTTGTGGGCCTCTGCCCCCAGTGGGTTTGGGAGGAGGAGTGGGAATCGTGGAGGACGAAGGGGTAGAGACACCAGGGGGTGGCTAAGTGGTAGTAGCCATGGGTTGCACCGGTTGGAGGACGACATTGGGCGTCGGCGGGCGAACGGGAGGCGAAAGGTACCAGACAGGTAATCCCAAGGTTAACCCAGGTAGGCTAAGGGTAGCCATGACCGGGGCGCTTACTACTCCTGATGGAGGGACTAGGAAGGGGATCGTATGGATCGGTGTAACACCAATGTGGCTAGGTACCAATGGCGGTTCAGGCAACAAGAGTGGTTGAGTATTAGGTGGTAGGTTGTCATGGGACAAGGTGCATAAGTCAGACATTTCGGGCGTAGATGACGACGGAGGAATGGATTGAAAGGTGGAGGTCATCGGCGCGTCTGAGTAGACTCCAGGCCCCGAAGAGGAAACAAATGAAGTGGTGGCAGGAGAAACAGGTTGTTCAACCATGGGGAGAACGTTTTCAGGTGCCGCGGGAGCACTGGGATCATAGTATGTGAGCTGGTCAATTTTAACCACGCGTCCCTCATGGGGGAACATCATGGTGCGAAAGACGGAAGAGGCAACCGCTTGCATGGCATACATGTAGCTGCGGCCAAGTAAAAGGTTGTAATCCAATTGGGCATTGATTACCTCTATGTCAATAAGGATGGTTTTACCACCTAACTGGACGGGTACGTTGGCTAGGAGGCCTTGGGGCTGAGCCGAACGACCGTCGTAGGCGCGTAATGCAGTGGTGGACTGCTGGAGAGGAGGGGATCCCAGCTTCTGCCATACGAACGTAGACATAACGCATGTGGAGGCACCCTCATCGATGATGCACCGATGGATGACAAGATTCCTAACGGAGACAGTAACTTGGAATGCTAAGCTGGAAGGTAGGCGTGGTTCAGACTGGTCTAAATCAAATGCCATCAAATTCGAATCATTTGGGTCAATCCCCCCAATGGCGGAAAGTAAAGTCTTGTGCTGGGAAGGGCAGTTCTTCAAGACTTCTAACGCAGACATGGCTGCGGGAGATTGGGCTAGTTCGTCTACAATGTTGTAGTTTGACGCAGCGCGCGCATTGGGGTTGTTATTAAGACGGCGAAGTGGGAAACGAGCTGCTTTGGAAGCACCGTTGACCGGCGGGGGAGGGATGCGTAACGCCTGATCAGTGGGATGAGCGTTAGTGGGTTTATCCGTGGGAGGGGCTTCAGAGGTGGAGCCATATTGGTTCCGACGGGTCTGGAGGTTGACGTCAGCAGATGACATCATCAACAAGTGGTGGGTTCCTGAGTCAAACATGGGTTGATCAGGAGCAGTGTACGTGATTTGCTGTTGTTGGGGCGCGTTAGCTTGAGGGGGAGCCAACAGCTGAGTGTTCACGACGCCCTGGGTTGGTAAGGGGTTTTGCAGCACCAAAGGGGGTTGTTGAGGTTGGGGGGGTTGGGTGGTGCTTGGGGAGCTGCATGCCCTTGGCGATGGGCCTCGTCAACCCAGAGTTGTCGAGCTCGCTCTAAGTGTGGGAAAGCATGTGTGTAATGGCCATAGACCCCGCAAATAGAACAAGGATGGTTTGTTCGCAAATTGGGGTTTTTAGCCTGCTTGGGTGGGCGATCAGGGTTTTGATTAGCGGGGGCCGCATTGTTGTTGTCCGGGGGATTAGCCGGTTGACCAGCTTGGTCTGCAGGTTGGTTGTTCCCACGATTACGGCCCTTGCCGCGGTTCTGTTGGCCCTGGTTGCGTTGGTTGTTCTGGTTTTGCTGCGGGTTTTGTTGGGCGTAAACTTGCCCTTGGGCAGCAGGTGGATTTTGAGGTTGCGCAGGTGCTGGAGCAGGCTGCGGTGGATGGTATGCAGGTTGAGGCTGAGCAGGTGCAGCAACCTGAGGGGTTTACTGATATGGATGCGGAGCAGGTTGTGGGTTTGCCACAGGGGCTGCCTGTGGCGGATAATAAGCGGGTGGGGCTTGTGAAGGTGCAGGGGCTGGAGCAGTCTGCTGATGGTAGTAAGGATGAGGTGCGACTGGGGCAGTATAAGCAGGAGTCGCATAACCGAAGCACTGAGGTGGACACGAGGGTCCATGGTGATGGTGATGTGTCATGGGAGCATACGAGTTGGTTGCTCCAGACTGGGCGGTGGCCCACGAAAGGTCGGGGCCAGGGGTAGGACGTGCTATGGAAAATGGTTGAGGATGTGAAGAAACACGGCCAATGATACCATCTGCAGCGTGGGATGCCCCCGGCGCATCGTGCTGGGAGGACTCACCGCGAGGGGCGTCAGGTATAATGGTATAAAGGTAACCCGACTGGGCGTAAATGAGGTCGAACTGTTGAGCCTTAAGGATGGCCTATTCCTCAGACTGAGGTCTTTCTGATGCCACATCCTTAGCAATAACAGGGAGAAGGGATTTGAGGAACCAATCTAGGAAGATACGGTCGTCGAGTTTGATCTTGCATAAGCTACGGTGTCGACGCCACTCATGGATGTGGTCCGTGATATGGGTAGCCGTGTTTTGTCTACAAGATAGAAGGATCTCGACGCCCGCGTCATAGCGGACAGGCAACTGGAAGAACTGCAGGAAGGTCGAGGCAAGGGAAGCAAAGGTGGCGTGGGTCCCATGAGGTTGCTCGATATACCACTTGGCTGCAGAGCCAGTGAACAGAGTCATCCACGATGGAGTTAGAGGAACACCATAGGTGGAAAGACATGATATGGTTTTGTGGGTCCTCACCAGCCTTCCCCTCGAACTTAGGGATATCAGAGGGGAGCTTGGTAGGCATTTTAGGCCTTTTGGAGGTTTTTTAGTGGGATTTTTTGGGGTTTTTAAGGGAAATATGGTAGGAAAATGGACAAATGAGCCATATAATGTGGTAGATGAGGTAGTGAACACTTTTTGGGTGTTAACAACTATCATTAACTAATTCAGAGAATATGCCGATTACAGCTCTTTGAAATGTTGCCGGTGCGTTACATAAACCAAAAGGAAGCACTCTGTAGGCAAACGTTCCCCAAGGACAAGTGAAGGTGGTCTTATCCTGGTCCTCAGGAGCAATCTGAATTTGGTTGTACCCGCTGAACCCATCTAGGAAGGAGAAGAACTCCTTCCCTGATAGGGTATCAAGTACTTGGTCAATAAAGGGCAAAGGGAAATGATCCTTTTGTGTGGCTTTGTTCAGTTCCCTATAATCAACACAGACCCTCCATTTACCATTTTTCTTGGGCACAATTACCAGTGGGGAAACCCAGAGTCACTATCTGAAATAGGATATATAAATCCTGCTTCCAAAAGTTTCTGGATTTCTTCCTTCACTATATCCCTCAGATTGGGGTTCATGCGTCGTTGGGGTTGACACACAGGCCAGGAGTCACTTTTAATATAAATATGGTGGGTGCACAGATTAGAGGGAATACCCCTCATGTCTGTATACTCCCAGGCGAATGCCCCCTTTTGTTCTTTCAAGAGACTGATTAGGCGCCTCTATTCCTCTAAGGAGAGACTAGGATTGATATTCAAAGTTCTCCTAGGCTCTACCTCAATAGGAATACTTTTTTAACTTTTCAAAACTGGGATTATGTTTGTGTCATCAACTAGTGGTTCTTTCGTAATATTTTCTTGTTCTTCCTTACCCAGGGTAATTTTCAGGATTTGATAGACCTCTCTATCCACTAAAGCGGGTTCACTAATAAAATTACTAATAGTATCGTCTTCTGTTTCGTTTTTAAAAGTTAAGGCCTTCCCTATAGTTAATAGTGGCTGAACATCCTCCTCCTCCTCCTGCTCTATCCAAAGGGAAGTTTCAGCCTCTAGACTTGGCCGAGCTGGAGGATACAGGGTGAGGCTTTTAGTCTCCATACCATCAGATATAGTCGTGGACCCCGATCGACAGCTGATGCAGGTATCAACTGTGGCTAACCAAGGCCTCCCCGGGATCAATGGGTGTCCCCCCAGCTACGATTTTGGTTGTAATACCAAAAAGTCAGCAAGGTACTCCCATGAATCTACTGAGATGACAAGGTCGTCCAGAATCCCTTCGGGTCTAATGGTGGATCTGTCCGCCAATTCTAAAATGGTAGGGGTCGGTCTAAAATTAGTGATTCCAAGATTCTTTACAGTCTCAATTGTTATGACATTGATCGCTGCTCCTAAATCGACTAGCACGTTGGGTATCTGCGTCTGTCCTACATGTACAGTGACAGTAGGATTGCCAGGGTCGTCATACTTGGTCAAGGGGGTTTTTCCTATTATCAAGGCAGATAAATTCCCTATGACGTGAACAGTGGGAGGATCTCTGGGTCTCCTCCCTGGTTTCTTAGTGCACAGGTCCCAAACGGTTCTAGCATACATACGAACATCTTGAAGAGCTTGAACAAGGGGGATTTTGACATAAAGATTCCTTAACTCTCCTAGGAGGTTAAACTGAGGTTGCCCCCCTATTCTTGGTAGCATTAGTCTCTCGGGGTATGGTGGTTTCCTTATCAGCTGGGTAGGCTGCGTATTGTCTAATTTATCGTTTGATGTTTCAGCCGTCCCATCTAAGGATGCTCAGCATCTTCAGTGATAGGAACTGTATCAGATGGATGCTGTGAACTCCCTCCTTCTTTATGCACAGAAGGTGGAGCATCTTCTGTAATTACGGGTTCTAATATTTTCCCAGATCGTAGACGAATATCATTACAAGGTACAGGGGAAAGGGAGTAGGCCGACATATTGACAGTTTCCAATTAACGGACTGTTTTATTATTCAGGTTAGGATTAGGTTGGGCAGGCAGCTGAGGCCGTATTGGTATATTAGGGACAGAATTATTCTGCAGCTGCAGCTGCGACTGCTGAGGTGGGTATTGAGGAGAATATGGTGACTGTTGAGGTGGAGGTGGTTGAGGAAACTGGTTCCCAGGATGGAAATTCCTCCATCCAGGAGACCACGACGTAGGTTGATGTGGTGGCTATGTCCAGGGACTCCATGAGTTATAATTTTGCATTCCAGGTTGGGAAGGATTCCACTGAGCATAATTTGAAGGGAATTGTGTATTCACATTTTGCATGTTATTATTCCAATTGCTCGTATTATTAAAAAATGGAAACGAGTCCAAAGGCATACCTTGATTTCGAGGCTGCCAAGGTTTCTTCTGTGCAATGAAATAGGTTGATTCCACCTCTAGAGTTGATGCCTGCAGAACAGCCTTCACTTGGGGAAGTGAGGGACATTCTTTCATGTCATGGTTCAGCTCACACAGCTAACATACTTGTACTTTATCAAGCGGGCATTCTCTCAGCGGATGATTCTTTCTACATCGGGGGCAGAACACACCTAGTGTGAGATCCTCCACTGCTTGTTTTTGTTTTACCTTCAGGACATCGATCTTCGAAGAGATGGAGCTAATCATTTCTGTTTTAAAATTTTCAAGGAGATTGCCTATCTCTGCACGGGTAGCTCCTCCGTTGGACGACTTCTGAGTTCTGTCGAAGACATCACGTTCTAGCTTATCCCGTTTGTCCCGCTTATTGTTCCTGGAAGACCCCCTGGAGTATCTCTTACATAGTTCCACAATCTTCCCAAAAGGTTCTTTGGAGATATCTCCCTTTCCTAGCAGGTTTAACATGTCTAAACAATCATCCCTGATCCCACGAAGCAAGATTATCTTTAGCACATCCAGCCCCATGTTCGTCTTCCCGACTCTTTGCACATTGTACAGCAGCCTTTCTACAAAATCCTCCAGACTTTCGTCCTCCTTCTGCACCATTTTGAATAATTCCTCTCTTTTGTCCTTGGTGTTGCAATATTCCTGATATTTCTCCAGGAACACCTGTTTCATCTTATCCCAATTACCAACAGTTCCTCCCCCAAGGCTCATGAACCAGTGTAATGTGTTGTCCTTCAGGGTCGCAGGGAAAAGTTTTAGCTTTTGGGCATCGGTGATATAATCATAGCTGCGACAGAGGATATCGAATTCAAAAAGGAATTCATCTGGATCTTCTGCCACCCTTCCATGGAAGCGAGGCAACACCGATGGTGAGATGTTTTTCATAGGGGCTGTCCCTTCTGGCTGCTGAATTGAAAATTGCAGTGTAGCCATCGTTCCCTCAGGCAGGGAGTGATTTTCATGATGATAGTTTTCCACCATCGCCTCTTCCTCTAGGTCTCGTGTCTGTTACTCATCTCCTCTTATTTTTTCTCCTCTTCGTTCATTCCTGCATTCTTTTCCTCATTTTTCTCTTCGTCCTTGTTTTTCCCTTTGTCCTTGTTTTGTTCCTCGTTCTTTTCCTTGTTTTTCCACTGATCAGCAAACTTCTGGTGGAACTGCGTCCACTCTTCTTCAGTTACAACCTTCCCGTAAATGTGGTACATTGGACCTCTACCAGCAGGTCCAATTGTAACAGCTGTGTCTTCTTTAGTAGGGATATTCAAGGAAGTCATGGCTACTCGTGTATTCTCCACCGTGGACCCTAACGCTGGTGCCCTAGGATCAGCAAGGTTTCTTCTGATAGGAGTTTCTTGATGACGAACCCTGGTGGATGAATTAGTTCTGTCAACAAGATCGTCGATGAATGTCCTTCTTCCCAATGGTGGTCCTCAACCGTGACCCAAGCCATATGTACACCACATTGACAAATGGCCAGATGTACCCCCTGTTTTCCAGAAATAACGCCCCATTCATCCCTCAAAGCTCCTCGCCGTTAAAGCAGAGATTGAGAAACTTTGCAAAGCAGGATTCATTTATCCTATTGCATATACCACTTGGGTTTCTAACCCCGTCCCTGTTAACAAGAAACAAGGCACCATCAGAGTATGTACTGACTTCCGTGATTTAAACTGAGCCTGTCCCAAAGACAACTTCCCCACGCCATTTATTGACCAACTCATCGATGCATGTGCAGGGCATGAAGTCCTATCTTTCATGGACAGTTTTTTCGGATACAACCAGATTCAGATCTGCAAGGAAGATCAGCACAAGACTACCTTTACCACCCCATGGGGCACCTTTTCCTATTGCGTCATGCCTTTCGGCCTTAAAAATGCTGGTGCCACCTTCCAGTGGGCCATGACCTATTGTTTTCACGACTTGGTCCATATCCTCCTAGTCTATCTTGACGATCTTACAGCTCGTTCCCGGAAACGATCAGACCACCTTAACGACCTCCGGCAAGTCTTTCTCCATTGTCACAAATATCAAATCTGCTTGAACCCACTCAAGTGTGTATTTTGCATTCCGGTAGGCCAGTTGTTGGGTTTCATTGTATCCCATAAAGTAATCGCTGTTGATCCCCTGAAATTCCAAGCCATCATAGAGCTTCCCGCTCTTCACATGCTCCGGCAGCTCTAGAGTCTACAGGGAAAATCTAATTTTCTTCGACGCTTCGTTCCTGATTATGCCACCACTTTTCATGGTTTCTTACGCCTGCTTCGTACCCACATACCCTTTGTTTGGGATGACTAGGCGCAAGCTGCATTCGAATCCCTTAAGAAAGCTCTCACACAAGCCCCTCTGATCTCCCCTCTGGATTTCTCTCAAGACTTCATCCGTTACGTCTTGGTATCCAATCATGCCGTGTCCGGAGTCCTTGTTCAAGAAGACGCTGCTCGCCAGGAGCATGTCATTTATTACATCATCCAAACCTTGTCTGGACCACCCCTACGTTACCCGTATGAGGAAAGACTAGCCCTTGCTGTGGTCTTTTCTGTCCAAAAATTGCGACATTACATTTTACTCGGTCATACCACAGTTGTCTCCAACTCCAACCCCATGGTCTATCTCTTGAACCGACGCCTCCTATAAGGTTGCATTGCTAAATGGGTAATTGTCCTCCAAGAATATGACCTAACTTTCACAACCCCTAAGAGCACTAAAGCCCTTGCACTTGCCGAACTCATCACCGATCGCCCATTTGTCGAGCACCCAATATGCAGATAGATTATTACCAACATACAGAGCATACGAGATTTATTGTCAACCCGAGAAAGTCTTTTATTTCAAAGGATAAATGCACAGTCTATGCTTAAACACCAAAACACTATAATTGAACACTTTTATCCTCTAACAACTATGTCCATCCCAAGAATCTGTGTAATCCCATTCACCTTCTAAATGCTACAATTTCAATTTCTTTCTACCATGTATCAATAGGAAATGATATAAGATTCAAACGACAATTGCAGATAAAAAAGAAATCCTATTCACATCCCAGAACAAGTAACTCACCTATTCAATCTGATCACTCTTGAAAGCCATAAGCATAAACTGAATATTAATCTAGAAATTCAATTGCAAAGGATTGAGTTCAAGTACTCTAAGAAATTGAATTACAGGAATGAAAGTCAACAATCGTAACAGGAAAGATAAATTGCAAGGATTCGTGGGATAACAACTTAAACTACAGGATGAACAAAGCTGTGTACAACTATCACATGAATTGCATAAAGAAAGTTACCTACTCAGTCGACTGTCACTTTGTACCACTTACCAATCTCAAGAAAATGTAATCCTAATTATACTGTAAATCCACACTTACTACTGCTGCGTACAAAGGAAATATCATCAACAAACATCACACAATAATGAATTCGAAAAGTCCTACTTTAACTCAGCAATCTCTGTGGAAGACGGGCCCAGCCTTCACACAGAGATGCTGGCTGAACAACGTAAAGCTCCTTTAACTCACAGCCTTCACACAGAGATGCTGGCTGAACAACGTAAAGCTCCTTTAACTCAGAGGTAACTCTTTATATTAAAGAAAGGATGATTACAAAAATTGCTTCCACTGCTAATACAATGAATGAATCCTCTGTTTTTCAACCCCCTGGGTCGAGACATCTCCCCATATTTATATGTGCATATCATAACATCGGATCCTATTAAAGGGAAGCCATGAAGATCTCTGATCTTCAGGCGCCCTAAATAATACTAGCTGTTACAAACGTGGCATAGTAAAGACATAGAAAATGCGAGAAAGCTGTTGATTGGCCCAGGAGTGGCGATCCTTTCAGATCACAATTATACTCAAGCATCAATATACTAAAGATCTCCAATTATAGCGCATTCTGTTACAGTTGCCTTGTCATAGCTCTGTCTAGGATGTTGCATTAGAACCACGTTCCTTAATTGATGATCGGAGCACCGAGCATCCTCTTGAGCGGCGAATATCCCTCCTTTCAAGACTTGTTCAGCCCCACCTTCCTGCAGTCCACTTATCTCAAACTACCTTCATAAATCATAACATGTTAGCACAATTGAGAGATACACAGCCTTAATTATCACAATCATAAGCATTAATAAGATAAAGCAATGATTAGTCATACCTTGGTAGCTTGGGGGATAAAGTGAGGACAACAGGTCTGATTAGCATGCTAAATGGTGTAGGATAGGATAGGTGTAGGAAAGGGGCCAATTCTAGGCCCAACACCATCCCTTTTGCCATCCCCACAAATCTCCGATGAGTTACTCGACAATCACTTGTTCATCATCTCATCCGATGACCCATGGTACTGTGATATTTTGTTATACCTTCACATGTAGAAGTTTCGACCCAACATAAATCGTGATGGACGCCGTCATATCCATCACCAGGCCTCTCGATATCTCCTCTTGGGCGATGTCCTTTACTGGCGAGGGGTTGACATGATTCTCCGTCATTGTCTTACACATGAGGAAGCTGAAAAGTCCTCAATGACTGTCATAGCGGTGCCTGCGGTGGACATTTTTCTGGAATGACCACCGCCCAAAAGGTCATCCGCGCTGGATACTTCTAGCCCACACTCTTTATCGACTACATCATAGCGGTCAAACATTGCCATAATTGCCAACTTTTTGCCCCTAAGGCTCGGACACCACCTGCTCCATTACACCAAGTCATCATTGTTGGTCCCTTTTGTAAATGTGCCATCGACTTCATGGAATGTAAACCCTCATCTGCCAACGGCCATAAGTACATCATTGTTGCCGTCGACTACTTCACCAAATGGGTTGAAGCCATGCCCACCTTCAATTGTAAAGCTGACACCACTGCCCGTTTCTTTTTTAACCATGTTATCACTCGATTCGGGGTCCCCAAACAGTTGGTCTCAAACCATGGTTCACACTTCAAATATTCCATTTGGCACGAGTTATCCACCCTACTGAAGTTCGAACATCAGTATTCCTCTGCTTACTACCCCCAAGGGAACGGCCAAGTAGAGGCCATTAACAAAATTTTAAAAGCCATCCTCCAACGCACTATTGACTGGCATAAGTCCAATTGGCATCACATGCTTTTCCCTACATTATGGGATTACCGTACATCAACTAAGACCGCCACAAGTTTTACCCTGTTTCATTTAGTTCACGGTGTAGATTCTGTCCTCCCCATCGATTGTCAGATACCTGCCTTACACATTGTCGTCGAGCTTCTCCCAGACACCTCCCCACTTGAGCAACATCTGCTATCATTAGAGCAAGCTGACGAAGACCGTTGTGCCACCCTCCAAACCATTAAGGCCACCAAGAACCACTCGAAAGCTGGTTACGACAAACATGTCCACCCACGAACTTTCCGTGAAGGAGACCTCGTTCTCTCCTATGACCAAGCCCATGGCAAGACCGGTAAAGGAAAGTTTGAATCCATGTGGCAAGTCCCTTACATCATGCAGACCTGCCTCAGAAATGGGGCATACATTTTAACTGACTCAGAAGGTCACCCTTTGCACAACCCCCGTAATGGGTTGTATCTTAAATGCTTTTATCCTTAAACAAACCCGCGGCCCCATTGGTCCGTATTGTACAGTTTGCTTTCTTTTTGTTTTTCACCTTTTTTACCGCAACCTTACATTTATCATTTTTGCATGATCACAGATGGACCATCTTCCACCTCATTACATTGGCTTCGCTGATGGAGCAAGCCGTTGGTCTCCAAACCTGGCTTCTGCAGCATGGGTCTTATATTCCCCTTCACATGAGTTGATTCACCTTGACGGAATATGTATAGGCACTGCTACCAATAACTAGGAGAAGTATGATGCTATGACCGATCTCCTGACTGCTTCCCTTCAGATGGGCATATGTCACCTTCATTTGTTCCTTGACTCCCAGCTACTTGTCTCCCAGCTCAACAACTGCTACCAGGTGCGTGATCCCTGCCTCTTTAGAAAATTCCTGCGCACAAAACAACTCAGCCGACAATTTGAATCCATAATATTCACCCATGTCCAAAGAACTCAGAATAGTGTCACAAATCAAATGGCTAACAACATCCTAGATTGGCATATCAATCACACCATGTAAAACATCCATCATGCATCATCATCCCATATCATTTCATCACAAAATATATAAAAACCCAAAAAGATTGCATTTCCAACAAGGGGCATCCATGTGCCTATCATCACTTAACTATTTGCATCCATGTGCAATAACATAAACACATTACTATACAGGGGCATCCACGTGCCTATCCTACATACATAATGTTGCATCCATGTGCAATACATAAAATAAAATACACAAGGGGCATCCACGTGCCCATCATCCTACACTATTTGCATCCATGTGCAATACAAACGTATTACAAACCACAAGTGCATCCACGTGCATACACTACATCATAATCACAAAAGATGCATCCATGTGCATATATATATCAAAAAATAAACGTCAATGTGCTACACATGTCCTGAGTACCTCAGTACTCAGCTATACAAAAAATATCTATACATCAATAAGCCTCATAGAATACATGTCGTAGCTACAAAATTGGGGGGGAGTCCTCTGTACTCCCTACTGATATTCATACCCTCTGTCACTGCCTGCATCAGCTACCTCCGAGTCCTCACCCCGCTCCTCCTCCGGCATCTCCTCATCCCTTGCAAGCTCTTGTGCCCGACCCCTATCCGCCAAAATGGCCACCCGGATTGTGATCGATCGAAAATATCGTGGAGCCCCCAGAAAGTCATGAATCACCTCCGGATCCAAGTCATGCCACCCATCATCAGTCACTCCAACCAACAAATGATCAAGAAACATCCGTACAGAATCCAGAGTCCCCTCAGCATCCTGACGATGCACCTCCCCTCGGCCTGGCAGGGCTGGTATCGCCACATGCCCCCTGCAATCTACATGTCCTGGTGGTAGTCTCGGGCCAACATCTACAGATCATACATCAGTCAGTAACAGCATATCAATATCTCAAACCTATCATACATAAAATCTAACATCAACAACAATCAAGCAAATTAATACATACCATCTGGTCCCCACGCCTGCCCTGGAGGCCGTGGTGCCTCCGGATCTCCTATATAGCCCATTTCTCTGTATGGATAATCATCCATCGTTAGTGGCATCTACAACCACGGTAGGTAGAGCTACTGCGTGAAGTACCTGCCAACCTCACCGCCACCCCGTCATCACATCATCTCTCCCCACCGCACCATGCGCAGCTCCCTAAGTCCTCCTACCCTGATCGACACCCGCGACCGCAGTTTAGGTACCCGCTCCATGAAGAAGACACAGAGAAAGGATCCATAGCAGAATCCTTTGCCAGATTCCTTCACCGAGGTCAGCTACTGCTAAATGTAGGTGAGGAACATCTGGCCTCGGGCATAGTATATTCCACCCAGCACCCGCTCCACCAGCTGCATTTGGCCCCTTGACACCCGCTCAGGCGACTGGGACCCTAAAACCCGAACCACGCATGCCGTGATCGCCTGTACTGATGGCTCCCGCAAATCCACAATCCGGAGTGCATTCCTATGCACTATAGCCTCAGGAACACAGTACCGCTCCAACATATCCTCCATGTCCACGTCTGCGGACACTTGTGGCTACGTATCATCCCCCCTACCCAGACAGGGCAACCCCGTCAAGAAATATACATCTGCGAGGGTGAGATCCACCCTCTCTCCCTGCACCCTGAACACCTGTATGTCAGGCTCCTAAAATCTCACTAACTTGTTCAGCAGTTTCCCTACTGAATGCATCATGGACACTTGTGCAAACTTCAGCAGCCTGCACAACACCAAAGTAGACCGCACATGCCGATCCCTCCAGATGACATCCACTATGTTGTCTGGGACCTCCTACTCTCACCACAGCACTACCGGCATCCTCTCAATCACACAATGCACACTCATCAGACCCATGTCAAAGAAATAACCCTTCCCCCCCCCTCCCCCCCAGGAAATCCAAAATCTCGATCCTAATCGCATCTTTAAGGCCCCTTACCACGATCTTAGACCGCGGCTATCAGGGCTACAGTCGTGGTCCGGGACCACGACTGTAGGAGCCGAACTCGTTGTCCCAAACCATGAGTTCAGCCTCGAAACTCGTGGTCCAGGACCGTGTGTTCCGACCTAGAACTCGCGGTCCCCGACCGCGTGATCAAACCCAGAACTCGCGGTCCCCGACCGCATGTTCAGACCCGGAACCCACGGTCCAAAACCACAGATCCACCCCAGAAACCCGCGGTCCACCCCAGAAACCCGCGGTCCACCCCCTTGTGGACCGTACAAGACCCCCCCTAGGACCCACTACCCCCTCGAACCCAATAAAAAATGTAGGTATGAGTTTATCGGAATACCTGCAACTCCCAGATCGGAAAACAATCGGTCAGATAGTCCAGAAACACCAACTAAGCTCTGGTCCACTTTGATCTCTAGTCAAAGTCAAACAAGTGCAAATGACACTTGTCATGTGGGACCCACTTACTATTTTTAGTCCATTGACTTTTTCTTGTTTTGGCCATTCTGAATCCATACGGAGTCCATTTTCCGAACTGTTTCCACCACTGGAATCGGCACAACGAGACCATCATGATGGTCCACTAGTTTTCTTATTTTTTCTGCATCTTTTTTTGGAGCATTTTTTCTAGACACCACTTGTTGCCTTTGTTTGCATGCCACTTCGGTCGCTCTCCATTTTTGATATACTTTATATCATCAGATTCATTTTTTCGAGCCCATGATGATGCTTGAGATCATTTCTCGCTCTCACCCCCAGATTTTTTAGGTATTTTTTCCAAAATGCCCCCTGTCACCTCGATTTGCGTGCCACTTCGGTTGTTCTCCTTTTTGACACTTTTTATATCGCCGGATTCAGTTTTCCGAGCCCGTGATGACGCTTGAGATCATTTCTCACTCTCACCAGGTACAATTTCAACATTGTGTCCCGACACCTTGCTGCCTCGGTTTGCACACCACATTGGCTGCCATCGGATTGTTACACTTTTTTACATGATCCATTCACCTCATTCATACTGCAATTTTTTTCGTTATTTTTCCACCATTCATCATCGTGCAAGGAGGCCCACCAGTGTTCCCCCCCGCCCTCGTTCTTGGTTCTCATCAATGTTCCTTGATTGAGCACTTCCTCCTTTCCTAGCCATTCCTTTTGTTCGGTATAATTTTATCCCTTTTCGGGCCGGACAAGTCCTTTACGAAAAAGACACATAGGGAGTTTCTGTTAAGCTCTTTTCTACCTCCTAAAAAAATGAAAAGATCACCGAGTAATCTTTCTTCCTTTCATGCTCGTTAAAGTACCTGAAAGGGCGTCTATCTGGTATAAGTTTAACCCTTTTCTGGACCTGGTAGACTAATTACGAAAAATGAATACTCTAGTCACACCGGCTAGAAGAGTTCTTCATTGCATCCTTTTATGCTTCTTCGGGCCTTGGAGACTAACACACAAAAAAGAACCCCCCTGGAGTCTTCTTATTGCTTTCAGACTCTCTAAAATTGAAAGAAACCACAAGCACACACCGTCCTGGGCTCATACAAATCCACACGATGGTACCATTCCATTATTTTAGAGTCTCCTTATCGCTTTTAGACTCCTTAAAATTGAAAGTAATCACGAGCATGAACTGTCCTGGGCTCATATAAATCCACACGACAGTACCATTTTGAACACACTTCTTCTAGTGCCTTAACCCATGAAGAAGTTTCCCCCGTGCCTCTGGGCACTATGATCGATCATCTTGGCAGCACCCCCAATTAGGTCGCCTTTGTTCAGAGTATTCTGCAGTCTCCTGCCATTTTACACCAACTTGAGTATCACTCATCCCAGTCATTATCCTTGATGCGTTACAACTATGATCCCTTTCCCACCAGTCAGTTTCATATGCTACCCGATCAACCCCCACGTCATACTCTGAACAAAGGAAGTTTGAGTCCACCTGCTCTACTTGCCCAGTTCTCCCCCACCCCCATAGTATGTCAATCATACCATCAATACTCTCACACTCTGGTTCTTCACCTCATGCTCCTATCAAGGAAACATCATTGCCTTGCTAGTTGTAGGTCTCCCTCTGTCGACAACAGCCCATCTATTCCAGAGGATAGACCTAGAGGTCCCTACGCCTTGGCCTCATCACCATCTTTGGTGAGTTCCTACGGACCATTTTGAGCGGTGTCATCAGTACCTCTCCGAGTGGTTGTCTCTCACATGCTCGACTTCAACACCTTGATCGCATCATTGAGAATCGCGCATGGTATATATCCCTTCAGTTATTGGTCGAAGACCCCCGATTTCCCCCGACTCTAGCACATTGGTGAGTCACTTCGGAACACCCAGTTATATGTTCCCATGGATATCCGAGTTGCATAGGCGATTGTATTTGGAAGCCATTCAGTTATATGCTTCCTTGAGTACCCAGTTTAGTTCCAGTTCAGTGTACCATTGAGGGTATGACTCCCCATCACTATGATCCAGCAACTCATCAATTCCTCTGGTACCACACTCAGCAGCATTGTTGTTATTCCAGTGTATCAGTTCTTCAGCTGAGACATGGTCAGCCCAACAGTATGTCCCAGATTTGTGTCCCCTCTAGACCCTTATGATGTACACAGTGGTTCTCAATGTATCCTTCAAGCCCCCATTTTTGGGCCTCATTGTTATTGTTCTATATCTTGATATGAGCATGGGAATGCCCGCCTCATCCATATATTGAGATTCTTCCTCATTTGAGGCCATGTATATTTTAGGTCCCCATTTTTTTGGACCCCCTTGTTATTGTTCTATATCTTGATATGAGCATGGGAATGCCTGCCTCGTCCATATGTTCAAATTATTCCTCATTCATTATTGAGGTCATGTACTTTCAGTTTTTGCAGTTTGTTCAAGACCATTGTTCCGGGCTCTAGTTCGTTTCTTCTCCTCTCCACATCCCAGGAAAACCATAAAAGACTTATGATGTCTATCGGCCATATGATGAGCTCCTTCCCTCACACATTAGGGGGTAATCTGTTAACACCCAAAAAGTGCTCACTACCTCATCTCCCTCATTACATGACTAATTTGTCCATATTTGCCTCCAAAACCTTAAAAACCCATTAAAAAGCCTTCAAAAGGCCAAAACCCCCCCTTTTTCCCCCAAAATAATGTAAATTCCTCCAAAAATAGCAAAAACCATCTAAAAAGGGAATAAAAAATACAAAAAAGAGGAAAAAGAGGGAAAAAAGGAAGCAAAAACCCTATACAGCTGACCTAAACCATATGGTGCCCAAAACCATGGGTCAGCACTCCACCACTAAAAACCTATAAATAGGTGATGGAGGCTCCCCATTTTTCATCCACAATCATCCCTATCCTTACGCTGCTAAAAATTCCCTTGAAACCCTAGCTCTCCACTTGGAGCTAATTCTTGAGAACCCTTTTGGCCCCATTTCCAAAACATCTTTGGAAGAAGGAGAAGGAACAACACTAGAGTTTGGAAGCAACCCTCTTGGACTGCTGCAAAAGCTCCACCAATCTCTACATCTGAGGTAACGTTTAATACAAAAAGAGAGATCTTCACCATATTTTCATGTTTTGTTATTTATGCTTATGCTCATGTTAGTTTAATTTTATTTTACTGTACTATCATATTTCACCATTTTTCTGAACTGCTACTAAGGAGTCCCTTCTCCTTAGTAGGTGCTCATTTGCACAAGCTAGGGTGAAAACCCTAGCTACATTTAGCCCCTTGAATCTAGATTTTGAATGCTATAAATGTCTCAATTATGGTAATGAAGTTTAGGACTGCAACAATCTGTTACTATATGTGCACCCTATTGAAACCAAAAGAATTCTTAAAAGAGTTTCTACAAAAGTTTGGCAAAAAAATACAGAACAAAAAAATCAAGAAGGATGCAACTTGGATTTACATGCACAGAGTAAAAGATGTCATTTGTAGTGTACCAGAATCATAGATTTGGCACACTAGCTCCAAAGACTCAAAACTAGGCCAAAGAGGGTTAGGTTCAAGGGTGAAGGAATCTTGGGGAACACTTGGGATGTTTACCGACATATTTTTCTCATGTTGTTTAGGTTTATGTAGACTTATGTAGGTTTTTGCAGACTTCAGAAATTTTGGTAAGGTTTGGAGTGATTTTGGGAGATCAGGACAGAACATGGATATGATTTCCAAACATCCCAAAACAATACTTAAGTGATCCAATTTTCTATAAAACCACTTGGGATGGATTCTACAAAGTATTCAGTTTCTTCAAAAACTTTTGGAATGTCAATTGGACCTCCACAGAAGAAGTTATGGCCAAAACAGTGGAAGCTAGTTGAATTTAGATAGTGAAAGAGAAAGGGTGAGAAAGATGGCAATGAAGGGTAGGGTTTTATGAAGGTAGGATAAAAGTTATGTAGTATAGGGTTTTAGTTGGTATACACAAATATACATATATGAAATTTACATTATGTTTTCATGTGTGGCATTGGTGAGTGGTAGATTGTTTGGCACATTGACCGTTGACACATTCAGGAGTGCATCACGCCTAGGAAGCCTCCATTGGTTAGACCAATGGAGGAAAGGTGTAGAACCCATGAATTATGTGGAAACTCATCTACTACTGGTGTTCAACAGGGTTCCACTAATAATCATACGAATAAATGCAAGCAATTTTGGGGAGCAAGATTGAAAAATTGGCAATTTTGGCTTAGTGAGGAAGCTAGTTTCCAAGGGCTTCCAAATGGAATATGAACTTTACTGAATTCTACAAGGAGGGTATGGGTAGGACAAAAAACGTGTTGGCTAACCATTTATAACTTCATATTGGAAAATAGATGCGAATTGTTCATTCAATTGGGTTAATTCCATAGATATTGCAAAATATATGCACATTGGAGACAATGGGAAAAAGAGAGACATAATGTAGCGACACATGGATATTTTTATTGATCGTATTAGTAGTATGGACCATGTATATCAGAATGGATGTTAATATAAAAAATGATAGCAATGTAGAGAATATAGAGAGGAGAAGAAAGACTAATGCTCAATAGGCTAAATCCCCTACAGAAACATTGATCCACTGTAGAAGCCCCAAATACATCTACATGAAATAAAATAAAATATAATGTGTGACACTGTCCCAAGAACGCAATAATATGGAGGTAGCATGAGTATGGAATATCAATATCACAAGAAGCATTTGATATGACCATCATAGAGATGTAGAAAGCCTGCAAAAACTGTGATCAACTAGCACAATCAAACCCAACATCAATATTGGATCAATACAACACCATGAGAAGAGTAGGATGCTCAAATACACTTCACCAATTAGATAAAATCCAACTAGATATTGAGATACAGAAGGGGAACATCACCCAACTATTGATAAGGGAAGCATCACCCAAGTCTAGGTAGCACTAAGCTTCCCATCAAAATCAACAATATCCAAATGCATGCTTTTTTCCTTCACCTTTTCCTCCTATAATAATCCAGTTTCCCATACTAGAGAGTAATACTATGGGCCATTGAAAAAAAATAGCAAAATTAGTTTTCCCACTTAGTCAATACTAGTGGCAAATACCATGGGCATCCCAAAACCATCAACCATGTAGCAAGTGGTTTCCAACTTCCTTCCTTAATGCGCTAGTCTCCTTGGGGAAATGTGAACAAGGTTATTTCCCACTTATCTTGGGTCATAAATGTCCATCAAGTGGTCTTAAGCGTTTCCCAACTCATTCCCTAGATTTAAGGAACCTCACCAAGTCAAAAGTGGAATTTATTTACTTTCTTATCGTTTTCTAGGAATTAGGATCCAAGTTTGTCCACTTTTCTCCACCATCCTAACCAACTTCCTTTCCCTTTGACCCAATTTAATCATTAATTGCCCACTTAAATTCATAATTACAATTTGACTTGGGAAAATATTCTCGAATTAATTCCCAAAATATTATTTTTGCTCCATAATTCGAATTGGGAATTATTTGTGGCTTAATTATCCTTTTAATAATTATTTTTGGACCTTGGGATAATTTACTTAGGAAATTTTAATTATTTTAGCCACCATATTGATTTTATGAATTTTTTCATTTAAGTGACCTTAGCCAATTTTCCTTAGGCAAAATTGGGGACATTACATCATTGGTATATTGATTGTGGATGTTACAAACACATGATAGGGAATAAAGATGATTTTTTGAAATTCAAAGAAGAAAAGTGGGGCACTGTTTGTTTTAGAGATGATGGTTCTGCTAAGATTCTTGGAAAGGGCACAGTAAGTCTTGGGGATAAGGAAGCCAAAAAAGAAATTTCCTTACTTTTTTAAAACATGAAGCACAATCTTCTCAATGTAAGTCAAATGTGTGATCAAGGGCATAGAGTCTCACCTTTGATTCTAAGAAATGTAAAACAAGGAAAAGAGATACATGAAGATTGGTAGCAATGACATCCATAACCCCAAATAATGTATACATATTAGATAAAAGAAAAGAAGAAAGATGTTGCATGGGGAAAATAAATGAAAATTGGCTCTGGAACAAAAGAATGGGGCATATAAATTTTGACAATCTGATCAGAATTAGCAAAATACAAGCAGTGAGAGACATTCTAAAAATAACAAATCCCTTAAATTCACTTTACAAGCATTGCCTACATGGAAATAAAACAAGAGTAAGTTTTAAAACAAAAGAATATTCAACAACAAAACCACTAGATCTAGTGCATATTGATCTTTGCAGCCCAATTAGAACCAAAGGCCTAAATGGTGAATCCTACTTCCTTCTCTTCATTGATGATTATACTAGAATGACATGGCTCTTTTTCCATAAGAATAAATTAGAGACATTTGAGTGCATCAAGTTTTTTAAAGAAGTAGTTGAAAATGAAACTGAATTGAAGATTAAGTGTCTAAGATCATATAATGGAGGTGAGTACACCTCAAATGAATTTGAGGATTTCTGTGAGAAACATGGAATCATAAGGAATTTCTCAACTGCCAGGACTCCACAACAAAATGGAGTAGCATAAAGAAAAAAACAAGAATGTGCAGGAGATGGATAGAACAATGTTAAATGATTCTAAATTATTTGACATTTTTTGGACCCAAGCTATGCATACTGCTATTCATATTTTAAACAGAGTAAAAGGAAAAACTAACAACAACATGACTCCCTATGAACTCTAGGAATGAAGGCCAACAATAGTTAAGCATTTTAGAACATTTGGGAGTAAGTGTTATATCAAAATAAATGATGAAAACCAGAGAAAATTTGATTCCAAATTTGATGAAGGGATCTTTCTTGGATAGGAAACAAGAAGCAAAGCATACACATGTTACAGCCTAAGACTAAAGAAGATGGTGGAAAATCTAGATGTGAAAGTAGATGAAGCACTCATGCATAGAATATTGGAGGATGATGATGATCAACCATCATTTGAATAGTCATCATAATACCTACTAGAGGAGGAGGATCCATGAGAACAACAATAAGAAGTGCATCAAGAATAACTAGAAAAAGAAAGAAGACTGGATACAAAGACCCCTTCTAGATATGTCCAAAAGAATCATTCTAAGGATTTGATTATTGGGGACAAAAATGTTAGTGTAGGAACAAGAAGGAAGTAATTAAAAAATACTCTTGAAGAAGTACATTTCTCTTTGCTGTAAAAAATAGAACCAAATTTTTTTGATGAAGCCAGGACTGGTGAACATTAGATTAAAGCCATGAAAGAAGAAATAAATTGGATTGAGAAAAATCAAACTTGGGAACTTGTTCCAAGACCCAAAGATAAAAATGTTATTGGTACCAAATGGGTTTTCATAAAAAAATTAAATGAGGATGGACAGGTAGTTAGAAGTAAAGAAAGGTTGTTGTGCAAGGGATATGCATGTTAAATTTTGAGCATTAATTCACAATACTCTAGGATCTTTGCCAAGAGAATAACATATATACAGTATATCAATGCATGACAACCACAATATGACAAGCATCACAAGAATCAAAAGCATAAGAGACAAGAGACACAGAGTTTCCATGGGGAAAACCCTAAGGTGAAAAACCCCACAACTTCCTCAGAGATAGAGAGAGCAATGGCTCAACCAAAGTACAACCAAATAACACTGAGATAGTATCCTAGTAGCAGATGATCCTCCTCCTCACTAGTGCACCACTTTCTGAGTGAGAGTGAGTTGCTTTTCCCAATGAGTAAAATAGAGATCTTCGATCTCTATTTATACTAACCTTTTTTCCCAGTGACCTTATGGGGCCGACTTGTCTAGCTAGGTACATCCACATTATATTATATATAATTCAGGGCCGACCCCACAAGGTGGTCTAATAACCCATCGGCAAGTACACAAACTTGCGACACTTGTCAATCCAAATGACGACACTTCCTTATAGAGGAATGACACATCTCTTATAAGGGTACAATAAATATATATAAAATACACAAATGAAATACATTCCGAAGTTACATATACTTCAACACTCCCTCTTAACTAGGAAGGTATTTCTTGACACAGTTCTGCTAGACAAGTCTTCTTCTAGGGATCATCGTCATCATCATCATCACTGCTGCTGCTATCTCAACCAATCTCTGACTCTACTCATCATAGGAAGTTCTACAGAGCCAGTCCTTTTTCATACTAGATGTAGGCCCACCACCTGCAGGTCTTCATCATCACTGGCCATACTGTGGAAATCTCAGGACTTATTATGTGCGTCACAAAACCTGGCTGCAGCATCCCAGGCTATTACGAGCACATAGATCTACCTGTAGGGTCTCCTAGGAGCACATTACATGTGACCCATCACAAAACCTGGCTGAAGCATCCCAGGCTGTTACGAGCACACGGCTCTACCTATCGGATCTCCCAGGAGCACATTAAATGTGATCTCACCACAAAACCTGGCTGAAGCATCCCAGGCTATTACGAGCACATGGCTCTACCTGTCGGATCTCCCTGGAGCACATTACATGTGGTCCACAACAAAACCTGGCTAAAGCATCTCGGGCCTTTTTCATCCTGTCCAGATCTCCCAGGAGAAAATTACATGTGGTCATGGAAAAACCTGATCCACGGCCATAGAGTATCAACCTGATACTCACCATACATCATCCTGATGTACACATGATCATCCTGATCATATAATGCATCTACCTAATGCATACCAAGTATCTACCTGATACATATCATCATACATGATCCACCTGATCATACAATGTATTCACTTGATACAGATACAAATACATGATACATATCACCATACATGATCCACCTGATCATACAATGTATCCATCTGATACATATACAGATACATGGTCCAAGCATCCAACATGATGCATACATACATATACATATAAATGATCGAACTGATCATATCCAGCATCCAACATGATGCGTACATATATATAAATGATCCAACTGATCATATCCAGCATCCAACATGATGCATACATACATACATAAAAATGATCCAACTGATCATATCCAGCAGAAACCAGAACATCATCCTGATGCTCATCATCCAGCGCTTACATCCACAACCATGTGAAGGAACCTCCTTCCAACATGCTTGGAATGGCTTCAGCAAATGTGTCCATCACTTCTTCCTCGAAGTGTCCTCGATCTGAAGAACACCAAGCCTCTCTCTGAAGTACTCAAACTTCACTCTCGCTAGTGGCTTCGTCAGCACATCTGCAATCTTCTTGTTCGTCGCAACATACAGGAGCTTCACAACTCCTCTCTGCACCATATCCCTGATATAGTGATATTTGATCTCCATGTGTTTCGACCTGTCATGAAACACTGGGTTCTCGGACAGCTTCACACAACTCTGGTTATCACAAAAGATACCAGTAGCATCCAACAGGAGATCAAATAACTCAGACAGTAGCTTCCGTAGCCATACTGCCTCACAACTAGCTGAACAGGCTACAACATACTCTGCCTCAGCTATACTCAGTGCTACGCAGGACTGCTTCCTGCTAAACCAAGAGATCACACCCGATCCCATACTGAAGCAGCACCCATATGTGCTCTTCCTATCTGTAGCACTGCCATCCCAATCTGAATCAACATAACCCTGTAGGTTAAACTTTTGATTCGCTTCATACTTGAACCCATAATCCACTGTACCCTTCAGGTACCTTAGAACATGCTTTACAGCAATCAGGTGAACACTCCTCGGATCTGTCAGGAACTGGCTCAATGTGTTCACGGCAAAGCAAATGTCCGGTCTTGTGTTTGTCAGGTACATCAAGGACCCAATCATCTGACGATACATGGAGACGTTAACTGGATCAGATGAAGCATCACATAGAAGCTTCAGATTCGATGCCATAGGTGTGGCCATGGCCTTGAAATCTATCATCCCAAATCTCTTCAGGATATCTACTGTGTACTTCCCTTAAACAAGGAAGATCCCACCTGCACTCTACCACACCTCCATACCAAGGAAATAGTGCATCATTCCCAAATATTTCATATCGAATTCAGCAGCAAGCTTCCTCTTAGTATCTGCAATCAATCTTTCATCTCCTGTTACAAATAAGTCATCCACATACAGGAGTAGAATCACAGGATTCCCTTCCTCAACCTTGTAATAAAGGTTGGAATCCGCTTTACTCTTGGTAAAGCCCAAACTGGATAGGAAACTGTCCATCCTACAATACCAAGTTCTGGGAGTTTGCTTCAAGCCATACAAGGATTTCTTCAATCTGCACACATATGACTCCCTGTCATGTATTTTCAAAATCGAGTGGCTACTCCACATATACTTCCTCTTTAGCTACACCATTTAAGAAGGCAGTCTTGACATCCATCTGGTGTATTTTCCATTTCATGGCTGCAGCCAGGGAAAGTACTCTTCTAATGGAAGTATACCTGGCTACAGGTGCAAAGGTTTCTTCATAATCTATTCCCTCTTTCTGAGAGAAGCCACGAGCTACGAATCTTGCCTTGTATTTCTCTACACTGCCATCTGCAGCATGCTTGATTTTGAAGATCCATTTAGAAGTCACAACAGACTTCTCTTTAGGTCTTGGGACAACATCCCAAACATCATTCTTCATTATTGATTGGTATTCCTCAACCACGGCATCCTTCCATTCTTTCTCTTCCGTTGCTTCTTCATAACTGGAAGGCTCTTTGTTCATAATGTCACAGAGTAAAGCAACAAAGATGGTATGTGATCTGGTTCTCTTCTTTGCTCTGTGTTCTTCTTCTGGAATGCCAAATCTTTCTACATCTTGAATGAGCTCTCTAGCCCATGCAGGTTTCCTCTTGTGAGAGTTATCCTCACGGGGTGGATCTACAGGTTCTTGCGGATCTTCAAACTCATGAACAACTTCTGGAACTTCTTCAGTCATGGTAGTGTCTTGAAATCTAGTTTCCTTAGGTTCTTCATAAACTTCGATAGGTGCCTTCCTTGATTTGATGAATGATGAGTTTTCATCAAATGTTACATCCCTGCTGACATCAATCTTCTTGAACCCTGGAAAGTATATTCTGTAAGCCTTCGAGCTTTCACTGTAACCCACAAAGATACCCTTCTTTCCTGAAGGATCTAGTTTAGTCCTCTTTTCTTTTGGGACATGAGTGTATACTGGAAAACGAAATATTCTAAGATGGTTGACTTCAGGTTTCTTGCCAGAAAAGACCCCTTCTGGTGTCTTGTTGTCCAATATCTTGTGGGGTGTTCTGTTCTGCACATATACAGTTGTTCTAGCTGCTTCTGCTCATAGATGCATAGGTAGATCCTGGTCATGCAGCATTGCCCTTGCTGCTTCCATGATAGTTCTGTTCTTCCTTTCTGTAACTCCATTCTGTTGAGGATTATAAGGAGCAGTCAACTCCCTCTTAATCCATGAATCACTACAAAGCTTCTTGAAGTCACTTGAGGTGAATTCTCCACCATTGTCGGATCTGAATGTTTTGATCTTCTTGTCAGTTTGATTCTCCATCAAGGTTTTGAATTCCTTGAATTTATCAAACACCTCATCTTTGCTCTTCAAGAAGTATACCCAAGTCTTCCTGGAGAAGTCATCAATAAATGAGACATAGTAAACATACCCACTCAGGGAACTGGATGACATAGGACCACATACATCTGAGTGGATGATTTCCAGGATGTCTTTTGCCTTGCTTTCACTGCTTGGGAAATCCTTCTTAATGTTCTTACCTTTTGCACATCCTTTGCAAACACCTTCATGTTTGGTCTTGATTTCAGGAAGACCCTCTACTGCCTTGCTTGCAATTGGAAGTGCTCTATAGTGCATATGAGCAAGTCTTCTATGCCAAAGTTCACTTGGCTCCATGGATTCATGTACCATGGCATGTTCAGATTGTCCCTTCAATTTATACAAACCTCCCTCTTGCTCTCCAATCACTACTGCATCATCTATGTTCTTTCCCTTTGGACACATTAGGACTTGGCCATCCACAAATGCAACCCTCATACCTTTTGCATCCAATGCAGAGATGGAGAGTAAGTTCTTCTTGAGCCCGAGTACATAAAGGACTTCTTTCATCTTCAAAGATTTTCTAGAATCTAGGTTGTAGGAGGCTTCACCACTTCCTTTGATTGGGTATTGATAATCATCCCCAAGTTTCACCTTATGGGGTGATTCATGTTCAGATAGATTCACAAAAGATTCCTTAAACCCAGTCATGTGTTGGGAAGCCCCACTATCAATCAACCAATCATTACAACCATGGGAGATGGTACCTGTTAGAGCAGAGATTAGAACATACTCTTCTTCACTTGATGAGTTATCATCACTTTCTGCCCTATCCTTCTTCTTGGGTGGTTCATCATCCTCGACAGCATGAGCATGAAACCTTCTTTTGCTGCCCTTCTTCTTCTTCTTGGAGTTGTTGTTGTCTTTCTTATTCTTGGGACAATTTATGGCAATATGTCCTTTCTCATTACAGGTGAAGCATATTCTTAATTCTTTGAAGTGATGTGAAGATTTCTTGGAGTGAGATGGCTCTCTCTTCGACTTCCCTTTCTTGGTGTGAGCTGTGAGAGCTTGATCTTCATTCCCCATATTTTCTTCTCGTGCCACAAGCCTTGCTTCTTCTTGTGAGCATTCTTCCCGTAGTCTACTGAAGGAGATCAACTTCTTCCTTGCACAAATTCCTTGAATGAAGGAATCCCATGACCTGGGTAGGCCATTTAGAGTGGTCATCACCACTTCACCATTCTTCACCATTTCATCCACTTCTTCTAGTTGTTCCTTGATCTGGGAGACCCTTGAAAAATAAGATTGAATGGTTTCTCCATTCTTAAACTTTACTCCTTTCAATTGGTTCCACAGGGTCATATTCCAATTTATGTTCTTCCCTTCAAATAGCTTGTTCAAAGAGTCAAACATCTCCTTGGGTGTCTTTAGAGAGGACACATGGGGTATGAGATGATCTTTAATGGAATCAACAATGATTCTCTTTGCCTTGACCAAGTTCTTCTTATGCAATACCTTGGCTTCTTCATCCTCTGGGATAGGGATGTCTTCTTTCACATATGAGTCCAACTCATTTTCTTTCGGTATTAACCCAATCCTATACTTCCAAGTTCGGAAGTTATCAGCTCTTTCAAGCTTATCCTCAAGCTTGGTGTGGTGAGACATCTTAAAGAGTACTTCAAATGGAAATAGAAAAGATTTATATCTTACCACTTGAAATGCTGAAAACTGGATCTGGTCCCGCATTAGGGTTTGTCAGAAAAAACCTAAAAATTCAAAATGTGAATTTCAAATTTCTGAAAGGATAGAAAGATGCGCCTTGATGAGTTGATCATCCTGGTGCATTCATAATTTGAGATCAACAAAGTTTTTCCCTTCAGAATTGTCTTTTTGTCCTCCCGGGTTCACTAGGGAGAGCCCTGAATTAGGGTTTGAGTTTCCTGGAGATCTACCTAGCCAAAAATCTCGATCCAAAGCTCTAAACTTCTATTTTTGCAAGGATCTTCCAGCTGTGCCTTCAGATTCCAGAAATTCCTATTTTTGTGGAAACCCTAATTTTTAGGGCCAAATCTGAAAATGCTCAGAATTGAATTCTGAATGGACAGATAGATGCGCCTTGATGAGTAGAGTCAATCTACTATATTGATTTTCAAAAATCTGTGGAGAGAAACCCAATAAACAAGGAACTCAAGCTTCTGTCACTGGTAAATGTCTTCTTCTCAAGTTAGCTCTGATACCATGTTAAATTTTGAGCATTAATTCACAATACTCTAGGATCATTGCTGAGAGAATAACATATACAGTATATCAATGCATGACAATCACAATATGACAAGCATCACAAGAATCAAAAGCATAAGAGACAAGAGACACAGAGTTTCCGTGGGGAAAACCCTAAGGTGAAAAACCCCACAACTTCCTCAGAGATAGAGAGAGCAGTGGCTCAACCAAAGCACAACCAAATAACACTGAGATAGTCTTCTAGTGGCAGATGATCCTCCTCCTCACTAGTGTGCCACTTTCTGAGTGAGAGTGAGTTGCTTTTCCCAATGAGTAAAATAGAGATCTCCGATCTCTATTTATACTAACCTTTTTGCCCAGTGACCTTATGGGGCCGACTTGTCTAGCTAGGTACATCCACATTATATTATATATAATTTAGGGCTGACCCCACAAGGTGGTCTAATAACCCATCAGCAAGTACACACACTTGCGACACTTGTCAATCCACATGACGACACTTCCTTATAGAGAAATGACACATCTCTTATAAGGGTACAATAAATATATATAAAATACACAGATGAAATACATTACGAAGTTACATATACATCAACAATGCATAGGTTGAAGGAATATATTTTGAAGAAACCTTTGTTCCTGTAGCATGAAGATAAGTAATTATAATATTCTTGGCCTATACTTTCTCTAAAAACATCATTGTATATAAAATGGATGTAAAATCAACATTTTTAAATGGATAACTAGAAGAAGAGGTGTGTATAGAACAACCAGAAGGTTTCTCTCTTTCAGATAAAAAGGACTACGTATGCATATTAAAAAAATATCTGTATGGACTAAATCAAGTTCCTAGAGCTTGGTATTCGAGACTAGACAAGTACCTAGAACAACAAGGCTTCATAAAATTAAGTGTTTACAATAATCTATACATAAAAGTTGAGCATGGAAATATGATTGTTGTTGAGGCATATGTAGATGATATCATATTTGGAAGTGATGATAATAGCTTAAGCCAAAAATTTACTAAGAACATGCAGAAGGAATTTGAAATGTCTATGCTCGGAGAATTGTCTTTCTTTCTAGGACTTTGGATATCTCAACTTGGTGACAGTATATTTATTTCTCAAACCAAGTATGTAAAAGAAATGTTAAAAATATTTAACATGGGAGATTGCAAGCCAATATGTACACCTATGATTACTGGTTGCAAATTGAGCAAAGAAGATGAAGCAAAGGAAGTATATCAAAATATTTACAGATAAATGATTGGAATCTTCTTATATGTAACAGCCTCAAGACTAGATATAATGCAAGCTATAGGGTTGGTTCCAAGGTTTCAAGCAACACCTAAGGAGACACATGTTCAAGTTGTAAGAAGGAAATTCAGATATCTGAAAGGAAATTTGTATTTTTGTTTATGGTATCCACGAAGTAATGAATTGACCTTGGTAACATATACAAATGGAGAATGGGAAGGAAGTATCGATGATAGAATAAGTACAAGTGGAGCAACATTTTTATTAGGAAATTTCTTAGTATCCTTGTTCAACAAGAAACAATATTTAGTATCACTATCTACAATAGAATTAGAATACATTGCAGCAACAACCTGTTGTTCGCAATTTCTATGGATGAAAGTGTTAGAACCATATTCCCATCATAGACATGCCATGGACCCTTATGTTGTTCTACCTAGTGTTTTTTGGTTGATTAGTTCCTAGTCTAGTGTCTTGGACCACATGTTCGTCCACATTTGATTGATTAGACTAGTGATATGCCTTATCCACCTTGTATATCGACAAGACCACCATATTTCCTTAGTTTTGTGAGTTAATGTGCCCCATCCCAAGTTCCTCGGATGTCATTATGTCCATTTCCCTGTTTTAAGGAGTCTAAGGGTGCTACATGCTTAATTTGGTCTATTTGGTGTATTAATGGCCACTGGTGCTCATAAAACCACTACTCCACTACTTTGGTCCACAAATAGGTTCATACTTATCCACTCATGGCTCTCATAAGTGTTATTGAACAATTCGTGAGGTCCAAGTATGAGTTCGATGGCATTAATGCCAATTAATGGGGAATTAGTCAAGGTAATCCCTCATTATTGTGAGCTACTCGAATCACCTCTAAGTATCTTGATTTTACCTCTTGAGAGCATATATATTGTACACATGCTATTGACTAATAATGCAATGGAAGATCAATCTGCATGAGTGTTTTGCTCTTGTGTTCTACTTCATATTTTCTTCATATTTCTTCTATTTTCCTTCAATGTTTGGTAAATTCTGAGGAATCTTGCTCTAGTAATCTAGATCCACCTGCGACGCATATAGAATTTGACATGGTATCAGAGCACCTATTAGTACTATTATCACTAGCGGGAGCAGTCGTAAGAAACCTAGTTGCACCACAGGAGGATACCGTCATCACTGGAGAGAAAATACTATGTGACGGACATACTCTCCCTCATAAAGTTGTATGGCTGGAGGGAATCTCAAAAAGGAAAGAGGGAGAAAAACGGAAGATGAGATCTAGTCAGGGTGCAGAAAGAGCCCAAGGTTTAACTCTTTTAAAATGCCCCTGACAAAAAGCCACCGCTGACAGGTGTCAGTTCCTAAATCATTCATGGGGAGAAAAATGGTTTTCCCAGACCATTTTTTCAGTCCCCTGAAACCACTAAGGGAAACTACAGTGGTTTCCTTAACCGAGAGCTGCTGAGTAATCGACTGACGACAGAGGTGGGCTCCACACTCGAAAGGTGTAATGATAAGTAGGCCCATCCCGAGGAGGTCACCACGTAGGATAAACTATGGTCATCGATTCAGGACACCCAAGCTACTCGAGATTTAACTCTCTGAAGTCACTCCTAAATAAAAACCACAATATCCATGTGGTAGTCTGTCTGGGAGTAAGGACCCAAAAGGTTGTTTCCTCAAATAACTCTAGTTGGACCCTAAAACCACCTTTGTTTATAGCTTACTATTTTTTGAGGCATCTCATTCATGTCCCCTCATATTAACTTAAGCTGTACTTAAACGGTCATTACCATTGTCATTTACGATTTTAAGCGCCTCATCATTTAAGAGGCCATCTACTCCTTAACCCCTAAACTAATCCTAGCTTTCCATGTATTCCCTACATTTATTTCCTCCTTTTAAAGTTTGTCCCTATAAATATTCTCCCAGAGGATCCATTTGCACACTCTTCTTCCAATTACGATACTCTCATGTCATTATCCGCTGCACTAGTCTTCTCTGAAGCTCCCGAAGCATCTCAGAGTCTACATCCTTCCCCTTCCCCTGCATTACTATTCCCTCTGAGCCCACCCCTGATGGTGCTTCCACACCTTCGACCAACAATATAGATGACCACCTCGGCGATGAGTACTTTGACATTCATGACCTCGTCTCCTCGTTCCCCAACCTGCATCAGCTAGCCCTTAATGCCAGAGAGAAAGCTAAGAGCGAAGATGATCTTTTTAATGCAACAACTTCCGGGCTGGCTCAAATGATTCTCCCAGTCTCCAGGTCATTTCCCGAAGTAATACCATGGTGTGCAGACTGCTATGTACCTGAGAAGAAGGCTAGTGTTTCCTAGCTAGGGAACATGATCTTCCATATAAGCAGGGAGATCATCATGGATTTAACCAGTGCCCATGAAGATGCCTTGAGTTTTTCAGTTTGATGAGGAGGTCTTAGTAAGAAAGATGCGGGAGCTCCCCGCAGAAGGGAGGGATGCCTTCATCCAATTGTCATTGCCACCCGGGGCTAGCTTGCAAGACAACAGTTCTCTGTGTAGCTTAGAGTTGTTTGTAGACTCTGCTAAACTGATACTATCAATGATTTGTCTTCATTTGGATATGACAATGACTTGGTGATAGATGACGTGGTGTTCGACTTGCTAATCATGATGAATCTTTCATAGCACGAGACCCCTGTCAAGCTAGATTGGTCGGCCTTTCTAGATCAGCCAATTGATCTCCAGCTGAGAAAATTTTCATCAAAAAAGTTGTTTCGTTTCTGCTCTTTCCTTTTGAACCTGATTATCTTCAACAACAAGAACTATTTCAGCAAGGAAGATCTTGATAGGGTTGTAATGACAGTTTCCCTGCAAGAGGATTTTTACCTGTTCGTGGATACAGTGGTTGGTAGTGTCTATACTCTACTCTTTGACACTTTCCCACCAAGAGTCTTTCCAGAAAGTAAGTATCTACTCTAGCTAAATCCTAATGAACTGGTGGGTGACTAGTTTTGTTTTGAAAAGCATACAGAAATTCAAGTGTATGGGGCATAATTAGATCCATACAAGTTACCCGCATTTTTGACCCCTCGACTATTTGCATTAGAGTACATTCATTAGAGATTTAACTGTGATGATGTACATTTCATGAAGGGGAATAGTGCCGAGACTTTTAAAGTCCCTAATGAAGGAGGACCATTTAAAGTAAAGAGCCGAGATGCTCAAACGGAGGTTAAGGGGTTGCTGGCTGCGTACAATTTCCCTGAAAGCATGAAGCAAAATTATGATCCCAGTGGTATCATTTGTCAGAAGAGGCACGCAGCCTGTTCCGCTGCTTACCACAATGTGTCGCACCCTTTATTGGACAAAATTGCCAACTTGAACAGTTGGGAAGAATGCCAAGCTGCGTTGAAACCTGGTAACACCACAGAAGCAGAAGTTATTCCAACGCCCCTTAATATGGATACATTCGGGAAGAGAGAAAGGTCATAACCTATGTCCTCAACCAAGAATGAAGGATCAGGCAATAAGGGATCAGGGACAAATAAGTTGAAGCTAGAAGGTACATCCAGTATGACCTCCAAAGGTATGTCAGCATATACTCCGGTGACACCTATCATCCTGGAAAAATTCCCATATGCTACATGGCCGCAAAATTAGGATGTTCAACCTATGGAAGGAGCTTTGGTCACCACTTCACCCGTTAAAGGCAGCCTGTTTTGGCTCTATGCAAAAATGAAAAAAGATATCACTGGCTTGGAAAAGTCTCTATTTCCAAAGTAGGAGATGGATACAGGAAGACAATCTAGAATGTTTTATGCACTAGATCTTAAGGAGGGAGCTCTGAAGATGGATGTCCTAGAGACTATTGTGCCAGGAGGGAAGAGATAACCCTCCAATTTCAAAGCCACCTAGATAACCATAAAGCTAGATGAGATCCTGTCTAAAGATACCATGGAATTGCATCGACAGACAGGAGAGGAAGTCTACAGGGATTTACGTAAGTACACCATGAGCACTCACAAGGTATAGGCCCCAGTGCACAATCTATAGAAGCATATGAAGAATGAGAAGTATTCAAACAAATCCAAGCAGCTGAAAATAGCTAAATTGGAACAACAAGTCGTTAAGGCAGTACAAAATCCCAGTGATAAGGCTCCACTATAGGCTGTATTAAAGGAGAAAGATAAAGAAATCTCAAATCTAAGAAAGAAGCTCAGCATTCTTGCTACCGAGCACTAGTAGACCGCGGAGGTGGTTGTGATATAGTCAGAGCTGGAAAAGGTAGTAGCTGACAGCCAAGCACTCATGGAAAGGATTGTCTCCTTAGAAGGTGATTTGGAGGTCACAAGAAGAAAGAATCAGGAGTTTCTTCAGCATAAGGCATCATTCCTCAAAGCCTCCTCAGTTTCAGATCTTGCCGATAAATTGGTTCAAGTGATAGCTGAAATGAGCATCAAGGACGCCAAGCTAAATCAGGCTTAGCACCAGTTAAAGGCCAAATGTGACGAAGTTTTCGATATGAACGAAAATTTGGTCAAAAGAGATTCGCTCATCGCAGAGATACAACAGGCTAGTGATGAGCTCCGTGATGAGATTGAAGAATTAACCAGGAAGCTCAAAAATAAGCCTTTAATTAAAGGTGCCAAGGTCGCAATATGGGATCAGGTAGCATTTTTGATACATTCACAATGGGTTCACTTCAGCATTGTTCAGGAAGAATTCAAGATTTCAAGGATTGCAGCATAAGATGCACGGGCCGTGGAAAGCAACATAGGTAAAAAGGATGAGATCGCCTGAGAAGTAATTGATTTCTTGAATGAGAAAACATTTGAGGAGGTTCATAGTTATTCCATCTAGGATCATACCAATATAGTAATGGAAGCAAACAAGGTGATTACTAAAGTAGGATTGGCTCAGAATGTGGTAGATATGGCGGCTCAGCTAAAGCACGACGTGCACACTTTTAAGGAGCAATTCAAGGCATTTTTTTCCCTTGGTCTCCCACCCTTCTAGGATAGAAATTGGGATCTTTACCCAAAGAGGGATTACCTCACCCAAATCGCAGAAGCGTGAAACACCGAGATCCATTTGACGCATACCCTATAGGAGCTAAATGTTAAGGAGGTGGTGGAAAAGATACATTCCAATTTTGAGATACTTCACCGCCTTCAAGTTATTTTCAAAGGTCTACCTAAAGCGTCCTTTGAATACTAAACCAAGCTGGATTCATCCATGAGAGAGCTCAAATACTATAGATTCCCTATACGAAAGAATTGGAAGGCCATCTCTAGGTTTATCTCGGTCAAGTAGTCGGAGCAGTTTACTAGGGATCAAGCAAAAGACACAGCTTCGACCCAACAACCCACAACCGAAACATCTTCTAGTCAACATTCTATCCCTCTACAGCAAGCGAGTGGGTCCCAAACCCATCAACATACTAGTCAACCATAGTCTTTAAAGATATTTCTTTTGTAACAGATTTTTGTTGAGAATCATAAACATAATTTCATAAGCCGTTGGGATGTAACAACATTTTTGTAATATCTCAAATTTTGTACATGTTCGAAAGGCTATATATATAGTAGCATTGGCAATAGCCAAAGGGTCAACGCTCTTTTGTATGAAGCATCAATTCTAATATTTGTCAGTTTGATCAATACATAAAGAAGAATATCATTTCCATATCTTGAAGCTTTTATGGATTCAAAGTTTTAATGTGTACAGTTAGTATCTTCTCTTGTTATTCATATCTTCCATGTATGTATGATTCATAGATCTGTTCTAGGTTTAATATGAGTGCAACTGCTTAAATTTATTTCTTCTAAGATGGTTAGTAATTGAAGTTTTCATTCTAATTGGTCTAGAGTTGATATCCTCGTATTATTTAGTGGCGGTTCTATGTTCATTTTGTCAAGACTGTTGAATTTCTCTCCTAGTCTCAACACGTCATTCTTTAAACATAGAACAAAGATTTAGTCTCTGTAGTACCTTTATTTTATGCCATTTCATTTTCCATTTGATACTCAAAGTTTGGTTTCTGTCCAATTGAAATACTGCCCATATATTTCAAGATTGGAATTCTACATTTTTTCTGTCAATTGTAATTTTGACTAAGTAAAGAATTCAGAAGATATTATTGATGCCTAGGCACAGTTCTAAAGATAGTCTTAGAACGTCTCTGGGACTAACATCTTTTTGTGGTGCCATAGCAGGGGAATGCAATCAAGAAGATAAATATTCCTTGGGGACAACAACAAAATTATACGCTCCTAGTTTGATAGTGGATGAAATTGGGTTGCAGGCTGTAATCCACTTGGCGACTCCACAGTAAGCAAACCTAACATCTGGATGAAGACATACCCACCAAAACACAAGCCCTGAAGAATTTGTGGCCCTAGAGTATACAGTTTCTTGGAAGCTTAGACACCAGTCTACTTCACCAAGCTTTCATCAAAGTTCCTCCTCCCCTTCGTTTGGATCTCAATTCCCTCAAGTCCAAAATCATTATCCAAACCTATGACAAGGAACCTTTTCCCTAGATCCTCACACTCCTTAGGTTTTTCCCAGCCTTCAAAATATCCATTCTATAAGCAAACCCACTGAGTTCCTTCTTTTCTTTACAAGCCAGGAAACTGATTACCATTTACCTCATGTCAGGAGGAGGAAGAGGGTCACTTCCACCACCTCCTAGAACTCCTAGATGGGTGCCCAGACGACATGGACCTCTGTAGTTACCTATGCCCTTGAGCGATATGCCTATCCATTACCTAAAATTGCTACCAAAATATGATGGCAGCCAAGGAACGTCTGCTGAGGATCATGTCGACTAGTTCCAAGATTTCACTAAAAATATCTTGATCGAGCACGATGATGTGTTCATGCGAGTTTTTGCTCAGTTATTGGAAGGAGAAGCCAGAAGATGGTTCAGATCACTACCCAGTGCCTCCATTAGTACGATGGAGATTTTGGAAAATGCCCTTGTCAAGAAGTGGAGAATCAAACGTGATAGTATCTATTACCTAACGGAATTCTATGCCCTGAAGAAAAGCAATTATGAAAACGTGGTGGACTTTACCACTAGATTCAATAAAATATACTGCAGAATCACTGAAGAGATCCAACCCACTGAGGCAGCAGCTCGAGTCACATATGCTGCGTCCTTCCCCTCTGATTTTTCCATCACATTAAGAGAAAGAAGGCCAACCTTACTTAGTGAAATACAAGATGACGCCATAGACATCGAACAAAACATGAGAGCAGGAGGCAAGATAAAAATGACCAGTGAGATCGAACCAAAAGACAAAGGAGAGGCCGAGAGAGAAGGCATCCCTTCGGTATTAGGACATTCTCAAGATGAAAGAATTGACAAGATGACCCACATCATCAGGAATCTATCAAATAAAATTACCAAGATGGAATTAGAAAATAAAATTCCTAACAAACAGTGTCTGACTCGACCTCTTGTGCAGTTCAGACGACCTTACAATCCTCAAATGGCATACTGAGAAAAGAGGAACAAGGAACAACCATTAAGGCCACCTATCCGCAATGGCAAAAATAACCTGGTCGAAATCCCGACAAAAGTTACATATGAAGAATTTGATGAGCACTTGAACTAGATGGATAAGGATTCCTCTCCTATACAGCTCACTAGAGAATAATACGAGAAGTCACTATCAAATAAACAAAATGTTTCAGGTATGTTGAACTTCCACGAAAAGGATAAATTTTTGGGTCATACCTTTTTGCATGATGTTCCACCAGATAAACCACAAGGGAGGTACGACTTGAGACAAAGACTCGAATCAACACATAGACACAATGGGGCTCCTCCCAAGAAATCACCTCGGAAGTCATCTCAAGATAAACTTTGTCAAGAAGCATCTACCCCTTTTGATTTAGAGCATGAATTGAGTAAACTGAAAATAGTTGTCCCCTTGACCAAGTTAATGAAGAATCTGGTATATCAAAAGCATATTAAAAGGTTGTTGCTCAAAGTCAAAAGCAGTGAGAAATAAGAGTCTGTAAACCTAAATGATCTGCCTCCAGCCTTTCAATATAGCCCTCACATTGATAATAGGGAAGGGCCCACTACTCCCTTTTACATCACCCTCAAAGTGCACAAGAAGTTACTTCACAACTCTATGCTAGACTTTGGAGCATCTCACAATTTGATGCCCAAAGTAATTATGGAGCAATTGGGACTAGAAGTTACCAGACCTTATCATGACCTTTATAGTTTTGATTCAAGAAAAGTGAAGGGCACAGGTATGATAGTGGGCTTAACGGTCATCCTGACTCAACCAACAACTAGAAGTATAAATATGGACATAGTTGTGGCACATGTTCCTGCAAAGTATGGCATGCTCTTATCAAGAAACTAGATGAAAGATATGGGAGGAACCCTGCAGATGGATATGAAGTATGCCACGATACCGATGGTTTCGGGAGAACCTAGAAAGATGTATCAAGAAGCTAGGCCGAATTATGTAGTAAGCAAGCACGAAAGTCCAAAACATTATCCTACAGATTCAAACGGTGAGGATGTGATTTGTTACATGTTGTCTTTAGGAGATCTATGTATAGAGGAAAAGGCGCTATCACCAAAGCTCAAACGAATTGACCAAAACAGCTACAAGGAAGCAGGGAAAACACAACTCGCAAAAGCCACAACTAAATTAAGATTTGGGGATGGGCTAACACCTGTCTCATTTACAAAAAACTAAATTGATCCTGCCATTAAGACTAGCTCAAATGAAATAAACAGTCTCGACAGATATGATGCTCCCCTCCTAGGACATTAGGCTATTAATTTTTCGATGGTTGCTGAGTGGGAAATTTCAAGGAAATCTAAGTTAACAGTGGGCCATGATAACCCACTTAGAGGTTCCCTTTTCCCCAAGAGACCAAAGCCAAAATTGGAAGAAGAAGGGCGATCTCGCACTCCTATCCCAGAAAATACGAAAGGTTGGCAGCCACCTGATGGTCGCAAAGAAATCAAGGGTACCATCAGGATGTACCAGAAAAAAATTAAAGTAGCAGCCGATCGAAATTTTGTCAAGTGCGGTCTCCAAAAGGAATTGTTGGAAAAAAGAGCTAACAATAGAAAAATTTACGACTCATGGGTGGACCCTGGGGAGAGATCCCAGTGATTCTTCTAGAAGTATACATTCATCCCAATCAGAAGACCTTTGTATCATATGTAACATAAGTTCTTTTCCGCTGCCACAATAGTGGTGTACCTTCACTATATTTCTTCCTCAACATTTGCGGTTGCTTGTTTAAGGAGGTTTTAAAAGAGGGCAGGAATCCACAACCCAATGGACTTAAAAGGCACTAATACACAGTTCTCAGCTCCTTCCGGACAAAAGGGCTGTCCTAGTTGAAGCCAATGTTAGTACTATTATCATCAGCAGGAGAAGTCGCAAGAAACCAAGTTGCACCGCACGAGGATACCATCGCCACTGAACAGAAAATACTATGTGACGGACAGACTCTCCCTCATAAATTTGTACGAGCTGACAGGCATCTCAAAAAGGCAAGAGGAAGAACAACGAAGGATGAGATCTAGTCAGGGTGCGGAAAGAGCCTTAGTTTTAACTCCTTTAAAATGCTCCTGACAAAAAACTACCACTGATAGGTGTCAGTTCCTAAATCATTCATGGAGCGAAAAATGGTTTTCCCAGACCATTTTTTCAGTCCCTTGAAACCACTAAGGGAAACTACAATGGTTTCCCTAACTGAGAGCTATTGAGTAATTGACCGACGACGGAGGTGGGCTCCACACTCAAAAGGTGTATTGACAAGCACGCCCATCCCTAGGAGGTCAGCACGCAGAATCAACGGTGGTCATCGATTCAGGATGACCAAATTGCTTGAGCTTTAAGTCTCTAAAGTCACTCCTAAATAAAAACTGCTAGATCCACGTGGCAGTCTGTCTGGGAGTCAGGACCCAGAAGGCGGTTTCCTCAAACCAATCTAGTTGGACCCTGAAACCACCTTTGTTTACAGCTTACCATTTTCTGAGGCATCGCATTCCTTTCCCATCGTATTAACTTAAGCCATACTTAAATGGTCATTACCACCGTCATTTATGACTTTAAGTGCCTCAACATTTAAGAGCATCTACCCCTTAACCCCCAAACTAATCCCATCTTTCCACGTATTCCCTGCATTTATTTCCTCCCTTTTGAAGTCTGTCCCTATAAATATTCGCCCAGAGGAGCCATTTGTTGAGATATTGTAACTTCAAAGAATATTATAATTGTACTTTATTATTCCGGAGATGTTTCATTCCTCCGTAAATATCTTATTGTATATCCGGAGATGTTTATTCCTCCGTCGGAATGTGGTAACTCGGGTTATTAGACTTCCCTAGTGGAGGTCGGCCCTGTATGAGTTATGTGGTTCAAAGGGTTATTAGACCACCCTAGAGGGGTCGGCCCAGTCAGTTGTAGTGGGGTATTTAACCCATTGGTTAAATACGATCCTACATGTACTTGTGTAAAATATATGTCAGAGTAGTGTATAAATAGAGGAGGTGTATTCCTCATTTGATACACACACACACTTGAGAGAGGCGCACTTGTGGAGGAGAGGTCTGCTATGGTGGAGGAGGAGATCATGTCTTTGGTTTTCATCTTTGTATATTGCTGGTCATCTATATTGAGGAAGCTTTACTGGGTTTTCTACCCCATGAGGGTTTCCCAGGATAAATCTGTGTCTCTTGTGTTTATGATATGCTTGTTGTTTCTTTAGTGATCCTGTATATGCTATTATTGTGAAATGGAATGTAATGTTGCTATTTTCTGTCTTAGCATATTAAATATTAACATGGTATCAGAGCTAAACTGAAGGAAGGCAAGGTATGGCACTTACGACACTTGCTTTACTTACGACAATTTGAAGGTTAGGGTTTTATATAGCAAAAACCAGTCATCGTGGAACTTTATCTATAAATCCATTTTGGCAAAATTTCAGGATCTAAAACCTTTACAGGTCGTATATAACATCTCCAGGTATCGTGTGTCCAAAGGGCACCCTCAGATTCATTGTACTTTGTATGTTATGATCAGTACAAGTTAGGGTTTCTGCCTCTTCCAGATCTCAGTCAAAATCAGGTGACCTAGGAAAAAAGGTCATAAATTGGGCTAGGAAGCTCCAAATGAAATTTAGTAAAAAGTGGCAGGTAGTACACAGAATGTACTATCTGAGGAAACGTTTTCAGAGGCTGAATCTGAACCAGTGACACGTGGCACACCGTACAAGTTCGCTCTCCTGTTTTATCCCATAAACAAGTCATGTTACGACACTTGGCATAAATCTCTCTCAGAAAATCCAATTGAGGTCATACCTATCAGGATGAAAAGATAATAGAGCGAGCTATCTTAGAAAAAGTTTTCAGAGGCCGAAGTTCAAACAATGACACATGGCATGTCGTACAAGTTTGCTTTCTTGTATTATCCCATAAACAGGTCATGTTGCGACACTTGGCATAACTCTCTCTCAGAAAATCCAATTGAGGTCAGACCTATCAGGATGGAAAGATGACAGGTCAGGATACTGCAAAAAAGTTTTCAGACCCTGTGGAGTGAAAATTTCAGAGTTATAGCAGAAACAATCAGGTACATATTTCTGTCAAAACAGAATTATTTTCAGAGCACCTTTATTCATGGCTTCCGGAATTTAGGGTTTCGGAGAAAGTTAGAATTTTTGGAATCGGAGTCCACGGCTGAATGCTACTCAGGAAAATCAAAATTTAGAAACCAATATCGAACTTTTGGTTGGGTAGAAGACTGGGCTTGATCAAACCCTAGTTCGGGATTGTGATCAGAAAGATGGAAAATTAGGACTTCAGCAAAAGTTGGAATTTTTGAAGTCTGCAACCTCGGCTGGAAGCTCCTCAGAAAAATAAGAGTTTAGAGCCTTGGATCGAACCTTTTGATTGGACAGAACGGTGGGCTTCATCAAACCCTAGTTTGGGTTCCTGTCCAGAAGATCCATAAGTTTCGAAGGCAATTTTGAGGGGTCAAATTTTGGAGATTTCAAAATTGAAGAATGCTAGTTTGATCAGCTCAGCAAGACACATTCTTCCATCCATTCAGAAGTGTGAAAGTCAAAGATTGAATTTTTAGGGTTTCTCTAGCAAACCCTAATCAAGCTCCAGATCAAGTTTCAGGGGGAGTTGAGGCTAGGGCCTTACATAAGAAGACTACAAAAAGTCTCGACAGGTATGACTTAAGGAGGTTCAGGTATGCCTTGAAATCTGATTCTTGATTAAGTTCATAATGTGTTTGTCTTCATGTTATTTATTAGTACAATCTTGATTAATGTTATTAATTGTCTTATCACCCTAGTAACAATATGAATGCATGTGAATGATCGAAGACATTCATTGATTAGGGCTATATGATTGTACTTATGCATTATGGTGTTGTGTGAGGTTGATGTTGTCTGCTAACAAGAGATAGGTACATCACAAAAGAAAAATCAAGTTCCATGACCATGACAACATGAAGACAAAGACTCACGAGGTATGTATGACTTTGTTATATTATGTTTAACCTATGAGACATGCAGGTTCCAGCTCAGGATCTCTAAATCATTGAAGAGATTGTTTAGGTATGTTGTACATAACTAAGCAGGTATACTAATACAGGTATGTTTTCCTATGTCATGTTAGAATCTTACCTTGTGTTAGGATCTCTTATGTAAGTATACTTGGTATGATTGGTTAGTAATCAAGGGTTTATGTATATTATGTCTCTTATCTTGGTTGATGATTTAACTAACTAGATCAAACAAGAATATGCATGAGTAAAAGAAGACTTCCTTGAAACCCTGAATACTAATGATCATGACTATACATATTCAAGATTATTTAGAATTAGAATGTTTTGATAATATTATGTATGTTTGTGTATGAGATCATGAGGATGACACTAGTGTACACTTGAGCATGCACAGTGGTACAAAATGAATAGAAGTTCAGAAGACTTACAGAAGATCAAGCGGGAGGCAACCACACAAACATAAAAGATAAGTATTTGAGTTGTTATTAGAAATAGTAAATGATATTGCTTGTATGCATATTTGTATTCCTAGTGTAAACATTCATAAAGCATTGAACAGTATACTGCTAATATGCATATGATTGGTAAGTTGGACAAACATTCCATTGTTGCTTGTCTAGAATGAAACCTCTTTGCTGACATGCTGAGAGCTGTGCACACTCTCGATAGTATGTTCTGGTAGAGATGGAAGGCATCTAGATAGCCACTATATGCATACAGGATATGGGAAAGTGTTGTGCCAAAGTATTGGTCAAAATAGTTGCATAACTATGTAAATGATATCTGTATTCATAATAGGTTATCATGTCAATATGATTTGATGATTATGAAGTATTACTAATCATGTACTTAATTTTGATTTGCAGGAAAGATCATGATGAATGATGAACTCTGAACAAGCGATGGATGTTCAACAAAAGATTTACAAATCAAACACACTATAGAAAGCTTTTGGTTAAGAGATTCTCTTAGAAAGAGGAAGAGAATCATGATGAGATGTTTTGCTCCAAGGGACTAGATAAGACCAATCTCTTAATGATGTAATTAAAGAAGAAGTATGAATCAGGTTCTGTATGGGTACCTAGGATTGGTAGTCAATTGATGAGCTTAATGATCATCATGGGTGATGTGGATCTCAACCTTTGCTACAAGGTTGGATATGGCTTCTATACACATATGACATGGATGCAAGAAAGAACTCACCACAGAGTTCGAATGATTTTGAGGCTCATATTAGTAGACCCATCTGATGAGAGATGGAACAGATAGATATGCAGAAGATCACTCAATGCAGAGTGTGAATAATGGACAATTGACAGCTTCATGACAAAGCTTGGGATTTACCAGAAGTAAAGCTGTTCCTAACCTTTACCTTAAGGTTGTGGATGATGAACCTATCATACCATTATTGTATGACGATGATCTCTTTCTGACAAGGAATGAGAAACAGGTCATGAAAATGGCTGCAGAAATGAAAATGAAAGATCTCGGATTAATGCACTACTTCTTAGGTCTAGAAGTATGGCAAGATCCAAAATGAATCTTTTAAATCAAGGTAAGTATGCTGTAAAGTTTCTAAAAAGATTTGATATGTTGGAGTATAAAGCCATGGCCACTCCCATGGACTCCAACTTGAAGTTATTATTTAATGACTCATCGTATTTAGTGGACCTAACCCTATATAGACAAATCATTGGGTCATACTAGGCCAGATATATGCTTTGCTGCAAATACCCTAAGTCAGTATCTAGTAGAACCTAGAAAGGTTCACTTAATAGCTACAAAACATGTAGTGAGATACCTAAAAGGTACATTAGATTTTTTGGTCTATATTATCTTGGAGGTCATGAACTCTGTTTACATGGTTACTCAGATTCTGATTGGGCAGGAAGTGTCTCAGACAGAAAGAGTACATCAGGTGGATGTTATAGTCTTGAATCTGCCATGATCTCATGGTTCAGCAAGAAACAATCTAGTGTGGCTCTCAGTACTGCTGAAGCAGAATATATGGCTGTCTGCTCTGCCAGCTGTGAAGCAGTGTGGCTTCAGAAGCTATTATATGGAGTGTTTGACTTAGAAATGGATCCCACTGTGATTATGTGTGACAATCAAAGTTGCATTAGGATGACTGAAAATCCTGTGTTCCACGATAAGTCAAAACACATAGAGATCCGATACTTCTATATACGAGATATGGTGCAAAGAGGAGCTATCAAGCTCGTATATATAAGCACTGAGGATCAGATTGCTGATATCTTGACTAAACCTCTGTCTCGAGTGAAGTTTGAATACCTTCAAGATAAGCTTGGTATAGTTCAAAAGAACTCTCCTCGAAAGGGGGAGTAGCATAGTATCTGATAACAAGTCTGTCTCATCAATAATGAGGTTACCTATTTACTGCACTTAGTTACTTAGAATTATTTAGATTTAGGAATCTTATATTTTTTCTTTTGATGATAGATGTATACATGCTTTTGATGATAGATGCATACATGCTTTTGATGTTAGATATACATGCTTTTGATGATAGTTGTATACACGCTTTTGATGATAGATGTTATGCATGAGGATACATGTTTTGTTATACATGTTTTGATGATAAGGATACATGTCTTGCTATACATGTTTTGATGATGAGGATACATGTTTTGCTATACATGTTTTGATGATGAGGATACATGTTTTGTTATACATGTTTTGATGATGAGCATACATGTTTTGCTATACATGTTTTGATGATGAGGATACATGTTTTGATAATGAGGATACATGTTTTGTTATACATGTTTTGATGATGAGGATACATGATTGACACATGTCTTGATGAAGTTCTTGGTAAACATGTGAGGGGATTGGATCATCCTTGGACTTCAGTCCGAAAGAAGAGCCGTAGACGTATGTCTTCGAGAATGAAGTTCTTGGTGAACATGTGAGGGGATTGGATCATCCCTGGACTTCAGTCCGAAAGAAGAGCCGTAGATGTATGTCTTCGAGAATGAAGTTCTTCGTGAACATGTGAGGGGATTGGATCATCCTTGGACTTCAGTCCGAAAGAAGAGCCGTAGACGTATGTCTTCGAGAATGAAGTTCTTGGTGAACATGTGAGGGGATTGGATCATCCCTGGACTTCAGTCCGAAAGAAGAGCCGTAGATGTATGTCTTTGAGAATGAAGTTCTTGGTGAACATGTGAGGGGATTGGATCATCCCTGGACTTCAGTCCGAAAGAAGAGCCATAGACGTATGTCTTCGAGAATGAAGTCCTTGGTGGACGGTTGAGGATTAAGTCATCCTTGGACATGGTCCTAAATGTACGATGGAGGATTAAGTCATCCTTGGACGTGGTCCTAAATGTACGATGGAGGATTAAGTCATCCTTGGACGTAGTCCTAAATGTACGGTGGAGGACTAAGTCATCCTTGGACGTGGTCCTAAATGTACGGTTGAGGATTAAGTCATCCTTGGACGTGGTCCTAAATGTACAGTGGAGGATTAAGTCAACCTTGGACGTAGTCCTAAATGTACGGTGGAGGATTAAGTCATCCTTGGACGTAGTCCTAAATGTATGGTGGAGGATTAAGTCATCCTTGGACGTGGTCCTAAATGTACGGTGGAGGATTAAGTCATCCTTGGACGTAGTCCTAAATGTACGGTGGAGGATTAAGACATCCTTGGACGTGGTCCTAAATGTACGGTTGAGGATTAAGTCATCCTTGGACGTGGTCCTAAATGTACGGTGGAGGATTAAGTCATCCTTGGACTTAGTCCTAAATGTATGGTGGAGGATTAAGTCATCCTTGGACGTGGTCCTAAATGTACGGTTGAGGATTAAGTCATCCTTGGACGTGGTCCTAAATGTACGGTGGAGGATTAAGTCATCCTTGGACGTGGTCCTAAATGTACAGTGGAGGATTAAGTCATCCTTGGATGTAGTCCTAAATGTACGGTGGAGGATTAAGTCATCCTTGGATGTAGTCCTAAATGTACGGTTAAGGATTAAGTCATCCTTGGACGTGGTCCTAAATGTACGGTAAGGATTGGATCATCCTTGGACTTTGGTCCTGTGAACTGAGCCGTAGACATGAGGTCTCCGAGAATTGATAGGACTGGATCATCCCTGGACTTCGGTTCAAAAGGTACATGACTGGATTGCATCATCCATGGACGTATGTCCTAAAGAGAGCAGGATTGATCACCCTGGAAAATGTTGATCATATGATGATGATGCTGATGACGATGTTGTTGATCGTATGATGACGATGCTGATTGATCGTATGATGACAATGCTGATGACGATGCTGTTGATCGTATGATGATGATGCTGATGTTCGTATGATGACGATGCCGATGATTGTATGATGACGATGCTGATGATCGTATGATGACGATCCTGTAGATCGTGATGAACCAGATGTTGTAGATCAAGATGATGTGACGACGCTGATGATCGTGTGATGACGATGCCGATGATCGTGTGATGACGATGCTGACGATCGTAAGGATTCAGATATTGATGTTGCTGTAGCTGTTTGAGTACTGCAGAAGATAAAGACTCAGTACTGAAGATGTTGATGTTCCAATATTGAAGATGTTCCAGTAACTTGTTGAGTTACTGATGATGTTGAGAAAGATTCCAATGATTTATAGATGTATCATGTATGATGTTGATGACTCCTTGCTCGTGCAGATGCTGTTATAATATCCTTCTCGTTAAAGGGGAGTGTTGAGATATTGTAACTTCAAAGAATATTATAATTGTACTTTATTATTCCGGAGATGTTTCATTCCTCCGTAAAGATCTTATTGTATATCCGGAGATGTTTATTCCTCCGTCGGAATGTGGTAACTCAAGTTATTAGACTTCCCTAGTGGAGGTCGGCCCTGTATGAGTTATGTGTGTCAAAGGGTTATTAGACCACCCTAGAGGGGTTGGCCCAGTCAGTTGTAGTGGGGTATTTAACCCATTGGTTAAATACGAGCCTACATGTACTTACGTAAAAGATATGTCAGAGTAGTGTATAAATAGAGGAGGTGTATTCCTCATTTGATACACACACACACTTGAGAGAGGTGGACTTGTGGAGGAGAGGTCTGCTATGGTGGAGGAGGAGATCATGTCTTTGGTTTGCATCTTTGTATATTGCTGGTCATCTATATTGAGGAAGCTTTACTGGGTTTTCTACCCCATGAGGGTTTCCCAGGATAAATCTGTGTCTCTTGTGTTTATGCTATGCTTGTTGTTTCTTCAGTGATCCTGTATATGCTATTATTGTGAAATGGAATGTAATGCTGCTATTTTCTGTCTTAGCATATTAAATATTAACACCATTTGCGCACTCTTCGTCCAGCTCCGATACTCTTATGTTATTATCCGCTGCACTTGTCTACTCCGAAGCTCCCGAAGCATCTTAGAGCCTACATCCTTCCCCTTCCCCTTCATTAACATGGCCTCTGAGCCCACCCCTGATGGTGCTTCCATGCCTTCGACCAACAATCCAGATGACCACCTCGACAATGAGTTCTTTGAAGTTCATGACCCCATCTTCTCCTTCCCCAACCTGCATCAGCTAGCCCTTAATGCTAGAGAGCAAGCTAAGAGCGGAGATGATCTTTTTAATGCAACAACTTTCGGGTTGGCTCAAATGATTCTCCTGGACACAAGGTCATTTCCTGAAGTGATACAGTGGTGTGTAGACTGCTATGTACTTGAGAAGAAGGCCATTGTTTCCCAGCTAGGGAACGTCATCTTCCCTATAAGTAGGGAGGTCATCATGAATTTAACTAGCACCCGCGAGGACGCCTCAGGTTTTCAGTTTGATGAGGAGGTCTTAGTAAGAAAGATGCAGGAGCTCCCCGCAGAAAGGAGGGATGCCTTCATCTGGTTGTTGTTGCCAGTCGAGGCTAGCTTGCCAGAAAACAGTTCCCTATGTAGCTTAGAGTTGTTTGCAGAATCTGCTAAATAGATACTATCAATGATTTCTGTTCTCCTTGGATACGAAAATGACTTGGTGATAGACGATGGATTGTTCGGCTTGCTATTCATGATGAATCTTTCGTAGCAGGAGACCCTTGTCAAGCTAGATTGGTCGACCTTTCTAGCTCAGTCAATTCATCTCTAGCTGAGAAGCTTTTCAACGAAAAAGTTGTTTCGTTTCTGCTCTTTCCTTTTGTACCTGATTATCTTCAACAATAAGAACTATTTCAGCAAGGAAGATCTTGATAGGGTTGTAATGACAGTTTCCCGCAAGAGGATTTTTCCCTATTAGTGGATACAGTGGTTTCCAATGTCTACACTCTACTTTTGATGCTTCCCCACCAAGAGTCTTTCCAGAAAGCAAGTAGCTACTCCGGCTAAATCCTAATGAACCGGTGGGTGACTGGTTTTGTTTTGAAAAGAATACAGAAATTCGAGTGTACGGGGCAGAATTAGCTCCATACAAGTTACTCGCATTTCTGACCCCTCGACTATTTGCATTAGAGTACATTCGTTAGAGATTTAACTGTGACGATGTAAATTTCATGAAGGGGAACAGTGCCAGGACTTTTAAAGTCCCTAATGAAGCATGACCATTTAAAGTAAAGAGCCAAGCTGCTAAAAGGGAGGTCAAGGAGTTGCTAGTTGCGTATAATTTCCCTGAAAGCATGAAGCAAAATTATGATCCCAGAGGTATCATTCGTCAGAAGTGTTGGTTGTGGAGCCAGATCTTCTAGTCTCATAGATGATATTGTATCAGCCGTGTTTGTACCCCAGTTTTATATGATATGTAGGTGGACTGTACAGTCACCCCAGCGGAGGGGGTGTGGGGGGGCATCGCCCCCCCACGGGGTTCCAGGGGGGACCATCCCCCCTGGCTGGGGGGTTCGGGGGCAGTGCCCCCGAAGAAAATGTTTTGGGGCTGTTTTCGCCAGCTGTTTTGCGGGCCCATGGTTTTGGGTATCCCGTGGTATTTTCCCATTGTATTTCCCTTATCAAATTAAAGACATTGTAATACGGCTAGGGATGATGATGTATTAGGTTTTATGCATTGTAAAGATCTCTGAGATTAGGAGAGAGACTGTGAAACAGAGAAGAGGAAGTGCAGCGGTTGTGCTGCAGTTTGTATCCCTTCACCTTGCTGGACAGTAATAATAATTAGGACTGGAAAATTCAGTGTTGACATAGCCCAAGTTGGGTGAACCACGATATATCTATGTCTCTCTTGTAATGTGTATGTGTGATTATATTTGCATTTCTGTTTATTGTTATTGCTCTGTGATCCTGTTTTTCTAACAAGAAGAGGCACACAACTCATTCCACTGCTTACCACCATGTGCCGCACCCTTTATTGGACAAAATGGCCAACTTGAATAGTTGGGAAGAATGCTAAGCTATGCTGAAACCTGGTAATACCACAAAAGCAGAAGTTATTCCAACGCCCCTCAAAATGGATACATTCGGGAAGAGAGAAAGGTCAAAACCTACGTCCTCAACCAAGAATGAAGGATCAGATAGTAAGGGATCAGGGTCAAAGATGTTGAAGCTAGAAGGTACTTCCAGTGTGACCTCCAAAGGTATGTCATCATATACTCCAATGACACCTATCATCATGGAAAATTTTGCATCTGCTAGATGGCCGCAAAATCAAGATGTTCAACCTATGGAAGGAGCTTTGGTCACCAATTCACCCATTAAAGGCATCCTATTTTGGATCTATGCAAAAATTAAAGAAGATAGCACTAACTTGGAAAAGTCTCTATTTCCAAAGCAGGAGCTGGATACAGGAAGACAATCCAGAATGCTTTCTTCACTGGATCTTAACGAGGGAGCTTTGAAGATGGTTGTCCTACAAAATATTGTGCTAGAAGGGAAGAGAGAACTCTCCAATTTCAAAGGCACCCAGATAACCATAAAGTTGGATGAGATCCCGTCTAAAGACACCATGGAATTGCATCGACAGATAGGAGAGGCAGTCTATAGGGATTTACGTAAGTACACCATGAGCACTCACAGGTTACAGGCCACAGTGCACAAGATAGAGAAGCATATGAAGAACGAAAAGTCTTCAAACAAAGCCAAGCAACTGAAAATAGCTGAATTGGAACAACAAATCATTAAAGCAGTACAAAATCCCAGTTACAAGGCTCCACTAGAGGCTGAAAGGAAAAAGATAAAGAAATCGTAAACCTGAGAAATAAGCTCAGCATTCCTGCTACCGAGAACTCACAGATCGCGGAGGTGGTTGCGATATAGTCAGAGCTGGAAAAGGCAGTAGCTGACATCCAAGCACTCAGGTAAAGGTTCATCTCCTTAGAAGGTGATTTGGAGGTCACAAGAAGAAATAATCAGGGGATTCCTCAGCATAAGGAAACATCCCTCCAAGCCTCCTCAGTTTTAGATCCTTTCGATAAATTGGTTCAAGTGATAACTGAAATGAGCATCAAGGATGCCAAGCTAAATTAGGCTCAGGACTAGTTAAAGTCCAAATGTGACGAAGTTTTCAATATGAACGAAAATTTGGTCAAAAGTGATCATCTCATCTCAGATATACAATAGGCTAGCGATGAGCTCTGTGCTGAGATTCATGACTTAACTAGGAAGCTCACTGGTAAGCCTTTAATTAAAGGTGCCAAGGTCACAATATGAGATCAGGTAGCATTTTTTATACATTCGTGATGGGTTCACTTCAGCATTGTTCAGGAAGAATTCGAGATTTCAAGGATTTCCGCACAAGATTCACGGTCCATGGAAAGCAACATAGGTAAAATCGATGAGATTGCCCAAGAATTAATTTATTTCTTGAACGAGAAAACATTTGAGGAGCTTCATTCTTATTCCATCTAGGATCGTACCAATATAGTAATGGAAGCAAACAAGGTGATTACTAAAGTAGCATTGGCTCAGAACGTGGCAGATATGGTGGCTCAGCTAAAGGAGGACATGCACGATTTTAAGGAGCGATTCAAGGCAGTTTTTGCCCTTGGTCTCCCACCCTTCTGGGACGAAAATGGGGATCTTTACCCAGATAAGGATTACCTCGCCCAAATGGTAGAAGTGCGAAACACCAAGATCCATTTGACGGATACCCTGCAGGAGCTAAATGGGAAGGAGGTGGTGGATAGGCTACATTCTAATTTTGAGATACTTAACTGCCTTCAATTTATTTTCAAAGGTCTACCTAAATCCTCCTTTGAACGCTGTACCAAGATGGATTCAACCATGAGAGAGCTCAAATACTATAGCTTCCCTATAGGTAAGAATTGGAAGGCCATCTCCAGCTTTATGTCAGTCAAGCAGTCGGAGCAGTTTCGCAAGGATCAAGCAAAAGCCATAGCTTCGAACCAAAATCCCACAACCGAGACATCTTCCAGTCAGCATGGTATCTCTCTACATCAAGCGAGCGGGTCACAAACCCAACAACATACTAGTCAACCATAGTCTTTAAGTATATTTCTTTTGTAACATATTTTTGTTGAGAATCATAAACATAATTTCATAAGCTGTTGGGTTCTAACAACGTTTTTGTAATATCTCAAATTTTGTACATGTCTGTAAGGCTATATATATAGTAGCATTGGCAATAGCCAAAGGCTCGGCTCTATTTTGTAAGAAGTATCACTTCTAATATTTGACAGTTTGATCAATACATAATGAAGAATATCATTGCCATATCTTTAAGCTTTTATGGATTCAAAGTTTTAATGTGTACATTTAGTATCTTCTCTTGTTATTCATCTCTTCCTTGTATGTATGATTCATAGATTTGTTCTGGGTTTAATATGAGTGCACCTGCTTAAATTTATTTATTCTAAGATGGTTAGTAATTGAATTTTTCATGCTAATTGGTCTGGAGGTGATATCCTCGTATTATTCAATGGTGGTTATGTGTTCATTTTTTCAAGACTGTTGAATTCCTCTCCTAGGCTCAACATGACATTATTTAAACATAGAATACAGATTGACTCTCCGCAGTACCTTTATTTTATGCCATTTTATTTTCCATTTGATACCCAAAGTTTGGTTTCTGGCCAATTGAAATACTGCCCATATATTTCAAGATTGGAATTCTACATTATTTTATGTCAATTGTAATTTTGACTCAGTAAAGAATTTAGAATATATTATTGATGCCCAGGAACAGTTCTAAAGACATCCTTAGAACGTCTCTGGGACTAATAGCGCCATAGGGAATCCTAGTCCTTCTTCCAAAATAGATTTCCAAGTGTGTGTTTTGCAGGTGCCTACAACAGCTTCAATATGGATTCGAAAGTAGCTCCTCTCCTCACTCCATTTAACTATTCTTAGTGGAAAGAAAAGATGTGTGCATATCTCAAGATAAAATGTCTCTTTGATGTGTCCATTGGTGTTGTGATTGAGCCAGAGTACTATGAAGATAAGTGTTATTAGCTCAATGATTGCGATATAGCACATGGAACTATGTGTCTGGCTATACCTCCTAGAATGCATTATCGCATCGATTCTGTTGAGTATCCATTTGAGCTTTGGATAAATCTAGATAGATATCTTGGCATGTAGAAAGAAGATATTAGCTACATGGAGAGAAAGAAAGAGGACAACTCCTCATGTGTTCTCCCTCCAAAGGTCTCAGCTTCATGCATTTCTCAAGAAGTTGTTCAAATAGAAGAAGAAGAAGAAGAAGATATAGATTCAACAAATGATCAATCTCAACTTTCTTCCTATGTGGCTTCCTATGTTTTCCATGAAGTTTTTTTTCATGAAGATAAAAAATGAGTTGCTGCCATCAATACTGTTGAAGAGATGTCTCTCCATTCCACTTCTTTCTCCTCTATGTCTTCTATTACGAATGTTGAAGATGGGTTGCTGGTTGGTGATCATAGTGAGCCTTCTTTAGAAGAGGTTCTTTCTTCACATGAGAGTATTGGTTCGAAAGATGGTCGAGGAGAAGTTTGGAAGTGAAGTGATGATTTATCATTGCTTCACACTCTTTTGCTTCCTATGTATTCCTACACCATGACTAGCATAATTTCTTCAAATTATGAAGATGGAGAAGCCTTAGCCATCACATTGGCATACTTGGGACTCTTGTTCCTCTTTCTTGGAGCTAATTACAATTCTCATGATTCAAATTTGATGCTTCAAGAGCCTTATGATTCGCTTGGGGTCACTTATTCTCAAGCATATTAATTCTCTCTTGGACCTGGCACCCTGGTTGGTTCGAAGATCAAGTCGAAAGAGCACTTGCATTTTCTCTACTACCAGTAGAGAAAATGTTCTACATGTCTTTAGTTTCCATCATGCAGTCATACATGTTTCTGATATGGTTGAACACACTGCTCTTATTCCCAAGAAGAATATTCCTCCAGACATATTCATCTAGTTTGGAGAGTATTTAGTTTTTGGTTTCTCTTTGATGTCCATTTTTTAGGGAGGATTTTCCCCATGTGGTTTTTCCTCTTTCCTTGTTTTATATGGATTAATAATGTAAAGGTTGACCATAATCCTTTGTTTCTTGGGCCCTATTTCCCATGATCACAAAAATTTTGAATTAATGGGGGCTGTTAGAACAATATTCCCATCATAGACATGCCATGGACCCTTATGTTGTTCTACCTAGTGTTTTTTGGCTCATTAGTGCCTAGTCTAGTGTCTTGGACCACATGTTTGTCCACATTTGACTAATTAGACTAGTGATATGCCTTATCTACCTTGTATGTGCACAAGAGTGCCATATTTCCTTAGTTTTGGGAGTCAATGCGCCCCATCCCTAATTCTTAGGATGTCACTATGGCTATTTACCTGTTTTAAGGATTCTGAGGGTGCTACATTCTTGATTTAGTCTATTTGGTGTATTAATGGCCACTAGTGCTCATAAAACCACTACTCCACTACTTTAGTCCACACATAGGTTCATACTTATCCACTCATGGATCTCATAAGTGTTATTGACCAATTTGTGAGGTCCAAGTATGAGTTGGATGGCATTACTGTTAGTTAGTGGGGAATTAGTCAAGGTAAGCCCTCATTATTGTGAGCTATTAGAATCACATCTAAGTATCTTTATTTTGCCTCTTGATAGAATATATATATTGTACACATGTTATTGAATAATAATGAAATGGAAGATCAATACACATGATTTGCTTCATATTTCTTTTGTTTTCCTGTCAATGTTTGGTAAATTCTAAGTGAAGCTTGCTCTAGTAATCTAGATCCACCTGTGACACATATAGAATTTGACAGAAATAAATTTAAAGGATTTTCAAGTGGAATTTGATCATCCTATACTAATTTTATGTGATAACACAAGCACAATCTACATCTCCAAGAATCCTATAACGCACTCCATAACCAAGAATATTCCTATAAATTACCATTTTGTGAGAGAACAATTCACTGTTAATATTGTCAAGCTAGATTATGTGGACACCAAGGAACATATTGCGAATATATTTACAAATTCGCTTCCAAGAGATACTTTTGAGTATCTCAGATAGAAACTAGATTCCCACTCCACATTAATTTGAAGCATCTATCACATGGAAGGAACTTGTCATGGTGAAGTAGAAGAGACATGAGAAAGAAATTGAAGCATGAAGCTAGGGGGAGCATCCCTTGGCAATTGAGGTGGAAGGCGGAGAGATACTAGGAAGAAGGTTTTGCAAATAAGTGTTGAATCAGAGTTTGCACAGGAAGCGTGCAAAGGATTACATGACATGAGTACAGGGGGAGCACATTGGTGCAAAAAAGAAGAGCTCATACTCAGGGGGGCTCAATGTTGATTGGTGTTGTGATAAATAAGAGTTTGAGTAGGAAGCATGCAAAGTATTACATGACATGAATACATGGGGAGCATGTTGGCATAGAAAAGAAGAGTTCATACTCAAGGGGAGCTCAATTTTTATTGGTGTTGACATCAATTCCAAAGGGGCACATTGTTGAACTTTGGTGTTGTAATTGATGTCAAGAAAGAATCATGATGATGTCAAGCAAGCATGAAGCCTTGATTCCATTTTGAATAAATATATACAAAACAAGGCTACCTATCTATGCAATATGGATGGGTACATGTCGCACATATATTGGGGTTTTGCACAATAAGAAAGAAATTATATCAAAGTGCATAGAAACGACTTAGTCAGCTCAAGTCCATTGTGTTGGGTAAACTTGACAAAAAAGAAAGAGGTATCCAACATAAATAAGCCCCTACCTAGTTGTCTCAAGTACAATGTTTGGGTAAAATTGACCTGGAAGAAAGAGGTAGCTGACATAAATAAGCCCCTACTTTTGGACAAATCAATATATTCAAGGAAACAAGTAGTGGTATAAATAAACCAAAGATTGAGGTGAAGGAGGTGCGCACAATGGATATGTACCAGTATTATGTATTTGATAGCTTTGGTTTATTGGGATATCAATGGCTCATTGATCCAAAATAAATAAAAAATAGAGGGTCGAGTGCACAGAGCAGCAGACAGTGCAAAGAGTAGGAGACAATGCACAAAACTGGAGAAGTGTACAGATTGAAGAAGTGCACAGGATCAGAGTAGTGTGCTAGATCAAATAAGTACACAAAAATGAAGTAGATTATATAGCAAGAGAACTAGTGGACAAAACAAAAGAAAAGTACACAGTAAGTGGAATAGTGTGCATAACAGATAGAGAAGCATAGCAGTTCTACAGAACTGAATTAGAGCACATAAGTGCACAAAAAATAAAGTGAAGTAGTGAGCAGAATAAGTGTGAAGCTATGTGTTCATATCAAAAGGAAGTGTGACAGAGGAATATCTACATCTATATCTGTTGATATATATGTAACTTCGGAATGTATTTCATCTATGTTTATTGTACCCTTATTAGAGATGTGTTATTCCTCTATAAGGAAGTGTCGTCATGTGGATTGACAAGTGTCGCAAGTGTGTGTACTTGCCGATGGGTTATTAGACCACCATGTGTGGGGTCGGACCTGAAATATATATTATATTGTGGATGTACCTAGCTAGACAAGTCGGCTCCATAAGGTCACTGGGCAAATAGGTTAGTATAAATAGAGATCAGGAGATCTCTATTTAGATAATTTGGAAAGTCATCTCTCTCTCACTCAGAAAGTGGCGCACTAGTGGGGAGGAGGATCATCTGCTTCTAGGAGACTATCTCAAGTGTATTTTGGTTGTACTTTGGTTGAGCCATTGCTCTCTCTATCTCTGAGGAAGTTGTGGGGTTTTTCACCTTAGGGTTTCCCCCATGGAAACTCTGTGTCTCTTGTCTCTCATGCTTTTGATTCTTGTGATGCTTGTCATGCTTATTGTGATTGTTATGCATTGATATACTGTATATGTTATTCTCTCAATGAATATCCTAGAGTATTTTGAGCTAACCTGAGAAGAAGACATTTTGCAATGACGGAAACTTGAGTTTCTTGTTGACTGGATTTCTCTCCACAGATTTTGGAAAAGTAGTATAGTAGATTGATTCTACTCATCAAGGAGAATCTATTTGTCCAATCAAAATTCAATTCTGAGCATTTTCAGATTTGGCCCTAAAAATTAGGGTTTCCACAAAAATAGGAATTTTTGAAATCTGAAGACATAGCTGGAAGCTCCTTGCAAAAATTGAAGTTTAGAGCTTTGGATCGAGATTTTTGGCTGGGTAGATCTATGGGAAACTCAAACCCTAATTTAGGGCTCTCCCTAGTGAACTCGGGAGGACAAAAAGGAAAATCTGAAGGGTAAAGCTTTGTTGATCTCAATTTTTGAATACACCAGGTTGATCAGCTCATCAAGGCACATCTTTCTATCCTTTCAGAAAGTTGAAATTCACATTTTGAATTTTTAGAGTTTTTTCGACAAACCCTAATCCGAGACCAGATCCAGTTTTCAGCATTTCAAGTGGTAAGACCTAAATCTTCTCTATTTCCATTTGAAGTACTCTTTAAGATGTCTCACCACACCAAGCTTGAGGATAAGCTTGAAGGAGTTGATAACTTCCGAGCTTGGAAGTATAGGATTGGGTTAATCCTGGAAGAGAATGAGTTGGACTCATATGTAAAAGAAGACATCCCTATCCCAGAGGATGAAGAGGCTAAGGTATTGCATAAGAAAAACTTGGTCAAGGCAAAGAGAATCATTGCTGATTCTATCAAAGACCATCTCATACCCCATGTGTCTTCTCTAAAGACACCCAAGGAGATGTTTGACTCTTTGACCAAGCTATTTGAAGGGAAGAACATAAATTGGAAAATGACCCTGTGGAACCAATTGAAAGGAGTAAAGTTTAAGAATGGAGAAACCATTCAATCTTATTTTTCAAGAGTCTCCCAGATCAAGGAACAACTAGAAGCAGTGGATGAAATGGTGGAGAATGGTGAAGTGGTGATGACCACTCTAAATGGCCTACCCAGGTCATGGGATTCCTTTATTCAAGGAATATTTGCAAGGAAGAAGCTGATCTCCTTCAACAGATTTCGGGAAGAATGATCTCAAGAAGAATCTAGGATTGTGGCCCAAGAAGAAAAGATGGGAAATGAAGATCAAGCTCTCACAGCACATGCCAGGAAAGGCAATTCCAAGAAGGAATCATCTCATAACAGAAGATTCTGACACCACCATTATCATAAAGATAAGAAAGATCTCAGATGCTTCAATTGCAATGAGAAGGGACACTTTGTTTCAGATTGTCCCAAGAAGAAGAAAGACAACAACAACTTCAATAAGAAGAAGAAGAAGAACAAAAGAAGATATCATGCTCATGCTGCTGAAGATGATGAACCCCCAAAGAACAAGGCTAGGGAAGAAAGTGATAGTGATGATGACTCATCAAGTGAAGAAGAATTGTTCTAATTTCTGCTCTCACAGGTACTATCTCCCATGGTTGTAATGATTGGTTGATTGATAGTGGGGCTTCCAAACACATGACTGGGTTTAAGGAATCTTTTGTGAATCTATCTGAACATGAATCACCCCATAAGGTGAAACTTGGGGATGATTATCAATACCCAATCAAAGGAAGTGGTGAAGCCTCCTACAACCTAGATTCTGGAAAATCTTTGAAGATGAAAGATGTCCTTTATGTACCTGGGCTCAAGAAGAACTTACTCTCCATCTTTGCATTGGATGCAAAAGGTATGGGGGTTGCATTTTTGGATGGCCAAGTCCTAATGTGGCCAAAGGGAAAGAGCATAGATGATGCAGTAGTGATTGGAGAGCAAGAAGGAGGTTTGTATAAATTGAAGGGACAACCTGAACATGCCATGGTACATGAATCCATGGAGCCAACTGAACTTTGGCATAGAAGACTTGCTCATATGCACTATAGGACACTTCCAATTGCAAGCAAGGTTGTAGAGGGTCTTCCTGAAATCAAGACCAAACATGAAGTTGTTTGCAAAGGATGTGCAAAAGGTAAGAACATTAAGAAGGCTTTCCCAAGCAGTGAAAGCAAGGCAAAATACATCCTGGAAATCATCCACTCAGATGTATGTGGTCCTATGTCATCCAGTTCTCTGAGTGGGTATGTTTACTATGTCTCATTTATTGATGACTTCTCCAGGAAGAATTGGGTATACTTCTTGAAGAACAAAGATGAGGTGTTTGATAAATTCAAGGAATTCAAAACCTTGATGGAGAATCAAACTGACAAGAAGATCAAAACATTCAGATGCGACAATGGTGGAGAATTCACCTCAGGTGACTTCAAGAAGCTTTGTAGTGATTCAGGGATTAAGAGGGAGTTGAATGCTCCTTATAATCCTCAACAGAATGGAGTTGCAGAAAGGAAGAATAGAACAATCATGGAAGCAGCAAAGGAAATGCTACATGACCAGGATCTACCTATGCATCTATGGGCAAAAGTAGCTAGAACAGCTGTATATGTGCAGAATAGAACACCCCACAAGATATTGGATAACAAGACACCAGAAGAGGTCTTTTCTGGTAAGAAACCTGAAGTCAACCATCTCAGAATATTTGGTTGTCCAGTATACACTAATGTCCCAAAGGAAAAGAGGACTAAACTAGATCCTTCAGGAAAGAAGGGTAGCTTTGTGGGTTACAGTGAAAGCTCGAAGGCTTATAGAATATACTTTCCAGGGTTCAAGAAGATTGATGTCAGCAGGGATGTAACATTTGATGAAAACTCAGCATTCATCAAATCAAGGAAGGAACCTATCGAAGTTTATGAAGAACCTAAGGAAACTAGATTTCAAGACACTACCATGACTGAAGCAATTTCAGAAGTTGTTCGTGAGTTTGAAGATCCGCAAGAACCTGTAGATCCACCCCATGAGGATAACTCTCACAAGAGGAAACCTGCATGGGCTAGAGAGCTCATTCAAGATGCAGAAAGATTTGGCATTCTAGAAGAAGAACACAGAGCAAAGAAGGGAACTAGATCACATACCAACTATGTTTATTTACTCTGTGACAGTATGAACAAAGAGCCTTCCAGTTATGAGAAGCAGTGGAAAAGAAAGAATGGAAGGATGCCATGGTTGAGGAATACCAATCAATAATGAAGAATGATGTTTGGGATGTTGTACCAAGACCTAAAGAGAAATCTGTTGTGACTTCTAAATGGATCTACAAAATCAAGCATGCTGCAGATGGCAGTGTAGAGAAATACAAAGCAGGATTCGTAGCTCGTGGCTTCTCTCAGAAAGAGGGAATAGATTATGAAGAAACTTTTGCACCTGTAGCCAGGTATACTTCCATCAGAACAGTACTTGCCCTGGCTGTAGCGATGAAATGGAAAATACACTAGATGGATGTCAAGATTGCTTTCTTGAATGGTGTAGTTGAAGAGGAAGTATATGTGGAGCAGCCACTCGGTTTCGAAATACATGATAGAGAGTCATATGTGTGAAGATTGAAGAAAGCCTTTTATGGCTTGAAGCAAGCTCCCAGAACTTGGTATGGCAGGATGGACAGTTTCCTATCTAGTTTGGGCTTTACCAAGAGTAAAGCGGATTCCAACCTTTAATACAAGGTTGAGGAAGGGAATCCTGTGATTCTACTCCTGTATGTGGATGACTTATTTGTAATAGGAGATGACAGATTGATTGCAGATACAAAGAGGAAGCTTGCTGCTGAGTTCGATATGAAAGATTTGGGAATGATGCATTATTTCCTAGGTATGGAGGTGCGGCAGAGTACAGGTGGGATCTTCCTTGGTCAAGGGAAGTACACAGTAGATATCCTGAAGAGATTCGGGATGATGGATTGCAAGGCCATGACCACACCTATGGCATCGAATCTAAAGCTTCTATGTGATGCTTCATCGGAGCCGGTTGATGTATTTATGTATCATCAGATGATTGGTTCCTTGATGTACCTGACGAACACGAGACCAGATATTTGCTTTGCGGTGAACACATTGAGTCAGTTCCTGATAGATCCAAGGAGTGTTCATCTGGTTGCTGTAAAGCATGTTCTGAGGTACCTGAAGGGTACAGTGGATTATGTGCTCAAGTATGAAGCGAATCAAAAGTTTAACATACAGGGTTATGTTGATTCAGATTGGGATGGCAGTGCTGCAGATAGGAAGAGCACATCTAGGTGCTGCTTCAGTATGGGATCAGGTGTGATCTCTTGGTTTAGTAGGAAGCAATCCTATGTAGCACTGAGTACAGCTAAGGCAGAGTATGTTGCAGCCTATTCAGCTAGTTGTGAGGCAGTATGGCTACGGAAGCTACTATATGAATTATTTGATCTCTCGTTGGATGCTACTGGTATCTTCTGTGATAACTAGAGTTGTGTGAAGCTGTCCGAGAACCCAGTGTTTCATGACAGGTCGAAACACATAGAAATCAAATATCACTATATCATAGATATAGTGCAAAGAGGAGCTGTGAAGCTCCTGTATGTTGTGACGGACGAGCAGATTGCAGATGTGCTGACGAAGCCACTAGCCAGGGTGAAGTTCGAGTACTTCAGAGAGAGGCTTGGTGTTCTTCAGATTGATGACACTTCGAGGAAGAAGTGATGGACACATTTGCTGAAGCCATTCCAATCATGTTGGAAGGAGGATCCTTCACATAGCTGTGGATGTAAGCGCTGGATGATGAGTATTAGGATGATGTTCTGGTTTCTACTTTGTATGATCAGTTGGATCATTTTTATATGTATGTATGTATGCATCATGTTGGATGCTGGATATGATCAGTTGGATCATTTATATGTATATGTACACATCATGTTGGATGCTAGATATGATCAGTTGGATCATTTATATGTATGTACACATCATGTTGGATGCTTGGACCATGTATCTGTATATGTATCAGGTGGATACATTGTATGATCAGGTAGATCATGTATGTTGATATGTATCATGTATGATCAGGTGGATCATGTATTTGTATTTGTATCATGTGGATGCATTGTATGATCAGGTGGATCATGTATGATGATATGTATTAGGTAGATACTTGGCATGCATCAGGTAGATACATTGTATGATCAGGATGATCATGGATGACGAGCTTCAGGATGTTGCTCCAGATGACATGCAGTAGGATGTTGCAGTGATGATGATCAGGATGATCATGTGTACATCAGGATGATGTATGGTGAGTATCAGGTTGATACTCTATGGCCGTGGAACAGGTTGTGCAGATAAGCATGTAATTTGTGCCCTGGGAGATTTGCAGATAGTCTTTCGAGGTTTTGCCTACGACATGTAATTTGTACCCTGGGATATCTGGCAAATGCTCTTTCAAGGTTTTGCTTGGGAGGACATATAATTTGTGCCCTAGGAGATCTGTAGATAGTCTTTCGAGGTTTTTCCTATGGCATGTAATTTGTGCCCTGGGATATCTGGCAGATGCTCTTTCGAGGTTTTGTCCTATGGCATGTAATTTGTGCCCTAGGAGATCCGATAGGTTGAGCCGTGTGCTCGTAATCAGTCCTAGGATGCTCTTTCGAGGTTTTTCCATGACCACATGTAATTTGTGCCCTGGGAGATCCGATAGGTTGAGCCTTGTGCTCATACTTGTTCGGATATCCACATCATCTTTTTCAGGATCTTGCATGCAATTAGGGTTTGCATGCAAATTCTAGGGTTTGCATGCACTTTGCATGCATCCCAGTCACCAGGTTGATGCCTCCAGCACCTTAGCCACCTCTTTCTAGCACTCGGGAGCCAATTACTTCAGTTCTTTAGCCCTCCTAGTCTGAAAGGCGCCCACTTCTCACCTACTACCAGAGAAGGGTGCACTTTCTCACCTACCACTGCAGTTCCACTTCAGTTACATTCAGTTAGCTCCGATTCTCCCTGATTTGAGGCTAGTTTCACTCCCGACTGACTGTTTCACTTCCGTTGGACCTCCAGATTGACTAGATGACTTGTTCTGACTTCAGTTAGCCTCCCATGCGCCCCCCACTAAGCCTCCTTCCCTTAATCAGTGCTACACACTTCAGTTACACTTGTTACACTTAGTTAGACTCAGATTGACACCTGGATGACTGGTTCTTGTGCATTGATGAGCACCACCGATTGATGATGAGGACTCCTAGTTGGAGTCAAGCTACTCCATTCGGTGATTCGAATGTCCTACTTAGTCAATTTGAATTGCTCACTCATAGTGACAGTTTGTATTGTAATTCATTCACCCTTTCTGGGATATTGAGCACTGCTGCATGTTTTGCACAGTTTTGCACCATATTTTCTATGTTCATCTGTTGTGATTGATTTACTTGTTCATTAGATCTACTGTGACTAATTTCACATGGTATCAGAGCATGTTGAGAGTATTGTTTGTCTCCATTCTTGAGAGTTTTTTGTAGGTTATTACCAAGATTTCGAGTGCAACAGTTTCTGCATTTTTGTAGTAATAGCAATTGCAGTTATTCTATATTGTTTTTGCAGGTCTTCTACAACTTCAATGAATTCGGAAGAAATTACTCCTCTTTCTCCATTCAATTATGATGAATGGAAACCAAGAATGATAGCATATTTGAAGAGCCATGATCTCTTTGATTGTTATTTTGAAAGAGAGTTCGAATCCTCTAAAGAGAATATTGACTGGTTGAATAAAGGTGACATGCACTTTGGAGCAATGATGCTTTCTTTCCCTAAACACCTGAGATTTCATTTCCAATACCATGATGGTGTTGAAACTCCAAGAGAGTTATGGACTCCAAAAGAGTTATGGGCTCACCTGGATGAAAAATTTGGCAGAAAGAATGAAGGACTTGGTCCTAACCCATTCGAAAGCAAGCAAAGTGATGCATTCGCTCCTCTTGATGGTATCTCAGATCATGAACCAGTATCATCTCATATTGAAGTTGTTGACAAAGAACTTACAGATTCTCCACTCATGCTCAAACCTTCTTCTCTTTATGTGCCAGCTCACACTCTAGATATTGCAGAAGGTCCTAAATCCTCTCTTGCACCAAAGTCTGTTGGTTTGCATCATGATCACATGATTCTTTCGGAGGTCAAAACAGCTATTGAAGGTAATGCATTCACTCCTCTCCAGCTATCTCCTCTTTTATACTACTATATGATCATAATTCCATGCTTTCAGAAGGTCATTAAAGAATATGGCCATTGCCATTCGCTTGGGAAGATTTCTCATGCATCTACTGGTTTTGATCTCACCTCTCATGGTTCAAAGGAGATCTCAAGAAACCATGATTCAAGTCTTGTATCTAGATTAGGTTCTAAGCAATTATTGCTTGGGAAAATTTCTCATGCATATGATAGTTTTGATCTCACCCTTGCTGGTTCAAAGGAGATCTCAAGAAACAGTTTTTTAAGTCTTAAATCTGATTTTGATTTCAAGCAAACATGTAATAGTTCTTTTTGGCATAATCTCACCCATGGTGGTTCGAAGGAGAAGACAAAAGACTATATGCACATTCAAAAATTTGATCCTACCTCAGCTGATTCAAATCACAGGTTCAAGGATCATTCTCATACTGTTGGATTTGTTCTCATCACATTCGAACTGAAGAGCAAGTACAAACACATGCTTTTTGAGCATGATCCACTTCTTCCCAAGAAGAAGATACCTCCAGACATATGACCAAGCATCACACCTGCTTGAGTTTGGAGCATTTATTATTGTGTGTGACCTACAGTTTATTTTGAGGGGGGGTATTTTTCCCATGAGGTTTTCTCCATTTCCTCGATTTATGGACGGTTCTTTATTATTATCATTCATTATGGCAGGGACAAGATTTCTTTTCTGCAGGTGTTCTACATGAAGATTGAGTGAATTACTCACCAATATATTTCAGCAACGGCATGCAAAATCTCATGTGCATTCGCTCATGTGCATGCAAGGCTGAAAACATAATGTTTGTTTGTGTGTGATTTGCAGGTTTCTTACTTCCTCCATGTGCATTTGCTAATGCAAAGATGGAGACTTCTTCTTCAAAAAATATTCTTACTCCATTCAACTATGATGAATGGAAACCAAAGATGATTGCATTCTTGAAGAGACAATGTCTTTTTGATATGTGCATTGGTAATACAAGAGATTTTGATTCCGATGAAGAGGAGAATGATTGGCTCAATGATTGTGATAGAGCCTTTGGAGCAATGTGTCTTGCTATGTCTCGTTGTATGCGCTACCTCAGTAATACTGCTAAAAATCCAAGTGATCTATGGGTCCAACTTGACAGAGAATTTGGAAAGCAGGAAGAAGAGGATCATGCTAGCCTTTTGGAGAACAAGCCCAGTGAGATCTCCTTATGTGTTCTTTCCGATCATGTGTTGGCCTCAACAATTGTTCAAGATGAAGAAGAAACTGTAGATTCAAAACTCACTCTCTCAAAGTCTTCTATTTCGAATTCTGAGCAAGATAAACCAGCTCATACTCTAGATTCCGAAGAGGTTCTTGAATCCTCTCTTTCACATGAGTTTGCCGGCATGCAGAATAATGATCTACTTGAAGTTTTGGAGGTAAAATCTGATTTTGGAGGTGAAGCATTCGCCCTCCTTGATTACATGCCTCCTATAGACTTATGTTCTATCATTTGCAAAGTTTCTCATATTTTTAATGAAGATGAAGAGCACTACCATTCGCTTGAGTTCAATTCTCATGCACTTTTTGCTGATTTTGGTTTTGATCTCACCCTTGTTGGTTCAAAGGAGATCTCAAGAAACCATTCATCTATTTTTGGAGCTGATTTAACTTCTATTGATAAGAAGTTCAAGTTTCAAGATCTATTTGATCCAGTTGGAGCTATTCCTACGTCACTTGGTTCGAATCACAGGTTCCAGGATCATCCTCATATTTTCAGATTTGTTCTCACCTTTTTCGGTATGAAGAGCAAGTTCATAAAGTCTCCACATTCGCTTGCATCCACTGATGGAGAATTCAAGCACATGTTTTTGGAGCATAATCCATTTACTACCAAGAGTAAGATACCTCCAGACATATCTATTTGAGTTTGGAGCAGTTAAATCTTTTGGTGTGTTACAGTTCATTTTGAGGGGGGGTATTTTTCCCATGAGGTTTTCCCCATTTCCTCGATTTATTTACTGTTATTAGTTTGGATTATTATTGTATTGGGGTGACCTTTGGTCTTAGTTACCAGGGCCCCACATTATTTTTTTGCACATCATAGTCTAGCTTGAGGGGGGGTGTTCGGATATCCACATCATCTTTTTCAGGATCTTGCATGCAATTAGGGTTTGCATGCACTTTGCATGCATCCCAGTCACCAGGTTGATGCCTCCAGCACCTTAGCCACCTCTTTCTAGCACCTGGGAGCCACTTACTTCAGTTATTTAGCCCTCCTAGTCTGAAAGGCGCCCACTTCTCACCTACTGCCAGAGAAGGGCGCACTTTCTCACCTACCACTGCAGTTCCACTTCAGTTACATTCAGTTAGCTCCGATTCTCCCTGATTTGAGGCTAGTTTCACTCCCGACTGACTGTTTCACTTCCGTTGGACCTCCAGATTGACTAGATGACTTGTTCTGACTTCAATTAGCCTCCCATGTGCCCCCCACTAAGCCTCCTTCCCTTAATCAGTGCTACACACTTCAGTTACACTTGTTACACTCAGTTAGACTCGGATTGACACCTGGATGACTGGTTCTTATGCATTGATGAGCACCACCAATTGATGATGAGGACTCCTAGTTGGATTCAAGCTACTCCATTCAGTGATTCGAATGGCCTACTTAGTCAATTCGAATTGCTCACTCATAGTGACATTTTGTATTATAATTCATTCACCCTTTCTAGGATATTGAGCACTGCTACATGTTTTGCACAGTTTTGCACCATATTTTCTATGTTCATCTATTGTGATTGATTTACTTGTTCAATAGATCTGCTGTGACTAATTTTACAATAATCAGTCCTGGGATGCTCTTTCGAGGTTTTGTGGTGACCACATGTAATTTGTGCCCTAGCAGATCTGATAGGTTGAGTCTTGTGCTCGTAATCAGTCCTGGGATTCTCTTTCGAGGTTTTGTGGTGGGGTCACATGTAATAAGTCCTGGAGATATGGACAGGATGAAAAAGGCCTCAGATGCTCTTCAGGGTTCTTGCTAGTTAAGAGACTCTTTTAAGGTTTTGTGACGCACATAATAAGTCCCGAGATTTCCACCATATGGCCAGTGATGACGAAGACTTGCAGGTAGTGTACCTACATCCAGTATGAAAAAGGACTGGCTCTGTAGAAATTCCTATGATGAGTAGAGTCAAAGATTGGTTGAGATAGTAGTAGCAGTGACTATGATGATGATGATGCATCGATGCCGATGATCCCGAGAAGAAGACTTGTCTAGCAGATCTGTGTCGAGAAATACCTTCCTACTTAAGAGGGAGTATTGATATATATGTAACTTCGGAATGTATTTCATCTATGTTTATTGTACCCTTATTAGAGATGTGTTATTCCTCTATAAGGAAGAGTTGTCATGTGGATTGACAAGTGTCGCAAATGTGTGTACTTGCCGATGGGTTATTAGACCACCATGTGTGGGGTTAGCCCCGAAATATATATTATATTATGGATGTACCTAGCTAGACAAGTCGGCCCCATAAGGTCACTGGGAAAACAGGTTAGTATAAATAGAGATCAGGAGATCTCGATTTAGATCATTCTGAAAGTCCTCTCTCTCACTCAGAAAGTGGTGCACTAGTGAGGAGGAGGATCATCTGCTTCTAGGAGACTATCTCAAGTGTATTTTCATTGTACTTTGGTTGAGCCATTGCTCTCTCTATCTCTGAGGAAGTTGTGGGGTTTTTCACCTTAGGGTTTTCCCCACAGAAACTCTGTGTCTCTTGTCTCTCATGCTTTTGATTCTTGTGATGCTTGTCATGCTTATTGTGATTGTTATGCATTGATATACTGTATATGTTATTCTCTCAGTGAAGATCCTAGAGTATTGTGAATTAATGCTCAAAATTTAACAATATCAGGGAGGCAGGATGGGGTAATGACAAGAGATTGTAGTATCTTCTCGGGTTGGTGCCTGACTATAGAAAGTCGATGCTTGCATAGAGGATTTGTGTCCTCCCGAGTTGGAGCCTATAATCAGCAAGTTGGAGGTTTCACAGAGGATTGGTGTCGTCATAGGTTGGTTCCTATAATCAACAAGTTTGTGCGTGCATGTGGGATTGGTGCCACAATCATATTGGTTTATGAGTGATATGGTACTCACATCATTGGAGATTGGTGTCTCCCATCTATCTATGTAATCAAATTTTTTCATAAATATATATAAAATTATTTTCCAAATACTCTATGAAAAGTTATCTTTTATTGTTGTGATTTAAGTAAAAGTTGGTGCTTAATTTTTAAAGTGAAAATTGTTTAATATACACATAACACTGATTCACCCCCCTCTCAATATCATTAATAATTCCAACATAGAGTGGTCAACATAGTTTGTAGTTTCACATAGGATTTTCAATTTTAAGTATACCAATTGTTTAGGACCAGGGATGCTCTTGTTGCTTTAGATTCACCTTCTTTCAACTGTGTGTCATTTTCTTCAAATTTGTGAAACTGGTTAACCATGAGGAGACTAGTTTAATCTTGTTCCTACTACATTGCTTGTTCTTGGAATTGTTGCAATATCTCTAAAAATGTTTCCACCAACTTTTATAATTTTTCTATTTCTTTTTCTGACTAAGATTCAACAAGGGGTCCGATGATTTGCTCTAATTTTTTTGAATAGATTATCCATGCATTTTCTTGTTCTTCTTTCATAGATTTAATATTTTTTCTATCTTCAGACCATATTTTCCCTCTTTCTTTGGAAGTGACTTTGATGGTGTCATCCAACACTTGGTATGATGCCTTGGTTGGGAAAAATAATTCTTGTGTCAATGAGGACCTTTATACTGGTGTAATTGGTAGAGAGATATGTGAAGGAGTTTTTGACTTTTTATTCTTTCTACTTTTCATGGATCTTTTATTCTTACCAGGACTTGGTGTTTCCATTGGTTGAAGTGATTTGAGCATCATCATTGTTGTTGCAAAATTGGTCAGTATGGAAATGGTCGATTCAAGGAGGGAGTTGGTAGGAACAGTAAAGGTTGTTGTAGTCGATAGGGAAGTAGTGACTGCGGGGGTAATAAAAAATTGTGAATATGTATTAAGGGTGGGCGACAATAGTGTAGTGGGAGTCACTGAAGGATTTTGGGTAGAGGTAGTTGTCAATAGAACAATCAATATGGTTGCGGTTTAGGTAGGTGTAGTGGAAATTAGATTAGCCTCAGTTGTGGTCGACAAGGGTAATGATGCGATGAGAGGAGTTGTACTAACTGATGAATGAGGCAGCAAGTCATTTGTTGGTAAAGGTATCGATACTCGTAGCTTCAAGAAGTGGGGAACTTGAAGGTTGGGATGTAGGAGGGTTTGTCAGTGAGGGAAGGGGATCCGAGAGAAAGGTTTGAACAAATGTATGATAATTGGTGTAGGGGATGGTAACAAAATTCAAAGGGGGTCACATAGTATTAAATGTGGTTGGAAGTTTTTTTCTTTGGGGTATTCTTGGCGGGGGATGTTTCTGGCAGGACATGTAACTTATCAGGAGGAGCTGATGCTTCTAAAACTAGCTTGATCTGGGTTAAAATTTGTAAATGTGGTAAGTAAGTTTGAATCATTTTAATGAACTGTTAAAAATCAATATGCTAAGACAGAAAATAGCAGCATTACATTCCATTTCACAATAATAGCATATACAGGATCACTGAAGAAACAACAAGCATAGCATAAACACAAGAGACAGAGATTTATCCTGGGAAACCCTCATGGGGTAGAAAACCCAGTAAAGCTTCCTCAATATAGATGACCAGCAATATACAAAGATGCAAACCCTGAGCATAAGCTCCTTCTTCTCCATAGCAGACCTCTCCTCCACAAGTGCGCCTTTCTCAAGTGAGTGTGTGTGTGTAATGAGGAACACACCTCCTCTATTTATACACTACTCTGATATGTATTTTACACAAGTACACGTAGGCTCGTATTTAACCAATAGGTTAAATACCCCACTACAACTAACTGGGCCGACCCCTCTAGGGTGGTCTAATAACCCTTTGACCCACATAACACATACAGGGCCGACCCCTACTAGGGAAGTCTAATAACCCGAGTTACTACATTCCGACGGAGGAATAAACATCTCCGGATATACAATAAGATCTTCACGGAGGAATGAAACATCTCCGGAATAATAAAGTACAAATATAATATTCTTTGAAGTTACAATATATCAACACTCCCCCTTAACGAGAAGGATATTATAACAACATCTGCACGAGCAAGGAGTCATCAACATCATATATGATACATCTATAAATCATTGGAAGCTTTCTTCAATTTGTCTTCATCAGTAACTCAAACAGTTACTGGTACATCAATGTCAACATCAATATCAGCATTACGATCATCAGCATCGTAATCACACGATCAGCAGCATCATCATCACACTATCAACAGCAGCACGATCAGCATCGTCATCATACGATCATCAGCATCGTCATCACACGATCATCAGCATCGTCATCACACGATCATCAGCATCGTCATCATACGATCATCAGTATCATCATCAGCATCGTCATCACACGATCATCAGCATCGTTATCAGCATCGTCATCATACGATCATCAGCATCGTCATCACACGATCATCGGCATCGTCATCGCACGATCATCAGCATCGTCATCATACGATCAGCAACATCGTCATCACACGATCAGCAGCATCGTCATCACACGATCAGCAGCATCGTCATCACAATCATATTTAAGACTATCCCTCCTGGATTTGCTGTCTAAGGATGATTAATCCAATCACAATCTCATTTAAGACTATCCCTCCTGGATTTGCTGTCTAAGGATGATTAATCCAAACACAATCATATTTAAGACTATCCCTCCTGGATTTGCTGTCTAAGGATGATTAATCCAAACACAATCATATTTAAGACTATCCCTCCTGGATTTGCTGTCTAAGGATGATTAATCCAAACACAATCATATTTAAGACTATCCCTCCTGGATTTGCTGTCTAAGGATGATTAGTCCAACCACAATTCATTTAGGACTATCCTTCCTTTCGGAATTACTGGATTTACTGTCCAAGGATGATTTAATCCACTCAATTCATTTAGGACTATCCTTCCTTTCGGAATTACTGGATTTACTGTCCAAGGATGATTTAATCCAACCACAATTCATTTAGGACTATCCTTCCTTTCGGAATTACTGGATTTACTGTCCAAGGATGATTTAATCCAACCACAATTCATTTAGGACTATCCTTCCTTTCGGAATTACTGGATTTACTGTCCAAGGATGATTTAATCCAACCACAATTCATTTAGGACTATCCTTCCTTTCGGAATTACTGGATTTACTGTCCAAGGATGATTTAATCCAACCACAATTCATTTAGGACTATCCTTCCTTTCAGAATTACTGGATTTACTGTCCAAGGATGATTTAATCCAACCACAATTCATTTAGGACTATCCTTCCTTTCGGAATTACTGGATTTACTGTCCAAGGATGATTTAATCCCCTCAAGTCCATCAAGAACTTCATTCTCGGAGACCTTACGTCTACGGCTCTCTTTAGGACTGAAAGTCCAGGGATGATCCAATCCCCTCAAGTCCATCAAGGACTTCATTCTCGGATACCTTACGTCTACGGCTCTCTTTAGGCCTGAAAGTCCAGGGATGATCCAATCCCCTCAAGTCCATCAAGGACTTCATTCTCGAAGACCTTACGTCTACGGCTCTCTTTAGGACTGAAAGTCCAGGGATGATCCAATCCCCTCAAGTCCATCAAGGACTTCATTCTCGGAGACCTTACGTCTTTGGCTCTCTTTAGGACTGAAAGTCCAGGGATGATCCAATCCCCTCAAGTCCATCAAGGACTTCATTCTCGGAGACCTTACGTCTACGGCTCTCTTTAGGACTGAAAGTCCAGGGATGATCCAATCCCCTCAACTGTCCACTAAGGACTTCATTCTCGGAGACCTTACGTCTACGGTTCTCTTTAGGACTGAAAGTCCAGGGATGATTCAATCCCCTCAACTGTCCACTAAGGACTTCATTCTCGGAGACCTTACGTCTACGGTTCTCTTTAGGACTGAAAGTCCAGGGATGATTCAATCCCCTCAACTGTCCACTATGGACTTCATTCTCGGAGACCTTACGTCTACGGTTCTCTTTAGGACTGAAAGTCCAGGGATGATTCAATCCCCTCAACTGTCCATTAAGGACTTCATTCTCGGAGACCTTACGTCTACGGTTCTCTTTAGGACTGAAAGTCCAGGGATGATCCAATCCCCTCAACTGTATTCACATCCATACAGGTACAATCATGTATCACATCAAAACATGTATTCATCACATCAAAGCATGTGTACATCAAAACATGTATACATCACTTAATCAACACATGTACACATCACATCAAAACATGTGTACATCAAAACATGTATACATCACTAATCAAAACATGTACACATCACATCAAAACATATGTACATCAAAACATGTATACATCACTAATCAAAACATGTACACATCACATCAAAACATATGTACATCAAAACATGTATACATCACTAATCAAAACATGTACACATCACATCAAAAACATATGTACATCAAAACATGTATACATCACTAATCAAAACATGTACACATCACATCAAAACATGTGTACATCAAAACATGTATACATCACTAATCAAAACATGTACACATCACATCAAAACATGTGTACATCAAAACATGTATACATCACTAATCAACATATGTACACATCACATCAAAACAAGTGTACATCACTAGCATGTATATCAAAATCAAAACATGTATACATCAAACATGTATTCTTACTAATACATCATATCAAAACATGTATACATCTAGCATGTATTCTCACCAATACATCTATCATCAAAAGCATGTATAAGTAAAGCTAAGTATTCTAAGTATAAGAGTCCTAAATCTAAATATTTCTAAGTAACTGGGTGTAGGGAACAGGTTACCTCATCAACGACCTTGTTGTTTGATGAGACAATCTCATCAGTAGTGACTATACTACTCCCCCTTTCGAGGAGGGTCCTTTTGGACTACACCAAGCTTGTCTCGGAAGTATTCAAACTTCACTCGAGACAGAGGTTTGGTTGGTAACTTCTTCACTTGACGTAGAGGCTTTGGTTAGTACAACGATAACCTAAAGCCAAACTTCTTCACAACTAGCAGAGCAAGCAGCCATATATTCCGCTTGTGCTGAGAGTCACACTAGACAGCTTCCAGCTAAACCACGAGATCATGGCTAATCCCAGACAATAACATCCTCTCGATGTGTTCTTCTTGTCTGATGCACTTCCTGCCCAAACAAAATCTGAATAGCCATCTGAAGTCATGATCTTCAAGATAGCATAGATCAAATTCTATCGTGTCCTTTATGTGCCTCATCACATACTTTGCAACTATTAGGTAAACACATCTAGTTTCCACTAGATACTAACTCAAGGTGTTCATAACAAAGCATATATCTAACCTAGTATATGTTAGATATATCAAAGACCCAATAAATTGACTGTACAGAGTTATATCCACTAACTCTGATGAGTTATCCCCTAACAGCTTCAAGCTGGAATCCATAAGAGTGGCCATTCCAACACCTCAAGTCATATTTCTCATCATACTTTCCCTGGTTGAGAAATGTTCCTTCTGAGCCTTGCCATACTTTCATTTTTCATTTCTGCAATGAATGAACTTCTGCATATCTATCTGTGCCATCTCTCGTTAGGAGGGTCTACTGAAATGAGCCTCAATATCATTCGAACTCTATGGTGAGTTCCTTCTTGCATCCATGTCATATGTGTATCTTATTCAACCTTGTAGCAAAGGTTGAGATCCACATCACCCATATTAAGCTTATCAAAATATTATCGATCCTAGGTACCTATACAGAACCTGATTCATACTTCTTCTTTAATTACACCATACTTGGAGCAAACATCTTGTCGTGATTCTCTTCCCCTTTCTAAGAGAATCTTCTAGCCATGAGCCTTCTATATTTTGTTTGATTTGTAAATCTTCTTGTTTGAACATCCACCACTTGTACGGTGTCCATGACCTTTCCTACAAATCAAAATTAAGTACATGATTAGTAATACTTCATAATCATCAAAAGATAACCCATTATGCATACAGATATCATTTACATAGTGATGCAACTATTTTGACCAATACTTTGGCACAACACTTTCCCATATCCTGTATGCATACAGTGGCTATCTAGATGCCTTCCATCTCTACCAGAACATACTATCGAGAGTGTGCACAACTCTCAGCATGTCAGCAAAGAGGTTTCATTCTAGACAAGCAACAATGGAATGTTTGTCCAAGCATATGCACATTAGTTGTATACTGTTCAATGCTCTATGAATGTTTACACTCAGCATTATATATTCTAGGAATACAAATATGCATGCAGGCAATATCATTACTATTTCAAATAGCAACTCAAATACTTATCTTTTATGTTTGTGTGGCTGCCTCCCGCTTGATCTTCTGTATGTCTTTTGAAATTCTATTCATTCTGTACCACTGTGCATGCTCAAGAGTCATCCTCATGATCTCATACACAAACATACACTCATTAGTATATTCTAAATGCTATCAAAACATTATAGTACTAAATAATCTTGAAAACGTATAGTCATGATTATAGTTAATAAACATTAGTATTCAAGATTTCAGGGAAGTCTTCTTTTACTCATGCATATCATTGATAAGAGATATAATATGCATAATCCCTTGATTACTAACTTTATGAATAAGCATAACCAATCATTCCAAGGATACTTATATAAGGGATCCTAACACAAGGTAAGATTCATGGGAAACATACCTGGATTAGTATACCTACTTGGTTATGTACAACATACCTAAACAACCTCTTCAATGATTTAGAGATCCTGAGCTAGAACCTGCATGTCTCATAGGTTAAGCATAATATAACAAAGTCATACATACCTCGTAAGTAGAACAAAGATTATGGATGAGTCTTTGTCTTCATGTTTTCATGGTCATGGAGCCTGATTTGTCTTTTGTGATGTACCTGTATCTTGTTAGCAGACAACCTCAACCTCACACAACACCATAATGCATTAGTACAATCATAAGTTTCAACACCCTAACCAATGAATATCTTCTATCATGCATTCATAATTTTGTTAAGGTGATACAACAAATCTAAAATCAAGATTGTACTAACTGTAATAACATGAAGACAAACATACCATAAACTTAATCATGAACAAATCTCAAAACATACCTCGATGAGTCATACCTGTCGAGATCGCTTGTAATCTCCTTATGTAAAGCCTTAGCCTCATCTCCCTCTGAAACAGGAACTCCTTCACTTATGCAGGTGACCAATCCATCTTCTTCTAGGAATAACCCTATCCACTTGATTTGCAAGAACTGGACCTGGAGCTGGATATGGGTTTGTCAGAGAAACCCCAAAAATTCAAACTTTGAATTTTAAACTTCCGAAAGGATAGAGATATGCGCCTTGATGAGCTGATCAAACTGATATATTCAGAATTTGAAAACTGCAAAGTTTTACTCCTTAATTTTGCCTTTGAAACTTTTGGATTCACTGGACGTGACCCTGAACTGGGGTTTGATGAAGCCCACTCTTTTGCCCCATCAAAAATTTTGATCCAAAGCTCTAAGCTTCTATTTTTCTGAGGAGCTTCCAGCCGTGGTCACAGATTTCAAAAATTTCCATTTTTACAGAAGCCCTAATTTTCCGCTTTTCTGATCAAAGTCCCGAACTAGGGTCTAATCAAGCCCGGCCTTCTGCCCAACCAAAAATTCTGATCTTGGTCTCTAAATTTCTATTTTGATGAGTAGCATCCAGCCGTGGTCTCCGATTACAAAAATTCCAACTTTCTCCAAAGCCCTAAATTCCGGAAGTCATGAATGAAGGTACCAAAAAATAATTCTGTTTTGACAGAAATATGTACCTGATTGTTTCTGGTGTAACTCTGAAATTTTGGATCCACAGGGTCTGAAAAAGTTTCCTGAGATAGCCTGACCTGTTATCTTTCCATCCTGACAGGTCTGACCTCAATTGGATTCTCTGAGAGAGAGTTATGCCAAATGTCGCAACGTGACCTGTTTTGGGAAAATACAGGAGAGCGAACTTGTACGGCGTGCCACGTGTCACTGTTTGACCTTCGGCCTCTGAAAATTTTTTCTGAGATAGCTCGGCCTGTTATCTTTCCATCCTGATAGGTCGGACCTCAATTGGATTTTCTGAGAGAGAGTTATGCCAAGTGTCGCAACGTGACCTGTTTATGGGATAATACAGGAGAGCGTACTTGTACGGAGTGCCACGTGTCACTGGTTCAACTTCGGCCTCTGAAAACGTTTTCTGAGATAGTGCAGACTGTGTACTACCTGTCACTTTTTACGAAATTTCATTTGGAGCTTCCTAGCCCAAGATATGACCTTTTTCCCAAGGTCACCTGATTTTGACTCAGATCTGGAAGAGGCAGAAACCCTATATTGTACAGATCATAAATCACAAAGTACAACGAATTAGAGGTTTTCCTTTGGACACAAGGTACCTGGAGATTTTAGCTTCGTCCTGTAACAATTTCAGATCCAAAAACGTCGCCAAAACTGATTTATAGCGAAAGTTCTACGATGACTGGTTTTTGCTATGTAAAACCCTAACCTTCAAATTGTCGTAAGTAAAGCAAGTGTCTTTAGTGCCATACCTTGTCTTCCTTCAGGTTAGCTCTGATACCATGTTAAAAATCAATATGCTAAGACAGAAAATAGCAGCATTACATTCCATTTCACAATAATAGCATATACAGGATCACTGAAGAAACAACAAGCATAGCATAAACACAAGAGACAGAGATTTATCCTGGGAAACCCTCATGGGGTAGAAAACCCAGTAAAGCTTCCTCAATATAGATGACCAGCAATATACAAAGATGCAAACCCTGAGCATAAGCTCCTTCTTCTCCATAGCAGACCTCTCCTCCACAAGTGCGCCTTTCTCAAGTGAGTGTGTGTGTGTAATGAGGAACACACCTCCTCTATTTATACACTACTCTGATATGTATTTTACACAAGTACACGTAGGCTCGTATTTAACCAATAGGTTAAATACCCCACTACAACTAACTGGGCCGACCCCTCTAGGGTGGTCTAATAACCCTTTGACCCACATAACACATACAGGGCCGACCCCTACTAGGGAAGTCTAATAACCCGAGTTACTACATTCCGACGGAGGAATAAACATCTCCGGATATACAATAAGATCTTCACGGAGGAATGAAACATCTCCGGAATAATAAAGTACAAATATAATATTCTTTGAAGTTACAATATATCAACATGAACTGTGATATTTTAGGTGACATACCTTCTTTAAGATATATAGGTGGTAAAGTCTGTAGTTTTTCCTATTCGACTTAGGTCAAAGAGGGTGGTGGAGACTCATCGGATTCTTCAATAGGATTTTCTTCATGCAACTTTTTGGTAATCTTAATTTTCTTTGGTGGTGGGGGAAATGCTACAGTGGATGGATTCGAGGCGGAAAACAATTTAGGTTTCTTTTGTCCATACTATTTTTGGATCTGTAGATCTATTGTGACATTGTTTTAGATGGATTATTTTATGACCTATTTGGCCCACCCCTTAATCTCCTCAAGGTCATGTTCTGTTGTTTCCAAGAGAATTTGTTTTATTTTATTTTCTTACTGCCTGGTATCTTTGCCTCTAATGTCCTGCTAATATGTAAGAATTTGTTGGGTGACTTCTTCTACTTTTTATTTTAGTCGAGGCTCTTCAAAACCAGGTTGACTCTATCTTTGTATAGGGTTTCTTTTTCGTCCTCGCTAGTCATTTCTCTAGTTGATTTGGTGATAAGTTGGCTAGTATGACCTCCAACAAGTACAATTTCCAATTAGTTGTTGACTTGATCATCTGGCCTAGAAGTTGTGATGTAAAGAGCTATTTCTTTCTGCTCTTCTATTTCTCCATTGGTTAGTGATTTTACTAACTTCCACTACTAAGGATAACCTATGGTTGGCATAAGATATATAGAGTTTGATTGCTTGGGTAGATCAATGAACAGTTCTTGGAAATTGGGTTAGTAATCAAGTTCTAATGATTGTAGAGTTGCTTGACCCTGCATGTACCATGTTTTGGTATGGTCAATACAAAGTTAAATATTTTCCTTAGGAGGAAGATTGCATTGGAAATTTTTAGTACCCTCCATCGAGCACACTTCTTCCTGATGACTTGGGACCAGTTTTCTAAGTAGACTTTTGATTTTTTGGCCTGTGCGCTCCCTTTTGGTGAAAATATATTGAACTTGTTCATCAATGGTGGTCTTGTATTGGTGAACTCTGCTTCACCTACTAGAATTATTTTTTCCATTATTATCCATATTATCAATGACAGGATTTAGACTACTTGATTCGACTCCTAGAATTTTACACAATTATTTTTAACTATTTGTGCGACCTGTTTCACCTAATCAAAATTTTTTGCATCATATACAATATGTTTGACTACTTCTAACATATCAATATTCAAGTCAAATCCCTAACTCGATATTGTGAGACATAGGGAGACTATCACAATCGCCCATTTGACATCCTCATACAGGACTTTGCTAATGATTAGACCCCTTGAGCTCTTTCCTTGCTCCATGTCAGTGAATTTTTTTACCAACTCCAGTAGGTTGGTCATCGTTGGAATAGGTGCTCCTTTGCTTAACAAACCTATGATTTGAGAAATAGGGGAGTAAGTGATAAGCATGGGTTCACCAATCCAAAAATTACCATCATGATATTGAATTATGTTGAAATTTACAATTATTTCTTTGAGGTCTCCGAAGGAATGCATCAACGACACTCCTAGGTATCCCCTAATCTTCATGGTTACTAGCTTATTGGATGGTTACCTCCATTGAGAACCCTCAATTAATCATGCTTTAAATTTTCCATATTGCTTTGCCCAATTTTGTTCATTAGTTTTTTCCTTTTTAATTCTATGTATTCAGGCTTCCAACGAGGTCATGGCGACTTATTCCAAGATGACTCTTCATTTTTCCTCTATTACTTTCACTCTAGTTGCTATTTTGTTCTTCGTGGGTGCCATTGTTTTTTTCTTGTAGCCAACAATAGAGGTCTCAACCGCAAACTCTATAATTTTCATAATGGAATGTGCTCCTTCCATTTTTTTGCAAAAATTAAGCCATGAGTCTTCATGCTCCAATTTATTTATAGGTGCAAAATTTGGCATGTATTCAATGTGGTTTGGTGAATGCATTAATGGTGATTTTGGTGGTGGACATATATTTCACACGCTTGATGAAAATTGCGAGGAAAGTTTCACTCATGAACCCATCAGCTCACTTGATGGTCTATGCTTGCAATCATGTTCTCATCGGATCCTAGGTTCTCATTTGGTGTGTGTTGGTCATTGAGGAGATGACTTGCTTGGTATGACCTCTTCTCTCTTTATATGTAACTTAGGTGTCAATTTTCTTGTATTTGTCTTTTTTCTATTGGGTTTAAAGGATGGTATGCCCTGATTGGCTGCATTTTATCATTCTAGTACTTGTCCTATTCTATCTAGAAAACCATCATATGATCTTATGTGCACCTATCTTGCCAAAATGCATGTCTTAGATGTTAAAGTTACAACATCATCATTCATTCCCGAAGTCAATCTTGTGTGTCAATATTTATCCTCGTGTGTCAAAGTAGTGCCTTATAGGAGCCGGAGTTGAACTTAGGAAACTTGGATAAGAATCTTGAGTTGGACTCAAGAATGAATAAGCCTCATGTGTTGAGTTTAGTGCTTTGTATGTCAAAATGATGGTGATGTACAGTCTTGTTTGTGAAGACTAAGGTCTTCTATGTCAAGACGGATCCTCATGTGTTGAGGTAATGATTTACATGTCAAAGCATGGATGGTATGCGATGTACTACTAACCATGATTGAGCTATTAAGTATACTCTAGAGACTGGCCAACTCTAGAGTGAATTACTTTAGCATATAACCACTTGGAATGAAAGTAGAACAAGATGATCACATCATTGGAAAAATCTCCTTAGTATATTTGATATGATAGATAAATTAAAGTTGACACATGCAAATAAGAGAAGAGATAAAGATAAGATGTGATTAGATAAGAGAGAACTCGATTTTCTAACATCAGTTATGATAAAGACTTCAGTTAAATAAGAGAGAACTCAAATTGTTAAACTTCAGTGATGTTAACAAGAAAGACTTCAGTTAATTAAAGGAGAATTCAAATTGTTCACTTCAATGATGTTATCAAGAAGGAATTTAGTTAAAAGAGTTAACTAAGTGTTAACAAAGAAGATCCAATTAACTAAAGTGTTTTGCAAGTAAACACTTGAGTTAAACTAACAGAAAACACTTAAGCTGAACTATAATACATCACTTGAGTTACGACACTTGAGTTATGACATTCACATGATGACACTTGAGTTAGCTAGCTAACTAAGTGATATAACATCCAGATGAAGGGTGTGTTCATCATGAAGTCAGAAGATAAAAATAGAAGCCAAAACATGATAAGTATGTATATATATGTAATGTAAGATTGATGAATTCAATGTGAGAGTGGATTCTCTTCTCTTGAAGGAAATTCACATTCATTGTGCATGTGACCAAAATCAAAGAATTGATTTTGTGTAGGATATTATCCTAAGTTCTATTCTTCCATATTCTCTCTTGCTCTGTGATTGCACCAGATATAATTGGTATTTCTCTCTAATAATGCACCAGGGGTGCTTGGTGTAATATGCTCATTGTAAAGACATTATCTGCTATCTATCGATATTCTAAGGAATATTTTGTTGGGTTTTTCTCCCTCAAGTACTAGAGGGTTTCCCTAGTGTAAATACTTTGTCTCATGTGAATGCTTATGCTTTTTATTATTCATTGATTTCAAGTACTACTATAATTCTGCATTAAGATAAAAAATTAACATTATATTCCTATTTATATGTGTTCTATAGTTAGTTATATAATAGTAATTTAGTTAATTTCCTAATTCTATGCAAACCCAGGGACACGACATTCAACTAGTAATGATACAGTCACTAGTTGGCATTGTTCCTCTTTCACAGTCGATAATGTTTTTTCCATGCTCCATTCACGACCTTTTTGAAGAATCAACCTTGTAGTGTTTTTAATCCGACTGAACCATTATTGTTAATTTCCTCAACAATATAAGGTCCCAACCAACCAGTTTCCATCTTTTTTTGTTTTCCTTTTATTCAACTATTGTATAGAAGTACTATGTCACTGACTAAGATATCCTTCCTTTTAATATTTTTGTCATGCCATGCTTTTTTCTATAATTTTTGAACTTCTTGATGATGGATGGCAATAATTTTATGTTCTTCTAACTTCTGCAGATCAAACACTTTGTCTTGTGTAGCTTGAACAGTGTCTACGTGCAATAATTGAGCAAGGACTAGAGCTTGTTTCTTGAAGTGTAGAGGGATGATAGTTTCTTGAATGGTGTCTAATCCGTCGATTTCTTGTATGTTGTTCTGTATTCCCAGAGGATTGCAAGTATTTTATCATCCTAGTCTTCTTTGTCAATACTGCATATTTTTGTTAGGATTTTTGTCAATGTTTTGTTAAATGACTCGACTACTCCATTCGACTGTGGATGAGAGGATGAAATTTTATGATGATTGAGCATGGATTCTTTGAGTAATACATCAATGGTATTATTGATTAAATGTGTTCCTTGATCGTTGATTAAAGATAGTGGGTATCCAAATCTTGTAATTATGTTTTCATATGTAAATATGGAAACAACTTCGCTAGTACAAACTTCGACTGGTTTGGCTTCATCCCACTTAGTTACATATTCAATTGTGGCGATAATATACCATGCACTCATTCGATGACTAGTGGTTAGGAAGGGGCTGATGAAGTCGATTGCTCGGATTTCAAATGTAAGACTAGGGTTGACAGTGTAAAATATCTATCACAGCAGGATCTAGCTACTATATATTACCTCACAGTTGAAATAAATAGCTTACTATGCAAGATATATGTGAAAAAATAATTATGGAATATAAATTATCAAAAACTAGTCACAAATGATAAAAAACCAATAGATAAATGATCAAAAACCAGAAACATAAATGATCAAATATCAGAGTTTATTAACTGTCCAACCCAACAATGATTTTGGATCCTCCTTATATAACAATAGGAATAATTTGTTTTCCTTTGGAGGTTATACAAGTGTCTATCTTATATTGGACCTCAATCCCCCTAGGTTGACCAAAAGGCTCCCAAATTATCCCAAATAGTTATGAAATGGTCATGTGAACATTGGGTGAGCATGGTAAGTCATAAATGAAGGTCACACATGTGGTGGATAAGATTGGGTGGAGTTAGGTATCCAAGTATAGGCCCAAACAGTGAAGAATGTAGAAAAATGACTAGGTACAATGCATGGGCGCCTCAAGTCGAAGACAGTTTCCTTAAAACATGGAAAAAGGGTCCATTAGGCCAAATAGTGGTAATAAATGCTGGTGGTGGTCATAATTAGGGAACCAATAGCTATATTTAACTTATTTTGGCCCATACTTTGGTGGATAAGCCATCATTTTCCCTAACTAACTTCTAATAACCTTCTAACAACCTTGGATTCTAATTATTAACTTGTTTTGGACCAATTAATAAAAAATGTGATGTATGAATAAGGTACTAAGGTTTAATAATGTTCTAACACCCCCCATAAGGTAGAATTGTGTAGATAATAAAAAAGAAGGCCTTGGAAACTAAGACTCAAGTCACCTTTTACAACAACAATTTTTATTTGTCCATGTAACCAAGGTAAGGAGGAAAACCACATGGGAAATAAAACCTCCCATAAAAAATGGACATGTGGCATATTTGGAAAATACACCAATATTCACCATGCATCACTCACCCCAAGGAGTGATCTAAGGTAAGTGAAGGTCTTCTTAGTGAAACTCTTGGTGAATACATCAACAGTTTTCTCAGCAGAAGGGAAATACTACAATGCAATGATCTGGTCATGTACCAAGCCTTGAATGTAGTGCATGCGAATCTCTATGTGCTTGGTCCTTTGTCTTTGTAGTGGATCAGTGGATATCTTTATTTTTCTTTGATTATCACACAAAATGACTGTGGGCGAATCAAACACAAATTCAAACTCTCCAAGAATGCCTTGCAACCACACACATTGTGTAGTTGCATTCATTGCTCCCCTATATTCGGCCTCGACTGAAGATAAGGATATGGTGTGCTGATTCTTGCTTGAACAAAAAATGTGACCATTTGAAAGCATAAACACATAACCAAAAGTAGACTTCCAATCATAACTATCACTAGCCCAATCAGAATCAGTAAAACCAACTAGTAGAAGAGATGAACTAGCTACATAGTGGATTCCAAAATGTTTGGTACCTTGTATATAAAGCAGGATCCTCTTGGATTCCTTCCAATGGACCTCATGAGGCTCTTGCATGTTCCTTGAAACATTCCCAACAACATAAGACAAATCTAGTTGAGAGTGAGTGAGATACAACAAGCTCCCAACTAGTTGTCTATACAGTGAGCTGTCAACTAGTAGTGAAGAACCCCAATTAGTGAGCTTAACTCCATAAAGGAATGGGAATTTTGCATACTTACATTCAGCCATTTCAAACTTATGCAGCGTATATGAAGCATATATTGATTGAGAAACTGAGGTCCCATCCACAGTTTGATCAATTTCCAAACCCAAAAATTGTTTCAACAATCCTAGATCAGTCATGGTAAATGCACTGTGCAATGAAACCTTAATTGAGCCCAATTATTTGTTGCAGCTACGAGTGATAAAAATATCATCAAAATACACTACAATAATCAATATCAGGTCACCAAGATGCTGCATATATACATTAGGATCAGACTTACATCTCTCAAAGCTTTGTGACAGCAGAAAATTTTCCATCTTGGCATACCAAGCTCTAGGAGCTTGCTTGAGACCATAGAGAGACTTATTCAACCTGAAAAAAAGTGTATAATATGCAATGAAGCCTTCATGCTGCTTCATATATATCTCCCCATCAATATCCCCATAAATAAATGCACTCTTCACATCCATGTGATGAACCTCCCATCACTTGGAAGCAACAATGGACAAAACTAGCCTGATTGAATCCATCTTTTCCACCGGTGCAAATGTCTCTGTATAGTCCACTCCATGGACTTTAGAGAATCTCTTAGACACCAAAATTTACTTATACTTCATATCAGAGACATAATATTCCATCTTGGTTCTATAAACCCATTTACATTGCACTAGTTTCCTCTTGGGAGGAAGAGGGACCAAATCCCATGTTTCATTGTCATGGAGGGAGTTCATCTCTTCTTGCATGGTTGTTTTCCATATTGGGTATTTTGAAGCTTTTGAATATGATCGAGGATCAGATCCAACCATAAGAAAAAATATACAAGGAATATTTGGATCACAATATGCAAAAGCATTGTGAAACTGAGATCTAGTTTTCCTAGGATCTTGAGGATCTTCTGCAAGCTTACCAGCATCTTGTATGGTTTTCTCAGCCCACTTGGGACTTTAGGGAGGGTCTTGATATGAATAAATATCATCATATACATCTCTTCCATATCAGAATCATAAAAATCAAAGAAATAACCATCACTTACATCATCTCCAAGCAGGGGGTTTGAGCATTCCCCATCACCTTGTTCTGTAGCATGCATGGGATCTTCTTCTTCGAATTTGACACTTATTTAAATGAATGTTTTGTGAGATGAATGATCAAATATATTGAATCCATTTTCATATTCTTCATATCCAACCATGGTATACTCCTTTCTTTGGGGCTGCAATTCCTTTCTCTTCTCTGGAGGACTCCTAGCTGAAGCCCTTGAGCCAAACACCCTAAAATGAGAAACATTGGGCTTGTGGCCTATCCAAGCCTCAAATGGAGTCATTCCTTCCAAGGATTTGTTTGGTGCTCTTTTTTGAACATATGCAGCAAAATTTATAGCTTCAACCCATATCTTAGGAGACAAATACTTAGCCTCCATCATGCATGTGGTCATCTCCTTTAGTGCTCTATTCTTGCGCTCTGCAACACCATTTTGCTAAGGTGTGTAAGGCAAAAAATGTTGCATTTCGATGCCATGTTCTTCACAAAGTTGTTTCATTTCCTTATTGACATACTCCGTTCCATTATTAGTCCTCAATACCTTCATATTCCTCCCACTAAATTTCTCCACAGAGTTTTTGAAAACTTTGAAACATTGGAAAACTTTAGACTTTTGCTTGAGAAAATACAACCAACAATACCTTAAGAAATCATCAATGAAGGTAAGCACATACTTTGAGATTCCATAGGAGGGAGTGGGAAGAGGACCAATCATATATGAATGCACTAAACCAAGAGGTTCAACGGCTCTCCTTTCCTTCCCTTACTCAAACTTTCTCTCAGCATGCTTCCCAACAATGCACCCTCTGCAAGTGCCATTGGAAAATATGATTGTTGGAAGCCCTTCAACCATATCTTCTTTGCTCAAAGCTTGATGATATCTGTAGTTGAGGTGTCCAAACCTCTCATGCCATAGCTTTCCGACTTCATTACAATGTGACAGACATGCATTTGGAGAAGAGTACCAAGAAAATGAGAGAACTTGTACATTCTCGAATCATGGTATGCAACACCCACTGCTACAACTTTACCAGTTGAAACTTCTGAGATCTCCACATCATCCTGAGTGAATATCACTCTCTTGTCCGAACCAGTGTGGTTCATTTGTTACACAAAGAGTAAGTTTGTTGCAAGATCATTCACATACAGTACATTACTGAAGTACCCATTTTCTAGTGCAATTTTCCCAATGCCTTTAGCAGGGATTTCCGAGTCATCTCCCATGAGAATGGAAGAACCACTTGTTGGCCTGATTTTATGAATCAGAGCCAATAAAGAGGTTTTATCCACACAATCAACTTAAAGAAGCGTCCGGTGTGTTTGGATTAACAAGACCTCGCAGGTTATGGTCCTGCTACAAGCTAGTTTGTCTCTTAAGGAAACCTTAAAACTAGAAAAATCTAACCTATTCTAACGTTTATCCTATCTATATATCTATAAATGTCCTAAGGTTGCTTTCGGAAGGAAAGACTTCGATTTTTGGGAATTTTTCTGAATATGAAAGCTTACTTATAGTATGCAGAATGATCTAACAGTGCTTGATCAATAATAAAATAAACTTTATTACTAATTAATCTATCTATCCTATTTAACCCTATATCAGCTGAGAGCAAATTTGAATCTATATTAATTATTAATCAATAACAGAAAACTGAAGTATGCTCTAAATAAACATATTTAAATCATAACGAAAGTAATTCTGCTATGTAATAATAGAAATGAGATTTAACCTATACATACACAGTCAAATTCCACTTCCAAAAACTGATTAATAATTAATTATCAAGACAGTCATTTGAATTTGAAATGATGCTCATTTAAAATTCACCGTTAACATACAAATGAAATTTTAAATAAACAGGAAAGTATATCATTAAAACTGATGTTTATAGTGAACACACTAATAAACAAAACCATAATGACATATTTATCCAACAACTAACTTGAGATGATAAAGTGAGAAAAATATTTAAACATCAATGTGTCACAGCACACAGAGTTCACGTATAAACAGAAGATAACAAACAGAAATATATGTATATATATATAAAAATCCAAAAATGAATACCAGTCATAGTATCATTCGCAGATATCTAGTATCATCCACATGAAAGCTTCAACTTCAAGTTTGATGTAGTACTAGTAATAAAATATATTTCAACAAGTTTTCTTCCACACTCCATCCATCCTCGAGTTCATCAAAAATCTCCATTCATATACTACTGAGAGTCAGTTTTGCTATAAATGTTGCATGCAACATTATAGGAACTTATTTAACCAAAAGGGCATCTAATTACACCTACTACTAAAAATAAAATCGACTAGCCTGAGTCGAGGCATCTCAGAAAGTTCTTGCCCATTCACAAAACTCCAGCTTGTAACAAATCAGCTACATTTCCATGCCATCGCATCAACCACGTCCTGTATTCTTGGAAGAAGGCGGTGATAAAACTGCCTGCATTAAATTCAATCAATGCATTATATTAAAATCAATTTAACACAGTTAACAGAAATATTTAAAAATTATAAATGCATGCCTGTTAAATCTCCGATTTTACAGGCATGCAAAATCGAAATAACCATTACCTGTTATGCTGTTACATAAGAGAAGAGAAAACTATTAAGCCTCATTATGAAGAGTGACTACTCTTCTAGCTTCGGCTAATTTAGCCTTCAACCTGATAATTTTAACATTTTGTTTTTCAATTCGTTCCAATAGCAGCTGATTCGTTTTTAATATTGATTTCTTGGATTTCTTGAGTTGATTCTTCTTCATGTTGGCCCTTTTGCACCTGTCAATCCATTCTAGCAATTCTTTCCTGAAAGTTTTCTTTTCTTCTTCCAATAAGGCTGTACACTGTTTACGCTTTCCTCTGGACTCTGTGTTTTTATCCTGATAAATATTTCCTAATACCTGTTGCAGGGTTTCATCTTCTCTAGCTACATGAGGAGAACGAGGACTGTCACAATGCTGATTGTGTAATGGTTCAAGTTCTACAGTGTCAATGTTTATTTCTGGATGATTGCCCTCAACCTCACCTGATTGCACATCACTCCCCTGCGCAGTAGCGGAATTCCCTACATCCATTGTGTTAGGGACAAGCACCGGAATATCATCCTCAATATTTACAACTGTAGGTTCAGTAGCTGTAGATTTGGAAGTCTGTGGATCAGACCTATATCTTGGAATCGAATGGAGATTATGCATGCTTCTAGTGACTCTACGCGAAAACGATAATTTTTCAACATTCAACCCTTCCTTGTCACAACAAACCTGAGCCAAATGGTTCAACTTATGCATAGAATTTTTATCACATTCATCAGGTTTAACAATTTCGTCTTCGGCTGATCCTTATTTTAATTTTGCAGGGTTGCCATCATTCTTACCAGGTTCGGGTTCTTTTAATATTTCCCTAGAATCACAGGGAACTGAAACCCTATCAGCATCTTCATTTACCTTATCGTCTATGGACATGTTTACGACCCCTGGTTCCTTAACCTCTGAGCTATTAACCTCAGGATTTATGATTTTTCATCTTCTACGAGCTCGAGGAGATGGATTAGGCCAATACTGTGTTGGCCCCAATTGACAATCAACTAGAAATTTATCCCAAGACAGACCTTTTGCAGATAATTGGAATTGCAGTAAAATTTTAATCAATCCATGGTGACACAGACTATTGTCAGGGTTATTGAAATTCCTTACAGACTGTGACATTTTCTTAAGGCTTTGCCAAAGATAGAAGGGCAAATTAAGTTTATAACCTTTTACTGCTAACAACAACCGTAAATGATACAAGTGCAAATGGGAAAAGCGTCCACAACAGGTTACGTACCTTACTAAGATTTCATAGTAAGCTCTCCATTCGGGCTTTAGAAATTTTACAGGTACGCCTATCCTCAATTTTGTTTTATCTGGTAAAGGCATTAACAAATCCAAACACTTCTTCTTGTCAACCATAGTGCCCTTAAACCAGCATTCTCCCACTTGGGGAAGTTTCATGGCTTCAGCAATTTTGTCTTCATTGATAACAAATTCGAAACCCCCAATTCGCACCCTGTCATCTTCAAAACTCATTGCAAACATCTTGGTAATCTCCACATGATGACCATCAAAGCTTCGAAAGAAATGTGTCCATCCCATTTTCTCGAATCTCTGGGCAACCTCCTGGTTAGCTTCAATAATTTCAAACCCTGAGATCTCAAAACGATTCAGAGGATACATGGTTTCTTCAGCACTTTCTGGGCTTAGTCGCGAAATGAAAGGGAAAGTGAAAACAGAGGGAATAGGTACCCACACACACGACATGATAGAAAATCTTCACATGCTTCAAATCTAATCAGAAATCTAATCTCTGAACGTACCATTTTAGCGGGACTTCGAGCATTGATAAATGTTACAACTACACACTACACCACGATTTATGCCAATCTATCTACGTTTGACCATGCCTATTAGTGATAACCACTTAACTTGGCGAACCAGCGATACGAAGACTGATAGAATCATGATTACAGTCATTGATTATTGACAGTGGTTCATAATTAATAGGTACAATGGCGTAATTTGAAATGACTGTGAGCATTTAACACTGTCAACACGATTTAACCAAATGCATACAACTGTCGATTCTGTCAAGGGGTGAAAGCCACGTTTTCATACTAGCTCATCGATCCAAAACGTTTATTGATTTAACCATTACTTTATTGCATCGCCAGTTCATCAAAAAATCATCCCTGTTTTATCATGTTACGTAGTGGCATGAAGAATAATAAATCGCACTTTAATGTTAAGTAGGCATTAATCAAATGGCTAGCTTAATGTTTATTGTATGTATATGTACAAAACTAAGTTTTTAAAACCTTTATACATCCTATTGACACCTTATACTATCAGATAGGGTATTTATCATATGTAAAAAGTTTCCTATACAAATCTTATCTATCCATTAACTATGATATTTACAAAGTTCATAATAGGGTATTCCTTACGATGTTAACTTCCAAAATTCTCTTAGTCTTAGGAATAATAATACCCTAAACAATGTGTTTTATGATATTTCTCTTGGCACAAATCCCTTAAGTCACATAAATTCATTTTGATGTTTTAAATAGCTTTAATGAGAATTTACGAAACTTATCCAACATTCGTTTAAAAGCCAAGTTTTATGATCAAGTTCCTATCAGCTCTAGAATCATTAAATTACTTTTCTTTGATTAAGAGTACCTTCAGAATCAAAGATTCTGAAGGTGCTCTAACATAATTTTTTAATTGATAAATCACATAAAGAGCTGATCTCTCTTCATTTTGTCAAGAAATGAAGAGGTTGTTGCTGGCTGCCAACAAATGGCGACGACCTGGGTGAACCAGTTATCTCTGCTTAAAACCAGATGATCAAAACGAAATCTTAGAAATCTGTTAAAAAATAATCAAAATCCTTTATTCATATCAAACCTTTATTTATTCAGATTCATAAGTATAACTCAGAAATATTTCATCTTTTGAGACAAACATTTGATTAGATATAGGCTTACAAATATCTTCATCGAAACCAGTACTTCTTAGTAAAGATGATCTTACCATCAGCATCGAATACTGTGCCTCTGAAAACTATCTAGAACCTGTTCCATGGTATAGTAATTTTCTTGTTTCTTGCTTTGCTGTTCCTTTTAAAATAATAATTCTGTCTGAAGACTACTATCTGGGTTTGGTGTCCCAATGTGATAGTATCATTCACGAGAGTTGTCTGAAATAAGCAGGCCGACTCGTGATGAGATCTCCTGTCTTTTAATTTAAAATCAAAAGCCATCACCCTGGTGATCAGAAATGAAGTTATTCCAGGCAACACTGATGATCATGATTAGGCCAGCTCATTACTGAGACCTCCTATTCTTCAGGCAAAAGTTGTGTTTTATTGCGATTTTCATTAATTTTGTTTTAACTAAAATGAGAGATCATCACCTAGCATGGTAACCAAATGGTAATGTCAGTCATAAATATCACCAGAAAATGAATCAGCTGGCTCATGATGAGACCCCTTATCTTTTGGTTTCAAGACCAAAAGCCATTACCAGTTTCCTAATAATGTCATACCAGTGATATTCATGATTCTGATCAGACCGGCTCATTACTGAGACCTTCCGTCTCTCACTTTAGCTTCTTATTAACTGGAACAGATGCTAGATAGTTCTCAAATGACAAAAGTTTTCTAAAACTGATGATAAAAATCTATAAAGATTTTTCAAAAGTACAAGCTTCGAAAAAGATATATAATAAACTATCCTTATTTAAGAAAATAACCAGATGAAGGAAAATCCGAGAAACACTTATAAATAGAAATAACGAAGGTTTTTACAAATTGAAGAAATTTGGATCAATCTAAACAAATTTTAAAAGATTTCAGTTTAAATCAAAATTTTAAAGACTGATGAGTAAACTGATCTTATTTATTTATACTAATTACAGTTGTTAATTACATATTTATGTTTAAAGACTGGTTATATACATAAATTTCAACAATCTGAAATATTTGATATTGACAGAAATTTGATTCATATACAGTTTGCTAGTTTATATACAAAAATACAAATTATTTACAAACAGAAAATAAGTATATACATTTTATACAGCAAATTATTAACAGAAATATTTCTTAAGAATCAGTCCATTCACAGGGAATGTCTCGAACTGTCCTTCAAGTGTTTGCAATCGAAAGGTACTTGGACCTATTTTTTCAGAAATAACAAAGGGACCTAACCACAGTTTTTGAAACTTAGTATGACTACCCTTATCTTCATGAGCTTTATCCCATTTTAAGACCAAGTCTCCTACCTGAAATTCGCGATCAGAACTAAATGATTGGTCAAACCATGACTTAACAATCTGTTGATGTTTGTTAAAGTGTTGTTTTAACTTTTCTCTATCTTCTTCTAATTTTAGCAATGCATTAATTCTTTTTTCCATTGTTGGGCATTCTTCTTCTTGGACAGACTGAGCTAACTGTAATGAAGGTAAGAACAAATTTGGCGGAAGAATAGCTTCAGTTCCATACACTAAGAAAAATGGCGAGTTACCTATTGCAACTTTTGGAGTTACTCTATCTGCCCAAAGGGCATTGACCAATTCTGTATGCCAATTCCAATGGTGAACTGAAACAGTTCTTTTAAGAATTTTCAATAAATTTTTGTTCGTTGATTCAGCTAGACCATTCCCATGAGGATGGTAATTAGCTGAATATCTGATTCTTATTCCTTTTTCTAAAGAAAACTGAGTCAATTCAATTGATGAAAAATATGATGCATTATCGAAGACCAAAGAATCAGGAACACCAAATCTTGTTATGATAAAGAATTCCAAAAATAATATAACTTGATTAGTATTCACCACTTTTAACGGTGCAGCCTCAGCCCAACGAGTGAAATAATCAGTTGCAGTTATTATATACTTATATTGCATTGATGAGGAAGGGTTTATTGGACCTACTATATCGATACCCCACTACTGAAAGGGTCTTTCAGTTGAAATAGGTTGTAAAGGGAAAGCAGATTTTTTAACTCTTCCTGCGGCAAGTTGACACTCTTGACACTTCCTGACGAAAGTATAAGAATCTCGAAACAAGGTAGGCCAATAATAACCAGCCCTAAGAATTTTATGAGCTGTGGTTTCTCCACCGAAATGACCTCCTGCTGGTCCAGAATGCAATTCTTTCAGAATTGTTTCTGTTTCATCTTTATCTAAACATCGAAGGTATACCCCATCTGAATTTCTTCGAAAGAGGACATTATCTATTAATAAGTATGGGGCAGATTTCAACCTGAGGGCTCTTTTCTTTTTCGGGTCTAAGTAATCAGGGGCAGTCCCTGTTTCCAGAAGTACTCGTATGTCTGTGTACCAAGAATCTTGAGGTGGTGGATAAAAATAAATTTCTCTGGTAAGTAAATCTTCATTAATGACAATTTCAGTTTTATCAGCAAGCAAATGAGCAGCTTCAGCAGCCAATTTACACAACCCTTGTCCTTTAATTATCGTTGATGGTTTGATTTCTAAGTCATATTCTTGAAGAGCTGTCATCCAAGGTGCCCTTTTTTCTCCTAAATATTTTTGTACCAACAGATTTCTTACTGAAGAATAAGGTACAATTACTTTTGTTTTAGATTTTAACAAGTAAGGACGAAAATGTTTTACCGCTTTGAAAACAGCATAAGCTTGTTTATCCACTGCATGATAGTTTAGTTCAGCACCTTTGAAATTCGAACTCATGAACGAAATTGGAACCTCATTATTTTGTTGATTTAATTGGGTTAATACTGCTGCATACGCAATATCAGAAGCAAAGGTATATAATATAAAATCCTTGTTAAAATCTAGACTTAGAAGACTAGGAGCTTCTGAAATAGCTTCTAAAATTTTCTGAAAGGATTCTTTTTTAGTTTGTCCCCAATTAAACACAGCATCTTTTTTAATCATTTTCTGCAAAGGACGAACGGTCTCTGAAAAACTAGGAATGAATCTCCTAACAAAATTAATTTTCCCTAAGAATGACTGCATTCCTTTCTTGCTGGAAGGGAAAATAATCTTTGAAATAGCTTGTGTTCTTTCAGGATCAATCATGATTCCGTGTTTTGATACTACACATCCTAACAAGATACCTTCTGAAATAGCAAATATTGTTTTCTTAGGATTTAAAGATATTCCAAATTTTCTACATCGTTTAAACACTTTTCTCAAATGGTTAAGATGATCAGGCCGATGTTTAGAGTAGACAGTAACGTCATCCAAATAGACAACGACTGAATGACTTATTAAGCCTCTAAAGGCAATATCCATTGCTCGTTGAAATGTTGCTCCTGCGTTGATTAACCCAAAGGGCATCTTACGGTATGCGTACGTTCCCCATGGAGTTCTAAAAGCTGTTTTTAATTGATCATCCGGGGAGACTAGTATTTGGTTGTACCCTGAGAAACCATCAAGGAGAGACAGTATCTCAGACCCAGACACTTTTTGAAGAATTTGTTCCATGGGTGGAACAGGGTAGTTATCTTTTTCAGAAGCTTTATTTAAATTCCTAAAATCGACACATAATCGAATATCCCCTTTTTTCTTTCTAACTGGAACTAAGTTTGCTACCCATTGAGTGTGTCTAACAGGGAAAATGATCCTGGCAGCTAACAATTTATTCAGCTCTTTTTTAATTGTTGGTTCTAATGATGGGTGATATTTTCTTAACTTCTGCTGAAAAGGTTTTGATTCTTGTTTAATTGGAATTATATGTTGCATGACGTGAGTATTGAATGTTTTTAAATCATCATATGTCCATGCAAATATATCTTTAAACTCCTTGAATAATTTTATGAAAGCTGTTTTTTCTACAGGATCACAATCTATTCCTAGGTTTATAGTTTGGGGATTAGATTCTATTCCCAAATTGATGGTTTCATATTTCATGCAAGAGCTATTTGTTTTACAATTAGGAACTGACTTAAACTTATCCTGCAAATCAAAGAACTTTTCTAATCTTAATACTGAGTTGGGAACGGGTTTTACCTGTTCGAAAGCTTTCTCAATTGAACTAAAATCATTAATTACCGAAAAATCTCGTAAATTGTCGTCGTGAGTGATTTCATCTATCGCTGAATCTTTAAAGATTCCATCATTTGTTAGAAAATGCAGTACCTGTGTATCATTGTCAAACACACGCCAATTAAAAATGTTATCCGGTATGGAGGGCCTAAAAATTAATTCAGCAGAAAAGAATTCTGGTGAAAAATTTTCTGAAGGAATCAACTTGGAAGCTACATTTGCCAATAAGTCTGCTTCTTGATTTTGACTTCTAGGAACAGAATTTATGTTAAATGCATCAAAATATGTGATAAGATTCCATACCTCTTTCTGATAACTTTGCAAATGTTCAGATAAACAATGAATAGAATTACGCACCTGTCTAACAATGATCTCTGAATCGCCATAAACCACTATCTCTTTGATGCCCAAATCGATTGCTTTTTTCAATCCTTGAATCAAAGCTTCATATTCAACTATATTATTTGTACAACTAAATTCTATTCTACAAGCTATACAAGTCTTATTACCTTGAGGATCTATTAGTAAACAACCGGCTCCTGCTCCTTCTTTAGATTTTGCACCATCGAAATAAAGAGTCCAAATAGAATTATGTACAATCACTTTACTTTCTATGATATTTACAATATTTACATTATTTTCATCACCAATGGTCTCCTTAAGGGAACAATTAGGAGAAATAACTATTACATTACAAATCTCAGATTGCTTGCTATTTTCAGGAAGAAGAGAGTTTTCAGCTTTGAAATTTCCAAAACCTAATTCATACATGTAGTTTCCCATAATAGAATCAGAAAATAACACAGGTTCACTAGGATCATGTAGTTCTGTAACAGTATGTTTCATGTACCTTTCTCTATGTATCTTTATCTGATTTGATTTTCCATTTTTTGGTAACCACAAGGTTGACCAATCAGTGGCAAAGAAACCATTTAGTTGTTGAGACCAATCCCTACTTAAGAATAGTCCATATGCATCTGGAATATCAGCAATTACGATGTCTATGATTTGATAAACTGAAGGATTACAAGCAATCCTAATTAAGACATCTTTCATCTCTCCGACAACCTTAACATTTGTTCTATCTAATTGAGTTATTTGTGCATTAGATGGAACAAATTTGCCATTTAATTTCTTGCACACAGATAAAGGCATAACATTAGAAGATGCTCCTGAATCTACCATGCAGTTGTGGACATTCCTATTAAAAATTTCAAAGGTAAGTAAGAATGGAGGTGTAGTTGACTTAGAATTCTTACCTATCAAAGAAGCTTTATCGGTTGATGTTTTCCCTTTATCAGTTGCTGTTGGATCATTGCTTGAACTGTTTGCAGCAACATTTTGCTTTGTATTAGGGACGATGGAACTTACTGCAGGATTAATAATATGACTATTAGGCATTGGATAGATTTGAAGGAGATCGTACATACTAATGTTTGCACGTGTCTTCTTCAAATCCTCAATTATGTCATATTGTAAATCCAACTTTGGAGCGTTTTGAATGGTTTGGGTACCCTTATTTGGCTGAGTTTGCTTGCCGGATTGAGTTTGTTTGTTTGGTTGTGAGTTATTATTATCAGTGTTTGAAGTGGAACTTGAAGCACCAGGAGTATTTGCAATTTCTTTACTACGTGTATTATATGCGTGTTGTCCTGAGGGTGGACTTCTGTTCTCATGTTTTTTCACAAAATTATCCCAGAAATGACCATTAATTTGTTGAGGTTCTTCTGATTCATCCTCATTTTCAGATTCTTCATCTTCTTTATTTTCATTTATCTCTTGACTAGGTGTTTCAGACAAAGATAGAACAGCTCGAATTGTATTAAATATTTCTTCATTAGCAGCTACGTCTGGAGGTGTATTCTTATTATTCGTGTTTGGGTTTTGCCTAAATTGGTTTCTAAAGTAATCCCTAGAAGGAGAAGCTTTAGAACTAGTCTTTTTTAACCCTATAACTTCATTGGTTAACGTTCGAATAGCGTTCTGTAGCTGTTCTACATCGAAAGCTTTATCTTTATCTGAACTAGATTTTTCTACTTTCCTTCGAGGAAAAGAATCAGATTTACCACTTCTCTCTGGTTCATAAGACATGAAATCTTTTTCTACTTTAATTGCTTCATCAAATGTTTCTATCAGCGTTGTTTTTCCAGCTCTCTTCACAAACATTCTGGAATTCGTAGGTAAGGCTGATGTATAATTTTCAATGATTATATCTTCCGGAGGTTGAGAAGCAATTGGAATTTTGTTTTTCAATGTTAGAAACCTTTGATTAAAGTCTTTAATCCTTTCTTTGGGTTCCATTTTAATTCTAGATAATTCTAGGGCTAAAAGAGCAGGTGTTTTATCTTCCCCGAATTTGTCTAAAAAAACTTTATTAAATTCCCCCCAATTTGTAATAGATCCTTGTACTAATGAAAAGTACCAGGTAGAAGCTCTTCCCTCAAAGGTGAGAGGAAACAATCGACAAACAACATCTTCATGCTGAACATTTAAAGTTTGAACAGCCAACATGAATTTATCAATATGTACCTCTGCAGGTTCTTTGTCATCTGGGTTAAACTTAGGAAGAATTTTATCTGAATGTTTTGGTAATGGGTGTTGTACCCCAGGAATTGCTACATCGGCTTCCCTTAACCAAGGGAGCTATGGATTAGGTGGAGGGGGTGGAGGATTACCTCCTCCTCCTGCATTTCCCGCCATTGGACTTCCTTGAGAACTAAAGGAACTCTCTGAATGAGAAGATCTTGGACTATTGGGTGGTGACTCAGGAGGAGAAGGTGGCTGATCAGAACCACTTCCTGAGATTAACCTCCTTGTGGTATTGGTTTGTGTAATCTGTCTTTGATAACTTTCAGCTTGATGTTGAGGAGTACTACCAGTTATCTCCAAATCTTCTGTAACTATGGTCAATTGTGGGTTATGTCGCTGTTGTCAAGGAAGACCATAATATATTGGAGTAATACCTAACTGATTAGCGTAAGCTCTAGTAAGGATATGTCTGGATTCTTCTAGAGTTTGAGCACTTTGTGTAGGAGTAAAGGGAGAAGTAATAGGATCACGTTCAAGGATATTCCTCACAGTTTCGATAAGAGGTGATCTACTAACTTCCGAAGATTGTTGGCTGGTTGGAAATGTTTCATTAGTTTCACCTGCCATTACTTAATTCAGGCCCTCCTTCTAGCGCCATTTGTTGGCCTGATTTTATGAATCAGAGCCAATAAAGAGGTTTTATCCACACAATAAACTTAAAGCAGCGTCCGGTGTGTTTGGATTAACAAGACCTCGCAGGTTATGGTCCTGCTACCAGCTAGTTTGTCTCTTAAGTAAACCTTAAAACTAGCAAAATCTAACCTATTCTAATGTTTATCCTATCTATATATCTATAAATGTCCTAAGGTTGCTTTCGGAAGGAAAGACTTCGATTTTTGGGAAGTTTTCTAAATATGAAAGCTTACTTACAGTATGCAAAATGATCTAACAGTGCTTGATCAATAATAAAATAAACTTTATTACTAATTAATCTATCTATCCTATTTAACCCTATCTCAGCTGAGAGCAAATTTGAATCTATATTAATTATTAATCAATAATAGAAAACTGAAGTATGCTCTAAATAAACATATTTAAATCATAACGAAAGTAATTCTGCTATGTAATAATAGAAATGAGATTTAACCTATACATACACAGTCAAATTCCACTTCCAAAAACTGATTAATAATTAATTATCAAGACAGTCATTTGAATTTGAAATGATGCTCATTTAAAATTCACCGTTAACATACAAATGAAATTTTAAATAAACAGGAAAGTATATCATTAAAACTGATGTTTATAGTGAACACACTAATAAACAAAACCATAATGACATATTTATCCAACAACTATCTTGAGATGATAAAGTGAGAAAAATATTTAAACATCAATGTGTCACAGCACACAAAGTTCACGTATAAACAGAAGATAACAAACAGAAATATATGTATATATATATATAAATCCAAAAATGAATACCAGTCATAGTATCATTCGCAGATATCCAGTATCATCCACATGAAAGCTTCAACATCAAGTTTGATGTAGTACTAGTAATAAAATATATTTCAACAAGTTTTCTTCCACACTCCATCCATCCTCGAGTTCATCAAAAATCTCCATTCATATACTACTGAGAGTCAGTTTTGCTATAAATGTTGCATGCAACATTATAGGAATTTATTTAACCAAAAGGGCATCTAATTACACCTACTACTAAAAATAAAATCGACTAGCCTGAGTCGAGGCATCTCAGAAAGTTCTTGCCCATTCACAAAACTCCAGCTTGTAACAAATCAGCTACATTTCCATGCCATCGCATCAACCACGTCCTGTATTCTTGGAAGAAGGCGGTGATAAAACTGCCTGCATTAAATTCAATCAATGCATTATATTAAAATCAATTTAACACAGTTAACAGAAATATTTAAAAATTATAAATGCATGCCTGTTAAATCTCCGATTTTACAGGCATGAAAAATCGAAATAACCATTACCTGTTATGCTGTTACATAAGAGAAGAGAAAACTATTAAGCCTCATTATGAAGAGCGACTACTCTTCTAGCTTCGGCTAATTTAGCCTTCAACCTGATAATTTTAACATTTTGTTTTTCAATTCGTTCCAATAGCAGCTGATTCGTTTTTAATATTGATTTCTTGGATTTCTTGAGTTGATTCTTCTTCATGTTGGCCCTTTTCCACCTGTCAATCCATTCTAGCAATTCTTTCCTGAAAGTTTTGTTTTCTTCTTCCAATAAGGCTGTACACTGTTTATGCTTTCCTCTGGACTCTGTGTTTTTATCCTGATAAATATTTCCTAATACCTGTTGCAGGGTTTCGTCTTCTCTAGCTACATGAGGAGAACGAGGACTGTCACAATGCTGATTGTGTAATGGTTCAAGTTCTACAATGTCAACGTTTATTTCTGGTTGATTGCCCTCGACCTCACCTGATTGCACATCACTCCCCTGTGCAGTAGCGGAATTCCCTACATCCATTGTGTTAGGGACAGGCACCGGAATATCATCCTCAATATTTACAACTGTAGGTTCAGTAGCTGTAGATTTGGAAGTCTGTGGATCAGACCTATATCTTGGAATCAAATGGAGATTATGCATGCTTCTAGTGACTACGCGAAAACGATAATTTTTCAACATTCAACCCTTCCTTGTCACAACAAACCTGAGCCAAATGGTTCAACTTATGCATAGAATTTTTATCACATTCATCAGGTTTAACAATTTCGTCTTCGGCTGATCCTTCTTTTAATTTTGCAGGGTTGCCATCATTCTTACCAGGTTCAGGTTCTTTTAATATTTCCCTAGAATCGCAGGGAACTGAAACCCTATCAGCATCTTCATTTACCTTATCGTCTATGGACATGTTTACGACCCCTGGTTCCTTAACCTCTGAGCTATTAACCTCAGGATTTATGATTTTTCGTCTTCTACGAGCTCGAGGAGATGGATTAGGCCAATACTGTGTTGGCCCCAATTGACAATCAACTAGAAATTTATCCCAAGACAGACCTTTTGCAGATAATTGGAATTGCAGTAAAATTTTAATCAATCCATGGTGACACAGACTATTGTCAGGGTTATTGAAATTCCTTACAGACTGTGACATTTTCTTAAGGCTTTTCCAAAGATAGAAGGGCAAATTAAGTTTATAACCTTTTACTGCTAACAACAACCGTAAATGATACAAGTGCAAATGGGAAAAGTGTCCACAACAGGTTACGTACCTTACTAAGATTTCATAGTAAGCTCTCCATTCGGGCTTTAGAAATTTTACAGGTACGCCTATCCTCAATTTCATTTTATCTGGTAAAGGCATTAACAAAGCCAAACACTTCTTCTTGTCAACCATAGTGCCCTTAAACCAGCATTCTCCCACTTGGGGAAGTTTCGTGGCTTCAGCAATTTTGTCTTCATTGATAACAAATTCGAAACCCCCAATTCGCACCCTGTCATCTTCAAAACTCATTGCAAACATCTTGGTAATATCCACATGATGACCATCAAATCTTCGAAAGAAATGTGTCCATCCCATTTTCTCGAATCTCTGGGCAATCTCCTGGTTAGCTTCAATAATTTCAAACCCTGAGATCTCAAAACGATTCAGAGGAGACATGGTTTCTTCAGCACTTTCTGGGATTAGTCGCGAAATGAAAGGGAAAGTGAAAATATAGGGAATAGGTACCCACACACACGACATGATAGAAAATCTTCAGATGCTTCAAATCTAATCAGAAATCTAATCTCTGAACCTACCATTTTAGCGGGACTTCGAGCATTGATAAATGTTACAACTACACACTATACCACGATTTATGCCAATCTATCTACGTTTGACCATTCCTGTTAGTGATAACCACTTAACTTGGCGAACCAGCGATACGAAGACTGATAGAATCATGATTACAGTCATTGATTATTGACAGTGGTTCATAATTAATAGGTACAATGGCGTAATTTTAAATGACCGTGAGCATTTAACACTGTCAACACGATTTAACCAAATGCATACAACTGTCGATTCTGTCAAGGGGTGAAAGCCATTTTTTCATACCATCTCATCGATCCAAAACGTTTATTGATTTAACCATTAATTTATTGCATCGCCAGTTCATCAAACAATCATCCCTGTTTTATCATGTTACGTAGTGGCATGAAGAATAATAAATCGCACTTTAATGTTAAGTAGGAATTAATCAAATGGCTAGCTTAGTGTTTATTGTATGTATATGTACAAAATTAAGTTTTTGAAACCTTTATACATCCTATTGACACCTTATACTATCATATAGGGTATTTATCATATGTAAAAAGTTTCCTATACAAATCTTATCTATCCATTAACTATGATATTTACAAAGTTCATAATAGGGTATTCCTTACGATGTTAACTTCCAAAATTCTCTTAGTCTTAGGACTAATAATACCCTAAACAATGTGTTTTATGATATTTCTCTTGGCACAAATCCCTTAAGTCACATAAATTCATTTTGATGTTTTAAATAGCTTTAATGAGAATTTACGAAACTTATCTAACATTCGTTTAAAAGCCAAGTTTTATGATCAAGTTCCTATCAGCTCTAGAATCATTAAATTACTTTTCTTTGATTAAGAGTACCTTCAGAATCAAAGATTCTGAAGGTGCTCTAACATAATTTTTTAATTGATAAATCACATAAAGAGCTGATCTCTCTTTATTTTGTCAAGAAATGAAGAGGTTGTTGCTAGCTGCCAACACCACTCTATGGAGAAAGAGTAGAGAATGAATCTCTTGAAGAATCCATGTTCCTTGAGGAACCTAAATCAATGATTAAAGAAGAGGACTATGAGGTACTATCCATCAATGCATGTCACCTCTCCTTGTCTTCAGAAACACCCTCTTTCTTCTTTGAGCTTTCTAGAAGAGGAATGTTGTTATTTTGGAGGATATGGGTCATCATATCAATAGTTTTCTTAATGCATGAACTATTATGGTGCCAACCCTTTTGATAGTAGGTGCATTTTCTCTTCTCCTTTTTCTTTCCCTTGTCTTTGACATGATTCGAACCCCCATCAGAAAATTTGGGCTTCTCATTGTCTTTCTTCTTCTCTTGTGGTTTCAAACCCTTGGGATTTTGCTTTCCTCTAGCTTGTTTCGAATCTCTAGCAGTAAGAACTTGATATTTTTTCTTAATGGAACCCATCAATTCCAACTTATCTTTCTCTTGAGTTAACATCTCCATGAAATCAACCAAAGATGGCATCTTCCAACTGCAAACGGTAAGTTTTGTGGAGTGAAATGTAGAGACAAAAACTGAATACTCAGGACCCAATTTCGAAATGATGGAAAAGACAAATTGTTCTTATTTCTTATCAATGCCACACTGTTTGATTTTCAAGACCAAGCTCTTGAACTTTGTGAAGAAATCTTGGATGGATTTGAAGTTGCTTGGGCTCAATGAGATCAACTCATTCTCAATTTGATGGCCCCTCATTTCATCAGCATTTCTAAACAAAGACTCAAGCTTGATCCATACTTCATTTGGTGTAGATAGACTCTCAACATGAAATAAGAGGTTTCTTGAGATATTGAGACAAAGCATTCCAAATGCTTCATCCATTCTGTTGAAATACTTGGACTTCTCTACAACAAAGTTTGACTCAACCTCATTACCCATGGTGATCCTGAAGAGACCCTTGGATCTCAACTGAATAACCATCTCTACCTTCCATTCAAAATAGTTTAATGGAGTGAGAAAATTTGGATGAGTTTGCTCCATCTTCTACTACTTGCGCACTTGGTGACAATGGTGCACTTTGTACCTGCAATAAAACTCTCAACACTCAGGAGGGGGATCTACACTAACATATTCGAACCCTGTTTGATAGTGGGAACATTCGAAAGAGCATCACACCCTAGATAGACTCCAATGGATTTCTCCAATGGATTCAAGGAAATGGTTCCAGGGAATTATGTGGTTTCTCCACTACTTCTGGCACACCACTAAAATAGTCTTTGGTTTGAATAATAGCTGCAAGTGCTCTGATACCATGTAAAATATCTATCACACTAGGATCTAGCTACTATAGATTACCTCACAGTTGAAAGAAATAGTTTACTATGCAAGATATATGTGAAAAAATTATTCTGGAATATAAATGATAAAAAACCAGTAACAAATGATAAAAAACTAGTAAATAAATGATAAAAAACAAAAAACACAAATGATAAAATATCATAGCTTATTAATTTTCCATCCCAACAATGAGTTTGGATCCTCCTTATATAGAAATAGGAATAATTTGTTTTCCTTTGGAAGATGTACAAGTGGATAGCTTAGATTAGACCTCAATATCCCTTAGGTTGACCAAAAGGCTCCCAAATTATCCTAAATAGTTACGAATTGGTCATGTGAACGTTGGGTGAGCATGGTAAGTCATAAATGAAGGTCACACATGTGGTGGAGTTATGTATTCAATGATAGGCCCAAACAATGAAGAAGGGGGGAAAATCACTAGGTACAATGCATGGGCACCTCAACTCAAAGATAGTTTCCTTAAAACATGGAAATGGGGTGCCTTAGGCCAAATAATGGTAATAAATTCTAGTGGTGGTCATAATTAGGGCGCCAATAGCTAAATTTGACTTATTTTGGCCGATACTTTGGTGGATAAGCCATCATTTGCCCTAATTAACTTCTAACAGCCTTCTAACGACCTTGGATTGTAATTATTAACCTATTTTGGACCAATTAATCAACAATGTGATGTATGACTAAGGTCCTAAGGTGTAATAATGTTCTAAAAGAAAAAGATGAGGGGCATCTCATGTCGACCCATATACAGGAATTTATTGCATTTATTCACATATGATTTACAATATTTTTTCAGTGAAGGTCACCACAGTCCATATTGAAAAAATTTATTGGCATTCATGTCAGTATGAAAATGACCTCCCACAGGTCCCAATTGTGCTTCTTTTATTATAGATTCTTATTTTTGTTTGAGTGTACAACAACATAATATGTTGTTTGGGCCTAAATTATATAGATATCTATTAATTAATGTGTAAGGTTCCTTTCATTGCTATATTTTTTTTTATGTTCTTGTTGGGTCCTGACCCTCCTGTAGAAATTTTGCAATATATGCTAATTCAGTCAGAACAACCTTGAATCTGAAAAGGTGGGCATCGATAAGTTCATCGTCTATTATAATTAGATCTTCACCAATTTCTATGTAGGAGAGGTGGTCGGGTCTGACATTCGAATTTCCTGGTCGGACTAAAGTTTCAAATTCAAATTCTTGGAATAAGAGAATCCATCGACACATATTGCCATGATGCAATGATTTATTTACTAGGTATTTAAGTCCCCAATGGTTAGTGAAAAAAATGAATGGGTTATCCAATAGGTAGTGTTGGTATTTTTGTAATGCAAAGATCATACCTAACCCTTGACATTTGGTAGTCGAGTAGTTTCTTTCATCTTTATTTAATTTCCGACTAGCATATGTGCTTAGGTAGTCGATTCCATCATCTCCTAGCTGAGTGAGTATTGTATTGACTGCAATACCCGACACATCGATGTTGACATGAAATTTCTTTGACCAATACAGGAATCAAAGTATTGGAGCTTCCACCAATTTTCTTTTGAGGAGCTCAAATGATTATTCACATTATGGTGCCCACTTGAATTTAATATTTAATCTAAGTAATTCTTCCAATTGTAATGTAATGTCTGAGTAATGTCAGATTAAATTCCTATAATATCTAGTATGTCCTAGCAAAATTATGACATGCTTAAGGTTCACTAGGGATTTTAGATCAACAATGACATTCTTTACAAATGACATGACCCAACAATACTCCAATAGGCATGGAAAACAAGAATTTATTTATGTTTAAGGAAAACTAGATTTGTCATATCTTTCTAACATTAGTCAAAGTCACTGTACATAGTCTCTAAGCAATGTGTAAATGGTCCATTCATTGAAGTAAAAATCCATTGTTTTGTATAATAATTCTTGAAATGATTGAATACCTAGTTCGGGAGAAAACAAATGATGCATTATTTAATATGAAAGGCATGACCTTGTATGCAAATGATCAAAATTTATATAAAAATGTTGTTTTATGTTGATCTTCTTTTGCTATGTGAACCTGATTGTATCCATACAATCCATCTGCAAATGAGTAATTGTGTTGGAGAAAACTTCCTATGGCTTCTGATGGACCATAACAGACAGCTGACTACCAAAAATTAACTCAATTCTCAATGCTATGCTATATAAATGACAATCCTAAGATAATGAATAACATAACCAACCTCGATCCAAACATTTGATGTAGATCCCCGTTGGAGCTTTCAATCCGTGCACTTGAACCTGCAAAATAGTCTTGACAGCCAATATACAACAAGTGCATATAATATATAAATGACAGGAACATCATCAATAACAATGGTCCATGATATTATAAGTAAATGCAACCCAATGTAATATAAACAACATTCACAACATTAATGGACACGAATATGAGTATTTCTATTAATAAGTAACAAGAAGTACAATGTGATACGACCTCTTGGTGGCAACCAATCGTAACCAAGATCTGGGTCAATCCACTTGTCCCTCCACCACTTCAATCCTCCATGGAATGACAAACTCAAAATATGATAGGAGTTTGCAAGGTGAACATAAGGGGTTCACAACTACAAGTATCAATGAGTGTAGACTCAAGATAGGGCAAAAATCCACTAGAGTTCTCTTGCTCTCCTTTCTCCTCCCTTCCATAAGCCATATGTGCTCAATATATAGTCCTCCCAAAGGTAAGTGAAAGGACTCATCGAGGCATTTCGGGGAAAATCGAGGGCCAAAGGTCACCCTATGACTGCTTTTTGGGAGTAAAAAGTAATTAACTAGTGATTTTTACCATTTTACATGCTACCTGCAGGCTATAGTGATGCAACTCATGGGTACGCCCACTATAGTGATGCAGCTAGCATATGGGAGAAAAAATAAGGAAAATGGTGTGTCTGAAGGATATAAAGTGGATCTGAGTCAGCAAAATGGATCCTGCAAGCCAAAGACTGTTGATGCTCACAAGGTGGAAGATTACATTATAACTGATGCCCCCTAATGTGTCAAGTCAGAGATTGATGCTACGATGGCCGAAATACATTATAAATATCAGAAGTGGAGTGATGGAGACACAAGTGGAAGGAGCAGCTCACTCGTCATAATACAATAGTATTCCTGAATACATGTCGGTATAGTACAACAATCTGATACAATGGCCATGAATAGGCAATACATAGTGAATACATGTCATAAGTGATCATAGCCATGAGCCCTCTATAGTAAGATACAGTTTCCTACTGAAAAGGAAACAACTGGTGCAAACTGGAGGTACAAACTGCTGATATCTCAAATGTAAAGTCATAATCATAGGTAGCATACTGAATGCCTCTATCGCCTGGGGTCTTTTACACAAGTCTTCGACGGTGCAAGTCCCATCAAGTGAATAAAGGAGTTTAGGTCAAACTTGATGTGACATCATCTGATTACCGGTCAATGATGTATACCATTAACAGACACGAGATAACCCACCAATAATGAAAATGGGCATCAAGGGACATAGCACAATCATCAAAGTGTGAATAGATGTGTTGAGGTCAAACACTAAGATAAATCCATCGATTAGGGGACATTGATGTATTCCCAAAACTGTCGATGGCAAGAGAACCTGCCACTAATGACTGCAAGCCTCAAGGTACTCAACCGAACTCTAAGCCTCAAGTTCCGAAATAAATGGGTTGAAGTCGATGGAATGAGACTCATTGGAAGGAGGGCATTAAGGCATCCCCCATCGACCAACACGAGGTACCAGCTATGCTGAAAGATTTGGAAGAACTCAGGTGAAACAGACTGACTCAATAAGGATGGCCGACATGCAATAGTCAAGAGATTTGAAGAGTGGTCGACTCTAGTTTTAGGACTTCCTTTGAACAAGAGCATGAGCAGATGGATAGACTCCGATAGCATAGACTCAAAATAGACTGTGAGATGTAGGAGGCACTGCAAAGGGCTCCATAATGACTGGAAGCTTAACCAATTGATGGAGTAAACTAAGAAACAAGTACAGCTCCTCAGGTCCAACTATAGTCATGACTCATAATGTATGGAGTGGAATGAATGCTCTGTTCAAAGGCAACACAACAGCTGCCAACAAAAAGTAGTAACCATAATCCCATCCAACTTTTTGGAATATTTGATTTTTTTGATCTTTTTCATATTTGGAAAAGCTTGAAAAAGAATAAAATTGCTTATAGTACAACAAGTGAGGGAACGAGTGTCAAATAGTGGGCAGACTAGTCCCAAGTAGTGGAACATACCTATGATCAATGCAAGGAAGCGTGTGCAGGATGTGGACACTTGGGGGGGTGTTCCCTCAGGGTCAAAAGGTCATCAAATTGTGAAGAACAAATGGAAGCTCTACAAGGCTCGACAGGGAAAAGTGCTCAGGCACCAGGCTAACAACTGAGTAAGCAGGAGCCGGCACAAGGCTCAAGGGCAAGCAAGATGATCCAATGCAATCACATCTTGATATAAATGGGGGAGGCTTTATGGGAGATGGCTAGCATAAGACAAAATAGAGTATGAGTCTTTATCGCAAAGTCATGGCGTAACTACAAAGGACTCCCAATCCTAAGGAAAAACAATGGCATGGGAACCATAATGCAAAAAGGGGTTCTAACTAGGGTACCCATGTTCGAAAAGGCCCTACCACTCCATAACGACACTTCTATAATAGTGTGAAGGTTTCGTGTCAGTTAAGAAGCGGGGTCGCACCTAGGGTTTATGAAAGTGATCAAAAGGTCAAATGCATAATGCATGTGAAAATGACATCTAACCTATATGCCAGGTGTGAAATATACCTACTGTAGGTGTGAAACGTTCATAAACAACTTTCGTCGAAGAAATATGGTAAAAAATGCTACTCCATGACATTGTATTATTCCAAAATAGCATTAAATGGCGAAAAATATAGACAAGTGGGTTTTGAAAATTATAAATAGTAACAAAAATTTACAATTTACAATTCATTTTTACTATTCACCCATTTGGAGTTTTGTGGTTAGTTTTCACCTTGAAGTTCAACTGCTGATTCTCGGAGTTACGGGCATCTGATCATCGAACCATCAGGAGCAGGTTGGTAGTCTCATCCATGCCTTTCATTTCAATGCTTTTATTTCAATTTTCATTGGTTGGATTTTTTGTTTGGCCATGCCCTACATGGTCTCGGCACTACCCACGGGCTATAACTATGCGGGTCGCGGGTAGGGCTGGGTACTCACAATCAACGCACGCATTGACCACAGGTACCCGCCTCTATAAGCAAACCTTCCCGTGGGTACGGCCATGAAGCTAGTTTTTTAAATGAAATTGACTAAACCCTTTGGTTTTTCTCCCTCCGGGATGGTTCTAGAGTGGAGAGAGAGGGAACATGACCAAGTGGACGAGGCCGTTCCCAATGATGTGCGTGCATGGCAAGCGCCACAAGCATGTGGTATATATAAATTTTGGAGCATAGGGGGTTTAAGGGCCCAAAACCTATTGCTCCGCTGCTTGATAGACTACTGGGACATCGATGCATAGAAATTCAACCTAGATGAGAAAATACTTTCATTGGAAGTGGAAGATATCTACTTCATTACTGGTTTTGTCCCGCTGAGGTGAGGTGGCAAGCCTTCGGTCTCGTTCTGTGGGTGTTGGGATCACCATCCCTAACTATATAGAGCGGTATTGTATTCCAAATACTTGGGTAGTGGGGAGTCAGGTGCCCATCAGAGCCATAGTCAACCTGAGCATGAAGGTTGTAGTGGCTACCTTATTGTGGATTACAGGTTTAAAAGATCTGCACCAGGCATCCAGGCCAGTGATGTTCTATGCGTCGCAGTGTATGTAGCCCATGATATTTGACTTGTGTACCATGCTACTGGGGTCCATGAAGACCCAACTGACAGAGTGCAAGCAGGGGGATAGAAAAAACTTCGGATACGGAAGTATCTTGTGCAGTTTCTTCTTTGAGTGAGTTCTGGGGCTCAGTCCAAGGGTTGAGGTCCCTCCTTATAGTCTCCGCGACCCAGCCATGAATCGGTGGGAAAAGGTCTTGACGTGACAGGGCGATGGTCTTCAGGCATCACCATATACAAAGGAGTTCTTTCACTGGTGGGACCGACAGGTCGTAGCCATAGATGACTACCCCTATGCAGGGATAGACTCTCACTAGGATCGTGACATGCCGCTTCCAGTAGATGCAGCGTTTAGAGACATTGGTGAGTACTCTTTTTAGGTTTTTGGTGTATTAAATTTTTATGGATTTTTTATTATAGATGTAAATGCAAAAATATTTTTCAAGGTAGTATCATATATTAATTTTTGACTGTTTTCTCGCATACAAGGGCCCAGTGAGAGCCGAGGACTTCCTAAGACATCGTCGTTGGGGCAGGGGTGATGAGGTAGTAGGTGCTGCAGCAGAGCATACACTACAGACTCTGTGGGCCAACCTGTCACGGATGACCGCCAAGGTACCACAAGTAGAGGTGGCGCGGCTACCAGAGGATATGCACTGCCAAGTGGTGGGGGGTACCGGGTAACTAGGTGCGACTACTGCAACGTATCACAAATGCAGTACATTATTACTATGAGACACATCCTATCGGGGATGCAGCTAGGCCTCCTCATAGGGACTAGACATCTCAGAGTCCCATTTTTTGTATCGATATGTATATTTTTTAGGGCTACGGGCTCCAGTTTTGTATTATGACACTACCATTTTTGGACATATTATTTATAAAAAACTTTGGTTCTCCGGTTGTACTATATGTGTGTATGTACAAATGTATGAATGTATCTTTTATTTGTGTGCTTCATTGTGAATGTGACAAATGCCAATCTAATACATAGTTAGCATATGCATCAGATATATGATTAAAACTTCTCAGAACATGAATGTATGTAATTGAAACAAAATGTCGTTCCAAGAGTCTTACCCTTAAGAATTTCTGTAGTAACGTAGGATCCCACACATGGTATTGACCATTCAACTGAGACACAACAAGTTGTGAATCCAGGCGAGCTTCTAAAGGCTGACGCCATGTAAAATAACATCCCGAAGTAGCTCAATCACGGCACTATACTCAACCACATTGTTAGATGTAGGACCGAGACAAGCACCTCCTGAAGACACAACTAGGTGGTCAGGTGAATAAATAACCCAGGTAGCAGAAGCAAGCTGTTGCATATGACGGCTAGCACCATCCGCGAATCCTAAGAATATAGGAAACTCTGATGACATCTGTCAATCACACGGAAGCTAATCAGCAGACCCAAAAACCAAAAGAAAGCTAAACTATGTACATAAGTAACTATACAATAGCATACAAAAGTATTAGTTCGAACTAGAAGTTCAAGTGTAATACCGCTTGAGGTAGAGCCCATTTCTAGTCTCCTTGAAGACATTCCCCTCATAGTCCTCTAATTCATAGGCTCCTTTTTCCAGGACATGCCTCACGATGTAAGGACCGTGCCACATGGGGTTAAACATGCCTGCCCCTAGGGGTTCTTTAGCTTGGTCATATAAGAGGACGAAGTCACCTTCAGCATATTGCTGTGGATGGACAGACCTATCATACTGAACCTTAACATGACATCTTTTGGCATCTATATCGACGGCGGCATCTCGACGCTGCTCGTCAACTTGCTCAAGGTGGATTAAATGTTGCTCAATACCCATCGTATCAGGGAGGATCTCTATGGCTAGTTTAAGCAAAGGGATTTCGCATTCAATCGGTAAAATTGACTCCACATCATGTACTAGATGAAATGGTGAGAACCCAGTGGTAGTCTTGACTGCGGTTCGATATGCCCACAAAGCAGGATATAACATAATGTGCCAGTTGTTCTTGCTTTGCTAGATGGTACGTTGGAGAATGGTCTTTAAAGACTTATTGACTGCTTCAACTTGACCATTCCCTTGGTTATAGTAAGAAGATGAGTGTTCTTGACGAAACCCAATATTTAGAGACAAATCCTCCATCATTTTTTTTCTGAAAGTGACTGCCATGGTCAGTGAATATCTCTTTCAGAATACCGAACCGAGTGATAATTTGATTGAACACGAAATGGGTTGTTGTAGCACCATTGGCTTTTATGGTAGGCATGGCCTCAACCCATTTGGAAAAGTAGTCCATGGACACTATAATATGGTGATGCCCCCTAGCCGAAGCTGGTTTGCAATCCATGAAATCCACCCCCCACTTGGTGAAGGGACCGACGATGACGACCAGATGAAGGGACGCTGGATGTGAGTATATATTATGAGAAAACACCTGGCAAGGGTGACATCTCTTCACAGCATTTATACAATCCTTAAAGATTAAATGCCAAAAGTAACCAACTCACATAATACGTTGGGCTATAACAAGCCTGAATAAGTGACCGCCAGATGCCCTAGCATGGAAATCATTAAGCACCCGTTCCGCTTCTTCGTGAGTCAAGCAACGACGTAGAATAGAATCCTTTCCTCGACGATACAAAGTGTCACCGACGATAGTATAATCTTTAGCGTGATGTTTCACATGCCATCACTCATCCCATGAATAATGCAGAGGAAACTTCAAAGTTTGGAGATATACAATGAAATCCCCATACCAAGGGTCCTCAGACGAGATAAGAAATTAGTTTTCATACACAAATGAATCTTCATGGATGACATCCTCATCAAGTCTCAGAAGGTTCGGCATAAGCTCAACAAACACCAATGATTTCACCAACTTTGCTGAAGCAAAATCGAGATCGAACTCCTGAAGGATCACAATCCATTTATTGTACTTCCCCCCTATAAGGCGTCGTGATAGCACGAACTGAAACGGATTGATATGTGCTACAACTGTGGTTGTTCTAAGCAAAATATAGTGTCGTAACCGTTGGACTACATGGATAGTCGCAAGTGCCAACTTTTCCACGTGAGTATATCTTAGTTCAGCGTCTACTAGATTTTGACTAAGGTAATAGATAACATGATCAACAAGCATATCATCGACCTGAACCAAGACCATGTCAATCGTCTCTTGAGATGCAACCACATAAAGTATAAAATATCATGCGAAGTCGGGTGGACTAAGCACAGGGGCTGATACCAAAGCTTTCTTAAGGGAATCGAAAGACTGTTGGGCTCACTCATCCCAGATAAACGGTGTGTCTTTCTTCAACAAACGCGCGAAACCCTTGGTAAGATTAGCATAATTGACTACAAAACAACATAGAAAAGTAGCTCTCCCTTGGAGGCTCTGAAGTTGAAACAAGTTGCGCGGAGGAGGCAACCGAAGTATTGCCTCAACTTTAAGAGGATCGACTCTAATACCCTCTTTCGAAACTATGAATCCTAGAAGGCGACCTGACCTCACCGCAAAAATGCATTTATTGGGATTCAATCAGATCTTGTAGCGTATACATCACTCGAGAATCCAATGAAGGTGCTTGGCATGGTCCATTCTCTTACGAGAATGGTCGGCAAGATCATCCAAGAAAACTTCCATTATACTTTTAAGGTTGTGAAAGGCATAGGTCATGGCACGCTGAAACATAGCTCTGACGTTTTTAAGGCCAAAGGGCATTTTCCAATATGCAAACGTACCCCAAGGACAAATTAAAGCAGTCTTATGTTGGTCCTCGAGTTTGATTTGAATATGGGTATACCCCAAAAAGTTGTCCATGAACGAAAAAATCTCACTTCGTGCACAAGCATCCAAGATCTAATTAATGAATGGCGTGGGGAAGTTGTCTTTCGGACATGCACAATTCAGGTCTCTAAAATCAGTGCATACGCGGATCGTTACTTGCTTCTTATCCATAGGAACGGGGTTTGACACCCATTCGGTAAGGGGAATGGGGTAGATAAAACTAGCTTTGAGCAGTTTCTTCACCTCTACCTTGATAGCGGCTGCCTTCCTAGGGTTAACAGCACGAAGACATTTTCGAACCAGTTTAGCATGAGGATACGTTCTAATCTCGTGCTCGACAATACTAGGGTCTATTCCTAGCATCTCCTCGTATGACTAGGCGAAAGCTTCCCAAATTTCAGTAAACAGATCGGTGTAGATGGAAACCTCCTCAGAAGAGCAATCGTCATTGATGTAAACGTTCTCAATCTTTCCAAGAGTGTGAGAGATGTTGATCGGTTGAGTCGGGGAAATATTAGCCATGTTCCCCTCCGCATAAATCTCATGTGAACCCAAAAGAGCCATAGGATGACCAACCATCTCTACAAGAGTCATCCTGAACTCTTCTTGCTTGACGAGATCGAGGTTGGGAAGGAAATAAGTGTAGCTAGGGTTTTCACCTTAGCTTGTGCAAATGAGCACCTACTAAGGAGAAGGGACTCCTTAGTAGTAGTTCAGAAAAACATTAAATGAAAGACAATACAGTAAAATGGTAATTATTCTAAACATGTGCATAAAACAGAAAAGACAAGATAATAAAAAGGCTTTTTGTATTAATTATACCTCCAATGTGAAGGTTGGTGGAGCTCTTGCAGCAGTCCAGGAGGATTGCTTCCAAGCTTCTAGCTTTGCTCCTTCTCTTTCTCCAAAGGGTTGGAAATGGGCCAAAAGGGGCACTCAAGGGTGAGCTAGGGTTTCAAGAGTGATTTTGGCAGAGTAAGGGTGTATTTGACTGTGGATATGAAATGAGGGGCCTCCATCACCTATTTATAGATTTTTAGTGGTGGAGTGTTGGCCCATAGTTTTGGTAACCATATGGTTTAGGTCAGCTGTATAGGGTTTTTTTCCTCCTTTTTCCCTCTTTTTCCTCTTTTTTTTTGTATTTTTTATTCCCTTTTTAGAGGGTTTTTGCTATTTTGGAGGAATTTTGGATTATTTTGGGGAAAAAGGGGTTTTTTGGCCTTTTAGAGGCTTTTTAAATGGTTTTGTGGCCTTTTGGAGGTTTTTTTAATTGGATTTTAAGGTTCTAGAGGTAAATATGGTAGGAAATATGGACAAATGAGTCATGTAATGGGGTAGATGAGGTAGTGTGCACTTTTTGGGTGTTAACAGATTGCCCCCTGATGTGTGAGGGCAGGAGCTCATCATATGGCCGATAGACATCATAAGTCTTTTATGGTTTTCCTGGGGTGTGGAGAAGAGAAGAAACGAACTAGAACCCATAACAACGGTCCCGAACAAACTGCAAAAAATGAAAGTACATGACCTCAATAATGAATGAGGAATAATCTGAACATATGGACGAGGCGGGCATTCCCATGCTTGTATCAAGATATAGAATAATAATAACAATGGGGTCCAAAACATGGGGACCTGAAATATACATGGCCTCAAATAATGAATGAGGAAGAATCTCAATATATGGACGAGGCGGGCATACCCATGCTCGTATCAAGATACATAAAAAATAACAGTGAGGCCCGAAAAGGGAGACCTGTAGGATACATAGAGAACCACTATGTACATCATAAGGGTCTAGAGGGGACACAAATCTGGGACATACTGCTGGGTTGACCATATTTGAGCTGAAGAACTGATACACTGGAATAACAACAGTGCTGCTGAGTGTGGTACTAGAGGAACTGATGAGCTGCTGGAGCATAGTGACAGGGAGTCATATCCTCAATGGTACACTAAAATGGAACTTAACTGGGTACTCAAGGAAGCATATACCTGGATGGATTCCAAATACAATCGCCAACGCAACCTGGACATCCAAGGGAACATATAAATGGGCGTTCCGAAGTGACTCACCAATGTGCTAGAGTCGGGAGAAATTTGGGGACTTCGACCAATAACTGAAGGGATATAAACCCTACACGATTCTCGACGATGCGATCAAGGTGTTGAAGTCGAGCATGTGAGAAACAACCACTCGGAGAGGCAATGATGACTCCTCTCAGAATGGTCCGTAGGCACTCACCACAGATGGTGATGGGTCCAAGGCGCAGGGACCTCTGGGTCTATCCTCTTGAATAGAGGGGTTTTCGTTGACAGAGGGAGACCTGCAACTATCAAGGCAATGATGTTTCCTTAACATGAGCGTGAGGTGGAGAACCGAAGTGTGAGAGTACTGATAGTAGGACTGTCATAGTGTGGGGGATAACTGGGCAAGTAGAGTGGGTGGACTCAAACTTCCTTTGTTCAGAGTATGATGGCGGGGACGATCGGGCAGCATATGAAATTGACTAGTGGGAAAGGGATCATAGTTGTACTGGATCGAGGATAGTGACTGGGATGAGGGATACTCAAGCTAGTGTAAAATGGCAGGAGACTACAGACTACTCTGAACAAAGGCGACCTGATTGGGGGTGCTGCCGAGATGATCGATCATAGTTCCAAGAGGCATGGGGGGACTTCTTCACGGGTTAAGGAACTAGAAGAAGTGTGTGTAAAATGGTACTGTCGTGTGGATTTATACGAGCCCAGGACAGTTCATGCTCGTGATTGCTTTCAATTTTAAGGAGTCTGAAAGCGATAAGAAGACTCTGAGATAATGGAATGGTACTGTTGAGTGGATTTGTACGAGCCGAGGACAGTTCATGCTCATGGTTGCTTTCAATTTTAGAGAGTCTGAAAGCGATAAGAAGACTCCAGGGGGTTGCTTTTTCGTGTGTTAGTCTCCAAGGCCCGAAGAAGCATAAAAGGATGCAATGAAGAACTCTTCTAGCCAGTGTGACTAGAGTATTCCTTTTTCGTAAGTAGTCTACCAGGTCCGGAAAAGGGTTAAACTTATACCAGATAGACGGCCTTTCAGGTACTTTAACGAGCATGAAAGGATGCAAGATTGCTTGACGATCTTTTCATTGTTTTAGGAGTCAAAAAAGAGCTTAACAAAAATTCCCTAAGTGCCTTTTTCATAAAGGACTTGTCCGGCCCGAAAAAGGGATAAAATTATACCGAACAAAAGGAATGGCTAGGCAAGGAGGAAGTGCTCAATCAAGGAACATTTATGATGACCAAGAATGAGGGTAGGGGGGAACAATGGTGGGCCTCCTTGTGGGATAATGAATGGTGGAAAAATAACGAAATAATTGCAGTATGACAGGTGTGAATGGCTCATGTAAAAATGTGGAACAATCCGATGGCGGCCGATGTGGCATGCAAACTGAGGCAGCAAGGTGTCAGGATACAATGGTGAAATTGTACTTGGTGAGAGCGAGAAATGATCTCAAGCATCATCACGAGATCGGAAAGATGATTCCAGTGATATAAAAAGTGTCAAAAACGGAGAACGACTGAAGTGGCACGCAAACCGAGGCAATGGGGGGTGTTTTGGAAAAAATACCCAAAAAATATGGGGGTGAGAGCGAGAAATTATCTCAAGCATCATCACAAGCTCGGAAAATTGAATCCGATGGTATAAAGTATATCAAAAGTGGGCTACGGCCGATGTGGCTTGCAAGCCGAGTTGGTGTGGGGCATGGAAAAAATGCCCGAAAGTTTTTTGTGAGAGCGAGAAATGATATCAAGCATCATCACGGGCATGGAAATATGAATCCGGCGGTGCAAATGGTGCGAAACATGGAGGTCATAAGGACTCCGGAATGGTTAAAGGAAATAACTAGGTTAAAAAATGGTTGCAAATAAAGGTGAGCCCACCAAGCCAATGATGTAGTGGTGGGGAGAAATGATGACCCGCGGGGGCGAAATACTATGCATATCAAATCAAATCAAATATACAAGTGACATGTGACCTCAAAAATGGTTGAGATCACAAATGCGAAAAAATGAGCAGGGTTAGTGACTTGCCCCCATGCTATGTGCATGGGGTTTATGATTGTGGGTCACATATGTGTTGGTTTGAACAAGGGGGTCATAGACGTGCTGAGATAGATGTGATGGGGAAGGTTCAAATGGTTGATCATGCCCCCTATCCTAGGGTCAAGGTAATCGATTATGCCCCCTAACTCAGAGGTGTCAATGTGGTGCTCGATGATAGAAGGGTCAAGACCAAGCATTTCCGTATCGGACCAAGCAAAGACATCAGAGAACTCTTGGAAAAGTTTTTTGTACTCTCCGATCTCATACTCACTGTAGGATGTGCCTAATGTACTGATTTCAAGAGCACCAGGTGGGTCAGAAATATCGATGTGGATGACGGGTGAGATGTTGGCCATGTTACCTTCCTCAAACGCATCAGGAGCAGGAATAGGATCCTTAAACTAGTCGACTTTGGTGGGAAGGAAATATTTGGACTCGACTGCAAATTGGGTAGCTGTGGTAGAGGAGGAGTCTTCTGGGAGGAAATAGGAACGATGGTGCATGTCATTCCAGGGATAATCCGGGGTAGTGAGAGCATTAAGAATCTCCTCATCATTGTGGAAACTTTGAGTTGTCAAATCGGTTGACGAGGAAGTGGTAGTTGAAGAGATCATATAAATGGTGTTAATCTCTCCGGATGGGGATGATACTGGGGGGTGGATCTCCTCAATTGTGGGTGGTGCCGTCTCAAGGTCCAAATTATGCATCTCGTAGAGAGATGCTCCATAATCTGGGAGATTAGGATAGTGATGTGAGTAATGGCTGTAAATACCGCATATTGCACAAGGGTGGTTGGTACATAGTGATTTATCACGAGGCTTAGGGGTTGGATCGAGTTCGACAACTGGGATGTTGGGGTCGTTGTCAAGCATTTGCATGTGTTCCTGTAATGCAGGTAATTGTGGACATTGATGAGTTGGATGGCCTAACTCATCACACAACGAGCATTTGGGGGGAGCACGAAACACGGGGGGTGGTTTAACTGTTTTGGGTGAGGGGACAGTAGTGTATGGTTGTGGGCCTCTGCCCCCAGTGTGCTTGATAAGAGGGGGGTGAGTCGTAGATGACGAAGGGGTAGTTACACTGAGAGGTGGTTGACTAGTAGTGGCAATGGGTTGCACCAGTTGCAGGACGACATTTGGTGTCGGCGGGGGAACGGGAGGCGAAATATACCACACGGGTAATCCGAAGGTTAACCTGGGGAGTCTAAGAGTAGCCATAACCGGGGTGCTTACTACGCCCGAGGGAGGGAATAGGAAGGGGATTGTGTGGATGGGTGTAACACCAATGTGACTAGGTACCAATGGTGGTTTGGGTAACAAGGGCAGTTGATTGTTGGGTGTTTGTGTATTGTGGGAAAGGGTACATAGGTTAGATACTTCGGTCGCGGGTGACGGGGGAGGAATAGATTGGAATGTTGAGGTCATCGACGTATCTGAGTAAACTCCGGGTCCTACAGAGGAAACAAATTAGGTAGTTGCACCACCAACAGGTTGTTCAACCATGGGGAGAACATTCTCGGGTGTCGCGGGGGCATTGGGATCGTAATAGGTGAGTTGGTTGACCTTGAACACACGTCCGTCATGGGGGAACATCATGGTACGAAAAACGGATGAGGCAACCGCCCACATGGCATACATGTAGCTGTGGCCAAGTAAGAGGTTATAATCAAGTTAGGCATTGATGACCTATATGTCAATGAGCACAGTTTTTCTAGCCAACTGGATGGGGACATTAGCTAAGAGACCTTGGGGTTGAGCCGAACGGCCGTCGTAGGCTCGCAACGTAGTGGTGGACTGCTAGAGAGTAGGGGATCCCAACTTTTGCCAAAAGAATGTGGACATAACGCATGTAGAGGCACCTTCATCGATGATTCACCGATGGATGACAAGATTCCGAATGGAAACAAAAACTTGGAATGCTAAAGTGGAAGGAAGGCGTGGTTCGGACTGGTCCAAATCGAAGGCCATCAGTTGTGAATCATTTGGGTCAATAGCACAAATGGCGGCGAGCAAAGTCTTGCGCTGTGAAGGACAGTTTTTTAAGACTTCTAACGCAGACATGGCTGTAGGAGATTGGGCTAAGTCATCTACAATGTTGTAATTTGACGCAGTGCAAGCATTGTGGTTATTGTTGATACGACGAAGTGGGAAGCGAGGTGCTTTGGAGGCGCCATCTAGTGGAGCCGGAGGTATACGTAACGTATGATTAGTGGGATGAGCGTTAGTGTTTTTGTTGTCGGGAGGGGCTTCAGGGGTGGAGCCATATTGGTTCCGATGGGTTTGGATGTTGGCATTGGCGGATGACATCATTAATAAGTCGTGGGTACCTGAGTCTAACATGGGTTGATCAGGAGCAGCATAAGTGATCCGTTGTTGTGGTGGTGCGTTGCCTTGAGGGGGAGCCAATGGCTGAGTGTTCACTATGCCTTGGGTTGGTAAGGGGTTTTGTAGCACCAAAGGTTGAGGCTGAGGTGGTGGGGGTTTGGGTGGCGCTTGAGGAGCCGCATGCCCTTAGCGATAGGCATCATCAGTCAAGAGTTGCCGAGCTCGCTCCAAATGTGGGAAAGCATGTGTGTAGTGGCCATAAGCCCCGCAAATAGAACAAGGATGGTTTGTTCACAGATTAGGATTTTTGGCCTGCTTGGGCGGCCAATCAGGGTTCTGGTTGGCAAGTACCGCGTTATTGTTGTTTGGGGGATTGAGAGGTTGACTGCCTTGGTCTGGAGGAGGGTTGTTCCCACGGTTACGGCCTTTGCCACGGTTTTGCTGGCCCTGTTGGTGCTGGTTATTTTGGTTCTGCTGTGGATTCTGTTGGGCATATACTTTCCCTTGAGCAGCAGGTGGGTTCTAGGGTTGTGCAGGTGCGGGAGTAGGCTGCAATGGATAGTAAGTAGGGGGAGGCTGCGAAGGTGTTGAACCTTGTGGGGGTTGCTGATATGTCTACGGAACGGGTTGTGGGTTTACCATAGGGGTTGCCTGTGGTGGGTAATAAGCAGGTTGGGCTTGAGAGGACACAGGAGCTGGTGCAGCCTATGGGTGGTAATATGGCTGAGGGACGACTAGGGGGGCGTAAGCGGGGGATGCATGACCAAAGCACTGAGGGGGATAGGAGGGTCCATGGGAATGGTGGTGATGTGTCATGGGAGCATACGAATTGGTTTCTCTGGACAGTGATGTAGCTCGCGAAAGGTCGGTGCCATGGCTAGGACGTGCTATGGAAAAGGGTTGGGGATGCGAGGTAATACGGCCAATGATGCCGTCTGCAACATGGGATGCCCCCGGCGCATTGTGCTGGGAGGAATCACCGTGAGGGGCGTCAGGTATGATGGTGTATAGATAACCCGACTAGGCGTAAATGAGGTCAAATTGCTGGGCTTTGAGGATGGCCTCTTCTTCGAACTGGGGTCGTTCGGATGCCACATCCCTGGAAATGACAGGAAGGAGGCATTTTAGAAACCAATCTAAGAAGATACGGTCATCTAACTTGATTTTGCAGAGGCTGCGGCGTCGACGCCACTCATGAATGTGGTCAGTGATGTGGGTAGCCGTGTTCTGTCTGCAAGACAGTAGGATCTCAACTCCCGCGTCATAGCGGATAGGTAACTGAAAGAACTGTAGGAAAGTCGAGGCAAGGGAGGTAACGGTGGCTTGGGTCCCATGGGGCTGTTCGATGTACCACTTAGCTGCAAAGCCAGTGAGGCTGTGTTGTAACAGACGGAGGCGGACAGAGTTGTCCACTATGGAGTTGGAGGAACACCATAGATGGAAGGACATAATATGGTTCTGGGGGTCCTCACCTACCTTGCCCTCAAACTTAGGGATGTCAGAGGGGAGCCTGGTGGGCATGTGAGGCCACACAGGGTCTTGTCTAATGGGATCATTAGTCAGTCTAGCTAGGTCAGGAAGGTTGAGGGTAGCCATGAATGGCAAACTAGTAGAAGGATGTGACATACTAGTGGGTGTGGCCATGTTGGGGCCAATTCCCCCAAGTGGAGGGGCTGGGTTTGGGATGGTGCTCCCAAGTGGAGGAATGAAAGTGGTATGGGACGGTCCTGCACCACCAAGGGTAGTGTGAGTCACTGATGGAGTGAGAATAGGTATACCAGCTACTAGAATGGGTGCAGTGATCGGAATGGTAGATGTGGGCCCCATCGAGGGCATACCAAAAGCAGGTGTGGTAATTGGTGAGGTGGTGGATGCTCCACCAATGGTCCCTACAAAGAAAGGGGTGGAAGTCACGCCAGCCATGGGGCTAGTTGGTGTAGTGTAAATGGGGTTCTCGGACTCTGCGTCAGAATCAGGGGTAAAATAAGGGGCATCTAGCTCGGGTGATGGAGTTCTATGCCGCTGACGAGTGGATTCAAGTGACAAGGCTCGAGATCTATGATGAGTGGTATTAAGTGATGAAGATCTATGTTTATGACGGGTGGTGTCAAGTGAACCGTGCTGTGGGGGCTCGCCCCAAAGGCACCGAGAATGTCTGGGAGACTCAATGGTGACAGATGGTGTCAAATATCTGGGGATTGTGTTTGAGTGAAAAACAACTCAAAAACCCTAATGCAACTGAGTGTGCAGAAGGAGAGCTCAAAAAATATGGCACTCAGGCCAAAAACCAACTCAAAACACTTATTGTAATAGTTGTACTACAATAAGTGGAGTATCAACAGAAATGGTCAGAATACCAACAAGCAGTAGGTTTCCTAAAAAATAAAAATGGTGGACTCAGTAGACCAAAAGGAGGTAAGGGAGCATGCGAACACCTAGCTAAATGGTATTCTGACTCAACTAGACATATCCTCTGCAAGGTGATGAAATCCAAGTTAGACAATATGGATAGTAGAGCCAAGTGGCTAAAGATATCCCCCTACTGGGAGGGACACCGGGTAGTCAATCCTAGAAGAAAGGCAACTAAGATACCCCGTTCATGACACGTCCAGAAAAGATGAATCTGTCGTTTGGTTCTATCATCGCGGTATCCCCATATGGGTGATACCCCGAGAACTGCAAAAGGTAGCCTTCGGTTACTGAATGGAGTGCGGTATTCCACTCAGGCCTCTGGAACCAGTCTGGCGACTTCAACCCTCCTAGGGGAGAGGCCCTCCGATAAAGTGGTTGTGACCATGCCAAAAAATACTAGGGGATTTTGGTTCCCTAATGGACAACAACTATGTCTCAAGTGTAAGCAACTGAGGGGTGTTATTTGGATGCCTATCCCCCTGATCCTACCTAACTACAAAAATTCTTATGTGTTCCCCAAGTGGGGTTAGAATGTTGGTTGTGTTAAGTAGTATTTTAGGGCTCACTTGAATTAGGTGACAGAGTGTGTGCATGCGAGATGATGAACCCAAGTAAAAGTGCCACAGGGTGGGAAACTTTCAAACTAAAAATAACAATACAGAATTTAAACTTTGAACTGCAAAATTTTCTCTTTTTCAATCAAAAATGCTGAAATTTTTTAAAAATATTCTGTAAATGGAACATAAATAATACTGCAGAAAAGGCTGTAGGGAAGGATGGCTACAGGTAGGACAGATGGTTGTGCAAGTGCAGAAAATATTGCAGCAAAGTGTTGGGTTCAAAACAAGGAAAAAAGTGCAGAAAGCAGACCGCGGGTCTGTAGCAAATCTGGGCGATCGAACCGCGGGAAATAGCTCAACAATCATGGACAGGTTGCGGGATTTTGGTCGAAAGATGTAGTCGGACCGCGGGAAACAGGTTGAAAGCCGCAGGCGGGTTGCAGGAAAATGGCTGAAAGCTGCAAGCAGGATGTGGGAAAATGGCCGAAAGATGCAGGCGGGTTGCAGAAAAATGGCTGAAAGCCACAAGCGCGATGCGGGAAAATGGCCTAAAGACGCCGGCGGGTTGCAGAAAAATGGCTGAAAGCCGCAGGTGGGACGCTGGAAAATGGTTAATAGCCACAGTCGGATCACTCCAAACAAGCTAATAGGCGTGGTCGGATCGCAGGTAAATGCCTGAAAGACGCGGTCGGAACGCAACTACGGGGGGAAAAAGACGGTTTACGGCAGCCGAAAGGGACAGCCGAAAGGAAAAAAGAGGAAAATATTGCAGAAAATTGAAAATATTTAAAACTATAACTAGAAATTCAAAGGAACACAAGGGGAGTCGCCAAAACTATCGCGCTTGCCTAGCTCATCACCGATCTCCCCTCCCTTCTGCCATCCCCAGCGGAGTTTCCAAAACTGTAGCTATGGTTTTCACCCTAGCTTGTGCAAATGAGCACCTACTAAGGAGAAGGGACTCCTTAGTAGCAGTTCAGAAAAACATTAAATGAAAGACAATACAGTAAAATGGTAATTATTCTAAACATGTGCATAAAACAGAAAAGACAAGATAATAAAAAGGGTTTTTGTATTAATTATACCTCCAGTGTGAAGGTTGGTGGAGCTCTTGCAGCAGTCCAAGAGGGTTGCTTCCAAGCTTCTAGCTTTGCTCCTTCTCTTTCTCCAAAGGGTTGGAAATGGGCCAAAAGGGGCACTCAAGGGTGAAAGTAGCTCAAGGGTGAGCTAGGGTTTCAAGAGTGATTTTGGCAGAGTAAGGGTGTATTTGACTGTGGATATGAAATGAGGGGCCTCCATCACCTATTTATAGGTTTTTAGTAATGGAGTGCTGGCCCATGGTTTTGGTAACCATATGGTTTAGGTCAGCTGTATAGGGTTTTTTCCTCCTTTTTCCCTCTTTTTCCTCTTTTTTCTTGTATTTTTTATTCCCTTTTTAGAGGGTTTTTGCTATTTTGGAGGAATTTTGGATTATTTTGGGGAAAAAAGGTGTTGTTTGGCCTTTTGGAGGCTTTTTTAATGGGATTTTAAGGTTCTGGAGGTAAATATGGTAGGAAATATGGACAAATGAGTCATGTAATGGGGTAGATGAGGTAGTGAGCACTTTTTGGGTGTTAACAATAAGAGCGATGATACATATCCTCCCAAGGTCTCTCACTACCACACATGTCCTCGATAATAGCTTCATCCGAAGGTAAAGTACCATTAAGGAAATCGTTCGAACAAGACGAGTCAACTACCCAAACTGGAAGCGTAACGAGATCTTCCTCAAATTTTTGAGAAGAGGGGAGATCCAGCTCTGCGGTGGCTTGTTGAATATCCTGATAAGCAAGCTCAACAGTAGATAGTGGCATAGACATCCCGATGTGCGCAATGTCTCCAGACGTAGAACTCATGGATGGTAAGGTCCATGGATCATCAAAATATGAAGTCCGAAATGGTACATTATGCAAAGGAGGAGGCGCATCGTCAGAAATGGTTCTAATAAAATTCACGGGTGCAGGGAAATCATAAGATCCCATCAGTGAAGGGTACATACCAACACCCATGTTCCCAGTTGCTAGCTGAGAGTCTGTAACCTGCGGGACTACTGATCTCGTGGATGCTTCAGGAAGAGGATTAATGAAATCCAATTGATTGATGGTCACAATCCTGCCTTCGTGTGGAAAGAAAATGATCCTGAATATAGTAGACACAACAACTTTCATAGCGTACATCCAATTCCGATCCAGTAAAATGTTGTAGTCGATGGGCGCATCAACCACTTCGACTTCAATAGGCACAGGTTTACCTCCCAAGTGGACAACAAGGGAAGGGATAATCCCATGCGGCTTAAATGACCAACCATCAAATGTAGTGAGCATGGTCCTAGACGTGAGTAGAGGAGGAGAGCCAATAGCTTTCCAACAAGCTAACGACATCACTGACGCGGAATCACCTTCGTCAACCACCATTCTCTTAACGAAATTCTTAAGGCACTCCACATGGATTTGAAAAGCGACATGGTAAGGTAAGTGAGGTTGAACATCAGTAGTGTTGAACTTGATAATGTTGGGATTCCCCCCATCTTGAACTCATAATGCACACAAAAGGGCATGCCTTTGAGAAGGACACACCTGTAAAACTTCAAGAGCCTGCATGGCACACGGAGTTTGGACCAAATCTTCTACAATGGAGTAGTTCTGTGCAGCTCGGGCATTAGGATTATGCGTAGAGAGCTTAAGAACACCTTTTGGTATCTGTGGCATATTAGAGGGCTTCTCAATATGCAAGGAATTATTAGGAGGAGGGGGAGGCTCACTCCGCATATTAGGTTGTGGTGCACCATAATCGCGTTGACGAGTAGCAACACTAACCTCCGATTGAACCATATTCACGCATCCATAACCACTAGCATTGGAAGAAGACATTGCAGTCTCAGTAGGTCCATAACTAGTGGCGGGAGCATGCGAAGCCATGTTTTGATGATGAGGAAGGGGATCCTTCAACACAGTTGGGCTCTCTGCAAGATGCTTCGATGCTTCTTCGATTCGAGGACACAAGCAAGTAAGATGATCTTCCGCACAAAGCTTACAAGGAAATTTAACCTTATGCCTAGGTTTACGGTCCTCACCAACATTTCCACCTTCTCGAGGAGGGTTGGAATTCTCCTTACTAGGGGTATTGTGATTGCTATTATTGTTCCCATTGTTTCCACCCTTATGGTTATTTCTCCCCTTCTTCTTACCACCAGGCTGTTGGTTACCCAATGGGTTTTTTGTTTGCACAGTGTGTACATTAGACGATGGGGTGGAAGTGGACAAGGTGTGAACCTATCCGGGAGTAGACTGGTTTAGCGACAAATTTTGCATTTGATTAGCCACCAAATCTATAGGGAGAATACTTGCGGATCCCACAATGTCGTCGGTATGCGGTCCAGGAACTATCTTGGGCTCATGTCGTGTTCATGGTGTGTTAGGAATAATGTCATATAGAATTCCAGACTGAGAGTATAGTAAATCTAACTGGTAGACTTTTAAGATGGCTCGTTCCTCAGTCATAGTACCGGACATCGAAACATCCTTGGCAATATATGGAAGTAGAGACTTGAGGAACCATTCCAACAAAAACTCTAGAGGAATGTTGGCTTTTACCAACCTCTTCCGCCAACGCCACTCTTGAATGTGGTCAGAAATATGCGTGGCCTTATTCTAACGGAAGGTAGATAAAAGTTCAGTACCAGTATCGTAACAAATTGACAAATGGAAATGATCCAAGAAAACCAATGCGATCTCATTGAATACCCTATAAGTGTTCCTAGGAAACTCAACATACCACTTTGCAACTGCCCCCGTGAGGGTGCGTTGAAATAGTCATAACCTAACGGAATCGTGATTCAATGAGTTGGAAGAACAACAAAGGTGAAATGTTGTGACATGATCACCCGGATTCTCACCACATTTCCCCTCAAACTTAGGAATGTCTGAAGGAATCTTGGTAGAAACCAAAGGCCAACTAGGGTCGTGACACACTGGATCATTCGTGAGCTTTGAAAGATCCGGAAGATTCAAATGTGTAAGGAACGGGAGCTGCGGTTGGAAAGCTTGATTATAAGTTGCCATAAAAGGTTGATTGTAAGAACTCGAAGGATAAGAAGGACCAAATGCTTGACTATGAGCATTAAACTGCTGATTATACGATCCTGTCTGACCATCAGTGTTACCATGGCCATAAGGTTGATAACCTCCTCCGACCTAACCCGTGTGAGAGTAAGTAAGTATATATGTGTTCAGAGCACCATATTGAGGTGGGTTGTACTAGTGGCCAGCACTGACTGTATTGTAGTAAGGGTTGCCACCATAACTATGGGGTGTACTATTCATAGCGGGAACCGTGTTGTAATGACCATGATGGTAAGGTATGTTCAAAACCCCAATGTAAGCATTAGGATTAGTGTGGGAAGTCGTGTGGTGACCATAAGTATGAGATGTATTCCCAACCCCAATATTGGTGTTACTAGTAGCAGGAATGGTGGCATTGTGACCATGAGGATAAGGTATATTCCCACCTCCTACATTAGCATTACTAGTAGCGGCAGCGGACATAAAAGTATGCGGTATATGTCCACCCCCGTGGTTGGGAGGAGCGTTAACATTTGTGAAAGTGGTCGTAGGTTGACGGGTAGCGACATGTGTATTAGGTGATGGATGGCGAGTTGGATTGCGAACAATATTCCTATTAGGTTGGGTAGTCCTAGGAGGCGGCCGTATTCCAAAATTAGCATTGTTAGGAGGAATGTGACCGGTCCCCATACTATGTGTGTGAGTGGACAACATGGTGCCCCTAGTGAGGGTAATGCCCCAAGTGGGTGCAGTGTTGCTAACACCATGACTAGTGCCAGCATAACTACCAAAATAGTGGAAGGATCAACTGTGTTGTAATTAGGCATACCATATGAGAACGCGGTAGGGTTGATCATAGGACCTCTGTCATTGTGTAACTCTGGCATCCCGTACAAATAATTATGTGGATATGAGGAATCGAATGGGTCGTCGTTCGGTGGATCCGGACCAAACAAAATAGGTTGGGTCTCAAGTGGATCTCCCCCCCATGCCTCACGAGGAGTAGGGGTGTCTGAAGTGTGCTCGAATCTACCCGATGGAGTCATAGGGATTTCTCCCATGTAAGAGTGTGCAGCAGTCATGACATCTAGGATGTATGTCTCATAAGAATCTGAAGACTCAGAGGGAGCCCGCTGGAATCCCCTAGCAACATGGCATGAAAGCTTTGCCGGTTTTAAACCAACCAACTGACAGGATCGGCGGAGAGTAGGACTCTATGCCACGATATCTTTGGAGAGAATATAAAATCACAACGTCTCCTAATGACCAACTATCGATCAAAAACAGTAAATCAAAAGCACACACCTAGAGAAACTATAGCCAAGAGAAGACAAATAGAGTGGCTAAATGAGCCCCCGACACTAGAGCCGGTATGTCTCACCTAGGAGAGGCTTGAGACTCCCAAACTGTACCCGGAGGTAACAGAATCAGTTATAGAGGCACCCAGGCTTCACTACATGCAAAGGGCCATAACCCTCGGCAACAAAAAACTATGCTTTCCATCCCCTATCTGACTCGGGACATAAATAGTATAACCACTGCAAGTACCCTAAGCAATACCTAGGTAAGGTAACTATGGTCACCGTAGTATAACCAATGCTCAGGGCGATAGTCGCAGGTCAGATCCGCCGTATGGGCAGGGTAGCTAAGCTCGAAACTCAAGAGGGTTAAATCCCCCAAGAGTCCCCAGATATGAACAAACCCTGGAAATATCTCCCACGTTCAGCCGGTATTGGAGGGATATCTCCGCAACCAACCTCCTGTTACCTCATGATTAACTCTGGTCTGAGTAGAGCTTCCTGAGAACACCATGGATTTCACCACTCCTTGGTCAGACACATAATGTTTCGTCTAGTAGTCTTGGATTGTTTACTCACAATGATCTATTCCAAGACTCTAAAGCTATGCTAGTTGGTGTACCCTATAAATAAAATCGTTCTAATCAATTTTAGATTAAGCGTTAATTTTAATGGTTGTGGTTACTCAAAGGATATGGTCGTGAAACTAGTGATGTATATGACTCGATAGTATGCAAAATCATCAAACTCTAGACTCATCTATCCAATCAAAACAATGCCACTAACATGCAAAATCAATCCTATAGTTTCGAAATAAAAATGCAACTCTTTTATATTTTCAATGCACAAGCAGAACCTAAATGAAACCAACAAGCACTCAATGCAAAATATAGTACATGAAAGTATTTTTTTTTTGTATTTTCACTTATAAGCAAAAGGAAAATGAAAAACTATCTTTTTGTATTTTTCAATATAATGAAATGAAAAATGCAAGCAAAATCCTATTATTCAGTTACAGAAATGCAAAGGAGATCACTCAGACAACCTAGCAGATCCCAAACAGTAAGACTCAGCCAATGGAATGAGCTTAAAAGTTAAAAATGGGTAAAAACTGTAGCTAGGGTTTTACCCCTAGCTTGTGCAAATGAGCACCTACTAAGGAGAATGGACTCCTTAGTAGCAGTTCAGTAAGTGTAGATAATTAAGCTAAAATAGAAATTAAATTACTTCTAAAACATGCATGAAACATAAACAACAAATTTGAAGAATGGCTTTTTGTATTGAAATTACCTTCAATGTGAAGGTTTGATGGAGTCCTTTGTAGTGTCCAAGAGGATGCTCCAAGCTTCAATATGCTCCTTCTCCTTCTCCAATGGTGGGAATGGGCCAAAAGTGGCTCTCAAGGTGAAAGTAGTTCAATGGTGAACTAGGGTTTCGAGAGAGATTTTGGCAAAGTAAGGGTGCTTGTGATTGTGGATATGGAATAAGGGATCTCCATCACCTATTTATAGTTTTTTGGTGGTGGAGTGCTGACCCATGGTTTTAGGAAACACATGGTTTTGGGCAGCTGTATAGGGTTTTTTCTTCCTTTTCCTCATTATTTTATATTTTTTATTCCCTTTTTAGGGGATTTTTGCTATTTTTGGAGGAAAAGGGGGTTTTTTAGCCTTTTTTAGGCTATTTTGAGGGTTTTGTGGCCTTTTGGAGGCATTTTAGGCCTTTTGGAGGCTTTTTAATGGGATGTTTTTAGGATTTTAAGGGAAATATAGTAGGAAAATGGACAAATGAGCCATATAATGTGGTAGATCAGGTAGTGAGCACTTTTTGGGTGTTAACAGATTGCCCCCTGATGTGCGAGGTCAGGAGCTCATCGTATGGCCGATGGACATCATAAGTCATGAATGGTTTTCCTGGGTGTGGAGAGAAGAGAAGAAACAAACTGAAGCCCGGAACAACGATCCCGAACAACTGCAAGAACTAAAAGTACATAACCTCAATAATGGAGGAGGAATCATCTGATCATATGGACGAGGCGGGCATTCCCATGCTCGTATCAGGATATAACATAACAATAACAATAATGGGGTCCAAAAAATGGGGACCTGAAATATACATGACCTCAAATACTAACTGAGGTATAATCTCAATATATGGACGAGGTGGGCATACCCATGCTCGTATCAAGATACATAAACAGAACTGTGAGGCCCGAAAAGGGGGACCTGTAGGATACATGATCACTGTGTACATCATAAGAGTCCAGAGGGGACACAAATCTGGGACATACTGCTGAGCTGATCATGTGTGAACTGGATAAATGGTGCACTGGAACAATCAACAGTGCTACTGAGTGTGGTACCAAAGGAACTGATGAGCTGCTGGATCATAGTGACTGGGGTCATACTCTCCATGGTACACTGGACTGGAACTGAAGTGGGTACTCGAGGAAGCATATAGCTGGATGGCTTCCGAATACAATCGCCAACGCAACCCGGACATCCACAGGAACATAGAACTGGGCGTTCCGAAGTGACTCACCAATGTGCTAGAGTCGGGGGAAATCCGGGGTCTTCGACTAAGAACTGATGGGATATAATCCTACGCGATCCTCAACAATGCGATCAAGGTGCTGAAGTCGAGCATGTGAGGAACAACCACTCAGAGAGGCAATGATGACTCCTCTCAGAATGATCCGTAGGCACTTACCACAAATGGTGATAAGTCCAAGGTGTAGGGACCTCTGGGCCTATCCTCTGGAATAGAGGAGCTGTCGTCGACAGAGGGAGACCTGCAACTATCAAGGCAATGATGTTTCCTTGACAGGAGCGCGAGGTGAAGAACCGAAATGTGATAGTACTGATGACAGGACTGACAAACTGTGTGGGGACAACTGGGCAAGTAGAGTGGGTGGACTCAAACTTCCTTTGTTCAGAGTATGATAATGGGAGTGATCTGGCAGCATATGACACTGACTGAGGGGAGAGGGATCATAGCTGTATTGGATCTGGGAAGATGACTGGTCTGAGGGAGACTCAAGCGGTGGTAAAATGGCAGGAGACTGCAGAAGAATCTGAACAAAGGCGACCTGATTGGGGGTGCTTCCGAGATGATTGATCATAGTGCCAGGAGGCACGGGAGGGGACTTCTTCATGGGTTAAAGAACGAGAAGGAGTGTGTGTAAAATGATACTGTCGTGTGGATTTTAGGAGCCCAGGACAGTTCATGCTCGTGGTTGCTTTCAATTTTAAGGAGTCTGAAAGCGATAAGAAGACTCTGAAATGATGGAATGGTACTGTCGTGTGGATTTTACGAGCCCAGGACAGTTCGTGCTCATGGTTGCTTTCAATTTTAGAGAGTCTGAAAGCAAGTAAGAAGACTCCAGGGGGTTGCTTTTTCGTAGATTTAGTCTCCAAGGCCCAAAGAAGCATAAAAGGATGCAATGAAGAACTCTTCTAGCCGGTGTGACTAGAGTATTCCTTTTTCATAATTAGTCTACCAGGTCCGGAAAAGGGTTAAACTTATACCAGATAGACGCCCTTTCAGGTACTTTAGCGAGCATGAAAGGAAGCAAGATTGCTCGGCGATCTTTTCATTCTTTTAGGAGTCAGAAAAGAGCTTAACGAAAACTCCCTAAGTGCCTTTTTCGTAAAGGACTTGTCCGGCCCGAAAAAGGGATAAAATTATACCGAACAAAAGGAATGGCTAGGCAAGGAGGAAGTGTTCAATCAAGGAACAGTAATGATGACCAAGAACGAGGGTAGTGGGGAACACTGGTGGGCCTCCTTGCGGGGTAGATGAAATGGTGGCAAAAGAACGAGACATTTGCAGTATGACAGGAGTGAATGGCTCATGTAAAAATGTGGAACAATCCGACAGCGGCCGATGTGGCACGCAAACCGAGGCAGCAAGGTGTTGGGACACAATGTTGAAATTGTACCAAGTGAGAGCGAGAAATGATCTCAAGCATCATCACGAGCTCGGAAAAATGAATCCGGCGATATAAAGGATGTCAAAAATGGGTAGCGGCCGATGTGGCACGCAAACCGAGGTGACGGGGGCATTTTGAAAAAATGCCCAGAAAATCTAGAGGTGGGAGCGAGAAATGATCTCAAGCATCATCACCAGCTCGGAAAAATGAATCCGATGATATAAAACATGTGAAAAACAGAGAACGGCCGATGTGGCATGCAAACTGAGGCGACTAGTGGTGTCTAAAAAATGGGCAAAAAATGACGGGACAAGAATAAAAAGAAAGTACGCTATACAATGTGGACCAACGAGGTCGCAAGTTATTCTAGGGATAGAGATTCCTTAGGATACAACCCATCATGGGGGCTGCGTAAAGGAAGGTCTTCAGATTCGGTTTCAATATGAACAGGAAGTTCCTCTGGCCGTGTGTCTATGTGATGTTTGAGAATGGCGGGGTCGAACCTAGGCATTCCAGTAGAGGGCCAAGCAAAGACATCAAGGAATTCTTGGAAGAGTTGTTTATAATCCTCAATCTCCTGCTCGCTGCAGTAGGCTCCTAAAGTGATGAATTCAAGGGCACATCCTGGGAACGTGGAGGGAGGAAGAGGACGCTGTTTCTGACGAACGGGGGGTACATCAGGCCATGTGTCAATGTGGTGCTCTATAATGGCGGGGTCAAGACCAGGCATTTCGGTGGAGGACCAGGCAAAGACATCACGGAATTCTCTGAAAAGGTTGATGTAGTCCTCAATCTCTTGTTTACTGCAGAATGCTCCTAAAGTGATGAGTTCAGGGGCACGTCCTGGGGCAGCGATATCAACTTGGATGATAGGTGAGATGTTGGCCATGTTTCCTTCCTCGAAGGCATCAGGAGCAGGAATAGGGTCCTTGAACCAGTCGACCTTGGTGGGGAGGAAGTCTTTGGATTCAACTGTGAATTGGTTAGCTGTGCTAGAGGAGGATTCTTCTGGGATGAAATAGGAACGATGGTGCATATCGTCCCAGGGATAATCCGGGGCAGTCAGGGCCTCAAGAACTTCCTCATCGGTACGGAAAGTGTGCGTCGTCAAATCGGTTGACGAGGGGGAAGTGGTGGAAGAAATCATATAGATGGTATTAATCTCTCCAGAAGGTGAAGAGTCTGGGGGGTAGATCTCCTCAATGGTAGGTGGTGCCGTCTCAAGATCCAGATTGTTCATCTCATAGAGAGCTGCTCTGTAATCCGGGAGATCGGGACAATGATGGGAGTAATGCCCATAAACACCGCATATGGCGCAAGAGTGGTTGGTGCGTAGGGACTTGTCTTTAGGCTTAGGAGTGGGGTTTAGTTCGACAATTGGGATGTTGGGGTCATCGTCGAGCATCTGCATGTGCTTCTGTAATGCGGGTAACTGTGGGCATTGGTGGGTCGCATGGCCCAACTCATCGCACAACGAGCATTTGGGAGGAGCACGAAATACTGGAGGGTTTTTTACTGTCTTTGGGGGTGGTATAGCAGTGTAAGGTTGTGGACCTCTGCCCCCAGTGGGTTTGGGAGTAGGAGGGGGGGTCATGGAGGATGAAGGGGTAGAGACACCAGGAGGTGGCTGAGAGGTAGTAGCCATGGGTTGCACCGGTTGGAGGACGACATCCGGTGTCGGCGGGCGAACGGGAGGCGAAAGGTACCAGACGGGTAATCCCAAGCTTAACCCCGGGAGGCTAAGGGTAGCCATAACCGGGGCGCTTACTACTCCCGATGGAGGGACTAGAAAGGGGATGGTATGGATCGGTGTAACACCAATGTGGCTAGGTACCAATGGTGGTTTAGGCAACAAGGGTGGTTGATTATTAGGTGGTTGGTTGTCATGGGACAAGGTGCATAAGTCAGACACGTCAGTGGGAGAAGACGGAGGAGGAATAGATTGAAAGGTGGAGGTCATCGGCGCGTCTGAGTAGACTCCAGGTCCCGTAGAGGAAACAAACGAGGTGGTGGCACGAGACACAGGTTGTTCAACCATGGGGAGAACATTTTCAGGTGCCGCAGGAGCACTGGGATCATAGTAGGTGAGCTGGTCAACCTTAACCACGCGTCCCTCATGGGGGAACATCATGGTGCGAAAGACGAAAGAGGCAACCGCCCGCATGGCATACATGTAGCTGCGGCCAAGTAAAAGGTTATAATCCATTTGGGCATTGATTACCTCGATGTCAATGAGTACAGTTTTGCCACCTAACTGGACGGGGACATTGGCTAGGAGGCCTTGGGGCTGAGCCGAACGACCGTCGTAGGCGCGTAATGAAGTGGTGGACTGCTGGAGAGGAGGGGATCCCAGCTTCTACCATACGAAGGTGGACATAACGCATGTGGAGGCACCTTCATCGATGATGCACCGATGGATGACAAGATTCCTAACGGAGACAGTAACTTGGAATGCTAAGCTGGAAGGTAGGCGTGGTTCAGACTGGTCTAAATCAAATGCCATTAAATTCGAATCATTTGGGTCAATCCCCCCAATGGCGGAAAGTAAAGTCTTGCGCTGGGAAGGGAAGTTCTTCAAGAATTCTAACGCAGACATGGCTGCGGGAGATTGGGCTAGGTCATCTACAATACTGTAGTTTGACGCAGCGCGCGCATTGGGGTTATTGTTGATACGGCGAAGTGGGAAACGGGGGGCTTTTGAAGCACCATCTATGGGAGGCGGAGGTATACGTAACGCCTGATCGGTGGGATGAGCGTTAGTAGGTTTATCCGTGGGAGGGGCTTCAGAGGTGGAGCCATATTGGTTCCGACGGGTCTGGAGGTTGACGTCAGCAGATGACATCATCAGTAGGTGATGGGTACTTGAGTCAAACATGGGTTGATCAGGAGCAGCGTAAGTGATCTGTTGTTGTTGGGGCGCGTCGGCTTGAGGGGGAGCCAGCGGCTGAGTGTTCACTACGCCTTGGGTTGGTAAGGGGTTTTGCAACACCAAAGGGGGTTGTTGAGGTTGGGGTGGGTTGGGCAGCGCTTGGGGAGCCGCATGCCCTTGGCGATGGGCCTCGTCAACCCAGAGTTGCCGAGCTCGCTCTAAGTGTGGGAAAGCATGTGTGTAATGGCCATAGACCCCGCAAATAGAACAAGGATGGTTTGTTCGCAAATTGGGGTTTTTAGCCTGCTTGGGCGGGCGATCAGGGTTTTGATTAGCGGGGGCCGCATTGTTGTTGTCGGGGGGATTAGCCGGTTGACCAGCTTGGTCTGCAGGTTGGTTGTTCCCCCGATTACGGCCCTTGCCGCGGTTCTGTTGGCCCTGGTTGCGTTGGTTATTCTGGTTTTGCTGCGGTTTTTGTTGGGCGTAAACTTGCCCTTGGGCAGCAGGTGGATTCTGAGGTTGCGCTGGTGCGGGAGCAGGCTGCGGTGGATGGTATGCAGGTTGAGGCTGAGCAGGTGTAGAAACTTGAGGGGGTTGCTGATATGGCTGCGGAGCAGGTTGTGGGTTTGCCGCAGGGGCTTCCTGTGGCGGATAATAAGCGGGTGGGGCTTGTGAAGGTGCAGCGGATGGGGCAGCCTGCTGATGGTAGTAAGGCTGAGGTGCGACTGGGGGGGCATAAGCAGGAGTCGCGTAACCGAAGCATTGAGGTGGACATGAGGGTCCATGGTGGTGTGTCATGGGAGCATAGGAGTTGGTTGCTCCAGACTGTGAGGTGGCCCGCGACAGGTCGGGGCCAGGGGTAGGTCGTGCTATAGAAAATGGTTGGGGTGGGAAGAAACACGACCAATGATACCCTCTGCAGCGTGGGATGCCCCCGGTGCATCGTGCTGGGAGGACTCACCGCGAGGGGCGTCAGGTATAATGGTATAAAGGTAACCCAACTGGGCGTAAATGAGGTCGAACTGTTGAGCCTTAAGGATGGCCTCTTCCTCAGACTGGGGTCTTTCTGAGGCCACATCCTTAGCAATAACAGGGAGAAGCGATTTGAGGAACCAATCTAGGAAGATACGGTCGTCTAGTTTAATCTTGCATAAGCTACGGCGTCGACGCCACTCATGGATGTGGTCTGTGATATGGGTAGCCGTGTTTTGTCTGCAGGATAGGAGGATCTCAACGCCCACGTCATATCGGACAGGAAACTGGAAGAACTGCAGGAAGGTAGAGGCGAGGGAAGCAAAGGTGGCGTGGGTCCCATGTGGTTGTTTGATATACCACTTGGCTGCAGAGCCAGTGAAGGTGCGCTGTAAGAGACGGAGGCGAACAAAGTCATCCACTATGGAGTTAGAGGAACACCATAGGTGGAAAGACATGATATGGTTTTGTGGGTCCTCACCGGCCTTGCCCTCGAACTTAGGGATGTCAGAGGGGAGCTTGGTAGGCATATGAGGCCACGTAGGGTCGTGTCGAATAGGATCGTTGGTCAATCTGGCCAGGTTGGGTAGGTTGAGGCTAGCCATGAATGGCAAACTGGAAGAAGGATGTGACCCAGGAGTGGGTTGGACCAAGTTGGGGCCAGTGCCCCCAAGTGGAGGGACAAGATGTGGGGTGGTGCCCCCAAGTGGGGGAACTGAGGTAGTGGAGGATGGTCCAGCACCACCATGGGTAGTGTGAGCCACGGACGTAGTGGGGATAGGTATTCCCGCTGCGGGAATAGGTACCGTGAGGGGAACGGTAGATGGGGGCCCCATGGAGGGCATACCCAAAACAGGTGTAGTGACTAGTGTAGTGGTGGATGGGCCACCAATGGTCCCTATAACAAACGGAGTGGAAGTCGTGCTAGCCATGGGGCTAGTAGGGGCAGTATAAATAGGGTTCTCAGACTCTTCGTCAGAATCGGAGGTAAAGTAAGGGGCGTCACTATCTGGTGACGGAGTCCTACGTCGCTGACGAGTGGAGTCAAGTGACAAGGCTCTAGACCTGTGATGAATGGTATCAACAGATGATGATCGGAATCTATGATGGGTGGTGTCAAGAGAACCGTGCTGTGGGGGCTCGCCCCTGAGGCACCGAGAATGTCTCGGGGACTCAATGGTGACAGATGGTGTCTAATCTCTGTGGGTTGAGGTGAGTATAAAAACAGCTCAAAAAATCCTAATGCAACCGAGTGTGCAGAAGGAGAGCTAAAAAGCAAGGCACTCAAGCCAACAACCAACTCAAAACACCCACTGTAGCAGCTGTGCTACAATAGGTGGAGTAACAACAAAGATGGTCAGAATACCAACAAGCAGCAGGTTTCCTAAAAAGAAAAAATGGTGGACTCACTAGACCAAAGGGAGGTAAAGGAGCATGCAAACACCTAACTAAAAGTATTCTGACTCAACTAAACATATCCTCTGCAAGGTGATGAAATCCAAGTCAGACAATATGAGTAGGAAAGCCAAGTGGCTATGATATCCCCCTACCGGGAGGGACACCGGGTAGTCAATCCTAGAAGAATGGCAACTAAGATACCCCGTTCATGACACGTCTAGAAAGGTGAATCTGCCGTTTAGTTCGTTGACCGCAATACCCCTATACAGGGATATCCCGCGAACCGCGAAAGGTAGCCCTTCGGTTACTGAATGGAGTGCGGTATTCCACTCAGGCCTCCGGAACCAGTCTCCCGACTTCAACCCTCCTAAGGGAGAGGCCCTCTGATAAACTGGTCGTGACCGTGCCAAAAAGTACTAGGGGATTTTGGTTCCCTATTTGGACAACAACTATGTCTCAAGTGAAAGTGACCGAGGGGTGTTATTGGAAGCCTATCCCCCTGACCCTACCTAACTACAATGATTCTTTTGTGTTCCCCAAGTGGGGTTAGAATGTTGGTTTAGTTAGGTATGTTTTAAGGCTCACTTGATTTATTTGACAGAGTGTGTGCTCGTGAGGTGATGAACCCAAAAAATAGAAGTGCCACAAGGGGGGCAACTTCCAACTATCAATAATGCTGAAATTGAAATTTTAACTTGCAAAATTTTTTGAATTAAAAATAACGAAATTTTTAAAAGAATTCTGTAAAGGGCACAGAAATTATGTTGCAGAAAGGCTGTAAGGTAGTGAGGCTGCAGGTGGGACAGAGGGCTGTTCAGATGCAGAAAATATTGCAGCAAAAGGGGCTGGGCTCAAACGGGAAAAAAGAAGAAATCAGACCGCGGGTCTGTGGTGAATCGGAACAGGCAGACCGCGGGTTTGAGGAAAACAGACGCGGTCGGGTCGCGGTTTTCGAGCCAACAGACGCAGTCGGGACGTAGGAAATAGGGAAAAAGACGCAATCGGGTCGCGGCAGAAGGGCTAACAGGCGCAGTCGGGACGCACGAAGGAGGCAGAAAGCCACAGTCGGGACGCGGGAAAAAGGCCGACAGGCACAGTCAGATCGCGGAAAACAGTCTGATTAGCCACGGTCAGATCACAGGTAACAGACTTGAATCCACCGGCGGGCATTGGAAGCAGTCTGAGAGCCGCGGTCGGATCGCAGGTAAAGGCCTGAAAGGCGCGGTCGGGACGCGACTGCAGAGGGAAAAGACGCGGTATGCGGCGGCCGAAAGGGACAGCCGAAAGTAAAAAATTCAAAACGGAAACCAGAAATTCAAAATCCAGCGGAGTTGCCAAAACTGTAGCTAGGGTTTTACCCCTAGCTTGTGCAAATGAGCACCTACTAAGGAGAATGGACTCCTTAGTAGCAGTTCAGTAAGTGTAGATAATTAAGCTAAAACAGAAATTAAATTACTTCTAAAACATGCATGAAACATAAACAACAAATTTGAAGAATGGCTTTTTGTATTGAAATTACCTTCAATGTGAAGGTTTGATGGAGTCCTTTGTAGTGTCCAAGAGGATGCTCCAAGCTTCAATATGCTCCTTCTCCTTCTCCAATGGTGGGAATGGGCCAAAAGTGGCTCTCAAGGTGAAAGTAGTTCAATGGTGAACTAGGGTTTCGAGAGAGATTTTGGCAGAGTAAGGGTGCTTGTGATTGTGGATATGGAATAAGGGATCTCCATCACCTATTTATAGTTTTTTGGTGGTGGAGTGCTGACCCATGGTTTTAGGAAACACATGGTTTTGGGCAGCTGTATAGGGTTTTTTCTTCCTTTTCCTCATTATTTTATATTTTTTATTCCCTTTTTAGGGGATTTTTGCTATTTTTGGAGGAAAAGGGGGTTTTTTAGCCTTTTTTAGGCTATTTTGAGGGTTTTGTGGCTTTTTGGAGGCATTTTAGGCCTTTTGGAGGCTTTTTAATGGGATTTTTTAGGATTTTAAGGGAAATATAGTAGGAAAATGGACAAATGAGCCATATAATGTGGTAGATGAGGTAGTGAGCACTTTTTGGGTGTTAACAAAAACCAATGAAGCTCAAAACCAAGAGAAAATAGGAGTTCTGGTCATAAACAAGGCTTGGAACAGTCAAGAACAAGGCTAAAGAAAACTCAGGAACACTCAGAATCAACCCAGCAACAACCAAAAGCCATCAAAGAATCACCCTCAGAGTTGTACACTACTGTCGAAGGAATACTTGCAGGTACCCGCGGGCTATAGTGTAGACAGAGGTCAGTAGATGCGGGCAGAGCTAATCTCACCCGCGGGTAGGGAAAAGCAAATGAGAAACCAAAGAGTCCAATGGCTCAAAAAAATGGTGTTTTCTATACAGTATCCTAACGGCCAATCAATGACACAGAGACTCGACACACAACAACTCTAAATAAGGACTAATGCTAAAAAATCGCCCAAAATGGATGACTTCCCCAATGGAGTCACCATTTCTATGTTGGAGAAAACTTCCTATGGCTTGGGGTGGACCACAACAGACAGCTGACTACCAAAAATTAACTCAATTCTCAATGCTATGCTATATAAATGACAATGCTAAGATAATGAAGAATATAACCAACCTCGATCCAAACGTTTGATGTAGATCCCCGTTGGAGCTTTCAATCCATGCACTTGAACCTGCAAATTAGTCTTGACAACCAATATACAACAAGCGCATATAATATATAAATGACAGTAACATCATCAATAATAATGGTCCATGATATTATAAGTAAATGCAATGCAATATAATATAAACAACATTCACAACATTAATGGACGAGAATATGAGTATTTCTATTAATAAGTAACAAGAAGTACAATGTGATACAACCTCTTGTCGGCAACCAATCTGAACCAAGATCTGGGTCAATCCACTGATGCCTCCACCACTTCAATCCTCCATGGAAAACTCAAACTATGATAGGACTTTGGAAGGTGAACATAAGGGGTTCACAACTACAAGGATCAATGACAGTAGACTCAAGATAGGGCAAAAATCCACTAGAGTTCTCTTGCTCTCCTCTCTCCTCCTGTCCATAAGCCATATGTTCTCAATATATAGTCCTCTCAAAGGTAAGTGAAAGGACACATCGAGGTGTTTCGGGGAAAATTGAGGGCCAAAGGTCACCCTATGACCTATTTTTGGGAGTAAAAAGTAATTAACTAGTGATTTTTACCATTTTACATGCTACCCGCAAGCTATAGTGATGCAACTCGCGAGTACACCCACTGTAGTGATGCAACTAGCATACAGGAGAAAAAATAGGGAAAATGGTGTGTCTGAAGGATATAAAGTGGATCCGAGTCAGTAAAATGGATCCTGCAGGCCAAAGAGTGTTGATTCTCAAAAGGTGGAAGATTACGTTGTAACAGTAATACTCATGACCAACGAATTTGTTAATAATTTTGTCGACGGGTGGTGTCTGAAATGGATCTAAAAATGTAACTTTGTTCAATCCTTTGAAGTTGACACATATCCGCAGATGCTTGGTATCATTCTTCTTTGGTTGAAAAACTATAGGGATGACCCAGTCCAACTGATATACATGGTATATGATGCCATTAGCAAGCATGTTTTTAACATATTTCTTCACCATGTCTTTGTATTTGTGAGCTAACATGTAAGGTCGCTTCTTTATAGGTTTTGCTTTAGGAATTATGTGAATTTCATTTCTCCCATTTCTTGTACTAATCCTTTCATGTCTTTACATTCATGAGAAAATAGATCTTGATATTCTTTCAATAGGTTTTCAATTTATGTAATCTACTTCTCCTACTAGTAGTCACCTATTTTTGCCATCTTAGGTTTTCCATTAGACCAGAAGTCAACTTCTTTTATTTTTATTGTGGAATTGCTGCAAGGGAGGTCCCGACAAGGGGCCTCTTCCTTAACAATACACACAACAACACACAAATTATCACATAGAATGGATGTGAACTGCATGCCAGAAGCTGGCTTCTATTAAACTGAATCAAATTACAATGTCTAAATATAAAGAAAATGAATTGGTCGACTGTAGCATATTATAATATATAGAAATGAAAATCTATCTCTGACAGTGTTCTCGGCTATGTGCAATCTCCTCCCTCTCCTGATTCTCTACTAAACGATGAGAAATGGATCAGATCCCCTTCTCTGTGCCTTTGAATCTACCGTGCTCTGCTGCTACTGCTCTTCTCGAGGCTCACTCCGTTCCCCAAGACACTCTTCCTCTGTCCGCCAAATTCTCTAGATCCTGCAGACTTGTGGTTGTTAGCGCCCTCTGGTTGTGATGCAAAACCTCTGCCTATGGTGACATCTGTCCTGATCCAAACCACCTTAATAACTAGTCATAACTTCCTAAACAACCTCCAACAACTACTAATTGCTTTGCCTTCACTTCTGCACTCCTTTGACTCTGCTATAGTAGTCATCCCCATCTCCTGTCTCGACCATACTGCAGTTCATCATCCTTTGACCTTACTTGTTGGGTTTGCTTAAGCTCTACGACTACTAGTCTGCCCCATCCTCCACGCTTGGATTTCGCCGCAATCTGTCAGTGTCGTGGTTTGACAACATGTCGACCTTCGACACTTCCACTCCGACCCTATCATCTGTCAACATCATACTTTTTTAACTCTCAACCTCTAATCCCGATGATCGCATATCGACAACTTATTCTCAACTACTTGGCTTCGACAACCAATCTCCCTTTCGCACCAATAGTCGTCAGAAATCCCCGTGGTCAGATTCCTTTCTCCTGGACCACTATGACCATACGCACCCTGACCATGGGTCTCTTGACCATCCCGTCGGTTTCCCCTTACTTTCTCCCTGGTCGTCATCCCTTCCACACGTCGGTTATCTTCGATGGATTCTTTCCTGGTTCCACTACTTTGGCCCTTTGCGGAAGCAGTATTCATACCTCGACTAGTCATCCTCCCTCCAGTCGATGCGGTTCTCTTCGAATGGTCAGTCTTCTTCTTGCATTGAACGAGCTCAGTGACTCAACCATCAATCCCTATGATCCCTCTTGGCCTTCGTCGTCTTTATCCTTCGACCACTTTGATGTAGTTGGCATTCTTTATGTTAGCATTGTCACCAACTCACCTAGTCCTATGACTAGCCTCGACTCTGATGCAACCTGGCCCTTCGACCAAAGTTCGCTCTTGGTCGTTCATTGACCATATGAACCAACTGTCCCTCTCTTCAACAATAAGGAATCCATCTTGTGTAATTGACTCATGCTGTCACTCTCTCTGGCATCCACCTCAACCAATCCTCATTAACTGTTTGTTGTCGACTATCGTTCTTGGTCCTCAAACCATCTTCATCGGTCGGTGTCAACTCACGCCTTCTTTCTTCATCTGGTTGATACCACCTTCCACCATTTCCATCACTTCGCCTGAGCGTCGGCAGTCGATCTCCATGATCAGAAACCCCACAAATCAGCGACAATTTGTTGAATATCGCCCTTCATCCTAGAGGTCGTCGACTTTCCTCTGGGTTTCCTTGTCGATCATGCCCAACAGTTTCTCTTGGGATGGATTCCACTGCATCAGACTCCCGGGGTATGAAAAGAACTACGTCCTCAATTCTGATCTTCCATTTTCATCGACGTCGATGCCAGACTTGGTACCAAATGAAAATTGGTCCATTCACTTGATCTTTCTTCCATTTCTCCTTCATGGCTTCAACCATGGCATCATTCCTACTCCAGAATTGGCAGTGTCCATTCCTTTCGCCAATCTTGATGATGCATACAACTTTATTCCAACAATTGTTCTAGTCAACTGTTTTCTCCACTAGGAACCCATGTCCAGATCCAATGCCATGGATGGCCCTCAAATTGGCACTCATCCCTTGTATTCCGGCCTTTGTCGAACTCAGGCTTGACCATTCCAGAACTCATCAGTCCCAGTTGTTCTTTGTTGTCGACATTGTCTGGTGCAACAACATGCTTCCCAGACTCATTCCTAGATCAGACCCATTCGGAGCATTGCTTCTCCCCGAAAACCCTGTCGACACCTTCTCGAATGTTCAAACATTCTATTGGGATCTTCTTTCCACCTATATTGTTTCATCGAACTCGGTGGCTTGCATCTCGACTGCAAGTTCCTTCTCTATCCGCAACAGAATCGCTACTGCCATCGCGAAATCACCTTGTACTGCAAGTTTGTCTATGAATTGCATCTCTTCTTTCGACCATGGACTTTGACTCCTATCCATGTCGGTTGCTTCCTTGTCTAGGTTCTTCATGGCACACTTTCCACCTCATTCCTCTATGTCCATGCATATGAACTCTTCTGACTTGTCATCCAAAGTCCTTTCCTCTATGCAGATCACTAGCAGACTCCCTTTTCTACCTTTATCCACAGCAGCTGCTCCACTGTCTTCATCAAAGTCGGAAGTTACACTTCTACCGCGTTTTGCCTCAATCTCGTCAGTATTCAAATTGAAAAATTCGTTGGCAATTTCAACATATGATTCATATCCACTTACGTGAAGGTCGGCGTCCTCCTTCACCTCATCGATCGTTTCTTCGACCAAAATCGTTGCTTTCTCGATAGTCCTTTCACCTGGATGCACTTCCACCTCATCGATGCTATGCTCATTTGACTGTTTATGGGAGCACTCACCCATCTTCACCTCTAGTCATGTTGACTCAACCATTTCTTCGGCATCTTCCTTATCTTCTAGCTGGGTCCCCTTATGGACATATTCCAACATCTTTCCCTCTTCTAGAGAACATTCTGTGGTCCCGTTCTCTACTGTCAGGTCCCGATTTCAAATGAACTCCTTTTAACATACAGAATTCTCTTTGCATTCTTCGGGTAGTGCTCTAGTCAGCACTTTCATTCTTCACTCGACCCACTGTCAAACCTTTTCTATCTCTTCAATAGAGAATAATCTCTTCCCTGTCATCAGGGTCTCTATCAACTTGTTTGGGATGGAAGGTTCTTCAATGCCTTCTGCTACTTCCCATGCTTCCACTGTGAGTACTATTTCTCTTAGCACATTACACATCCTTGTCAAGGTCATCTGCTCCCTCGAACTTGGGATTTATGCACTCTTACACCGTGCGGCTTGCCTGTGGACCCCTCGACTGAGTCTGTCTGCCTTCGGCCCTCATTCAATAGTTTTACCCAGCTTGTCTACTAGAACTATTGTCTTCAGTGGCCTCGAACATAGCTTTAATTTTCTGGTTAGTTTCCTAGGTTTTACTTTGGTTTTCCTTCTCTCCAGTAGGTGTTCCACCAAGCATTCCATGGCTGGTGTTCTTCCACTCTTAATATCCTTGCTCCCTTCATCTAAAACTCTACCCACAACCACAACTATGAATCTACAATTTTCATACTTCTACAGATTGCCTTTGTTCCGCAACTTGGTTCTGGACAACTCTACTCCACCTCTTGTGGAAGTTATCCCTCCACTGACCTTCACTAGCCTTCAACTCTACCCAACCGCAGCTAGAGTTGTTCTCCTTTGCCCAATAGCATATGGAATTTTACCCCGCACGCACAAATCTACCCGATCGCAGCTGGAGTTGTCTATGCACTTGCAGTCTCTCCAATCCATAGGATACTGCTGCTCTGAAACCACTTGATGCAAGTCAGGTTGATATCACTACCTCTCCTACTCGTAGGATACTTCTACTCTGATACCACTTGACGCAAGTCAGGTTGGTATCGCTATCTCTCTTGCTTAGAGGATACTTTGGATCTGAAACCACTTGGTGCAAGTCAGGTTGGTATCACTATCCTTCTTGTTCATAGGATGCTTCCACTCTGATACCAACTGGTGCAAGTCAGGTTGGTATCACTATCTCTCCTGCTCATAGGATACTTTGGCTCTGATACCAACTTCATGAAAGGGAGGTCCCGACAAGGGGCATCTTGCTTAACAATACACAAAAAAATAGAAAAATGCTCACACAAACTAGATGTGAACTGAATGCCAGAAGCTGGATTCTATTAAACTGAATCAAATTACAATGTCTAAATACAAAGCAAATTAACTGGTCAGTCGTAGCCTTTACAATATACATAAATGAAAATCTGTCTCTGAGTGTCTTCTCGGTTGTGTGCGATCTCCTCCCTCTCTTGGTTCTCTACTAAACGATGAGAAATGGATCGGATCCCCTTCTCCTCGCCTTTGCACTGCTCTTATAGCCTTCTCTGCTACTGTTGCTCTTCCTAAGGCTCACTTCGTTCCCCGAGACACTCTTCATATGTTCATCGAATTCTCCATATCCTGCAGACCTGCAATTGTTAGCGCCCTCTAGTCATGCTGCACAACCTCTACCTGTGGTGACATCTATCCTGATCCCAACCACCTTCATAACTGCTCATAACTTCCTCAACAACCTCCAATGGCTGCTAAGTACTTCGCCTTGACTTCTGCACTTCTCTGAATCTCCTATAGTAGTTGGCCCCATCTCTCGTATCTACCATACTGCACTTTGTAATCAATCGACCTTACTTGTCGGCTTTGCTTAGGCTCTACGGCTGCTAGTCCGCCGTGTCTTCCATGCTTGGCTTTCTCCACAATCTTTCAATGTCACAGTTCGACAACATGTCGACCTTCGGTGCTTCCGCTCCGATCCTATCATCTATTGACATCAAAATTTTTCGACTCTCGACCTCTACTCCTACCAATTGCATTTTGACAGCTTCTACTCAACGATTTGGCTTCGACAACCAATCTCACTTTCACACAAATGGTCATCGGGAATCCCCTTGATCAACTTAATTTCTCCTGGACCACTTCAACCATAGGCATCCTAACCACGAGTCTCTCGACCATCCCATCAGTTTCCATATTGCTTCTCCCTAGTCACCGTCCCTCTCGCACGTCGGTTATCTTCAACAACTTCTTTCCTGGTTCCGCTACTTTGGCCCTTCGTAGAAGCAGTATTCGCACCTCGACTAGTCATCCTCCCTCTAGTCAACATAGTTCTCTTCGAATGGTTGGTCTTCTTCTTGCATCGAACCATCTTAGTGACTCAACCATCGATCCCTTTGATCCCTCTTGGCCTTCGTCATCTTCATCCTTCGACCACTCTGATATAGTCAGAATTATTTACGTCAACGTCGTCATCGACTCACCTAGTCCTCTGACCAGCCTTGAATCTGATGCAACTTGGCCCTTCGACTAAAGTATGCTCTTGGTCCTTCATTGACCATCTAGACCAACTGTACCTCTCTTCAACTAGAAGGAATCCATCCTCTTTAAGTGACTCTGCATGCTATTACTCTCTCTGGCCTCCACCTCGAACAATCCTCATCGCCTGTTTGTTTTTTACTATCCTTCTTAGTCCTCAAACCATCTTCATCAGTCAGTGTCAAATCCTGTCTGCTTTCTTCATCTAGTTGATACCACCTTCGACCATTTCCATCACTTCACCTGAGCATGGGCCATTGACCTCCATGATCGGAAACCCCACAACTCAGCTACCATATGTAGACTATATTCCTTCAACCTAGAGGTCATCGACTATCCTCTAGGTGTCCTTGTTGATCATGTTCGACTGTTTCTCTTGGGCTTGGATGCCCCTACATCAGGAATCCGTCCATTTTGGTGCTTTTACTTCATTAATTAGTTGGTGTCTTTCCTTAAATTCTATGAAGGATGGAGGAAAATATTTATGCTCGTCATCTCCTTCTTTGTTCTAAGTGGATATTTTTAACATTGACTTTACTGGTTGGGTTATGTGAAGATGATTTCTTTTCCATTGAAATATTTTTCAAGGAGTGTTCTTGTTTTCCATATCTAGTTGAGTTGAAGGATCGACCAATTTTTTTTTTGTGGTCAATATTATGTTGCAGTATGATCCAGGTTGGTCAGTTTTGTTGGTTGTACCAACCGGTTTCTATGACAGTTTGATAAATTGTTCTATTTCTTGGGTTGCTTCTCTTAAGTATTCTTCTGTAAGGGAGAATGAAAAATCCTTAATAAAATTCTCTTGAAGTGTTTTTAAAATGAAAGTTTCTCCCCTTGATTATTCCATATTGTACCATTTGTTAGGAAGGTCGTCTAATATGTTTGGGAATAGATGGGGACATACTCTTTCGTCCCTGTACCCAAGTATTTTCGACTCCTTTTCACAATTTTCAATGTGCACGATAGGGTATAATCCTTGGACGAATTTTTGAATCCATGCCTGAGCTATTAACTTCTATCCTTTGAATCATTCAATGAAATAGGTTGAAGTGGTCATCCAAGTTTGCATGCATGATTTATGGTGTCCCACCATCTAGCCGCTTGTCGTATGAAAGTATCGACTAGGATTTGTAGTCAGACTTGTTCTCCAACATTCTTAGAAACCTATTTTACATCAATCGAAGCTGATTCTTGTTACTTATACTATAGGGAAGGTAAATTAGTTGGTTCTATTTTCATTGGCACAAGGGTTAGATATTCCCTTGTTCATTTAAAAAAAAGAATGGAATGAAAGATATTGCAAAAAACTTCTGTGTTGGTCGACAAGGGATGACCTCGATTGACCAACATTCTCTTGCATGTTCTTTGTAATTTTCTATTTTCCAATTGTAATGTTTAAAGTCATAATTTTGGTCGACAGACATGGGAGACCCTAAGTGAATTTATCGGTATTCGTTAGGTTTAATTGAGTCTTCATTATTTTTCATAACTTGATATAATCTTCTTATATCTACCTCATGGTCATCTGGTTCTGCCCATAGTTTTTCCTGAGATGGATAGATAGGCACAATAATTTTTTTTCCATATCCCTTGAGTTTTATTCTATATTTTTCAAGAGATATAGAAGCTTTCATCTTTCTACCCCATGGTATTCCAACCAATGCATGGAATGATTTGGCTCCTTCCTTTGGGTCGATATATTCGAAATCGATTTGTTTGTCAATATCCATGATGCTATTGTTACAGTTTTTCCGGACTCCAATGGGATCGATTAGAAATTGGTTGGCTAAGTTAAGGTATATTCCCAACTTTGAAAACTATGCTTGACCAAGTCATTCCCACATTGATCTTTCCATTATGCTAGCTTATGACCCAAAGTAGAGGACAAATTGCAAGATATGATATCATTCGACTTTGAGGTCGACCAACGGGTTGATATCAATTTTTTCCTTTTCATTAAGGTGACATAGATTTTTAGCTATTTTTTCAATGCTTGTGTTATTCCTTATGATATACATTAAATCAATGAGTCCGACGAAAACTTTTTCCTTTGTAAGAAGTCATAATAATTCATTAAGAGTTATGTTCTTAGATTCTTAATTTTCTTCTTCATGTGATAACTCTTCAAATATTTTTTAAGCACTATTAAATATTTGTTTTTACTTTTTTGGATTTGGATATTTATCATTCTTATTTTGAATCTTTGTAATTTGTGGATTGTCGCCTCCAATCCTTGTGTTGTTCCTTGTAACGAGTTGCCAGTTTTTATGATTCAAAAATTCATGCTTTGGAACACCAGAAAGGAGGTTAATATTCTTTTCATTATTAAGCTTCTCAAGCATGATGGGGCATTATTCTAAGTTATGCTCTCCCACACCACACTTTTTACAAAAAATGAGGTTCATCCTATCTTTCCAAGGATAGTCAAGGCTCAAGTGTTCTTCATTGTAGCATACAAAGTAGAAAGGTTTCCCTTGACTAAAGGAACGATTTCATTGGTTATTGTTGTATCTTCATCAACCATTGTAGTCAACCTATTAGTTGTACCCATTATTACGTTGGTCTTTATGTCTTGAGTCTCTAACTCTTTGATTATTTTTCTTGATGGTTTCTTCTTGATAAACTCTTTGGTAGTTCATCTTACTCGTAATATTCTTGATACATACTGTAGTGGTGTGTTACATCATTCAAAAAATGTCGCACCCTTTGGGTTTAATGCTATCTGCATTATATGGGAATTAGGTAATTAAGTGAGGCTCAAACCTTTCGCATATGTCACAATAATAAGTTGTTTGAGTGAATTGGAAATTTTCTGGTCGTCTTTATTCAAGAAATATTCAAGGTTCTTCATGAACTGTTCTTTCCTCTAGATATGGTCTTCTTTCTTTGTGAAATGTTCTTTTCTTGTCTTGGAACTGTTGGTCGTCGTATCGACAATGATATTTAGTATGACCTTCCATAGACCACATCATGCAACATAAGCCGTTGTTTCTTATAGAAATTTATTGAAGTGATCTCTGCATGATTTCTAATTTTTCTTCAAGTGTTTTGTTGGTAGGTTTGCTTGGAAAATATGTGTTCAATTTGAATTTTAAAGATTTCTTTAAAACGTCGTCATATGTTGTAAATTCATGTAGTAGCAGTGACATTTTAAATTTTGGATGCATACCTACAACAAAGAACTAGACGACAAATCATTGGCCCATTTTGGATGGCATCTAACTAAGAAAATATTTAAATATTCTCTCATATTCCCATACTAACTCACCCAATCTTTGTTTTATTTCTTTTAGTTTATGATCAGCTAGATGCTTGCTATCCTCGATCTTGAAGAAGTCTAGGAAATTTTCTCTGATCTCTTTCTTTTTTTCTCTTCGTCTTCAATGAGTGCTCTTTTATGAAGACCACCTGCAAACTGTGCAATCTATTGATTTTCATCATCAATAAGATTATCTTGCCAAATTATTTCATAAAAAAACCAGTGTTTCATCAAATCTTCGTCGCCTTCATAGATAGGGGTATGTGTAGGATGATGGAAATCCATTTTCACATAATTTTGACTTTTTTTTATTCCTTATAGGAGGTGAATGTGAAACTATAGACGATATTACTTCTTTATGTTGATTTTCTATACTTAGTTTTGGTAGGTGAATTTTATACCAAGACAATATAAATTCTTCTATGAAATCCTCATCGACAAGTCATATATTTGATGAACTTGGAGCTTCAATCAATAATGTTGTTGGCAGGTGGGGTACCTCCACATGGTCTGAATAGAATAACTTAAAAGTGTGTCTTCCCAAATTGGGCAAGAAGGTAATCCAATTACCATGAGGTGGACGTTGAATCATTAGTCATTCTATAATTCATCAGCATTGATCTAGTCAAATCCATATGTTGTTTTCTCCATGTCCAAGTCCTTAATATCGCTCAACGATTTTTCTAATACTCAGTCCAATCGTCATAATCATCAATACATAATTGATGAGAGTGGAAGCATAAAGAATTGTAATATGCAAGGACTGCACGGTCAAGGAAATCACATGTGACCATTCCACCAGTGTTGGAACATCACCCTTTATCTCATTTGGTCAAAATTCCCTCGACTCAGGTAGGTATTTTTGCTACTTAACCATAACACCCGGTTTCTTCATAATTCTTATGGTATGTAGTGTACTTGCACTGCCCATTAAATCCTCCCATCTCTTGAATCTCTTTTCTCTTTCGATGCTCTGAATGTTTATTATTTTTTATGACTAGCTGGAAATTTGTTTCATCGAGGCATACTTGGATTCTTGTTGGGATTCATTCTTTTTTTCCCTACAGACTAGCTTCATCTCTCTATTCATCTCACATGGTTGGTGACCCCCCCAATTCCGACCTAACTCCTACTAAGTGAATGGAATGGGTTCAATACTGAGACTCATTTATTTAAAAAATATTCCCACTAGCATTCCTTGGCAAAGTTTTCCCAATATTTTTGCTTTTGTTCTCAATTTGAGCATGTACAAGGTCCCAACAAAGGTTGAAGTTTGATTATGTGACTGGCTCCTTATTCAATTAGGAATTTTTACATCAAAGTCGAAATTGTTGAAATGGAGTCATGGAAATCGTTGTAACATATGGCTCTGATTTTGTCAAGCAAGGTCCTTTCTTCAATGGCTCGCTCTTCATAGTAGTCATCATTTATATTCTCAATCCACTCATACATAATTGTCCTTCCTCTGTTGTAAAGATTATGCACTAACGGTCTCTCATTCTAAGGGTCAAGTTTTCTCATGAATTTGGTAAACCAATTTCTTTATCTCTCGAGGTACACCTTCTATAAATTTTCGTGTGATTCACTGAAAAATGTTTCTCTAGAATTAGCAATGGTCAACTTGCTCCTTGTAGCATAATTATGGATGTAATTCACTATTTTTCAATTCCACCATTCTCTAATTTCCTCCTCGCCTACCATTTAGAATTGATCATATTTTTATCCTGATTTACTACTACCAATAAGGAAACCAATGTTGTAATCTAAGTGATTACATGAAGTTAACAGTAGCATAACAATACATAACAAGATACAAGATATATACATGCATAAACGTACGAGAAAGAATACAAGTAATTGTGGTAGAAGCAACAAGTTGTCTTATATTACGAGACTATCATACAAAATAAGCATCATTAAATATTTTGGCTCACCAGCCTAATACACAGTGTAGATAAGTATTTACATGGTTATAAATTCCCAAGTGTCTGCTCGGTTAGCCTAAGCGACTCAACCGGCTGATCTTTGGTCAGTCAATAGGACCTAGTCGGCTGGACGACTAGGTTCCTCCAATAAGACTTAATGAATTGATTTCCTAATGTCACCACTTCACCAACTTGAAAAGTTAAGGAAACAAAATGCTATATTTGAATAATATCAATAAGCTAAATGCTAGAGGATAAAATGTAGAAAACTAGATTCAATCAATAGTATCAAATCCTCAGACCAAAGGACTATCCATTGGGCACTAGAGTCTCAAAATGCAGATCACAACAGATGATAATGGTAGGTGGAGAATAAATTAACAAGAACAATTAATCTTTGGTATAACAACGAGTAAGGAAGTCACTATTTTCCAAGGATGAAGAAACATCATAGACAATCAAGGAATTTATGGAAGTCTTCAAGTGTCAATGACATGTAAATGGGTTTTCTAGGTATTAGACAAATGAATCCAACAAAGCAAGTGTATGGGTTGGGAATAAGCCAAGAATCCAAGAACCAAAATATTAATACATGTAATCCAAAGAAAAAATCTATATATATATAAAAGGTACATGAAAGAGTCAAACAACTTGAAATTATTTCCATGTACTCTATATATTGCATAAATACCTCATACAAAAAATTCTAACAAAAGAAAACTATACTAAAATAGGAAAAAGTCAAACAACTTGAAATTATTTCTCTAAAATGCACCAAAAACTAGATAAATTTGTTAGCCTTGAATATATATAAATATGTTCTACAATATTACAGTATAACAAAGAGAGAAAAGTTGTAAAATATAGGAAATTTGAACATAGAAAATAGATAGGAACATGGCTCTGCAAATGATCAATGAATCCAATTACTAGTTCTTTGGTTCTCAGAAATTACAATAGACCATAGGGATCTTGGTGAGGCTCCTCCTCTAGCTACCAATAATTCCTCATTTAATCTACATCATTGACCCTTTGAGCTATTTTATGTGCCATTCATTTTGGGGAAAGGAAGTCAGAAATATTTTAATTTGTTCTGCCCTTTCATAAAGTCATAGGCCTCCTTGATACCCTTCCTTCATTAATGATGTACCTCTCATGGCCATTGGAAAAATTAAACCACGTCCCTTGTCCTTTTTTTTAATGAGAAACCTCCTCCTCCAACGACTAGAAAAATTGGCTCTTGGTATAGGATGGATGGAATTGTAGTAGGTTTGCTTTCTCTTGGGTGGTTTCTCAATTGAAATTGAAAACCAATGGCACTAGTTTCCTTTTTTTGAGGTGGAGGGACACATGTCCACCTGTTATTGGTTACCAAAAGTATTAATAGGTTGGTTCTACCCCCAACATTGATTGGTGGAAGGTCATCTATCATTACGATTCCTTGTATGGTGACATAGAAGATACCTAAGCAATCTTGGATATCCTTCACACATGTGGTAAGCAACGATATTTCCTTGTTTGTAAATGGTTGATATTAAAGTCCCATCTTTATATATATAATATCAACCATTTGCAAGAGATCTATTTATGCCCATCTTGATCAACTAACCCCTTTCATGAATGGATGAAATTGAGTTGTACATGCATCGAGGTCTCATTGTTCCCATTCACAGGGGACCCCCTTGTGGTACTACCCGATCAAGTCTTCATGCATGAATGGATAATCTCAAGTGTTGAAAAATACATGGATGAATCATGGCCATTCATAGGTAACCACCCATGATTACTGGACATTCGCAGGGAACCAGCCATGATTACCTCATGTGCATGTATTTTTATGCGAATGGATGATATTTGGAGAGAGGAAACTACACAATGTATTGTGTACATTCGTGGGAGGTCCCTCCCTTTTACTACTCAATTTTGTTATGATGTGTGAATGTATGAGATTAACTCACAGAGAGTTTCATGATGAATCCTAGCCATTTTTGGGGCACCTTACCTATTATCACAACATCATGAAAAATTGAACTCTTACACAAATAAGGTTTTTTGTATTTACCTCAATCATTCTCTGTTACAAAAACTAGCACACACAAGGCTCTCTTAAATGTATAAGGAATTTTATGCCCGACATATAATATTTACAAGAAATGATGGAAAATATACGATAAACCATAAACATTAACATAAATTGTAACCATGTATATTTCACACCAATAAATCACCATAAGTATATATTTATAAAACTCCTAGTTATCTAAGTGGGTTAACCACCCAACTTCTAAATACAATTTTTAGCGTCACACATGCCATCTATTTAATATATAAATGATTCCTTGCGTTCAAGTTTTGTAAAAAATTTAAAAAAATTATTATGTCAATAACAAATATTTAAATCCTCCTTCCAAACCTAACAATACCCTCCTACCCTTGATTTCAAACATAAAAAATTTAATATATAGAACAAATAAAAAAATAATATAACATTTTATTGCACCGAGAAGCACTTTCTATAGCCCAATGTGAGGGAGAAGTGTAATTCCATTTTGAATGTGGATTTAACACATGGCACCTTAACAAAAAATTAAGTAAACAAATATTTTACGATGTCAACCCTACCTTAAACTTCAAAATCAACGAATATTAAAACTAAAATAATTAATTGGAATGTATATATGGAATATTTACTAACTGAAAATGCCTGGATATTACTTCCTTTGGCGCTAAGATATTTACTCTAAAATCACTGGGTTTTTTTAAAGAATATCTATTGAAGTGTTATTTTAGATATGTGATTGAGACTATTAACAAGGACAATCATTTGAATCACTATTACTTCCAAATAATTGACAGTTTACACTGTAATTATAATAAACTATGTCAGTAGTTGTAGCTATAGCGCATTCATTAGAAAATTATGGATAGGTTGTGATTTACAAACTTATAAATTTCAATTCTAGGTTACCAAAAGAGACGAGAACAAACGAGTATGCAATTAATACACTAATGTGTCATCGCATGACTAACATTGTTCAAGAATATTTAGCTGAATATAAGTAATAGTTTACATAGAAATCTAAATTAAACCAAGAATAAAGGTTATAATATATTTCCAAGTCATTTAAATCAACAAGGTTAAAGAGTATTTACCTAACAATAAGTAATAGTTTACATAGAAATATGAATTAAATCAAGGGTAGAGATTATGACGCATGAAAGGTCGTCCATGTTAACACCCAAAAAGTGCTCACTAGCTCATTCCCTTATTCACATGACCCATTTGTCCACTTTTCCACCATTTGAGCCTCTAAAGCCATCAAAAGGTCACCAGAAAGACCACAATACACCTTTTTTCCCCTCAAAATATATATTTTTCCTCAAAATACACAAAAAACCCTAAAAAAGGGTCCAAAATTTCCAAAAAATATTAAAAGGGAATAAAAATATAAAAATATTCAAAAAAGGAAAAAGAGGGAAAAAGAGACCTAAGCCATGTTGGCCAATACCATTGGTTTCCTTAAAACCATAATGGTATTCCCCATCACCAAAAACTATAAAAAGGTGATAGGGGCTCCTCACTTTCCATCCACATTTCATCCTATCCTTATGCTGCCAAATTCCCTTTGAGATCCATTGCCTCCCATTTCGAGTTTGAAGACCCCCATTTCAACATCTTGGAGAAGAGACCATTGGTGCTTGGAGCACCTCAACCTTGGAGCTGCTCAACACCAAACATCCTCACCTTTGAGGTAATACAAAAAATCTATTATTTTTTAATTCTTTTGTCTCTTTCATGGATCTATTGTTTACTTAGTTTTTTTTTTCTCTTATACATGTTAATGTTAGACTAGTTTAAGTTTATTGTTATTTACTTTTCATTTGAGACTGCTATTACAAGTTAATAAGTGCATCCTTGCACATGCTTAGTTGAAAAACCAAGCAACAGTTTTTGGTGACTCCACTGGTTTTCGAACTTAAAATTTTTGCTTTAGATCTTTGTTTTTTACTTGTTTTTGCCATTCCAATTAGCATATCTGCCATACTAGACATCATATTCATTGCTACCCTAGCTGTTGGCCCTTTATGTAGCCTTTAACAGACCAAAATTTCACTTTTTGGTTTTGTTTCCAGTGACCATTTTTCCATTTTTGCATTGCGACTTTTTGCTCGACAGTCATGTGGCTCATCGCGACCTCGCGGCCTTTTTCTACGCTACACATCGCGGCTTCGCGGCCTTTTTCTGAGCTGCACATCACGACTTCGTGGCTTTTTTCCACGCTGCACATCACGGCTTCGTGGCCACTTTTCGTGTTGCAAATCACGGCTTTGCGGCTTTTTTCCACGCTACACATCATAACTGCGCAGCTCAAACCCACGATGCACGTCGCGGCTTTTTCCCATAAACCCGCGATGCCGCTGTTTTTTGCTTGGCCCAATTTTTAGAAAATTTTTGCTACGTTTTTGCCCATTTAGCCTATTTAGTCCACCATCATTTTTTCTGCAATTTTTTCCAGCATTCTGTTTTAATTATTGCAACAATAGTGAATCTTTTTTCTATTACATATGCTCAATTAAAATATTTTAAAAAAATTTCAACAAGTGAAAGAAAGGTTTTTAGCACTTTGTTTAGATCATAGATTTCATTTCTTTGCAAATTTCGAACCATCTTTCCAATTTGCTCAATAGTTTTTCCCAAACAAGCACTTAGAAATCCATTTATTTCTTGCAATTTTTCCAATATTTGCTTTCCTTTAAAAATTATTTCAAAAGTCCATAGTTTTTGAATTATTTTTGTTAAAGCATTTACATTTCAGAAAAAAGCCTTTTATTTTTTACAAATTGAAATTGTCTTGTTTTTAATTTGTAATCAATTGATCAAGCGAGGAAAATTCTCTTTTCAGTTAAATAATCACACTTGCACCCAATCTGCTACATTTTTAATTAACTGAGCCTTAAAATCTGCCTAAACTCAACAAACACTTTAACCCCACTTGGGGAGCACTTAAAGAATCTTGTAGCTAGGTAGGATTGGGGGGATAGGTGTTCCAATAACACCCCTCAATTATTTACATCTGAGACATAGTTTTTTGACTTCCAGCGTCCCAAAAATCCCTTATTATTTGTTGACACGGTTATACACCAATTTATCGGGAAGGCCTCTCCCTTAGGAGGGTTGAAGTAGCCATACTAGTTCCGGAAGCCTGAGTGGAATACCGCTATCCATTCAATAACCGAAGGATACCTTTTGTAGTTCTCGATGTACCACCCATATGGGAGTACAGTGGCGATAGAACCAAACTGCAGATTCACCCAACCGAACGTGTCATGAACGGGGTATCTTAGTGACCAATTTTTAGGATTGTCTACCCGATGTCCCTCCGGTAGGGGGATATCTAGCCTTTGATTCCACTACTCATATTGTCTAACTTGGATTTCATCACCTTGTAGAGGATATGTTTCATTGAGTCATAATACCACTTTTAGTTAGGCGTTTGCATGATCTGCTACCCCCCTTGGTCTAGTGAGCACCACGTTTTCTAGGAGCCATTTGATTTTTGGTATTTTGACCACTTTTCTTGATTCCTCCACTTATTATAGCACAGCTGTTATAATAATTGCTTTTAAGGTTGGTTGTTGGCCTGAGAGCCATTTTTTTTTCATACTCCCCTCCTGCACACATCATGGCATTAGGGTCTTGAGTTTTTTATCTCACCACCATCCATTGGCATTTTTACACATCTCTCACCATTGAAAACTTAAGACGATCCCGCCATTTTCAAGGTGAATCCCCTCAGTTCAATACACTTGACTCTACACATCATAGACGTAGAGCATTATCCCTTGACTCCACATGTCATTTGCATAGAACCCAATCATCCGATTTTGACACGCCTCATTTTACATCTGATTTTGAGGCTGAATCTGAACACCCTACCGAGACATCACCAACCAACCCCATGGCTGGATCACAATATGACCCCCTTTTCACCAGTGTTGTTGGAGCTACATCAACAAACCCCACTACTACTGTGACAACCATGGTAGCCACAACCCCCTTAGGCATGCCTAATATGGGGGCCAACCCCCCTTTGGGCATGCCCAACACAGGACCAACACCTATTTTAGGTATGCCCAACATGGGCATCACCCCCTCCCTCATCGCCACTACCCAGATCCCAGGGATTACTGGAAACATTCCTAACCCATCTGCAACCCATGTTGCACTTGGGAGCACAGGCCCCTCCCACACCGCATCAACTAGAGGACACATCCCTTTCACAACTAACATACCCTCAGGGGGCACTAGACCAATCCACAATGCTACCATTAGCAATTATCCCCCAGTGACCATGCCACACCCATCTGCTAGTCTGTCATACATGGCTAGTCTAACCTTACCAAACCTGGCAAGTTCAACCAATGACCCTATTAGACACGAGCCTATGTGGCCCCCCATGCCCACAAAGCTTCCCTCAGATATCCCAAAATTTGAAGGAAAATCTGGGGAAGATCCCCAAAACCACATCATGTCGTTTCACCTATGGTGTTCCTCTAAATCCATAATAGATGATTCCATTAGACAGAGACTTTTACAAAGAAATTTCATCGACTCTGCAGCCAAATGGTACATTGAGCAATGACATGGGACTCACAACACATTTACATCCCTCGCCTAAACTTTCCTCCAGTTCTTTCAACTACCTGTACGCTATGATGCAGGAGTAGAAATACTTTTGTCTTATAGACAAAACATCACTACACACATCACCGATCATATCCATGAGTGGCGTAAGCGCCGTAGCCTCTGCAAGATAAAGCTTGATGACCGTATCTTTTTGGATTGGTTCCTCAAATTACTCCTCCCCCTCATAGCCAAATATGTAGCTTCTGAACGACCCCAATCAAAAGAAGAAGCCATCTTAAAAGCTCAGCAGTTCAACCTCATACATGCCTAGTCTAGATATCTATACACCATTTTACCTGATGCCCCGCGTGGCGATCCATCCCGGAATGACACTCCGGGGGCATCTCATGTCGCCGACAGTATTATCAGCCAAGTTATGGTGCAAAACAAACCTTTTACCATGATGAGTACAAATAATTCCCCAAACCTTTCTAGGGCTACATCTCATTCTGGAGCTACAACTTCGTATGCTCTAGCAATACACACGCACCACACTCATGGACCCTCATGTCCACCTCAGTGTTATGGGAAAGCACCATTAGCTTATGTACCATCTCCATATTATAACCCGGTGGCCCACCAGACTCCAGTTCAGCCACAAGCCCAAGTGACTTATTATCCTCAACAAGCAGCACCTCTTGCTCCAACACTTCCAGCAGCTCAAGGTTACCCTCAACCACAACAAACACTAGGGCCACTTCAGAACCCTCTTGCTTACTACCCACCACAACCTGCTCCAGAACTTGCACGACCTCAAAACCCACCTACTACCTAAGGGAATGTCTACGCACAACAAAACCAACCTCCAAACTAGAACAACCAGTGTAACCAAGGAGGTCAACAAAACCACGGAAGAGGACGTAACCGTGGAAACAACCAGCAACAAAACCAAGGTGCACAACCAACTAATCCTCCAAATAATAATAATGCTGCTCCCCCCAACCAAAACCCTGATCGTCCACCGAAACAAGCCAAAAATAATAACTTGAGAACAAACCATCCATGTTCCATATGTGGAGTCTATGGCCATTACACACATAATTGTCCCCATTTAGATCGAGCACATCAACTCCGGACCGACGATGCCCAACAACAAGGACATGCTGCATAGCCAGCACCTCCTCCTCAGCAACAACCCATGATATTGCAAAATCCCTTACCAAACCAAGGCATGGTAAACACTCGTCGAAATGATCCCCCTCAAGGATCTGCTGCAACACAGCAGCAAATTACTTACGTGGAAGCCGACTACCAGCATACAAATTCCAACACTCACCATTTTCTAATGATGTCATCCAATGATGTCAATATTCAAACCCACCGAAACCAATACGGCTTAGCCCCTGAGGTCACACCTACTAACCCATCTCCGAGTACCCTCCCAACCGACCAACCTCTCCGCATACCCAATGTGCCCATAGACGGAGGTCCCAAAGCACCTCATTTCCCTTTGAGACGAATTAACAATAACCCCAACACTCGTGCAGCTTCCAACTATAACATTGTAGAAGACTTAGCCCAGTCCCCTGCCGCTATGTCCACTCTTGAAATCTTAAAAAATTGTCCTGCATAGAGAAAATTGTTGTTATCTGCCATTGGTGCCATAGATCCTAATGACTCTAACATGATGGCTTTCGACTTAGAACAAGATGAACCTTGCCTACCTTCATCTCTAGATTTTCAAGTTTCCGTCTCCATTCGCAACCTCATTGTTCATCGATGCATAATCGATGAAGGGGCCTCTACCTACGTTATGTCGACTTTCGTATGGTAGAAACTTAGATCCCCAATGCTACAACCGTCAACTACTGCATTACAAGCTTGTGATGGCTATGCAGCTCAACCTCAAGGTTTGTTAGTGAACGTACCCATACAGCTTGGGGGAAAACTGGTTCTCATAGATATAGAGGTCATTAATGCCCAACTTGATTACAATCTCCTACTGGGACGCAGCTACATGTATAAAATGAAAGTTGTCGCTTCTTCAGTTTTCTGCATCATGATGTTTCCCCATGAAGGACATGTAGTCAAAATTGACCAGATTACATACTATGATACCAATGCCCCCGCAGCGCCTAAGAATGTTCTTCCCATGATCAAACAACCCGTTCTCAGTGCACCGACATCATTTGTCTCATCAGTTGGACCCGAGATATATTTGGATACTCTCATGACCAGCTCTTTCCCGTCAATCCTCCCCCTCTTAAGGTAACTGAAGTATCCAATTTGTGCACCCTATCGCACAACGAACAACAACATCCTCAACAACCTCAACCATCGACCCAAGCACCCATCGTGCCTAGTCATATCGGAACAACACCGATTCACACAATCCCATTCTTGTTTCCATTTTCAGGAGTTGTCAGCACGCCAGTAATGGCTACACTCAACCTTCCAGGTTTAACGTTAGGAATACCTATATGGTACTTACCTTCCCCAACTCCCCCACCGACTCTAACCTTTGTCCTACAACTGGTACAACCTATGAATATCTCAAACCATCCACCACCTGGCATACCAAACCCCCAAACTCGCCCGCCACCTAGTGGTTCGAACCCCCAAAACCGATCAATTCCAACAGGGGGCACTACATCAACATCTAGTTATGTCCCCCCTCAATCCTACCACACTGGGGGTAGAGGTCCAGAAACCTACAATATTGCACCCACAATTCGCACCCCCCCAGTAACTCCCAAATTTGCTAAGAATCCCCCAACCTATGTGCTCCCTAAGTGCTCCTTGTGCGACAATATAGGCCATGCTACCCATCTATGTCCACAACTACCGGCACTTCAAGAACACATGCAAATGTTGGAGGATGACACTAACATACTAGTTGTCAAACTTGAACCACCCCCTTAGCCTCGTGATAAATCATTGTGTACCAATCACCCTTGTGCGATATGCGGCATTTACAGCCATTACTCACATCATTGCCCTGATCTCCCAGATTATAGAGCAGCTCTATACGAATTGAATAATGCCGACCTAGAGATATCCCCTCCTCTCATTGAGGAAATTCATCCCCCACCATATTCCTCCTCAAAAGATATTAACACAATTTACATGATTTCCAATGGAGACCCCTCTACCCGGTCGACCCCTTCCATTGATCCCTCTAACCCACATATTCAACCTTTTCAAATCAAAGAGGAAACCACATGTCCACAGCATGGGGGTAGGCCCGAAACCTTGCCTACTCATCATCATTTTCATTCTCATTGGCGATACTTGGGGCATCCACCCCGCAAGGGGAATCCCCCATCATCGTATCATCACTTCAGTATGCCACCATGGCCCACAGCCTCATGGTACACCCCCCCCTCTAGTAGTTGGTCAATGCCCTCTTGATCCCTCTCTAAGACAGCATCTGCACCGCATTGACACCTCTGAGTTAGGGGGAATAATAGATTACCTCGACCCTAGGATAGGGGGCATGATCAATCATTTTGAACCTTCGCCATCACATCTATCTCATTATTTCAATGACCCCATTGTTCAAACCAACACATATGTGATCCACGATCATAAACCCCATGCACATAGCATGGGGGTAGGTCATTAACCCTGCTCACTTTTTCACATGCGTGATCTCAACCATTTTTGAGGTCACATATCACTTGTATATTTGATTTGATTTGATACACCTAGTATTCTTCCCCCGCGGGTCATCATTTGTCCCCACCACTGCATCCTTGGCTTGGTGGGCTCACCTTTATTTGTAGCCATTTTTTAACCTAGTTATTTCCTTTGACCATTATGGAGTCCTTATGACCTCCGTTTTTCGCACCATTTGCACCGCCAGATTCATATTTCCGTGCCCGTGATGATGCTTGAAATCATTTCTTACTCTCACCAAAAACTTTCAGGCATCCTTTCCATGCCCCATGGCACCTTGATTTGCATGCCACATCGGCTGTTGTCAGTTTATTGGCGATTTTTATACCATCAGATTTAGTTTTACGAACTTGTGATGATGCATGAGATCATTTCTCGCGCTCACCACCATATTTTTAAGACATTTTTTTTCCATGCCCCTCATTGCCTCGGTTTGTGTGCCACATCGACCGTGATCCATTTTTGACAATTTTTATATCGACGAATTCCATTTTCTGCGCTTGTGACGAGGCTTGAGATCATTTCTCGCCCTCACCCCCATAGTTTTTGGGCATTTCTCCAAAATGCCCCTCGTCACCTCGATTTGCATGCCACATCGGTCGTGATCTAGTTTTTACGATATTTATGTCGTCAGATTCAGTTTTTCGTGCTCATGACAATGCTTGAGATCATTTCTCGCTCTATCCAATACCTTCTTGTTCGGTATAATTTTATCCCTTTATCGGGCCGAGCAATTCTTTTATGAAAAAGACACTTAGGGAGTTTCCGTTAGGCTCTTTTCTGACTCCTAAAACAATGAAAAGATAGATGAACAATCTTGCTTCCTTTCATGCTACCTAAAAGTATCTAAGGCGTCTAGCTGGTATAAGTTTACCCCTTTTCCGGACCTTGTAGACTAATTATGAAAAAGGAATACTCTAGTCACATTGGCTAGAAGAGTTCTCCATTTGCATCATTTTATGCTTTTTCGGGCCTTGGAGACTAACTTACGAAAAAGAACACCAATAGAGTCTATTTACCGCTTTCAGACTCCCTAAAATTGAAAGCAACCATGAGAAATCACCGTCTTCGGCTTGTATAAATCCACAGGATGGTACTCCACCACCACTACAGAGTCCTCTTATCATTTTCAGACTCCTTAAAAATGAAAGCACTTACGAGCATGAACAGTCCTAGGCTCACATAAATCCATAGGATAGTACCATTTCAGAGCACACTTTTATCCCTTCTTAGAGCTCATTAAAACTACGAAGAAGGACCCAATGGTGCTTCTCAGCACCACAACAGATCATGTCTACCATATGGCAGCTTCCCCATTTTGGTCTCCTTTGTTCAGAGTATTCTGTAGTGTGTCACCCCAATACTCCCCAATAGCATCCATCAGCTTGTCCACCCCAGAGTCACTCCAGTCTGCAACACATATCCCTGATCCCTTAAAACAATGGTCCTCACACCTAAAAGTCAGTTTCCTATGTTGTCAGGTCAACCATGTCATCATGCTCTGAACAAAGGAAGTTTGATTCTACCCACTCTATGACCCCAATCATTCCCCATCCCCACAGTATGTCAGTCCTACCACCAGTGCTATCACATATCAGTTGTGCACCTCGCGCGCCTATCAAGGAAACATCATTCCCTTGGTAGTTGCTAGTCTCCCTCTGTCGACACCAACAAAATCTATTCCAGAGGATAGACCCAAAGGTCCCTATGCCTTGGACTCATCACCATTTATGATGAGTGCCTATGGATCATTTCGAAAAGAGTCCTCAGTGCCTGTCCAAATGATTTTTTCTCACATGCTCGACTTCAACACCTTGATCGCATCGTTGAGACTCGTACAGGGTATCGATCCTTTCAGTTATTTGTTGAAGACACTGAATATCACCTGACTCTACCAAATTTGAGAGTCTAATTAAGGAAACAACCAGTTACATTTTCCTAGAGATATATGGGTTACGCTTGGCGATAGTATTCAGATGTACCCCAGTTTTATACTCCCTCGAGTATACAGTTACATATGCTCCTCAGAATTGACTCAAATTTCTTGAGTCTCTACAGATGTTGGACACCTTCAGTTTCAGCAGTTCATCAACCATTCCGATACCTTATTCAAAACAATTGTTGCTTTCTTTCCAGTGTATCGGTTATTCAGATCAGTCATGGTATGACCATGAGCACATCCCAACATCGTGTCCCCTCTAGACCTTTATGATTTACCAACATATTTTTATGTATTTTTTCAGGTCCCCCTTCGTGGACCTAATTGTTATGTATATGTCTTGATACGAGCATGGGTATGCCCGCCTCATCCATCATCAGAGACTATTCCTCATTCATTTTGAGGCCATGTAATATATTTATTTTTTTGCAACTTCCAAAGGGCCACTGTTCCAATCTCCAAACGGTCTCTTCTCTTCTCCAAACCCCAGGAAAAAGACAAAATAACTATGATGTATATCGGCCATACGATGAGCTCCTACCCTCACACATCAGGGGGCAATCTGTTGACACCCAAAAAATGCTCACTACCTCATTCCCTTATTCACATGACCCATTTGTCCGCCTTTCCACTATTTGAGCCTCTAAAGCCATCAAAAGGTCACCAGAAAGACCACAATACACCTTTTTTCCCCTCAAAATATATATTTTTCCTCAAAATACACAAAAAAACCCTCAAAAAGGGTCCAAAATTCCCCAAAAACATTAAAAGGGAATAAAAATATTAAAAATATTCAAAAAAGGAAAAAGAGGGAAAAAGAGACCTAAACCATGTTGGCCAATACCATTGGTTTCCTTAAAACCATAATGGTACTCCCCATCACCAAAAACTATAAAAAGGTGATAGGGGCTCCTCACTTTCCATCCACATTTCATCCTATCCTTATGCTGCCAAATTCCCTTTGAGAGCCATTGCCTCCCATTTCGAGTTTGAAGACACCCATTTCAGCATCTTGGAGAAGACACCATTGGAGCTTGGAGCACCTCAACCTTGAAGCTGCTCAACACCAAACATCCTCACCTTTGAGGTAATACAAAAAAGCTATTATTTTTTAATTCTCTTGTCTCTTTCATGGATCTATTGTTTACTTAGTTTTTTATTTCTCTTATACATGTTAATGTTAGATTAGATTAAGTTTATTGTTATTTGCTTTTCATTCGAGACTGCTATTACAAGTTAATAGGTGCATCCTTGCACATGCTTGGTTGAAAAACCAAGCAATAGTCCAGACCCTCTTACTTAACAATATCACACAGTTAACACACAAATGCTCACATAGACTAGACGTGAACTGAAAATGGCAAGAAGTTGGATTCTATCACTTGCAGAAATTACAAAATTACATGCAAACTAATAAACAAGTCGGCCTCAACCTATTACAATATACAAAAGTAATCTTTGTTCTCTCTGTGTGATTTCTCCTTGTGTGTGGTCCTATGATCCTTTTATCCTCTATTGATCATTGATCATCCCTCGTTGCTTATATTCCTTCGCACCAGTCTTCTAATCTGCTCTATCGCCATTCCCGAGGTCAACCCTGTAGGGCTTCCCCAAGGAGTCCTTACTTTGTCCGCCACTCCACTCTGATCCGACAGATCCTACATTTTTTGGCGCCCCCTAAACATGCCTACACAACCTTATCCTATAATGACACCTAGCCTGGTTTAAAAAACCTTCTTAACTGCCATTAACCTCCTCAACAACCCACAAGGGCTGCAGGTCTATTGCCTCGACTTATGCACTTCTCGACCTCTGTGCCTCTGTGACTTTTCTACAGTTGTTGGTCTTGTGGATATCCACTTTTGAATGGTATGAACTTCGACACGTCTACTATCCTCTATCTTATTGGTCCTTGACTTAACTTGTCAGATTTACTCCGTCTCCATGACTGCCATCCACCCCATCCTCCACACTTGGCATTTTTCGCTTCCGTCGATGTCGCTATTCTGTAATTCGTCGACTTTTGACTCCGTTGACTTCCACTCTAGTCTTACTGCACTAGTTATCATCGGAAATCCCCTTGGTCGGCTTTATTTTGTCGATCAACTTCGATTGTTTTTCCTAGGCCCTGATGCCCCTGCATCACACATGAAAATCTGAACCCATAATCTGATGGCATATATGTCCAATTTTTGACATCATGTTCTCGACAATTTGACAAACCTCTCTTTTTTAAAATGTTGGTTCAACTATGATGGATATCCGACAACAAGAATTTCTCGTCGGATATTTGTCCCAAAAATGTCAACTAGCCAACACCCCAAGATATCGGACTATCCATCGCATATCCGACATACCTTACATAGGGAAGCGTTGGATATCCGACAAAGAAGACATCGGATTATCTGTTGCCTATCCAACATACCTTACATAGGGAAGGGCTGAATATCTGACCAATCAAATGTCAGACTATCTATCACATATCTGACATAACTTACATAGGGAAGCGTCTAATGTCCAACTAAGTAGACATCGGACTTTCCCTCGCACATCTGACCTTACTTATTTAGGCAAGGGTCATAATCCAACTAACTAAACATTGAACTTTCCATCACATATCCAACCGAACATACATATGGAAGGGTCGGATATCCCACTAAGTAGATATCGGACTTTCTGTCCCATATCCAAGCTATCTTATTTAGGTAAGGGTCAGATATCCGACCAAGTAAACATCGGACTTTCCGTCTCATATCCGACCAAATTTACATAGGAAAGGATTAGATATCCGATGAAGAGGAATCTAAATTCCGACAAAAGTAACCACAGACAAAAGACAAAGTCTGATGACATTTTCCATCGGAGGTATGGCAACATCGTCAGATTTACTGGGGGTTCCGTCGAATATGCGCTGGCTTAGCGGAATTTAAAAAAAAAAATTATTAGTTCCAAATGGACTTCACCTACAATTCTCAATGTTGTACCTGTTGTCAATTTTTTTTCCAAAGTTCCTTCTGCTATCATTCTCACTCATTTAGATGAAGTGAATAGATTGTTGAATGAATGGTTTGACCATGGATTTTATCAGACAATGACGAGGCAACATCCTTAGATAAGAGCAATTAATCAATAGTTTCATACTTTCTAACATGTAAACCTATTAGTGAGGAATCACAAGACATTTCGTGCTTAATTAAAGACCCCAATGGATCCATGACTTAAGAACTGGTGTGGCAGATCCATACCTGACAGATCATATTTCTATTTACACTCCCGGATAATCAGATGTCTGTGACAGATTGCCTCTATTTATAGTTTTCTATTATCTAATAGAAAAGGTGATATTTTTTTGTTGAAGTTCTTCAATGCACATTAGTTTCTATTTTAGAATGTTGGTCAAGTTCTTCAATTGCCAACCTTCATTCTTGTGGATGTTGAGTCAATTTTTCTTCACCACCTTATGCCAATTTGTTTTAAGCTTTAGTAGTGGTTCCATTGGAAAGAAATAACCAGATGAAGGAGTGGGATTACAAACCTATGGAGTCTGAAATAGTGATGTTGTAGGTCACGAGGCAATGTTTTTATCTAGTAAAGATAGGTATTTTCTACCCAAGGTTGCTAACTTGATGGACATGAAATGGAGTGTTTAGGTCCAACATTGGCATGTTGAATGAGGCATTTTCAATGTTGTGAGGGGGGATTGATTTTTCTAGATAGGGTTGATTTGAGAGAAAGGAAGATTCTATTACAATGTTAGAGATATCCAGTGGATAATTGTTGAAAGATGCATTAGAAAAAAAGACAATAACAGAAGAAGAAAAAATCCCACTCAAAATATAATTCAAACCAAAAAATGTTGGATGGTCCATAGTTATGGTGGGAATAGAACCAAACACTATGATAATAGGGGTTGTAGTAGGCAGTGTGCTTGAGAGTTGAAATAAGCTTGAATAATTTGGAAGTGATAGGGTGCAACTATGTAAGTGATAAGAAATAATGCTTAGCAGGGCATACATCATAAACAAAATTTATTACAGCTTATACAACAAATTACAAAATACATAGAGAAACCAACAGTATGGAGAATGATGTACTCTATTTTGGATATTTGTGTAAGGGAAATTCAACCAATAAGAAAATGATGCAACTTGCCTAAGGGTGAGTACAATAATATTCCTACACTACATCCTTCACTTGAATAAACATCATCAAAGTGCATTTGGAAAACCTAAAATTGCCATCAACCTAAGTAGTATAAGTAGTCATGAAATTGGGAAAAAATCCACTTCAAGTCAATTATGTTAAAGGATGGCACAAATAATTATGCAAAAATAACCTTGAAATACTAGTTCTATAGCCCTAGTTCTATTTAGACCACAACCAAATGGACTTTTATGTAGTTTTTTATTGAAATTTCAAATCCACAAATGAAAATACATCAGTAAATACTTATGGTGCATTTAAAAACATTTATTTATGATCAACTGCCAAAAATTTAACTTCGAAATAAAGAGATAAAATGTCTCATATAACATTTGCCAACATGCTACAAAAGCATAAAAAATCCCAATAGATGAATTGTAATTTAATTGAAAATCTAACTATAGTTTCAAGATGTTACATGTACTAGTAACTAAGTCACTAGTAAAAACTAAGCCACTCCTTGAAATTTGATATCATAGATGTATAATATTATTAGTCCTTATCGAGTAGAATCCAGCCAAACATTTCACAGGTTGAAGGAAATTCTCATCACATAAAAAAAAATGGATCTAAATCATGGATATATTTTCTATCTAGATGCCAATGTCAATGAATACAAATTTCTCAGGGATACAGATTGTTATTGAACTTCGCACAGAATATTCAAATTGAAGGAAACTCACTTTGATTTCAACTAATTTACTTTCTTTAACCTTTCTCACATAAACAGTATCCTTTTGTATACTATCCTTGCTTCCCAGAAGGTGTGAAATGGTAGATACCTAATCAAGTTAGCAAGCCTGGAACAAGATATTTGAAAACATGCACTAGATATGGCATAAACTCTTAAAGATGCTTCAATAGACTTAAGTACTTTTGTCCTACATTAGAAGCACAATTTATTGCAAGTTTTCATTTCTATATCTATATTTTATATAAATTAAATTAATTGAATATATTGCACATTCTATCAAACATAATATAAAAATTTTGACCTTGATGGTTGAAATTCCAAGGCATGTAATGGTACAGGTGAACACGATACAAGAACATTGTGAACCTGCATACCATATTTAAATGCGCATAAGGAAATAAATGTATATATATAATGCATGAACTATTGCATTTTTATGATCCGCGTCTATATGATTCTTCATATATATGCATTAATAACAACATCCCATATTTTACATCAATTGTGCATTTTTAGGTTTAATTTCACTCACTATTATTCATTACCTCTTCTTAGCTATTAGCCCTTGATTTTATAGTTTAATGAGAGCATAACTTGAGAAAAAGAATAAAAAATACCTGACCATAAAAAAATAAAAATAAGCAATCCCAACTAGTTTGCTCAACGAGTTGTTTCTAATGTTGTTGGGAATTTGGCTAGTAATGTGCCATCATGATCATGGTTTAAATCCCCATGGGTGAGGCCCACTAGTCTAAAATGATATGTTTACTAGGTTGAAACACTAGTTCTAATGCCACAAACCAAAAATGTCTAAATCAACTACTGAAAAATTAGATATGGGAACCTTAGTTCTGTCACCCTTAAGGCTATGCCAACAGAAAAAAAATATTATGAATATGTTGATGAAAAAATAAAAAATAGATATGAAAATCCTACTTCTAGACCCTTTAAGGAAATGCCACTAAACAAAAAAAATTTGATTTGTTGTAAAATGAAAAAAATTATGCAAGGTGTACAAAGTTCTAGGTTGATATGATGTTAGGGAACCATTTTGATGGTGACATCGATTAAACAAAAAACTTGAATCAATGATAATAAAAATTAGCAATAAATCAACACTAGAAAAACCTTGAAAAAATTTGATGGTCCAAAAATACTAGTGTAGTAGCCCATGGGTGATGTAACTAGTCAAGAAACAGTCAAATATATACAAGGAAAACCCATGATATAATACAATAGGAAATCTCTAATGTTGGACACTTATATGATCTCATTGAGCTCCTCTTTGTTTCAAGAATAATTTAATATTCTCTATTGAACAAGGCCAACCACATGAAGGTGGAAGATCTTATGCCCCCCCCCTTCACATCACTCTCAATTCCCCACACCCAATGCATGTACTCGAAAAAAAAATGTACGAACATGCAGATTTCATCATGAAAGAAACATTTACCATTCACTCAAAAAAGGTAACATTCATTAAACCATTCATTCATTCAGTAGGAAAACAATTATGCATGACATTATATTATAAACAATAAGTATACATAGTGTTTCTTCAGTCATTTCTTTTTAGGTCTTTTTCTCTTGAAAAAATTAGCAAGAAACTCATCTTCTGGAACTTGTTGTTTAGTTATTGGAGCTTCATCAACTTGCCGTGTTGTCTACCTAATAGAGTACTCGCGACATGGATGTTGCTGCAAGAGGTCCATATTTGCTACAATAATGTGAAAATGTTACATTGATATCTCCTACTATTATAATGACAAGTATTTCATTTAAAAAACATTACAAGGGCGTTTTTTCACCCATTGTGGCCACATCATGTACTTCATATTCCTATCTAGGCTCATCTTGTATAGTGTGACCCTCTACATGATCTGCAGTTCAAACATGGAAAAGTGCAAATAATATTCACCATATGCAATGCAATATTTAAAATTGTAGCATATGAATAAATTAATTACCAATATTTGAAGCATTGTCTTCGATTGGTTGTTCTCCATCCTCGACATTAAGTGGGTTGTTTCTTTCCTACTCAAAACAGATTCAATAGTTTATGGAAAATATTTATAACGAATAGATTGCACAAGTAATAAATATTCATTAAACTATATTGATTTTATATACCTGTGCGCAAGGTGGATCTCTAGAAGACTGTGTTTTCCCAGACAAGATTTTTCAGCGTTCAACAACAACTCCAAAGATGTGCTGGAAGCCAAGCTTCAATTCTTCCTCAATGGGAACTTCCTTGAATTGGTCGGCCTGCATATTTGCATAATGCCATGAGTTTACCTTTTGCAGTGCAATAAAATGGAAATAATTTGCAATTTATTATTTGGATGCAATATTGGTTTTTCAATACTTACAATTCGTGCCGTCAAATTGGAATAACCACCAGGCCCAAGCTTGTGTTGACCAATTTTTTCTTGTCTTACCTTTGTGTCCTTTGATGTGTGTGACAGCCTATGAAAGTGTTGAAATACGTTAGATGTTACAAATTTGATCTAAAAATCAATAATAATAAGGTTTAGAATTACATTGCAGAAAGTATTGCATACCTCCTTGTGCCCGGTGGTAGCTTTCCTTCTTTTCTCGGAGCCCTCTCCTTTCCATATTCCACTAGGGATTTCCACTCTCTTGCTAGAATAATCGGAGGGAGCTCATACCTAGGGTTCATTTCTAGATGAACCCTATATTGGTCCCTAACAATCTTCATATGTTGTCCATCCTTCTTTAGGATCTCGGCTCGATTAAAGGTCTTGTTGCCGAACAGGCCAACCAAGCGATTATTGAGCTCCTCTTTTAAATTTTTACTTTGTTTATCCCACCGTGTGCGGATGGTGGGCCCAAATATCTCCAATTACAAATCATTAATATGTTTATAAAAAACATCATTTCCTGCAAAACGATCATGCCATCATTAGTTGAAAAACAATGTTTTATCGATATATTACAATAAAATTATAAACACTAACTTGAACAATGTATAAATACATGGTATATTTTCTATCTTTATTCGAACGAGCTCTTCTTTCACCAAACATGTGGTCTATAGCGTACCCCTACTAGTGACATGGGAATATCCAAGAAATGATGCTTCAACAATATCAATACTATAAGTCTCTGCATCTACCCCTTCTTCTGTACGATCTGGCGTGCACCGGTCACTAGCAGGTTCACTCACAGCTAGCCTCTGGGGTGTCGCAAAACATGTTTCCGACTGTTCAGTCGACAAAAATGGCAGATGGAGTCATTTTATCATGTGACGAATCTCTATGAGTGTCACTAGTGCCAACCCCGCCTTGACCACTAGTGTGTGGGCACAAAAAATACTGGGAATTCAAACCATATTTTAGTTCACCATCATATACAAGTAAAAATTATTAAATACTAAATGAATTTATATTATGATTCAAGATTCCACAAATTAATTTCAAGGCCTGAGATCTCTTTACCAAGACATCAACCTTTTCCCTAATCTCATCTGTATGTGGCTGAATGAATAGCAGACGAAGGATATCCTCATTAATTTTTTTCAAGGTCTTCTCTATAATCTTAATCAGGTATAGAGAAGAACCAATTTCAACATCGCGCATCAACTCATCCACATCAAAATCTATTTATTGATCTGACACTAGATCATACACCGAATCAGTGGTCTGCAACAAAAATATATAAAACATTATTGACATGAAAGCAATAGACTGAGGAAAAAAGTATATTAAAAAAACATATCGATCATGATAGATTCCTAAAATTACAATTAGGTTTACCTTATTCCTTGATGCTGGTGTCATCTGATCCACAGCTGGGGACTTGCCCCGATCATCCCCCTGCCAAAAAAATGTAGAAATCATTGTCATAATGAAACTAATATACACATGAAAAAAACATAACAAAAAAAACATTATGCTCCATATTATATTTGTAAAATTCCAATGAATTATACCCATTGCCTCGAGGATCGTCTACTCATCTGATCAATAGTAGGAGACCTGCCCCTATCTACCAATAGGGAGGAGCCCCTTACATTACCCTAAACAAAAACATAGAAAAAATTATCTAAACAAAACCAAAATACTCACGGAAACAACATAATAATAAAACATTTTGATGTATTTAAATTGTACAATTACAATTAGGTATATCTATTGCCCCAAGGTTGTTGTCATCTGATCAACAAACGGGTGGTTTCCTTGATCAACACTCTGCAACAAATATACAAATAACATTATATACACAAAATGAATATACTCATGAAAAAAACAACAAAAAAAACTATTATTTCATATTATATTTGTATTGTTACAAAGATGTATACCTGCTGCCTCGAGGATGTTGTACTCGTATGACCAGGTGTTGGGGAGATGCCCCAATCACTACCTGTGAAGTCAATATAGAAAATTTAAATGAAATTATAACAATAGACTAACAAAAAATCCTTAAGATGTTAAATTCATTAATAAAAGGTTGGGTAAATTGTTATATGTACCACTCCCATAGGAATCATGTTTGTATCTATTCAATTCAAATTGTAATTAATAAGCAACTCTTCCCCTGCATCTATTGATTTAATGGCACATACAAAAACATGGGTTCCTTCATGCCCCTCAATTATGCAGTTGGGTTGCTTAATTGTAGACCCTGGTTGTGTATTGTTTATAAACCCCGCAATATTCCCTGTAGTTTTTAGCCTTCCCTCAATGTACAAAGTTGCTCCTTTATTTTGATCTTTGTCTTTCAACTGTAAATAATTTTCTGAAAATCCATATCTGCACATACTTCATGTATATTGGACCATGCGCATCAAATCTTTGTAGTTGTAACAGGGTCCAACATACTCCATCAATTCTGTACATTTGTAGTAACCAACCTTTATGCCATCCATGCAAAACAACCCCAAACCATGTAATGACTATGGTGCAATTCAATATATCCTCTCGTTCTCCGCAAAAATATGTGTTTAGTTGAGGAAGATACTTGGGTACCCATTTTTTCACTAGATGTTTGTACCTCAAGGGCACATCGATGTCACCCATTGTCTCATCATCATAGGAACATGACCCTCCTTCAGGGAGAAAAAATCCCACGCATTTATGGAATTTTCTTCTGATTTTTTGACATCTAGTTGACATAACTCTTGTAGACCTACTGTATGTCTCAATTTCATCTAGTGTTACTAAAATTCCCTCGCTTGAGGAAGAAAGATCTTAAAAATACCTGTTTGGTTCTACTTGCACCATGGGAAAAAAGTTCAGATAGGACATTCAAAGGTGATCCTAATTATAAAAGAGGATGATGATATGGTGCTCTAAGGTGAATTAATTACCTTCCATGAGAAAATTATGTCATGGGTCATGTCATATTATTAGAAAATCCATAAATGTAGACACCCTTGGGTGTTAAGATATGAATGGTGGTATGTGTTAGCACTCATAATTTCTCCCCTGGTTGTGGGAGGATAGTTCCAAGGTCACTATTTCAAACCAATTTTTAGGAGGAAAAATGAATTTTTTCCTACCAGAGAGGGATCTCTCAAAAATAAATACAATGGCTAGAGATATATCAAAATGATTGTTCTTTAAAATTGTAAAAGGTTGAAACACATGGATACCATTGGGCATGGATTCAAATCAAAATTAATTTAAGGGTAAACAGAGCTTAAACAATATTGGTTTTTACAAAGGAAAGATAGTTATTTTATTCACAGTCAAGTTCTTGTTTGTAGGTGATAATAGAAGAAAGAGAGACAATCCATCAACATTGGCCATCAATTGTGGATGAATCCAACATCAACTTTAGAGGAATAATTATGAATACTTAGATCCAATAAATCATAGCACGATAAAATGAATTCTAACTTAATCAAACTCTCATCTAAGCATGAAAGAAATCATAATGGAAAAGCGAGATTACTGGAATAAAAAATCACATGAGAAGGATAAAATCACAGATTGTAAATAAATAACACATGAATGTTTGCTTATGAAAATGTGTTCAAATCTGCAGGAAATTTCTATTAAATCTTGGAGAAGCTCAATACAAAATAAGTGTTCCTTTCATAGGTTCCAACCCTGATTACCTTGTCAAAATTTGCTTTTATACATTGAGGGCCTCTTGGGGCAAAACCTAACTTACTTATTTCTAAAAAAAATAAAAACTTTGAACTACTTATTACATTCTATTTCCATCAAAATTTACATAATTTATAATTTTCAAAAATATAACATTTGGTGTTTTTTTATCAGCTACAGCTACTGGCGAAAATCTCTTACTCGGACAGGAATCTTCAAGTGTGCATATTGTACTTCATTTTTCCATACTTATCCACTCTTTTCCACTACTCTATAGAAGAAATTTCATAGCTGGTCATTTCTTTGACTAGAACCTTGATCTCCACATGATCTGCAATGGATATTGGAGGTATCTTTGCACCTATCATTACCAACTGCTTTAGAATTTCAAAGTCATCTGCAATCTTTTCCAATAAAAATTTCCCTGTCAAAACATGGGTCATATCTTCAAAATTTTCATGGTTCATCCTGATTTCAAACAACAAATTCTTTCAGTCATTGTGGGAGATCAACTTATTATCTTCATCCCAAAAGAAAGGAAGCCCTTTCTGAATTAGATTTGTAAATGATCTTTTGAAAGATTCCACTTGTTTCTTCATCTAACTTGCTTTAGCTTAGACATTCTCAACATGAGAATGTTTTCCAAGGACTCTCCTGGCCCAGGTTATTACTGCTATTATGTTTTTACTGGCTAACACCTTCAAATCATCCGCTGTCAAGGTGTTTAGGAAATTAATGGTATTCTGGGCTGTTTCCTTTGGCTTTTTATCCAAAGTCTCTCTTATTGCTGTATAACTTTGTATGCAGTCATTTTCTACTATCTCTTTTGTTTTCATAAAATTTATATAGCGCCTGAATTTTGCAACTTCATTTATTATTGAATCCAAAATAAGATGCTTTGCACCTTGAAAAGGAAGTTGTCCAATTACTTGAGATATCTATTTCTGATTTTATCAACCAATTCGTTATTCTTATTTTTGTGCTCTTTTCTTTCTCCCTCTTTCTTCTGATTTTCTTCTTCTAACCTCTTCCTTTCTTCGTTTAACTCTTTGATTTCTACTTCTTTCAAGCTCACTTGAGACATGGCTTGAATTAGACTTTTTGTGTTTTTTTCTTCACTGTTTTGACCTGTTCCTTGCCTTTCCTACACAACACTTGCTAATTTTTTCTTCAAATACTCAACATGAGTCTTGAGAGTCAACCTGTATTTTTCCCAGCTTACTTATTTTTCTTCATATTTAATCAAATTTTCTTTATAGTCATTTAATTCTTGTGACATGGATTCTCTTTCTTGCTCCAAAATAGTCAATTTAGATGCTTGAATCAATTGTGTTGTTGGAATTTTATGTTTCTTTTTAAGCAACTGAATAATGTTCTCCTTTTCAATTAAAAGTTTCTTGTTGCTTCACCTTTGTTTGTCTCATCATTGGTTTCCATCAAATCAACTTGCAGCTTCTTAATTTGTTGTTGATGAGCTTTATTTTCTATCCTTTCTTGTCTTAATTGGATTTCCAACCTATTCACTATATTTTGCAATTTTGCAATTTTCAGAGTGGCTTTCATCAAATCTATGTAAATGACTTCTCCAATTTTCCTATGCAAACTGATCTTGTCTGGAACTGGTATCTTCTATAAATTTAGTCTCATTTTTGTGACTCTTTCATCCGGAAATACAACCAGATTTAGAGTATTCTTTGTGGGATCCTTGGTGGTCATTAAAGTAATTTCTGAATCTAATAAATTTATGACTTTGGGATACAATTTATTGTTTTTTTTCTTTTTCTTTTTCTGATGCATCATGCTTGTCTTGACCATACTTAACATACAATCCATCTCTTGACTGAAACTTATCACTATCACCTATAGCCTTAGCCTCTTCAAACTTATAATCATACACTGGAATTTCTGGACCTTGATATTTTTCGTTTCCTTTTCCTTTTCCACTATCTAACATAATCAATTCATCTTGTTGAACTGATTTTAACCTTTTAATTACTCCTTGTTCTTCCACTTGCATGTCAGCAGTTTCATGAAAACCTATCTTGCTGGAAACTTCAACTTTACTTGGTGTAGGAACCAACTCATTTGAAATTTTGCTAATGTAGAAGGATTGGATTGTGAACATTTTGAAACCTCTACATCAGACTCATATTGCAATAGATTATCCTTTCTAGCTAATCCTTCAACTTCTTGATGATCGAATGCGCTGATTTTGTTTTGTTTCCTCCTCTGGGAAATGATATGACGTGGGTCATAATTGATAGCAATGGCCTTCTTAAATTTCATCATATCCAATTGTTTTGCTACAAACGAAAGAGCATTTCTATTTTTAATGATGAAAGGGCCTATTTTTAAAGGGAATTTCATGTCTGAGGCCTTTTTGAATGCCAAAAAATGATCATTTTCAACAATTAACTTATAATTGATGAAATCCAAGGAAAATACCCTCAGTGCCAAGAAAGATGGTAAAATATATGGCTCTTTTACAAAACCATAGAGCCTAGTCACTGTGTGTTGTTTCAACAAAAACCAGTCACCAACTGCCTTTTCGGGACTCAACTGCATCGGGGTCTGCATTTTTGGTAACACTCTTGGTAATTTTTCCTCAAAAATTACCGTATACACCCCTGATAATATGAGATTCATAAAGTTGAACATGTTGTTTTCTACTGTAGCTGAAAAAAATACCTATGGGAAATGCAAGTTCCCCTCACTTCAAAACATGAACATTTTCATTAAGTAGGTTTGAAATCTGAAATGTTTGGTACTGTGGAAATTCACTAACTAAGAATGAATATTCTCAGCTAGGAATTCATCAAACTTAAGACACGAGACTTGACTGGACTCTATCTCTCATACATCTAAACTCAACCTAAAGTGTAAACATAATTGAACTTCAGTGACCACTAGGTCATTATCAAGCCCTAAAAGCAGAGAAATTAATGATAAAACAAGATGCGAATTTTCATTGAAAAAGGTGATATCTAGTGGGTAAGGAGTGTTGTCAATTGTAATGTCTGGTTTGAAGCAGTTTGACAGAAACATTTGCTTGGTTTTGGGGAGATATTTTCTATACAAACTAACCAGATTCTCTTCAGAAAAATATTCTTGGCTCTAGGAAAAAGACAAAGGGACTTCTAATGACTTCTTAACAACTGACGAGTTAACAGGGCACATGATTTTTTTCCTTGACGAATTCATGACCACATTTTTAATTTGGGAATAGTTTTTAGCACACTAGGAAATGAAATTAGGAAAGCCCAGGGTTTGCTCAGGAAAGAAATAAATAAAATTGGATTCATGAACATTATGTATGTCTAAATGTTGTTTTAGAAAACCCTCCAATCTGTTTTTAATCTCTGAAATAGAAACTCGGGTCATAACAGTGTCGTAAACATCCCCATCCCTATCCTCCATAACTTATTCTAATTTTATGACTTCAACACTTTGAACTGCTACTTCACCGGAGCTTTCCGTTATGTAGAACCTTCTAAACGGTTTGCACGGGTCTTGAAAAAACTAACTGGAAACTGGCAGATTGAAAAGGTATGTTATGTCGTCTTCCGGGTGCACGCACGTGTCCCAATCACTCGATGCTCCAATGACACATGTCAACCTTCACATGCTTTTGGATTTTTATACTCTTCGATGATGGTTTCACAACGTCGGGAAGTGGTTTCTCTTACCACCCTCCCAAGTTGCGAAATGTCATGGTGTCGATGCGTTGAGGGTGGTTTGGTATTTCGCAACCTCCAAGCGCTTCACTCCCACGCGCATGTTGGCAACACAAAATACATATGAGCCATAAATTTGCTCGTCACCCGATCATTTCACCATTGATCTTATTTCCCATTAACAGTTCCCCAATGACTATTTTGGTGAATTTTTCTTGCGTTATGTCCCTCATTTCTCTCTCCGGCGAAACTCTGCCTCCACCTTTGATATTTTCCCGTGTCAATCTAGACCGTTATTTCCCTCCTATAATATCTCAAACTACTTCAGTAACCCTTTTATCTCCCTTTTAACTTGGTCGACGATCATGTGGGACATTTTCTTCGGGACTAGGCACTTTCCTCACAAATATTTAGGTGATATCCAAACAAATTTTCAATTAACCATCTCCCAATCAACTTTAAAAATATTGTGCCAATAGTATGTAAACTCCTTTCTTTTATTGGCCAATTTAGCAATAACACAAACAACATCAACATTGATATATTTTTGACATTCTTAAAGATGTAAGTCCAATAAACATATATCTACAATAATGTAAGGTATTATGGATGTTGAAATGACTTTCTACCATGGAGTAATTTACCTCCTATATAAGCTTATTGCTTTGTTACCTTACCAGTACACATAATTTTCCATGGTGGTAGAAATTGTCACAAAGGCACAAATTTTCTTGGAGGAGATTTAAGTCTACCTACACAAACATGGGTTTGTGACACATTTGCATGTTTTATGTCCACAAGTATCGAAGGTATTCAAGAGGGCACTATGCATTAGTGTTATCCTTGGCACGCTCAACCATTCCACTAGTTAACTAACATCTCTACTTTACCATATATATATAGGGTATATATATATATATATATATATATATATATATATATATATATATGGTAGAGTTAGGGTTTTATGCAGAGGAATAAAAAAAAATATACTTTAATACAAATTACATCTAATAAACAAGTACTAAAACAAAATAGTACAATAGTAACAAAACATAATTTTCATCTCTTCGAGTTTTCCACTTTAACACTACCAGTTGGCTCACTGTGTTAAAGTAATCCTCAGTAACATGTAATTACTAACAATAGTTAATCAACATTAACATGAGTAAAGAAGATAAGTTTAGGGTACTTACACTGTAATGTGGAACCTTCTTGTTTTATACTCAGAAATATTACTTTCAGTCAAAACTATACCTCTCAGAGGTCAACCAACACTAGGAACCCACTGACCCTACTAAAAGGTAAGTACAAACTAGAGAGAGAGAGAGAGAGAGAGATAAAGGTTGTATGCAACAATAGTTAGACAAAGACAGTTACATTCATAACAAAATTTAAATAAAGCGCAAAGAATGATTACAACAAAATCCTTAGCGCAAGTAAAAGATTAACAAAAAACACAGATCTAATCACCAACAATTTTGTCTGACAGGACAAGTCTTAACTACTTAATACAAAGAATTAAAAATTAAATATAAAAAATTAAAAGTAAAATAATAAAATAACAAATAAAATAAAAAGGAGTCATAAATAATAACATAAATCATAAGTGGGGTACTAGGGTCATTTAGGGGACAAACAACCATAGTACCCAAAGGATCAAAAACATTAAAGGGTGGTACAAACAACTCAAGATGGGAGACATGACCCTACTAACCACACGCCAAGGACAAGGTACCACAAGACCAATAAACAACAAGGTGTAAGGACCAAAAGTAAATCAACCAAGGTGGGGAATGTACAACCAGTCATCTCTCTCTCAAATGTACAAATGTTCCATATAACCTAAAAGTTCATCATCACTGTATGAAGAAGGGTCCACATGGATCATGTGGTCATGATGAGGTATATGTGTGATGAGGTATATCAGCCATGGGAAGGAGTTTGACGTGAAACAAATAAATCTCATACATTAATGCCCATAATTGGTAAAGGAATGCCCATAATTTTTTGCACATAATTTGGAAAAGAATTAAGGTTTGAGTCTATCAAGCACACTCGATATCTAGAGTATGAGCAATGATAACATCTAAACTAGCATATTGGATGCCAATTTTATATAAAATCATGACAATGTGGGGCTAAGATATATAAAACCATGAGAACTAGCTACTGTTATTGAAGACTTGTTGAATTCTAATGGAATCAACAAGCTTAGCAAGGCAAAAACAACCGAATATAACCTACATCGATGCCTGCAAATCTTTTACTGGCCTTAACATTTAGATGAAGTATGGGTATTCAACAACTGTAGAGCATATGGGCCAACCCATACATAGCTATGAGCACATGAATAACTTAGGAATCCTTGTGAATTTACAATCCCTTATTTTAATTTTATATTGTCTTTTAAGCTTATGTGGATCCCCTAATCCTCACGAGGGTTGAAACTAGGTTTTCATTCCTAAATTGAGTTAACGATGCAATGGTTGGAAACTGACCCATCACTTGTAACCATGCAATAGATCCTTTTAACTACCCCTTATTTGACCCTCCAAAGAGATGGAATGTCAAATATATGCAATAGCACCTTGTAACTACCTCTTATTTGACCTTGCCAACCCCGTTTGACACAATGTCACCCCTCAATCCTAATTCAACTCTACATACATGAATCTTATGAATTTGTTTCCAAATTCAATCCCCTTTGCTAGTAAATGCACAAAAATGGAAAATAATTTAGACAGTTTGGTTTTACAAGCTACAAGACATGACAAGGTCGGATAGCTAGCAGCATGACAAGCTACAAGACATTCTTAAAGGCATCATTGCTGATTTGAAATAAAATTGTAGCATGCTTGATCTAGGATGCTAGCTATAAAACATATGCCTCTCTCACATCATAAAAAAAAGATGTCTACTATAATAAACCTTATAATCTCCATGCAAATATATATACTGAATTACATAAGAGGTTTTTTATGGAAAATATATAAATATATACAACAATTTACTTCCAATGCATGCTACAGAAAATAAAACTCCACCACATAATCTATTAAAATATAACATGCTTCCCAAGAAAATAATGGATTGCAGTTGCAATATCACCCATCCAAATATGGAAAACAAGTATACTAATGGCCATTTCCATTGCCATCCAAAACAACGGTTGAAGAAAATGGTTCAAATTTTCCAACAATCTAAAGGACATGGGTATCTACATGGACCAAAGGATAAGCAAACAATTCAAATGGTAAGGATCTACATCCTTATCACCACTCTTAATTCTAGACACTCACATAGTCCTTAATGTTTATGATCTTATCTTACACAGGTAAGGATTTACTAATAATCATATATAACTAAATTTGAAAAACTAATTATATCAATGTGCTTACAATCAGACCTTATAGATCATGTACTTTGATTTCATGATTATCACTACATTCAATAGTACATTAGTGCATATGAATAAAAGTCACACCACTTTAGGGGTGAATATATATATATATATATATATATACGGATTTAAAAAATAATAATATCTAGTTCTTATTAAACCTATAGAATCACTAACACATACCCTAACATGCACATTGCAATGACAACACATATCTTTTGAGAAGATTTATTATTAGTTTTCCTTGGACCTATAACTACACTAATGCACAAGAATACAAGTTGTGCCACCATATGGTTAAATTAAAATTCTTTTTCCATTTTAATTATTTAGGTCTAACACCCTAGCTCAAAACCTTGCTCAATAATCAACTTAGGTCTTGAAACCTTTGAAATTGATTAATTTGGACACTTTATACATACTATCACATTAGTCAAGATGATTTTAAGAAACTAGGGATTGTTATTTAAAGGTCAAATTTAAGCATGAAGAAAGGGGTATTCACCTAGGCATGGAATCTTGATGAAAGTAAGTGCACACATTTTTCCCTTGAGAACTGTGATGACATTCCAAGGTCACCTTCCAACGCAGAACTATATGGCCTTCCAAGTACATTACAAATGTCTATAGGAACTACATCAAACAATATTCATATTTTGTTGGGGAGACTGTCAAAAGTAAGCCATATTATTGGGTCACTTTCTGTTGTCTAATCTAGTACAAAAACTATGGATTTAAACATGATCTTATGCCTCTTGTTGTAACACTAAGGTCACTGCCATAGGGTGAAAATATAAGTTGAATATGAAGTTGATGTTGGATTAATTCATTCTCTAAAAGGAATTTACATTGCAGCTGAACAAAAGTAAAAGAGTCAACTCCCACGATGTGTATCGATGAAAGAGTAATATTTAGTAGCATTAGAACATATTACAGAGTGGATGGGAGCTTGATATTTTAGAGGCAATGACCTCAGATTCTGATGATGAAGGGGTAGTGTTATATCCAAATTTGGCACTTGTCCGTCCGTGACGACTCTTACATCTTTTGGTCGCATGATGACACTTCATGAGATTAGTGTGAGTCACACAAAAGGAAATTTGTGCATGGAAGATCCATATTTGGGACTTTAGATGGATGGAATCACCTAATTAATGTCCCATTAGATAGGTAATAACCTTGGGAACAATTTTTGATACCAAACCTTCTCCAGAAAACCCCCAGAAAATGATGTTTTTGACCATTTTTCCACAAAAACGTAGGTTACACATGGTATAACCCGCAGGTTTTCCAAAAAATACATAGATTGCATATGATAAAATACACGGGCACCTACTAGTTGTCTATGTGCAATGTCACGGGTACCTCAGAAACACTAAAAAAGTATGTAAAATTGCGAAAAATGGTTGGTTTTGGGTAGTTTTGGAACCTCCTATTCGACCATATCTTCTTCACTTGCTATATAAGAGAGGGAGAGAGACCATGAAAAGGGACCAAGTCCATTATAGTGTTATGCTAGAGGAATTGAGAATCATATCCCCCTCACTTGTGCCCTAGTTTCTAGTAAACCCTAGCACATCTGATCAGAGGTTGGGATACTTAGTGAAGAGGGGCAAGAGACCTTAAATCTTGGTTTTGTGAAGTGTTGTTGGAGGAGCCTAAGTTGACCTGTTGACTAGGCCCTTTGCCCAACCTTTTGTATGTAAGTCGACAAGTTGTGTTGACTAGTCGAGCTATGTCGGTCGGTTGTGCCGACAAGGCAGTTACATAACTGATTGCAAAAGCATATATATATATATATACGCTGGTGAGCCGTGTATGGTTAAGTTAGATCTATTCTGTATACTGTTCTGCATATTGTTGGGTAATAAAGGCTTGTACTTCTCTCCATATCTTGTCTACTTATATCGGTGTCTTGTGCATGTTTGTATAGCATATTATGTATCATTGGTAACAATGCAACCCCCTTGACTACAACATTGGTTCTGTTGTCAGTGATGCATATACCAAAAGAATAGAGATCATGCTCAATGATACCAAAGCGAGAGATCAAAGAATGGTGGGAGAAGAATATTGCTAATTATCTGCAAAACTATGCAAGGTGAAACAAGCTGACGATTGCTCAAGGAAGGGAGAAGTTCTTTACTGAAACCCATGAAAAATTTACAGAGTCTATGCCATTCGCACTGAAGAAGCTGTTCGATGAGAAGACTAGCAGATGAAGAAGAGAAGAACTTGATTTTGAAGCTAATTAACGGAGGTCACACAAACCTATCTGAATGGTGTAAGAAGATTGCTGACAAATTTTGTGAAGAACGGGAGATTGAAGAGCAAGTCTCTGTCGATGAAGTAAGGAAAAGGTTCTTCACCAACCTTACCAACAATTTCTTGTGTTCCTTTCCAATTCTTTTGGTCAAATTCTTGATCGACAAAGGCGCTATGCACATTGTCGAGATGCGACCATTATTGCTCCCACCCCTTCCTAATTCAAATTTGGAGGAGAAAGAACGACAGTGGGAAAAATTTGTATGTGAGCGCGAATGGGAGTATTTTCTAAACAAATGACGCCCTGCAATTCCCCAGTTTCCTAGAGAACTTCGGGCCAACATGAGGGGGTTGAAGAAACATGTTCTGATGGAATAGAGAGTTAATGAAGGCCGACATATAAAAAGATGACATGACCAATAGTGAGAGATCCGATAAATTTGACAAAGACGGAACGATGATCCATAAAAGCACTCCGAACATCCAGAAAATTGAAAGAGAAAAAAGGAAGAAGCAGCATAATGAGTTAAGAGAGTAAGCCAGTGCTCTCCGGAAGAAGTGAGGACCGGGTATGTCAACAGATGCAGAAGGGAATCTTCCAGAGTCGAGTCGAGTCCATGAAGAAAGGGACATCGATGATGATCTATCACCGACGGAAGAAGACTTGTGGATAGAGCGAGGTAGAGCTCTCCAAATTCAGATACCCGAGGTACGAACACCCCCTTCCATGTCGAAATTAACTCAGAGTGTCTAAGTGCAAGACATAGTCGAAGAAGATCTAGGACTCCACGCTGGTCAGTCAAGAATTTGGATTCGACGCAATAATCAATGTGATGAAGTCGACAGATTGTTGATTCATCGACCTGAAGAAGGAAACTGGGTGACCTTTCAACCCAAGTTCTCTGGCATAAGTTTTCACTTAGTCTATTTAGATCATGTGGAAGCACCCCCCCCCACCAATACCAACATTAAACAAATCGTTGAGTACTTTGGGAAGTCCAAAAAGTAGTGAAGCCCAGATAGCACAGAAGTTTGCATGGATTTCGTTTGGAGCGGTCGAAGAAAATAGATTTCCAAGACCAAATGAAGAAGAAGTTCCAGATACTAGCGTTGGAAGCAAGGAACCCGTTCTTGAAAGTCAGTTGAGTAAAATACTCGTCGAGATCAAACAAGCACCTAGTTTGATTCAACAATGCTTCCTGTCTTTATTTAAGACTTCATATGAAACATAATTGGTTGCAGAAAAATTGAAGACGACAGTCCAGAGGTCGACCGAGACTGTGAAGGAATACGATAAGAGATTCAAGGATCTCTTAAGCCATATTGACTACGAAATTGAAGAAAAACTTCTAATGAAATGGTTTGTGGCTGGACTTATTAGAAAAATTAAAATACATGTACGCTGGCAAATTGTCAATTCATATGAAGAGGCCTTAACAAAGGCTTTGGAGATTGAAATGGATGACGAGTATCCCTTGGCTCTTGTCGATAGACACATCGAAGAGCGGCTGGATAGTATGCAACAGTCTATCTAATATATTAGTTTGAAAGGCTCAGAAGTGTGGTGTACAAAATGCTCCACTACAGGTCATCACAAAGATTCTTGTCATAAGGAGGAGCGATGACAAGAAGTCAAGTTTGTTCAATCAAGATGATTTTGTGACATATGCAAGACTACGACTTACAAAAGACTGACAACTTCCCATATAACATGAAGAATAAACAAGCAAAGTGGTGTCAAATTAGTGAATCCGACACACATTCTATCACAGAATGTCATCTAAACTTGAAGAACAAACAAAACTATCATGCAGTATACCAAACAAATTCTGTCGAGCAACAACATGATAGAAATGATAGACACGATAGATATGATCGCAATGATAGAAATGGAAGGAATGATCATTATGACCGCAATGACAGAAATGACAGATACCCACGACATGATGGACGAAGATAGACACGGAGGATACTAAGGCCGAGGAGGGGGTCATGGAAATAACAGTCAAGAACACTGACCTGGCCAATGTTCAACCTGTTTCAACGAAGAGCACCGACATGCGGAATGTCTGTATAAAGATAGAACTAATCTAAAATTTTGTACCAAATGTGGAGTAGGCGATCATGTTTTAGCGGATTGTCCTACTATGATTGAAAAAATCACAAATGAAAAGAATGTTAACGTCTTGTCTTGTGTACCAAAATGTGATGTGATTCGAACTAAAAATTTGCAAATTGTAACTAGACAGGGTGCTTATGTTGGTCCAGATAAGCCTCAAATAAGCAAAGTAGTAAGTAAAGAGGATTATCCAAATCCAGTTAAGAAAAAGACTTTGTATAAAAATGAATCCGACATATTCTCTGATTTGGCAGCACAGGAAGACAATGAAGATAATCGACAAGAAGAAATTAACGAATTGGTTAATTTAATTTCTAAAGATGAAGTTGTGGGAAAACTTATTGACTTGTTGCATATAATCAAAAATAAATCTGTCATGCAAAGACAACCCAAAAACATTTTCCGACTCAATCAAAAGAAAAAAATGATGCCGATGCACTTGTGGACCTCGAGATACATGGGTATCACGTCCGACAAGTTTTACTCGACTTTGGTTGTCAAGTCAATATCATGACTTGTGTTACCTGGGACCAATTAGGTCGGCCAACACTCCAAGAATCATGCCTTTATCTAAAGCTTGCATATCAAGGACTCATTGAGCTAATTGGATTCTGGAGAGAAGTAGAGACATCCATCAAGGGATAAAGACAAAAATGATTTTGAAATCATAAATCCGAAGGATGGCACAAGTTCCTTTCCAACTCTAGTTGGCCGACCTTGGGGCAGAAAGATGAAGGCTTCAATATCACTTGATAAGGGTTGCATCAAATTAAAAGGAAACGGTCAGAAGGTAATAATACCAATTTCCCCATATCAGGGAGAACCTTGGTCTGAACCTATTGAAGATGATAATGATATCAGATAGCTTTATCGAATAGATAATAATGCAGACTATATTGAACCAAATTCTCAGGGGGAACTCCATCTGGGAGACCCTGCTTCAGTCGAATACAGTTCTGATGCTGAACTTTGTGATTGGAAGATAAAAAACTATGATATTCATGCAAAAGAATGTTGAATGGTGGAAGCCATCTCGAAGAAGCAACTCAAGAAGTGCTTTTCAGTCTCGACCATACCAAAAATATTTGAAAGGAAAATTCAGGAATATCCGACTCTTGCACCAGTGAAGATGGAACCTACACATCATCCTACACTGAGATATAAAGAATGCCAATCACCGATAGTACATGTCGAGGAGGTGTCGAAACATGTCGGTGAAGAAGGAAGACTGCAGAGTCTGGTCGAGACTTTCACAGGTCAAGCTACGAGATGGTGGGATACTCATCAATCACGACTCCAAACATGGACCAGCACGTTAACATATCTTGTTGAATGGTTTGGAGGCAAGAAGCTAACATCTAACGTAGATATCCCATCTTTCACTCAAGGGCAAGATCTTGAGGCCCATGTCAAAAAATGTGAGAAGGAATGGTGAGGATTGGGATACAAGGATGAAAGGGCTTGGCCACACCTTTTTCCAAGCACAGTCGCTGACTTGTCGAATAAACGGTACAAAATGGAGGAAGAAAGAGGAGAGACGTTCACTTGAAAAGAGCTTAAAGAAAATTTCATCAAGGACTTCTAGTTTTCCCTGAAGGAGGAGCAGCTGGTAGAAGCGAGCAACCAAATTAAATAATTTTTGCAGCCGAAAGAGACTGTACCTACAGAAAAGAATAAAATTGCTCGAAAGACAGCTACTTGCCATAATATTCAATCAAAGGAAATCCAGCATTCGACACAACTGTGCTTAGAAACGGAAAAGTTAGTCAAAATTTTTTTTCAGTGGAGAGGAGATCACCTTGATACATTGAATCCTATTAAAACAACTTTCAACGTGGAGGCTACAGAAAAAGATGAGCCAAAAAGTCTATTAGAGAAATATTTTCTTCCACAATTCACTTAGATGAAGGAAGGCGAGAGACCAATCAACAATAGTCATGCCCTAGACTGGATGGATGCAAAATTTAAAATCAAAGAAGTTAATATTTCAAATGATGACAGACCTGGGATGACAAAAATTGGTGACTATTGGAATGAGGAACAGGTTGCAGAAATCACCAGCCTCCTTAAGGAGTTTCAAGATGTATTTATGCATGACTATAAAGACCTAAAATTACTTGTTCAGGAGATGGGTGAAATGAGGATTGACATCCGACCAGAGGCCAAACTCGTGAAGAAAAGACCGTATAACCTTGCACATAAGCATAAATACATTGTGAATAAAGAGATTGACAGTATGCTCGAAGCTGGAATCATATACCCCATTGATCAATGAGAATGGGCAAGTCCAATGGTGGTTCAGTAGAAAAAGCATGACCCGACATGACTGAGGATTTGTGTCGATTTTTGTGATCTCAATAAAGTCACACTCATCGACCCATTCCCTACGCCATTTGCCAATGAAATCATAAGTGAAGTTGCGGGACACGAGTGTTACTCATTCACAGATGGATTTTCAGGGTATAATCAAGTACCTATAGCCAAAGAAGATCAAAAGAATACCACGTTCATGTGTGAATTTGGGTCATTTGCATGCAAAGTCATGCCATTTGGTCTGAAAAATGCATCGGCGGTCTTTCTCATATTTTCGTTAAAGCTTTCTGAGAGTACATCTATAAGATGATGGCTGTCTATTTTGATGATTGGACGATTTAATCTATGTTGAGAGATCATTGTAAATGGCTTCGGTTAATGCTCGAACTTTATCAAAAGATCTAGTTGTCACTGAACATAAAGAATTGCATCTTTGTGACTCCTATCAGTATACTACTGGGCCACGTAGTTTGAAAAGAAGGCATCAAGGTCGACTATGCAAAAATAAAAATCATTCTCGACTTGAAGCCCCCAACTAATCCTAAACAATTGCAAATCTTGTTGGGTCATACGGGATATTACAAAAAGTTTATCAGACATTATTCTTACATGACATACCCTTTGGAATATTTTTGAAAGAAAATCAGGAGTATAGGTGGACTGACAAGTGCAATACATCATTCGACATATTGAAGAGAAAACTTGTCGAAGCACCCATCCTACATTTCCCAAACTAGTCGGTTAAGTTTCATGTCCACATTGATGCGTCAAGAATAGTGTCAGTTCTATACTAACACAACCTGGAGATGATGGAATGGACTATCCTAATGCGTTCAGCAGTAGGAAGATGAACAAAGCGGAGAGGAACTATTCTACCACAAAAAGAGAAGCATTAGGAATGGTATTTGCATTACAGAAATACCGACATTACTTATTGGCTAATCCTTTTGTATTTTACACAGACCATCAAGCTTTGAAATATTTAGTCAATAAACCATTGCATCATGGGAGATTATGTTGATGGCCATTGCTGTTCTAGGAGTTTGAATTTGAAGTAATAATCCGACCAGGGAAGGCGAATGTTGGACCAGACCACTTGTCAATAATTAACACTGGAGAGGAGCCGACAGGTATAGAAGATGATCTTCCCAACGCACATTTGTTTATAATTGAAGATGTCCCCTCGGAACTTGCAGAAATTGCACAATTCCTCGAGGATGGACAATCTCTGGAAGGAATGTCAGAGAAGAAGAAGAAAATTATTGCAATGAAAGTTACGCCTTACACTCTCATTAATGCATTCTTGTACAAACTTGTCCTAGATGATGTATTGCATCGGTGTGCACTTGATCATGAACGACAAAGCATACTTTTAGAAGCACGCTATGGACTGGTAGGAGGACACTACCACGCTGATATAACAGTGAGAAAGATCCTGCAGGCTGGACTTTGGTGGCCAACAGTTCACAAATACTGTCAAGTGTTCATAAAAAAATGTGATAAACATCAACGTATGGGTCAACCTCTTCCAAGTACATAAATGACTTTGATTCCAGTTAACCCAAGCCAAAGATTTGAAATCTAGGCAATTGATTTCATTGGACCCTTTCCAGTGATTGGCAGATAGATAGGAGCACGCTACATTATAACTGTTGTCTAATACGTCACTAAATGGGCAGAAGCATAACCGGTCGAGACATGTTCTAGAGAAGTTGCCGCTAAATTTATATATGAAAATATAATTGCATGGTTCAGATGCCCATTGACTTTAATAAATGACCAAGGTACACATTTTGTCTGTAAAACTATTGATGCACTAACAAAAGAATTTGCAATTGAGCATAAGATAAGCACAGTGTATCACCGACAATCAAACGACGTAGTTGAAGAATTCAATAAAACACTAACCAAAGGACTCACGAAAATGTGCAATGTGGAGAAAGATGACTCGGATGATAAAATTCTTGTTGTTCTATGGGCATACAGAATGGCGTATAAGAGAACGATAGGCCAAACACCTTTCACTCTTGTCTATGGGAAAGAAGCAGTCATCCCTTTTCATTTTCGATGACAAGCTCCAAGAATTGCAGAAGTATTGTCACCTACCCAAATTCTGAGAATATTATTTTATTTCAGAATTATGACGTATCGTCGTTATTAATTATCCTAGTTAAGAAATTTAATTATTTTATATGTTCCGCATTAACAACTTCGATAATTATTGTTGTTTTAAAAAATTTTAAATTTTGGTATTTTTATAGGATGTTACATGTGGTATCAGAGCTCACGTTAGAACTCTAGGCCTGAAAAGGGTTCAAAGAACACGCAACAGAAAAATTTATTACAGCATAAATCTTACTAATTCAAATTTTAAACTATTTGTGTTATATATAAATTGTTTTTAAGTTATAGGTATGGAAGGATCAACTGAACATATAGAGGACAGATTTCGACCCAACAGTCATAGCACGGGACAACATTATGAAGAAGAAGTCCATGGAAAATTAAATGACAATTCATCAGAATTGTTACGTGCATTTCAAGAGTTAAAAGTAGAAATCAGATCTGTAAAACAAGACAATGAGAAAATTCTAAAGGCACAAGAGGAACTTAGTCAAGTGTTGTTCGAACAATGCCCAACTGATGAACAATATAGAGAAATTGAAAATATCTCTAAGATTGAAGATTTACCTCATCAAGACAGGGGTAAGAAAATGAAAACTAATGATGCGAACAACATTTCAACATCATCAGAAGTTGCCCATGACAAATGCAAAAAGAAACGAAATTATTCAAGTGATAGCAGTGAAGGAGACTACAAACCCAAAAGAAAAAGTCACAAACAGTATGAACATATTTCTGGGGAGTTCAAGAAAATCAAACCCCCAACCTTCAATGGTGAAACTGAAAAAGGAGAGACAGCAGAAGCATGGTTGTCCGGCATGAAGAAGTACTTCCAAATTTATGATTATTCAGAATCATTGAAGGCAAAGATGGCAATATACAACTTAATTGGAAAGGAAGATATTTGGAGGCAGGACATCAAAAGAGTGAAGGGAATCAAGGACAAGGATGTGAATTGGAGTACTTTCAAACGGTACTTCAAAAAGAAGTTCTTATCTAAACAATACTATGAAGAAAAATCAGAGGAGTTCTATGATTTAAAGCTAGGAACTATGAACATGAAAGAGATGAACAGTAAATTTCTGAATTTACTGAGGTATGTGCCATACCTCGTGGAAGAAAAACTGAATATTCAAAGATACCTGAGTTGTCTACCTTTCAACATCAAGGACAGAATCGAGTATGACAAACCAAAGACCTTAGAAGAGGCCATGAGGAAAGCAACTTTCTACTATGACACTAATCGGAAAAGAGAAGAGATATCAAACTGGAAAAATCATAAACCCAACAATTTTGAGTTGAAAAAGAAAAATTTCAGGTTTAGTGGAAATTCTGGTTTCCAAAAGAAAAATTTTCAGAATCAAAATTTTCAAGGAAACAATCCCAGAAACAATCAGCAACAGAATTTTACAGCTCCTAGAAATACTCCCAATACTACTAGAACTAATGACCAAAAAACACCTATCAAATGTTTTGAGTGTCAATGTACTCATTATGCATCAAATTTCCCCAAGAGGAAGCGAACAACTAACAATATTCATTCCATACAGACTGAACCTACTATTGGAGACTTGGCAAGGGATATGCCTAGAATTAATGCAGCACTAGACAACAGACAAGCAGATCATCATGTCTCTATGGTAGAGATTGAAGGTATGCTACAAAACCATCCTGTTACTATTTTGATTGATCCAGGTGCTAGCTTAAGTTATATATCACCAGATATTGTAGAAAGTTTTAAATTGAAAACAGAAAAATTCAATAAATCCTGGTTAGTTAGACTAGCAACATGAACGAAAAGGAAAGTATCTGATTTTATTGAAAGTTATGCTTTATCCATGAATCAGTTAAAGACAAAAACCAAGTTGAATGTTTTACCTTTAGGATCCTATGATATGATAATTGGAATGGATTGGTTAGAAGCCCATCATGTCATTCTGAATTGTTATGAGAAAAGTTTTACATGTTTAAATGATGAAGGAGAAACAGTAGAAGTAAAACGTATTCCAAGAAAGACATCCTTTAGGTAGATTTCAGCTATGCAAGTAAAGAGGGCAGTTAGAAAAGGATGTCAAATGTTTGCAGTAAATGTAGTGAATGATTAGTTGATTACTAAAGAGGACAAACTAAAACTAGAAGATATACCTGTCTTAAAAGATTTCAAAGATGTTTTTCCTGAAGAGATTCTAGGATTACCTCCTAAGAGAGATTTAGACTTTACCATCGAGTTAATACCAGGAGGAATACCAAATTCTAAAGCTCCATATAGGATGAATATACTGGAATTAAATGAGTTGAAATCACATTTGAAGGAACTGATTGATAAAAAATATATAAGACCTAGCGTGTCTCCTTGGGGAGCACCTGTTATATTTGTTAAAAAGAAAGATGGTACTTTAAAACTGTGCATAGATTATCGCCAGCTAAATAAGATGACAATCAAGAATTGATATCCGTTGCCCCGCATAGACGATCTATTTGATCAGCTGCATGGAGCAACGATATTTTCAAAGATTGATTTAAGGTCAGGATATCATCAAGTTCGTGTGAAGGATGAGGATATTTTTAAAACGGCTTTTAGAACTCGATACAGACATTATGAGTTTGTAGTCATGCCATTTGGATTGACTAATGCTCCGGATGTATTTATGTATTTAATGAACAATATTCTGCACAAATATTTGGATAAGTTTTCTATTGTGTTCATAGACAACATTCTAGTGTATTCTAAAAGCAAAGAAGATCATGACAAACATTTGTGTATTATTTTACAAGTTCTGAGAGATTATCAACTATACGCTAAGTTTAGTATGTGACTTTCACAAGGATAAAATTCAGTATTTAGGACACATAATTTTCAAGGAAGGAATCTTGGTTGACCCCGATAAGATAAAATCCATTAATGATTGGCCGGTTCCTAAGGATGTGTTGGATGTACGATCATTTATGGGTATTACTGGATATTATAGAAAATTTTATAGAGGTTTTTTCAAAGATTGCAAAACCCATAACCTCCTTACAAAAGAAAGGGAAGAAATTTGTGTGGGATCAGAAATGTTCAGACAGTTTTAAGAAGCTAAAGGAATTACTAACTACCACACCTATTCTGAGGATAACAGATCCTAATAAGGATTTTATAGTATGCACAGATGCATGTAATGATGGACATGGTGGAGTCCTAACACAAGAGGGACATGCTATACCATACAAGTCTAGAAAGCTAAAAATACATGAGAAGAATTACTCTACTTATGATTTAGAGTTATTAGCAGTAATTCACACTTTAAAAATGTGGCGTCACCACCTGATTGGCAAAAAATTTACTTTGTTGACAGATAACATGGTTCTGAAGTATTTATTAGATCAGACAAATTTGAACGCTAGACAAGCTAGATGGTTAACTTTTCTAAGTGAATATGATTTTGAAATTCGGCATATTAAAGGGAAGGAAAACAAGGTTGCTGATGCATTAAGTCATAAAGCAAAATTGAATTTTATTTTAGCCATCAGTACATACTCAACAGATTTAGAAAATCAGATCCTTGAAAGGAGTGAAACGGATGAAGAATACAGAAAATTACAAGAAAAGACAACAAATAGCAATTCTGAAAATTCTATGGTAGATTACAGTTTAAAGGAAAATGGACTGTTATTATACAAAAACAGATTGTATGTACCTAACATAACAAGAGTAAAAATTTTGATTTTAGATGAGATGCACAAAATCCATTACTTTGGTCATCCAGGTTATTAGAAAACTATCACTATGCTACGAAAAGAGTACTATTGGCCCAGAATGAAGGATGAAGTAGCAAAATACATAGCTAAGTGTTTGGACTGTCAAAAAGTGAAGGTTGAACATCAACATCCGACTGGACTATTGCAGCCATTACCTATAACTAGTTGGAAATGGGAGATTATAAGCATAGACTTTATTACCGGACTACCAAAGAATCAGAAACATAATGATTCCATTATGGTGGTAGTGGATAAACTTAGCAAAGCAGCACACTTTATACATGTGAAGACTACTCATAAGGCTCCAAACATTGCAGAAATCTTCATGAAACAGATTTTTTGATTTCATGGGATACCAAAAGTGATAATTTCATATCGTGATTCAAAGTTTACTGGAAACTTCTGGAGGTATTTTTTTAAAGAGTTGAATACAACCTTAAACTTCAGTACAACATTTCATCCACAAATGGATGGACAGACAGAAAGAGTGAATCAGCTATTGGAAGACTTGCTTAGGATGTATGTTAAAGATCATCCTGGTAAGTGAAAAGACTACTTGCATTTAGCAAAATTTTCATATAATAACCATTATCATGCATTAGCCAAGCTTAGTCCTTTTGAAATTCTTTATGGTAGGAAATGTGATACACCTATTCTTGGAATGACCCAGTAAATAGAGTTATTTTAGGACCTGAATTGTTGCAGGAATTAGAACTAATTGTGAAACAGGTACAAAGCAATCTTAAAGCTGCCCAAGATAGGCAAAAGAGTCAAGCAGATCTTAGAAGGACTCATAAAAAGTTCCAAGTTGGTGAACATGTTTTTCTTAAGGTAAGACCGAAAAAGAGTTCATTGAAAATGGGAAGCTGTGCCAAGTTGGCACCCAGGTATTGTGGTCCTTTCGAAATATTGTCAAGGGTCAGACTAGTGGCATATCAACTGGCTTTGCCACCAAATCTAGAGATACATAATTTTTTTCATATATCATTTTTAAAGAAGTATGTACACGATGCTACTCCTGTTGTAAATTGGAATGATGTACAGGTGGGACAAAATGGCAATTTTCAGGTGGAACCAGACTGTATCCTCGAAAGGAGGGAAACTCTACTCCGGAATCGCACCATTGGGTAGGTAAAGGTGCAATGGAAGCACCTTCGCCTAGAAGAGGCCACCTAGGAGTTGGAGAGTAGTATGCGGGCAGCATACCCAACTCTGTTTCAGGAACACTCATAGAGTGATTAAACAACATCGAGGACGATGTTGAGACTTAAGGGGGGGTGTATGTCACCTACCCAAGTTATGAGAATATTATTTTATTTGAGAATTATGACGTGTCGTCATTATTAATTATGCTAGTTAAGAAATTTAATTATTTTATATGTTCCACATTAACAACTTCGATAATTATTGCTATTTTTAAAATTTTAAAATTTTGGTATTTTTATGGGATGTTACAAGTATTACATATTGATGTTGAAGATGCACAAAAAGAGTGCTTTCTTCAACTGTCGAGGCTCGACGAGTCTCGACAGATAGCAATCGAGCACCAGATAATTCAGAAACAACAAAAAAAAGCATGGCACTATCGAAATATAAAACGGAAAAATATGTCAGATGGTGACTTAGCTTTTCTATATAATAGTCGTGTTAAGGGAAAGCCTATGAAACTGCATATAGAGTGGATGGGCCCTTACATTGCTGAAACTATCAATCCCAATGTCTCAGCCCAACTGAAGACATTAGAAGATAGTGTTTTCAAAAATCTTGTTAATGGCACCCGACTTCAGTGCTACAAGGCATGACACATTCAAAAACAAAAAGAACGGTTGTAACCAACCATGGAGAGATAAGTATCATAAGCAATTCATTCAAAATCAAATTGTATCAAATACATGATGACTAGGGACTGGACGAGCAATACTGGTGAAAACAAATATCTAAGTGAAAAGAGATCGACGTATGACCACCAACATGAGAGGCGTCGACATGATATAATTAACCAACAGGATGAATGTGCTCATCAATATCTCTAGACCATTTCTGGTCGACATGATAGCACAAAAGAAACACATCGGCGCCCCTCCGACGTGGAATCAACAGATAAAAGTAGTCGGGATGGCCAACCTATAGGACAACAAATTCAGAATGAAACCATCGATGCATAGACAATCTGTCACTCTAATTTAATTTCCTCATCAAATCAGTCTTTAATGCGGCCATCTACCTCCCGTTCCCCTGTGCCAGCATCCTCCGCTATAAATCTGGAACTCGATGACTCCTGGTTATTATTTTTCTGAGATCTTGAGCACCAGAACTTAGAGACACCAGAACTTGAGTTTGAATTAGAGAATCCTGAGTTGACCATGGAACCTAAGAAAGGTCAAACGACAACTTGGTCCGCTGCATCCAAAGTGCATGAACTTGAGAAGGAACACTACCCCTTGGAAACCAGGTTGTAGTTAATCCAGAATGCTAAGGTTTCAAAGCCGCATTGGAGAAGAACTTGGGGTGATATTGTTATGTGGGGAAAGGATTTTGACGGTCGATGGAGGGATTCAACTGATAAGCTGCGAACTACTACAATCCTCAATTACATGCATGCACCGTTGATTGACCAGTTTGGCGGACTGAAGGATATCATAGCACAATTCATAGTCAGCAGATACCACAGCGGGAAGTTTTATTTCGACATTCCTATCGAAATAAATGGTGAACTCATTCATAAGATTATAGGTTTATCAAACAAAGGAGAGGATGTGATGACATGGCAAAGACCAGAATTGATTAAAGAATTCACAGAGCATCCTTCAACTAAAAATTCCAGAGGTCTAGTAGTAAGTCACATTAAGTATGAGAACTTTAGAATAGTTGCTAGAATTGTTTCGATTGCTCTTTCAAGCTCCATCTAAGGGTCATATCTCAAGCTTGACATGATAGAGGCAGTTCTGAACATGGCATCACGAGGAAAACTGTATAAATGGGCTGAGTATTTGGCCGTCATAATCAAGAACACCTGTTTCAAGTGCCAAGAAGAGAGTGAAGGTATTCAATACCCATCCCTAATTATTTGGATTTCCATGTCGCACATCTGAATGATCGGAAATAAGGACTTTGATGTAGAAAGGAACATTCTGATGGAAAATTTTTGTTTCTATATGTACAAAGGCACTCAGTTGGGACCATCGACAATCAATATCTGGTTAGATGTTTGGTTTCAAAACCTTAAAACTAAGTCGACAAGATGGAGGGTGCACTAAGTTGGAAAAAGAAGTCTGCCCCCGCTAGTGCATATCCAATTGGCACTTGATTACACATCGATATGGCATTTGCAGGGTGCATCTGATGCGGAAGAATCCCTCGACTATTACCCATTTGTTGATGAAATTTTTGCAGAATTGAGCAGGCAGTCGAACACGAAACTGCCAATTCTGGCCAAGGCACGCAAAATTGACACACCTATGCAGGTCAAACCTCTGGCAGATGCAGAGAAAGAGGAAGAATATGAAAGCCACTTGTACATGAGCAATTTCACATATCTGGCTGAGCCATTCGCTAAGACAAATCGACTTGCAATCACTCTTGTAGCACATCAAGATTCCGCCGACATAGCGGAGCAGTCTGACAAAGGTACTTAGTCCAGCAATCTTGAGTATAATCTCAGCAAAGACAATATCCGTCGGATATCAGATGAGTTTTCTAAAGCACAACAAAATAGGAGCATTAAAACACAAGGAAAGGGAAAAAGAAAAATGATCATCAGAGAACCGGCTGAGGAGGAGGAAGCCGAACTGTATGCTTGTGTGACACAAATATTGGAAGAAGCAACAAAGAACAAAGTATCTGTTGAGGAGCAATTCAAGAAATTCATGGAGATAGAACAACCCAGTCGCCATAAACCATTTCAAAAGAAATTCAAGCTAACGGTCGAACCTCATGTTGACCTTACAGAAAGTCCCCCTCTGCCTTCTCAATCCATTGTGATGGAGGAAATAGATCTCCCCACACCCCTCGCATCCCTTCCACCTGCACATTCCACATCACTCCTAATTTCAAATATTGTGCAGTCCCTTCCAATTCCCCTTAAACAAAATATGCAAGATGACAATGACCTCAATTGGTTCTTTGCCAACCTCCCCTCCTTATTTCTGAAGTGGCGAGAGTTAGTGACCAAGAAACCTGTCCTCGCCGACACCAGTGTTTCGACTGAGTCTTCCCCTCCTGGTATTACCTCAACCGACTTACGTTCCCCTTCTGAAAATATAACCCCACAAGTCATCGGCATGCACATATCTCACCTCCAAAGAAACACCGACCCTAATAGTCTGACTATTTCCCAACAAACTTCATCTTTTATTTCATTCCCACTTAACCCATCGGTGGAGGATCCCCTACCTCATTAGCAACCTGTCGATCCACCAGAGAGTCGATCTGCCCTTGAACACTTGGAAGAAATTGAAAATATGATTCCTGAAGTCATGTCACCTGTAGTAAGTCTCAGTCCGTCTGGTAGCCCCATGTCTTCCCCTCCTGAAAATCCCTCGTCGCCACCAGTCATTCAAGCTATCAGTGGCATGCCTTCCCATTCCCCCGCCGACGGAACCGTTACCAACTTAGCAGTATCACAAATTCCAGAGCAAGAATCATGAGTTGAAGAAGCCCCGACAGCAACAGTTGAGCCAGCAGAACAAGCCATTCAAGTAGCAGTCGAAGAAGCATTCCCGACAAACACAGTAGCTGCACTAGGCAGCTCAATACAAGCAAAACATACCATTGAATGAAGCACAAATAGAGGCAGAACATCCATCAAAAGCAGCTAAGATACAAAAAGAATCAGAACAGCAAATAGAATCCCCAAAATCTCAAGGAAAGTCCAAGAAGAAGCAGCGTAAAGAACAACGGTGCCAGGATAAAGAACATCAGCAACAACAACAACATCTGGCCCATATCTCTCAACTGGGTCGCTTATCTGTCCATATTTACCAATTCAGGCCCATTTTGACATACAATCCAAAATAGGCAATGCAAGCAGAGCTCGACATACTTGCCGATGCAATTAATCACAAGCAACAACATATACGACTAGCAGCCAAAGACTGCATTCATCAGCTAGGGGAGGACCAAATTGTATTTTTGGCTAAGTATCAAGTCTTAGCACATCAAGTCATCCCAATTACATCCAGCTCTGACATGACTAGCACACTTGATAAATATTTTCAATTGTTTCAATCTGTTGTGCTGACATTATATGATGAGCTCACTAGGGACCGATAGGAACAGGCCACAGAAACATCGTCCCTGCTATCTGAACAGCATGAAGTGTTCACCTCAGCGCACGATCATCTCATCCAGTACAATGATCAGGAAGCCACAATCATTGACGTCCTCCATAATTGTTACACACATTATGGCAATGTATTCAGATAAATGTGGGAGACTAGCGAACTAATTAGCAAACTTCATCGGCAACACCAAGTAGCTAATGACATCATGGGCTAAACTATTGAAGAACAAATTGTGAGGGAGAATAGGAAATTGGAGAAGTTAGAAAAAAGCGAAGAACAGTGGATGAGTCAGGACCGTTGTAGCCTCCTCAAAGTAGAACAACTCCGACCACATCTCCAAACCTTGCCTACAAATTCTAATGAGAAAATTAAATATATTTGGTCCCGACTTAATTCATCTACAAAGAAAGACAACACAAGAAAAGGTAGCTAACTTGTCGATCCTCACAACACTTACCATTGATATCCAAAATACGTAGCGCACCTGGGAGTATTTTCAACACCAGTTATCTGTCTTGGCCGAAGCAATCGTTGAGGTCTGCGTACAACAACAAACAACGACTAGTTCCCTTCAGACATCACAGTGACAACCATAAAAAATATTTATATCAGTTAGACACATATCCTCATTTCTTCGGGACAAAGAAAGATTTTGAGGTGGGGGAGATGTTGGAGGAGCCTAAGTCAACCTGTCGACTAGGCCCTCCGCCCGACCTTTTGTATGTAAGTCGACAATTTGTGTCGACCAGTCGGGCTATGTCGGTCGGTTGCACTGACAAGGCAGTTACATAACTGATTGTAAAATCATATATATATAGGCTAGTGAGTCGTGTATGGTTAAGTTAGATTTGTTCTATATACTGTTCTTCATATTGTTGGGTAATAAAGGCTTGTACTTCTCTCCATATATTGTCTACTGGTATCTGTGTCTTGTGCATGCTTGTATAACATATTATGTATCACTGGTAACAATGCAACCCCCTTGACTACAACAAGTGCCATGCTTGAAGGAAGGTATAATTTGATATACTTTCTTCATTCATTAATAAAGATTGGACATTATTCCATTTCCAAATAGATTTGTTTATGTTTATTGCAAATCTTGTTACAATTTGATTTTACATTGTCTATGAATACCAATCTCTTATTTGTAGTTAAATTGGTTTGAGGAAGGTTTTGTGATTGTTTTGTAGGTTGTTGCATTGGAGAACAAGAGGAGAAATCTTGGATCAACCTTCTGAATAAGGTACACATTCTCCTAAACCCTAATCCTTTTTCTTAATAACAATGTTTGCAGAACTTTATATGTCTATCTGATACCCTCGTACATTGGTAATATCTCCCCCGCTATACAACACTTTTCCTAACAACAGAATTGGAAATTCCACTGGGGAGAAGCCTATCTGATTTGGGGTATCCAAGGCCATTTTTCCAATATATTTGAAGGTCTGATGTTAATTTCATGTTAGGACCAGTCATTAACCTTTGTTATACTTTTCCTTGCTTAGTTTTTTGAGTTGGATTTTTGCAATTTTTTGGACTTTTCTGCATACTCATGAGTTGGTAATATTTGAAATCGTTGATCTGAGATGTATTCACAAGTTTAATCCTTTCCTACCCACAGTTACCTCGCACTTGTACCCTTACATAGTCATGGGTACCTCCTGAGCATAAGTTTTTTCAGTTTTGGAGATCCTTGGGGTGTTCTTGATTGTAGTTGTTGGAGTCCATGTTGATCCTAGGTTTGTGTAAGACCCTTTCGAAGTAGTGTCTTGTTTCCTGATTGATCTTAGTTTGATGTTTGGGATATTCTTTAATAAATTTGGGTTTTCTTGAAAGAGTTGGGGCTTGTTGACCCAAGTTTTGAGATTGTGAACAAGTTTGGTGTTTTTTACCGTAATTTGAGTCTAACTGAATCTACTTTCTCCAATTTCAATGGATTTGGAACCTTTTGAGTCTATTTGACTCTTTTTATATCTATTTGAGTGAAAAATTCACTTTAGATTGGTTTCTTGTCCTTTCGTGTGCTTTTGGTATTTCTTTTGTAGTGAAAGCTCAAGTGTCTTTTCTGTGCTTTAGGACCTTGATTGCACTGTTTGTGTGCAGACTTGGATTTACCAAACCATATTTTTTAGTAGGTACTTTGACTTTTTTGGGTCTAAAAGTCCTTGGGGTATGATTTTCCCAATTTTTGGCATGCTTACATAATAAGAATCTGAAGGTTTATGGTTGCTTTCATTGTTTAATAAGGAGATATGGAAGTTTTTGCTTTTGCTTTACTTATGTTACTTTGAGTTTCAGTTTTGTCTCACCTTGAAAAAGCATAAAAAATTAAGTGAATGTTTGTAGAATACTTTGCAAGTGGCTTAAAGGATCTAGGAGTGCTTTGCATCAAAAACAAGAAATTTTCTTTTGCATAGTTGGTTGTGTGAATAGTTCCATGCTTAGGTTTTGAGTTTGATTTTTCACATTAGATTTTAAATTTTTACCTTCTGCATTCGAAAAAACTAAAAATCGCACTGAATATAAAAGTTTTGCATATGTATTCCAGCTCATATCTTTAGGACTTGCATTGAAAATAAATGGAAAGTAGGTGAGTACATATTTGTGGTGATCAAGTGCTTCATGTTTCAGTTAAATAATATGTTTCTTTAGTTGCGCTTGTTTCACTTATGCTGAAATTTTTTGAAGTACATTTTTAAGGCATGCAATCAGTAACTTGGATAGGATCTTAGGTTTTCTTCTAGTTTAGAAACAAACCTAATAACATAAGTAGGATTGTGGAGGTAGGGAGTTGTGAGTTAACTCCGCTATGATCACTCAGACTTGTAAAAACATAGGTGTCATTCTTCTAGGGATAAAATCCATCTTTGTGGAAGGTGAACAGGGAAGCTCCACTCAAACCGGATTTAAGCATGAGGTCATGCGAGATTGAGTAGAGGAGATACCCCTCCGATATTCAATTGAGCATCTACCAGAATCAGTGCGTGTACGGGGACTTATTAGTACCTTTTAGTGCTTTTGAGTTTCGGGCTTTGTTACCCTTCCCATGCGTATTGATTCGACCTATGACTGTCCCCCCAGACCCTCTCTCAAAGGTTGGTAACCTTAGTATCTAGACTCTAGGATTCATACACAGGTGACAGTGGGATCTTATTTTATCCCCTTATGATTGGAGAGATTTAGGTTTCCCTAACCTTGTTCCAGTTGTTAATTGGTTGTTGACCTTTGATAAAAGACCTAGTGAACTAGTGGGATTCCTCCCTCAGGTACCTGTTACTTAATTTGGGTGGAAAAGCAGTCTTAGTTGATTTTATGGTTTTCAAGGACCCTATGGACTTTGATATGATCCTCGAGCATGATTATGTATATTCTTTGGATGCTATGGTGTCTACGCTCTTTCGTGTGATGCATTTTCCTCACAACGAAAGCATTGTCACTATCGATCAACTTGCATTTGTTGATCCCTCTTATTACCCAACTATATACCAAGTATATCTCTTGTCAGTAGGCACTACCATGTCCCAATAAAATTTTGTGGCATATTGTTCCTTAAGTCTAATTGCCACTGAGAAGAAGCCTCTAAATTCATGCTTACCTTATTGAGACTGGATCCTAGCTGTTGACCAGGTGATACCTCCATCTGAATGTTTAGATATGTGTTCTATCTGGGATGATATACTTCCTTCTGATGAAGTTTTCCTAGAGTCTATAATGCAACCTTCCATTCATTTGGACTTTGACCCAGTTGCAGTTATTTCTATCCCTAATTTGAATTTGGAATCTGATCTTACCATTGTTGAGTCTTTGGACTCTCCTATAGATCCGCATATCGATGTTCCTGTTGAATTTGATTCTTCTTCTAGAATTTTCAAATCTCATGATGATGAATTTGTTCTTGCAGCTTCCATCACGTCCTTCGACTTTGATCTTCATCCTGAAGTTGATCATTTTGATTGTAATACCTCAGGCTTTGGTGCTATATGTTGGGATATTCCTATACTCCATCCTAGTCCTACCAGCATTATCCATTTTTGCATTTCCAGTCATGCATGCATTTTTCATGTAGTCATGATTTTTCATGCATGCATGCAATTACATGCATCCCAGTAATCAGTCCCATCACCTAGCCCTCAGCTAGCTAGTCTCGAGAGCTTCTCAGTGATCAGTTTTAGCCCTCCTAGTGTTTAGTGCGCCCTGCATGCAATTGCATGCATCCCAAGCACCCTCTCTCACCTACCACTCAGTTGCACTTCAGTTAGTTGAGTTATCTTTAGTTCCTTCCTTTATTTAAGACTAGACTAACTCTCAACTGACTGTATCACTCCGATAGACCTCCAGTGAGACTAGACTGCCCATTCTGACTCTAGTTAGTGCCTCCATGTGCCAGTTACACCTACCACACTTAGTTAGACTCGGTTTGACATCTAGTTGGCAGTTACTTGTGCATTGATTACTCCGCTGATGATGATGAGGACTCCTAGTTGTGCTTTGATGACACTCTATTGATCTAATGATCACTCCATGAAGGCTAATTCAAATTGCCACCTTGGCATTCGAATCCTCATGCATTGTATTATTTATTTGTCCATATTGTGATTAATGAATTAGTGTGTGATGTTATTATGCTTCTATTTGAGTTCTACTGTATCATAATTATGTTTCTCTTTTACACTGCATTGTCCACTCTTCTTCTATTTTCCTGCTTAATATTTCTTGTGAGGTATAAATCATCTCTTAGATCTATTGTGAGGATTTTCACATGGTATCAGATCATGTTGAGAGTATTGTCTATCTCCATTCCTAAGATTTTTTTGCAGGTTATTATCAAGATTTCGAGTGCAGCAGTTTCTGCACTTTTGTAGTAGTAGCAGTTGCAAACGTTTTCTATTGTTTTTTTTAGGTCTTCTGAAACAACTTCCATGAATTTGGAAGGAATTGATTCTCTTTCTCCATTCAACTATGATGAATGGAAACCACAGATGATAGCACATTTGAAGAGACATGGTCTCTTTGACTATTGTTTTGAAAGAGAGTTCGAATCCTTTGAAGAAGAGAATGACTGGTTAGATGAAGGTGAAAGAGCCTCTGCAGCCATGATGCTTAATATGTCTCGATGCATGGTACACCACTTCTATTCTATTGAATCTCCAAAAGAGCTATGGGCCCATCTGGATGAAAGATTTGGAAAACAGAATGAAGGGATTGGTCCAAACCATTTTGAGATAAATCCCACTGTTGCATTCACCCTCCTTAATGATCTCTCTGATCATGAATCAATATCAAACATATCTCATATTGAAGTTGTCCACAAATAAGAAGAACTTGTAGATTCTACACTCATGCTCCAAATTTCTTCTATTTTGAATTCTGTGCCAGCTCACACTCTAGAAAATGCAGAGGTTCTTAAATCCTCTCTTGCACAAGATTCTATTGGTTTGCATCATGATCTATTGAATGTTTCGGAGCTCAAATCATCCATTGGAGGTAATGCATTTGCTCTCCTTGATCAATCACCTCTTATTTACTATTGTAAGATCATTTTTTCATGCTCTCAGAAGTTTATTGAAGATGAAGGCCATTTCCATTCACTTGGGATAATTTCTCATGCATTTCATGGTTTAGATCTCACCTCTAATGGTTCAAAGGAGATCTTAAGAAACCATCTTTCAAGTCTTGGATCTGATTTGGATTCCAAGCAATCACTGACATTTGATGGTTCTTTGGGAATAATCTCACCCATGATGGTTCGAAGGAGAAAACAAAAGACTATCTACACATTCATGGATTTGATCCTACCTCAACTGATTCAAATCAGAGGTTCTAGGATCATCCTCATACTTTTGGATTTGTTCTCATCACATTCGATCTAAGGATCAAGTACACGCACATGGTTTTTGAGCATGAACCACTTCTTCCCAAGAAGAAGATACCTCCAGATATATGACCAAGCATCACACCTGCTTGAGTTTGGAGCATTTATTATTGGTGTGCCTTACAGTCTATTTTGAGGGGGGGTATTTTTCCCATGAGGTTTTCCCCATTTCCTCGGTTTATTGACTGTTATAATTATTCATTGTATTAGGTGACCTTTGGTCTCAATTACCAGGGCCCAAGATGGATTAAGGGGGGGTATTGGGTTATTCCTATACTCCATCCTAGTCCTACCATCATTATCCATTTTTGCATTTTCAGTCATGCATGCATTTTGCATGCAATCATGATTTTGCATGCATGCATGCAATTGCATGCATCCCAGTCATTAGTGCCATCACCTAGCCCTTAGTTAGCTAGCCCTGGGAGCTTCTCATTGATCAGTTTTAGCCCTCCTAGTGCTTAGTGCACCCTGCATGCAATTGCATGCATCTTAGGTGCACTCTCTCACCTACCACTCAGTTGCACTTCAGTTAGTTGAGTTATCTTTAGTTATTTCCTTGATTTAAGGCTAGACTGACTCTCAACTGACTATATCACTGCGATGGACCTCCACTGAGACTAGACTGGCCATTCTGACTTCAGTTAGTGCCTCCATGTGCCAATTACACCTACCACACTTAGTTAGACTCAGTTTGACATCTGGTTGACAATTACTTGTGCATTGATGACTCCACTGATGATGATGAGGACTCCTAGTTGTGCTCTGATGACACTCTATTGATCTGATGATCACTCCATGAAGGCTAATTCGAATTTCCATCTTAGCATTTGAATCCTCATGCATTGTATTATTTATTTGTCCATATTGTGATTAATGAATTAGTGTGTGATGTTATTCTGCTTCTATCCGAGTTCCACTATATCATAATTTTGTTGCTCTTTTACACTGCATTGTCCATTCTTCTTCTATTTTCCTGCTTAATCTTTCTTGCAAGGTACACATCATCTCTTAGATCTGCTGTGAGGATTTTCACACTATAGAGTCTTCATTGGTCAACTTTTCCTCCATTATGCTTGTTGTTGATAATAGTGAACTTGAAACTATTTCTACCACAGTGACTTGTACCGGATATTTATTTACATATGCTTTAGATATGATTTTGGTACTAATGTTTCTTGGAGACAGGATTCTTAGCTGGACTTATACTTTCTTACTAGTCTTTTTCGACACTTTGTTCGATCATGTCAGGTATATTCAGAACCTTGCATATAGGTTTAGGCTTCCCCACTGTTATGATGCATTTGAACCTTTTTCTATCCGAATTCGCCATAGGGTCAAACCTGTTGCATATTGGTGTGTTAACCATCTGTATATGCATTTTGCACCAGTCCGACAACAGAGACTACCTAACATGGGTCACCCTAGTCAACACCGTTATGCCATTTTGGTGCCCATGCTGAGTTATTCTCATAGGCTCGGGAGCCTTTCTAGAGTCACCATGACATTGAGAAGAAGCCTCATATATTTCTGGCCATCCATTATAAGGCCCCATTTTCGTGTTTAAGTCACATGTGCATTTATCTTGATCCCGCTTGTGCTAATGAGCCTGATGCCGGCTTCCATGATTTTAACTCGTTATATAAGCCTCCATCTCTGATCTCATTTCCGTTAAGCCATGTGTCACTTTGACTTTGTGATTTCACATCCTCTACCTGGAGGAGACACACCGTGAGTGTCCTTATCTTTCTCATGTTCCTTCAATTATGCATAGCTTTGTTCCATGCGCTTGGAACTAATCTCGCATTGCCCCGATACTCGTCTCTTCTCATCACAAGCATTCTTCCACCTTTTCTTCAAGGTTGTTAAAAACAGTAAGGAGGCTACGATCACTCTTCCATCTCTCTTTTGAGATCGTTAAAAATACTAAGTAGGTCACGAGTTTACTTTTTCGGGCTCGTTAAACCTTTACGGAAAAGATTGTTATGGAGTTTTTCTCTAAGATCTTGTTAGACGCCTTGACAATGACAAGATCACCGATTATACTTGTTCACTTCAAACTCATTAAAGGAATTGAAGGGACATCCACTTAGGTATAATTTACCCCTTTTACGGAACTTTGTGGATTATTTACGAAAAATGAAAACTCTAGTCATACTTGGCTAGAAGAGTTCTCTCTCGCATTGGTTTACCCTTTTTCGGGTGAGGAGACTAAATTTACGAAAAAGGACCCTTTGGAGTCTTCTTTAGTATTTTCAGACTCTCAAAATATGAAAACACCAGCGAGCATATACCAACTCAGTCTCGATGTGAAATCCACGAGTAGGTATATGGAGTTGTTGTCTAAGTTTTCAGATTCCTTAAATATGAAAACACCGGCGAGCAAGAACATATCCGGGCTCGATATTAAAATCCACGGATGAGTATCTTATCGAGTATTAGTCTATATTTTCTTCAAGCTCATAACACAAATAAGAAAGTCTTGAGTTTCCCTTCCAGGGACTCATAAAAATTACACATGGTAGGATCCTTATCGAGCATGCTTTAGTTCTTTGTCAAGCTCATTTAAAAAGGAAAAAGGTACCTAAAAAGAGAAAAGGGAAGCGAAGAGTGTTAAATATCTTTCAATATAATGGCAGCAAGTCAACTATGTCCTTGAACAAAGCACCTATTTTGAGTCTATCAAACAAGTTGGGTTCTAGTTTTATCCTTAGGATAAACCTGATTCCATAGTTGTGTACTCCTTCGATTGGTTACTCTTCCAATCATATGGAGAATCTGTTAATGTCTCCTACATTGCAGATTTATATCATGGTCCCTTGGTGTTCAAAGTTTCCTAAGTCACTGATGTGTCGTGATCACTATTCAAGGATGCAACATATGTCGACCATTATGCAGTTTACTTGACCTCATGTGTCGGTCATTCCTTGGTGTAAGTATGTTTCATCATGTACTCAGACCTACTCCAGATCATATCAACCTTTTGATTGTATCTCATGTTGGATGATGGAGGATTCCTTAAGGCCTCCCTTCCAACGGATTTATTCCCTTTGAATTCAACTCATCTTTCTCTGGGAATGAAGTTTAGAGTTATCGGTAGTACCTTGGGGATTGCAGTCATCAATGGAAATTTTCATCGCCATTGAGTAGTGGAAACACATCAATGTATCTAACTCGATGTATTCTTCATGTGTTCAACTTCAAGACCCTTATTCACATCTGTTAGAATGTACTAGGTACTTTGGTCCCCATTTTCATTATTGGTGGGTGCCCTTGTATTTGTTAACGGTCCACATCAATGGCTGATAATCAAACAATGTCCTCCATGTTCGACCTCAACTCGTTTATTCGCATGGTTAGGACTCATACCTTGAGACGGTTTGGATGAAGACCTTGGGCCTATAATAGCATCATCATATTTTTTTATTGTCCAAGTTGTGCAAGAATGAGCCACACTCTTTTTGGCTCTTGATGAGACATAGATCCAGTTTGTTCATTATGGCTATGTTCTACAGTTTTGACATAGATCCACATTTGTATTTATGTGGCTATGTTCATATTTATATTGTCCTCATGGATCCGCGCTTGTATTCCAGTGGCCATGATATATGCATCAGTATTGGATCATTATTGTATCATCCTGGATGTCATGTTCCACTCTTTTAACATCGACATTTATCCTAGGGATGAGTTTGTCTAACATTTTCCTTTCTTTCAGGTACTTCATTTGAGCCTATGATTCTTGGTTTTTCCTGTTTCTCTGACTCCATGACTCAAACTTTTATTATTTATAATTTATTTTGGCCATCATCTTCCCCTATGACCTCATACATTAGGGGGAATCTGTTATAGCCAAAATTGTCACTTATCCATCCGTGACGACACTTACATCTTTTGGTCGCATGATGACACTTCATGAGATTTCTCATGAGTCACACAAAAGGACATTTGTGGATGGAAGAGCCATATTTGGGACTTTATATTAATGGAATTACCTAATTCATGGCCCATTGGATAGGTAATAACCTTAGGAACAATTTTGGTGACCAAAACTTCTCGAGGAAACCCCACGAAAGGTTGTTTTTGACCATTTTTCCCCCAAAAATGCAGGTTTCACATGGTATAACCTGCGTTTTTTACCAAAAAAATACATAGGTTTCATATGGTAAAATTCGTGGGCATGCACGCATTGTCTATCTGCAAAGTCGTGGGTACCTCAAAAGCACTAAAAAAGTATGTAAAATTGTTAAAAATGGTTAGTTTTGGGTAGTTTTGGAACCTCCTCTTTGGTTATAACTACTTCCTATTCGACCATATCTTCTTCACTTGCTATATAAGAGAGGGAGAGGGACCATGAAAGGGACCAAGCCCATTATAGTGTTATGCTGGAGGAATTATAACTCATATCCCCTTCACTTGTTCCCTAGTTTCTAGTAAACCCTAGCACATCTGATCAGAGATTGGAATCCTTGGAGAACAGGAGTAGGAGACCTTTACTCTTGGTTTCGTGAAGTTCCATGCTTGAAGGAAGGTATAATTTGATGTACTTTCTTATTTCATTAATAAATATTGGACATTATTCCCTTTCCAAATAGTTTTTTTATGTTTATTGCAAATCTTGTTACAATTTGATGTTACATTGTCTTCGAATATCAATCTCTTATTTGTAGTTAAATTGGTTTGAGGAAGGTTTTGTGATTGTTTTGTAGGTTGTTGCATTGGAGAACAAGAGGAGAAAGCTTGGATCAACCTTTTGAATAAGGTACACATTCTCCTAAACCCTAATTTTGTTGGTTAATAACAATGTTTGCATAACTTTATATGTCTATATGATACCCCCGTATGCTGGTAGTATCTCCCCTGCTATAGGACACTTTTCCTAACAACGGCTAGCTAAGGCTAGTAGTTCTATGCTCTCTAAGCATAATATTTTTTTCAGTGAGTCATGTTGGTAGTACACATAAGTCTCTTGGGATATCAAGTACCACACCATCGCATGTGCATGATAATATGAAATTGCATACACAAAAATATTTTCCCAAGGAAAGCCCGGAAGCATGTGTGCATAGTAGAGGCACACACACATAGTTCAATAGAATGATATTTAGGTTATTTTCTTAGGAGAAACAAATAAAGAGTTATATGTAAAGGAAAAGGGCATGCATCTTGAAAAAGTAGGTAATGAAGGGAATGAAATGGAGGGAATTCATTCTTCTACCATGGGAAAAGAAAGAAATGTAATTGGAGGCATGGCTTCAATGGACCATGAGATTCTCACTTCCATGGTTGATTCATCTTCTATTGTAGGATCTGCAAGAAAAATGCCTAGCAAGTTTGGAACAAGTAATAATATTGAAACATGCAATATTGAAACACCTCTAGGTTCTGCACAGGGAATCAATCACATGTATGAAAAGGGTGAAATTGGCAGTTCTCCATTGTTATTATCAAATAATGTGTCTAATGGAAAACTTCAATTTCATAGCGAAAATGGCCATTGTTAGCCCCATTTGTGAATGGGGGTGCACTAAGTCAAAATTGGGTGTGTCTTAGACACTTATAGGAACTTTATCAAGGTTGGCGGAATACATAATTCAATTATGGACATATTAGAGAGCATTTATGGTCCATATTACCCCAATTCTAGGCACTCTAATAGATGTGAACAATAGTAACTAGCCTCAATTCGAATTCTGGAAATAAAGAAGCAAACATGTGTATGATCAAGCAAGTTCTGGGCATGATTTCTGGAAAAATATCTATGGAGGATGATTTATGGGTCATTTATGTTGGCTTTATCAACACTTTTGAGCTTGTTTGTGTGGTTTTAGAAACCCTAATTGGCAATTCGAAGCACATTAAGTGACTATTTTTAACATTCCTTGGTGTAGTGCCAGTCATAAAGTAGGAATAAGCAATGCAAAATAAAGAGGAATTGAAAGCTATCGGATCTAAAGTTAGGTTGGTCCTCCTTAAAATTAATTCAAAAGGTTGGACCTACTTATTTATGCATCTTTCTAATACAAATAAATGTATCTACCCTGCAGCAGAGCATCCCTTTGAAGTCCCAATGCACCACGGTTTCATGCTAGCAACAAGAACAAGGAAATGTTGCAGCATATAAAAATGATATCACTAGGTTTTGGTGGTTGATTTGAATCCAGCATGCTGTAATATTTATTTGCATCGGATATTCGTATAGATCTAGGGCCAACATTTCTTAGAAGGGTTATTTTATATCTCCTTCAAAGGATAACTTCCCCCCCAAAAGGCATTTTATATATCCTTCAAATCCTAATCGAGTATACTGAACTGTGTAGACTAATTGCAGTGGTCTACAATGACTAGGGTAACAGAGAAATCCCCATTGGATTAAGATTAAATGTATTAAACCTAATAAATTTTCCAAATGAAAATTGAATTTATTAACCCTAAGATGGAATTAATATTGAAACACTAGACTAGGCAATTGAGCAACTTACTGATTTACAAGTCATTGTGAGGTTAGCATGATCGATTGGTCTCCTCTGCACAACGAAATGAAAGATATTGCACTCTTTTAGTTTATTTTAGTTTCGTCTACTCACTGGAATGAGAGAGAGAACGCTCGTTTGGTCTCCTTACTCGATGGAATGAGGACTAGTGTGCTTGACTCTGCTCATGGGTTGGTTATGTGATTGGTTGCTCGCGGACTGGTTACTCGTGGACCAAGTGAAGAAAATGAACACGTCTGGTCTCCTTGCTTGATGGAATGAGGTCTAGTGCGCTTGAATCTGCTTGGGGGTTGGTTACTCGCGGACCAAGTGAAGCAAATGAACATGAAATGGTGGTTATATCCTCAAATCCTCGCTTATGACCAAGTGAAGCAAATGCTCCCCATTGAAATATATGTTATGTCCTAGTGCCTCACTTTTTATCCCTACACCATGGAATGGGTATTGAGATCTAAAAAACCAAGAGATTAGAAGATAATGAGACACAAACATAAAGAGAATATTCATGCTCAAATTTGTTCCCAAATTAATGGGGATAAAGACTATTATATAGCAGTTTTAAGTCAAATCTTAAAGATTAATAAGATCATATATGATATACTTTATTATCTTGATAAAATAATTTTGCTTGAGGCTAGTGCATGAATTTTGTAGCTTCAAGGGTGGAAACTAGAGTTTCACAAATCCCACTCACATCTATAAATCATAGAATGCGTGTGTGTTTTCTTAATCTTTCTTCAAAAGGATTGAGCCTGGTAGCTTAAATGACAAGTAGGTTAGCTAACAAATACATGCACACACAAATTTCTATTATTTAAAAATGTGCACATGTTTTATTCCATATAAAACAATCATATTAAGAAAAACTCATGCATGCTTTTAGTAGCTCATACTCAGTCCATACAAGCACAAATTGAAAAAATTTCAACGTTGGCCCCGTGTAGTACATTAATTAATCTATAGGTTTGTTTTTTTATTGTCAAATTGTTTGTGTCGGTCATGTTTGAGTCTGGAAACCCTCCCACACCATAAATTCATGCATCTAGTCTAACCATGCCAAATTTCTGTCCATACAAGCACAAATTGAAAAAAATTCAATGTTGGCCCCGTGGAGTAGTACATGATCAAGCACGCCATTTGGGTTAGCATGATAATTGTGCATTGCCTTACTGAGATTCTCTTTGTTTTGGGAATAATTTAATATTCTCTACTAAACATCGACAACCACGTGAAAGTGGAAGCTCATCTGACCCCCCCCCCCCTCCCCCTCACGTCACTCTCAATACCCCATAACCCAACAAAATCTATGTACAAAAAAATAATTTATTATGTTTTCTGTCATACTTAAGAAGCAATGTCTCTAATTATAACATATGCCAACATATAGGAAAATGAAAAAAACACTAAGAAACAATTAATTTATACACTAGTACGAAATGAGAAATTAGTGACTAAACAAATGACTAAAATTTACATATAAACGACTATTTTTTAGTCAGCAACTAATAGTAGCTAATTTCCACTATCTTATAGCTCGACTAACTTAGTCATATTTATTTTAGTCATTAATAGTTTCCTTATTTAGTCGTATATTTGGTCACTGATTTAGTCATTGATTGCCACAATTAATGACTAAATCAATGACCAAGTATACTACTAACTAAGGAAACTATTAATGACTAAAATAAATATGACTAAGTTAGTCGAGCTATAAGATAGTGGAAATTAGCTACTAATAGTCGTTTATATGTGCATTTTAGTCATTTTTTTAGTCACAAATTTATCATTTGTAGTAGTCATTTTTTGTTGTTAATTGGTCAATTATTTAGTAATTGATTGTGGTTAACTAGTCATTAATTGTAGTTCAATGGTCAGTTTTGTAGTCATTGATCGTGGTTAAGTGGCTATTTATTTAGTCATTGATTTTTGTTAACTAGTCATTTAATTAGTCATTGATTTTTGTATATAGGGAATGGAGGAATCGAACCACCAACCTCTTGCCTTTAAGGCAAGTGCTCTTCCATTGAGCTAGCACCCTTAAATAGAAGAATCAAAGTTAATGGAGTAATAAGCAAACTCATGCGAGTTATTCAAACGTTACATAAAAAAAAAGGATAAATTGCTCCATGTTGAAATTCCACGACTCTTAAGAAACATTACAATCCTGAAATCCTAAAAACTGTTAAGTCTGTTAAATTCTAAATGGGATCTAAAATTCTACTTTTTGCATATGAGTCCGATGAGCTTGGAACCACTCTCAAACATCCTGAAGCAATTAATGGTAATGTTAAAAGTTTAAGTAAAAGGATAGAAAATGAAAGATAATGATAATGTCACTTTTAAGAATTAAGAATTAAGAATTTAACATTATCAATTAATATTACTAACTTGAATGCCACTTGTACAAAACCGATTGATTCCATACAAAACTGGTCCCCTGCATGAAAACATGAAAATAGGGGGGGGTGCATCTGGTCTTCCCTTCCCTATCGAGGGAGCCTCCCAAATGCCTCCCAAAAAGGGAAACATGTTCCATCACTAGGGAAAAATTTTCCCATGTGTTCCCCCCAAAAGGGGGGCATGGGGTAACGTTTCCCCATCCCGTAAATGTGGGGGAGGGCGGGGGCATGTTTCCCACCCTTGGGGACACATGCCCGTGGAACACTACAAACCTCAAACAAGAAGCTAGACTTTGGAAATTTGGCATAACATTGAGTTTATGTCCCTTCTACAAGACTAGTGCTCTCCTAGTGTTATAGGTGCTGCTAGTGTTGATATCGAGAGAAAGTAGGTGTTGTTAGTGCTGATATTGAAGTTACCCCATACATCCACCTAATTCAAGACTCTTGACATGATTATCAGCTGATTTGGCATGTGTTATCGTGAATTTTGTACACGGGCTCCTGAAATTTATACATGGAAGCTCCTTTTTCCAACTTTCCCATCCCAAAATACCCCCATGAAATCTATAAAACAAAATCAAATCAAGTCTTTTGGGAACCTTTGGGTGAGTTTTCTTATGCTTCCATGTTGCTAAAGAATTTTTATGCATTGCATTGTCTTTATTCGTTGATGAGAGAAGCCAAGGTTATTCATGGATTGCAAGGATTAAGGAATTCCCTGAGCAGAGAGAACCCTCAAAGAAGAAGGTTAAAGAGTCATGAGATCTTTTCTTTGTACTCGCCTTTTAGTTTAATAGAAGCTCCTTTCCTCCCAAAATAACCATGGATATTTAAGTGACTTGCAGTTTAGATAGTTTATGTTCTTTTTAAATAATTCTACAAGTAAACTACATTATCATCTATACTTAAATCTTTGTTATTTTCGGAGTTATTTCAAACAAGTAAGCATTGAATTTTTTTTTGTGGTTAGATATAGAATTTTTCTAAAGAAAGAGTAAGGTATTTTATTGGTGTACATGTGCATGAATTAAGGATCGGTAGAAAACTTGAAGCCCATGCTCCACCAATGCAAGAATTCAAGATGAAGACCCTTTGAGATCATTTCCCATGTTCTTCTCATTTACTCCTCTAAAAATATTATCTTTCTCCCCTTTGCTTGTTTGCTTGAATGAAGGGAACCTAGACCACTGCCTTTCCTATTTCGTTAGGGACCAACCTCCCTACTGTAGGAGGATTTGTCACCTATACTCAATCTTTCCCTTAAAATGGTACATTCAAAATGCCACACACAGGGTCCAACCTATATGGTTTTGGTTTCCTTTTTTTTATTAGTTTCAAATTATCCTGATGTAACAAGTTCCCCCTTCCCCAATATAGGAGAGTTTACAAGTACTATATACAGCTTACAAAATTCCAAATTCCTCAACTAAGATGCTACTAGTGGGGGGTATCTAATCTGCCAAAGTTGCCAGGGCACCTGGCCCCACCCACAATCACAAGCACAGGCACACAAAAGTATGTGCCCAAGAAAGAAAATTGTTGGAAAGGCTTGAAATTTGGTAGGGGCAATCACAATGCCCTGCTTTCAACAACCCCAACAAGCCACTGTTGACATTTGTTTTCCTTTTTCTTGTGGACAAAAAGATTGGTTTGCATAATTGAGTGGATTTTTCCTTTTCTCAATTGAAATATTTTGGTCCACATCCTATTTCACAGTGTTCTATCTACATATCATGTCAAAGTATTGAAGATAAATTTTTGTGCATGGAGAAACAACATAGCCAACTTCATTTTGAAGGTAACTTGTTGCATTAGTCACTTACATAGAAACTCAATGCTATAAAACTTGCTTGGCATTGGTTCTCCTATCAGAGTATAATGACAGGATTTTATTCTAAAAAATATAATATTTAAACAAAAGAAATGATCACCTTAATTTCAAAGCCTCTCCTTGCACAAAATTTTCCAAAACATAAGTCAGGAAAAATGAGATAAGTTAAAATAATCAATTATCTCAACTCAATGTAGCACAAATTTACTCATTGAATAGTGAAAATGATTTATTAAAACTGTGCATTAGCAGAATAGGTAACTCAACTCGGCTGTTGTTAAATATTTTTTACATAAACCAACTTAATGAATTATATTTTTTTCCAGATAATCAACCCCTAACTACTTTGTGCTGAGAATTGAACATCTAACATAGACACAAATGCAATAGAGAGAGGTGCTACAAAAATACATCTTCTAGCATCAACTGTCACTGGCTCTAAAGAAGGTATCTCACCCTCAGGAGTTACATCCAAAATTTTCCCATTGAGAAGCATAGTTTGGCTATGGAGATTACCATCTTTAGCTGTTAAATGATACTCCAGTCTAGTTCTTTTGTTCCATGTGCTTGCAATAAAATTCTTCATCCCCTGTGCATTTGAAAACTTCAAGCCTGTATTCATCTCTTTTGTGAAAATTCCTGAAATGGTAGTGAACTGCACATAGATACAAGTGTCCCTGCTAAATTTGTTCAATATTAAATTGATTCCTCTCTGTAAAGATGACCATTTGATATATTATACATGTATTCACTTTACCATATCCATACTGCTTCTAAGTATGCAATCGATGAGCAAAGGATGGGGTAGAATAATGAATGCAAAGAACTAATAAAGCAACTAAAAATTGTGGATTCTACAGTCGTTAAAAGAAATAAAGAAAAAATCATTTGATATATTATACATGTATTCGCTTTACCATATCCATACTACTGCTAAGTTTGCAATCAATGAGCAAATGATGGGGAAGAATCATGAATGCAAACAACTAATAAAGTAACTAAAAATCCTAGATTCTCTCCTCCTCTTACTGAAGGGATGGGAATGATGAAGGGGAAAAGTATGCAAATTATGATTATACTTATATACTTTGTGCTATAGAGGTTTGGCTACAAAAGTAATCCTGATTGGATTTTTTTTACCATAGTATACTAGTCCCTATACAATATTCTTAGTTTCTTCATACTTAATGCATTCTTAGTACAATGTGCATAAGCAAGCAAATATTTTGTTCCTTTAGAACTTGTTGAAATAACATGTTTTCCCTTTAGTCGATGCCAGAGAAGTGCACTGTAGCATAATTTACCCAAAAAATTGTCAGCACTATGCGCGTGTCCAAAGGTGGGTTAACCATTTTAGTTCTCACCATGATCCTTATTCTGCATAAAAATCTGCTATAAAGTTCACTAGTTTTGCATTGATATAATAAATTTGAGCAGTAAAACATATATTAGGTTATAAATATTTACCTGTAATAATCAGGATTTGGCACATAAGTGATTGTGTTTAAAAGGCCATAGTTACCACCAATCAAACTTTGTCTGCAGTAAGAGTTGGTATCGTACATGACTTCCATGCCAAGCTTATCTAAATACATGTTCGCATTGCAATGAATAATTATTGATAGTGCAATTCCAGAAAGTATAATAAGCATTTCACATTGACCGAAACTGAGCTTACCAAAAACTAAATATAAAAGCATTGGTGACGAGATGGTGCCCACTATTATAAGCTCCACCAGCTTCACCCACCCATGCACTTGACCAAGGCCCATATTCTTGCAAGATGGATTTGATACTTTCAAATGTAGATTCTTCTCGATTCATATAAGATGGATCCAATATCTTATCCACAAGGTGCTCATCCACACCTGATCGGAAGATAAAGGTTAGTGTTCTACAAAACATCATACTATCAAATATTTTAATGAAAACCATAGGATTTATTGTCTGTACCTACCCCAAGATTGTAGATATGATGTGTTACAACATTCAAAATGTTTGGTATGGTTTGTTGAATAACCTTCTTAAACCAGTCGGCTTCAAAAAATCCATCAGGTGCAACAAGGAGGGGTTTCTCTTGAGAATCCTTGTAAATCTATTTCAAAATATTATCAAGCTCAATTACATCAGTTGCATACTTCTTGGAACTGATGCTTGTTCCAACACCACTTCCACTCAACTCATTTCCTATTCCAAAAAAAATTAACTTCTTATTATTCTTTCAGATAAGAATGAAAATCACTCATAGACCCATCGCAAAATAATGTGTTCATTAGCCACTCTAAAAATGCTAAGAATTATGTTTCGAAGTACAAGAATACATCAAACTGGTTGAGAATAATAGCTTACCTAAATCCCACGCATTTATCTTATAACCATGATCAACTGTATATTGAATAAAATCAAGAGCATTACTTGAATCCCAAGGCCCTTCCATAAGACCATTTGACATCATTTTCCTTCCATTCAGTGGATTCAATCCAAAAGTCAGCACAACCCTACATTCAATCTGTAATATCAGGTAATGCCTGACAATTTTGGAATAATCAATAAAGAGCAAGCTTTCACAAAAATAAGGTTTGGACATCAATTCAGACTTACCCTGTATTATCGAAAAATTCATTGAGGGAATCCCATATAGACATGGGAAGGCATCCATCTGGGAATCCAAACATTAATGATTCATTCTTAGCAAAAGGATGGCAAGGTTGCTTCAAATCCCCAACATCATATATGACTTTGTCTTGCAATGTTCCACCCAATCTTATCTTCAATGGATCAAAAGCTGCATTGCAGGAAAATAAATTAAATATTAATCGAAACACAATATAATTGATGACTGTTAGGAACCCATGTCAACCCTTCTATTTACTTTGTTAGTATATTGTTGTTGGATGCATATGCTTTGTAAGTCGTCCCGTAGTATTTGTTGATCCATATTTTGTATTATTGTTGTTGGACGCATATGCTTTGTAAGTCGTCTCGTAGTAATTGTTGACCCATGGTTTGTATTGACACATGGTATTGAACCATGGTATTGGCACCTAGACTTAGTATATAAGTTTGTGTTGAGACCAATGAAGGTACCGTGAAGTTATTTGTATTGAGCTTGCTCAAAGGAGGTTGCCCCCTCAAAGTGGCCTACGATCAATAAAAGTGATTCTGAGTTATGTTATTTCTGTTATCTCGTGTATTTTCATTAATTAATTTTTGTAGGTTCTTCACAATGACCTTATGATATTCACGGGAACCATTAAGAAGACAGAAATAACTATCAACAAATTTTCTCAATTCATGGAGCCGTGTCTATAGACTTCATGCAATACAATTCTAATGTCATGACGAAACTCCATCTTTGTGCTCAACTAACACTTCATCACCATCAATTGTAAAAGAATTTTTTTGGTAGAGACTTCCAGTGAACCCATGCAAGTGGTGCAGTCCTACATGAGATACTACAATGAAACAGATACGTCTCACTACTCATCCTTGAGCTAAAAATGATTCCACTAGGGGTATCTACTCTACCAAATTCATACAGGAGATGCACCTTATCCCAATCGCACGAAACAACCCACTTATGCAGCAAGATAGCCCAGGAAGGTGAAGCAACTTCACTCTTGGTAGGAAAATAACAACACCCTATTTTACCAACCAACCAAGCCCCATTGACATACACACCCTAATTTTCTCAGCAATGGTTATATTTACCTACTATATTGCTAAGTTCCATGTTAAAAATGCAAGAGATTTGACACCCCGAGAATTGAAGATTGCTAGCCATTTAGGCCAAACTCAATCCATAATCAACATAGAGTGTAAACGAATACTTCATTCGATTGTTTATTACATGGAAACAAAAATCAAATTACAGTACCTAAGTTATACCTTTTACAACATTTACCAGCAATGGATTTTTAAGGTCCTACCAAAGAATCAACAGACAAGTTAAGACAACTTCTATATCATATAGATTGCTAATATCAAGGACATATAATTCTTGACCAATATAAAAACAACAAAATGAAGGGGAATATGAGGGGATGTAGTTAATTATAATTACTAAGCTTATTAAGGAGGAGTTACTAAGTTTAGCAAGCTAAAAGAGGGCTCTTTTTAGGGGCTCTTAATATTCCTAACTCTGCATAAGGACTAAAGCAGAAAAAGGAATGAATGAATCTAGGAAATCGAAGTGGTTGTTCAACTGTTTACCCAATTAGCTTGGTTCATATGTTCAACTATTTACCTAACTATCCTAGTTCGGACGTTCAATTTTTTACCCACATAGCCTCTGCTGCTAAATTATATTGGTCGAAATTCAGTGCATTATTATCTTGGTCACCCTGTAAAATATTGCTCAGCATATCTTGTTTAGATTTTCCACTATCATGCTTACCTTTTGAAGCTAATATGTGTACCTGAATCTCATCCAAATGTTCTGAGTTATTATCATTTGCAGTGTCTATAGCTAAAAATTCAGGTTTAGGATCTATAATTACAACTACTAGTTACTTTTCCCAAAAATCCATAGGGGTATTCAAATCCCAATGAATCCATAGGGATATTAAAATCCCAATTGAAATATTTGACTCCATAGGGGTATTCAAATCCCACTTGGAAGATCTAAAAAAAATGTATACAGTTGTAATTTTTGGATCTCACCTACAGGAAATTGAAGTTTATTCATATTTTAAGCAGTAAAAGAGTGGTGCCAGTGCCTTTTTCTTTTTATCACGTTAATGGGGTTTGATGAGGCTTCAAGGTAGTCGATCTTAAGGAAATATATTGATGGAAACAAGGCTGAAGCATAAACTCAATGGTTCCTCATTTTTGTTGTCTTGAATCTCATAAATCTGCAGTGAGGGTTTGCTAGAGTAGTCAAACTCTATGGCTATGGAGTTCATGTTTCTCATTGATAAATTATTCATGCTAGAACTAAATGCATATAATATAAGATAATTTTATTAATGTCTAACAAATTGTGAAAATCCTCACAGCAGATCTAAGAGCTGATGTATACCTCACAAGAAAGATTATGATTAAGCAGGAAGATAGAAGAAGAGTGGTCAATGCAGTGTAAATGAGCAATAGAATAATAATACAGTAGAACTTGGATAGAAGCAGAATAACTTCACACACAGTAATTCATTAATCACAAATATGAACAATAAATACTACAATGGTGGAGAGGATTCGAATTCCAAGGTGGAAATTCGAATTAGCCTCTCATAGAGTGATCATCAGATCAATAGAGTGTCATCAGAGCACAACTAGGAGTCCTCATCATCATCAGTGTATTCATCAATGCACAAGTAATTGTCAACCAAATGTCAAACTGAGTCTAACTGAGTGTGGTAGGTGTAACTGGCACATGGAGGCACTAACTAAATGAAGGAGGCTCAGTGGAGGGCACATGAGGAGCTAATTGGAGTCAGAATGGGAAGTCTAGTCTCACTGGAGGTCTATCGGAGTGATACAGTCAGTTGAGAGTCAATCTAGCCTTAAATCAAGGAAGGAACTTAATATAACTCAACTAACTGAAGTTCAACTGAGTGGTAGGTGAGAGAGGGTGCTTGGGATGCATGTAACTGCATGCAGGGTGCACTAAGCACTAGGAGGGATAAAACTGATGAGTGAGAAGCTCCTGAGGCTAGCTAACTGAGGGCTAGGTGCTGGGATTGATGACTAGGATGCATGCATGCATGCAAAATCATGACTGCATGCAGAATGCATGCATAAATGAAAATGAAAAAAGGAATAATGCTGATAGGACTAGGATGGAGTATAGGAATATCCTAACACAAATTACCACAAAAGTAGGTCAATGGGACTATGTGGTACCATGAGATATGTCACATGTGTGATCTCCCATAGAATAATGCACCCATTAATTAGTAAAAGGTGTAGTTTGACTCTCTCTCAAGTGGCACTTGTAGCATATCCATGTGGTGCATTCCCCTTATGAATATGGCTTGCACAATAAATAGTTTGCTAGGAGGTGAGAATTCCAATTTGTTAGCTTCTCCAAAGGTAGACCATGCCATTCTAAGTGAAATGATGCAAAAATAATCCAAGGAATTCAAGGAAGAAGCTCTCATGTGGTAAAAAAGGAGTCAATAATGAGCCTAGGTGATCACTCCCATGAGCACAACAGATACAAAAGGATAAATCTTTACTTAGGGTCACCAAATATGTCTTGGAATCACACAATGTTCATGAATTAGACCCTCAAGTGCTAGGTTGTTCATGCTTGGTATCCTGCAACCACATAAAACCACTAAAAATAACTCCACAACATGTTGCGACTATGTAAAGTGATCAATAAAAATATGCACCATGCCATCATATAAGACCATGAATGCAAATATATCATCCAAGCCCATCATAATGCCCACTTGTCAAGATAAACACCTCCCCAATAGATATGCACCCTAGAAATATCCATATCATACATCAAGAATATTATGTGATAAATACCATCTAATCAATTTGGAGAGATACACTTGTATCACATATTTTAACCATATCAACTGCTCAAAACCTCTGATACCGATGCTAGGCTCAAAAGTAATTGAAAATAACTTTTTCATCACACTTTCCTCTAAACATCACACATCGACTGTTCGGATATCCATCATCTATTTCGGGATACATATCTATTTCAGGATCATCTATTTCAGGATACATATCTACTTCAGGATCTTGCATGATCTATTTCAGGATATGCAGTCCAGTCACCAGTTTGATGCCTCCAGCACCTTATCCACCTTCTTCTAGCACCCGGGAGCCACTTTCCACAGAGTTTTAGCCCTCCTAAGCTGAAAGGCGCCCTCTTCTCACCTACTGACAGAGAAGGGCGCACTTGTTCACCTACCACTGCAGATTCACTCCAGTTACATTCAGTTAGCTCCGATTCTGATTGATTTCACTCCGATTTCACTCTTGACTGACTGTTTCACCTCCGATTGACCTCCAATTCGATTAGGTGACTTGCTCTGACTCCAGTTAGCCTCCCATGCGCCCCCACTGAGCCTCCAGATCCTATATCAGTGCTACACACTTCAGTTACATTTATTATGATCAGTTAGACTCAGCTTGACACCTGGATGACTGGTTGTTGTGATTGATGAGCAACACCGATGATTGATGAGGACTCCTAGATTGAGTCAAGCTACTCCATTCAGTGATTCGAATGACCTCCTTAGGCAATTCGAATTGCTCTGTTCATCGTAACAGTTTGTATTGTAATTCATTCACCCTTTCTGGGATATTGAGCACTGCTGCATGTTTTGCACAGTTTTGCACCATATTTTCTATGTTCATCTGTTGTGATTGATTTACTTGTTCATTAGATCTGCTGTGACTAATTTTACATGGTATCAGAGCCATTGCAGGGACAAGATCTCTTTTCTACAGGTGTTTATACAAGAAGATTTGACTGAATTGCTAAAAATTGCAAAAAGTTTGGCATGAGATATCTCAAGGGCATTCGCTCCTGTGCATGCAAAGCTTGAAAAATATTCCAATACCACTCCAGAAGCTTGAGTTACCACATAATTCCTGGATCTGATACATTGGACCTATTCAACATTGCTTGAAATCCAATCCCAGGTGTGATGCAACTCTCAAAGGGTGGATTGTTCGACCTTATTGTGATTGTTCTTATGTGATTTGCAGGTTAATTATCTCCTCCAAGTGCACTCGCTACATTCTGCATGCAAGCTTCCCTACAGCATTTCCATTCGCTATAGTCTACATGCAAGCTTCTTCTTCATCATTTGACTCGCTCCTAGCAATGGAATACTCTTCTTCAAAGCCTATCCTCACCCCATTCAATTATTTTGATTGGAAAGATGATATGGAGATCATATTACGTTCAAAAGGATACTACCGAGTCACTCTTGGTCTTGAATTGGAGCCAAACAATGTGGCAGAAAGAACCAAACACTACAATAAGCTTGATGAAGCTTACGGTCTTCTTTGTCTCTCCATCTCCAAAGATCTTCACTTCCATCTCAGCGGATTGAAGACTCCAAAGGCCATATGGGAGCAACTTGAGACACTATTCGGCAAGCAGGATGAGCTTAGGGATTTTCAATTAGAGAATGAATTGATTGGCCTTAATCCTGAGAATTTCGAGACCATCAATGAATTCTTCACAAAATTCAAGAACTTGAACTTGCAATTGAAGAACAGTGGTGTTATCAAAGAGGATAAACAGTTGATCCTCTCCATTCTAAGCAAGCTTGGGAAAGATTATTCGGTATTTGTCTCCACTTTCAATTCCGGTCGGCTAACTACCCCGAATTGGAAGATGCCTACCTTGAATGCCTTCATTGAGTCCGTTACGAAAGAGCATGACAAGTTGATTCAAATGGGGTCCATAAGCTCCAAAGATTCAGCCCTATTTGTTCAAGGACCCAAGATCTCGAATGGTAAAGGAAAGCTAAAGAAGGAGAAGCCCAAATTCGAGCCTCACAAGCAAAAAGACAAAGGCAAGCAAACGGATGCACCATCCAGTTCGAAATCCAAGCAAAAGGGCAAAGAAGGTAACCAAAAATCTAAATGTACTTATTGTAACCGTGGCTTTCATCCCAAAAGTTCATGTATGAAGAAGACTATAGATCAAATGGCCCTCCTTTTGGAAAAGAACAACATAACCCTTCCTGACGGTGCAAGGAAGAAGGATCGGAATGACGATCATGAAAGAGGACAAGCACTCATGGCAACGGTTTCGAAGCCCACTCTCTTGATAGATTCGGGTGCATCAAATCATATGGCTGCAAATATTGATTCTTTTTCCTCATTCGATCCAAACAGCTCCATCCCCATCCATTTGGGAGATGACTCAAAAATTTCTTCAAAGGGCAAAGGTACGATTCATGTAGATCATGGATGCTTTCAGAATGTTCTCTATGTGCCTTCCTTAGCTTCGAATCTCCTTTCTGTGTATCAAATGACACATACTGGTGATCCAAAGAAAGTCACATTCAGCCCTAATACAGTTGAAATTTCTGATATCAAAAGTGGAAGACTAGTTGCGGTTGGAAAGGCAAACCACACTGCAAAATGTTATGAGTTTTCGCACTTTATTCCGCTTGCAAAGCCCACTGCTCTTCGCACACATGGTAATGAGGTTAGTAGGATTTGGCATGAAAGATTTGGACATCTAAATTATAAGTATTTGCTGCTGCTATCAAATAAATCCATGGTTGATGGGCTTCCACAACTCCGTTCCTCGAAGGGAATATGCTCCGGTTGCATTATTGGGAAGCACCCCGAGCACAGATTCGACCGCGGCAAGGCTAGCAGAGCCTCTACTATTTTGGGATTGATCCATTCTGATATCAGCGGTCCGCTGCCCCATATGTCATTAAATGGTTCAAGGTATGTTTTGACATTTATTGATGATTATTCTCGCTTTACATGGGTATTCTTTCTCAAAAACAAGTCAGAAGTGCTTGGAAAATTCAAGGATTTTAAGGCTTCTGTTGAGACCACCACTGAGAGCAAGATCAAAGCTCTTAGATCTGATAATGGTGGGGAATATATCAAGTCCGAGTTGCTTCAACTTTGTTCCCAAAGCGGAATCAAGATCCAACATACAGTTCCCTACACACCCCAGCAGAACGGTGTAGCGGAAAGGAAAAACCGGTCACTGAAAGAGATGGCTACATGCATGATTGAATCTAAAGGTTTGGCTGCAAATATTTGGGCTGAAGCAATCAATGTTGCTGCATATATACATAACCGAGTTCCACATTCATCCGTGAAAGGTATGACTCCTTTCGAAGCATTCTTTGGTCACAAACCGGATGTGTCAAATTTGAGAGTTTTTGGCTCTACTGCATGGGCTAGAATTCCTTCTGAGAAGAGATGAGCTTTGGATCCACAAAGTATCGAGTGCATATTGATAGGATATGGGGAAGAATCAAAAGCATATAAACTCATGGATATCAGATCTAAAAAGATATTCATAGAGCGCAGTGTGCAGTTTGAAGAACCGCTTCAAGAATTGCAACTAGTTGAGGAGAAAACTGCCGATTCACCGCCTTCACCAGAAGAAGATTCGAGCAGCGATAATGAAGGTATGAGTTCTGATATTTCTGATATTGTAGCAGAATATGATGATCATGACATATCAGGTTCGGAATCCGACCATTCAGATCCCCCTCAGTTACCAAAGTGGGCCCAAAATACTCTACAATCTGCTGGTTCGAATCTTGGAAATCCTGCTGATCCGAGACGAACAAGAGGAGACTTTCAAAGGGCAGGTATGGCTCTTTCTATTGCTGATCCATTTCTTCCTGAGATTTGTTATTTGATGGCTGGTTCAGATCCCCAATCATACTATTCATCCCATCGAGATCCGAGATGGAAAGATGCCATGGATGAAGAGTACAGTTCTCTTCAAAAGAACAATACATGGGAGCTAGTTTCTCTTCCACCTGGAAGAAAATTAGTGAAGTGTAAATGGGTCTACCGTACTAAAGTTGCTGCTGATGGCACTATCAGCAAATATAAAGCAAGGTTGGTGGCAAAAGGTTTTTCCCAAGTCCAAGGAGTGGACTACACAGAGACCTTTGCACCGGTTGCAAAGATGGATTCCATCCGCCTTGTTTTAGCTATTGCCGCATCCAAGCACTGGGAGGTGCATCACATGGATGTGAAGAGTGCATTTTTACACGGAGACCTTGCTGAAGAGGTCTATATGCAGCAGCCAGAGGGTTATACATCAGATCCATCATTGGTTTGTAGATTGAAGAAGTCTTTGTACGGGTTAAAACAGGCCCCAAGAGCTTGGTACGCAAAGATGGACTCCTTCCTTCTTTCTCAGAATTTCCAAAGATGCAAATCTGATCCGAATGTCTATCTTCAGTGAGTTAAAGGTAATTTGTTGGTTATTGTACTTTATGTTGATGATCTGCTTATTACTGGTAGCACACTTACTTCAATAAACAAGCTAAAATCTGCCCTAAATCTAGCTTTTGACATGAGCGATTTGGGCTTGCTGAGTCACTTGTTGGGCTTGGAGATAGCTCAAAATTTCGATGGGATCACTATATCTCAGCAAAAATATGCTTCCGACCTGTTATTGAAGTTTAATATGGCTGAATGTAAGGCAGCCCCGTTCCCATTCCTCTCAGGAATCAGTCTTGAGGAGGGAGATTCCACACCGCTTGCAGATTGCAGTATGTATCGACAGTTGATTGGTTCACTACTTTATTTGACACATTCACGGCCTAATATCTCATATGCCGTGAGTGCCGTGTCAAGATATATGCAGCAGCCACATGAGCTTCATTGGCGAGCAGCCAAGCGGATCTTGCAGTATGTGCAAGGTACGAGACAGTTTGGCATACATTATGCTGCAGATTCTGAGCTAGATTTCATTGGTTTTACTGATTCAGATTGGGCAGGTGATAGCATTGATCGGAAGTCCACTTCCGGTTATGTTTTCATGATTGGTCATGGTTCTATTTGCTGGTCCAGCAAAAAGCAAGCAGCCATTGCACTTTCTTCAGTAGAGGCAGAGTATCGAGGGGCAGTCAATGCCTGCATTCAGGCAGTTTGGTTGCAGGGTATTCTTTCCGAGTTTGGTTTTGGTGGCACTACTTCGACTGTCCTATTTTGTGACAATCAAAGTGCTATCAAGATATCCACAGATCCAGTTCAGCGGCAGAGGACCAAGCACATTGAGATTCATATGCATTACATTCGACAGTTGGTGCATGACCGCACCATCATTCTGCAATATTGCCCTACCGATGAGCAAATTGCAGACATCTTCACCAAGAGCTTCACTGAGAAGAAGTTCTCTTACCTCCGTTCACTGTTGGGGGTGAGTTCCATCATGGTGGAGACAGATTGATTCATTATTATGCTTTAGACTTGAGGGGGGGCTTTCTTCCCACTGGGTTTTCCCTCTTTCCTCACTTAGTTTATTTTCAGCATTTTTTGGATTATTGTATTGGGGTGACCTTTGGTCTTTGTTACCAGGGCCCCACATTATTTTAGTTGGCACATCATAGTCTAGCTTGAGGGGGGGTGTTCGGATATCCATCATCTATTTCGGGATACATATCTATTTCAGGATCATCTATTTCAGGATACATATCTACTTCAGGATCTTGCATGATCTATTTCAGGATATGCAGTCCAATCACCAGTTTGATGCCTCCAGCACCTTATCCACCTTCTTCTAGCACCCGGTAGCCACTTTCCACAGAGTTTTAGCCCTCCTAAGCTGAAAGGCGACCTCTTCTCACCTACTGACAGAGAAGGGCGCACTTGTTCACCTACCACTGCAGATTCACTCCAGTTACATTCAGTTAGCTCCGATTCTGATTGATTTCACTCCGATTTCACTCCTGACTGACTGTTTCACCTCCGATTGACCTCCAGTTCGATTAGGTGACTTGCTCTGACTCTAGTTAGCCTCCCATGCGCCCCCACTGAGCCTCCAGATCCTATATCAGTGCTACACACTTCAGTTACATTTATTATGATCAGTTAGACTCAGCTTGACACCTGGATGACTGGTTGTTGTGATTGATGAGCAACACCGATGATTGATGAGGACTCCTAGATTGAGTCAAGCTACTCCATTCAGTGATTCGAATGACCTCCTTAGGCAATTCGAATTGCTCTGTTCATCGTAACAGTTTGTATTGTAATTCATTCACCCTTTCTGGGATATTGAGCACTGCTGCATGTTTTGCACAGTTTTGCACCATATTTTCTATGTTCATCTGTTGTGATTGATTTACTTGTTCATTAGATCTGCTGTGACTAATTTTACATCGACTTGTTGAGTAAGTTAGCCAATAGATGTTCCTAGCCATTCAAACTTGAGGGAGCAAGTAGGTCATACCATGAGGGTAATGCTAGGGAAAATGCATGCATCCATAATAACCCCTAAATCTATTAAGTGTAATGTATCTTCTCGACATATATCATTAGGAACCATAGGAAATGGAGGTGGATCCTCATTACAACATGGGAAGTAACACCTTTCATAGCAAAATATTATGGTACTATTTACAAAGTTGATCCTCTCAACCAAAGGATTCTTAGAGGTGCTACTGATTTACAGAGAAGGCTTCAAAGTTCCCTTTACTTCCTATCCAATAGCTAGCCCCCAATGTAAGTACTAAGATATTTCAGACAACTTCGTCTGGGAAGTAGTTATCTTTTTACTGGGTGCTTACTTAGCTAAATACTAAATAGTAATGGTTATTGATCCCACTGGGACCACAACAACTGGTTAGTTTATAAATTGGTCAACTCCATTGGGTGTTTTGTATTATCTTTGATAGGTAATTGTATTTCACAAGTCATTAGTTCTTATGTTGATTCTCTAGACTTGTGTATCCTATAGAGGCCGTGCCTCCCTACTTAGAGGATGATATTTCATAGTCATATTATTCTTTTGACATGTGAACTCTTTTTGGAGTTAGTTTTCTCTGTAAGGATCAATATTTTGAGGGAACGTTTCTCATCATCTGACCTAGTACAATTCACATGTGTTCTTTCTCATCACCTTCTCAACTTGCAATATGGTGTCCCCCTAAAATTTATTTGTTTTCAATTAAGTTTGATACATTTAGTGAATTGAATTGATTTTCTTTTGCTTCATCCAACAATGGTAGCTCATATAGCTCTAGTTGTTCTACAATGAATGGTGGATACATGCCTGAGAAGTTCAATTTGAAGGCATTGTTGCCCCTTTGTTTCACTATCTAGAATAGACCATTCTTTTCCCCTTTATTGTCACAAGTCACTAGTTGAATTATTGTAGGGTGTAATACATTTTGGATGTTAGTTTTTGTATGAGTTAGATTGTGCAATGAGATGTCGTAATCGATTACGGTTGGTGTGAATTGTGTTCCTCTTGCCCAAAAAATAATGTGCCTAGTGCTTCATAACTTGCATAATAGCATACAGTTCTTTGTCATAGGTTAGATACTTGACCACCACCCTAGAGATTGTCTTTTGATTGATGTTACTTGTCAGCCTTGTCTAGTGAGCATGGTATCCTAGAAAGTATTTTCATATATCTATCACTATCTCAAAGGACAGCCTAAGGTTTGGTAGCGCCAATAGACTTCAACTGTACATCATCCTCTAAAATTCATTAAATTGAGTTCAACTAGTCAATCTAGATGAAGTTGGCATTTCGTCGTAGCATTTGAAGGTAAAACAACATTGGAGTAATGAGATGAACTTATGCTAGTTGTTTGTCATTCCCAAATAGCTTCTTAAATTTGACAGTTTTGTTATCTAACATTACCCACTAAATCTCAACCCTTAGCTTATCTAAATCTATTTGTAGTGCTTCCTTGTCAAGTAGGAATCACAGATAGAATATTCAGTTCATGGTGGATGAACTCTTCTTACTACATAGCTAGAATTTATGCTTCTTTAGTTTTGTAAGGTAGATTCAATGTGTTGCAAGTGTTCGTCCCACATCTTTCTACATATAAAAATGTTAAGGAATAAAAAATACATGAATCGAAGTATAGCCTAACCACCTTGTTCATCTCTCTTAGATATTCTTGGTACATTAGTAAGCCTAACCACATAACTATACTATTGTATGACACCTATGTTAAGATTTAATATGCCAAGTTAGAAAATATTAGCATTGCATTTCATTATCAAACAATAGCATGTACAGGATCACTGAAAGAACAACAAGCACAACATAAACACAAGAGACACAGATTTATCCTGGGAGACCCTCATGGGGTAGAAAACCTAGCAAAGCTTCCTCAATATAGATGATCAACAATACAGAGATGTATATCCCAAACATGAGCTCCTTCTCCTCCATAGAAGATCTCTCTCTCTCACCTATGCGCTATTCACAAGTGTGAATAATGAGTGAGTGTGATAAATGAGGAACACACCTCCTCTATTTATACACTACTCTGACTTGTCTTTTACATTAACTAGGTCGGCCCCAAATTAACCACTTAACATAATGTGACAAGGCTGACCCCACTAGGGTGGTCTAATAGCCCTTTAACCCACATGACTCATACAAGGCCGACCCACACTAGGGAAGTCTAATAACCGAAGTTGCCACATTATCCATGGAGGAATAAAACATTTCCAGATATACAATAAGGTCTTCACAGAGGAATGAAACATCTCCGGAATAATAAAGTACAAATATAATATTCTTAGAAGTTACAATATTTCAACACTCCCCCTTAACGAGAAGGATATTATAACAACATCTGCAGGAGCAAGGAGTCATCAACTACATGATACATGATACATCTATAAATCATTGGAAGCTTTCTCAACATCATCAGTAACTCAACCAGTTACTAGAATATCTTCAGGTCTTCAATACTGGAGTATCAGCATCGTCAGTATTGAGTCTTCACCTTCTGCAGCACTCAATCAGCTACAGCATCATCATCATCTAGATCACCTGAGCAACAGCCTCATCATCTCGATCTACTGATCGTCATCATAACAACATCAACTGGATCCTCTCGATCAACAGCATCACATCATCAACTGGATCATCTCGATCAATAGCATCACATCATCAACTGGATCCTCTCAATCAACAACATCACATCATCAACTGGATCCTCTCGATCAACAGCATCACATCATCAACTGGATCCTCTCGATCAATAGTATCACGTCATCAACTGGATCCTCTCGATCAACATCATCACATCATCAACTGGATCCTCTCGATCAACAGTATCACGTCATCAACTGGATCCTCTCGATCAATAGTATCACGTCATCAACTGGATCCTCTCGATCAACAGCATCACATCATCAACTGGATCCTCTCGATCAACAGCATCACATCATCAACTGGATCCTCTCTGTCAACAACATCACATCATCAACTGGATCCTCTCGATCAATAGCATCACATAGTAGCATACTCTGCAATACACATGATCCAATTACATGATGATCAATCTCGCTCACTTTAGGACATAAGTCCAAGGATGATACAATCCTATCACGTGCATTTTGAACCAACCATTCAGGGACAATGCAGTCCTATCACGTACATTTTGAACCAAACATTCAGGGACAATGCAGTCCTATCACATACATTTTGAACCAAACGTTCAGGGACGATGCAGTCCTATCATGTACATTTTGAACCAAACATTCAGGGACAATGCAGTGCTATCACGTGCATTTTGATCCAAATTTTTAGGGATGATGCAGTCCCAATCCACTTACAGGATGATCAATCCTTATCACTTTAAGACACCTCTCATGTCTAGGGATGATGCAATCCCGATCTACTTACAAGATGATCAATCCTTATCACTTTAAGACACCTCTCATGTCTAGGGATGATGCAATCCTGATCTACTTATAGGATGATCAATCCTTATCACTATAAGACACCTCTCATGTCTAGGGATGATGCAATCCTGACCACAGTGCCAGTCCTTCTTCATACTGGATATGACCTAGATTAAATCTAGGATTTTACCACCTGTGAATGATCACCTGCTACAGTCCAGGATCTAACATTACATCATTGCAGGACCTGCGAATGATCATCTGCTGCTACACTGAGCAATCTAGGAGTGCACATTACATCATTCCAGTCAACTACAGAGCCTGTACTATTTCAACTAGGGTGTGGCCTAGATCAGATCTAGGATTTACAACCACAGAGCCAATACTATTTCAACTGGGGTGTGACCTAGATCAAATCTAGGATTTACAACCTGTGAATGATCACCTTCTAATCCAGGAGCGAACATTACATCATTATAGGTTTTGTGAATGATCACCTACTACTATGTCGAGCAGTCCAGGAGCGTACATTACATCATTCACGAACATCTTTCTCAAAGACAAGAGTCTATGGATCAATTCAGGGACCGAAGTTTGGGGATGATACAATCCCCTCTCGTCCACTAGGGACCACTTCTCGGAGACATCTTTCCACGGATTTGTTCAGGGACCGAAGTGCAGGGATGATACAATCCCCTCATCCAATGGGGACCACTTCTCGAAGACAACTATCTATGGATCTGTTCAGGGACCTAAGTCCAGGGATGATACAATCCCTTCCGTCCACTAGGGACCAATTCTCGAAGACAACTATCTACCGATCTATTCAGGGACCTAAGTCTAGGGATGATACAATGACTTCTCTTCCACTTAGACAAAGTCTAAGGACCATGCATCAACCTCATTGTCGTAACCAGCAACCTCATCATCAACCTCATCGTCGAAACAGGTAACTTCATCATCGATATAGTATCCACATCAATACAGTATCCACGTCATCAACACAAGTATCCTCATCATTGATACAAGTATCCATATCATCGACACAAGTATCCTCATCATCGATACAAGTATCCATATCATTGATACAAGTATCCATATCATCGATACAAGTATCCTCATCATTGACCTTACCATCAATATAGGCAATCTCATCATCGATACAGGTATCCACATCGATACCAGTATCTGAATATCATCATCGACCACATCACTCCCCCTTTCGAGGAGGGTCCTTCTGAACAACACCAAGCTTGTCTCAGAAATACTCATCCTTTACTCAAGACAGAGGTTTGGTCAATACATCAGCAACTTGTTCGTCGGTGCTCACATACTCGATCTTGATAGCTCCTTTTTGCACCATATCCCGTATATAGAAATATCATATCTCTATTTGCTTTGACTTATCATGGAACACTGGATTATCTGTCATCTTGATACAACTCTGGTTGTCAGACAATATCACAGTGGGGTCCATCTCTAAGTCAAACAATCTTGATAACAACTTCCAAAGCCATATCGCTTCACAACTTAGCAGAGTAAGAAGCAATATATTCCACTTCAGTTGTGTTGAGAGCCACACTAGACTACTTCCTTCTAAACCACGAGACCATGGCATATCCCAGACAATAACATCCTCCCGATGTGCTCTTCCTATCTGATACACTTCCTGCCCTATCAGCATCTGTGTATCCATACAATCTGAATTCATGATCTCCAAGATAACATAGATCAAAGTCTATCATACCCTTCAGGTACCTCATCACATGCTTTGTAGCTATCAAGTGAACATGCCTAGGTTCCACTAGATACTGACTCAAGGTGTTCACAGCAAAGCATATATCTGGCCTAGTATGCATCAGATACATCAATGACCCAATAATCTGTCTGTACAGAGTCACATCCAATAACTTTGTTGAGTCATTGGCTAACAACTTCAAGTTGGAATCCATGGGAGTGGTCATATCCTTACATTCCAACATATCAAATCTTCTCAATATTTCCACAGCATACTTTCCCTAGTTGAGAAAGATTCCTTCTGGGCCTTGCCATACTTCCATACCTAGGAAGTAATGCATCAATCTGATATCTTCCATCTCAAATTCTGTAGCTAGCTTCTTCTTCAATTGCACCATTAAGAGAATGCTCTTATATAGCCACTTCGAGCAAACATCTTGTCATGATCCTCTTCCTCTTTATAAGAGAATCCTCTAGCCATGAGCCTTCTATATTACGTTTGATTTTTAAGTCTTCTTGTTGAACATCCATCACTTGTTTGGTGTTCACATGATCTTTCCTACAAATCAAAGTTAAATACATGATTATAAATACTTCGTAATCATCAAATCATGATGACATGATAACCTATAATGCATACATATATGATTCACATAGTTATGCAACTATCTTGACCAATACTTTGGCACAACACTTTTCCATATCATGTATGCATACAATGGCTATCTAGATGCCTTCCATCTCTACCAGACCATACTGTCAAGAGTGTGAACAGCTCTCAACATGTCAGCAAAGAGGTTTCATTCTAGATAAACAACAATGGAATGTTTGTCCAACTTACCCATCATATGCATATTAGTAGTATACTGTTCAATGCTATATGAATGCTCACACTATGCATGATATATACAAATACGCATGCAACTATTACGAGCAATATCATTAACTATTCAGAGATTCAAATAACAACCCAAATACTTATCTTTTATGTTGTGTGGTTGCCTCCCGCTTGATCTCTATATGTCTTTGAACGTCTATTCATTCTATACCACTAAGCATGCTTAAGTGTGCACTAGTGTCATCCTCATGATCTCATACATAATCATACATTCATTAGTATAATCTCAATACTATTAAAACATTATGTATGGTCGTGATAATTTCATACACAGGTATACTTACCCAAGATCCTAACACAAAGTAGGATTCTAACTTGATATAGGAAAACATATCAAACAATATCTTCTTTGTTCTCTTCAATGATTTAGAGACCTTGTGCTAGAATCTGCATAACTCATAAGTTAACCATCAAATTATACATACCTCATAAGTAGAGCTTCTATGTGATCCATGAGTCTTTTGTCTTCATGTCACCATGGTCATATGTTCTTGATCAAGAACTTGATTTGTACCTTTCATGTTAGCGGACAACATCATCCTCATACAATACCACAATGCATTACTACAATAATAGGTGGCATAACCCTAATCAATGAATGTCTTCTATCATTCACATGCATTCATATTTTTACTAGGGTGATAAGACAAGCCTAAAATTAATCAATATTATACTAACCTCAATAATATGAAGACAAACATATCATAACCTTAATCATGAACAAATTAAAAAAAAACATACCTATATCTCCTCAAGTCATACCTGTCGAGATTGCTTGTAGCATTCTTATGTAAGGCCTTAGCCTCTTCTCCCTCTGGGACTAGAACCTCTCAACTTATGTAAGTGTCCAGCTCATTCTCTTTTAGGATTGACCCAATCCACTTGATTTGCTGAAAACTGGATCTGGAGCTGGATTAGGGTATGTCAGAGAAACCCTAAAAATTCAAACTTTGAATTTCAAACTTCTGAAAGGATAGAAAGATGCACCTTGCAGAGCTGATCAAGCTGGTATACTCAGAATTTGAAAACCGCAAAGTTTCACCCCTCAAAATTGCTTTTGAAACTTCTGGATTCACTAGGCAGGACCCTGAATTAGGGTTTGAGTTTCACGAAGCTTCACCCAGCCAAAAAGTTCGATCCAAAGCTCTAAACTTTGAGTTTTCGAAGGAGATTCCAGCCATGGTCTTAGATTTCAGAAATTCCAATTTTTGGAGAAACCCTAATTTCTGGATTTACTAGACAGGACCCCAAACTAGGGTTTCATTTTACCGGAGCTTCACCCAACCAAAATGTTCAATCCAAGGCTCTAAACTTTGATTTTTCCAAGGAGATTCCAGCCATGGTCTTAGATTTCAGAAATTCCCATTTTTGCAGAAACCTTAATTTATGGATTTACTAGAGAGGACCCCAGACTAGGGTTTGATTTTCCTAGAGCTTCACCCAACCAAAAGTTTGATCTTGGTCTCTAAGCTTCGATTTTTCTGTGGAGAATCCAGCCATGGACTCAGATTCCAAAATTTTCAATTTTCTCTGAAACCCTAATTTTTAGGTCAAAAACTAAAAATGCTCAAAATTGAATTATGTCTCGACAAAAAGATGTGCCTTGATGAGGAGAGTCAATCTAGCCTCTTGCCTTTCAATATATGTGGAGAGAAACCCAAAAAACAAGAATCCCTAGCTTTCACAATTGCACAGTGTCTTCTTCTCAGGTTAGCTCTGATACCATGTTAAGATTTAATATGCTAAGACAGAAAATATTAGCATTGCATTTCATTATCAAACAATAGCATATACAGGATCACTGAAAGAACAACAAGCACAGCATAAACACAAGAGACACAGATTTATCCTGGGAGACCCTCATGGGGTAGGAAACCCAGCAAAGCTTCCTCAATATACATGATCAACAATACAGAGATGTATATCCCAAACATGAGCTCCTTCTCCTCCATAGCAGATCTCTCTCTCTCACCTATGCACTATTCACAAGTGAGTGAATAATGAGTGAGTGTGATAAATGAGGAACACACCTCCTCTATTTATACACTACTCTGACTTGTCTTTTACATTAACTAGGTCGGCCCCAACTTAACCACTTAACATAATGTGACATGGTCGACCCCACTAGGGTGGTCTAATAACCCTTTAACCCACATGACTCATACAGGGCCGACCCCCACTAGGGAAGTCTAATAACCCAAGTTACCACATTATCCACAGAGGAATAAAACATCTCCAGAGATACAATAAGGTCTTCATGGAGGAATGAAACATCTCCGGAATAATAAAGTACAAATATAATATTCTTAGAAGTTACAATATTTCAACAACCTATCATGCAATACACCTAATTTATATTAAGTATATTAAATAATTGGTATAGAGGGCCGTGTCTTCAAAACAGTCAAGTCTGTTGAGGGTTGTGTCTTCAAAATGTGTGGAAAAGGCTTGGTAGAGGAAATTGGACTATTCATCAAGCTTGTATCTTAGAACAAGATGATACATTACTTTCCTTTTTAGGAGAAAAGAGGACAAAGAAATAATTGGGCCAGGTTTATGGTTTTAGGACAATTCTACTCTCTCTTTTGACTACTGGTCTCCCTGCTTTGATCCTATGAGGGAAAAATCCATTAAAGCACCTATATGAATTAATCTCTCCTATCTATCTTTGGATTTTTGGCACAACGAGGTATATAGGGTCATTGGAGATAGAATTGGTAGATTACTTATTGTGGATGAGAAAACTAGGAGGATGGAGAGTATCTCTATGAAACAAATTCTAGTATAATTGGATTGAGGAGATGGTCTCTTGGATGAAATTGATGTTGATGTATATGTAACTTCGGAATGTATTTCACATATATGTATATTGTATTCCTATAGAGATGTTATTATTCCTCTATACAGAAGTGTCGTCATTTATATTGTAAGTGTCGTAACTTATACTTGATGGGTTATTAGAGCACCTTGTTGGGGTCGGCCCTATATAAGTCATGTGGGTCAAAGGGTTATTAGACCACCCTATTGGGGGTCAGCCATGTGGGTCAAAGGGTTATTAGACCACCCTAGTGGGGGTCGGCCCAGTCAGCATTATGTTAAGTGGTTAAGTTGAGGCCGACCTAATTGAGTAAAGGTCAAGTCAAGTTAGTGTATAAATAGAGAGTGTGTCTCTCTCATTTTACACATTCTATTCTCTCACTCACACTTTGGAGAGTGGTGCACTTGTGGAGGAGGAGGCTCTGCTGCTAGGAGAAGACTATCTCTTGTATTCTGGTTGTATCATTGCTCTATCTATCTCTGAGGAAGTTATTGGGGTTTTTCACCTTTATGGTTTTTCCCAAGTAAACTCTATGTCTCTTGTGTGCTTGCATTATTGTGTCCATGATTGATATGCTGTAGATTTGTTGTACATGTTGTTCTCTTAGTTAAGATCCTAGATTAGATTGAAGTAAATTCTGTAAATTTAACATGGTATCAGAGCTAGCCTGAAAGAAGGCATGATATGGCATGTATGACACTTGTTGCACTTACGATGCTAGGGCTTGATATAGCAAAAACCAGTCATCATAGAACTTTGGCTATAAATCCATTCTGGTGAAGTTTTTGGATCTGAAATTTTTACAGGTCAAAGATACGATCCACATGTACCTTGTGTCCAGAGGAAAACCTCTAATTCGTTGTAATTTGTGATTTGTGATCTGTACAATATAGGGTTTCTGCCTCTTCCATATCTGAGTCAAAATCAGGTGACCTTGGGAAAAAGGTCATAAATTGGGCTAGGAAGCTCCAAATGAAATTTCGTAAAAAGTGACAAGTAATACACAGACTGTACTATCTCAAAAAATGTTTTCAAAGGTCGAAGTTGAACTAGTGACACGTGGCACACCATACAAGTTCATTCTCTTGTATTATCTCATAAACAGGTCACATTGCGACACTTGTCATAACTCTCTCTCAGAGAATCCAATTGATGTCAGAACTATTGGAATGGAAAGATAACAGGTCGAGCTATTGTAATAAAAAGTTTTAAAGGCCGAAGTTGAACCAGTGACACGTGGCATGCTGTACAAGTTCGCTCTCCTGTATTATCCCATAAACAGGTCACGTTACGACACTTGGCATAACTCTCTCTCAGAGAATCCAATTGAGGTCAGAAATGTCAGGATGGAAAGGTAACAGTCGGGCTATCTCAGGAAAATTTTGTAGACCCTGTGGGCTGAAATGTTTGGAGTTACACCAGAAAGAATCAGGTACATATTTCTATCAAAACAGAATTATTTTTGAGTACCTTCATTCATGGCTTCCGGAATTTAGGGCTTCGGAGAAAGTTGAAATTTTTGTAATCGGAGACCACGGGTGGATGCAACTCATCAAAATCGAAATTTAGAGACCAAGAGAAGAATTTTTGGCTGGGAAGAAGGCTGGGCTTGATCAGACCCTAGTTCGGGACTTTGATAAAAAAAGTGGAAAATTAGGGCTTCTGTAAAAATGGGAATTTTTGAAATTTGTGACCACGGCTGGAAGCATCTCAGAAAAATAGAAGCTTAGAGCTTTGTATCAAACCTTTTGATTGGCCAGAAGAGTGAGCTTCATCAAACCCTAGTTCAGGGTCACGTCCAGTGAATCTGAAAGTTTCAAAGGAAAAATTGAGGAGTGAAACTTTGCAGTTTTCAAATTCTGAATATACCAACTTGATCAGCTCATCAAGGCACATATTTCTATCCTTTCAGAAGTTTGAAATTCAAAGTTTGAATTTTTGGGGTTTCTCTGACAAACCCTATTACAGCTCCAGATCCAATTCCTGCAAATCAAGTGGATTGGGTTAATCCTAGAATAGGATGGATTGGTCACCTGCATAAGTGAAGAAGTTCCTATTTCAGAGGGAGATGAGGCTAAGGCCTTCCATAAGAAGATTACAAGCAATCTTGATAGGTATGGCTTATAGCTATGTTTCATGGTTAAGTTTATCATAGGTTTGTCTTCATATCATTACAGTAAAATCTTGATTAATTACTAGACTTGTCGTATCACCTTAATAGAAGATATTCATTGATTAAGGTTTTGACACTTATGAATGTACTAATGCATTGTGATGTTGTATGAGGTTTATGTTGTTCGCTAACATAAAAGGTACACCAAGAAAGACAAATCATGTTCTACTTCAAGAACATATGATCATGGTGACATGAAGACAAAGATTCATCCATTGTCATGGATCACATAGAAGATCTACTTTCAAAGTATGTATAACTTGGTCCTACAATGGTTAACCTATGAGACATGCAGGTTACTAGCACAAGTCACTGAAGAGAACCAGAAGAAATTATGCAGTTATGTTAGACATAACTAGCTAGCATGCTAATCCAGGTATGTTTTTACTATATCAAGCTAGAATCCTACCTTGTGTTAGGATCTTATATTGTTGTGTTGTTGATAGTGATTATTCATGAAGTCATAGGTTTGAATAGTCATGGTTGTACGCATATTATGTTTCTTACCATAATTGATGATATGACTAACCAAAAGAATCATGAAGGTATAGGTTTGAATAATCATGGGTTTTATGCATATTATATCTCTCATTTGATTGATGATTCAACTAACCAGAAGAGTCCTATGATCAAATAAGAATATGTATGAGTAAAAGAAGACTTCCCTAAAACCTTGAATAATAATGCTTATTATTTATGTTTGAAATGATCATGACTATACATGCTTAAGAGTATTGTGTTTTGATAGTATTGAGAATATACTAATGAATGTATGAGATTACAAGGATAACACAATGATGATACTAATAAGCATGCATAGTGATTAAGGATGGATGTAAGTTCAAGGACAGGTAATCCAGGAAGCAAAGATCAAGAGGGAGCACACTCCAGTTGTTCCTGCTAGAAAGCAAACGAGCACACTGCAGTAGTTTTTGCAAGGATGCAGATATTCAGAGGGAGTTGACCACTTCTCACAATCCACATCAGAATGGAGTTGCAAAGATTCAGAGGGAGTCCACCCAGCAACCATACAGAGATAAGTATTTGGATTGTCATTTCTTACATAATGTTATTCAATGATGTATATGCTTATGTTCCTAGAATTTGGTTGTGTATTATGCATATTAGAATAGTTGCATTGATGAACAGTATACTACTAATATACATGGGTAAGTGGCCTATGGCACTGTACAACATTCCATTGCTACTTATCTAGAATGAAACCTCTTTGCTGACATGTTAGGAGTTGTGCACACTCTTAACAATGTTATGGTAGAGATTGGAAGGCATCTAGAAAGTTATGGAATATGGATAAATGTTGTATTGAAGCATTGGCTAAGATAATTGCATGACTGTATGACATATTTCTTTATGTGTAATAATTTGTTCTGAAAACTATGAGATATTTTCTAATCATGCAATTTAACTTGTTGTGTAGGAAAGATCGTATACCATCACCTACAAAAGAAGAACTGCAACATTTGTTCAGCAAGAAAATTATATATTGAAGATATTGAAGTTCCCAGGATATGGGAAGAATGCCATGATCTGTCAATCATGAAGAATGATGTTTGGGATGTAGTCCCAAGATCTGAAGAGAAGTTTGTTATGACTTCCACATGGATCTATCAAGATCAAGCATGCTGCAGATGGTAGCATAGAGAAATATAAAAGTGATGAAATAGAAGATACACCAGATGGATTTCAAGACAGCTTTGTTGAATGGTGTAGTTGAAGAAGAAGTGTATGTGGAGCAGCCACTTGGTTCTGAGACACATGACAGGAAATCATATATGTGTAGAACTTGGTATGGTAGGATAGGAAGCTTTCTATCCAGTTTGGTCTTTACCAAGAGTAAAGTGGGTTCCAACCTTTATTACAAGGTTGAGGTAGGCAATCCAGGGATACTCTTATTGTATGTGGATGACATGTTTGTAACAAGAGATGATAGATTGATTGCTGACATGCAGCGGAATCTTGCAGCCGAGTTCGAGATGAAGGACTTGGGGATGATGCACTATTTTCTTGGTATGGAGGTGTGGCAGAGTACAGATGGAATCTTCCTTGGACAAAGGGAAGTATGCAGTAGAGATTCTGAAGAGGTTCGGGATGATGGACTGCAAGGCTATGGCCACACCTATGGCATCAAACCTGAAGCTTCTGTGTGATGCTTCATCTGATCCAGTCGATGTCACGATGTATCGTCAGATGATTGGGTCCTCTATGTACCTGACGAACACGAGACCAGATATTTGCTTTGTGGTGAACACATTGAGCCAGTTCCTGACGGATCCGAGAGATGTTCACCTAGTTAGTGTAAAGCATATTCTGAGATTGGGCAGGCAGTGCTGCAGATAGGAAGAGCACTTCTGGGTGTTGCTTTAGTATGGAATCGGGTGTGATCTCTTGGTCTAGCATGAAGTAGTCCTGTGTAGCATTGAGTACAGCCAAAGCAGACTATGTTGCGACGGATGAGCAGGTTGCAGCTGTATTGACCAAGCCATTGGCCAGAGTGGAGTTTGAGTACTTTAGAGAGAGGCTTGGCGCACTTCGGATTGAGGTTCCTTCCAAAGGGAAGTGATGAGTCCGGAAGATGCAGATGCACATGAGCTTTTCTGACATGGTTGATGTGTTCTCCCTTGGTTGTGATATAATTGCTGAGCCATTTTTCACATGGTGGTAGATGTGTTCTCCCATGGTGAAAAAGTAAGGGCTGGAGCCTTCCCCGAATGGTGGTAGATGTGTTCTCCCATGTCGGTGGTGTGAGTACTGGATGATGTGCATCTGGGCTGTGCTTCGTGGATGATGAGATGATCTGAAGAGGACGATGCTATGATGATCAGGAGGATCATGGATGATGAGCATTAGGACGATGTTCTAGTTACTACTCTATATATGCATCAGGATGATGCTGGATATGACAGTTAGATCATTTATATGTATATGTATGTACGCATCATGTTGGATGCTGGACATGATCAGTTGGACCATTTGTATGTACTTTGTATATGCATCATGTTGGATGCTTGGACCATGTATCTATATATGTATCAGGTGGATACATTGTATGATCAGGTAGATACTTGGTATGCATCAGGTGGATGCATTGTATGATCAGGATGATCATGATGACGAGCATCGGGATGATGCTTTGTGCGATGATGATCTGTGGGATCATGAGTATCAGGTTGATACTTGGAGGTCAGAGATGATATGTGGCAGCTTGTGCAAATAGCATGTAATTAGTCCTGGGAGATCTTGTCGGTCGTGCTGCGGCACATAAATGTTACTGGGATACTCTTTCCGGTATTGCTATGTAGTATGTAATCAGTCCTCAGATATCCGATAGGTTGAGCTGTGTGCTCGTAATCAGTCCTGGGATGAGGTATTACTACGAAGACATGTAATTAGTCCTGGACATCCAAGAGGTTGAGCTGTGTGCTCGTAATTAGTCCTGGGATGCTCTTTAGAGATCTTGTCGGTCGTGTTGCAGCACATAAATGTTCCTGGGATGCTCTTTAAAGGTTTTTTCTATCCAAATGTAATCAGTCTTGGAGATCCAATAGGTTGAGCTGTGTGCTCGTAATAAGTCCTCGGATGCTCTTTAGAGATCTTGCCGGTCGTGCTGTAGCACATAAATGTTCCTGGGATGCTCTTTAAAGGTATTGTGGAGGAGATGCATGTAATCAGTCCTGGGAGATCTTGCCGGTCGTGCTTAGGCACATAAATGTTCCTGGGATACTCTTTTCGGTATTGCATCCGCACATAAAATTAGTCCTGAGAGGCCACCTCTATCAGACCGTTCGCATAGATGATGAAGACCTGTAGGTGGTGGGCCTACATCCAGTATGAAAAAGGACTGGCTCTATAGAACTTCCTATGATGAGTAGATTCAGAGATTGATTGAGATAACACCTATGTCGAGAAATACCTATGCCAGAAGACCTATGTCGAGAAATACCTTCCTAGTTAAGAGGGAGTGTTGATGTATATGTAACTTCAGAATGCATTTCACATATATGTATATTGTATTCCTAAAGAGATGTTATTATTCCTCTATACGGAAGTGGTTGCATTCCTATAGAGATGTTATTATTCCTCTATACAGAAGTGTCGTCATTTATATTGTAAGTGTCGTAACTTATACTTGATGGATTATTAGACCACCTTGTTGGGGTCGGCCCTGTATAAGTCATATGGGTCAAAGGGTTATTAGACCACCCTATTGGGGGTCGGCCATGTGGGTCAAAGGGTTATTGTATCACCCTATTGGGGGTCGTCCATGTGGGTCAAAGGGTTATTAGACCACCCTAGTGGGGGTCGGCCTAGTCAGCATTACGTTAAGTGGTTAAGTTGAGACCGACCTAATTGAGTAAAGGTCAAGTCAAGTTAGTGTATAAATAGAGAGTGTGTCTCTCTCATTTTACACATTCTATTCTCTCACTCACACTTTGGAGAGTGGCGCACTTGTGGAGGAGGAGGCTCTGCTGCTAGGAGAAGACTATCTCTTGTATTATGGTTGTATCATTGCTCTATCTATCTCTAAGGAAGTTATTGGGGTTTTTCACCTTTATGGTTTTCCCCAAGTAAACTCTGTGTCTCTTGTGTGCTTGCATTATTGTGTCCATGATTGATATGCTGTAGATTTGCTATACATGTTGTTCTCTTAGTTAAGATCCTAGATCAGATTGAAGTAAATTCTGAAAATTTAACAATTGATATACAGATGAAAGGGTAGACTTTCAGATAAAATCTAGAATATGTGAACATACCTTTTAGAGATGGATGGTTGACTTTCTCATTTTTTTGGAGACTCTTACATTGGTTTCTTCATGAATGGAGTTGGTGGAGTTAACATTGGGTACCTCTATGTTGTATGACTAATATAATGGGGTAAATCCATGAATGTGATTCATGGTTTTTGGCAAGTGAGGTGGCAAAAATACATGTAGCAATTCCTCGATCGAGGTTTTAAACCCTTGATCAACAGATTAAACCCTCGATCGAGGGATTAAACCCTTGATCGAGGGTTTACACATACCTCGATCAAGGGTTTAAGCATACCTCGATCGAGGGTTTAAAAATACCTCGATCGAGGGTTTATAATAGACCTCGATCGAGGGCTATTAAACTAAAATAGGGAAAAATGGAGCCGACGACTGGCCTGGGCTCATTTGAAATGGGAAGAGTGGCTAATAGAAGAGCTCGACATTAGGTTGGACCACATTGGAGTATATTCCACTATGTGAAGCTTATGCTAAATTAGAGCAATGAATTTAGACAACAAGTTAATAATTTTCATCGTTTGTTGTTTAATTATTTCTGTAATTTAGCATAAGTTTCACAATCCTAGAATCCTTGTTTGTGATTAAAACTCAAATGATAATTATCTCGATGATCATCATATAAATAGTGATCATCTTTTGTATATTTCCTTTACTTGTGTTGTATTAAATATTACCCTTGGTGAAATCATGGCAGTGTTTTCTTATATAAGATCACCCAAAACTAACGCTTATTTATTTATAAAATCCAAAATCTTGTTGTTAAATTTGAATAGTTTAAAAGTAGTTTTTTTACAGGTTAAGACTATTATTCCATTAAAATGCATTTAAAACTAATACTTAAATTTTGGATCTATTTATCTATTTCCAAGTCCTAGTTTTTTTAGGAAGAAAGTTTCTTAATCAAACCTCTCTTTATACATAGCTTTATTCATATTATAATGCTACAATGGATGACCTATGTATGAACAATAACTTTGGAGCAAAGAACCTTGATCGAGGGCTGGAAAACACCTCAATCGAGATCTATGTAAAACCCTTGATCGAGGTCTTATTTAACCCTCGATTGAGGTATTTAAAACACGTCAATCGAGCAAATACCTCGATCGAGGGCCTAAAAAATGAGCATAAAGCCCTTTTATATGGAGAAAGGAAATTTTGTCTTCCTTTCAGGGGCTTAAACTATATCATTAAATACACATTAATGGGAAGAATTGATACCATTGGATTCGTCAATGAATCCTCTATCCATATACATATAATTTACGATTTTTTATCTTCGTATGTCATTTTCTTTTAAATTTCTACTAAAGCTTACCCTAAAAAACCTTGCCGACAACTTCGAATGAGCTCAAAGATAAATCAACAACATTCAAAAAATACATCCAAAAAATTTCAAAAAATATACAAGCGCTACATCAGTGCATCCTCTTCAAAATGGTATTTTTAGTTTTGCAAATTATGTAGACATAAAAATATTTGGCGCACACATGCACATGTGTGCAAAATACGACTGAAGTATTCACTGGTCAGTTTCAAAAAATAATAATAAATATAATTTTTCAAGGCAAATTAAAAGAAAAATATGTACGCACTAGTGCATTCTGTCTAGATCATGTTCACATATTTCATTTTTTAAAATTATTACTTTAAAATTAAATTATTTTGCACACACACAAGCCACTTGATAATTGCTCTTCAAATTTTTGAGGACACGCGTTTCATTAAATGAAAATTTGACACGATAAATGATATTGGTGTATTTTTTAAAAAATATCATTGGAAATCCAACATAATTCTCTACATTTTGTTTTTTAACGGAATGTCGAAATTCATATGGCAAATATGAGTTTCGAGGGCTTCAATTTAATATATGGGTAAAATTTCCATTTTTCATCACCATATTTGGCCAAAAATATTTGCTCATATTCATGGAATCACTGGCATTAGGAATGTACTGAACTCAACAAAATCTATTTGATTATGCTGAGAACTCACTGAATGCTTTGTTCTAGCAAATGAACTAGAGAGACTTCTCTAAAATGTGAGACTCAGTTGTGTCATTGAATGTTTTTCTAAATTTCAAAGATGTCTTTATAAATATTTAATAGATATAGCACAGCGGAAACAAAAATAAAACAATTTCTTAGAGCTTCTTCATGAATTTTGAACTTCAACATTTCTTAGAGCTTCTTCATAGGTGAATAGGTAATTTCTTAGAGCTTCTTCATGAATTTTGAACTTCAACATTTCTAGTACCTTCTCCTTCTCTCATAGAATATTCCATATTTCAAGACTTACAATGACGTCATATGCTTTCTTCCAATCACCTTTGCTAAATGCACATGTTTCAACCATAAGATGATCACATAAATTCTCAGGGGGGTTGATAAATGTCTGCCTCTCATTAATCTCCAATAAATGGCAGAAATTCCTACTTATCACCTTCCTTCTGACATCATGTGTGTTAGCATCCACATTTGGTACCTCCAAGAGCACGACACAAATCTGATGGATTGCTTCAAGAAGCTCCAAATTAATATGCATCTGCTAACGCATTTTCCACCTCCTCTCCAGTTCTTCTTGAAGTTTTAATCATAATAATTTAGTCAAATGATGAGTTTGCACAAAACAAATGAGAGAGAGAGAGAGAGAGAGAGAGAGAGAGAGAGAGAGAGAGAGATAATGATTAAACAAGCATTATTTAGTTTTCTTGGTAATTCAAGTTACTGGTTATTTCATGCCTTGAGGTAAATAATTATTGCTTTGTACAAAAAATGTTGTTTGCAGAAGCATGAACACGTTGAACAAAGAATAATGCATGGTCAAAAATCAACTAGACTATTCTCATACAAACCTTATATATTGTGATCTTATACTCTACTTCTAACTCTCATTATAGATCTTGTAGTTGAAATATCAAAAACCAACCAGTGGCATAGTTTTAATTATTGGACAGTACACTGTAGCAGAGTGGTAAAAAATCAGAGAATGGTATAGAACACTTTAATGTAAAAACAACCAAACTGATGAACTGCATCCATGCAAGAACATAGGGAGTGTATGGAAATATAGTAGAACAATGGCTATTAACTCTCTTGATGGAAATGTGCACTCACCAAAAGAGTGAAATACATGCAAACATATCTAAGCATATTTTTCTTTTCTGATAGAAGCATGAAAAGGGAGAGATCCACTAACATGTCCAATTTAGTATAATATCAAAAGATGAGTACAAACTTATGAAGTGTGAACAACCAAATTTATTTCAGAACCATAGAATCCATCTTTTCACAATTGCTACTGTAAAAAAATGATGGGAAAGTCAGTATTGCTAAGAGTATTAACATCCAAAGACTAGTGAAAAGAATACTAACCCAATTGCTGATAATTCCAACTTTTGAAATCTTTGAAAACCATGTTTCTTGTCTACTAAGTAGATATCATTTAACATTTAATATTTATTTTCGGTCTGGCTCTGGGAAGTTTTTGCATCACTTCTAAGATGGAATTGGGTGAACTGTATAATGCGGATAGTGCTGCACAATTCATAAATATTAGTTCATCTCTTCCCAAACAAAGAGATAGAAAAGATAAAGAACAAACATAATCATGCTAAATAACACTGATAGTGACAAGAAAATTTAACAAAAAGAAAAATGAGAACATTTTTTATAATTAAATGATGGAAGGGGAACTTATGATAAGTGTATTTAAACTAACCTAGATAAGGATTATTAATGAAAGACAAAGTTGAGAACATTTGCTAAAAATAAATGATGGAAGACAAGGTGATGAAAGAATTTAAACGAACCTGCTTTGGAGTTTTCTTGTAATATCGACTATGTTGTACCCCTTGAGCCAACAATTCCTTAACCCTACCACCTGCATAGAGATTAAAGATATTGATACTGATGGGGACATACATTTTTCCCTGCTCTATATGAAAATATAGAGCACTGATTTATTTTACTACAGAATAGGAGTAACATTATTTTTTGTTATTTTGCATGTATGGTGTTGTTATGGGTGGTTTGATTTTTGCATTTATGTTTTGTATCTTTTATGTTTATTTCACTATGGTAATGTTTGAGGCTGGTGCACACTCTAGTATTGTTGACAGAAGTAGAACTGTACTTTTTTTTAAATTTTCTTCTAATTTCCGGGATATAAATTAATTGTTTGTGAAATTGGAGAAAATAGAAGTCAATAGACATCTTTATCTATCCCTTAGCCCAACCTCCTGTGACAGGGCCATGTTGTTGAAGCATGAAACACACAATGCAATAGACAGGTGGGGAGCATATACCATAAGACGCAAACTTGTACAATTGAACTAACCAGATACTACCTAGCTCAAACACGTACTAGGGTTGACATAAAATAATAATGTTACGACACACTGACATACATATTTGTTGACCAAGCCAAAGGCATGATTATGAACCATTTCAGTCTGCTTCCTGCAGTTCCTATAGTGAAAAAAACCTATACTACCAACATTATGAAACTGACATACATATTTGTAGACCAATCCAAAGGCATGGTGTGACTGTGAACCTGTTTAGTTTTCTGGCTACAATGCTTGTATTAAAAAAACATACTTAACTGAAACTGCAATGTGGAGGCTATTACAAGATGGCAATTTCTATTTTAAAATCGCTTTTAATATCTAGCCTGTCTGAATGTCTTGGATGGTGAGAGAAGGATAAAATGTCAAGTATCAATATCTTTAAAGCTTTGATGATTACACTCAGCATTATTAGTGAGAAATGAGAACAAGAACTTAGTTTAATCCAGACTTCCATGCTAATATTAGTGCTATCTTTAACCAAAACCATTTGATAAATTGTCTTTCTTGGTAAATTTCAATCTATGCAAGGCAACCTCTAAAATATGATCCTCTGAATAATCAATTAGACATCCCTGTTTCACTATTAAACCTTCTTTTTCTGCCAATGATGCCACTTCCTTATGCACTTTATCTCTACCAAAATTTTTGGCATCCAACAAGATACAAGCAATCTCCATGCCCTTAACCCCATGTAACAGAGCCATAGCATGTACATCAGGTAAACCTCCACCTCTTGCAATGAGTTTCTTCACAATTCGATGCCATGTGACCAGATTATTGGAAAGAATGGGCACATTATAATTGACCACAAACGGGAATGCACCAACAATCACAAACCTAGTACTAAAAAGAACTTGAGATGGGCCATAGTCTGGTGATAAGCTCAAGGGACCAGAAGCTAACCCTACCCATTTCCCCTCATGGTTGGGTTTGAAATAACCCAATGCTCTTCTGATGGAATTTAAATTCCTATTTTCATGGTGTGTTGCTCCATATGGAAAGGTCGGTACTGTAGCATGTCAAGCCCGCCTATCAGTTATGTAATTGGTGGTGAAATAACAAATTCAATGAGATTACAGTTTGGTCATTTATGCTAATATGATATATTATATGGGTTTTTTATGTTATCAACCACGTAAATTTATGTTGGTTGATGAATACAACTAGCGGGATATAAGCTACACACACTGCAGTTAATATGCAAAGAAGAGTAAAATCCTTAATTGTAATTAACAATGATTTTGCAAGGAAAAAAGAAAGTGATACAGACCTTTAAGAGTGAGACCAATGTCAGTTTCGAGAGATAAATCCAGAGAGGCTACCTGATGCAGAGAAGCATCCCCCAAGGGGTGGTAACATATTTGGTGAACAACTCCCAATATTGGATGAGTTTCAGAATGCCCTTCAATATTTATTGTCTGTAATGTATCCCTCACCTGCATGCCCAATACTATGTTTTGGGGAGGACAAGATGAATGTTGTTGATGTGATGAAGAGAAAGGAAATACAAGTGTGTAACCAACACAGTTGTACTCCTTTTCTTCAAATGCATTGATGAGGGAAGCAACATGTGAGTGGGCTCTATATTCCCTTTCTACGACCTCCAATGCTTTGGCATTCTTTCTTTCGGAAACATAAATATTACAGCACGCAACCACTGTTTGCTTCATCATAAATAATCTAATTTTTTTTAAATGTATGGATGAAAGTGAGCAGCAGATAAATGCATTAGTAAATATGGTCAAAAGAAATTTTCGGTGTTCCGATTCAAACATGCGAAATTTGGGTAAATCCCGCCATTGTTTGATGGGCTCAATCATTCAACACTCCTAGTTAGAAATTGAACTCGAGGTATCCTTTGTGGACTGTGGGCATGGAAATGTGAGGTTTTTGGAAAAATAGGTTTTTGTAATGCATGTCGTTTCATGCCCTACAATACCAAGCTAAGGTTACCAAGATAAGGTAGGATAATCCAAAACCGACGAAGAGGATAGAGAGAGGTATATTGATATTATTAACACATGATAAATTAAATTGTATTGTGCATTTATTTAAAATTGTTTTTTAGGTGGTTTTTTAATTGTGAATAAGCACAAATGAATGGTATTTAGTTTTGTTAATGAAAATGAAATTCATGGCACATTCATTTTTTGGCACACTTAATTTTTGAGGTGGAGTGGTTGTTTTTGTTTGGGTATACTTCATTTTTTGAGGTGGTTTGTTGTTTGTTTGTGTAGCATGGTGATGAACATAAAAAGAAAGAAAAGGAATTCAAGTTGTAAGTGTTAATATTTATTGTTATGGAAGATTTGATATGGGTTAAGATAGATATTGTGATAGTCTATTGCATGCATGGTGGCTTTAATAAATTGTTGTAATTGTACTCAAAATAGTCTATGACATGGATTTCAATGAATATGTTGTTATCTTTGATATTCCATTTATATTGCATAAACAATTATGCAATAGATTTTTAAAGAGAAAATGGGGCACACTCTTGTCCATGAGTCCAAGATGAAGTGACATCATATGTATTATGTCCTAAGATTCTAAACACATTAAATACATGATGAAACAAACTTCTTCAACTTCACAAAGGCTATGATTTCTACTCAAAGTATCACAAACTATTGGGTTATGGAATCTTCAATTCAAATTTTGAGAAGTGGAGAGTACAAAGGAATATCATTGACGTTCACTTTAACTTGTGTATTTTTCATCAATTAATGGTGAACTTGATATCATAAATGGTGGAGAAGAGAATAATATCAGTGATCATGAATGTGATGAGAAAGGGTATGTTACTTTGTTATATGTTTGATAATGTGTGTATTGGCATGTAGTGGTGCAATTGCAAGGTCAAAGGGTTTCATGGGAGTTCGAACAATTTTGTGGAAAGTGATTTATGTAGATAAATTTAATTTATGGTTAAATTGTGGTTTATCGGGGACCAATACGATAGGAGAGCTATTGGTGCTCTGGCCTGTCCTCTTTTTTGCCAATTCTCAGCATCTTTCTTTACACCATATTGTTGGCGGCTCTAAACTTATATTTGATTGGGCGAAAGTTTTGTGATCTTTAAAGGTGATGGATATCTCATCTTGTATGGCTCATGTTAATATTTTGCTCAAGGCCTTTCCTGATGTCTCTATCATGCATCTCTTCAGGGAGTTCAATACACATTCAGACGCTTCCTATTTTTATATAAATACTAGGAAAGTGTTAGGAAATAAAATACATAGTTAATATGAATACCTAATTAAGAAGAATATTTTCACAATCAAGAGAGAGGAAATGGGACAACAACTTGAGAGGTGGTTTCATATTTTTATGGTAAAAGTAAAACTAAAAAATGATATATATTATACTTGTAGCTAGTAACTAATTGCAATTTTCTCATGACTAGCTAGTCATATTTATATTCCCATGACTAAATTAGTCATTTATGTTAGTCATTTTTATTTTAGTCACTTTTTATTTAGTCATATATTTTATCCCGTGACTAAATTAGTCGTTTATCTTAGTCGTTTTTGTTGGATTATTTAAAATTGCTCAATTTTAGACATTTATCCCTTGGAAAAACAGTGGTGACTAACTGTTTTAGTCACCTAGTCACTTATCTATAATTTTGTACTAGTGATACGTACCAATAAGATTCAATAATTCTATCACAATATTAAATCAAAATATATAGAGTATATATATTAAGGCATACCTCACACACTTCAATGGAAATCATCATCTTCTTCATCCAAGTCATCATCTGTATCATCCGATCCATATTCAACATTGTAAGGATTTTCCATATCATCATCATCATCATTGTCAGTTTCGATCATCATGTCATCGTTGATATGATCTTCATGGACATTGTCTGCGACATCATCTGATTCAACTAATTCTTTGACATATTCCCTTGGAACATGATCATCTAACTCATGTTCATCATCTTCAAGACCCTCTTCATTACCTTCCTCTACATTATACTTTACCAACCTTCCCCTTGGATCGTGTGTCACAACGAATGACCAACCCCCTCTACCTGGAACCTCAGAGTAAAATACCTATTTACATTGGCTTGTAAGAACATATGGCTACGTTCCTGGCTCCGGTTATCATGTTCAATAATCATCTTATAGGGATCATGTTGATTCAATCGTAACCTGTACCATTTGACAATGAACAGAACTACTTTGAAGGATTTAAAGTCACACTGAACAATATCTTCCAAATACCCATAGTATTGGTTTTCTGAGAGTTCTAGATATCTGTCACTTCTAGAGGAAACATTGGTCACCTAAAAGACTGCAAATATCCCACAATATGATGTTTTCTTCATTTCATCAAACTTTTTGATGCGATATTTAAAACCATTGCACCACATAGCCTTATGGTGTTTTACCTACAACAAGCCATACATGTAAATATTACAACATGATCCATTAATGATTAAGTGCATTTTTATGCCCTGCAGGGAAAAAAATCAACGTGTACATCAATATGTTTGCAAAAAAAAATAGTGTGGCCGATTAATATGCTTTCCTACTTATCTTTTAAACCATATGGTAAATCGATTTCCCTTTGTGTAAGATTGGTATCTCTATTGTGATGAGCTGCTTCAACTAATGAATAAAGTGCATCCTAGATATTCTGTGACTAGATTGTTCACATCGTTCAATCCATACCTTCATCCAGTCAAGATTGTTTGTGATGTATAAATGAAGTGCATCCCACTCTCAACCAATTGTTTGATGAAAATAAAATTAAAATTCAATACAAATGTATTATATTAATTAACAATCAAATGTATACATAAAAATCAACAGTCAAATGTATTATATTAATTAATCTCGACTAGCTAATAATTACCTTTCACCTTCTTCAATCTACATTTCCCCTTTAGGTACTCCCCTTCGAAATTGTTATTGGAGTCTGAATCACAAATGCGACCTAAATTGAGCTTTGACGCTAATTTAGGAAGATATTCACTAATATACATCATGTTTTGGTATACCATATATCCCTCCACCATAGAACCCTCAGGATGTGCTCATTTTCTAACCAAACCCTTCAAAAATTTCAAGTGCCTCTCAACCATCCACATGGACCTTGAGTGTACAGGTCCAAACAATTCAATCTCCTCAACTTGGTGTATGAGGTAGTGTTCTCATGCATTGAAAAATGCTGAAGGTAGATGCTTCTAAATTTCACACATGAGATGAAAAATTTCTCTCCTCCAATACTTTATATCTTCTTTATGGAATTCTTTAGATGACAACCATCTACAAATGATGCAACCCAATCATGAGATTTAACAAAAAAAAAACATTATATTACATAACATGAATTAGTGCACAAAAAATCAAATATAAGTTCTACAATGAATTAAACAAACACTAAGTGCATGCAAAAAATCACTATTTACCTCATGTATTTCCCAAGATTATATATAACTTGTTTGGCATTGTTGTCGAAGTTGTCTAGGAGAGATAGAGGTAGAATATATTGTAACAATATACAAATCGTTTCATTTTTTTACAAAAGGTAGACAAAAGAATACCAACAATATGCACTAGAATAAAAAAATATAGCAATTATATACATACCATAATAATTACCTTCATGAAGATATGCCAAACATGCACTTTCATCTCCACAAAATCACCTTTCTTTGTTGTGATATTCTTCATGTTCGAACAAAATCCGGTGAGAAATTTAATTTTTCGCATGAATTCTTTTACAACATTACTTTGCTGCTCTGTTAACATCCATGGAAGTGAGTTTATATTAATTTGGTCTTCGTTGCTATGAAATTGAATGATGTGTTTCATTGCATGGTTGGCTTCTTGAATGTCATTGCAAATTTTGACAATGTTTTCTTTCTCACTCCTTCCATCCAATATTCACCATAACATTTCAATCACATTCTTTCAGATATGCATTGTATCAAACAAATGATCAATTTGTAGGTTCTCATAGTAGGGCAACCTACTGAATTGTTTAGGATAACTTTTCATTCCTCGTGGAATCCCATTAATGCCTAAATGATCACGACGGCCATCATGAATCATAGTTTATAAAGAAATTATAGAAATCAATGTCAATTAGAGTAGACAACACATAATAAAAAAAATTCATAACATTTCATATACGATGATTCATACATACCTTGACGATTTCTATTATATTCCAACTTCCATAGGTGAGGTTTCATTCTTTATGGTTTTAATGCAATCTCTTACTTCCCATTGAACATATGTTTTTCGGTAGTTCGATACCTATGATTCTTAGAGAGGAAGTTCCTATACTCATCAAACACCTCCTTTCCTAAAAACTTTGAACGACGAGATTTGATCTAGGACCACGAACTGGACATGCAAATTTTCCCTTTTTCTGAAGACCTACATAAAGAGATGGATTATCTATGTCAATTATAATTATATATAAAATGAATGGATTATTTAAAAAAACATGCATGCATAATATATTAACTAGTTCATAAAAATGAATTCAATTAAAGTGGAACTTATAATTAAAAACCACAAAAATGTGTTAACCCTGGGGTATCATGTCATGTCCCAAATTTGGAATTGGGTCACAATGGCCTAATCACATTAGCCATATTCATTAGAGTTTGTAAAATTGATGTTAAGGGTCAAATAATTGTCAAGGAGGAAAATTACTAGTTTCCTAGGTTTGGGGTGGAAGCTTTGGGATTTGGAATAAGGGGGATAATAAATGATGTTTAGACATTAGAAGGGTTCAAGTATTTAATAAATAGAGTGAATAAAGAAATTCAAGAGAAATCCTAAGTGACAAATGGTTTTGGAGACATATGGAGGATGTGGGACCCACACTAGCTTGATTTTTCATAATACATGGTATCTCTCTTTTGCAAATTCGAATTAATGGGAATGTGAACACTCTTGGGTGAGTTGGTAAGTCATAACACATGTCATTGAGCATCTTAGGTCGAATTTGGAAGGATTGGTAACCTCCATGGAAGATAAAGAGTCAAAGTGGAAGTTTGTGGACACTTGGGCTAGATTCCCTAGCCCCTATGACACCAATGATGGAGCATCTATGACAACTATGACAAATTGCAGACCTGACCTCTGACATCTGACCACTATGACATGTCAGCCCCAAAAATAGGCTCAAAGAAGGCGAATTTGGGAGTTGGAGAAGCCAAAGAGACTCAAAATTGAATTTGGGAGGAGATGGAAGGTTGGAACTAGGAGACAAGTGGCAAATGTGGAATATTTCCTAAATGAAAATCTATTGAATCTATTGAGAGGATTTCGACCCTTAGAAGGCTAATGTTGGTTATAAAATGTAGAAATGAAGTATGAGAATGGCTTTTGATCATTTGTAGAATTTGCAATTGCATTTGTGAAGAGGGAGAGCTAGTGGATGACTAGTTTCTTGCCTTAGCCAATTTCGAGGGTGAAAGATTCCCATCCAAGTTGGTAATTGGAAAGGCCATTCAGACCTTTCATTTGGAGCTTTAATGGAGTCTTTATTTGTAGGTGTAAGCTACAGGGCAGCTCATGGTTTCTTCTATTGCAGCTCACTCCTTCAACCATTTCCAGTTTTGATGGCATATTCTTGATCCTTGAGGGAGGGCGTTTTTGGTGAGATATTGTACTCTTTGGGGAAGCTTTTAATGCCCCATTTCTTTTTTAATATGAAGTAAATACTCTGCTCTTCATCTCCAAAAAGTTTCAGGTCGAAATTCCAAGTAGAAATGTATAAATCTCATTTTTAATGGAAGAACAATGCCATTTCCCCACTATCTTGTTGTGAACCAATGTATTGATGATGATTTCGAATGAATGGATGATTCTTTGATATATTTGTGATCAATATACTGCCATGGATGTCTTATACAAGTTTCATGTGCTGTACTTGAGAATTTGAAGCATTTTTACTCAGTTTAGTTCTATTGGGAGGTGAAATAGTGCCATTTCCCCAAGGGTCGAATTGGGGATTTTTGCAGTTGAATGGGAGAGGGTGAGAACAGCTGTAACAATCCATTAATGGTGCATATGAGACTTTAATAAAATAATTAACACATTACATACCTCTGTTCATAAATTTGAGTGGGTTTGGAGGCATTTGGGAAGCCATTTTCAGTACTTACCCCAGGGGGATTTGAACCCCAAATCACTAGTAAAATTGCATAATTGGTCCAGAATATTAAGAGAGTTTGAAAAGGTATTTTGGTGGACATATTTCATCCATAAACATCATATTCAAGTTCTAATATCATTCATACACCTTCCTTGAAGATTTGAAGGCATTTGGAGTCAATTTGAGACCTAGAGGCCAATACTAGTCAAAGAAAAATCACTAGTAAAGTTACCTACATTGATCAGAATTGAAAGAGTATTTGCAGAAGTGTTTTAAAGGTACAAAGTCATCCCTGAAACACATATTTATGTTCTAATATCATTCATATACCTTCTCAGAATATTTGGGATCATTTGGGGCAAATTTGGGACCTAGAGATCGAAACTAGTCCAAGGTCGAACCAAGGAAAAAAGTGGAAAATTGCAGTTTTAATAAAATTCCTAACAAGGGACATTACAGTGGTATCAGAGCATGGTCCTTGCACCTATGTATTAGGTACATACATTCAAGAATAATTGGCAGCCATGTCTTACTATTATGATGAATCCTATGAGTACAATTCTTATGAGGAATATGCAGATGCTTATGAGCAATATGAAGCAGAATGTGAATGGTATGAGGAAGAGGTGCCATCATGCAACACTTCTTACAATTTCAAGAGAAATGAAGATTATTCTTATGACTTTAAATCTGATGAATATGAGTGTGTCACACCAACCAAGGATAATTCTATGAGTGAGTTCCAAAGATGGAGAGCAAAATATAAAACCTTGCCCCAACAATATCAAAAATATCAAGAATATCTTGCTTTTAGCAAAAACACACAAAATGCCATGTCTTTTGAGTACTATGCTGAACATGTTTTTGAAAATAGGCCCAAAAATGAAGATGTGGAGTTAGTGAAGAAAGGTTTATGCCCTTCTTGTAAAAACCCTTGGAGCGAGTATCATATATGTGTGCATGAAATGATGTCCTCCTTGAGGAGAGCTTTTGAGATTTATTCAAGAAGAGATTCCAAATATATTGATCCTAAGCAAAACAAGGGGCAAAATGCATCAGCTTGCTTTAATGAGAAAAAGGAAGAGACATCACAAGAGCATGAAGAAGATTCTATTGAAAATATGGAAGATCATTTCGAGACACCTTCTAGCTTAGACATGAACCAAAGAGCATCTACTGATGGATGCTTAAACTATGAAGGAGTACCTACTGATGGGTGCTCACACCTCTATGTTGGTGACATAGAGATCACTTTTGAAAGTGTTTCTATAAGTACAAGTTTCATTAAGCATGATAATGAAGACCTTGTAGCGGTTGAAGAAGAACCAAGATCAACTTCCCCATCACCACTTGAGCTTCATGAAGTTGGTCCAAGCAAAATTGAAGAAGATGAGGAGGTTCATTTGCAAGAGCCTCATTTTCTTGAAGGGTCCTTAAAGATGAATGAAAATAATATCCAAGAGTCCCTCAGCATTCTCCATGACACTCAAGCATTGGTGTCAAATTCTTGTTGGAGAGCTACTTCATTGGAGGAAACATCCTTCCTTGAAGACATGGAGAAGATTCAAAGAGCAATGTGCCACATCAAAGGTAATTTCATGTCTTTGCTTTTTGATAGAAACCATTTGTTTGAGCTTAATGAATTGTTACATGATGCATACTTGAAGAATAATGAGGATATTCATAAGCTCACAATTCAAAATGAGCAACTTCTTGAAAAGTTGCAAGATACTTGTTTTTCCTCCTATGTTTCAGATTGTCAAATGGTAGATTGTTTGGAGGATTCTCATGACATGGTGGATCATGAGAAATGTGAAAATTTGAATGTTCTTGATGTGTTTGAAGATGAACTTGAAGAGATCCAAACACTTGATGTGGTGGAAGAGGAATTTGAATTGCCTCTTGATGAAGGTTATGCAATTTTTAAAGAAGAGCATGATTCCTCTACATTGGAACCAAACTATGACAAAGAGTTCACACTTTTGAAGGAGCTGCATGATACTACCCACATGGATCCTTCCCATGATGAAACTCCTGAACTTTTTGATCATTTGGGTGAGTTAGTACATTCTCCTACATCCTACAATTCCATGTTTTGTAGTATTAGTCTCAATGAAGTATGGGTGAAAGGGTTCTTTTTGATGGTGCCACATGAGGAGTATGGAACTCCTAGATTTAACTTTTATGATAACATGGTTGGAGCACATTCTTATTCACATTTTCAGCAGCATAATTTGTCACTTTATGATGATTCACATCTACATGGATGCACCTATGATATGGATTTGAGTCACTTGAATACTCATGGTTTTTCTTGCTCAACACTGGGTTCATTTGATGTTAGAGGAACTTCATCCAACACTTGGATGAATAGATTTATGATGGGAAAACATTTTTGTTGGCAGCCACATACTTTGTTACATCTTTATGATTCTCACATTCATGGATGTATGGGTGAGACTTCTTTGAGTCATTTGAAGTCTCCTTGTTTTTTCTGCTCATTATTTGGTTCAGATTCTAGTGGAGATTCTTCATTCACTTCTTGGATGAAAGAATACATGGCTGAATATTTTGATGCATATCACATCCTTTTGGAGCAGCATTATAGGACATGGGATCCTCACCTATGTCATTGGAGCAGATTTGATTGGCCACTTGAAGCTTGTATGCACTTGGAAAATGGTGGTCTACTTGCTTGGAGGTATAAGTACTTTCATGACTCTTTGATGAAGCATATCCTTGATGTACATTTTCATTATGTTGTTATGTACTTTGATGATATATATTTGGTACTAATGATGTTTGGAAGAATGCATACAAGAAAATGGGATCCAGGAATCCTCTTATCTAATGGTGTAGGTTGGAGAGCACTCTTAATTGTTGGGTTGCAATACAAGCAATGGGACCCTGGAATAATTTTTGTCTCATTGGTTTCATTTTTTTTGGGGAAGCAAGCAGCATGGGAGATGGATTCCCCACTTAATAAAGTGATTTTAATAAGAGTAGTGCAGCAGCAAGCATGGTGGTTCCTCTCTAAAATATTCATGGAAACTCAAAGACTCAAGGTTTGGCAATTCAATGGCAACTTCAAAGAATTATACAGAAAGCAGGTTCTTCAACACCCATGTTTGAAATTGCATGAGGACAAGCAATATTGGGAAGGGAGGATTTGTCATGTCCCAAATTTGGAATTGGGTCACAATGGCCTAATCACATTAGCCATATTCATTAGAGTTTGTAAAATTGATGTTAAGGGTCAAATAATTGTCAAGGAGGAAAATTACTAGTTTCCTAGGTTTGGGGTGGAAGCTTTGGGATTTGGAATAAGGGGGATAATAAATGATGTTTAGACATTAGAAGGGTTCAAGTATTTAATAAATAGAGTGAATAAAGAAATTCAAGATAAATCCTAAGTGACAAATGGTTTTGGAGACATATGGAGGATGTGGGACCCACACTAGCTTGATTTTTCATAATACATGGTATCTCTCTTTTGCAAATTCGAATTAATGGGAATGTGAACACTCTTGGGTGAGTTGGTAAGTCATAACACATGTAATTGAGCATCTTAGGTAGAATTTGGAAGGATTGGTAACCTCCATGGAAGATAAAGAGTCAAAGTGGAAGTTTGTGGACACTTGGGCTAGATTCCCTAGCCCCTATGACACCAATGATGGAGCATCTATGACAACTATGACAAATTGCAGACCTGACCTCTGACATCTGACCACTATGACATGTCAGCCCCAAAAATAGGCTCAAAGAAGGAGAATTTGGGAGTTGGAGAAGCCAAAGAGACTCAAAATTGAATTTGGGAGGAGATGGAAGGTTGGAACTAGGAGACAAGTGGCAAATGTGGAATATTTCCTAAATGAAATTCTATTGAATCTATTGAGAGGATTTAGACCCTTAGAAGGCTAATGTTGGTTATAAAATGTAGAAATGAAGTATGAGAATGTCTTTGGATCATTTGTAGAATTTGCAATTGCATTTGTGAAGAGGGAGAGCTAGTGGATGACTAGTTTCTTGCCTTAGCCAATTTCGAGGGTGAAAGATTCCCATCCAAGTTGGTAATTGGAAAGGCCATTCAGACCTTTCATTTGGAGCTTTAATGGAGTCTTTATTTGCAGGTGTAAGCTACAGGGCAGCTCATGGTTTCTTCTATTGCAGCTCACTCCTTCAACCATTTCCAGTTTTGATGGCATATTCTTGATCCTTGAGGGAGGGCGTTTTTGGTGTGATATTGTACTCTTTGGGGAAGCTTTTAATGCCCCATTTCTTTTGTAATATGAAGTAAATACTCTGATATTCATCTCCAAAAAGTTTCAGGTCGAAATTCCAAGTAGAAATGTATAAATCTCATTTTTAATGGAAGAACAATGCCATTTCCCCACTATCTTGTTGTGAACCAATGTATTGATGATGATTTCGAATGAATGGATGATTCTTTGATATATTTGTGATCAATATACTGCCATGGATGTCTTCTACAAGTTTCATCTGCTGTACTTGAGCATTTGAAGCATTTTTACTCAGTTTAGTTCTATTGGGAGGTGAAATAGTGCCATTTCCCCAAGGGTCGAATTGGGGATTTTTGCAGTTGAATGGGAGAGGGTGAGAACAGCTGTAATAATCCATTAATGGTGCATATGAGACTTTAATAAAATAATTAACACATTACATACCTCTGTTCATAAATTTGAGTGGGTTTGGAGGCATTTGGGAAGCCATTTTCAGTACTTACCCCAGGGGGATTTGAACCCCAAATCACTAGTAAAATTGCATAATTGGTCCAGAATATTAAGAGAGTTTGCAAAGGTCTTTTGGTGGACATATGTCATCCATAAACATCATATTCAAGTTCTAATATCATTCATACACCTTCCTTGAAGATTTGAAGGCATTTGGAGTCAATTTGAGACCTAGAGGCCAATACTAGTCAAAGAAAAATCACTAGTAAAGTTACCTACATTGATCAGAATTGAAAGAGTATTTGCAGAAGTGTTTTAAAGGTACAAAGGCATCCCTGAAACAAATATTTATGTTCTAATATCATTCATATACCTTCTCAGAAGATTTGGGATCATTTGGGGCAAATTTGGGACCTAGAGATCGAAACTAGTCCAAGGTCGAACCAAGGAAAAAAGTGGAAAATTGCAGTTTTAATAAAATTCCTAACAAGGGACATTACATATCATGTATTGTCCATACAAGCATTGCATGGAATTGAAATTTTCTTTGTCGTATTGGTCTAGATACGTCATACATAGTGATTCCATTCCATAACTTTAGTAGCTCATCAATAAGAGGTTCGATATATACATTCATATCTTTAACTTGGTACTTACCTAATTGATTTGAACATATAAAATATATAATTATTACAACCATTTAGATATATAAACCATGCACAAGAGAAAAATAAAATATATATATATGACATTATGCAACAAAATACAACAAATGAGGTGCCACTACATTAAGAAAAACGTTGTAGACACATACCTGGAATGATCATCAACAACATTATGTGCTCCCTCTTTATTGACAACCATGGAGGAATGTTATTGTTGATAACAAAAATAGGCCACACTGAGTAAATGGATCTCATCTCTACAAATGGATTGACACCATATGCTGCCAAAGAAATCCTAAGATTATAAGGTTCTTCTTTAAATTGAGGCCATTTTTTCTCCATATCTCTAAATGCAAACCCATATGCAGGCATTCGAATAATGTCATCTTGACTTCTGTTGACTTATGTTCCGTGCATGGTAATCCATAAATTACGTTATGTTTTTGCATCTGAAAATTCATTGCAAACGTGGAATAATGGGAATATAACGAAAAACCTTGTTAGGTACCTTTTTTGTTACTTGATCTATTTGACATATACTGATATAACATTCTGGACATTCTGCTTCAAATTCATGTTGATTATAATATATAACATGGTCAACGGGGCATGCATCAATTGCTTCATACTGCATTCCAATTTCTTTCATGATGGAAGATAAATCTCGATATGTGTGAGGTAAAATATTTGACAATGGTAACAAAAATTCAGCTATCAAGCTACAACAAATAAAATAAAAAAACTAGTTAATATAATATATAAATAATATTAATGAAACACATTTCATTCGTATTAATTTTACTTATGAATTAACAATAAAATTATTAGAAGAATAGTGATAACATTTAGCGCTATCATATTGGCGACCATATGGCTTGAAATTGCTTGATATCTCATGATTTTTCTTCATTTTTGGTGATCTCCATCCTTTAGATCTACTCATTTTGAGCTTAAATATCACTTAAAGATCCTTAGATCCAGCTTGAGAAGCTTAAAATTGGCCTAACCATGCCTTTAATCCATCAACCCACCTTCAAATTCAATAAGATCTGAGTTTCTTGAAACTTTGCTTGGAATTTTAGTGTTTAAAATCTGTTTTGATCTGCAAGCTGTGTTAAAGTTTTTAAAGCTTCAATATCTGCATGATAGATCTTTTTAAACTCAGCATGAAAGCTTGTAAAACTCTGGTTTGAAGGTTTAAATCTCTACATTGACAGTTTCCAGGTTGTCTTCGTGTTGTCTTAAAGATATCAAAACTTTTTAAACTCAGCATGAAAGCTTTTAAAACTCTGGTTTGAAGGTTTAAATCTCTGCGTTGACAGTTTCCAGGTTGTCTTCGTGTTGTCTTAAAGATCTCAAAACTTTTTAAACTCAGCATGAAAGATTTTAAAACTCTTGTTTGAAGGTTTAAATCTCTGCATTGACAGTTTCTAGGTTGTCTGCGTGTTGTCTTAAAGATCTTGAAACTTTTTAAACTCAGCATGAAAGCTTTTAAAACTCTGGTTTGAAGGTTTAAAACTCTGCGTTGAGAGAATAGATGCATCTCTGAGTATGTTCTCAAGCTCTGCGTGAAAGTCCTTCAACCCTGCGATCTGAAAACCCTGCACATCTTGGCATTTGAGTTGGATCTCAACATTTTAAAGTTCTGTATTGAGTTTTGAAGCTTAACTTTCAGTTTCCTAGAACATAGGATGGATTCACAACTTAGAATGTTTTAAGACAAGATAACAGATTTCTTTAAACCATTTTTCTTAAGCTTTGTGTTGATGTTTCTTGAACTCTTAAAGATATTGAAGCTCTACATGGGCTTACCCTCTGCCATGGTTTGAAAGTTTGTGGATCTCTGCACGGTGTGAAAGATTGAAGATCTCTGCGTCATCCCTGTGTGTGCTTTAAACTTTGAACCTCTTTGCATTTTGTTTAAATGAATCTTTAGAGCTATGCGTGAATGCATCTCTCAGCCTTTAAATCATACGATGAATGGTGAATTGATGCGTGTTATTCTCTACATGAATCATCAAGCTCCGCGTGAAGGTGTGATGCATGAATCTTTGATCTACATATTGTTGCATCGCAAATCTGAAAGTTTCTGAAACTCTGCGTATTAAAGGTCTAAATATTAGCATTATTTTTTGGCTCAGCATGAATTTTCATCAAAGCATTTAAGAAATTCAATCTGGGCATGTTCAATTTGACCTTAGCATTGAAAGATAGTAACAGATCTCGAAAGATCTGCATGAAAATCCTTCAAACCTGCACATCTCAGCATTCAAATTCTTGAAGCTTTTTAAAGAGTAAAAACTCTGCCAAGCTTTTCAACCTCGGCATGAAAGATCATAGATCTTAGCCTGCGTGAACATTAACTTTGAGGCAACCTTAACCTTTGCATTTTCTATCACACCCTGCCACAATTTGCAATTGGGAGATGTGAAAGATCTTTAAAACCGGCATTGACACTCTGCCCAGCTCTTGAAACCCTGCCACAATTTGGCATTCGAAGGTGTTGAATGTTGAAGGTGCAGCGTTGAATGTTGGAGTGTAACATTGAATGCTAATGCCAAAACGTGAACAACCAAATTATGTTAACGTCTTAATGCTAGTTTATCACCATTTGAATGCAAGGGCAGAGTAATAGAAGCAAGGGGTAGATGATGAACTAGAATATTAATTTGGAAGACTATATTGTATTTCAAAGGTTTTATTTTCAAAAACTGCATTGTAGAACCGATTGCAAATTTGCAGAATTGATTTTCTCATGACCTAGAATTAATTTTTGCATTTAAAATTTGCTTAAAGATTCTTTTTAAATATCATTTTTTTATTCTTTTGAAAAGATTAGATTTCTTTTACATGATGGGAACTAAAATCTTTTCATTTGAATTAAAAATATTACAAAGAATTCAATTTTTTTTGTAAAAGTGTTCATTAACTTGAGATATGTCTAGAGTTCTATGCATTTGAAAAGATTAAACATTTCTTTGATTAAGTTGAAGATGTGGTTAGAATGCCTTTGAAGAAGTTTGAAAAGTCTTCCTTGAGTTGAATTAGGTGTGGAGTTGTATTGCTTTTAAAAAAAAAAAAAAATTGTTGATTTTTAGATTCAAATCTTTAGTTTTGAATTAAAAAGAAAAAAAATTGCAATTTTTTTTACATAGTTTAAGGTTTTGCATAGTGGGATTCAAACCTTTAGTTTTGGATTAAAAAGAAGAATGTTTTTTTTTTAAATGATGAAAAAACTTTAAAAATTTTTGTTTAGAAAGAGTTGCACCCTTAGAGTTCAGTTTTCTAGAAATCTATTGTGTGTAAAGCATGTCTGAAAGAAACTCATGAACCTCTAACTCTTCCTTAAGTTAGCATATTCATCGAACTGAAAGATAGCATAGTGAGCATCTTGCATTATGCACGGTTCATTTCGTTTTCTAGTCAAAAAACCACCAGTCTCACTTCCACTCCCGAAACTAAGCAAAGTACATTTAAAATTGGTGCTTAATCTAAAATTGATAAACTTTTGATTTTCATATCACCAACAAGTTTACATTAGTGCCCTAGATTAGGTTTGGAGAGTTAACACTCCTGGGCTACAAAAATTTGAAACTAGCATTGATTAAAGAGAGTAAATCCATTAGTAGCAAAAAACTCTTGTCGGGAAAGTGCTTCTGAAACATGCGTCAAGCACGAGGTCAATCTGGATAAGTATGGGTGGTTCCCCCCTCTTGCTTATTCAGTGGGACATGAGTTTATCGAAGGGATTCTATGTTCAGTGACAAGTCCTCAGGGTGACATCACTGTTTCTAGAGTTCCTGGTTATGAGAGTTGTCCTCGACTTACAACTGTTCTGCCCGACCGTTGATTGTGAAGTGGTAACTTTAGTGGCTATTCCTAGGATATCACATAGGGTATTGTGAGTGGGACACCCTTGCAGTACCTGAGACAGACTTTGGAACTTTTACTCCTTGGGAGGGTGATTGGTCAGGAACCAACGCTTGCACCCCTAGCGATTAAAGTTTATTGTAATTGTTTCTCATACCTTCCCTGCTAGCAATTGTTTGAGGCTTGAGATCCCTCAGCAGCTACTAGTTTCGAAAGGCCCTCTAATCTAGCCTTTCACTAAGCTTCGGTTCTTTGGAAGAGTAAGTTTCTTTGCTTGAAATCTCTAGGGAATTTTTACTGGGTGGACACTTTTCATTTTTTGAGTTTAGATTGCCTTAGGATTGTTTGCTTCAAACTATCATTTTAAACATATCCTGTTATCAAAATCTTAGAAGTGGCTACTCTCCCGATCCGCCAGTCATGGCGACAGCGAGGTGAGTCATCCGAAATTGAAGGCCCTGCTACATTGCAGAGATAGATACAAAAACCACCTCCTAACGACTTGGAAACAGAGCTGATTGTAAACTCAATTAATATTACTCGAGAAGAACAACATCAAATCAACACTGAGAATTCATCGTCACATCACAAACTGAATACAGACATAGTTAATAATCTTACTCTAGTTTAAATTGAAACATTGAAACATTACACACATGCTCATGTGATTCCACCTTAGATGAATCTTTTAGAACCAGTTGTACTTACTATCTATGAGTCACTGGGTGATATCAAACCTCTTTTTGAAAGTTTGAATGACATGCAAAATTCAACACATGACCCTATGGCTTCATCAGGAGCACAAGGGACTACCTCATGGAAACATCAAACAGTTGTTGGAAGTGTCAATACTTCCAATTTGACCTTTACATCAATCTCAACAGTTAGTATACCTATTAGTAGCACAAGTTCAACCATCACTTCAGTGCCAGTTGGTACAGTTTCAGGTTTCAATCCCAGAAGTACATCCACTTTGTCTACAAGAATCCCTATTGAAGGGTATGCCTTACAAAACATTGGTTTTCCATATGGTTCAGTTGATCAAGGTCAACACACACAAGGAGTGAACCATAATCCTCTTGGCATGCCTAACACCTGTCCAAATTCTACTTCTAGGGGAAACCCTTCACCATGGAATGGTAATATTCCTGGCGGATGCAATGAACCATGGAACATTTATGCCAATTGGGGTTATGCTCCTCAGATTAGTGGAAATGCCCCGGGGGGTTATCCTCTGACTTCTCCTAGCACAATTCCTAGACGCAATGCACCTATAAACCCCATCCCACAATGGAGTGGGGAGGTTGCAGGAAGTAACCAATATTTTTGTCCACCGCCTTCGCAAGGAGGAAATCAACCTTGGAACGCTTATCTAAGCCAAGGAAACAATCAATGGTTTGGTAATATTCCAAAAACTAACCAATATTTTAGGGTCGTACCTCTACAAGGGGGCAATCCATCCATCCATCGTGTTCCACCATGGAATGGACAACATTCAGGAAGTAACCAATCTTTTTGGATTCCATCTCCACAAGGAGGCAATCAACCTTGGAACGCATATCCAAATGAGGGAAACACTAAATGGAGTGGTCCAGTTCCAACTAGTAACCAATCTAATTGGGGCCCACCCCCACAAGGGGGAAATCCACCCATGAATGCCAACCAGCAATGGAGTGGTAATGTTCCACCAAGTAACCAATCTCAATGGAACATACCCCCGCAAGGGGGAAATCCACCCAACCAGCTAGGGAGTGGTAATGTTCCACCAAATAACCAACCTTATTGGAACATACCTCCGCAAGGGGGCAATCCATACATGCAACCTAGTTCACAATGGACTGGGCAACATCCAAGCAATAACCAATCCTTTTGGATGCAACCTCCACAAGGAGGTAACCCCTATTGGAATGCTTTTCAAGCCCAAGAACCACATCAATGGAGTGGTGAGGTTCTAGCAAGTAACCAATCTTTTTTGGGCCTAACCCCGCAAGGGGGCAATCCAACCATTAACCCCATTCTGCCATGGAGTGGTCAGGTTTGGGAACCAACCTGCAAGACCTGCGTTTGATCCAACTAGGCTACCACATGAAACTCATGTCAATGGTATGACGGATTTCGTCCACCATCTTGAACAGATTAACCCACATCCGGGACAAGTATCTATTCAGAATTTGCAACCCACAGCTGGCCAAGAAATGCAGCAACCTACTAATCCTTCCAACAATTCTAACATCCCCATAGTCTCATCCATAGAACTGAGAGGAAAGAAGAAGAAGTATAAGGGTAAGAAAAGTGCTAATCCTTCCCAGAATTTTTAAATCCTTATAGTCGAGTCCAAAGACATTAAGGAAAAGAAGAAGAAGTACAAGAGTAAGCAAAATGCTAACTCTGGGAACAAAGATGCACCAACTATGCTTCAATGTGGTGGGAAACAACAACCCACTATGTTGCAACTAGTACCCCCGCTAGGGGACAACCAGCCACCCCCCCACACAAGGGAGCAATGATCTTGATGCCAATGTCTTCATGTGTGATCTTGAGATGAACATTCAAACAAGACTTGATTCTTATGATGTCTCTTCTAGTACATCAGATCAATCAGATTTATAGCCAAGTGGTTATCTCTACATTGAGAAACCATCCATAGACTTAGTACCACACCCCACCAAAGGTGTTCTATGTAGAACAATGCATAATCCTAACACGCGAGCTACTCAGAATGGTAATGTTCTTGAGGACCTAGCTCAAGTACCATGTGCCATGTCGGCCTTGGAGGTATTGCAATATCATCCTGCACAAAGAAAGGAACTATTGTCTACCATTGGTGCTGTTGATCCATTCAATGAGACTTTGATCATATCAGACATAGACCATTCAATATGTAGGATCCTCTCCAAAGTTGATTTTCAGATTAAAGTCACGACTCATGGTAGGAACATCTGTCTAACCATAGTGGATGAGGGACCTCAGCTTGTGTAATGTCATTTAATTGTTGGAAAGCATTTGGATCACCCCTATCTATCGTAGAAGTTTCAAACCAAGCTACTCAAATAGCTTCGGCAGATTCAGATCAAAATCCTCCCTTGATGGAGGAATATGATTCGGTGACCTATCCCATTTGGGCTGTGAGATCTCCCAGCTCACATGACTTCTTGGATTACATTTTATCATCAAATAAATATATCCCTGAAGTTGTAAACATTTGGTTGTACCCACCTAAGGACATCTTTTGTGGAGCCGCTAGGAGCACACTTGATATAAATCTACCCAAATATAGGAGCAAGAGCTGCATGTTCCTCGATCTTATCTGGTATATTTGGAAACTTGCATATAGGTTTAGGCCATCCCTTTGTGAAGATGCATTTGAACCTTTTGCAACCCAAACTTGCCACAGGGTCGAACTTGTTGGAAATTGGTGGGTCAGCTCTTCATATCTGTATTTTCCACCATTCTGAAAGCAGAGCCTACCGAACATGGGACACCCTAGTCAGCACCCCATTGCCATTTTGGTGCCCATGATAAGTTATTCTTATAGGCCCGGGAGCCCTATTAGTCCCATCATGACTTGGAGTTTGAGACCACATATCTCTCTTTCATACATTTATGACCATATCATGATAGGATCCCAATTTTTTGTCATTTTACATAAGCTTGTGTTAAAATATCCACTTGAACATCTGTGTAAACTGCTTCATTGCATATTGCTTATGTTGCTTATTTGCCTTTGCGGTCACTTTCTATTACAAGATGCCTATAAACCATTACTTCTGTATATTTGACCCATACCCATGGAGGAAACATTTGTAAGAGTGTACATAACTAGCTCAACCCTTGTTTGCAATATGGATCTTTTCCTTGGCCCGACCCATGCCCTTGACATTTAGGCACATGCCCATGAGACACTCATTTCCTCTAATGTATCATAGCATGCTTTATTCTTTTTTCAAGCTAATAAATGAAAAAAGGTTAAAAAAATTGGAAAGTTCACAAAAATCCAAAAAGGGAGAGACTTGAATCACTTCATATTATAAACTTTGAAGAAAATGGCAAGAGTCAGTCCTTGTCTCCCTTGAACACGGCACCTAATATTGTATCTGCTGTCAGTACACCATCTGCATTTGCCTTAGGAAACTGTACCAATATTTTGAACAGATCTCCACTGATGGGTTATCTTTCTCGTCACCAATGGAGCTTTTGTTAATGCATCTGGCATTAGCAGATTTCATTAAGGTCGGTTACTCAAATTCCTATGCTACCAAATGTCCATTCTGCATCGTGTTATGTGTTCAATGGAAGCCTAAACCGAGTCAATCATTCCTCAAATATTCCTCACCAATCATGTTGGCATTCCTTGTGTTAGTATATAGTGTTGGATCTTGTAGTTCTACCAAATTATATCATACTATTGATCTTTGTTTCGTATTGGTTGATGTGGGATGCATCAATGCCCTCCTTCCGATGGATCTATTCCTTCAAATCATCATCTAGGACATGGATCTAGAAACCCAAGAGTACCTTGGATCTTGTAGTCATTAATGGCAGGTTTCCTCGCAGATGACAGTGGGTATACATCAATGACCCCTGATTATTTGATTCTACAAGTGTTCGACTTCAGAACATCTATTCACACTTGCTAGTTTGTACTCAGTACCTTAAAGTCCATCATCATTATTGGTGGGTCTCTTCGCATCTGTTAATGGTATACATCAATGACCGATAATCAGATGGTGTTTTATTATGCTTGACATTAGATCACTTATTCGCATGATATAAACTTGTACTATCATCGGTTTGTATTGAAGACCTTGGGAAAAATACTTGTATCACTCATCGATGCACTACCCAAGCTGCGCAAGATTAGACTATCATGTCAGAAGTTCGATGAATACTTTGTTCTCGCACTCATCAAAGTGCATGTTTACACTTCTGAAAAATTTGCTTTTGACATGGATCCACTGTGTATTGTTCGTGGCCATGCTTGTTTACTGCTGAGCATGGGTATGCCCACCTCAGGAAGATATTATATATTTGAGAAATTGCTATGTTTTTCAGGTGTGATCCTCAATCCTACGCCTGTGAGTTTTCCTTCCCTTATCCTTGCTTTGAATGATAAAGAGTATCAATATACAGAGTACAAATTTCAGTAATGTATTTTGGCCCTTAGCTCTGCTTCAGACCTCACACATTAGGGGGCATCTGTTAACAATCAAATTAACACTCCTAGCCATGTGACAAAAGAGGCATATGTTTACCATGCACCTACAGTAGCAAGACATGACACAAGTTCATTCAGAGATGAATCCTCTCTGAGAAATTCATTAAAATGCATTAATTATGCTTAAAATCATTCTAAGTGGTGCAAAAAACCTAAAAACTATTGAAAAGTGGGTTTTCAGTTGAAAATAATCTAAAATAAAGAAAATGAGCAATCCCACATGGAGAAGAAAGGTTTGAAGGCCCATTTCCCAATGCTACATAAGAAAGGCATGGGAGGCATGGTAAAGGGAGATCAAAAAAGCAAAGGCATGCTGAGGAGATTATGAAGGAAGGAGAAATAGCTCAAATTCTTCAAAAGCAAGGGTGAAGGAAGGGAAGCTAATGGCAATGGAGGAGGAGTTCACAACAAGTTCCATGGTAAGGATGTACCTCTTCATTGTTCTAATATGAATGGATTCAAGTTTCTACCATCTATGAGTTTGAATTTTGCTTATCATGTATGAATTTAATTCTCAAATGGTTTTAGATCTTAATGATTTTTTATGAATGAATATAGATCTTTAGAAACTTGTGATAATCTTTTCATTAGCTGACATAGAAACTCACCATTTCTTAGTAAGATAGTTGAAATAGTATAGACACAACCCTACACTAATCACTGTTATCACAAACCTTCTTGGTACTTGTACAGATATGATACATTAAAAGTAGGAGAAATGTTCAACTCTTTCGATAGATCCAACACATAAGCATTGTCCGAAATCTTCTTCAGAATCTTATATGGTCTAACACTTTTCATCTTCAACTTGTTGTATGTTCCTTTCGGGAACCTCTCCTTCCTTAAGTGTGCATAGACTAAGTCTCCTTCACTGAATGACCGTAGCGTCTGCTTCCTCTTGGCTCTCAACTTGAATGGTGCATTACTCTTTTCAATCTGTTTGAGTAGCTTCTAATGCACTTCTTTCATGTGATCTACAAATGTCTCTGCATCTGCACTCCTTTTGGTTTATGTCAGTACTTTGACCAAATCCACCACACCATGTGGGCTTCTACCTTAACAATATGGAATGGACTCATACCTGTCGACCGATTCATATAATTGTTGTATGAAAATTCTACTTGTGCTAACACGTTCTCTCACTACTTGGGTCTCTTGGCCTTCAAACATCTCAAAAAGTTTCCCAAACTTTTGTTCACCACCTCAGTTTTTCCATCAGTCTATGGATGGTATGCCAAGCTAAATTGCAACTTCGTGTCCAGGTTCTTCCATGCGGTTCTCCAAAAATGACCCATAAACTTGGTATCTCGGTCTGACGTTATGCTCTTCGGCAACCCATCTAATTTGACTATCTCCTTCAAAAACAATACAACAATGCATGTGGTGTCACTTGTCTTCTGACACAGAATAAAGTGTTCCATCTTCGAAAATTTGTTGACTACCACAAATATTGAGTCACTACTTTGTTGTGTCTACGGCAATCCTAGCACAAAATCCATGCTCAGGTGCTCCCATGGGACATTTGGTACTAAAAATGGTGCATATAGCCCCATGTTCTGAATTCGACCTTTTTCTAATTGGAAAATTCTGCACTATCGGACCCACTTACCGACATCCTTCTCCATCCTTGGCCAATAGTACTTCTCCTCGAACAATGCCTTGGTCTTGGCAATGCCAAAATGACTTTCTAATCCACCACTATGTAATTATCGGATTAGGTTTTCTCTCACTAATCCTCTGGGAATACATAATTGTTGTCCCTTGAAAAGGTATCCTTCTTGGATAAAATAATCCATGTGTGGAGTTCTGTCGACACTCCATGGTTCACGACTAGCCTTCCATGCTTTCGCAAAATCCTCGTCGGTCTCATAATCTGTCTTCACCAACTCTATTCCCGTCGCCTGAATTGTTGTCGTGTCCAGCAATGCAGATCTTCAACTCAGCGCGCCGACAACCTTGTTCGACTTGCTTGACTTATGTCGCAACATGAAGGTATATCCTTGCTAGAATTCGACCGACTTCATGTGCCACTGATTCAACTTTGATTTAGTGTTCAAGTACCTCAGTGCTTGGTGGTATGTATATAACGCAAACTCCTTGGGAATCAAATAATGCCTCCACTTCTTCAATGCTTGCACAATAGCATAGAAATCCTGGTCGTAGATCAAATACTTATGCTTTGCTTCATCTAACTTCTCGCTGAAGAATGTGTTGGGATATTCCTGTACTCCATCCTAGTCCTAACAACATTTTCCATTTTTGCATTTTCAGTCATGCATGCATTTTGCATGTAGTCATGATTTTGCATGCATGCATGCAATTGCATGCATCCCGTTCATCAGTCCCCGCACCTAGCCCTCAATTAGCTAACCCCAGGAGCTTCTTTCTGATCAGTTTTAGCCCTCCTAGTGCTTAGTGCACCCTCCTTTCACCTACCACTTCTGAAAGGTGCCCTCTCTCACCTACCACTCAGTTGCACTTTAGCTAGTTGAGTTATCTTTAGATCTTTCCTTGATTTAAGGCTAGATTGACTCCTCAACTGACTGACCTATCACTCCGATGGACCTCCAGGGAGACTAGATTGCCTATTCTTACTCCAGTTAGTGCCTCCATGTGCTAGCTACACCTACCACACTCAGTTAGACTTGGTTTGACACCTGGTTGACAGTAACTTGTGCATTGATGACTCCACTGATGATGATCAGGACTCCTAGTTGTGCTTTGATGACACTCCATTGATCTGATGATCACTCCATGAAGGATAATTCGAATTGCCACCTTGGCATTTGAATCCTCACCATTCTATTATATATTTTTCCATACTGTGATTAATGAATTAGTGTGTGATGTTATTCTACTTCTATTTGAGTTCTACTGTATCATAATTATGTTGCTCCTTTACACTGCATTGTCCACTCTTCTTGTATTTTCCTACTCAATCTTAATATTTCTTGCGAGGTATACATCATCTCTTAGATTTGTTGTGAGGATTTTCACAGAATGTAATTGGTTAGCCTTCTTGTCTCAACACTGCGCCAATTTCCATTCCACTGATGTCGCAATCGACTTCGTAAACTTTGTCGAAATACGAGAGAGCTAACACTAGGCTCTCTATCACCTTTTGCTTCAACTTATCGAAGGATTTCTGGGTATCTTATGTGCACTTGAACTCCCCTTTCTTCATGCATTCTATCAACAGTGCACATATCCGACTGAATCCTCTTATGAAATTCCTATAAAAACTGGAAAGTCCATGAAAACTCCACACTTCCATCGTGCTTGTCAACTTTGGCCACTCCAATATAGCCTTGACCTTTTCTAGGTCCATCACCAACCCTTTACCCGATATTATGAATCCCAAGTACACCAGCTCTTCCTTCATGAAGAAGCATTTATGCAGGTTCACCATCAAGTTCTCTTCTTGCAACTTCCACAATACTTGTCGAAGGTGTTACAAATGTTCGACCTTGGTTCGACTGAATATAAAAATGTCTACCCGGTACACTACAATGAGCTTTCCCAAAAATGGCTTTAGTACCTCGTTCATCAGCCTCATGAACGTACTGGGTGCATTAGTCAATCCAAAGGGCATGACTAACCACTCATACAGTCCTTCCTTCGTCTTGAAGTTTGTCTTCCATTCATCGCCTTCTCTGACCCTGATCTAGTGTTATCCACTCTTTAGGTCGATCTTGGTGAAATATCTAGCTACACTCAAGCAATCAATCAAGTCATCCATCCTTGGAATTGGAAACCTGTACTTGATTGTGATCTTGTTGATAGCTCTGGAGTCTGTACACATCCTCCATTATCCTCCTTTCTTTGACACTAGTACAGTTGGCACTGTGCACAGACTCAGACTTTCTTTGATCAATCATTTGTCCAACAGCTCATGGACTTGTCGATTGAGTTCCTCACTCTCGGTCGGAGTCATCCTATGTGGTTCCTTGCTTGGAAAAATCGACCCTGGAATAAATTCGATCTGATGGCATATGCTTCTTGTTAGTGGAAATCTCATCGATGTCTCTTTGACCACGATGTTGGTGAACTCATCCAACATCCTCTCAACTTCGACCGAAATTCTCTATGTCGTCGACCTTTCGACACTGGGTCCTTTCAAAATGATGGCGACATCTTGACTTCTTCTCTTCCTCTACCAGGAATTCCTTTGATGAGCACATCATCACTCCCTTCTCCCAATATTTTCTCTCGCCCTCCTTACAGTCGGCGCTATCCTGCTGCTTTGGCTTCAGTATCCTCCGTGTGAGATTTTTCCACACTGTGAATGTGTTGGCTCGACCATCAGAGATCATATTCCAATCATATTGCCATGGTCTTCCTAACAACAAATGACAAGCATCCATTGGGATTACATCACACAGTACATTGTCGTCAAGTTACCCAACCTTAAAGTTGATCATGCACTGTTTGGTTACCTTCACATGATGTTCTTTCTGTAACCAGGATATCCTGTATGGATTTGGTTATTTTCAACACTTCAAACCCAACTTGTCGATGACCTTTGTCAACACTAGGTTCTCTGTACTGCTACCATAAAAAATGGTCTTGCAGTATCTATCAGCGATCAACAATTTGGTTCAGAAAATAGCCTTTCGTTGCGCCAAGTCCTGAATCTCTTCTCTCTAGTTGTTTTATACCAACGTCCTCCTGGTCATCATGTTTCAACCTTTTCCTCTGTCATCTTTACCACTGTCGGATGTCGATCCCATCCTCTTGTCGCCCCTCTCATGTCATTGACGTCTGGGTTTCGACTCCTCTGCCACATGTAAATTCTCTGCGCATTCATAATATTTGTGTCCCACTCCTCGACACTTATAAAAGATGATAGTTGATCTATCAGTACCTCGTCTCTACACTGGACTGCTTCGACCAAACACATGCCGACCGCGGGTCTCTTGACCATTCTGTTGGTTTTCCTTTTTCCTTTATCTGGTCTTTGTCCCTTCTGTGCGCCGTTTATCTTTGATGAAATCTCTCCTGGTCACACTAATTTGTCCTTTTATGGGAGCAGTCATTGCACCTCGACCAATCATCTTTCCTATGATTGATGTTGTTCTTCTCGATAGCTTTTCCTCCACCTTCAAAGGTAACTGGTAGTCTTCACCAACCATGATTAACTTTGACAGGCTCAACTCGTCCTATATGACATACTTCAAACTGTTTACATATATTTCGACCGCTTCTTCGCCTTTGTCGGTTTGACCGGATCTAATTGACATTCTGAGGAACTCTTCCGCGTATTCCTTCACGATCATCTCTTTTTGTTGAAAGTTCTGCAACTTCCTGAACAAGGAAATCACATAGTCGTTGGGCAAGAAATTCCCTTTCATCTTGGCAACCATTCTGTCCCAAGACTTGATATTCTCCTTTCCTTTCTTAACTCTATCATCCTGTACATTGTCGCACCACAATGAGGCATGACCCTTCAACTTCAGACAAGTATTTTTAACCCTCTTAGGATCCTCTAGCTGCTCTATGTCGAATTATTTCTCCATCTCTCTGATCCAGTCTATCAAGTCTTTTGGGTCCATATTTTTTGAGTAGGTAGGTACATCCATTTTTTTATTACCCCTCATTTTTGTCAACAGTTTGATGAATATATCTTATGGTTCCTCTTCGACTGCTTCTTCTTGAGCATCCACTTCCTTGACTTCTTTGTCACTATGGTCAAGTGCGTTGGGAATACATCCACATCTTTGCGCTTATTTGATTGTCACAAACTCATTGGTCAAACTCTTCATCATTCACATCCACTCATTGAACATTTCATGATCTACTGTGACTCCTACACCTCCTCGCACTCTTCATCGTACACCATAGACATTTAAACCTCTTTTTTCCATTCTTTCAATCGCACCTGAAATCTCCACTCATCCAATTGCAACCGGACTCTCACCACACGCGCACAACTCTACCCAACCGCAGCTATAGTTGTTCATGCACACACAGGATCTTCCCATTCAGACACCAACTGATGCTCGACAGGTTGGTATTGAGATCTCTACTGCTCACAAATTCTTCTCTTTCTCTAAGGCTCAACCAACTCTGATACCACTTAATGCAAGGCAGGTCTGTCGGACCTAGACGTGAACGGGAAATGCCAAGAAGTTGGATTCTATTACTTGTATCAATTACAAAATTACATGCAAACTAATAAAAAAGTCTACCTCGGCATGTTACAATATACAAAAGTAATATCTATTCTCTCTGTGTGATTTCTCCCTATGTGTGATCCTCTGATCCTCTATCGATCATTGATCATCCATCCTTCCTTATGTGCCTTCGCACCAATATTCTACTATGCCTGTTCGTCTTTCCCAAGGTTGACCCTTTCGGGCTTCCCCAAGGCATCCTTACTCTGTCCGTCACTCCACTCCAATCCAACAGATCCTACAGTTGTCAGCGCCCCATGAACGTGCCTGCACAACCTTCTCCTCTGGTGACACCTGGCCTGGTTCCAACCACCTTTTTAACTTACATTAACCTCCTCAACAACCCACAACAACTCCATGTCTATTTCCTTGACTTCTTGACTTCTCGACCTCTGTGCCTCTTTGACTTTGCTACAGTTTTCAGTCTTGTCGATATACACTTTTGACTAGTATGCACTTCGACACATCGACCATCCTCTATCTTGTCGGTCCTCGACTTAACTTGTCAGCTTTACTTAGTCTCCACGGCCGTCGTCCGCCCCATCCTCAACGCTTGGCCTCTGCCACTTCCATAGATGTCTCTATTCTGTCGTTCGTCGACTTTCGAATCCATCGAATTCCACTCCTATCAACCATACTTCAACAACTTATTTGCTCAACTTCCTAGCTTCGACTACAAGTATTCCCGCACTAGTGGTCGTCAACAATCCCCCTAGTCGACCTTCTATTGTCGATCAACTTCAATTATTTCTCCTAGGCCTCGATGCCTCTGCATCAGGTTATATAGTATATTTCCAAGTTATTTAAATCAATAATAGTGTTATGTTTTATTAATTCGTAATTCAAAACCATATTTTTATTTCTATAAGGAATCATTGTAAATCCATCTTGACCCTAGATCTATCATGTATCTAAAAGGATCAAATCTCTCGAACATTTCCTCAAATTCTTACACTCTAAAAATGATTTACAACTCAAAAGATTTGATCCCTGCAAAATTAATAAATTATTACAATCCCTACCGACCCTTTTTATCCCCTTTATCACTCTTCCTTCACACAAATACAATCTCTTCCCTTTGTGATTTCCCGAGATGCATCATCCATTTGTTTTTCAACTTGCTTGGTGTGTAGTCAAATCCTCATCCGTTTAAAGTATCTTCACCTACATCTAGTTCTTATTGTATAGTTTTTCATATGAATGGAAGTCTTTTGTCTTATTTCTCTCGTGTACAAATATAGGTTTCTCTTATGGTTGTATTTTCCTATGTGTAGCTTTTTTAATATTTAACAAATTTATAAAATTTTATAGTTTAGAAAAATATAATTATTTTTGGATTTTTATTTACTAATTTTATTTAAAAAAATATAATAGTTTTTAATATTATATGTTTATATTCTTTTTATTTAATAAAAATATTTTTTTAAACATTTAAAAAGAAAGGGAGATTGCTCCCTAGTATAAAGTGATGTAACATTGGCAAACAAGGTGTCAGCAATGGAAGGGGAAGAAGGTTACCTGATATGGGAAGAACTTTTTGAGAACAGGGTTTTCGGTAGTGACTCCTTTTATTTTTTGGATTAGATGATAGAAAAAATCTATTTTATCTTTGATATGTAATTATGACTCTCATGATCTGTGGCTCTTAGTGTTACAGAAATTTCACAGATCAGTTTTGAGCTAGTTTTTGGCTTAACTCTAAATGTTGACAGTTTGATTATATTGAACTGTGACTATCGTTGTACTGTTTGATTCAAATTATGAATAGCAATGGTGTGCTCTTTTTCAATGGAAAAAAAAGTGATGTAAAAACATAAGCTAGAACATTTTTAAAAAAATCTAAGAGTATCTATTCAAGATCTATTACATCATTCAAATTACTCAAATTAAGCTAAAAGAGTAAAAGAAACTCTAAAACCATTTTAGGTGAGATGTATCATCTTTGTATATTATATCATAAGATATGTGTTAGGTATTGCATATATAGTAATTAGATACCTTTTTTTATAATCTTAATAAGTTAAATTGAAAAGAAAGTGATAAAAAAATAAAAAAATAACTTACCATAATAAGAAAAAAAATATATCGTTGTATTAAAATTAGCATAGATCTATCTTAAATTCCAATCTATCTTGATGTGTAAATTTTTTATGTTGAAATTTTTACAAATTAAGGCATTTAATCCCTAATGCTTGAAATATCTAGGTTTAAGATAAAATCAATATAATTTATTAGTTTTTGTTTAAGGAGACCATTTTCAATTTTTTTTTAGCATTCTAGGTTTAAGATGAAATCAATACATTTTTTTTTATATAAGTAGACATCATTTGCATTTTTATTTCTTTTTTATAAGAACAACATGTTACATGACATTCTAAGTTTAAGATGGAATCAAGATAATTTTTTGTTTTGTTTAAGTCCACATCATTTACATTTTTATTTCTACTTTTATATTAGGAACAACATGTTATATAAATTCATCGTAAATATAGATCTATAGAGTGTTTAGATATACTAAATCTATTGAAGTGTTAACCTTTTAAGAGTATAAAACTTACATAAATGTTTACACTTCAAGAAATTTAATCCTTCTACTTAATTCTCAAATTAAAATCTAAATCTTTTAATTATTAAATTAGATCTTTTAATTAATATTTATAATGACTTAAATAATTAACAATTTTTTTTTTGTAGTAGGGGAATGGGAAACGTCAATGGTATCGTACTCTTGTGATACGAGGTCGAATCCCACTCGCTACCACTACAAACCCTAGAGGAACTGCCCCGCCCTCTAAGAATGACCCTCAAGCTGCAAGATAATTGAACTGTGACCTGCTTAGCAACACGAATGCTTTAGCAAGCATCCGCTGGCCACGATCCCAAACCCGACGAGCTAAATAATTTACATATGAAGAAGCATATTAAATTTTAATTAAGCCATCTACCTTGTAATTACATTATTGTTTATTATTATATCATAGGATTGAAAACCAACCCATTGGAAAGCTAATTAATTATAATACTATTTATTATATTAATTAGAAGATATTCATAATTTTTAAGATCATGTAATTTTTGCATAAATTAAGTCAATAGGTAAGCCACCTAAATTCTAACTACATTATCTAATTTTTATTAATTAATTAAATATTGAATATATTCATGTACCTCAATTTTGATATTTCTTATTATTTAATAAATTAATACGTAGTAAAACACATTAAACATAATATTAATTAAAAAAATTAATATAATTTTCTTATATAATTTTGATTAATTAATTAAATATTGAATATATCCATTTACCGCAATTTTGATATTTCTTATTATTTAATAAATTAATACTTAGTTAAACACACCAAACATAAAATTAATTAAAAAAATAAATCTAATTTTTTAATAATTTATTTTAAGAAACTTTATAATTCTAAATAAATATTAATGTAGTTCATTATTTATATTAATTTTGGTTTAATAATTTATAATTTAATAAAACTTAACATATTTCTTTCCTTAAAAATATTATAATTTAAAAATAAATTTTTTATATTTAATTTAATTTTATGAATTAATAAAGTATAAATTATATTGTATTATAAACATTTTGAAATAATTTTATAAATAATAAATTAGCATTTAAATCCATTTTTAATATTTTTAATTTAAAATTAAAAGTAAAAGATAAACATATTGAGATCATATATATAATCTTTCCATCTGTGAGCTTTTCTTAATAAATACGTTGAAAATTAATATTGTATGTCGGTTGGTCTGTTGCTTTAGCAATTAACAAGGCAGAGTGACTATATAGGTAAGAATGATATCACTCTCACGTATTAATTGCAACAGACAAACCGTCATAAACGTATCAATTTTTAACTTATTTATAAAGAAAAACTCACATAAAGAAAGATATTTAATTATCCAATAAAAAACCATTTCGTATCTATAATGATAACTATTACTTTCCACTAAATGTAAACTATAAATGTGAACCTAGTCAAGTTGTACAAACAAATCCAATTACTTCTAACAGCTGGATATGCTTAAAATGATAAGACTGAACGTACAAGAACAGTGTGAGTGTGAGAGGAACAAGAAAAAGCTTACATATATGTAAGAATTCTTCACTAACCGGGGCCTACTACTAAACTTTTATAATGATGGTTTTCACAGAAATGAACACAAGGATGTGGATTTTTGTACAAGTGTCGGTGAAAAAAGAATCTGATAAGCTGTATACTTTAGACTTTGCTCTCCTCCGTTCAACTTTATGTTGTTTATATATCACATGATTTCCACATAACACCATTACACAATCAATTCGTCTAAGATCTTGTGAGTTGAAGGTCTGAAGGTCGAATCCCCGTAAGCAGTACGCCATGACTGACAACAGGTCTCCAGCATCGCCTACAGGCTTCCCGGAAGGAAATCCTCCACCAGGTTCCATTTTTTCTTCAAGTTCAACACCTCTATTCCCTCGTCCTTTTTATGATCGTAATTGATTTTCATTTCCATTAAAATTCTTTTATTGTTAACAGGATATCCCACGCAAGTTCCTCCGCCTCAGTATGGTGAAGGCCAGTCGGCCAAAACGCAGCAGAGAGGAGAAAAAGGATTCATTGAAGGATGGTATGAATTCAGTTCAATTTTTCCTTAATATTCTGTGTATATACATTTGTCTGTATATTAGGGTTTTGTGTTATATATTTGTTTTAGGGTTTGTGTTATTTATTTGTATTGTGTGTATGTGCAGCCTCGCGGCTATGTGCTGCTGTTTTCTGTGCGAGGAATGTTGCTGATGGCGAGGATCATATTAAAATTAGGGAAAATCTAAATTAGATTTTATTATTTTACTAAATTACTATAAAATTGTGTTCTACGATTTATGGGATGAGATATATGGTTACTATCCCTCTGTGTGAAGTGAGCTGTTTGTTTTACGGTTCCCTTTAAAACTGATGCTTTGAAGCTTTGGCAAAGCTTTTTAGATGTAACTGTGTTTTTAAGAAGATATATGTAAGTTGGTGAAGGATTTAGTGGTAAAATAATTTATTTTGTTTTGTTTTGTAAAATGTTCCCTTTATTTAGAGTACAATGGTGTTGAATTTAAGTTTTTATAAACAAGTGTGATCATCTCGCTACTTATAACAAATACTTTTTACAATTATAATTTTTTTATTAAAGTATATTTTCATTTCAACTGTTATAAATTTAAATCCATAACTTTACACTATTATAATAATCATGCATATGCCCTTCGGTGTAAAGCTTATTTCTTTTTATTATTGGATATTATTGTATTGAAAAAATGCTTTTATAATTATAATACTTTTTACCCTCAATTTAAAAATTATATTTTAATTTTAATTTTTAAATATACAAGAATTTTTAAAAATACAAGAACACTTCCAATTATTTCTTTTTATTATTAGATTTATTGTATTGAAAAAAGACTTTTATAATTATAATATTTTGTACCCTCAATTTAAAAACTATATTTCTATTTCAATTTTTAAAATTACAAGAGCACGTCCAAAAATTATATTTCTATTTCAAATTTTAAAAATACAAGAGCACGTCCAAATCATATTTTTATTTCTATTTCTATTTTTAAAAATACAAGAGCACGTCCAAATCATATTTTTATTTCTATTTCTATTTTTAAAAATACAGGAGCACGTCCAAATAATTTTACAAGATTTCAAGTTAATTTATTTAATTATTAACAATTTGATTTCAAGTTAATTTGATTTAATTAATAAATTATCATGGATTAATTTTATTAGTGTGATGTTCATAGGATAAGCAATATGATTTAATTAATAAATTATCATTGATTAATTTTATTAGTGTGATGTTTATAGGATAAGTAATATGATGTTGTTTATCATGATGATGATGGTTAACCATTTACACCAACGAGCTTTAAGAAGATTATTTTAATTGTTGTAAAATTTTATTTATATGTTCCAAAAACTTAGAAAGAAGCATTTTGAATTATATGAATATGTTAGTTTAATTTTAATTATATGAATTTTTAGATTTATAATATTCATTTTACCTCTAGTCTACAAGTTTTCTTTTTTGGCAGATTTCGATAGAAATTTCTAAAAATTCTGGTTAAAACTCTCATACTCTAAAATTTTGGATGTCCAAATGTTTTTTGATGGTGTTGAAATCCTCCAATTTGTAGACTTGACTCTTTAGTTTTAGATTGAAATTTATAATTTAAAATGATTACATAATTTAATTATTAAATTTATAATATTTACTATATTTTTAATGATGATGATATAGTAAAAAGGTAAGGAGTCACTTTTTTTTTTGGAATTTTATTTCTATGTTCAAAAATATTTAATAAAAACATTCCTAGATCACCATAATTGTGGTGAGTTAAAAGGTTAGGGAGTTGCACTTTAATGTGTGTATATACTTAAGACATTTTATGAGAAAGTGATTTTCATCTTCAACCCTCTTTCACGGAGGTTCACTAAGTAAACAATATTATAGCACGTGAACTCAAGAGGTATTTTGAATACACATAGATTCCTATTTGAATAATATGATCTGTGTGAAGGTGGTGCAAATCCATTTATATTTGGAGTTAGAGTGGTTTGAATAGGCATGATTTGTGACTAAATGTGATGTGAAGTTGATTGGAATGATTGTGAATGAAGTTGACTTCTATTCAGGGGGTTCTTCCCATGTTGAAATATTTCTCACAGTAATATTTCATATTTGACTTTGCAAGGCTTCTTGGAGTTATAAGAGTTGGGTCATGTCATCATAATGAGGGTAAAAATTAAAAAAAGGTGAACTAAAAATGTCATGGAAAAAAGGGATACCTAAGATATCTAATAAAAATAGAGGTTTTTTAAATTGTAAAGACTTATTGAGAAGGGGGTTTAACAAAAATGTTATTTTGGAGGAAATCCTTAATATGTAGTATGTTGAGAGAGTGAACTCATAAATTTCACCCTTCCTTTTGTCACAAAGATAACGAATTCTTTCATCTCATTATGAATTAATTTTATTTAACAATATATTAAAAATAGAACAAATATAATAATAATAAAAATAGTATGACTAAACTTTAAAAAAAATTAAAATTTCAAAATATATTATAAATCAAATATTTAATAAAAAATTAGTCTAAATATTCGAAAAAATATTTAACACTTTTCCTTATTGGTATCCCTCAATGGGTTCTCTTTTTACAATGCCAGCATTAAAATGCTTACTCCTCATTGTAGACCTATCAGATCAATTTTCGTTCAAAATATTTGTTGAGAGCCTAGGCAATGGAATGACTGGTCGCTACATCTGCTGGAAAAATGTTAACAAAATCTATATTGAAGCTTATCCTTTCGTTGTTGGTGGATACAAACAAGCCCATGGAAGATGAATCATATTGGGTGTGCTAACGGTGATGTGTACATCACCTCGTCTCATTGCTGGCCATTGCTTTCGACCGCTCCATCATTGCATAAACATCTCTCTCCCTTGTTCTCTGTTGCTACAATTCAAACAATATTGGATCGTTGCATATTTGTTGTCAGGGAATTGGGTCTTTAGGGAGCCTTCCAAGTTTAATGGAATTTATATATTAGGGGTTTATTTCATTTGGGAATTCACTTGTCAAATGGCGATGACATTATGCAATGGTGTTGGAATGAAAAAAATGGTCAAGTGATAGCAAGAATGGCTTATGAGTCTATCATAGTATTAAAATGGGATGTCGAGGTAAAATGGTGGAATTATAAGTATGGCATTGGACCTATCCATTAAAGTTTAAATGTTTATGTTGGTTGGTATTGGAAAATAAGGTATTGACACATGCGATAGTTAAGTAAAAAGAGGTGGATAGTATCCTAGTTATTGTATAATGTGTAAGAAGGACGCATAATCAATAGATCATTTATTTGTCCATTTTGAGTTTTCTCAGCTAGTATGGAGGGAAGTGATAATAATTTTAAACATAACAAAAGAGTTGTGTTTAGGTTATTTTGGGTTTTGAGTGGAAAGAACTCTTTGAAAATAAGTGGAAAGAACTCTTTGCTTATATTATTGGTCAATTTGGAAGCACAAGAATGTTGTCATATTTGAATATAGGCCGATAATTGCAATGAGAGTAAGCCTTTATGTAATTGATGCTTTTAATAAAAAAACCAGTGCAGGCTAATGAGGGTCTCTTTTGACATGTTAGATGCAATAGAAAATTGAAAAAACAGGCATCCCTCAACTTACATGGTTATTTTGAGATACTTACACAATGAATCTTACTTTGAGTAAAATAGTTGAAATGTAGGAAATTGAATCACGTTTCCAAATATGTAAATTTTATCTATTGAAAATGTTCATAACTATCTCAATTTTGTTATTTTCTAATTGGTAATTTTTCTTTTTGGTAAATGATAAGGTATATGTGTTTGCGGGTGTAGCATTTGAGTTCCTAAATGATGGAGTCAACCTACAAAAACTAGTAGACATATAGAGAACAAATAGTAGCAGTGCGGCGCTATTTTTCCAAAATAAATTTAATGCTTATAATTTTTTTTAATTATCTAAGTGATCAAAACCTCGAAAACAGTACGCCAAGTGTGGGTGCAACTTTTGAAGGTCTAATGGAATGATCATTACCCAGTTTTTTTATAGCATGTAAAGGTCGATGTCTAGTAACTTGCAACATGCAAAAAAAAATTAAATGCTTGAGAAATGAAAAAGTTATCGAAAAAACACTAACAATGTGTTTTTTGAGTTAAGAAATAATGACACAAGAAAAATAGAACAAATATAAAAAGACATAATATTTTTGTTTAAATTACATATTTGGAATTTGCAGGAAAAATGTTATATGGGCCTAAAATTTCATAAAAATGATTGTGTGTAGCATACTGTAAGGAGGGGTAAAACACAGTCATATTAAGAAAATTGGTAAGAATCCTAATTAGCTATGGTTTCCTATATTCCCTACCATAGGTTTGGTTAAACTGAAGCTAAGTTTGAAGCAAGCACATAGGAAAAGTGATGACACTGGAATAGGTGACAAGGCTCGGTCTGAGTGCTAAGAAATTGTAACATCCCTCTTTTACCCTATTCTTTTGTAATTGAAAATGTAAATATGTACTTGTTTCTAGTGAAGAGCTCAAGGCCAAGGCCCAACCAATAAACCTTGTAAGTATTGTTATTTATTTCCTAAATTGTAATTGTTAATTTTAGACCTAGGAGACTAAAATTTTTTATGCAACTAAATGATGGGGCAACATAATCCACTAGGGGAGAGAGGTCGCAACAATTAATTAATGAAAATACACGAGATAGCGGTAATAACAGAACTCAAAATCACTTTATTGATCACAGGCCACTTCGAGGGGGCAACCTCCTTTGAGCAAGCTCAATACAAATAACTTCACGGTGCCTTCATTGGCCTCAACACACACTTATATACTAAGTCTAGGTGCCAATACTATGAGTAAAAACCATGGGCCAATACAAACTATGGGTCAACAATTATTATGGGCGACTTACAAAGCATATGCACCCAACAACAATAACGCAAACTATGGATCAACAAATACTATGAGACGTCTTACAAAGCATACGCATCCAACAAAAATATACTAACAAAGCAAAGACATGGGTTTCTAACATCCCCTCTCCCTTAGAAAAATATCAAAGCTTTAGATGTGGAAATTGATGCTGAATTTGAAGGAGTGGTGCCCATGGTGTAGTCGGTGGTTGCATGTTGTGCCACTGAATGAATACCTCTATAATAGAGTGAGAGATAAGTGGACACCCTTTGAGTGTCATGGATGATTGCTTGGAAGGCTATAGACAAAGAAAAACCATATCAATTGCTTGAAAAGTGCACTCAGAATGGTGATGATCGGCTTGTTGTTTCATTTGAATTCTGGCCATGTGAAGAGTGTCCTGCAAAATGTGAATAATATGATCACGGTTTCGAAGAACCATGTCAATTGCCTGAATTTGTGCACTATTGAGGGTGTATGGAAGAAGAAATGGCGGTTCCTGACCATAGATTGCTTCATATGGAGTAATTTTAGATGCAGTAGGGTACCACCATTCAGCGAGAGGGAGCCACTTCGCACACGGAGGTTGTTGTTCAGAGGTGAAGAAATGAAGATAAGTTACCAAACATTTATTGGTAATGTCAACCTACCCTCCAAATTCAGGGAGCCCTTCAATGAATTCCAGAGACATATCTGTCCAGATCCTTGGAAGGATGGGTACGAGTTCGAGTAATCCCAGAAGGAGCTGGAAGGTATCATATTCAGCCACCATCTGTTGAATTGTCCTTTTCATTCCCTACCAAAAGAAGGTATGTTGTTCCCGCGCATACGTTTGGAGGAACCCAGAGTGACTGACCAATGGAGATGCATGGAGTTTAGAGAAGACATAGCCCTATTGAATAGATTGCAACCAATTTGGAGCAAGCAGAGAAATAGTTGAAAGAGAAACTGGGGCATCAATTGTGCAAGAAGGAACATCTACCACCAAATTTTCTTGACCCTTCATGTAAGTGATCTCATTGGCATAACCCAAGAGTTGGCGAATCCATTTCAGTTGTGCGGGTGAGGAGACTCATTATTCCAAGAAATATTTCAGACTCCGATGAGCAGTCGTGATGCAAAAAGAATTCCCTAATAGGTATGGCTACCACGTCTGTACTGCATGCAAAATAGCCATCATTTCCTTTGCAGATGTAGAGGCGGCTAAATTCTTACCGGAAAGGTCTCGTGAAGGTGTTAATCCCACTGGTTCAGCAAAGGCACAAGCATATCTATCCAAAATTGGTTGGAGATCCAAGTGAGTAGTGGAGACCGTTGATGGGTGCATCTAAATGGAATGGAGTTGAGCGATGACACCATGTGAATTCTTCTTAAGGATTTTTTCCAGGCAATGTGAACTGATGATGTAGAGAGACCCTGGTTGTAAGCCTGTAAATTTGTGTTTTTTCCCATTAACTGAAAACTGCACCCAAAGTTCAGCAAAATCCCATAAGATGGGTCCAAGTGTGCATAACCATTGAACACCCAAAACCACATCACATCTGCCTAAGGCCAAGGAAAACACGTAAGAATGAAAGTTATAATATTCCATAGAGATACGCACATTGTGACACTTCCCCTTGCAAGGTAAGGTGCCCCCATTGGCAACTATGAATTCAAAGTTGGAGCAAGGATGGATAAAATAATCAGCCTGTTTGGAGATCCGAGGGTCAATGAAGTTATGAGTGCTACTAGAATCAATGAGTATGGTAAGAGGGAGCTTCTTGAAGTAACCCCTGACCTGCATTGTTTACGGGGTGGTGATTCCGGCTAAAGCATGGAGAGATATCTCTGGGTGGTCTTCCTGAGACAGAGGTTCAATAGGCGGCTCCTGAATGTCGACCTGATCATCCATTGTATCTGGAGCTTCTTCACCAAGGTAATTCTTAGGGGCAAAATTTCGCCAATTGGCTATTTTTGGGGCCTTTTTGAAAAAATAAATTCAATATTTGGTCATTTTTATTCTCTAATATCGCCTATATTTACATAAAATATGTTTTTTAATCATAATATTCGCCAAAATTTACACGTTTTAATAGTAAATTGCATGTTTAAAATTTAATATTTGCCTACCTATCTATATATATGTTTTTTTCAATCCAAAATAATTCCCTAAAACACTATACTTAAGTATAATATTAGAATCCTTAAAAAATACCATGTTCTTCACCAATTTCAGAGGTAGGTAGAGAATCCACATCCAAGAGATAGAGCTTTTGCTGAACACATCTATGTCCCCAAGTGAATTTCTCATCACAATTATAACAAAGACCTTTTTCTCTACGTGCCTGCATCTCTGTTTCAGACAAATGCTTGATAGGAGTTGGTGGAGGAACTGGTAGGATGGGAGATCATTGAGAACCCATATTTCAGAAGGGAACAAAAGTTGGTTTGGATCAATGTTGGGTTGCAGTCTTGTCTTCTGCCAACTTATCCAACCCCAGGGCTTCCATCATTGTGTTGGGACAGAACATTTTAACCTCTGAGCGGATTTCATCCTTAAGACCACTGATAAAACAACTCCTATAGAATTCGTCAGACAATCCTTCTGTGTGATTGGCTAGTTTCTCAAATTCTGTCTGATACTCTCTCACAGTGCCAATTTGGCGAAGTTTAGTGAGAGCTCCTGTGAAGTCATCAGAAGCACTAGGACCAAATTGTTGCACAATGAGCTAGCAAAAATCTGGCCATTTTGGCTCTTCATGAGCCTTGATGTACCAACAGTACCTTTGAAGAGCTTCATGTTCCAAATGAAAGGATGCAAGTGGAAATTTGGTGACATCCAAAGTATTATGCAGACTGAAATACAGTTCTACACGACAGATCCATCTAGTTGGATTAGTACCATTGAAGCGAGGAAAATCAAGCTTCAGACCATGAAAATTGCTGGAAGAAGAGAACCCATTGTCTAATGAAGACTCAGACTATTGTTTTTTGTTCATGGATGAATGCTCAAGATGGAGGCCAAGGAATGAGAAATGCATGAGCCCATGGAGCATTTAATGTTTATTATAGTCAAACAATCCGATCTCCACTTGTAGAAAAAAAGATAGGTTTTTCACTAGTTTGGGGATCTTGTTCCCTCTAAAGTGAGTTGAGGTTTTTTTCCTCTATTTATGTTTTAGCAAATCTTCACGATGAAAAGACACAGCCTTGAGTTTTCTCTTGGTAGGTATTTTATACCTTTGGAATTTTTTTTTGTGTAACCGTGGTTTAGAGGGTGCAACTTCTAATCTTTAAATAGTGGTTCAGTATATGCTACTTTCATCTATGCGGATATATTGACTCAACTCCATAAGAGTTAATAGTTCTTATATATTCTATTTTTTTATAATCTTGCTTAAGGGCGACTCTTCTTATGTGAGAGCATAAACTGTAGGGCAGTTCCTCAAAATTTAGTCTAAGAGATCTCCTCATGGAGAGAACGCATCTCTCTCTTATTAGCAACCAGAGTTCCACTTCGTAATATTTGATGAGTTTTCTATTTTACACTTTTGAAAGTACATGATAGTTGATGAATTTTCATTAAGGCTCGGTCTTAGATATAACATTTACAGCTTTTGTAATATTTTTATATATTAGACTTATGCCTTTGATCCTAGAGGGTGCAGTCCTCTATTGGATATTCGATTGTAATTCTATTTAGATATTACCTATTAAAGAGTAGAACAAACCAAGAAAGGGCGTAGCGCTTGGTTCTGATATGTGTTTTACAATATGATAGTCAATAGATGATGCACAAAATGTGTATACCAGATTGAGGAAGGGCATAGCCCCAACATTGTGGTGTTAAATTATTGGACTAAATGCAATATATATATATAAGCATACATGTGAGGGTGATGTTTAAGTAAATAGTCCTAGTTTGTTGTAAAGAGAAGTGCTAAGGATTTTGGTAAGTGACCCTTTTCCCTGGTGGATTAGTTCCCAGCTCAAGGGTGGCCTCTCGGTGGAAGGAATACAAACCGGACAGAGAGTCAAATGGTTGAGAGGAAAGTTGCAGTCAAACCTTTAGTCGCTTTAGTCTAGTCTTTATTCATATAAGTGCTCTACATTATTGTTCTAATATTCTTCATCATGTTTTCTGAGGTTTATTTGTAAATGTCTTATAATCATTCATTATTGTTGTTTTCCCTTCATGTGAAATTATAATGTTATCCAATAAATGTTTTATTGTTCTGATTCAATGTGTTTAGTGAGCACATGAGAAATTTTAGTATAGTAGTGAAAAGTGAACTTAATGACCATAAATGAATACATGTACATATTTCTTGTGACTAACCCATTTACATAAGTTTGTTGATAACTACTAATGAACATGTTGTTTGGTAAGTATATGTATGAAGAAAATAGGTAGGCTTAATTACCATAAAAGGATTCTTATCAAATAGATGACATATCTAATAATTATAGGTATATATTAGAGAAGATGTTATAGAAATGTTTATCATTATGTTTTAAATAATGAGCTTACGACTTATTATGAGTCTCTCTAATAAATACCTTATGACTCGGATAAACTGACATTGTTCTCTGATAGAATAATTAGGGAGTTATTATGGTAGATTTGGTTTACTATGTACCATTTACATAAAAGAATAAAAATACATATAAGTGAACAAGAGGATGCATTTAAGTACCAAAGAGGTTGTTGAACTAAGAGATTTCTCAAGGAGTAGATGAATATATAAACCTCTTCTGAGTTGGAATAGTTATGTACGAGTAATGAGTAATATTCTATGTAGTTCACTGTCTTTAATATGGAGGAAGTCTTATGCTCCTAATGAAATGATTAGATAAACATAATCCTTTGACATGACTCTTAGTATGTTGATGAAAGTAAAGGATTCTAATGATAAACAAACCAAGTTGTTTTTTTAGTGTTATGTTCCAAAATATTATAGGACCAACATATTTGCTTGTTGGATGATGGAAAGGAAATTTTTTGCACCCCATTTCCTCAAAATACTAAGGCGGATTTTGTGTGTGTTACAAAAAGTGAACGCAATTCTTTTAAATTCAAATTTTCCTTTATCGCCTATCTGGGTGCCATGAAAACCAAAACGCGCACATGTTATAGCTCTACAAAATGTGTATGTGTTTTGTAGAGCTAAAACGCACACACGTTTTGGAAAAAATCAAATTTACCTTATAAGTAAGAGGGAGGGGGGGGGGTTGGGGGAGATAAATAGATAGAGATCAGGGTTGGGAGTATGGATTTAGAGAGGATTAAGGTAGTTAGAGGGAAGAAGGTGTATGAGGTTGGGGTAAAGAGAGAGATGGGGGTGGGAAATTAGGAGAGACAGTGAGTGAGATGGGTAGGGGTATGAGGAGTAGGAGAAATAGAGAGAGAGGGGTATGGTTAGGGGAAGTAGGAGAGAGAAAGAGAGGGGTGGAGGGTGTGGTTATGGGTGGGGAGAGTAGGAGTGGGGTTAGGGAGAGAGAGAGTGGGTTAGGGCTAATGAGAGAGAGAGAGAGAGAGAGAGTCGAGGGTGCTGGGGGAGAGAGAGAGGGGTGGGGTTAAGGTACAGGTGGAGGAGTAAGGGAGAGAGAGTGAGAGATGGGGTTAGTAAGGGTTAGGGGGAAGAGGGGGGCAAGAGACATAGATGCAGATGGGGGTTAAAGGTGGGGGGAGGAGTAGGGGGATGAGAGAGTAAGAGAGGGGGTTAGTAAGGGTTGTTGAGAGAGAGAGAGAAAGGGAGGGATAGTTGTACGAGAGAGAGAGAGAGGGAGGGTTAGTTGTACAAGAGAGAGAGATGGGGGGTGTTAGGGGGTTGGGGATGAGAGAGATGGGTGGGGGATAGAAGTAGGTGGACAAGTAGAGGGGTGAGTGAGTGAGTGAGTGAGTAAGAGAGAGAGAGAGAGATCCCGGGGGCGGAGGGTGTTGGTGATTAGGAATAGGGAGAGGAGGGGGATTGGGGGAGAGAAAGAGATAGAGATCATGGTGGAGGGGAGGAGGGGGTTTGGGGAGAGAAAGAGATAGAGAGCAGGGTGGGGGGAGGGGTAGGTATTTAGGTAGGATTAGGAAAGTTAGAGAGAAGGGGGGTATAGGGTGGGGATAGAGAGAGAGAGATATTGGGAGGAAGGTTGTGGTAAGTGGTATGAGGATTGATATTAGGAGATATAAAGAGATAGGGGTAGGGGGAGTAGGAGAGAGAGAGAAAGGAGGAATGGGTGGTTAGGGGTAGGGATATTAGGAGGGGGGTTAGGTTTTGTGAGAGTGTATGTGAGAGAGAGTTGGGGGGGTTATTAGGGGGTTGGGGGGGCAGAGAGAGGTGGGGGTTAGGTGTAGGGGAGAGAGAGCATGAGAGAGGGGGTTAGTAAGTATTAGGGGGAAGAGGGGGGAGAGAGAGAAGAGATGGGAGGAGAGGGGATTAGAGGTAAGAGTAGGAGTAAGGGGGAGAGAGAGTGAGAGATGGTGTTAGTAAGTGTGAGAGGGAGAGAGAGGGATAAGAGGGGGTTAGTGGTACGGGGAGGAGTAGGTGTGTGTGTGTGAGAGAGAGAGAGAGGGGGGGGGGAAGTGAGGGAGTGTTAGGGGGTTGGGGGAGAGAGAAGGGGGTGGGGTTAGGGGTACGTGGAGGAGTAGAAGAGCGAGAGAGAGGGGGAGTTTGGGTGCTTACAGGTAGGGCGAGGAGGGGGATTGGGGGAGATAAAGAGAGAGATATCAAGGTGGGGGGAGGGGGTAGTGGCTTAGGGGTGATCATGATAGTTAGAGAGAATGGGGAGTAGAGAGAGAGAGGGTGTTAACTGGTAGGGGGAGGGGGATTAGGAGAGACAGAGAGAGAGAGAGAGAGAGCAGTTTAGGGGGAGGGGGAGTATGAGAGAAATAAAGAGGGAATTAGGGGTTTTTTATGGGTAGGGAGAATATGAGTGGAAGAGGAAGAGAGGGAGGTTAGGGGTAGTGAGATGTGTTTGAGAGAGGGGAGGTGTTAGGGGGTTGGGGGAGAGAGAGAGGGGTGAGGGTTAGGTGTAGGTGGAGGATTATGGTAAAAAGAAAGCGAGAGAAGGGGTTAGTAAGGATTAGGGGGAATATGGGGTAGAGAGAGAGAGAGAGGAGGAGGAGGAGCAGGGGGTGTTAGAGGTAGGGGAATATTAAGGGGTGAGAGAGTGAGGGAGGAAGTTAATAATGGTTAGGTAGAGGAGGGGAGAGAGAGGGGGGGGGGGCTAGCGATAGGGGGAGGAGTAGGTGTGTGTGTGTGTGTGTGAAAGAGTGAGAGAGAGAGAGAGAGAGAGAGAGAGAGAGAAAGTTGAGGGTGAGGGTGGGAGGGTGTCAGTGATTAGGGGTAGGAGGGAGGAGGGGGCTTGGGAGAGAGACATAGATTGATCCACTGAGGGCCAAGAAGCACGAGGGGGACAATAGTTTGATTGAATGAGTCGAATCTATTATGACAGGAGCATAAGAAATAGAATAAGCAAGCAGGATTACACTATGCAGATAAACACCAATACACACAGACAATATGCAGGAATGCAAACTGATCTTCTCTATTACTGGATGTAAAGATCTGGACTGATAAGATGTATATTACAATAGTTCACATGCTTATATAAATAGTGTTGAGACGCTTGGGTTCCTTCCCGTTACATTCAATTACAAAGAAGTTATAATGGTTCGATAGTTCAACCATTACAGTCGACTGGAATACAGAGAGAAAGTCTGTCGAAGTTCGACAGTCACAAGTCGCAAGTCAGTGTTGAGCAAGTTGCAGGTTGACACTACATGTTGACATCATGAAACTGTGAGGTTGTTGAACGTGTCGAAGTGCGAAGTTGTCGAAGCTGTGTTCAATTCGGAACTTGTCGAAGTTGTGTTGACGTAGATGACTTATCGCAGAAGATATCAGCATTCGACAACAATGTAAACTGCGATAAGGATCAGACCTCCTTCATTAAGAAACAATGGTCCCCATTGTTTTCTCGTGAAGGTGAGGAAAATTGTCTGTTAGTTCAGTGGCAGAGTGCCATTTTCCTTGTGCTGTGATCTGTCCTACTTTAGCAACCTGAAACAAGGGAATTGTGTTTGTCCTTGTATGGCGTACTCGTCATCCCACAATGATGTCGCAAGGGAGAGGCTCCTGAACATCTGGATGGATGTTGTCGGGTTTTGTTATCTACAAGTCATTATGTTCCAACAGTAGTGCATGGTATGGTCAAAGTAGATCCACATCGAATACTGGATGTAGACTCAAGCATGCAGGAATGTTGAGCTAGAAAGCGTTGTCGCCAATCTGCTGAAGAATATTGTATGGACCATGTCACAAAGGTTTGAACGTCTTGAATGGACCGGTGAAGCACCCCTTCTTAATATGTAACCAGACCTTATCCCTAATTTGGAATGAATGAGGGATACTTTCATGTCCCGAATTTGGAATTGGGTCACAATGGCCTAATCACATTAGCCATATTCATTAGAGTTTGTAAAATTGATGTTAAGGGTCAAATAATTGCCAAGGAGGAAAATTACTAGTTTCCTAGGTTTGGGGTGGAAGCTTTGGGATTTGGAATAAGGGGGATAATAAATGATGTTTAGACATTAGAAGGGTTCAATTATTTAATAAATAGAGTGAATAAAGAAATTCAAGAGAAATCCTAGGTGACAAATGGTTTTGGAGACATATGGAGGATGTGGGACCAAACTAGCTTGATTTTTCATAATACATGGTATCTCTCTTTTGCAAATTCGAATTAATGGGAATGTGAACACTCTTGGGTGAGTTGGTAAGTCATAACACATGTCATTGAGCATATTAGGTCGAATTGGGAAGGATTGGTAACCTCCATGGAAGATAAAGAGTCAAAGTGGAAGTTTGTGGACACTTGGGCTAGATTCCCTAGCCCCTATGACACCAATGATGGAGCATCTATGACAACTATGACAAATTGCAGACCTGACCTCTGACATATGAACACTATGATATGTCAGCCCCAAAAATAGGCTCAAGGAAGGAGAATTTGGGAGTTGGAGAAGCCAAAGAGACTCAAAATCGAATTTGGGAGAAGATGGAAGGCTGGAACTAGGAGACAAGTGGCAAATGTGGAATATTTCCTAAATGGAAATCTATTGAATCTATTGAGAGGATTTCGACCCTTAGAAGGATAATGTTGGTTATAAAATGTAGAAATGAAGTATGAAGTATGAGAATGGATTTTGATGATTTGTAGAATTTGCAATTGCATTTGTGAAGAGGGAGAGCTAGTGGATGACTAGTTTCTTGCCTTGGCCAATTTCGAGGGTGAAAGATTCCCATCCAAGTTGGTAATTGGAAAGGCCATTCAGACCTTTCATTTGGAGATTTAATGGAGTCTTTATTTGCAGGTGTAAGCTACAGGGTAGCTCATGGTTTCTTCTATTGCAACTCACTCCTTCAACCATTTCTAGTTTTGATGGCATATTCTTGATCCTTGAGGGAGGGCGTTTTTGGTGAGCTATTGTACTCTTTGGGGAAGATTTCAATACCCCATTTCTTTTGTAATATGAATTAAATACTCTTTTCTTCATCTCCAAAAAGTTTCAGGTCGAAATTCCAAGTAGAAATGTATAAATCGCATTTTTAATGGAAGAACAATGCCATTTCCCCACTACCTTGTTGTGAACCAATGTATTGATGATGATTTCGAATGAATGGATGATTCTCTGATATATTTGTGATCAATATACTGCCATGGATGTCTTCTAAAAGTTTCATGTACTTTACTTGAGCATTTGAATCATTTTTACTCAGTTTAGTTGTATTGGGAGGTGAAATAGTGTCATTCCCCCAAGGGTCGAATTGGGGATTTTTGCAGTTGAATGAGAGAGGGTGAGAACAGTTGTAATAATCCATTAATGGTGCATATGAGACTTTAATAAAATACTTAACACATTACATACCTCTTTTCATAAATTTGAGTGGGTTTGGAGGCATTCGGGAAGCCATTTTCAGTACTTACCCCAGGGGGATTTGAACCCCAAATTACTAGTAAAATTGCATAATTGGTCCAGAATCTTAAAAGAGTTTGTAGAGGTATTTTGGTGGACATATTTCATCCATAAACATCATATTCAAGTTCTAATATCATTCATACACCTTCCTTGAAGATTTGAAGGCATTTGGAGTCAATTTGAGACCTAGAGACCAATATTAGTCAAAGGAGAATCACTAGTAAAGTTACCTACATTGATCAGAATTGAAAGAGGATTTGCAGAAGTATTTTAAAGGTCCAAAGGAATTCATGAAACACATATTTATGTTATAATATCATTCATATACCTTCTCAGAAGATTCTGGATCATTTGGGGCAAATTTGGGACCTAGAGATCAAAACTAGTCAAAGGTCGAACTAGGAAAAAAAAAGTGGAAAATTGCAATTTTAATAAAATTCCTAATAAGGGACATTACAGTGGTATCAGAGCATGGTCCTTGCACCTGTGTATTAGGTACATACATTCAAGAATAATTGGCAGCCATGTCTTAATATTATGATGAATCCTATGAGTACAATTCTTATGAGGAATATGCAGATGCTTATGAGCAATATGAAGCAGAATGTGAATGGTATGAGGAAGAGGTGCCATCATGCAACACTTCTTACAATTTCAAGAGAAATGAAGATTATTCTTATGAATTTAAATCTGATGAATATGAGTGTGTCACACCAACCAAGGATAATTCTATGAGTGAGTTCCAAAGATGGAGAGCAAAATATAAAACCTTGCCCCAACAATATCAAAAATATCAAGAATATCTTCCTTTTAGCAAAAATACACAAAATGCCATGTCTTTTGAGTACTATGCTGAAAATGTTTTTGAAAATAGGCCCAAAAATGAAGATGTGGAGTTAGTGAAGAAAGGTTTATGCCCTTCTTGTAAAAACCCTTGGAGCGAGTATCATATATGTGTGCATGAAATGATGTCCTCCTTGAGGAGAGCTTTTGAGATTTATTCAAGAAGAGATTCTAAATATATTGATCCTAAGGAAAACAAGGGGAAAAATGCATCAGCTTGCTTTAATAAGCAAAAGGAAGAGACATCACAAGAGCATGAAGAAGATTCTATTGAAAATATGGAAGATCATTTCGAGACACCTTCTAGCTTAGACATGAACCAAAGAGCATATATTGATGGATGCTTAAACTATGAAGGAGTACCTACTGATGGGTGCTCACACCTCTATGTTGGTGACATAGAGATCACTTTTGAAAGAGTTTCTACAAGTACAAGTTTCACTAAGCATGATAATGAAGACCTTGTAGCATTTGAAGAAGAACCAAGATCAACTTCCCCATCACCACTTTAGCTTCATGAAGTTAGTCCAAGCAAAATTGAAGAAGATGAGGACGTTCATTTGCAAGAGCCTCATTTTATTGAAGGGTCATTAAAGATGAATTAAAAGAAGATCCAAGAGTCCCTCAGCATTCTCCATGACACTCAAGCATTGGTGTCAAATTCTTGTTGGAGAGCTACTTCATTGGAGGAAACATCCTTCCTTGAAGACATGGAGAAGATTCAAAGAGCAATGTGCCACATCAAAGGTAATTTCATGTCTTTGCTTTTTGATAGAAACCATTTGTTTGAGCTTAATGAATTGTTACATGATGCATACTTGAATAATAATGAGGATAATCATAAGCTCACAATTCAAAATGAGCAACTTCTTGAAAAGTTGCAAGATACTTTTTTTTCCTCCTATGTTTCAGATTGTCAAATGGTAGATTGTTTGGAGGATTCTCATGACATGGTGGATTATAAGAAATGTGAAAATTTGAATGTTCTTGATGTGTTTGAAGATTAACTTGAAGAGATCCAAACACTTGATGTGGTGGAAGAGGAATTTGAATTGTCTCTGGATGAAGGTTATGCAATTTTTAAAGAAGAGCATGATTCCTCTACATTGGAACCAAACTATGACAAATAGTTCACACTTTTGAAGGAGCTGCATGATACTACCCATATGGATCCTTCTCATGATGAAACTTCTGTACTTTTTGATCATTTGGGTGATTTGGGTCATTCTCCTACATCCTACAATTCCATGTTTTGCAACATTAGTCTCAATGAAGTATGGGTGAAAGGGTTCTTTTTGATGGTGCCACATGAGGAGTATGGAACTCCTAGATTTAATTTTTATAATGATATGGTTGGAGCACATTCTTATTCACATTTGAAGCAGCATCTTTTGTTACTTTATGATGATGCACATCTACATGCATGCACCTATGATATGCATTTGAGTCACTTGAAGACTCATGATTTTTCTTGCTCAACACTTGATTCATTTGATGTTGGAGGAACTTCATCCAACACTTGGGTGAATAGATTTGTGATTGGAGAACATTTTTGTTGCAAGACACATACTTTGTTATATCTTTATGACTCTCACATTCAGGGATGTATGGGTGAGACTTCTTTGAGTCATTTGAAGTCTCCTTGTTTTTTCTGCTCATTATTTGGTTCAGATTTTATTGGAGATTCTTCATTCACTTCTTGGATGAAAGAGTACATGGTTGAATATTTTGATGCATATCACATACTTTTGGAGAAACATTATAGGACATGGGATCCTTACCTATGTCATTGGAGCAGATTTGATTGGTCACTTGAAGCTTGTATGCACTGGGAAAATGGTGGTCTACTTGCTTGGAGGAGGTATAAGCACTTTCATGACTCTTTGATGAAGCATATCCTTGATGTACATTTTCATTATGTTGTTATGTACTTTGATGATATATATTTGGTGTTCATGATGTTTGGAAGAATGCATACAAGAAAATGGGATCCAGGAATCCTCTTATCTAATGGTGTAGGTTGGAAAGCACTCTTAATTGTTGGGGTGCAATACAAGCAATGGGACCTTGGAATAATTTTTGTCTCATTGGTTTAATTTTTTGGGGGGAAGCAAGCAGTATGGGAGATGGATTCCCCACTTAATAAAGTGATTTTAATCAGAGTGGTGCAGCAGCAAGCATGGTGGTTCCTCTCTAAAATATTCATGGAAACTCAAAGACTCAAGGTTTGGCAATTCAATGGCAACTTCAAAGAATTATACAGAAAAGCAGGTTCTTCAACACCCATGTTTGAAATTGCTTGAGGAAAAGCAATATTGGGAAGGGAGGATTTTTCATGTCCCAAATTTGGAATTGGGTCACAATGGCCTAATCACATTATCCATATTCATTAGAGTTTGTAAAATTGATGTTAAGGGTCAAATAATTGCCAAGGAGGAAAATTACTAGTTTCCTAGGTTTGGGGTGAAAGCTTTGGGATTTGGAATAAGGGGGATAATAAATGATGTTTAGACATTAGAAGGGTTCAATTATTTAATAAATAGAGTGAATAAAGAAATTCAAGAGAAATCCTAGGTGACAAATGGTTTTGGAGACATATGGAGGATGTGGGACCACACTAGCTTGATTTTTCATAATACATGGTATCTCTCTTTTGCAAATTTGAATTAATGGGAATGTGAACACTCTTGGGTGAGTTGGTAAGTCATAACACATGTCATTGAGAATATTAGGTCGAATTGGGAAGGATTGGTAACCTCCATGGCAGATAAAGATTCAAAGTGGAAGTTTGTGGACACTTGGGCTAGATTCCCTAGCCCCTATGACACCAATGATGGAGAATCTATGACAACTATGACAAATTGCAGACCTGACCTCTGACATATGACCACTATGGCATGTCAGCCCCAAAAATAGGCTCAAGGAAGGTGAATTTGGGAGTTGGAGAAGCCAAAGAGACTCAAAATCGAATTTGGGAGAAGATGGAAGGTTGGAACTAGGAGACAAGTGGCAAATGTGGAATATTTCCTAAATGGAAATCTATTGAATCTATTGAGAGGATTTCGACCCTTAGAAGGATAATGTTGGTTATAAAATGTAGAAATGAAGTATGAAGTATGAGAATGGCTTTTGATTATTTTTAGAATTTGCAATTGCATTTGTGAAGAGGGAGAGCTAGTGGATGACTAGTTTCTTGCCTTAGCCAATTTCGAGGGTGAAAGATTCCCATCCAAGTTGGTAATTGGAAAGGCCATTCAGAACTTTCATTTGGAGCTTTAATGGAGTCTTTATTTGCAGGTGTAAGCTACAGGGTGTTAAAATTCAATATGATAAGACAGAAAATAGCAGCATTACATTCCATTTCACAATAATAGCATATACAGGATCACTGAAGAAACAACAAGCACAGCATAAACACAAGAGACAGAGATTTATCCTGGGAAACCCTCATGGGGTAGAAAACCCAGCAAAGCTTCCTCAATATAGATGACCAGCAATATACAAAGATGAAACCCTGAGACATGATCTCCTCCTCCACAATAGCAGACCTCTCCTCCACAAGTGCGCTATCCTCAAGTGTGTGAGTGTGTCAAATGAGGAACACACCTCCTCTATTTATACACTACACTGACATGTATTTTACACAGGTACACATAGGCTCATATTTAACCAATGGGTTAAATACCCCACTACAACTGACTGGGCCGACCCCTCTAGGGTGGTCTAATAACCCTTTGACCCACATAACACATAAAGGGCCGACCTCCACTAGGGAAGTCTAATAACCCAAGTTACCACATTCTGACGGAGGAATAAACATCTCCGGATATACAATAAGATCTTTATGGAGGAATGAAACATCTCCGGAATAATAAAGTACAATTATAATATTCTTTGAAGTTACAATATCTCAACACTCCCCCTTAACGAAAAGGATATTATAACAGCATCTGCACAAGCAAGGAGTCATCAACATCATACATGATACATCTATAAATCATTGGAAGCTTTCTCAACATCATCAGTAACTCAACTAGTTACTGGAACATCTTCAATACTGAAACATCAACATCATCAGAGTTGATAGTACTCAATCATCAGCATCGATCACAATCATCAGCATCATCATCACACGATCATCAGCATCGTCATCATACGATCATCAGCATCGTCATCATACGATCATCAACATCACGATCAACATCGTCATCACACGATCATCAACATAATGATCAACATCGTCATCACATGATCATCATCATATGATCATCAGCATCACAATCAACATCGTCATCACACGATCATCAGCATCATCATCACACAATCATCAGCATCGTCATCATACGATCATCAGCATCGTCATCGCACGATCATCAGCAGTTCTCTATGTCCAGTCATGTACCTTTTGAACCGAAGTTCAGGGACGATCCAGTCCTATCATGTTCTCGGAGACCTCACGTCTACGGCTCAGTTTACAGGACCAAAGTCCAAGGATGATCCAATCCTTACCATACATTTAGGACAGCGTCCAAGGATGACTTAATCCTCCACCGTACATTTAGGACCACGTCCAAGGATGACTTAATCCTCCACCGTCTTTTAGGACCACGTCCAAGGATGACTTAATCCTCCACCGTCTTTTTAGGACCACGTCCAAGGATGACTTAATCCTCCACCGTCTTTTAGGACCACGTCTAAGGATGACTTAATCCTCCACCGTATTTTAGGACCACGTCCAAGGATGACTTAATCCTCCACCGTCTTTTAGGACCACGTCCAAGGATGACTTAATCCTCCACCGTCTTTTAGGACCACGTCCAAGGATGACTTAATCCTCCACCGTCTTTTAGGACCACGTCCAAGGATGACTTAATCCTCAACCGTACATTTAGGACCTACGTCCAAGGATGACTTAATCCTCAACCATCCACCAAGGACTTCATTCTCGAAGACATACGTCTACGGCTCTTCTTTCGGACTGAAGTCCAGGAATGATCCAATCCCTTCACATGTTCATCAAGAACTTCATTATCGAAGACATACGTCTACGGCTCTTCTTTAGGACTGAAGTCCAGGAATGATCCAATCCCTTCACATGTTCATCAAGAACTTCATTATCGAAGACATACGTCTACGGCTCTTCTTTAGGACTGAAGTCCAGGAATGATCCAATCCCTTCACATGTTCATCAAGAACTTCATTATCGAAGACATACGTCTACGGCTCTTCTTTCGGACTGAAGTCCAGGAATGATCCAATCCCTTCACATGTTCATCAAGAACTTCATTATCGAAGACATACGTCTACGGCTCTTCTTTCGGACTGAAGTCCAGGAATGATCCAATCCCTTCACATGTTCATCAAGAACTTCATTATCGAAGACATACGTCTACGGCTCTTCTTTCCGACTGAAGTCCAGGAATGATCCAATCCCTTCACATGTTCATCAAGAACATGTATCCTCATCATCATAACATGTATCACCACAACATGTATCATCAACATCACAACATGTATCATCATTATCAAAACATGTATAACCATAACATGTATCATCATCATCAAGACATGTATCAACATGTATCATTATCATAAAAACATGCATAACCACAACATGTATCATCACCATAACATGTATCATCATCATCAAGACATGTATAACCACAACATGTATCATTATCATAAAAACATGTATAACCATAACATGTATCATTATCATAAAAACATGTATAACCATAACATGTATCATTATCATAAAAACATGTATAACCATAACATGTATCATCATCATCAAAACATGTATACATCTAACCATCAAAAGCATCTAACATCAAAAGCATGTATACATCTATCATCAAAAGCATCTAACATCAAAAGCATGTATACATCTATCATCAAAAGCATCTAACATCAAAATCATCTAGCATGTATACATCTAACCATCAAAATAAAGAATATAAGAGTCCTAAATCTAAATAATTCTAGGTAACTAAGTGCAGTAAATAGGTAACCTCATCATTGATGAGATAGACTTGATGTCGGATACTGTGCTACTCCCCCTTTCGAGGAGAGTCCTTCTAAACTACACCAAGCTTGTCTCGGAAGTGTTCAAACTTTACTCGAGACAGAGGTTTGGTCAGGAAATCATCAATTTGATCCTTAGTGCTTATATACTCGAGCTTGATAGCTCCTCTCTGCACCATATCTCGTATATAGAAGTAACGGATCTCAATGTGTTTTGACTTATCATGGAATACAAGATTTCCTATCATCTTGATGCAGCTTTGATTGTCACACATAATCACAGTGGAATCCATTTCTAAGTCAAACACTCCATATAATAGCTTCTGAAGCCACACTGCTTCACAGCTGGTAGAGCATACAGCTATATATTCTGTTTCAGTAGTACTGAGAGCCACACTAGATTGTTTCTTGCTAAACCATGAGATCATGGTAGATTCAAGACTATAACATCCACCTAAAGTACTCTTTCTGTCTGAGACACTTCCTGCCCAATCAGAATTTGAGTAACCATGTAAACGGAGTTCATGACCTCCAAGATTATATAGACCAAAATCTAAAGTACCTTTTAGGTACCTCACTACATGCTTTGTAGCTATTATGAGAACCTTTCTAGGTTCTACTAGATACTGACTTACGATATTTACAACAAAGCATATATCTGGCCTAGTATTTGTTAAATACATCATTTGCCCAATGATTTGTCTATATAGGGTTAGGTCCACTAAATCCGATGAGTCATTAACTAATAACTTCAAGTTGGAGTCCATGGGAGTGGCCATGGCTTTACACTCCAACATATCAAATCTTTTTAGAAACTTCACAGCATACTTACCTCGATTTAAAAGATTCCTTTTGGATCATGCCATACTTCTAGACCTAAGAAGTAGTGCATTAATCTGAGATCTTTCATTTTTATTTCTGCAGCCATTTTCATGATCTGTTTCTCATTCCTTGTCAGAAAGAGATCATCGTCACATAATAATGGTATGATAGGTTCATCATCCACAACCTTTAGGTAAAGGTTAGGATCAGCTTTACTTCTGGTAAAGCCCAAGCTTTGTCATGAAGCTGTCAATTGTCCATTGTTCACACTCTTCATTGAGTGATCTTCTGCATATCTATCTGTGCCATCTCTCTTCAGATGGGTCTACTAATGTGAGCCTCAAAGTCATTCGAACTCTATGGTGAGTTTCTTCTTGCATCCATGTCATATGTGTATAGAAGCCATATTCAACCTTGTAGCAAGGGTTGAGATCCACATCACCCATGATGATCATTAAGCTCATCAATTGACTACCGATCCTGGGAACCCATACAGAACCTGATTACATTATTAAGAGAATGGTCAAAACATCTCATCATGATTCTCTTCCTCTTTCTAAGAGAATCTCTTAACCATAATCTTTCTATAGTGTGTTTGATTTGTAAATCCTTTTGTTGAACATTCATCGCTTGTTCATCATTCATCATGATTTTCCCTACAAATCAAAATTAAGTACAGGATTAGTAATACTTCATAATCATCAAATCATATTGACATAATAACCTATTATGCATACAGATATCATTTACATAGTTATGCAACTAATTTGACCAATACTTTGGCACAACACTTTCCCATATCTTGTATGCATATAGTGGCTATCTATATGCCTTCCATCTCCACCAGAACATACTATTGAGAGTGTGCATAGCTCTCGGCATGTCAGCAAAGAGGTTTCATTCTAGACGAGCAACAATGGAATGTTTGTTCAACTTATCAATCATATGCACATTAGTAGTATACTATTCAATGCTCTATGAATGTTTATACTCAGCATTATATATTCTAGGAATACAAATATGCATACAACCTATTACAGGAAATGTCATTACTATTTCAAATAACAACTCAAATACTTATCTTTTATGTTTGTGTGGTTGCCTCCCGCTTGAACTTTTGTATGCCTTTTGAACTTCTATTCATTCTGTACCACTTTGCATGCTCAAGAGTCATCCTCATGATCTCATGCACAAACATACACTCATTAGTATATTCTAAATGCTATCAAAACATTATAGTACTAAATAATCTTGAAAATGTATAGTCATGATTATAGTTAATAAACATTAGTATTCAAGATTTCAGGGAAGTCTTCTTTTACTCATGCATATAATATGTATAATCCCTTGATTACTAACTTTATGAATAAGCATAACCAATCATTCCAAGTATACTTATATAAGGGATCCTAACACAAGGTAAGATTCATGGGAAACATACCTGGATTAGTATACCTACTTGGTTATGTACAACACACCTAAACAATCTCTTCAATGATTTAGAGATCCTGAGCTAGAACCTGCATGTCTCATAGGTTAAGCATAATATAACAAAGTCATACATACCTCGTAAGTAGAACAAAGATTATGGATGAGTCTTTGTCTTCATGTTTTCATGGTCATGGAACCTGATTTGTCTTTTGTGATGTACCTGTATCTTGTTAGCAGACAACATCAACCTCACACAACATCATAATGCCTTAGTACAATCATAAGTGTCAACACCCTAACCAATGAATATCTTCTATCATGCATTCATAATTTTGTTAAGGTTATACGACAAATATAAAATCAAAATTGTACTAACTGTAATAACCTGAAGACAAACATACCATAAACTTAATCATGGACAAGTATCGAAACATACCTCGATGAGTCATACCTGTCGAGATCGCTTGTATTCTTCTTATGTAAGGCCTTAGGAACTTCTTCACTTATGCAGGTGACCAATCCATCTTCTTCTAGGATTAACCCAATCCACTTGATTTGCAAGAACTGGACCTGGAGCTGGATATGGGTTTGTCAGAGAAACCCAAAAAATTCAAACTTTGAATTTCAAACTTCCGAAAGGATAGAAATATGCGCCTTGATGAGCTGATCAAACTGGTATATTCAGAATTTGAAAACTGCAAAGTTTTACTCCTCAATTTTGACTTTGAAACTTTCGGATTCACTGGACGTGACCCTGAACTGGGGTTTGATGAAGCCCACTCTTTTTCCCCATCAAAAGGTTTTATCCAAAGCTCTAAGCTTCTATTTTTATGAGGAGCTTCCAGCCGTGGTCACAGATTTCAAAAATTCCCATTTTTACAGAAGCCCTAATTTTCCACTTTTCTGATCAAAGTCCCGAACTAGGGTCTAATCAAGCCCGGCCTTCTGCCCAACCAAAAATTCTGATCTTGGTCTCTAAATTTCTATTTTGATGAGTAGCATCCATCCGTGGTCTCCGATTACAAAAATTCTAACTTTCTTCAACGCCCTAAATTCCGGAAGCCATGAATGAAGGTACCAAAAAAATAATTCTGTTTTGACAGAAATATGTACCTGATTGTTTCTGGTGTAACTCCGAAATTTTTGATCCACAGGGTCTGAAAAAAGTTTTCTGAGATAGCCTGACCTGTTAACTTTCCATCCTGACAAGTCTGACCTCAATTGGATGTTCTGAGAGAGAGTTATGCCAAATGTCGCAACATGACCTGTTTTGGGAAAATACAGGAGAGCGAACTTGTACGGCGTGCCACGTGTCACTGTTTGACCTTCGGCCTCTGAAAAATCTTTCTGATATATCTCGGCCTGTTATCTTTCCATCCTGACAGGTCTGACCTCAATTGGATTCTCTGAGAGAGAGTTATGCCAAGTGTCGCAACGTGACCTGTTTATCGGATAATACAGGAGAGAGAACTTGTACGGAGTGCCACGTGTCACTGGTTCAACTTCGGCCTCTGAAAACGTTTTCTGAGATAGTACAGTCTGTGTACTACCTGTCACTTTTCACGAAATTTCATTTGGAGCTTCCTAGCCCAAGTTATGACCTTTTTCCCAAGGTCACCTGATTTTGACTCAGATCTGGAAGAGGCAGAAACCCTCTATTGTAAAGATCATAAATCACAAAGTACAACGAATTAGAGGTTGTCCTTTGGACACAAGGTACCTGGAGACTTTAGCTTCGTCCTGTAACAATTTCAGATCTGAAAACTTCGCCAAAATGGATTTATAGCGAAAGTTCTACGATGACTGGTTTTTGCTATGTAAGACCCTAACCTTCAAATTGTCGTAAGTAAAGCAAGTGTCTTTAGTGCCATACCTTGTCTTCCTTCAAGTTAGCTCTGATACCATGTTAAAATTCAATATGCTAAGACAGAAAATAGCAGCATTACATTCCATTTCACAATAATAGCATATACAGGATCACTGAAGAAACAACAAGCACAGCATAAACACAAGAGACAGAGATTTATCCTGGGAAACCCTCATGGGGTAGAAAACCCAGCAAAGCTTCCTCAATATAGATGACCAGCAATATACAAAGATGAAACCCTGAGACATGATCTCCTCCTCCACAATAGCAGACCTCTCCTCCACAAGTGCGCTATCCTCAAGTGTGTGAGTGTGTCAAATGAGGAACACACCTCCTCTATTTATACACTACACTGACATGTATTTTACACAGGTACACGTAGGCTCGTATTTAACCAATGGGTTAAATACCCCACTACAACTGACTGGGCCGACCCCTCTAGGGTGGTCTAATAACCCTTTTACCCACATAACACATAAAGGGCCGACCTCCACTAGGGAAGTCTAATAACCCAAGTTACCACATTCTGACGGAGGAATAAACATCTTCGGATATACAATAAGATCTTTATGGAGGAATGAAACATCTCCGGAATAATAAAGTACAATTATAATATTCTTTGAAGTTACAATATCTCAACAAAGCTACAGGGTAGCTCATGGTTTCTTCTATTGCAACTCACTCCTTCAACCATTTCTAGTTTTGATGGCATATTCTTGATCCTTGAGGGAGGGCATTTTTGGTGAGCTATTGTACTCTTTGGGGAAGATTTTAATTCCCCATTTCTTTTTTAATATGAATTAAATACTCTTTTTTTCATCTCCAAAAAGTTTCAGGTTGAAATTCCAAGTAGAAATGTATAAATCGCTTTTTTAATGGAAGAACAATGTCATTTCCCCACTACCTTGTTGTGAACCAATGTATTGATGATGATTTCGAATGAATGGATGATTCTCTGATATATTTGTGATCAATATAATTCCACGGATGTCTTCTAAAAGTTTCATGTACTGTACTTGAGCATTTGAATCATTTTTACTCAGTTTAGTTGTATTGGGAGGTGAAATAGTGTCATTCCCCCAAGGGTCGAATTGGGGATTTTTGCAGTTGAATGGGAGAGGGTGAGAACAGTTGTAATAATCCATTAATGGTGCATATGAGACTTTAATAAAATAATTAACACATTACATACCTCTGTTCATAAATTTGAGTGGGTTTGGAGGCATTTGGGAAGCCATTTTCAATACTTACCCCAGGGGGATTTGAACCCCAAATTACTAGTAAAATTGCATAATTGGTCCAGAATCTTAAGAGAGTTTGCAGAGGTCTTTTGGTGGAAATATGTCATCCATAAACATCATATTCAAGTTCTAATATCATTCATACACCTTCCTTGAATATTTGAAGGCATTTGGAGTCAATTTGAGACCTAGAGACCAATATTAGTCAAAGGAGAATCACTAGTAAAGTTACCTACATTGATCAGAATTGAAAGAGGATTTGCATAAGTATTTTAAAGGTCCAAAGGCATTCCTGAAACACATATTTATGTTGTAATATCATTCATATACCTTCTCAGAAGATTCTGGATCATTTGGGGCAAATTTGGGACCTAGAGATCAAAACTAGTCAAAGGTCGAACTAGGAAAAAAAAAGTGGAAAATTGCAATTTTAATAAAATTCCTAATAAGGGACATTACAGTGGTATCAGAGCATGGTTCTTGCACCTGTGTATTAAGTACATACATTCAAGAATAATTGGCAGCCATTTCTTACTATTATGATGAATCCTATGAGTACAATTCTTATGAGGAATATGCAGATGCTTATGAGCAATATGAAGCAGAATGTGAATGGTATGAGGAAGAGGTGCCATCATGCAACACTTCTTACAATTTCAAGAGAAATGAAGATTATTCTTATGAATTTAAATCTGATGAATATGAGTGTGTCACACCAACCAAGGATAATTCTATGAGTGAGTTCCAAAGATGGAGAGCAAAATATAAAACCTTGCCCCAACAATATCAAAAATATCAAGAATATCTTCCTTTTAGCAAAAATACACAAAATGCCATGTCTTTTGAGTACTATGCTGAAAATGTTTTTGAAAATAGGCCCAAAAATGAAGATGTGGAGTTAGTGAAGAAGGGTTTATGCCCTTCTTGTAAAAACCCTTGGAGCGAGTATCATATATGTGTGCATGAAATGATGTCCTCCTTGAGGAGAGCTTTTGAGATTTATTCAAGAAGAGATTCTAAATATATTGATCCTAAGGAAAACAAGGGGCAAAATGCATCATCTTGCTTTAAGAAGCAAAAGGAAGAGACATCACAAGAGCATGAAGAAGATTCTATTGAAAATATGGAAGATCATTTCGAGACACCTTCTAGCTTAGACATGAACCAAAGAGCATCTATTGATGGATGGTTAAACTATGAAGGAGTACCTACTGATGGGTGCTCACACCTCTATGTTGGTGACATAGAGATCACTTTTGAAAGTGTTTCTACAAGTACAAGTTTCACTAAGCATGATAATGAAGACCTTGTAGCATTTGAAGAAGAACCAAGATCAACTTCCCCATCACCACTTGAGCTTCATCAAGTTGGTCCAAGCAAAATTGAAGAAGATGAGGAGGTTCATTTGCAAGAGCCTCATTTTCTTGAAGGGTCCTTAAAGATGAATTATATGAAGATCCAAGAGTCCCTCAGCATTCTCCATGACACTCAAGCATTGGTGTCAAATTCTTGTTGGAGAGCTACTTCATTGGAGGAAACATCCTTCCTTGAAGACATGGAGAAGATTCAAAGAGCAATGTGCCACATCAAAGGTAATTTCATGTCTTTGCTTTTTGATAGAAACCATTTGTTTGAGCTTAATGAATTGTTACATGATGCATACTTGAATAATAATGAGGATAATCATAAGCTCACAATTCAAAATGAGCAACTTCTTGAAAAGTTGCAAGATACTTTTTTTTCCTCCTATGTTTCAGATTGTCAAATGGTAGATTGTTTGGAGGATTCTCATGACATGGTGGATCATGAGAAATGTGAAAATTTGAATGTTCTTGATGTGTTTGAAGATGAACTTGAAGAGATCCAAACACTTGATGTGGTGGAAGAGGAATTTGAATTGTCTCTGGATGAAGGTTATGCAATTTTTATAGAAGAGCATGATTCCTCTACATTGGAACCAAACTATGACAAAGAGTTCACACTTTTGAAGGAGATGCATGATACTACCCATATGGATCCTTCCCATGATGAAACTTCTGTACTTTTTGATCATTTGGGTGATTTGGGTCATTCTCCTACATCCTACAATTCCATGTTTTGCAACATTAGTCTCAATGAAGTATGGGTGAAAGGGTTCTTTTTGATGGTGCCACATGAGGAGTATGGAACTCCTAGATTTAATTTTTATGATGATATGGTTGGAGCACATTCTTATTCACATTTGCAGCAGCATCTTTTGTTACTTTATGATGATGCACATCTACATGGATGCACCTAAGATATGCATTTGAGTCACTTGAAGACTCATGATTTTTCTTGCTCAACACTTGATTCATTTGATGTTGGAGGAACTTCATCCAACACTTGGGTGAATAGATTTGTGATTGGAGAACATTTTTGTTGCAAGACACATACTTTGTTATATATTTATGACTCTCACATTCAGGGATGTATGGGTGAGACTTATTTGAGTCATTTGAAGTCTCCTTGTTTTTTCTGCTCATTATTTGGTTCAGATTTTAGTGGAGATTCTTCATTCACTTCTTGGATGAAAGAGTACATGGTTGAATATTTTGATGCATATCACATCCTTTTGGAGAAACATTATAGGACATGGGATCCTTACCTATGTCATTGGAGCAGATTTGATTGGTCACTTGAAGCTTGTATGCACTTGGAAAATGGTGGTCTACTTGCTTGGAGGAGGTATAAGCACTTTCATGACTCTTTGATGAAGCATATCCTTGATGTACATTTTCATTATGTTGTTATGTACTTTGATGATATATATTTGGTGTTCATGATGTTTGGAAGAATGCATACAAGAAAATGGGATCCAGGAATCCTCTTATCTAATGGTGTAGGTTGGAAATCACTCTTAATTGTTGGGGTGCAATACAAGCAATGGGACCCTGGAATAATTTTTGTCTCATTGGTTTAATTTTTTGGGGGGAAGCAAGCAGTATGGGAGATGGATTCCCCACTTAATAAAGTGATTTTAATCAGAGTAGTGCAGCAGCAAGCATGGTGGTTCCTCTCTAAAATATTCATGGAAACTCAAAGACTCAAGGTTTGGCAATTCAATGGCAACTTCAAAGAATTATACAGAAAAGCAGGTTCTTCAACACCCATGTTTGAAATTGCTTGAGGACAAGCAATATTGGGAAGGGAGGATTTTTCATGTCCCAAATTTGGAATTGGGTCACAATGGCCTAATCACATTAGCCATATTCATTAGATTTTGTAAAATTGATGTTAAGGGTCAAATAATTGCCAAGGAGGAAAATTACTAGTTTCCTAGGTTTGGGGTGCAAGCTTTGGGATTTGGAATAAGGGGGATAATAAATAATGTTTAGACATTAGAAGGGTTCAATTATTTAATAAATAGAGTGAATAAATAAATTCAAGATAAATCCTAGGTGACAAATGGTTTTGGAGACATATGGAGGATGTGGGACCACACTAGCTTGATTTTTCATAATACATGGTATCTCTCTTTTGCAAATTCGAATTAATGGGAATGTGAACACTCTTGGGTGAGTTGGTAAGTCATAACACATGTCATTGAGCATATTAGGTCGAATTGGGAAGGATTGATAACCTCCATGGAAGATAAAGAGTCAAAGTGGAAGTTTGTGGACACTTGGGCTAGATTCCCTAGCCCCTATGACACCAATGATGGAGCATCTATGACAACTATGACAAATTGCAGACCTGACCTCTGACATCTGACCACTATGACATGTCAGCCCCAAAAATAGGCTCAAGGAAGGCAAATTTGGGAGTTGGAGAATCCAAAGAGACTCAAAATCGAATTTGGGAGAAGATGGAAGGTTTGAACTAGGAGACAAGTGGCAAATGTGGAATATTTCCTAAATGGAAATCTATTGAATCTGTTGAGAGGATTTCGACCCTTAGAAGGATAATGTTGGTTATAAAATGTAGAAATGAAGTATGAAGTATGAGAATGGCTTTTGATCATTTGTAGAATTTGCAATTGCATTTGTGAAGAGGGAGAGCTAGTGGATGACTAGTTTCTTGCCTTAGCCAATTTCGAGGGTGAAAGATTCCCATCCAAGTTGGTAATTGGAAAGGCCATTCAGACCTTTCATTTGGAGCTTTAATGGAGTCTTTATTTGCAGGTGTAATCTACAGGGTATCTCATGGTTTCTTCTATTGCAACTCACTCCTTCAACCATTTCTAGTTTTGATGGCATATTCTTGATCCTTGAGGGAGGGCGTTTTTGGTGAGCTATTGTACTCTTTGGGGAAGCTTTTAATGCCACATTTCTTTTTTAATATGAATTAAATACTCTTTTATTCATCTCCAAAAAGTTTCAGGTCGAAATTCCAAGTAGAAATGTATAAATCGCATTTTTAATGGAAGAACAATGCCATTTCCCCACTACCTTGTTGTGAACCAATGTATTGATGATGATTTCGAATGAATCGATGATTCTCTGATATATTTGTGATCAATATACTGCCATGGATGTCTTATAAAATTTTCATGTATTGTACTTGAGAATTTGAATCATTTTTACTTAGTTTAGTTGTATTGGGAGGTGAAATAGTGTCATTCCCCCAAGGGTCGAATTGGGGATTTTTGCAGTTGAATGGGAGAGGGTGAGAACAGTTGTAATAATACATTAATGGTGCATATGAGACTTTAATAAAATACTTAACACATTACATACCTCTGTTCATAAATTTGAGTGGGTTTGGAGGCATTTGGGAAACCATTTTCAGTACTTACCCCAGGGGGATTTGAACCCCAAATTACTAGTAAAATTGCATAATTGGTCCAGAATCTTAAGAGAGTTTGCAGAGGTATTTTGGTGGACATATTTCATCCATAAAAATCATATTCAATTTCTAATATCATTCATACACCTTCCTTGAAGATTTGAAGGCATTTGGAGTCAATTTGAGAACTAGAGACCAATATTAGTCAAAGGAGAATCACTAGTAAAGTTACCTACATTGATCAGAATTGAAAGAGGATTTGCAGAAGTATTTTAAAGGTCCAAAGGAATTCCTAAAACACATATTTATGTTCTAATATCATTCATATACCTTCTCAGAAGATTTTGGATCATTTGGGGCAAATTTGAGACCTAGAGATCAAAACTAGTCAAAGGTTGAACTAGGAAAAAAAAAGTGGAAAATTGCAATTTTAATAAAATTCCTAATAAGGGACATTACAGATACAATGCTTATCGTGTCGGGACTTATCTTCCATGTTTTCTTGTTGCAACATTTCTTTTTCTTTTCACTAGATGTTGCATATCTGATCTCGAAACTTGACTGCTTTGTCAACTTCTCACTGGTTGTGGTCGGTGTCAGAGTTTGACTATGTCAAGGAGCTGAGCAAGTCGATAGGCACTGAGAGTTGAAATACATAACAAATATCAAATGAACTCTTTCCCGTAGAGTTGTGCTGAGCACAATTGTAACTATGGTGTATGTATGGAATACTTTCATCCCATGTTTGTCGATGCTTGTGGTTGTACATGTGAAGCAATTGTACGACCAAGTGATTAACAACTTCCATCTGTCCATCGGTTAAAGGATGGAAATTTTTCAACAATCAGAGTCTTGTGTCGAGCTACTGCCAAAGATTCTTCCAAAAGATGCCAATGAATATGGCATCTCATTTGGAAATAATGGTTGTTGGTAAACCATAGTGTTTCCAAACATGTGTGAAGAAGAGTTGAGCGGTTTGTTGCACTATCGTCGTCTTCTTGCATGGAATGAGAATGGCCATCTTGGAAAATATGTCGAATACTACTAAGATTGCGTCATGTTGATGTTTTGTAGTAGGATATCCTGTTAAGTAGTCCACAGAAATAGATTCCCATGGTCGACTAGGAATTGGAAAAGGTGCGTACAATCCCTGTCGTCGATTAGGCGGTTTAGCAATGGCACAAACCACTCATGATCAAATGTACTTGTTGATGTCAGTTTTAAGTGTAGGACAAAAGAAATACTTCTACAGAATAGCGAGTGTCTTTGCTACTCCAAATTGTCCTACAGTCTTGTTGTAGTGCGTGTCCCAAATGAGGTTTTGTTGATGCTCACCGGTTGGTACACAAAGTTGTACAAGCTTGTATAGCAAGTTATCTTTCAGGAAATATTCAGCGGTTGACGACTTGTCAGTCTGAAGCTATCGGTAGACTAGTGAAAATTCGATGTCTTCCTGATACAATTGAGGCCAAGTAGTGGTGCCATATCCCTACATACTCATCACTGTGAAAAGAATAGTAATGGGTGGTCTTCTTAGACAATAGGTGGCAGCGTTAGATTTACCCTTCCAATACTTAATTACAAACTGGAATTGTTGCAGGTAATTAATCCACTTAAGCTATCGAGTTGTGTTGTTGCTGCAACATCCCCCCAAAATTTTGAAAAATATTGGGGCCCCTCCTCCTACACTTCTGTATTGATTTTTCTTTCTCTTTCTTTTGAAGCTTATCCTGCTCTAAATCTTGGCAAAACTTTAACACTTGTTTCCCAAAGACGTTTTCTAAAAAAATTTCTAAGGCAAAGTCACCTTCCGCCTTCAGCACAAGTTTTAACCATAATCTCCCAACTTCGGCGCAAGTTTTGATCATAAGACTGTCATCTTCGGCGCAAATCACAAACCTAACTCTACCGCTTCGGCGCAAGTTTTAACTCTATTTTTTTTGCTTTCGGCGCTTGAGTCAACTTTGATCTGTGCGCTTTTGGGCGGGTTTCCAAGGTCTATTATGGCTGCCTGCGGCACAAGATTAAATCCTAAATTGGCCTCTCATGGCGCAAGTCCTAAGACTAATTCGGCCGACATTCGCACAAAGTCTAAAATTACCTTGGCCGCTTTAGGTGCACTTCAAGAGCTCACTTCAGCCCAACCATGGCACCTGTCTTAGTCTTATTTTGGCCGCCTTTGGCGTAATTGCCTAGCATTATTTTGGCTACCTTCGGCGCAGAGTTTAACTCCATAAAGGATGTCGGCACAAGAATTTTCTAAGTCTTCGGAACTCTTTGGTGCATCTTTCATTAGCACACATTTTGTGACTAAATTCTCCGCCGACACGCAAAAAAACCTATCCCTATAATGACCGCCATCATAACCGTGCCTCATATTTGGACGTAGCCCCGAGTTCAATTCTTGTTGTAGTCCTTCGGCGCAAATTTTAACATTAAGACTGCTGCTACACGTGCAAGACATAGCCAAAAAATCGCCGCTACATTCATGATCTTATTCACTTGGTCATTGGCGCATCTTTTGGGCGCAGGTCCTAGTGATAATTTCCCTACCGCGATCACAAGCACTACACTTAATAATGCCACTACACCGTTTATCCCAAACCATTGCAAGGTTTAAAAATCAATATCTGCATTGTGACGCAGTTTTTAACGATAATTGTGCCGACTGTTTGCGACCCGTCCAGCACAAGCCTTGATGATATTTTCTCCACTATGGCACATAAGTTAGCCTTAAAAATCGTCATTGTCACGCCACTCCCAATCATAAAATGCCGATAAGATTTAAGCTCGTGGGCTCGACCCTTAATCATGGGTGTTTTAATCATAAGCTTTCGCCCATTGCGCATCAGTTAATGCTTTTTTCCCCGCCATAGCGCATCCCGGCTTTTGGGTTTGAGTGCAGTTGTACACATTAATTAGAACTTACGGTAGCCGCGTTAAATCAACCACCTTTCCACTTTGAGCCTCGTTCCTATTAAATTGGCCAACCTGTCGCCCAGGCGACATAAATGTATCTCTTTTAAATATAATGACGCTTGAGGTGCGCAAATATACATTTAAATTCTTTGTCAAAATATTTACTTGCGCCATTTCGCTATTGCAGGGTGATATGCATAGGAGAAGGATGACAGGGAAGTGACAAAGATAGCCGAGTCAAGGAGATTGCAAGCAGCAGAAGAAGCCAAGAAGGCAGCTAAAAAGGAGCCACTTAACTCACAACTCATGGATATGGATGTGTCTACGAATGACCAATCAGGGATTGTTAGAGGAGGAAATGTAGAAGTTTAGGAACTTGCTCTTACCACATACACTCCTTTTCGGCAGCGCCAAGTGGTGAACCTGAATTCCGTTCTTTTTGACAATAAACGGAAGGTTATTATTGGGATATCAGAGAAGCATACCATGACAGATGAGAGCCGTGTGGAAATCAGGAAGACAGTTAGCACCTTCCAAGCCTATACTCAAGAACTCGGGAATCCTTTAGTAAATTCCAACTAGGCCTGCCACAAACAATTTATGATATCCCTGAGAAAGCAGGCACAGTAGTAGAAGCATCTCAGTCAGCAAACAAAAGACAACTGTTATTTGTTTTTGTTTTTTGGTAATAAGGACAAGGGAATTTTCTTTCTATTTTGTTCTAATTTTTTAAAAGACAGCTGCGTGCCGAGTTTTGTCTTATTAACCACTAGAAGACAAATTTTTGTTCCCTCCTAGGTTCAGGTTTAGTTTTTGGGAAAATGAGAAGATTGTAAAATCTATAAATATGTGAATGGAGGATAGAATAAGGACTTTTGACAGGCAAAGAAAGAAGATTGCGCTATGTATGGGAACTATTTTCCAGATATAAAGATACAGGAGTTCGTTTTTGTCTATTGAAAGCCTGCACGACATTTGCTTGGGATCTGTGTAAAGAGGTGTGGAACTATTTCAACTCTCTTACCACTGGTTTATTGTGAGATCGTTCTAACTCATTATGGATTACTCCATTGCTGTGAATGTTTCTCATTTTCTATGTATTATGCTGTGTACTATGAGTGGTGAAATTGTTTTAATTCATTTGAGCTATCTTGAATGTATCTCCCTTTCTGCTGTAATTTACATTTAAACTGGTTCAAACAGCTATCTGCGTGACCCTTATGTGTATCTACAACACGCTTCTCATTCTCTTATTTTGGCTCCTCACAAGGATAGAATATATTTACTTATCATAGTTTCAGATTAAGATTTGTTTCAGTTTTGCATTTAGATTAACTTAGTTTATAGCACTTGCATCTCATAGATAATTTTAAAACACATAAATGGTGGATCAAGCTGCAACTGGTAAAGAACACAACAAATCTTAAATCTTACACGGTAGCCGGAACCGTTAACCAGACGGATTCCCCACACCAAATGGTGAGCGATCTAATTGGGATTGCATACCAGGGAGAATCCCTTGCTGATTGATGTTGCAATTTTTGGGGCATCAATAGTTTTTGGCACTAGAAGGAGGTCCACCAGTGCATGGCTGGAAGAAGAGATCCCTTCATTAGAAGAAATACCACTGAAGACCCATTTGAAACAGCCGTTCCAAAAGATTTAGATATGGAATCCATAAATCAAGAAAATCCAGATCCTGAAGGTGAACAATGATGAAACTAGTTCACACCTAAGCATGCATAGTGGTACAGGATGCCTAGAACTTCAAAGACCTGTAAACATGATGCTATCATAAAGGGAAAATAGAGATCAAGAGGGAGGAAAACAAACAAACATAAAAGATAAGTATTTGAGTTGTTATTTGAATTACTTCTTGAATATCTGAATAGTTAATAGTTGTATGCATATTTGTATTCCTAGAATCAGGAAATATATCATGCATAGTGTAAGCATTCATATAGCATTGAACAGTATACTACTAATATGCATATGATGGGTAAGTTGGACAAACATTCCATTATTCCTTGTCTAGAATGAAACCTCTTTACTAACATGCTAGGAGTTGTGCATGCTCTTGATAGTATGTTCTGGTAGAGATGGAAGGAATCTAGATAGCCATTGTATGCATACAGGATATGGAAACATTTTGTGCCAAAGTATTGGTCAAGATAGTTGCATAACTATGTGAATCATATTAGTATGCATAATAGGTTATCATTGAAATATCAACATGATTTGATGATTATGAAGTGTTACTAATCATGTAATTGAATTTGATTTGTAGGAAATATAGTGTACTATGATCTACAAAAAAAGGATGATGAACACTTGTTGCGAAGAACAAGTGATGAATGTTCAACAAGAAGACTTACAAATCAAACATACTATAGAAGTACAAAGCAAGGATCGTGGCTAGAGGATTCTCTTAGAAAGAGGGAGAGGATCATGATGAGATGTTTTCTCCAGTGGCTAAACACACTTCCATAGACAGATTACACCCATGGATGACAAGGTCGTTCTCTTGAATGGTGTAATTGAAGAAGAAGTCCATATCAAGAAAACTCCTAGGATTTGATAGAGAATCACATGATTGAAGAAGGCTTTGTATGGGTTCAACAGGTACCCAGGATCGATAGTCATTTGACGAGCTTGATGATCACCACGGGTGATGCGGATTTCAACCTTTGCTACAAGGTTGAAGATGGTTTCTATATACAGATGTCATGCTTCTCTCAGATGGATGTAAGAAAGAACTCACCATATATTTTGAGTTATATTGAGGCTCATGTCAATAGACCCATCTGACAGGAGATGGCACGGATATATACAGAAGATCACTCAATGCAGAGTGTGCATGATGTTCAATCACAGAGGGAGGACAATACTCAGATGTAGAAGACTCCACTTTAGAGGGAGTACATCTCAGAGTTAAAGAATCTTGGCATGATTTTTGTGATTGGATATGTGGTTGAGATCATATGATATTTTTCCTTAGCCAAGGAAAATGTGAAGTAGATATCTGGGATGATGGACAGTGGTTTCTACAGTTTACAGACAAATGATTGGTTTGTTGATGTATTTAATGAATACTGGGCTAGATATATGCTTTGTTGTGAACACCCTGAGTTAGTATCTAGTTGAGCCTAGACGTGTTCACCTGGTAGCTGCAAAGCATGTGATGAGGTACCTGAATGGTATAACAGACTTTGGTCTATACTATGTTGGAGATCATGACTACATATTGTATGGTTATATAGATGCAAATTGGGTCGGAAGTGTATCAGATAGGAAGGGCACCTCAGGTGGATGTTATTATCTGGGATCCACCATGATCTCATGGTTTAGAAGGAAGTAGTCCATTGTTTCTCTCAGCACAAGCTGAAGCAGAGTATATAGCATCTTGTTCTACTAATTTGTGAAGCCATATGGCTCCGAAAGTTGATGTTAGGTCTATTTGACCTGGATTTGGATACCATGGTTATTCCATGTGACAACCAAAGTTGTATAAAGATGACGGAGAACCCAATGTTCCATGACAAGTCAAAGTACATGGAAATACGGTATTTTTACATACAGGATATGGTACAGAAGGGATCTATAAAGCTCTAGTATGTGAGCATGGATGAGAAAGTTTCTGATGTGTTGACTAAGCCTCTGTCTCAAGTGAAGTTTGATTACTTCCATGACAAGCTTGGTGTGGTTCAAAAGGACCTTCCTTGAAAGGGGGAGTAGTGATGATGATGTCGCAGTGGGATTGTATCATCCCTGGACATTAGTCCTACAGTGATCTGTAGAATCTTCTCTCTGTGATGTAGTTGCAGTGATGATGATGTTGCAGTGGGATTGTATCATCCCTGGACATTAGTCCTAAAGTCCGTAGACTCTTTTCTCCGTGATGTAGTTCCAATTATGATGATGTTGCAATGGGATTGTATCATCCCTGGACATTAGTCCTAATGTTATCCGCAGACTCTTGTATCTGTGATGTAGTTGCAGTGATGATGATGTTGCAGTGGGATTGTATCATCCCTGGACATTAGTCCTAAAGTGATCTGTAGACTTTTGTCTATGTGATGTGGTGGGATTGTATCATCCCTGGACATTAGTCCTAAAGTGATCCACAGACTTTTGTCTATGTGATGTTGTTGGATTGTATCATCCCTAGACATTAGTCCTAAATGGATCCATAGAATTTTGTCTCCAAGAGTGTGGTGGGATTGTATCACCCCTCGACATTAGTCCTAAATGGATCCACAGACCTTTGTCTCAGAGAGTGGTTGGATTATATCATCTCTGGAAATTAGTCCTAAATGGATCCGCAGACTTTTGTCTCTGAGAGTGTAGATAGGATTGCATCATCCTTGGACTTATGTCCTAAAGTGAGAGGGATTGATCATCCCGTAACTAGATCATGTGTGTTCCAGGTTATGTTCTTGCAAATGATTTTGTTGTTGATCGAAAGATCAAGATGATGTTTTTGTTGATCGAAAGAAAACGATGATGTTGTTGCTTATCAAAATATCAAGTGTTGTTGTAAACGATGGAGCATTCGAGTACTACAGAATATGAAGATCAAATATGAAGACTCAATGTTGTAGAAGATGATGCTCCAGTACTGAAGATGTTGAAGATGTTCCAATTGCTGATATTGTTGAAGAAAAATTCCAATGATTTATAGATGTATCACCTTGATGTTGTTGATGATGCTCTCTCTCCTTGCTCCTACAGTTGATGTTGTTGTTGTCAGTATAATACCCTTCTCGTTAAGAGGGAGTGTTGAAATATTGTAACTTCGAAGAATATTCTATTGTATTTTATTATTTTAATTTATTTGGAGATGTTTTATTCCTCTATCAAGATTTTATTATTGTATTTGGTCATCATAGAGTCATGAGGTAAACCCTCCTTTGTAATTTGGGTCGATAGAACCCTCCAGAAAGTAATATTATATTGTTTTGGGTCTTCCTAGGTAAGTCGACCGAGTTAAGTTTGTTGGGGCCGACCTAGCTAGTGTAAAAGTAAAATGGAAGATAAAGTATAATTAGGAGTGATGTGATCCTCATTTGGACACACACACTCACTTGTGTAATTTTGATAGGAGAGAGAGAGAGGGAGATATCTGCAAGGAGAAGGAGCACTTGTTTGGTGGTTTGTCTTTGTACTTCTGATCATCTATATTGAGAAGGTTTTGTTGGGTTTTCTTCCCCTAGAGGGTTTCCCAGGATAAATTTGTGTTCTTGTGTTTATGTTGTGCTTGTTATTCTTTCACTGATCTTGTATATGCTATTGTTGTGAAATTGAATTGAATATTGATTTGATCTATCTTAGCATATTGAATCTTAATAGTTCTACCGTAACATGTTAACATTTCAAGCATTTTGTTAGATATATCGTTGTATCAGATTTCATATTTGGCCAATAATACTCTTTCTTTAATGTTTTTATAATTATCTAATAACATAGGTGGCATGAATAATACTTCTTATGGTACTCATCTTGTCATGTCCCCATCCAAATAAATTTCATGAAGGAAAAATTTCCACCAATCTACTAGTTGCCTAGGTTGGGGTGGAAACATTAAAACTTGGAATAAGGGAACTATCAGACCCCAAATGAACCTTAGACTTGAAAATCCACATTAAAGGGGTTAAAGAAAAAAAATAAAGGAAAAATAAGGTGGAATTTGGTCATGAGGGCGCATAGGTGGTGTGGGACCCACACATGGCAAGATTCTCCATTCCACAAGGAAAACCTTTCTCACCAATTCGAATCCAAGGTGGAGGATAACATTCTTGGAGGAGTTTCTGAGGCATAATTAATGACATGAATCTAGGAAGGTTGAATTGGAATGGAAGAGTAACTCCCATGGAAGAGGAAGAGGCATCATAGAAGAATTGTGACACTTGGAGCTAGATTCCCGAGTATATATGACAACAATGATGGAGAATCTATGACGAGTATGACAAATTCAGACCTGATTGTAGATATATGACACATCTAACATGTCAAGGATAAAAATAGCCACCAAGAGGGTGCACAAGAGGATTTATAGTCATCCAATATTCCCCCATTCGAATGGATGGAAGAGGGATGCAAGAAAGAGAGGGACAACAGTGTCACCCATGAGAATCTCTCCCTAACTCAAGTTGGGTGAAGACTCATGGAGGGATTTTGAGATATAAATTCAATTGGAGGTTAATAAAAGAGGAGTAGGAGGAGGTTAATGAAAGAGGAGGAGGAGGAGTTTAATCAAAAAGGAGGAGGAGGATGAGCTTAGCTTGTCCTTGGACGGGGGATGATTATATTCCCTTCCTTAGAACCCATTTTGTGGGTGCAATATTCCTATCCAAGTTGGTTGATGGAGGGGAAATTTAGACCTATCAACATAAATTCATGGATATGTTTCTATGCAGGTTCAATCCCCTCTAAAGTCTGAGTTCATGTTCAGACTTCTTTCTATACTATCACTCTTCTCTCTCTCTCTCTCTCTCTCTCTCTCTCTCTCTCTCTCTCTCTCTCTCTCTCTCAATATTCATGTACAAGTGTGATTGCGCACTCCTTATTGCATATAGTTTATGGAGGACTGATATTTTGACCATTTGGAAATGTTACTAGCTGCATAACTCATTAATGAATAGATCATGAGAGACACAGCTTGAAACACCAAGCATTTCATGTAATACTTCCAAGTAATATTGAGATTTGAGTTATTTCCGTCATTGTATTCACATGGTGATTTTAGAAGGATTTGTATCAGTTTAACAGCAGATTTTTACGGAGATGTTTCTTATGATTTGAACTATATATGGAGTTAAATGTATTACCTAAATTTTTTATGCAGACCCTTTAAGTCTTACTAAAGTTTATGCCATAAATTCATTACCCATTGTCCACCATTTTTTCATGAATTCTATGCTCTACAAGTTCTTGTCGTTTGGTAGACCTATCCGAACCTAAAATATGATTTAATAATGGAAATATGTTTTCCTTGAGGTCCTTTAACAGATATAAGTCTCATATTAAGAATTAGGGAAGGTTGTACAGTTTTTGGAAGGCCATTTAGTAGCTGACCTAGGGGGTTTTCCACCAATGCATTTGACTAGTTTAATTCCATTTCTTCCCTCCTTGTAAATTGAAGACCATGAATGCTTATAGTAGGTGTATGGGTGTCTAAGGGTTGAGTTAGGGTGTCCTATGTCCTCCCAATTCCCTCCCTACACAATTAGAAAACATTTGGAGGATATTGGAACCACTTGAGTCCCCCACTCCTAAGTTCGAAATTTTGGGTCAAATTGGGAAACTTTGCATAGTAGGGATGTTATTGTGGTGTCAGAGCATGTTCCTTGCACCTGATTTGGATGAACATTGATGAGGTCAAGAATTCATCCTGCACCCCTTGAAACTGAAAGTGAAAGTACCTTTAGTGAAGGAGAAGAAGTAGGAGAAGAGGTAAATTCTGCTAAAGCAATGCTAGGGATGACAAAGGAACCTCAGAGATGGAGGAGAAAGAGGAGTTTGGGAAATTCATGAAACCATTTTTTGAGGACGTGAAAAGGAATATAATGTAAGGGTTTGAATTAATGGCTAGTCAAATTGGGATCAAATTGGCAACAGGAGGAAGTAGTAGTTCTCAATCCGAGGAAAACAATATAGTTAGTGAAACCATCTTCTCAACGGCCAGGCCTCACAATCGACCTAATGACTTCCATAGCTCAGCAAGAGGCACCACATCCAATTTTATTGAGTCCAAAGAGGATCCCAACACTCAATATAGGATAAAGGAATCCCTAGAAGAATGGCATCAGTTTAGTGAAGTGTGCAGGAGGACATTACAATTTGAACAATTCTTCAGTGTCTCAAACAAGCTCAGAACCAGAGGAGGTAGCAGAATCCCTTTCCAAAATAAAGAATTGAAGTCTACTATAGCAAATGGTCCCCTTCCCACCTTTGATGGCTTGCCACAAAGTTCTACTAATACTTGGGTACAAATGTTAGATGTGTATTTTCAGTTGAATCCAATGGTTGAAGAGGATGGCTTGAGAATGGCTATTCTGCATCTTGAAGGAGAAGCAAATGATTGGTGGTTCCATGGACTTAAAACCTTGGGACATGATCAAATCACATCATATGAATATTTTTTTAATAGGTTGGTGGAAATTTTTGATCAAAATGACCCTGAAATGCCTTCCAAGGAACTAGCGCAATTGAAGCAAACCGAAACCCCTAAAGCTTACATGTTGGAATTCCAAAAAAAATCAGTTATGGTTGCTGAAATCTATATGGTTCGATTGGTATTTCTATTTACTAAAGGGTTGGATGAACCTTTGAAAATTTTGGTTAAATATCACAAGCCAACTACATTGAAAGATGTGATGAACTTGACAAGAGATATGCAAAATGTGCTACCCAAGAGAAAATATCCTCCCAAGCCCAATTTTCCTTCCAAGTTCAGAGATGATAAGATACCATGGAAAAAGGATTCATTTGGTAATGATAAGAAAGAAGGACCAAGTAAGGATGAAATCAGAAGAAATAAACTATGTTTAACATGTCATCAACCATGGGTACGAGGGCATAGATGTGCTAAAGAGAAAGGACACTTCTTTGAAGTATTTTATGATAATGAGGAGGACATGGAGGAAGAAGCACAAAATTCATCCCAAGAAGAGGGATATGTCACAGCATAAGAAGACCGGCCACCACCTGAAATAGGGAAGTTAGCAGTATTGTTAGGAGTTACTCGGTTTCATACCCTCTGATGCAAAGGAGTTGTACAAGGGAAGACGTTTTCGATACTAGTGGATGGAGGAGAAACTCATAACTTCATTGATGCAAACATATTGGAGAGGATAAATTTTCATACTGAAACATTTGATAGGTTCAAAGTCCTCATTCTAGGTAACAATTCTATGGACTGTAATGCATGGATTCCAAATCTACAACTTACCGTAGGAAACTACACCTTTACTGAAAATTTCTATGTGGTGAATGTTGTTGATACAAATGTGGTTTTTGGAGTCCAATGGTTGTACTATATAGGAGAGCATATAGTGAATTACCAAGTACCTGAAATGATATTTAAAGATTCAGAAGGAAAGCCAATATTAGTGAGGGGAATGCACACCTATCCTAACCAAATGGTGTCCTCCCACAATATGAGGTCCATTTTAAGACATTGGGACATTAATGAATGGGCTGAAAAATGTTTAATCACTTCCACCAAACCGAGCATAAAATTTTCAAAACATCCAAAGGAGATAAGGCAGCTATTACACAAGTATGAAAGGGTTTTTGGAGACCTTCCCTCTAGAAGGCCACCTGGTAGAGAAGTTGAACATGCCAGTGTGTTGGAGGTTGGTACTTCACCTATCCAAATACCACCATATAGACACCCAAAAAGGTTCAAACATGATATTGAGAAGGCTATTAAATAAATTTTGGATTTGGGGCTCATCGGACCAAGCTCAAGTACTTATGCTTCTTCAGTTGTGTTGGTGAAGAAAAAAGATGGAACCCTAAGGATGTGCATTGATTTCAGAGCTTTAGACAATAAGACAGTGAAGAATAGATATCCCATCCCTCGGATAGATGAGCTTAGGGATGATCTATTTGGATCAAATTTATTTTTCAAATTTGATCTTAGATCTAGTTACCATTAGATTTGAATGAAAGAGGAAGATGTGCAGAAAACTACTTTCAGATGTCACTATGGTCATTTCGAATTTCATGTCATGCCTTTTGGTTTAACCAATGCTCCTGAAATATTTCAATCATGCATGAACAAAATATTTTTTAAGTAGCTCTGTAATATTTTTTTGGTTTTATTTGATGATATGTAATGTCCCTAATTTGAATGTTTACCCAATTTAGCCAATTTTCGAACCTTGGACTAGTGAAACCCAAAATTGTCCCAAATGATCCCAAATGGTTTAGAATTATGTATGGAGGGACTTAGGAGGATATAGGACACTCTAATACAACATTTAGACACCCAAACATATGTTATAAATATTCATGGTCTGCAATTTTCAAGGAGGGAAGAATTGGAACAAAACTAGTCAATGCATTGGTGGAAAACCCCACTATGTTAGCTACTAATTGGCCTCCCAAAAACTGTATAGAATTACCAAATATTTAATATGAGAGTTGGATATGTGATAGTACAACCATGAAAACATTTTTGCATCATTTTATGATATTTTAGGATCGGATAGATCTTCCAAAAGATAGCAGGTTGTAGAGCATAGAATTTAAGAAAAAATGGTAGACTAGGGGAAATGAATTTATGGCACAAAATTTAATAAGAATTCAAGGGTTTGAATAAAAAAATTTGGTCCTTCATTTAAATCCATATGCAGCTCAAAACATAAACAAAATCTCAGAAAATATCTGATATCAAACAGGTACAATATCATCCAAAATCACCATGAGAATACAATGAGGGAAATAGCTCGAATCTCAATATTACTTGGAATTATTACATGAAAGGCTTGGTGTTTCGAGCTGTGACTGTCATGATCCATTCATTACAGAATTGTTCAGTAGATAAAATGTTAATATGGTCTAAATATCAATACTCCATAAACTATATGCAATAAGGAGTGCACTATCACATGTGTACATGAACATTGAGAAAGTGTTGAGAGAAAGATAGTAGAGAAAGAAGTGAGAACATGAATCGAACTCAAAGGGGCTTGAACCTGCATCAAAATGTCTCCATGAAGCTCTGTTGAGATTTCTGAATGGCGTCTCCTTCAACCAACTTGGATATGGATCTTTCACCCATGAAATTGGTTCAATGGCAGGGAGGATGAACATCCACCATGCAAGGACAAGCTAAATCTCTCCTAAATTGCAAAGATGCGAATAAAAAATGAACAAAATCTACTCCATTTTGATTTTTCCTCCTTTTAATAACTTTAGTTGACTGACTTCCCTCCTTAGAACTCAAATTATCTCCTAATTACTCATGAAATTCGAATTAGTGGGGGTTATGACCCTTCATTGGCCCCACATGACACTTGGCTCATCTTTTGTCTCCAACTTATCCATGAATTCAAATTGGGGAATATTTTGGATTCTTTGGAGATGTGTAACTCCTCTCATGCGCACTCTTGGTCTATTTTTAGCTCTTACATTTTCATAGATGTCATAGAATCTGTCATAAGTGTCATAGGTGTCATAGAATCTGTCATAAGTGTCGTAATGCTTGTCATAGTTGTCATTGAATCTATCATTGCCTATTTTTATCCCTATGACTCTTCCTCTTCCTTCATGAATGTTACCTATTCCCTCAAACTCGAATTTGGGGATGGATCCATGTTTAAAGGATGAATATTATCTCATGTGGACTGATGGGTCCATTTTTCAGGTATTTTGATAACCCTTTTTCCATAGTCCAGCTCAAGCAATGGTAACGAAATGCACTCAATTGTGGGAAAAGTGTTTTACTTTAATGATTTAATGAAATTGTTTTTATGATTAATCTTGTATGTTAGAATGCGTATCAATTAAACTGATTATATGGAAACCAAGCATGATTGAGTAGGTTCAGGTTTATTAAAGGAAGGACATGTAGAATACTAAAGGATCACCACAAGCTCGGCGCCCTGTTTCTTGATTTATAGGGGACACACTCCCACTTTCAAGATGAATCAGCACTTTGACAATCAGTTAGAATTAGAGTTAAATCGTATAAATATGGACCTCTCGGGTAGCGAGAGGCCCCTGCTGGTATTTTTGTGAAAGACATTATTGTTAACGTTTTCTGCACTATTGAGATACTGAAGTACAGACTTCTATTCTGACATGGATTTTACATATTAATGAAAGATTGATGATTAATTCCAGCAAGCGTTTCTGAGTTTTTATTCTCTCCTGAGTATGGGTTGGGGAGGGCCCCTCCAACACATAGGTCAGGAGATTCCTATTTGCAGGTATTTTTCCAAGTATGCATTTTACATTGATGAACAGTTCTATGATATATGGTAACGTTGAATGAGTCATTGTTTTCTGTAGTATTTGCAAGTATTTTTCCAAGTATGCGTTTTACATTGATGAACAGTTCTATGATATATGGTAGCATTGAATGAGTCACTATTTTTTGTAGTAGTTTAGAATGCATTCCGTAGTACAATAAAACGATTTCAGTAGTCTTGTAGGTTCTTTCTTGCAACGCATATTTTTATCCATGATTACATGTGTAATAGCTTAGCTTTCAATGTCATGGTTAGATCTGGAGTTCACAGCAGTTTCTCATCGTGATTAGTTTCTATTAACTTCTTAGAAGAAGATGGGTAAGCATAGAATGATTGTATTTCAATTCTAGATTGGTAGAATAAGATAGATCAAGACTCAAATTGTGTGCGTAGTCTGTAGTTACAGACTTTGTTTCCCCAATAGTAAAATAGCTCTGTTATGGTATTTTCATTCTCAGCATTTAGTTATTTCAGCAGTTTAATTATTTCAAATAGATTTACTGTCTTTATATCTTTATTTCTTAGAATAGATCAACATCTAATTACTTCAGCATTTTAATTACTTAGAATAGACTCCCTGCTTTACTTCTCAGAACATGTTTACTGCTTTCAGCACTTTAATTCTTTTAATCAGATTCATTGCTTTCCACTATTCAATTTCGTAGCATAATCAGTTTTCACATTAAGTAGACAACCTTCACATTTAGTAGACAATCTTTAGAACATCGATACCGCCCTTTAACTGTGACAAGAGATTATCCTATAAAGAGCACAGACAGTGCATGCATCTCTCAAGTTTGTACGTTCCCCGGGTTGACATTTAAAGTAGGCTCTTGGTATAAGCTTCCCTCATTAGGCATCCATATTAGGAGCTCACCATGGACCCCACATGTCCACTTATGCACCCCCAAGTCCAACTAGGACCTAATTCCACTTCATTTTGGAGCATTTAACATTTATTCCATAATTTATTGGCCTATTTTTCCACCATCAATTTAGAATATGGAATTTTCATGAGAGACTATAAACCTTGGGGTTAAATGTCAATATTTTAATCCTTCCACATAACCCTTAGGAATTGGGTAGGACAACTTAATTATTTATCTAAAACCCATTTAATTGGGGACATAAAAGTCCTCCCCACCCAACATTGTTTGTCCTCAAGCAATTTCAAACATGGATGTTGAATAACCTGCTTCTTTCCAAAACTTTGCTTACCCAAAAAATTGAAACCAATGAGACCAAAAATGATCCCAGGGTCCCAAATGATTCTGATACTTGCATGGTGTGAAATTTCTATTATGAAATTCCATGAACACCAAGCATGTGAATATTGAATCCATATCTCAAGAGTTCTCCCACATCGAAAACTGGAACACTTCTCTGCAATGATGAACTCAAACAACTGGAGGTTCGCTTTCTCTCTCAAACCAACAATTGAATTGTTGCTCCAAGTGAGCTGAAACCAAGAAACACTAGGATCCCATTGCTTGTATTGCATCCTTCCAAAAATCATATGTACAAAAGATAGGTCATCAAAGGACATAAAAAATTCATACAAATGTACATCAAATGGGTGCTTCATCAAAGAATCATGAAAGTTCTTGTACATCCAAGTAACTAGATCATCATGTGTCCAATACACACAAGCATCAAGTATTATATCAAATTTGCTCCAATGACATAGGTGAGGATCCCACATCCTATAATGCTGATCCAAAAGAGTGTAATATGCATAAAAACAACCATCCATGTGTTCTTTCATCTAAGAAGAGAATGAACAACCTCCACTAAAATCTGAACAAAGTAAGGAGCAAAGAAAACAATGAGCCTTCAAGGGGCTCAAAGGAGTACCATATATGCATCCATGAGTATGTGTATCATCATAAGGTAACAAATAATGTTGCTACAAATGTAAATAATAATTTTCTCTAATCATGTCATCATCTAAATGGGATATAGGAGTGTCATACTCCTCATGTGGCACCATCAAAAAGGAAAGTTTCACCCAATTTTCATCCCCAATTGATGTGGCTAAAAAAGAAGTAGGGGGTGAAGAATTGTGAACCAACCTTACCTCTTTGAGACTCTTACCCATCAAATATTTGAATGCAGCTTCTCCATAATTGGCTGGTGTTAGGATATTTAGACACTTAGGAGTTAGTTAAGATCAACTTGTGTAATATATCCGTTAGGAAAAATGGGTTTCTTTAGTATGCATTTGTAAATATTTAATCCGACAGTCACGATATGTTGTGATCTGACAGCTCAACTTCTCTTAGATCATACCTAACTTTGATCCATGGCTTAGCATCCGATTGGTCCATGATCTCTATTTAAAGATCATGGAGGGTAATTGTTTAGTTGATCGATTATGAGAAGCTCATTTGTAACTTTCTTTCTTTGCATAATAAATTGCTCTATAGAAGTTATTTGGCCGGGGCCGTGGAGTGTTTCCCTCTCGAGGGTTTAAACCATGTCAAAACATCGGTGTATCGATCTATGATCTGTTTGTGTGAAGTGGTTTCTCTAGGTGTTCGGTCTTTTGGAAGTACCATGTGTACCCGAACATGATATGAGAGCTTTTATGAAGAGCCGCTTCCGGTTATGATCTAGATCTTGAACTGTTGTTGCCGAAACTTGATAGGGTTTCTAGTTTTGATATTTTTGTACATTTCTAGACTATGGGAGGTGTTCCATTGCGTCCGGAGTGCCGTTTCCATTCGAAAACAGTTTTTGTTTGATCGAAAATGGTTCCCGATTGCTTCAGAAACGCATATTTCATCAGATCTGAAGGTATAATGTTACAGTGACGTTTTTTTTTTTTTTTTTTTTTTGTCTGAAAAAAAAATCTCATATTTTATCAACTTTTATTATTAGAGTTTTTTAGTTTCGGATTGTTGCTTTCCCTGGCTGTGTATGCTCTTTACCATACACCTTGTGCGATCTCGGCGAATCAGAAACAGAAAGGGAAAGGATTTTTCTCGGCTGCGGATGCTCTTTGCCGTGCACCTTGTGCGATCTCAGAAAATTAGAAACAGAGAGAAAACATAGACTTTCTGGGAAAGCTAACGAGATCTAATCCTAGAAGTGTGGAATTTTTTTTTTAGTTTCGGTTTGTTGTGTGATTTGTAGGAAAAAAGGCAAGCATGGAAACCGAGCAAGAAGAGTAAAAAAAAAAACCCCTTCCTCCTTTCCATATTTTACATACCTTTTAATCTAGCTCACTTGGTTCAAAGTTGCTTTATTCCTTAATAGGTCTTGAGTTCAAGTCTTAGGAATTTACTTTTAAAAGGAAAAGTGCATGCAATTTCTATTTTTCAAGTTACTTTATTGTAAAAGTGCATCTCACTTAAATAATAAAAAATAAAAATAAAAAGTGAGTCACTTAAGTTCCTTTTTATTGTTATTCATTTTTTTCCACAGGTATAAATATTTATGAAATAGGAGATCTGTGGTAAAAGAGTTGAAGAAACTCAACGTTTCAAACCCACAAGCGGGTCCATCATCAGGAGCAATAGACTCACGATTTTAGCTATTGGAGAGGTTTATTAATACATGGAAAGATTCCAATGCTAATCATGGGTCAAGTTGGCCTCCTTATTGAATATGTAGGGTTATTCCTAAGGATGTGGACCACAGGTTTCCAGGCTTCCTTTAATTTTAGACCATCATCTTGGTTAAAATTGTTCCTGCATTTCTCAATTTCCAAGGCTTCCTGTATTTTCCTTTTGTAGTACTGAGGGATAGTTGCAAGGACTTCTGTATCCTCCAGGCACATATGATGTTTAGTGTCATGATAGTGTTCAGTTACAGCGGATTGTTTGGTTCTCCCATGCTTTATGTCTACCATGTGTTCTTTTATCCTGGCTTTTATGGAGCGACCGGTCCCACCAATATACCTCATCCCACATGAACAAGGTATTGCATAAACACCTTTATGGAGATTTCGCTCAATATGATCCTTAGCAAAATCTAGCATGTTTCTAAGGGAATTTGGAGGGGAGAAGAAAACGTATATATTTCTTTTCCTTAGGATCCTAGCAATTTTGTCAGTAGTGCCTTGGATGTAAGGAAGAGTGGTCCTTGTAATATTGTCCTCCTTATCCCCTTTTATCTCGAATCTTCGTTTTTCCTTTTCGTGCTTTTTGAATTGTTTTGTTGATTATTCTTTCTTTGTATCCATTGCTTAAGAGGACTTTCCTTAGGTGATCTAATTCTTGATCTAGATGGTTCTCATCAAAAACTCTTAAAGCACGTGTAGTTAGTGTATTGATTATTCTGATCTTCTGTGTTGGATGGTGATGAGATTCCGCATGCAAGTATCTATCTGTGTGCGTTTTCTTCCTATATATTTGATGAGCCAAGGATCCATCTTGTCTCTTTGTGGCGAGTACATCTAGGAATGGAAGGAAATTCTCCTCCTCCTTTTCTATGGTGAATTTTATATTGTCAGATTGGCTGTTTAGATGGTTTGTGAAATCCATCAAACTATCTTCGCTATTTAAAGTAACATCATTGTAAAAGTGAAATCACTTATTTTACAAAAGTGATTCACTTAAAGCAACTTTCTTGTAAAGTGATTGTCAAAGGTTAATCTTGGGAAGAGGGGGGTCCTTTTTTTTTAGCTGGTCATTCTCTATCTACCGCGTCACTATTGGGGACATCTTCAACATTTTATTTGTTCAAGCATAACTTCATCATACGGAGTCAGTTTTCAGTGCCATTTTTTTTTAAACCACCTATTTTTTTGAGCTCTTCTCATCCAGCCTATTGGTTTTTGATTTTACAACCATTAATTTACAAATATGACCACCCCTTGTGATATTCTACTTACCAGTTCCAACTATTTCTCATGGAAATCTCGTATGGAGGGTGTTCTACGAAGTAGAGGACTTTTCATAATTACCTTAGGGAGAGAAACAAAACCTACTGATGATGATAAGAAAATCAAATGGGAAAATGGATGTGATGAAGCTCGTGGATTGATTGGGATGTCAATCTCTACTGGTTTGTGATTCCACATATCTGGAATTGATGAACTTGATGCTGCTTGGGACAAGTTGGAATCTTTGTTTGGTAAACACAATGAAATTCGAGGTCAACAACTCGAAAATGAGTTGATTTCTTTAAATCCAAGTTATTTTTCATGCATACAAGATTATTTATCTAAGTACAAAACTCTTAAACTCTTATGTGAAGAATGCAAGATTAAGAGGGAAGACAAACAATGCATTTATCATATTCTTTCCAAACTTGGATTTGCATATTCTGTTTTTGTATCTACATTTTACTCCATGAAAGAATCCTTGAATGCAGCTAGCTATCAAGAGCCTAGTCTTGAATCCTTTTGTGATTCCTTGATTAGAGAGAAAGATAAGCTCATCCATCTTGCAATAATTAACAATGCAGATACATCTGGGAAAGCCTTATTGTCCCAATAGAAAAAAAGTCCAAGCCTCCCAAGAAACAAAATTTTCGCAATAATAAGTCAAACAAGGGTCCCAAACCCTCTCAGTCAGCTCCTTCTTTAAAAAATGACAAAGGTTCCAAGCCAAAAGGAAAGAAGACTAAGCGTCATTACAACTATTACGGGAAAGATAATCATGATGAATCTAAGTGTTTCAAGAAGATTCACCTTCAGAAGCACCACATCAGCCTAGATTCACCTTCAAAATCTACCTCTAATGGACATGCACTTTGTGCTTTTGGTTATTCTTATAATGCATCTTCTTCTTCTACTTCAAATGAATGGCTCATTGATTCTGGAGCATCTTATCATATGGCTAAGGATCAAGCCATATTTTCTACTATGCATGAATGTAACACCAAACAAATATTTGTTGGTGATGATAGCTCTCTAAGTGTTGTAAGAGCTAGAACAGTTCCAGTAGATAATGGTCATTTCAATGATGTACTATGTGTTCCAAGAATTTCCTGCAATTTGTTATCAGTATATCAAATCACTCATTCCGGTGAAGGTAAAACTATGGCGTTTACACCTCACCAAGTTGTAATCAAGGATTTTAAACATCCTCAACAGGTCTTAGCTACCGAAATTGTTGATGATATTACCAAGTTGTACGAATTTAACAACTTTGGGTCATCACCTTTTCCTTCAGTTTTTGTTTCTCATAGTGATAACTTAAACAAACTTTGGCATGAGCGATTTGGTCACTTAAATTATCGCTCATTGCAATAACTATGTAAAGAAAATATGGTGACAGGTCTTCCGATGGTATCTTGCAGGGATGGTGTTTGTTCCGGTTGTGTACTCGGAAAACATCATCGGGACAGTTTTGACAAACTTGCCTCTTGGCACGCCTCGGTTCCCTTAGAGCTTGTGCATAGTGACTTATGTGGTCCTCTTCCATCTTCTTCCTTTTCTGGTTTCAAATATTTCTTAACTTTCATTGATGATTACACCAAACGCACTTGGGTTTATTTCCTAAAACTTAAGAGCGAAGTATTTAACATGTTCTTGGCCTACAAGGCCCTTGTTGAAAAACAATCTGGTCATCAAATTATTCAGTTAAGATCTGACAATGGAGGAGAATATGTTAACAAAAATTTCACTACTTTCTGCACTGAACAAGGAATCCAACAACAACACATTGTTCCATATACACCACAACAAAATGGTGTAGCTGAATGGAAGAACCGCACTTTAAAAGAAATGGCTAATTGTATGATCCAATCTAAGGGACTAAGTCTTCAATTTTGGGTTGAATCCATAAATTGTGCAAATTACATATTTAATCGCACCCCCACTAAAGCTTTACAAGGTATCACACCGGAAGAAGCATGTAGTAAAATTAAACCAGATGTAAGTCACTTCCGTGTGTTTGGTAGTGAAGCATGGGCTCACATTCCGGATGAAAAACGGAAAGCATTGCATCCTAAAAGTGAAAAGTGCATATTTGTTGGATATTCTGAAGATGTAAAAGGTTATAGACTTCTTCAACCACATTCTCATGATGTAATCATTTGAAGAGATGTTAAATTTGATGAAAATCTCTTGGCCTGCGAGCCTAACTCAGCGATTGTACCATCCTTGGCCTGCGACCTTGATTCGGCGATTGTGCCTTCTTCTTCTTCCAAATTCCTTGACAGGTTTCCAACTCCAGTTTTGGATGATGACAGTGAGGATGAAAATCCACCTCCACCTGCTCATGTTCCTCCATTTGCACTAGCAAAAGTGCTTTCTCGATGGGTTCGTTCAACATGAGAAGCAGCTGGTGATCTTGCCGGTGATCCTAGAGATCAACGTCTAACACATTCTCAGTTTCAGCGAGCCTCTTCTCTTTTGGCTCAGGTTTCCGAGAATCATGATCCAAAAACTTTTGCAGAAGCTTCAAGAAATCCAGATTGGAATGCAGCTATGGATGAAGAATATCGTTCCTTAATGGCGAACGATACTTGGGATCTTGTACCTCTTCCAAAAGGAAGAAAACTTGTCAGATGTAAATGGGTCTACAAAACTAAGTATGCATCAGATGGAAGTGTTGAAAGACTTAAGGCAAGGTTAGTTTCCAAAGGTTTTTCCCAAGTTGAAGGGATTGACTACAATGAAACCTTTGCTCCTGTCACAAAAATGAACTCCATCCGCCTTGTTCTTTCCCTTCCAGCCTTACATAACTGGGAAGTCCATCAAATGGATGTCAAGTCTTCCTTCTTACATGGTGATTTACAGGAGGAAATTTACATGGAACAACCTCCTGGATATGTTCATAATAACTCTAGCCTTGTCTAACGCCTTAAGAAATCCTTATATGGCCTTAAGCAAGCTCCTAGACCTTGGTATTCCAAAATGGATAGCTTTCTCCTTGACACTAGTTTTTCTAGATGCCATTCTGACCCCAATGTTTATACCAAAAAAGTAGGAAACCATCTCATCATACTTGTTCTATATGTTGATGACCTTATTCTTTCTGGTAGTGACCCTAAGCTTATAACCCATGTAAAATCCAGTCTTAAGAAAATTTTTGAAATGTCAGACTTAGGACATTTGCATTATTTTCTTGGTCTCCAAGTCCTGCAAACCAAAGAAGGAATCATTCTTTCTCAGTCTAAGTATGCTTGTGACCTTCTTCGTCGCTTTCACATGGAAGATTATACACCAGCCCCGTCTCCCTTCCAGTCTAGAGTCAAACTTTCTGCCACTTGCACTTCACCTGAAGTAGATGCCACCTTGTATCATCAGCTTGTTGGTAGTCTCTTATACTTGACTCATTCACATCCTGACCTTTCCTTTGTCGTTGGTCGTATTGCCCATTATATGCAAACACCTCATGAAAGTCACTAGAAAGCAGCTAAAAGAATACTTCGATATATTTGAGGTACAATTTAGTTTGGGATTCATTACAGTACAGGGGGGAAACCTTTGTTGGTTGGTTTCACTGATTCAGATTGGGCCAGTGATCCTGATGATCGAAAGTCTACTGCAGGTTATGTTTTTAGTCTAGGATCTGGATCTGTCACTTGGGCTTGTAAGAAACAACAAGCTCTTTCTCTTTCTTCAGCAAAGGCAGAATATCAAGCCATAGTTAATGCTAGTCAGGAAGCTTTATGGCTTCAACAGATCCTTTTAGAGTTTGGATTCGAGCAGCAGCAGCCTACTCCACTTTGGTGCGACAATCAAAGTGCCATCAAGCTTGTCAAAGATCCATTCCTACATCAACGCAGCAAACACATTGATCTACATATGCACTTGATCAGAAATCTTGTTCATGATCGTGTTCTTGAAGTGCTCTTTTGTCCTACAGATGATCAAGTTGCAGACATCTTCACCAAGTCTCTTACAGAAGTGAAGTTTTCTAAACTTCGATCTATGTTAGGATTTCAGGAATTTGTCATTAAGGGGGGATAGGCTCTAATGCCTCCTTCCTTCTCCTAATAGTGTCACTTTTGTAAATCCTTCAATCATATCCCAAGTTGTTCTTAAGGGGGTATGTTAGGATATTTAGACACTTAGGAGTTAGTTAAGATCAACTTGTGTAATATATCCGTTAGTAAAAGTGTGTTTCTTTAGTATCCATTAGTATGCATTTGTAAATATTTAATCCGACAGTCACGATATGTTGTGATCCGACGGCTCAACTTCTCTTAGATCATACCTAACCTTGATCTGTGGATTAACACCCGATTGTTCCATGATCTCTATTTAAAGAGCATGGAGGGTCATTGTTTAGTTGATCGATTATGAGAAGCTCATTTGTAACTTTCTTTCTTTGCATAATAAATTGCTCCGTAGAAGCTATTTGGTCGGGGTTGTGGAGTGTTTCCCTCTCGAGGGTTTAAACCACGTCAAAATATCGTTGTATCGAACTGTGATCTGTTTGTGTGAAGTGGTTTCTCTAGGTGTTCGTTCTTTTGGGAGTACCTTATGTACCCAAATAGCTGGTCCAACTATTTTGAGATCATGTGTCTCCTCCAAAGCTCTACAAATCTCACCATGGGGAAGCTCATAAACCCTTTGAACAAGAAAAAGTGCTTGGATTCCTTCTTGTTTGAATGTAGACTCTTGAAGTACCTGCATATTAACATGTACCTCATGCTCCACCATCACATGATTTTCCTCCTTTGTAACATAAAGTATTTCATACATTGAATGATTGTCTAGTATGTAGGAGGGTGTAAAGGACCTTTGCAACCTCTCTTGAAGTTGCTCAATCTGAATCATAGATTATTGGAGTGCATTTTGGGTGGACTCCAACTCATTTGTGATCTTGTCATTCTCTTGTGCATCCTTCAAGTTTATTCCATGATACAAACCAACAAGATCAATTAAATAATCTCTATCAAAAAGCAAATGAAAAAACTTACCTTTGGTGTCCAACATTGCCTTCTGTATTTTCTCCATGTCTTCAAGGGAATATTTCTCCTCCATACATCAACAAAATTTTGAAACCAATGCATGTGTGTCATAGATAGTTTTCAATTCATATTGAATCTTCTTTTCATCCATCTTCAAGGACCCTGCAAGAAAATGAGGCTCTTGCAAAAGAACCTCCTCTATTTCTTCTTTCTTGCTTGGACCAACTTCATGAAGCTCAAGTGGTGATGGGGAATTTGATCTTGGTTCTTCTTCAAATGATAAAAGGTCTTCATATCCATGGTAAATGAAAATTTGGATTGAAGCAACACCTTAAAAATTTATCTCTATGTCACCAACATAGAAGTGTGAGCACCCATCAGTAGGTACTCCTTCACAGTTTAAGCATCCATCAGTAGATGCTCTTTGATTCATGTCCAAAGTAGAGTGTGTCTCAGAATGATCTTAAGTAATTTAAATGGAACCTTCTTCATGCTCATGTGATGATTCTTCATATTTTTCAGATTCACTTGGGAGTTACTTTTGATCCTCTTCATGTAATTCTTCTTCTACTTCACCACCTTAGAACTAGGTGGCTCATGGGTCTCCTCATTTTGCTCCTACTTTTCACTCAAACATATATGATTTTATCTCCAAGGTATTTTGCAATAAGGGAATAGACCATTCTTCACTAAATACACATATTCATTCTTGGTACTATATCCAAACACTCAATCAAAAAAGTCTTCAAAAAGGATGGTCTTCTTTGTCTTTCCCATCAAAGCACAATATGCTTGATATTCTTGAGGCAAAGTTTTACATGTTGCTCTCAATATTTATAAATCATTCATAGGATTATACTTTGGTGTTATGACACATTCATATTCATAATACACAAGGTCATAATAATAACCTTCATTCCTTATGAAATTGTAAGAAGTGATGCATGATGGCACCTCTTCCTCATACCATTCACATTCTTCTTCATATTGCTCACAATCATCTTCATACTGATCATAAGAATTGTACTCATAGGAGTCATCATAATCGTAATACATGGATAAAAATTATTATTAAATGGATGATATTAATGCACGGGTGAAAGGACCATCCTTTGATACCACTGTAATGTCCCTAATTTGAAAGTTTATCCAATTTGGCCAATTTTTTAACCTTGGACTAGTGAAACCCCAAACTGTCCCAAATTGTAACAAATGGTTTCAAATTCTATATGGAGGGAATTATTAAGATATAGGACAATCTAATACAACCTTCAGACACCCAAACATATATTATAAACATTCATGGTCTGCAATTTTCAAGGAGGGAAGAATTGGAACAAAATTAGTCAATGCATTGGTGGAAAACCCCACTAGGTTAGCTACTAATTGGCCTCTCAAAAACTTTACGACCTTCCCAAATTTTTGATCTGAGAGTTGGATATGCAGAGGAAATCAAGGAAAACATTTAATCGGCATTATATCATATTTTAGGGTCATATAGATCTTCCAAAAGACAACAGCTTGTAGAGCATAGAATTTATGAAAAAATGGTAGACTAAGGGCAATGAATTTATGGCACAAAATTTAATAAGACTTCAAGGGTTTGAATAAAAAAAAATTGTCCTTCATTTAACTCCATATGTAGCTCGAAACATAAACAAAATCTCAGAAAATATCTGATATCAAACAGGTACAATATCATCCAAAATCACCATGAGAATACAATGAGGGAAATAGCTCAAATCTCAATATTACTTGGAATTATTACATGAAAGGATTGGTGTTTCAAGTTGTTCCTTTCATTATCATTTCATTATACATTTATTCAGAAGATAACATTTTCATATGGTCTAAATATCATTCGTTCATAAACTGCATGCAATATGGACTGCACTATCACACTTGTACATGAACATTGAGAAAGTGTTGAGAGAAAGATAGTAGAGAAAGAAGAGAGAGCATGAATCAAAATAAAAGGGGATCTAACTTGAATCAAAATGTATCCATGAAGCTCTTTTGAGAGGTCTAAATTTCCTCTTCTTCAACCAGCTTGGATAGGAATCTTGCACCCACAAAATTGGTTCAATGGTAGGGAGGATGAACATCCATCGTGCAAGGACAAGCTAAAGCTCTCCCAAATTGCAAAGATGCAAATCGAAAATGACCAAAAGATGCTCCATTTCGAATTGGACCCCTTTTAATAACTTTAGTTGAATCATTTCCATCCTTATAATTCAAATTATCTCCTATTTACTCATGAAATTCGAATTAGTGGGGGTTATGGCCCTTCATTGGCCCACATGACACTTGGCTCATCTTTTGTCTCCAACTTCTCCATGAATTCGAATTGGGGAATATTTTGGATGCTTTGCATAGGTGTAACTCCTCTCATGCACCCTCCTAGTCTATTTTTAGCTCTTACATTGTCATAGATGTCATAGAATCTGTCATAAGTGTCATAGGTGTCATAGAATCTGTCATAAGTGTCATAATGCTTGTCATAGTTGTCATAGAATCCATCAATGCCTATTTTTAGCCCTGTGAATCTTCCTCTTCCTTCATCAATGTTACCTCTTCCCTCCAATTCGAATTTTGGGATGGATCCATGTTTAAAGAATGAATATTCTCTCATGTGGACCCCACATGTCCACTTATGTGCCCCCAAGTCCAACTAGCACCTAATGCCACTTAATTTTGAATCATTTAACATTTATTCCATAATTTATTGGCCTATTTTTCCACCATCAATTTAGAATATTGAATTTTCATGAGAGACTATAGACCTTGGGGTTAAATGTCAATATTTTAATTCTTCCACATAACCCTTAGGAATTTGGTAGGCCAACTTAATTATTTATCTGAAAATCATTTAATTGGGGACATGACATGATACTTTGATTTACAATAAGACATGGGAGGAGAATTTGCATCATTTAGAAGCTGTATTGAAAATATTGCATCAATAGTCTTTGTTTGCTAACTGGTCCAAGTGTGAGTTTGGGTTGACATAAATTTTGTATCTTGGGCACATCATCGGGAAAGATAATGTAAAGATGCGCTTGGAGAAAATAAGAGTTATCCTAGATTGGCCATCACCCAAGAACATCATCAAATTGAGGGGTTTTTTTGGGATATGCACTTTCTATAGAAATTTTGTGAAGGGGTTTTCCAAATTGACTGCCCCTCTCACTGATTTGACAAAGAAGGATGATTTCCAATGGGATGAAGATGTAGAAAAGGATTTCCAAAGAATGAAAGAGGTAATGATTAGTTGTACTATAGTTGCATTACCATATTTTTCTAAACCATTTGTCTTGAAATGTAATGTCCCTTTTTAGAAATTTATTAAAATGGTGAAAATTTCAAATTTTCCACTAGTTCGACCCTTCACTAGTATTGGTTTCTTGGTCTCCTTTTCACATAAGGTATATGTATGGTATTAGGACATGATTATGAGGTTCATGGATGACTTAGAGTCTTCAAAATTCTCCTACAACTCTCCTTTGAATTATGGCCAAGGTAGGGGATTTGAATAGCAATTAGGGGTTCAATTCCCCCCTGGGTAGGTGCTAGAAATGGCTCTCCAAATGCTATTGTACCCTTTTGAATTTCAAGACAGAAGTAGGGGACATATAGGGGACATAAATATGATCTCATATGCATCACCATTTATTTTATTAAGTCTTCTAAAACCCTCTCAAGTCAGATACAAAAATACTAGTTTCGACCTTGGGGGAAATGATAGGCAATCTTTTCCAAATGCTATGAAATTGAACAATATGACTCCAAAATACTATGCAATGAAAATGAAATTTGTATAAAAGATTACTAACAGTCCATACATCATTAATTCATTATTGTTTCACTTTTCCATTCGAATATATTAACATATCATTGGCATACACCAACATAGTGGGGAAAATGGCACCATTTGCTCACTAATGATCAAATTTACATAGTTCCACTTGGAATATTGAATTGAATAAATTATGAGTATGAAGAAAAGATAATTTACATCATATTATAAAATAATGGGGAATTATAATCCCCCCCAAATAGAACAACATCTCACCAAGTGCACCCCACCTCAAGGATCATGAATATGTTGAGAAAACTGGAAATGGTTGGAGAAACAAGATGAACAAGAAGTGACCACGAGATTCCCTGTAGCTTACATCTGCAAAATATGACTCCATTGAAGCTACAAATGAAAGTTTTGATTGGCCTTTTCAATTACCAACTAGGATGGGAATCTTTCACCCTCAAAATTGGTGTTAAGGCAAGTAGAGTAGCACTGCACTAGCTCTCCTCTCAAATGCAATTGTGAAAATGATCAAAATCCCTTCTCTTACTTGATCCATCTATTTTATAAAAATCCTTAGCCTTCTAAGGTTCGAATTCCATCCATGAACTCCAAGCCAATTCAAATTAGGGAGGGATTCAAGATTTGCCATTTGTCTTCCACTTCCTAGCCTTCCACCTTCCACCAATTCAAGCAGGAATCTCTTGGACTTCTCTAACTCCCATGAGTGCTCCCTTGGAGACTATTTTTAGGCCTGAAATTTAATATTGGTCATATTTTTAGGCCTGACAATCAAGTCTGAAATTTGTCATAGGTGTCTTCATCATTGTTGTCATAGAGTTTAGGGAATCTAGCCCAAGTGTCCAAGAACCTCTCATTTGACTCTTCCTCTTCCATGGGAGTTACACTTCCATCCCAATTTGAACTATGATAAATATTTACAAGTGTATGAGCCTTCCAATTCATCCCAACAACGTTGGACTTCTTATGGATTCGAATTGACAAGAGGAGGATGCCATGTGGCATAGAAAATCTAGCTTGTGTGGGTCCCACATCTTCCATGTGTCTTCATGATCAATTGCCACTTTTATTTTACCTTGTATTTATTTATTTAACTCCTTTATTAAATATTTATGCCATTCTAATGTCCAAAAATCATTTATCACCCCCCTTATTTCAAAACCCAATGTCTCCATCCAACCTAGGGAACTAGTAGGATTGGTGGAATTTTCCTATGATGGATTTATTTGAATGGGGACATTACAGTCCTCCCCACCCAAATTTTCTTTCCCTCAAGCAATTTCAGATTTGGATGCTGCAAGATTTGTTCCTCTTCCCATGTCGCATCTTCACTTGGTAGATCCTTCCATTGTACCATGTAATCTTTGATAGTTCTACTCCTTAATCTTCTTTCCCTTGTCTTCAAAAATTTTTCTGGGAACAAGTATGAGTTGACCTTCATCATCCAAAGGAGGAAGCGTATATGAAATGGCAATTTGCTGACCGATAGACTTCTTGAGACATGAAACATGAATACATTGTGGATTTTGCATCCTTCTGGAAGTTCTAACTCATATGCTACCTCCCCAATCTTCCGAACTACCTTGTATGGGCCATAGTATCTTGGTTTTATCTTCTCTGCTCCCTTCTATTTCAAAGATGTTTGTTTATATGGATGAAACCTCAAATATACCAAATCATTTATTTGAAAGGTCCTTTCTTCCCTATGTTGATCTACATATTGTTTTTGTTGATTTTGGGAAACCTACAAGTTGTCTTTCAAAAGCTTTAAAATTTGTTGGCTCTCTTCCACCCAATATTTAGCTTTTGGGGATATATTATCACCAAAGATATGCTCAACAAATGTGAGTGCTTCATAACCATATAATTATTTGAAAGGAGACATTCCTATTGACATATGAAAAGTGGTGTTGTAGCAAAACTCACCAAAGTGTAGCCATTTTACCCATGCTTTTTGTTGCTCTCTCACATAGTTCCTTAGGTACCCTTCCAACCATTCATTCACTCTCTCGGTTTGGCCATCAGTTTGTGGATGACAGCTTGTTCTTGGAGTCAATTGAGTTCCCACCAATCAGAAAATTTCTTGCCAAAAAGCACCCATGAATCTACTATCTCTATCACTTACAATGTTCTTGGGGAGCCCATGCAATCTGAAGATTTCTTTAAAAAAAAATCAGCCATTTGTGCAGCACTAAAAGATAATGTAACAACAAAGAAATGAGCAAATTTGGTCAGCCTATCCACTACCACATATATGCAATCCTTTCCCAAATATTTGGGTAAACCTGTGATGAAGTCCATTGAGATACTCTCCCATTTTTGTTCCGGAATGGGAAATGGTTGCAATAAACCAGCTGGGTATGTGAGTTCATATTTGTTTTGATGGCATACCTTACATTCATTCACATATTTTAGAACATATTCCTTCATCCCTTTCCAAAAAAACATTTTCCTTAATTGCCTATAAGTTTTGAAAATCCCTGGATGGCCAACTAGGGGGGAATCATGTGCTTCTTGCAAAATCTTGTACTTGAGTTTTGAATTTTGAACCAAATAAATTATTCCCTTATAATATATCAGCCCATTAAAAATCTTGTAGTTATCATCCCCTTTGACCTTATCTAAAACATCACAAGAAAAACTATCTTTGGCATATTCAACCATTAGCATGTCTTTCCAATCTTTTGAAATGTCCATGAGAGAAAAGGAAGGTCTTCTAGATAATGCATCTGCTGCAATGTTATTCTTCCCTTTTACATATTCAATATCAAAATAAAAAATATTGGATCTTTCTTACCCACTTTTGTTTCCTTTCATTAAGATCTTTTTGGGTGAGGAAGTGCTTGAGAATGTTGTGATCAATTTTCACCACAAACTTGTTTCCCACCAAGTATTGTCTAAACTTGGCCAAGGCATGCATGATGGCCAACATTTATTTTTCATATATGTATTAAAGCTTCTCTTGTGGCTGCAAATTTCTACTCTCAAAGGCTATAGGGTGTTGATTTTGCTTTAGGACAACCCCTATCCCTTCACCTGAATCACATTCCAAAACAAAAGGTTTAGAAAAATCAGGTAATGCAAGTACTGGAAAACTACTCATTACCTCTTTCATTTTTTTGAAGGCCTTTTCCGCCTCTTCGTCCCACTTGAAAGCATATTTCTTGGTCAAATCAGTGAGTGGAGAAGTCAATTTGGAGAACTCTTTCACAAACTTCCTATAATAGGTGCATATTCCAATAAAGCCTCTTAATTCTGTGATTTTTTTTGGTGTTGGCCATTCAAGGATAGCCCTTATTTTTTACATGTGCACTTTCACTCCTTCTTGTCCAATAATGTACCCAAGATATAAAATTTCCTTCATCCCAAATTCACATTTATACAACTTAGCAAACAAGGACTGTTCATGCAAAATTTTCAGCACAACCTCTAAATGATGCAAATGCTCTTCCCAAGTTTTGTTGTAAATGATAATGTCATCAAAGAAAACCAAAACAAAATTTCTAAGCTGCTTGCAAAAGATCTTATTCATGCATGCTTGGAATGTGGCTGGAGCATTAGTTAATCCAAAAGGCATAACAAGAAACTCAAAGTGGTCATAGTGACATCTAAAAGCAGTCTTTTGCACATCTTCTTCCTTCATTCGAATTTGATGGCAACCTGATCTAAGATCAATTTTGGAGAAATATTTTGCCCCAAATAGCTCATCCATGATTTCATCAATTCTAGGGATAGGATACCTATTCTTGATTGTCTTCTTGTTCAAAGTTCTAAAGTCTATGCACATCCTTAAGCTTCCATCTTTTTTCTTCACCTACACTACTGAAGAGGCATAAGGGCTAGAGCTTGGTCTAATGAGTCCCAACTCTAGGAGTTCTTGGATGGCCTTTTCAATTTCATCTTTGAATATTTTTGGATGTCTATAGGGTGGTATTTGGATGGGTGAAGTACCCTCCTCCAAAACAATGTTGTGCTCAACCCCACTATCAGGTGGTTTACCATGTGGAAGGTCTCCAAAAACTTGTTCATACTTTTGTAGTAGTTTCTCATCTCCTTTGGGTGTTAAACAACCTTTATGTTTGGCTTGGGAGAGGTGATGAAACATTTATCATCCCATTCTATTTCTCCATGCCTCAATATGGATCTCATACTATGGGAGGTCACTACTTGATTCAGATAGGTGTGTTTCCCTCTCACAACCCTTAGTATTCCTTCCGAATCTTAGAATCTCATTTCATGAATTTGATAGTTCATTGTATGCTCCCCTATAGAGTAAATCCATTTCACTCCCAATACAAAATTAGTATCAGCAACATCAACCACATAAAACTATCAGAAAAAGTGTAATTACCTATGGTGATTTGCAGCTTTGGAACCCATGTTTTGCACTCCATAGTGTTGTGACCTGGAATGATGATCGTGAAGCCATCAAATGGTTAAGTAGGTATCTTCCTTCTCTCTACCATGTATGCATCAATGAATTTATGTGTGGCTCCTCCATCTACCAATACCGAGGCCCTTTGTCCTTGTACCACTCCCTTGCATCAAATAGTGTGATAACAAGGCACTGCTGAAAGTACTTCCATCCTTGCTTTGTCAGGTGAAGGATGGTTTTATTCTTGTTTCCCTTCTTCTACTATATCATATCCCTCTAATTTATCTTAAATATTTCCTTCTTCCTCCATACCCCCTTCATACTCATCATTATCAAAAAATACTTCAATGTATTGTGCTTTTCCCTTAGTACATTTATGCCCTGGTGCCCATGGTTGAAAGCATGCGTAACATAATTTATTTATTCTAAGTTCTTCCCTGTTTAGTACCTCCTTATTCTTTTCAAATGCATCTCTTTTCCAAGGATTCTTTTCAAATCTAAATTTGGAAGGGAAGTTAGGCTTGGGAGGAAACCTTGTCCTAGGTAGCACATTTTGTAGATCTCTTGTCATGTTCATGGCATCCTTCAATGAATTTGGTTTGTGAGCCTTAACTAAAACTTTTAAGGGTTCAATCAAACCTTCAGTAAAGAGTAATACTAACCTAAGCATAGATATATCATCCACCTTAACTGATATTTTTTGGAATTCCAACATATACTCAGCGGGGGTTCCAACTTGCTTCAATTGAGCTAGTTCTTTGAAAGGAAATTATAGGTCTTTTTGCTCAAATATTTCTAATAGCCTATCAAAATATTATCCATATATTGTAACCTTATCATGTCCCAAGGTTTTCATACCATGGAAACACCAATCATTGGCTTCCCCTTCAAGAAGCAAAATGGCCATTTTTAAAGCATCCTCTTCCACCATTGGATTCAGCTGAAAATACACATCTAGTTTTTGTATCCAAGTATTTGCATAACTTTGAGATGAGCCATAAAAGGTGGGAAGTGGCATTTTACTTATGGAATAATTCAATTCTCTATTTTGAAAGGGATTCCTATTACCTTCCCTCATTTTGAGCTTGTTTGAGACAATAAAGTATTGATCAAATGGTAGGGTACTTCTACAATCTTCACTCAAATTTTGCCATTCGATTAGAACCTCTTACATATCATATGGAGTATTAATATTTTATTTGGAATCAATAAATTTAGGTGTGTTAGGACTTGCTTCACTCTGAAATTCATGAGGTCTATTATGAGGTCCTGTCTTTGAGAAGATACTTCCACCCATTGCCTTCTTTTCTTCGAAAGGTGAACTACTGTTGCCTCCTCTTTCCCCTTTGCTTCCAGTTTGGCTAGCCAAAAAATCGAATCCTTTCATAACATGTTTGGTCATGTATTCAAAGAGTGGTTTCATGAGCTTCCTAAACTCCTCACTATCATCTGAGGTTCCCTTCTCATCCCTAGCCATAGTTTCCTCAAAATGCACTTCTTTTCCTACTTCCTCCTCTTCAACAAAAGTACTTTTGGTTTCAATGTATAAGGGTGGTCCCTGTCTTCTTGTCCTCATGTATATCAAACCACATCAGATGCAAGGATCATGCTCTGATACCACTTGTAATTTCCCTTTTTAGAAATTTATTAAAATGGTGAAAATTTCAATTTTTCCACTAGTTCGGCCCTTAACTAGTATTGGTTTCTTGGTCTCCAAATGCTCCCAAATTGTCACAGAAGTTATATGGATGGTATTAGGACATGATTATCAGGTTCATGGATTATTTATAGTCTTAAAAAGGATTCTTCAACTCTCATTTTAATTCTTTCCAACATAGGGTATCTGACTAGCAATTAGGGGTTCAATTCCCCCTGGGTAGGTGCTGGAAATGGCTCTCCAAATGCTATTGTACCCTTTCGAATTTCAGGAAATAAATAGGTGAAATATAGGGGACATCAATATGGTCTCATATGCATCACCATTCATTTTATTAAGTCTACTACAACCCTCTCAAATCAGATACAAAAAGACTAGTTTCGACCTTTGGGGAATTGATAGGCAATCTTCTCCAAATGTTATGAAATTGAACAATATGACTCCAAAATCTATACACTGAACATGAAATTTGTATAACAGATTATTAACAGTCCATACATCATTAATTCATCAGTGGTTCACTTTTGCATTCGAATATATTAACATATCATTGGCATACATACACATAGTGGGGAAAATGGCACCATTTGCTCATTAATGATCAGATTTACATAGTTCCACTCAGAATCTTGACTTGAATCTATTCTGAGTATTAAGAAAAAATAATTTACATAATATGATAAAATAATGGGGCATCAGAATCTCCCCCAAAGAGAACAAAATCTCACCAAGTGCACCTCATCTCAAGGATCATGAATATGTTGAGAAAATTGGAAATGGTTGGAGAAACAAGCTGAAATAGAAGTGACCATGAGCTTCCCTATAGCTTGAATCTGAAACATATGACTCCATTGAAGCTCCAACTGAAAGGTCTGAATGGCCTTTCCAATTACCAACTACAATGGGAATCTTTCACCCTCGAAATTGGTGCTAAGGCAAGTAGAGTAGCAGTCCACTAGCTCCCCTCTCAAATGCAATTGTGAAAATGATAAAAATACCTTATCTTACTTGATCCCTATATTTTATAAACATACTTATCCTTCTAAGGTTCTAATTCCATCCATGAACTCCAAGCCAATTCGAATTAGGGAGGGATTCAAGATTTGCCACTTGCCTTCCACTTCCTAGCCTTCCACCTTCCACCAATTCGAGTAGGAATCCCTTGGACTTATCTAACTCCCATGAGCACTCCCTTGGAGGCTATTTTTAGGCATGACATGTCATATTGGTCATATTTCATCAATCAGGTTTGAAATTTGTCATAGGTGTCATGGCATCTCCATCATTGTTGTCATAGAGGTTAGGGAAGCTATCCCAAGTGTCCAAGAACCCCTCATTTGACTCTTCCTCTTCCATGGGAGTTACTCTTCCATCCCAATTCGACCTATGATTCATATTTCCAAGTGTATGAGCTTTCCAACTTATCCCAAGAATGTTGGAATTCTTATGGATTCGAATTGACAAGAGGAGGATGCCATGTGGCATAGAAACTCTAGCTTCTGTGGGTCCCACATCCTCCATGTGTCTTCATGATCAATTACCACTTTGATTTTCCCTTGTCTTTATTTATTTAGCTCTATTAAATATTTATGCCATTATAATTTACAAACATCATTTATTAGCCCCCTTATTTAAAAACCCAATGTCTCCATCCAACCTAGGGAACTAGTAGGATTGGTGGAATTTTATTGTCATGAATTTATTTGAATGGGGACATTACATGGAATGTGATGCATCGGGGGAAGGCATTGGAGCAATTTTAAAGAAAAATCAACATCCCATAGCTTTTAAAAGAAGGAAACTACAACCACATGAGAAAATATACTCCATATATGACAAGGAAATGTTTGCCATCATGCATGACTTGGCCAAGTTTAGACAATATCTGGTGGGGAACAAATTTGTGGTCAAAACTAATCATAATAGTTTAAAGCATTTCCTTACAAAAAAAGATCTCAATGAAAGGAAACAAAAATGGGTGAGTAAGATTCAAGCTATTGATTTTGACATTGAATATGTTAAGGGGAAGAATAATGTTGTAGCAGATGCATTGTCTAGAAGACCGTAACTTTCTCTTCTGGACATTTCAAAAGATTGGAAAGATGGGCTAATAGTATAGTATTCCAAAGATATATTTGCTTGTCAATTGATATATGGGGCCAAGGGAGATGATATCTATAAGGTATTGAATGTCCTAATCTACTATAAGACCGAATCTACTTAGTCCATGGTTCGAATTTGAAGCAAAAAATCTTGAATTCAACCCATGATTCTCCTTTATCAAGCCATCCTGGTTTCTTTAAAACATATAGGAAGCTAAGAGGAAGGTTATGGTGGAAAGGTTTGAAGGAATATGTTTTAAATTATGTGAATGAATGCAAGATATGTCAGCAAAACAAATTTGAGCACAACCATCATGTTGGTCTCTTACAATCATTGCCTATTCCAGAACAAAAGTGGGAAAGCATATCCATGGCTTTCATCATAGGTTTTCCCAAGGCACTTGGTAAGGACTGTATTTTTGTTTTGGTGGATAGACTCACCAAATTTGCTCATTTCTTTGATATTGCCTCATCTTTTACTGTTGCACAAGTAGATGAGCTATTCTTTAGAGATGTTTTCAGATTACATGGGCTTCCCAAAAACATTGTTAGTGACAAGGATAGCGGATTTATGAGTTATTTTTGGAAAGAAATATTCAAGTTGGTGGGAACACAATTGAATTCTAGCACAAGCTATCATCCACAAATTGATGTTCAAATAGAAAGGGTGAACCAATGGTTGGAGGGATACTTGAGAAACTATGTTAACAGGAAGCAAAAATCATTGGTTAAATGCCTACATTTGGGTGAGTTTTGCTACAATAATACTTTTCATATGTCCATTGGCATGTCTCCCTTCAAATCACCTGATGGTTATGAAGCACTTACCTTTTTTTATCACATTTTTGGTGATAGTAGAGCTCCAAAAGCTAAATATTGGATTGAGGAAAGTCAAGAAATTTTGAAGCTCTTAAAAGACAATTTGCAGGTTCCCAAAATCAACAAAAACAATATACGGATCAACATAGGAAAGAACGAACTTTTCAAGTGAATGATTTGGTTTATTTGAGGCTGCAACCCTACAAACAAACCACCTTAAAAGGAAGAGGATAAGAAAAACTTAAACCAATATTTTATGGCCCATACAATATCATTCAGAAGGTTGGGGAGGTAGCCTATGAAGTAGAGCTTCCGGAAGGAATAAAAATCCATAATGTGTTTCATGTTTCATGTCTTAACAAGGTGACTGGACAACAAATTCCCATTTTAGAAACACTTCCTCCATTAGATGATGAAGGGAAGTTCATCCTCATTCTAGACAAAATTTTGAAAGTAAGGGAAAGGAAATTAAGGAGCATAACTATAAGAGAATATTTGGAGCAATGGAAATATTTTTGTTAACACCCAAAAAGTGTTCACTACCTCATTACCACATTATATGGCTCATTTGTCCATTTTCCTACCATATTTCCATTAAAATCCCAAAAAATCCCATTGAAAAGCCTCCAAAAGGTCTAAAATGCCTCCAAAAGGCCACAAAACCATCAAAATAGCCTAAAAAAGGCTAAAAAACCCCCTTTTCCTCCAAAAATAGCAAAAAACCCCTAAAAAGGGAATAAAAAATATAAAATAATGAGGAAAAGGAGGAAAAAACCCTATACAGCTGCATAAAACCATGTGTTTCCTAAAACCATGGGTCAGCACTCCACCACCAAAAAACTATAAATAGGTGATGGAGATCCCTTATTCCATATCCACAATCACAAGCACCCTTACTCTGCCAAAATCTCTCTCGAAACCCTAGTTCACCTTTGAACTATTTTCACCTTGAGAGCCACCTTTGGCCCATCCCCAACATTGGAGAAGGAGAAAGGAGCATTTTGAAGCTTGGAGCATCCTCTTGGACACTGCAAAGGGATTCATCAAACCTTGACACTCAAGGTAACATTAATATAAAACCATTTTTTACATCTTTCATTTATGTTTCATGCAATGCTTAAAGTAGTTTGTTAATTGTTGCTTTTGCTTAATCATTTAATCATTATTGAACTGCTACTAAGGAGTCCATTCTCCTTAGTAGGTGCTCATTGGCACAAGCTGGGGGTAAAACCCTAGCTACAGTTTTGGCGACTCCCCTAGTTTTTGAATTTCTGGTTTCCATTTTGAATTTTTTACTTTCGGCTGTCCCTTTCTGCCGCCGCATACCGCGTCTTTTCCCTCTGCAGTCGCGTCCCGACCGTGCCTTTCAGGCCTTTACCTACGATCCGACCGTGGCTCTCAGACTACTTCCGATGCCCTGCCGGCGGATTCAAGTCTGTTACCTGCGATCCGACCGTGGCTAGTCAGCCTGTTTGCCGCGATCTGACTGCGCCTGTCGGCCTTTTTCCGGCGTCTCGACTGCGGCTTTCTGCCTCTTTCGTGCGTCCCGACTGCGCCTGTTAGCCCTTTTTGCCGCGACCCGACTGCGTCTTGTTCCCTATTTCCTGCGTCCCGACTGCCTCTGTTGGCCCGATAGCCGCGACCTGACCGCCGCTGTTTCCCTTAAACCCGCGGTCGGCCTGTTCCAAATCACCACAGACCCGCGGTCTGATTTCTGCTCTTTTCCTGTTTTGAGCCCAGCCCCTTTTGATGCAATATTTTCTGCATCTGAACAGCCCCCTGTCTTACCTGCAGTTCACTACCTTTCAGCCTTTCTGCAACATAATTTCTGTTCCTTTTACAGATTTCATTTTACAAATTTCAGTATTTTTAATTCAGAAAATTTTGCAAGTTAAACTTTCAATTTCAGTATTGTTGATAGATTGGAAGTTGCCCTCCCTTGTGGCACTTCTATTTTTGGGATCATTACCTCACGAGCACACACTCTGTCACATAAAATCAAGTGAGCCTTAAAAAGTACCTAACTAAACCAACATTCTAACCCCACTTGGGGAACACAAAAGAATCATTGTAGTTAGGTAGGATCAGGGGGATAGGCTTCCAATAACACCCCTTGGTTATTTCACTTGAGACATAGTTGTTGTCCAAATAGGGAACCAAAATCCCCTAGTACTTTTTGGCACGGTCACGACCAGTTTATCAGAGGGCCTCTCCCTTAGGAGGGTTGAAGTCGGGAGACTGGTTCCGGAGGCCTGAGTGGAATACCGCACTCCATTCAGTAACCGAAGGGCTACCTTTCGCGGTTCGCGGGATATCCCTGTATAGGGGTATTGCGGTCAACGAACTAAACGGCAGATTCACCTTTCTGGACGTGTCATGAACGGGGTATCTTAGTTGCCATTCTTCTAGGATTGACTACCCGGTGTCCCTCCCGGTAGGGGGATATCATAGCCACTTGGCTTTCCTACTCATATTGTCTGACTTGGATTTCATCACCTTGCAGAGGATATGTTTAGTTGAGTCAGAATACTTGTAGTTAGGTGTTTGCATGCTCCTTTACCTCCCTTTAGTCTAGTGAGTCCACCATTTTTCTTTTTTAGGAAACCTGCTGCTTGTTGGTATTCTGACCATCTTTGTTGTTACTCCACCTATTGTAGCACAGCTGTTGCAGTGGGTGTTTTGAGTTGGTTGTTGGCCTGAGTGCCTTGCTTTTTAGCTCTCCTTCTGCACACTCGGTTGCATTAGGATTTTTGAGTTGTTTTTATACTCACCTCAACCCACAGAGACTAGACACCATCTGTCACCATTGAGTCCCCGAGACATTCTCGGCGCCTCAGGGGCGAGCCCCCACAGCACGGTTCTCTCGACACCACTCGTCATAGATTCCGATCATTGTCCGTTGATACCACTCATCACAGATCTAGAGCCTTGTCACTTGACTCCACTCGTCAGCGACGTAGGCCTCCGTCACCAGATAGTGACGCACCTTACTTTACCTCTGATTCTGACGAAGAGTCTGAGAACCCTATTTATACTGCCCCTACTAGCCCCATGGCTGGCACGACTTCCACTCCGTTTGTCATAGGGACCATTGGTGGCACATCCACCACTACACCAGTTACTACACCTATTTTGGGTATGCCCTCCATGGGGCAACCATCTACCGTTCCCCTCACGGTACCGATTCCCACAGCGGGAATACCTATCCCCACTACATCAGTGGCTCACACTACCAATGGTGGTGCTGGACCATCCTTCACTACCTCAGTTCCCCCACTTGGGGGCACCACCTCACATCTTGTCCCTCCACTTGGGGGCACTGGCCCCAACTTGGTCCACAGCACTACTGTGTCACAGCCTTCTTCCAGTTTGCCGTTCATGGCTAGCCTCAACCTACCTGACCTGGCCAGATTGACCAACGATCCTATTCGACACGACCCTATGTGGCCTCACATGCCTACCAAACTACCCTCTGACATCCCTAAATTCGAGGGCAAGGCCGGTGAGGACCCACAAAACCATATCATGTCTTTCCACCTATGGTGTTCCTCTAACTCCATCGTGGATGACTCTGTTCGCCTCCGTCTCTTACAGTGCACCTTCACTGGCTCTGCAGCCAAGTGGTATATTGAGCAACCGCATGGGACCCATGCCACCTTTGCTTCCCTGGCCTCGACCTTCCTGCAGTTCTTCCAGTTACCTGTTCGCTACGACGCGGGCGTTGAGATCCTTCTATCTTGTAGACAAAACACGGCTACCCATATCACGGACCACATCCATGAGTGGCGTCGCCGCCGTAGCTTATGCAAGATCAAACTTGACGACCGTATCTTCCTAGATTGGTTCCTCAAATCCCTTCTCCCTGTTATTGCTAAGGATGTAGCCTCAGAAAGACCCCAGTCTGAAGAAGAAGCCATCCTTAAGGCACAACAGTTCGACCTCATTTACGCCCAATCGGGTTACCTTTATACCATTATACCTGACGCCCCTCGCGGCGAGTCCTCCCATCATGATGCACCGGGGGCATCTCACGCTGCAGATGGTATCATTGGCCGTGTTTCTTCGCATCCCCAATCATTTTCTATAGCACGTCCTACCCCTGGCCCCGACCTGTCGAGGGCTACCTCCAAGTCTGGAGCAACCAACTCATATGCTCCCATGACACATCATCATGGACCCTCATGTCCACCTCAGTGCTTCGGGTATGCGACTCCTACTTATGCTCCTCCAGTCGCCCCTCAGCCTTACTACCATCAGCAGGCTGCCTCAGCTCCTGCGCCTTCACCAGCCCCACCAGCTTATTATCCGCCACAGGCAGCCCCTGCGGCACATCCACAACCTGCTCCGCAGTCCTATCAGCAATCCCCTCAAGTTGCTGCACCTGCTCAGCCTCAACTTGCATATCATCCTCCGCAGCCTGCTCCAGCACCTGCGCAACCTCAAAATCCACCTGCTGCCCAAGGGCAAGTTTACGCCCAACAAAACCCGCAGCAAAACCAGAATAACCAACGTAACCAGGGCCAACAGAACCGCGGCAAGGGCCGTAATCGGGGAAACAACCAACCTGCAGACCAAGCCGGTCAACCGGCTAATCCCCCTGACAATAACAATGCGGCCCCCGCTAATCAAAACCCTGATCGCCCGCCCAAGCAGGCCAAAAACCCCAATCTGCGAACAAACCACCCTTGTTCTATTTGCGGAGTCTATGGACATTACACCCATGCTTGCCCACACTTGGAGCGAGCTCGGCAGCTTTGGGTTGACGAGGCCCATCGCCAAGGGCATGCGGCTCCCCAAGCACCGCCCAACCCCCCCCAACCTCAGCAACCCCCTTTGGTGCTGCAAAACCCCTTACCGACCCAAGGCGTAGTGAACACTCAGTCGTTGGCTCCCCATCAAGCCAATGCGGCCCAACAACAACAGATCACCTACGCTGTTCCTGATCAACCCATGTTTGACTCAGGTACCCACCACTTACTGATGATGTCATCCGCTGACGTCAACCTACAGACCCGTCGGAACCAATATGGCTCCACCTCTGAAGCCCCGACCACGGATAAACCTACTAACGCCCATCCCACCGATCAGGCGTTACGTATACCTCCGCCTCCCACAGACGGCGCTGCGAAAGCACCTCGTTTCCCACTTCGCCGAATCAACAATAACCCTAACGCGCGCGCTGCGTCAAACTACAACATTGTAGACGACCTAGCCCAATCTCCCGCAGCCATGTCTGCATTAGAAGTCTTGAAGAACTGCCCTTCCCAGCGCAAGACTTTACTTTCCGCCATTGGGGGGATTGACCCAACTGATTCACATTTGATGGCGTTTGATTTAGACCAGTCTGAACCACGCCTACCTTCCAGCTTAGCCTTCCAAGTTACTGTCTCCGTTAGGAATCTTGTTATCCATCGGTGCATTATCGATGAGGGTGCCTCCACATGCGTTATGTCTACCTTTGTATGGCAGAAGCTAGGATCCCCTCCTCTCCAGCAGTCCACCACTGCGTTACGCGCCTACGACGGTCGCTCGGCCCAGCCCCAAGGCCTTCTACCCAACGTTCCCGTCCAGTTAGGTGGTAAAACAGTCCTTATTGACATAGAGGTAATCAATGCCCAATTGGATTACAACCTTCTACTTGGCCGCAGCTACATGTATGCCATGCGGGCAGTTGCCTCTTCTGTCTTTCGCACCATGATGTTCCCCCATGACGGACGCGTGGTTAAGATTGACCAGCTCACCTACTATGATCCCAGTGCTCCAGCGGCACCGGAAAATGTTCTCCCCATGGTTGAACAACCTGTTTCTCCTGCCACCACCTCATTTGTTTCCTCTACAGGGCCTGGAGTCTACTCAGACGCGCCGATGACCTCCACCTTTCAATCCATTCCTCCGCCGTCATCTACGCCCGAAGTGTCTGATTTATGTACCTTGTCCCATGACAACCTACCACCTAACACTCAACCACCCTTGTTGCCTAAACCACCACTGGTACCTAGCCACATTGGTGTTACACCGATCCATACGATCCCCTTCCTAGTCCCTCCATCGGGAGTAGTAAGCTCCCCAGTCATGGCTACCCTTAGCCTCCCTGGGTTAACCTTGGGATTACCTGTATGGTATCTTTCGCCTCCCGTTCGCCCGCCGACACCAGATGTCGTCCTCCAGCCGGTGCAACCCATGGCTACTACCACTCAGCCACCTCCCGGTGTCTCTACCCCTTCGTCCTCCACGACACCTCCTCCTACTCCCAAACCCACTGGGGGCAGAGGTCCCCAACCTTACACTGTCGTACCACCTCCAAAGACAGTCAAGAACCCTCCAGTGTTTCATGCTCCTCCCAAATTCTCGCTGTGTGACGAGTTGGGCCATGCGACCCACCAATGCCCACAGTTACCCGCATTGCAGAAGCACATGCAAATGCTCGATGATGACCCCAACATCCCAACTGTCGAACTCAATCCCACTCCTAAGCCTAAAGATAAGTCCCTACGTACCAACCACTCCTGCGCCATCTGCGGTATTTACGGGCACTATTCACATCATTGTCCCGATCTCCCGGATTACAGAGCGGCTCTCTATGAGATGAACAATCTGGATCTTGAGACGGCACCACCTACCATTGAGGAGATCTACCCCCCAGACTCTTCACCTTCCGGAGAGGTTAATACCATCTATATGATCTCTTCCACCACTACTCCCTCGTCAACTGATTTGACGACGCAAACTTTCCGTACTGATGAGGATATTCTTGAGGCCCTTACTGCCCCGGATTATCCCTGGGATGACATGCACCACCGTTCCTATTTCCTCCCAGAAGCGTCTTCCTCTAGCACCGCTACCCAATACGCGGTCGAATCCAAAGACTTCCTCCCCACTAAGGTTGACTGGTTCAAGGACCCTATTCCTGCTCCTGATGCCTTCGAGGAGGGCAACATGGCCAACATCTCACCTGTCATCCAAGTTGATATTGCTGCTCCAGGTCGTGCCCCTGAACTCATTACTTTAGGCGCATTCTGCAGTAAACAAGAGATTGAGGACTACATAAACCTTTTCAAAGAATTCCGTGATGTCTTTGCCTCGTCCTATACCGAAATGCCTGGTCTTGACCCTGCCATTATAGAGCACCACATTGACACATGGCCTGATGTACCCCCCGTTCGTCAGAAACAGCGCCCCATTCATCCCTCAAAGCTCCCAGCTGTCAAAGCCGAGATTGAGAAGCTGCGCAAGGCAGGGTTCATTTATCCTATTGCCTATACCACTTGGGTTTCAAACCCCGTTCCAGTTAACAAAAAGCAAGGCACCATCCGCGTATGCACTGACTTCCGTGACTTAAACCATGCTTGTCCCAAGGACAACTTCCCCACGCCATTCATCGATCAACTCATAGATGCGTGTGCGGGGCATGAGGTCCTCTCCTTCATGGACGGTTTTTTCGGATATAATCAGATTCAGATCCGTAAGGAAGACTAGTACAAAACTGCCTTTACTACCCCATGGGGCACCTTTGCCTATCGCGTCATGCCTTTCGGCCTCAAAAATGCTGGCGCCACTTTCCAGCGGGCCATGACCTATTGCTTCCACGACTTGGTCCATATCCTGTTAGTCTACCTTGATGACCTCACAGCTCGTTCCCGGAAACGATCAGACCACCTTGACGACCTTCGGCAAGTTTTTCTGCGTTGTCGCAAATACCAAATTCGCTTGAACCCCCACAAGTGTGTCTTTTGCGTACCGGCAGGCCGATTGTTGGGTTTCATTGTTTCCCAGAAAGGAATTACTGTTGACCCTCTCAAGGTCCAAGCTATTTTAGACCTCCCCCCTCCTCGCACGCTCCGGCAGCTCCAAAGTCTGCAGGGGCGATCTAACTTCCTTCGACGCTTCGTTCCTGATTATGCCACTACGGTACACGGTTTCTTGCGCCTGCTCCGCACCCACGTACCCTTCGTCTGGGATGCGCAAGCAGAAGCTGCATTCGAGGCCCTCAAGAAGGCCCTCACACAAGCCCCTCTGATTTCCCCTCCGGATTTCACTCGAGACTTCATCCTTTACGTGCCGGCCTCCGAGCATGCCGTATCTGGAGTCTTAGTTCAAGAAGACGCTTCTCACCAGGAGCACGTCATTTACTACGTTAGCCAGACCTTGTATGGTCCACCACTACATTACCCATATGAGGAAAAACTTGCCCTAGCAGTGGTCTTTTCCGTTCAAAAATTGCGACACTACATCTTAATGAGTCATACCACAGTCGTCGCCGACTCTAACCCCATGGTATATCTTCTAAACCGGCGGCTACTCCAAGGTCGTGTTGCCAAATGGGTCATTATCCTCCAAGAATATGACCTTACCTTCAAAACACCTAAGAGCACTAAAGCCCTCGCGCTTGCCCAGCTCATTACTGATCTCCCTGCCCTTCTCCCGGCCAAACCAATCTCCGATGAGTTACCCGACAATCACCTGTTCACTATCTCGACCGATGACCCATGGTACGGTGATATCTTGTTATACCTACGCACGCAGAAGTTCAGACCCAAAGTTACACGAAATGGACGCCGTCGCATCCGCCACCAGGCCTCTCGATATCTCCTCTTAGGCGATGTCCTCTACCGGCGCGGGGTTGACACCATTCTTCGTCGTTGCCTTACCCATGAGGAAGCTGAACACGTCCTTAATTACTGTCATAGCGGCGCCTGCGGAGGCCATTTCTCAGGGATGGCCACCGCCCAAAAGGTCGTCCGCGCCGGATACTTCTGGCCCACACTTTTCACTGACTGCATCACTGCGGTCAAACACTGCCATAACTGCCAACTTTTTGCCCCCAAGGCCCGGACACCTCCTGCTCCGTTGCACCCAGTCGTCACCGTTGGTCCCTTTTGTAAGTGGGCCATAGACTTCATGGAATGTAGACCCCAGTCTGCCAACGGCCACAAATATATTGTTGTCGCTGTTGATTACTTTACCAAATGGGCGGAAGCCATGCCTACCTTCAATTGTACCGCTGACACTGCTGCCCGCTTCTTCTTCAACCACGTCATCGCCCGATTCGGGGTTCCTAAGCAGTTAGTCTCTGACCATGGTTCACACTTCGAAGATGCCGTCTGGCGTGAGTTATCCACCCTCCTTAAGTATGAGCACCAATTTTCCTCTGCTTACTACCCCCAAGGGAACGGCCAAGTAGAGGCCATCAATAAAATCCTTAAAACCATCCTCCAACGAACAGTTGACAAGCATAAGTCCAATTGGCACCACATGTTGTTCCCTGCTTTGTGGGCTTATCGCACCTCCACTAAGACCGCCACTGGTTTTACACCATTTCATTTAGTTCACGGTATAGAGTCTGTTCTCCCCATCGAGTGTCAGATCCCTGCCTTACAAATCGCCGTTGAGCTTCTCCCTGACACCACCCCCCTCGAGCAGCGTCTGCTGCACCTCGAACAAGCCGATGAAGACCGTCGGGCCACTCTCCAGAACATCGAAGCTGCCAAAAACCGCTCCAAAGCCGACTATGATAAACATGTTCACCCTCGAACTTTCCGCGAAGGGGACCTAGTCCTCGCCTACGACCAAGCCCATGACAAAACCGGTAAAGGGAAGTTCGAATCCATGTGGCAAGGCCCTTACGTCGTGCAGACCTGCCTCGGCAAGGGGGCATACATCTTAGCTGACTCTGAAGGCCGTCCTTTGCGCAACCCTCGTAATGGGTTGTATCTTAAGCGTTTTTACCCATAAAAAGAAACCCACGACCTCATTGGTCTGCGTTGTACAGTGCTTTCTTTTTTGTTTTTGTTTTTCCGAACCGTTTCCACCATTGGAACCAGCGCGACGTGACCGTCATTATGGTCACCTCATTGCATTATTTTTGTCCTGTCATTTTTTACCCATGTTTCAGACGCCACTAGTCGCCTCGGTTTGCGTGCCACATCGGCCGTTCTCTGTTTTTCACATGTTTTATATCATCGAATTCATTTTTCCGAGCTGGTGATGATGCTTGAGATCATTTCTCGCTCTCACCCCCCGATCTTTCGGGTATTTTTTCCACAACACCCTTGTCACCTCGGTTTGCGTGCCACATCGACCGTTATCCATTTTTGACATCCTTTATATCGCTGGATTCATTTTTCCGCGCTCGTGATGATGCTTGAGATCATTTCTCGCTCTCACTTGGTACATTTTCACCATTGTGTCCCGACACCTTGCTGCCTCAGTTTGCGTGCCACATCGGCCGCTATCGGATTGTTCCACCTTCGTACATGAGCCATTCACTCCTGTCATACTGCAAATGTTTCGTTATTTTGCCACCGTTTCATCTACCCCGCAAGGAGGTCCATCAGTGTTCCCACCTACCCTCGTTCTTGGTCATCATTACTAAACCTTGATTGAACACTTCCTCCTTGCCTGGCCATTCCTTTTGTTCGGTATAATTTTATCCCTTTTTCGGGCCGGACAAGTCCTTTACGAAAAAGGCACTTAGGGAGTTTCCGTTAAGCTCTTTTCTGACTCCTAAAAGAATGAAAAGATCGCCGAGCAATCTTGCTTCCTTTCATGCTCGTTAAAGTACCTGAAAGGGCGTCTATCTGGTATAAGTTTAACCCTTTTCCGGACCTGGTAGACTAATTACGAAAAAGGAATACTCTAGTCACACCGGCTAGAAGAGTTCTTCATTGCATCCTTTTATGCTTCTTTGGGCCTTGGAGACTAAATCTACGAAAAAGCAACCCCCTGGAGTCTTCTTACTTGCTTTCAGACTCTCTAAAATTGAAAGCAACCACGAGCATGAACTGTCCTGGGCTCGTAAAATCCACACGACAGTACCATTCCATCCTTTCAGAGTCTTCTTATTTGCTTTCAGACTCCTTAAAATTGAAAGCAACCACGAGCATGAACTGTCCTGGGCTCGTAAAATCCACACGCCAGTACCATTTTAACACACTTCTTCTAGTTCCTTAACCCATGAAGAAGTTTTCCCCCGTGCCTCTTGGCACTTTGTTCTATCATCTCGACAGCACCCCCAATCAGGTCGCCTTTGTTCAGAGTATTCTGCAGTCTCCTGCCATTGTACCACAGCTTGAGTCCCCCTCAGCCCAGTAACCTTCCCAGATCCAATACAGCTATGATCCCTCTCCCCTCAGTCAGTTTCATATGCTGCCAGATCACTCCCATTATCATACTCTGAACAAAGGAAGTTTGAGTCCACCCACTCTACTTGCCCAGTTGTCCCCCCACAGTTTATCAGTCCTGCCATCAGTACTATCACATTTCGGTCTTGTACCTCGTGCTCCTGTCAAGGAAACATCATTGCCTTGATAGTTGCAGGTCTCCCTCTGTCGACGACAGCTCCTCTATTCCAGAGGATAGGCCCAGAGGTCCCTACGCCTTGGACTTATCACCATCTGTGGTAAGTGCCTACGGATCATTCTGAGAGGAGACATCATTGCCTCTCCGAGTGGTTGTTCCTCACATGCTCGACTTCAGCACCTTGATCGCATCGTTGAGGATCGCGTAGGATTATATCCCATCAGTTTTTTGTCGAAGACCCCGGATTTCCCCCGACTCTAGCCCATTGGTGAGTCACTTCGGAACGGCCAGTTGTATGTTCCCGTGGATGTCCGGGCTGCGTTGGCGTTTGTATTCGGAAGCCATCCAGTTCCATGCTTCCTTGAGTACCCAGTTTCAGTTCCAGATCAGTTCCAGTTCAGTGTACCATGGAGAGTTTGACCCCAGTCACTATGATCCAGCAGCTCATCAGTTCCTTTGGTACCACACTCAGTAGCACTGTTGATTGTTCCAGTGCACCAGTTCTGCAGTTCACACATGATCCGCTCAGCAGTATGTCCCAGATTTGGGTCCCCTCTGGACTCTTATGATGTTCACAGTGGTCATGTATCTTACAGGTCCCCCTTTTTCGGGCCTTACAGTTATGTTTATGTATCTTGATACGAGCATGGGTATGCCCGCCTCGTCCATATATTGAGATTATTCCTCAGTCAGTATTTGAGGTCATGTATATTTCAGGTCCCCATTTTTGGACCCCATTGTTGTTATTATGTTATATCCTGATACGAGCATGGGAATGCCCGCCTCGTCCATATGATCAGATGATTCCTCATCCATTATTGAGGTTATGTACTTTCAGTCCTTGCAGTTGTTCGGGATCGTTGTTCCGGGCTTCAGTTTGTTTCTTCTCTTCTCTCCACATCCCAGGAAAACCATTCATGACTTATGATGTCCATCGGCCATACGATTAGCTCCTGACCTCGCACATCAGGGGGCAATCTGTTAACACCCAAAAAGTGTTCACTACCTCATTACCACATTATATGGCTCATTTGTCCATTTTCCTACCATATTTCCATTAAAATCCCAAAAAATCCCATTGAAAAGCCTCCAAAAGGTCTAAAATGCCTCCAAAAGGCCACAAAACCATCAAAATAGCCTAAAAAAGGCTAAAAAACCCCCTTTTCCTCCAAAAATAGCAAAAAACCCCTAAAAAGGGAATAAAAAATATAAAATAATGAGGAAAAGGAGGAAAAAACCCTATACAGCTGCATAAAACCATGTGTTTCCTAAAACCATGGGTCAGCACTCCACCACCAAAAAACTATAAATAGGTGATGGAGATCCCTTATTCCATATCCACAATCACAAGCACCCTTACTCTGCCAAAATCTCTCTCGAAACCCTAGTTCACCTTTGAACTATTTTCACCTTGAGAGCCACCTTTGGCCCATCCCCAACATTGGAGAAGGAGAAAGGAGCATTTTGAAGCTTGGAGCATCCTCTTGGACACTGCAAAGGGCTTCATCAAACCTTGACACTCAAGGTAACATTAATATAAAACCATTTTTTACATCTTTCATTTATGTTTCATGCAATGCTTAAAGTAGTTTGTTAATTGTTGCTTTTGCTTAATCATTTAATCATTATTGAACTGCTACTAAGGAGTCCATTCTCCTTAGTAGGTGCTCATTGGCACAAGCTGGGGGTAAAACCCTAGCTACAATTTTCCAAATGAGGACGCCACATGGGAAGACGAAAAAATTTTGTAGCATCCAAATTTGGAATCTCTTGGGGACAAGCAATATTGGGTGGGGAGGACTGTCATGTCCCCATCCAAATAAATTTCATGAAGGAAAATCTCCACCAATCTACTAGTTCCCCGGGTTGGGGTGGAAACAATAAAACTTGGAATAAGGGAACTATAAGACCCAAAATGAACCTTGGACTTTCAAATCCACATTAAAGGGGTGAAATAAATAATAATAAAGGAAAAATAAGGTGGCATTTGGTCATGAGGGTGCATAGGTGGTGTGGGACCCATACATGGCAATATCCTCCATTCCACATGCCACTATTTTCTCACCAATTCGAATCCCAAGTGGATAATAACGTTATTGGAGGGGTTGGAGAAGCATAATTCATGGCATGAATCGAGGAAGTTCTAATTGGAATGGAAGAGTAACTCCCATGGAAGAGGAAGAGGCATCATAGAAGAATTGTGACACTTGGAGCTAGATTCTCAAGTATCTATGACAACAATGATGGAGAATCTATGACGAGTATGACAAATTCAGACTTGATTGCAGACCTATGACACATATGACATGCCAGGGATAAAAATAGCCCCTAAGAGGGTGCACAAGAGGGTTTATGGTCAGACAAGATTCCCCCATTCGAAAGGATGGAAGAGGGATGCAAGAAATAGAAGGACAAGTGTCACCCATGAAAATATCTCCCTAACTCGATTTGGGTTAAGACTCATGGAGGGAATTCGAGATATGGAGGCCATTGGATTTTAATAAAAGAGGAGGAGGATGAAGGCTAGAAGTTTTTGATTATTTCTCATTTTGGTACTTTTCGAGAGCTTAGCTTATCCTTGCATGGTAGATGATTATCCTCCCTACCTTAGAACCAATTTCCTGGTTGCAAAATTCCTATCCAAGTTGGTTGATGGAGGGGCCATTTAGACCTCTCAATAGAGCTTCATGGATATGTTTTGATGCATGTTAAATATCCTTTTTAGTTTGATTTAATGTTCACACTTATTTCTCTACTCTCTCTCTCTCTCTCTCTCTCTCTCTATATATATATATATATATATATATATATATAGTCATGTACAAGTGTGATAGCGAACTCCTTATTGCATATAGTTTATGGAGGATATATATTTAGACCATTTGGGCATGTTAATGTATTCATAAATCAGTAATGAATAGATCATGAGAGACACAGCTCGAAACACCAAGCATTTCATGTAATACTTCCAAGTAATATTGAGATTCGAGTTATTTCCCTCATTGTATTCACATGGTGATTTTAGAAGGATTTGTATCAGTTTAATATCATATTTTTATTGATATGTTGCTTATGATTTGAGTTGTATATGGACTTAAATGGATGAACTAAATTTTGTATGCAGACTCTTTAATTCTTACTAAAGTTTATGCCATAAATTCATTATCCCCTATCCACCATTTTGTCATGAATTCTATGCACTACAAGTTGTTGTCTTTTGGTAGACCTATCCAACCCTAAAATATGATGTAATTATGCGAATATGTTTTCCTTGAGGTCCTTTAACGGAGATAAGTCTCATATTAATAATTAGGGAAGTTCATACAGTGTTTGGAAGGCCATTTAGTAGCTGACCTAGGGGGATTTTCCACCAATGCATTTGACTAGTTTAATTCCATTTCTTCCCTCCTTGTACATTGAATACCATGAATGCTTATAGTAGGTATATGGGTGTCATTTTTCCTCCCAAGTCCCTCTGTACACAATTTGAAAGCATTTGGAGGCTTTTGGAGCCACTTGAGTCCCCCACTCCTAAGTTCAAAATTTTGGGTCAAATTGAGCAACTTTACATAGTAGGGATGTCACACATCCATAATTATGAGTTTCAAATCTGTTGAATTTGGAATTTAAAACCTGGTTTTGAACAATAGTAAGCCTTCTTGGTTAAGGAAAAAATGTGTTTTGTTGTTTTCTGCACTATCTTTCTGTACTTTTTGATAATTTTTTCTATAATTTTTGTTCATAAACAATGCAAAATTATTTTTGGTGTTTAAATCAAATTCACAACTGCTAGCATGTGATGCATAAACCTTCCTACTGATTGAATCAAATACCCTTTTCTCTTTAACTTTAATATGTTTTATCTAGAAATCAGATTATCTAAGGAAAGCTAGCTATCCAGCTTTCCTAGCATTCAAATTATAATGGTCAAATAGATACTTAAGACTAATATTATGAGTTGCTGGCAAGAATTTTCTACCAATTAAATAATTTCGCCACATCCTTAGTGCATGTATTATTGTTACCAACTCAAGTTTGTGTGTTTCAAAATTTTTTTCGTGGCTTTTAATTTTTGCACTCATAGAAAAATACATGATTCTCTTGCAATTGTACTCCCCCTAGTCCTTCCTTACTATCATCCTTGCATATCATGAACTCTTTGTGGGGATTTGTTACCTTTAATATTGGTGTTTTTCTGAGTAAATGTTTCATTTTTTCAAAACTCTCTTGAAACTTTTGTGACCATCTAAACTTAGTCCCATTTTTCTATAATGATGTGATGGGATATGCAAGTTTGGAAAAATGCTCTATAAATATTCTATAGTATCCGATGATCCCCATGAATGATTGAATGTCATGCACATGTTTTGGAATGGGCCAAGCCATAATGGATTTGGTTTTATTAGGTTCCACTACTATCCCATATTCTGAAATTATGTGTCGTCGATATTGTACTTGCTATGGTAAAAATGACACTTACCAAATTTGGTGTATAGTTCATGTTCTCTAAGTACTTGCAAGACTATTTTCATATTTTTTTCATGTTCTGACTCGTCCTTTGATCTAAAAATCTCAAGATATTTTTAACCAAAAACTTGCATGTGAAATTTGCATGAAACATTCATAAAATTGACTTAAAAGATTATTTATAAATGCTTCAAAATTAACACATAAGCACATAAAAGAGAGATGCAAACCAGAAAAAGAACATAAGTGTTGATAACGGAGTTCACCCTTCTTGGGCTACGTCTCTCGACTACTCTTAATGGGAAATTTGATCTTATTCAGTCTTCAAAGATTACACATTGAGTGTTCTGGAAACACCTCTATTTTTTGTCTGTCAAACGCAGAAATAGACTGCACCATTGTGACCATCTCAAAATTCTGTGAAAAATGACTATAAAGTTGACCATATATGCCTGATACCTCCTCTGGCACGCGAAACGAGATCAACTTCCTGCATAAAAACACAAAATAGAACTGAAAGTACGAAATCCATGCCCATTAATGGCCTCTGCACCTCAGGAATTGTGTCTATACTCTGTCTCGGTTTTTGTGCATAACTGTGCTCTCTGTGTAAACCCTAACTCTGTCTCGTGGTTGGAAAACGTGCTTTTTATAACAATGGCACCTTTAACCTTTTAAGATAAATCTGTCGCTTCCCTCTCAATGGAGGGCCTGTGGCCCAATGGTAAAAAATGCACAGTTGGGAGGCAGAGGTCCCGGGGTCAAACCCGCAGGCCTCTCCTCCTCTTGTGCATTTTACATGGTGGCAAATAAATATTTGAACCACGTTCCATAGTTCAAACGGTGGCAATAAGTTCCAACGCTTGCATATAGTTTATTACTTTGGCATATGGTGTGGGCGCTCCACTTAGGCTCAAAGTTTAGGATATGATTGTAATACTATGGTTTCAAGGGGGGGCCTCAGTGTTGGCTTGGGTCAAGGGCTATGCCCTTGGCCCACCCCCTTTGTTTACACATTTCTTGACCATATGCATTCATGGGGTCATGGTGGCCTTATTACAAGTTTTGGGTTCGACTCCCATAGCCCCAAAATTACATTTTCTAACCATTTCAACCATCCTTGACGAAACTTGAAATGTTGACAACTTCTTCATCTGGATGTCGTTTCATCCAAAACGAATGTTGACGGAAAGATGTCGGCGAGATCTTTACCATGGAAACATTTCTATTACTATTTGAAGACTTAAAACCTAATTGGCGATGAGACGATCCTCCTGGATCAAACCTTCCCACTGGGAAGCTTTTGGCCCCTAAAGCATGAAATCAATAAGAAAACAAGTGAGGGTATAGTTCCCTCATGCTTCCAGTCTCTAACCATCTTTCCTTGCTTGGATGCATTCCTTTGAGCCCCAAATGAAGTAACTCCATGTCACCGCTTCGTGTAGATCTAACCTTCTTTCCAAGTATAATATCTTCCTGAAGCTCATTGAGATATTCAGGAGCAAACTCATCAACAGAAGAAACTTGAATCTATTCATCTTGATCCATAATCATAGGAGGCTCATATAGTTTCAAGTTTTCCACATTAACAATGGAATACATTTGCATATAAGGAGGCAATTCTAGCCAAAAATCGTTATTACCAACTTGATCCAAAATTGTGAAAGGTCCATACCTGATAGATGTTAACTTTCTACCTTCACCTTGGAGTCGGTCTTTGTTGATATGAAGCCATACTTGATCACCTTTCTTTGTACTTGGCTTGACTAGATTCCAATTGTGCTTGTACTGCTTGATGTATTAACTAGGTCTGCTGAATAAATTTTAATGGTTTATCAACATCAACTTGTCCATATCCCACTAGATATTTCCCATAAACAAATTTTAAGGGAGACATTGAAAAGTAACCAAAACATGTATCAAAAGGATACTTTTTTGTTGAAGAGTGCATGGCTCTGTTGTAGCCATGTTGAACATAATGCAACTGTTCATCCCACAGCTTGGGATGCTTGGCACAATACCCTCAAAGAAGATGTACTACTATCTGATTGACCACTTCTATTTCCCCGTCAGTTTGTGGATGAAATGCTATGCTTTTATTGAACTTTGTATCCATGAGTTCCCATAAATATTACCAAAATTTCCCAAGAAATCGGGAATCTCAATCAGAAATAATAGAAGTAGGAAGTCCAAAATGAACCCATACATGCTAGAAAAAAAAGAGCTGTCATCTCAGTTGTGATCTAATTTTTACAAGGCATGAGAATACACATTTTGCTGATCTATCCACAACAACATATAAGTAGTCATGTCATTTTCTAGACATAGGTAGTCCTCCAACAAAATCCATTGAAACACTTTCCCATGGACGAGAAGGAACAGGATGTGGAGTGTACAAGCCTAACTTTATATTACTTGGTTTACTTGTTGCACACATAACACATCCTTTTATATACTTGGACACAGTTTCATTCATTCGAGGCCAATAACAAAACTTTTGTAATTGTGTTACAGTTTTCCCTACACCAAAGTGCCTTGAAATGAGAGAAGTGTGTGCTTCCCTTATTACATGTACTCTTTCACTTTGTGGAATACAAATCTTTCCTAGGTGATACAACAACTTGTCATGAATATGATAGTTCATTTCTTCATTATGAGAAACATATTGTAGTGATTCATATACTTCTTTGTAATCTTCATCCTTAGCATATTGTTCAACATAGCTTGAATGAATCAAAGGACTTTGTTGAATGATTATAGAAGCATTTTTTGGAGGTCTTGATAGCATATCTGTAACTTTATTCTGAATACCCTTCTTATACTTAATAATGAAATGAACTTATTGTACAAAACCCATCCACCTAAAATGCCTTGATTGTTGTAGCTTAGTTTGAGATTGTAAATATTGAAGTGGTTGATGATAAGTATGTATTATTGTTTATTTACCCATTAGATAATATTTCCACTTCTTTACACTTTGTACTAATGCATACAATTCTTTATCATAGGTTGGATAGTTGATTATAGCTTTAGAGAAGGTTTCAGAATGATAGAATATTGGTTTTTTAAGTTGCATTAAGACGTCCCCCATGGCATAACCACTAGCATTAGTCTCTATCTCGAATGGTTGTTGTAGATCTGATAGTGCAAGTACTGGAGTTGTACTGATCTTTTCTTTCAGAGTTTCGAAGGCCTTATTTGCTTTTCCTTCCCACTAAAAGACTCTATTCATACATGTCAAAGCATGCAAGGGAGAAGCTATGAAGGAGAAGTTAGCAATAAATTTCCTTCAGTATTGCTCCCAAAAAGCTTCTTACCTCGGCTACATTATTTGGATTGGGCCAATTTACAATAACTTCAACTTTAGAGGGATCAATCCTCAATTCACTACCCCCTACAATGTAACATAGATATACCAAAGATGTCTTCCCAAATTCACATTTAGACATCTTTAAATACAATTGTTCCCTTACAAGTACATCAAAAACTTGCTTAACATGCTTGACATGTTCCTCCCAAGTACGACTGAATATCAGAATATCGTATCATAATATCATCTAAGTAGACTATGACAAAGTCATCAATGAAGGGCCTAAACACATCATTCATCACCCTCATGAATGTTGTAGGTGCATTACAAATCCCAAAGGGAATTACCATCCATTCATACAATCCTTGTTTAGTTTTGAAAGCAGTTTTCCAAATATCATTGTCATGAATTCTAATTTGATGGTAGCCACTTCTTAAGTCTAACTTAGTGAAATAAATTGCATTCTTAAGCTGGTCCAAAATATCATCAATCCGATGAAGAGGATACCTGTTTTTATTTGTGATTTTGTTTAGTGCCATGTAATCAACACACATACGCCATGTGCCATCCTTTTTTGGCACCAAAACAATTGGTGAACCACATGGAGAGGAACTTGGTTGAATATCCCCTCTTTCAAGCAATTCCTAAACCTATTTCTTTATCTCTGCATTTTCAATTACTGAAGACCTGTACATGCCAATGTTAGGAAGTGGTGCATCCTGTTGTAAAAGAATCTAATGCTGGAATTCTCTTTTTTGAGGTAACCCTTTAGGTTCTTGAAACAAGATATCATAATCAGTTATAACTTTAGTTAAATATTTCTTAATTCTTGGATCACATCCCTTAAAATATTCACTTTGACCAACATCCTTTGTTTTAACAATCATAAGAACAAATTTCTTACTAGCATTAACTAGTCTCTTTATTTGACTTGCAGAAATTAATGAAAGATTAGTTTTCATTCGATGTGCACGAATAACATATTCAATTCCATCTTTAGTGAGCTGATATATGTTATCTTCTCTATAAAAAATATCCTTCCTATCATAAAGATGAGGAATTCCCAAAACAATACCACAGATATCTAATGGAACTACATCTAGATCTACTTCATCAATGAATCCAGAAGTGATAGCAAATCGAAGTCTACACTGTTTCATTGCTTGTAATTGTGCATTATCACATACCCATCCAAGAGGATATGGTTTGGGTGTTACTTAGTTTCCAAATTAATTTTCTTAACTATCTCTTCTGAAATTAGATTGGCTTGTGATCCACTGTCAAAAAGAGTATCTATCTTTGTATGCTTAGAAATTACTCTTATGTGAAACAACTGACTTCTTTTTATTTCATCAACAATACATTCATGCTTTGAATTGGAAGTGGAAGGATTTTTACCTTGTATCCCCATAGCAAAAATCTTAGTCTCATCCCCTGAATTTGATCCCAAATCATGCTGGATAGTTGTAGCAGTGGTCTTCTTGTCCTCCTTATTTCGAAACTTCTCAGGCTTGAGCTCCAGATGAAGCTTCCACCATTTGGATGCATCATGATCCTTTTTTTGGCAATGAGAGCAAGTAGGTTTGTCTTTTTCTTTCTTCATTGTAGCAGTATGATTACCTTTCCCCTTAAATTTGAACTTGTTTCCTTCAGGTTTGTAAGGTTTCTTGGAAAAAATTTCACTTGTATTCTTCCCCTTTGACTCCATATGAGTCACTTGAACACATACCTCATCAAGATTAGTTGGACTAAACATAAGTATCATGTGTCTTAAATAGCTATGTAATCCACCTATGTACTTCAGAATAATTTCCTAGGTGTAGAGAGGTATACCAAGTATTAAAGCTCTCTTCTGAAAATCTTGTGTGTAATCTTGCACACTTTGACCCTTAACTTTCCTCAGACTCTTCCAGTCCATCATTACTTGTTGGATATAACCCAATGGGTAGAACTACTTCTTTAATGCTGATTTGAAAAAATGCCAAGAGGATATAACATTGCCTTTAGAGGCCAAACCCTTTTGAGTTCTACTCTCCCACCATATGAGAACGGTCCCTCCAAGTCAGAGAGAAGCTAATTGAATTTTCAAGTCATCATTAGTAAACTTTTGAATCCTACAATATACTTCAATCTGACGAATCCAATCATCTAACTTTTTAGCATTAAGTTCTCCATTATAAACGGCTAAATCAAACTTAATATCAAGCTTTAATTGAGGCATATTGAGATCATTTTTCTATTTAGGTGAAGCCTTTAAAGAACCATCAAGAAAATATGGTCATGATGGAGGAGATTTAGGAGGTTCCTCATCACCTCCTTATTCTTTACCTTTCCCATAAGAAGAACTGCCTTCTTCTCCCTTCTTTCGATCCTGATAAAGTTCTTCCACCATACTTTGCATCTTCATGAAAGCTTTGAGAAAATCCCCTTCAAAAGGGATTGAAGAAGTTCCATCATCTCCTTTTTTCTGAATCCATTCTCCTTCTTCTTGATCCAATCTCAGGATCAAATTCTTCAAGCTCTCGTTCACCTCTTTGAAGCCTTGCTCTTGTTAACATAAACAAACTCACAATGTAATGGTTAACCAGCTCTGATACCAAACTTGATCTGAAAATATCAAGATCTTTTTAACCAAAAACTTGCATGTGAAATTTGCATGAAACATTCATAAAATTGACTTAAAAGATTATTTATAAATGCTTCAAAATTAACACATAAGCACATAAAAGAGAGATGCAAGCCAGAAAAAGAACACAAGAGCTGATAATGGAGTTCACTCTTCCTGAGCTATGTCTCCAGGCTGCTTCCAATGGGAAGGCCGATCTTTTTCAGTCTTCAAAGATTACAAGTTGAGTGTTCTGGAAACACCTTTGTTTTATGTATGTCAAATGCAGAAACAGACTACACCATTGTGACCATCTCGATATTCTGAGAAAAATGAATATAAAGTCAACCACATATGCCTAAGACCTCCTATGGCATGCAAAACGAGATCAACGTCCTGCATAAAAGATAAAATAGCACTGAAAGTATGGGATTCGTGCCCATTAATGGCCTCTGAGCCTTAAGAGTCGTGCCTGTACTCTATCTCGATTTCTGTGCAGAACTGTGCTCTCTGTGTAAACCCCAACTCTGTCTTGTGGCTGGAAAAGGTGGTTTTTATAACAATAGCACCTTTAACCTTTTAACCTAAATCCGCTGCTTCCCTCTCAATGGAGGGCCCGTGGCCCAATGGTAAAAACACACAGTTGGGAGGCAAAGGTCCCGGGGTCAAACCTGTAGGCCTCTCCTCCTCTTGCGCATTTTACATGGTGGAAAATAAATATTTGAACCATGTTCCATAGTTCAAACAGTGGCTATGACTTATGGTTTCCAGGTTTATTTATGTTAGCACTTTCCTATGGTATATTGTTATATGGTTATGGTATATTGTGATATGGTTACACGTTGAATAATGTGGATAAGTTCCACCGCTTGCATATAGTTTATTACTTTGGCATATGGTGTGGGCGCTCCACGTTAGGCTCAAAGTTTATGATATGATTGTAATACTATGGTTTCAAGGGGGGGCCTCGGTTTTGGCTTGGGTCAAGGGCTATGACCTTGGCCCACCCCGTTTTTTTACACATTTCTTGACCATATGCATTCATGGCCCACTACCTTTTTTTACATTTCCTGACCATATGCATTCATGGGGTCATGGTGGCATTATTACAAGGTTTGGGTTCAATTCCCATAGCCCCAAAATTACATCTTTTAACCATTTTCACCATTTTTTAACCATTTCAACCATCCTTGATGTAACTTCAAATGTTGACAACTTCTTCATCTAGAGGCCGTTTCATGCGAAACGAACATTGACGGAAAGTTGTCGGCAAGATCTTTACCACGAAAACCTTTGTACTAATGTTTGAAGACTTAAAACCTGATAGGCAATGAGATGATCCTACTAGATCATCCTTGGAATAGATAAGTATGTTCAGACTCTTTAATTATATTGTTCATTAAACACATAAAGGTGTCCAGTGCATTGGTTAGCCCGACAGTACCACTACAAGCTCATAATGTCCATACCTGGTCCTGAACGTTGTTTTGTGTATGTCCTCACCTTTTATCTTGACTTGATTATATCTAGATCTTAAAACTATTTTTGAGAATGCTTTGGCCCCTCTAACATGGGAAACCAAATCGCCTATTCCTAGTAGGGTATATTTATTCTTGATTGTCATTTTGTTCAGTTGTCTATAGTCAATGCATAGCCTGAAAGTACCATCCTTGTTTATAATGAACAAGACACACTTGGTCATGTGTAATTTTTATCCAACAATTCATGTTTTTGCATCTTAAGATCAATCAAGTTGGGGTTATTAATTTGTTAAGATCCTAGTGGGAGACCTTCACTAACACCTCGTGGTTTTGGTGTAATGGTTTGTATCATTTGGTATCAAAGCCTCCACCCAAGTTCAAGTCACAGAGCGGGTGGCAACGTCGGCATTGCAGTGTTCGCCCGGGGCTCGTACGACGAAAAGGGGACACCACCGTACGGGCTCACATCTAGCCCAGAGTCTGGACTGCGGAGCGTGGTGGGATGTTAAGATCCTAGTGGGTGACCTTCACTAACACCTCGGGGTTTTGGTGTAACGGTTCGTATCATAATCATTATGTAATTGGTTTTGGACACTAGTGTAGATCCCAAAACTAATTCAATAATGAAGTCTATATTTCTTTTTCGATGCAATCCAATAATTTCCTCGGGAAACGCATCTCGATATTCTTTGAAGACTAAAAAATCATTTAAGGATGCTTTTTTGAATTCTTTATAATTGTATCATACATGTATTGCATACATATTGCATCCTTTCCATGCACATTTCTTTAGTTGAAATGATGATGTATGTCTCACTATTACTAATCTAGGAATTCCCTGAATTGTCATAGGTTGGTTGTCATCATCTACACATTCAAAGATCTTGTTGCAGCAATTTAAAACAAATCGGTGTACCTTTAACCAAACCATTCCTATAAGGATGTCATGCAATCCTAAAGGTAGAATGTTTAGATTAACTTTGGTATCCATCCCATGCAATCCTAAAGGACAATTTTCTACTAGTTCAGTCACCTTTCTTTCGGTGCATGTAGATAATTGTACTAGCCAGGACTTATAATGCTTAGTTTTTTTCAACTTACACGTTTCAACAAAAATAGGTGAAATATAACTCAAACAAGAACCTGGATCAATTGAAATAGAAACTACTTTATTAAATATTTTACTTTCTATTTCCACCATGGAATATTGGTGGTATGTTTTCTGATTGTCTAGAGCAACACTTATTCTGTATATACTTCTACCTATATCATTCAACGTTGATGTTTCTTGTAGGTTGTAGACTATTTTGGCACTTCTGTTTTTATTTGGGAATTTTCAGAATAGATGTGGTTCACCAAATCCCCAACACATTAACGATTTCTTGGTTGTTTCATTGGTTTTCTTATTTTCTTAACCTACTGATTTTGTACCATTTTGGGTTGGCTGATTGAGATTTCTATTGAAATGATTTCCTATCAATTTTATATTCATATTTATGTATGGTGGTAGCTTGAATCCCTTTCACCTTTGCTTGAAATTTTCCTGTCTCGCTTCTTTCCAAATCCTTGGAGTGATGATTTGGTCTTTATATTGATCATAGCACAACCTTTCCTTCCTCATAGCCTCTTCTAGAGTCTTTTGGTCATCAAATTATATTCTATGTTTACAGGCCTGTGGTAGACAAGTTAAAAATATTTGTATTTTTGTTTTCTCCTCTTTAATGTAAGGGACATATCTGAGCAATTCGAAAAAATTATTTATCATGTCATCCATAGACATGGTACCAATTAATTTTAAGTCATAAAATCCCTTGGTCTTCCCTTCATAATACCATTCCAATAGATATTTATGTCTAAAGTATTCCTTGAATGATTTTCAAATGGTCTACTTTTTTATTTAATTTTGTTTACCAATTTGAAATCTTGCCACCAGATGTTGGCCTTATTGTTAACATTAAATAAATGGACATTCTTTCTTTCCTATTACTGGAATAGTCATGCAAGTGAAGGTATTTAATCATACCTAGAAGTCATGCTTATGTTTCTGCTCCATTTTTTTATTCCCCATCAAATGTGGCTGGTGGGATTTTTTTAAATTCACCCACTATATGTTCTTAAATATTCTATTTCCTTCTTTGGATTTAACCTCACTATTTCTTCCTTTTCGTCATTCTTTGTTTCTCTCTTGTTGGAAGAATTATCATATTCATTAATTTCATCATTTCTAGGTTGTAGGAATTTTTTTGTTTCATTTCCTCATCATTGGAATTTTGATTTTTCTATCTCTTTATTTCAAAAAGGTTATGTAGTAGCAATTCATTCCATTCTTCTTGTTCTTCATGAGCTTTCAACATTTTCTCATTATTAGTTTTATAGCTTCTTAATTCTTCCATCAAGCTCTTCACTGTCTCAATAATTCTGAAGGTGTACTATGTCCACTATCTACATTTAGATCTATGACCACATTTGCTTCAGGTGTATGTTGATTTGTGTCATCGAGTTGATTCTGTTCTCCCTCCATGTTCAACATTTTTTTCCAAACTGTTGTTATGAATTTGCGTGTGACAAACAAGATTTTATGTTTATTATCTATCAGTTGTGTGGAAGTTTCTATGGTTCACGATAGTTCCCATTAGTTCTAAGTGTTGTAACAACATCTCGGATACCAAATGTAACATACTCAAAATTTCTCAATTTAAAAATAATAATAATTTATTCTTATATTTTTGCAACATCAATACTTTCTTTACCAAAAGGTTATTGATACAATCTATTATTTACTATTTGTTGCCATACATTTTCACCATTTAGAACTTGGTTTCATATGCCTATGATGGTTTTTCAAGGTCTGCATTATACCCTTAATGGAACTTCTATTTCAGCAGCACAAGTCTATATCCTACTCAGTACTCCCATCAATGGTTCTATATCCTACTCAGTACTACCATGAATGGTTAAAGGCACATGAGGTTGCTTGTACCACAAATTAATTCTTTGTTGTATTTAAGATCACCCCAACGGTTGATCGCCCAAACCTCCTTGTTCTAGTCTATGGTTTTGTTAATGGCTCAATCGAGCTAGTTGTTTTCATTTAAGAATTTACTCAACGAGTTAACTTGCTCATGTGGTAACTTCGGCTCTATCCTTCATTTTAGTTTGAATGTGATTTCTAGGTTTTTCATGTAATATAATATAAATTTGATGTGATTACACCATGGCTATGACATCGAATTTTGGCTTTTATTCTCGTAATGAGACTTTGATGATAAATGTTTACTTGTTCTTCCTTATTCAATGTTTATAGTTTGGAATGTTGGTCTTGATGGGATTCGGCAGGCCTGTTGTTTTTAATGCTTGTATTTTGGTTATGTTTATTTGTTTAAAGTATAAGTGTCATCATCCATGGAGCTCAGTGATAGGGTTATTCGGCTTACTCATACCTGACTTAGGGAAACGATAAGGTTTTGACCCTTGAACGCTTGGTGCATTTGTGTTAGGTAAAATGTAGTTTGTATTATATGCTAAATTGTATTTTAATATAGAGAAAGAGGAGATGGGCTGAGAGGCTTAGTAATAGATTTACTTTTGTTATATCATTCTAAGCATGGCTATACGAATGTGAATTCTCTTTTTTTCGATGGCATATTTCTAACTGTAATAGTTTTACTTGTGTAAATGTATGTGTTTTTTAATATATCCCTGAATAATTATTACTATGGGTCGATATCTCATACAGAGACTCTCGCCCAAAACATTAATAAAATATAAATGTGAAAAGGTCTTTCAAGTATACATATATGAAATACTTAGGAGCATAGGAATTAACTATGTATTTATTTGAAACGGTTATTTACTCCATTTTAATTTGAAATATCATAGGAATAGATGAACTAAATAAAAGCATAAATAATATAATATAAAAAGTACAAAATAAACACTCTTTTACTCTTATATTTAAGATAATAATATGAGTTAAAATTGTTTACAAAATATTAGTATAAGTAGCTCCTTCTTATTACTTTACACCAGTTAACTTATAATGTTTGGCAATGTAATGAATAAGAAAATATACAGTTTACCATTAATATATGAGATTTCTAGTCTATAGCTAGCTAAACAAAACATTATAATGAGAGAGAAACTGCAAAAATAGAAATGCATTAGCTACCTTAATAAGATTCAAATTATAGAAAAATATAAAAAAATTCTAATACATATATGGACCGCAACCTTGGTGGAGAAAATGTAGTTGGAACAACCACATTCCACCCTATTGTAGATAAATGAATAACTAATCCTCTTGCTTAGAAATCACCCCCTAGAATAAACCATGACACCATAGGGGATAACACCCTGCTCTCAACTACAACAACTATCTTTCAAATAGAACCTCAACTCAAACCAACTCTTGTTTATCCTAGGAAAGCTTTAACTCACGAAAATGCCAAACACATCAAGTGTTCTTCCACAACAATCTTTCCCATGCATACTAGGTAGTGTCTTGCCCTCACACATATGCATATAAATAATTGTTTGCATAGGTCTTACTCAAGGCCCAACTTTCCCTCCTTGGGAATTGGTTGGACTTCAATCTCGTCCTATATTTTAGGGGTTGGTTCCTCAAAAATATCTCTTGACATTTGGCATTCTCATCTTTTTAGCAGCAGGTCTGTGTTTCCCATCTATGGGGCCATGGTTTATCAAGTCCTAACATGGCCATCCCAACTGTCCAACATATTATTAATAGTGTTCAATGTTGTCTTTTACATCTCTCTTCTCATGAGGCCAAGTTGCAAGCTGTTAACTTGCACAATTCCAAAATAGATAATAATATATTTTCCACTTAGTCTTCAAATTCAAATTTATAATTTAGTAAATTATATTAAAACATGGGGACATTACATTCTTCGGCCCTTAAAGCTTAAAACCATCCTCAATGTTCTATCTAGATCTTATCTCAGATTTGTAAATAGAGATGAATATGCTGCTCTCATTGAATCCTCCATCTCCTAAGTGGCGTCCTCAGGGCTATATTTCTCCCACTATACTTTTACTTGAACGATGGCTCTATTTCGAAACAATATCTCTTTCTTGTCAAGAATGCATGAGTATTGCGCTTGGAACTCGCTCTCTGGTCCTACCTATATCACATGCCAAAAAGTAACATGAGAAGCATCATGAACATATTTTTTTAACAAAGATACATGAAAAACATTATGAACTCTTACACTAGGTGGTAGTGCAAGCTAATAGGACACTGGCTCGATCCTTGCTAGAACTTGGAATGGACCACATAAATTTGGTGCAAGTTTGGAGTAGTTTGTCAACTTTAATGAGCTCTTATTTGGTTTCACTTTTAAGTATATGTGGTCACCCACATTGAAAAATTTATGAGTCTATTGTTGATTCGCATAACTCGTTTTCCTATTTTGAGCTTCCTTCAAGTTCTATCTTACATGCTGCACTTTTTGTTCCATGTCCTTAAGCATATGTGGTCCAAAAATCAATCTCTCCATTGGGTTGTCCCAGCTTACCGGAGTGGTAAATTTCCATCCATACAATATTTCGAAGGGATTCATATGTTATAATGCCTCATGTCCATTGTTGTAATAAAATTCCACTAAGTAGAGATAGTCCTCCCACTTAGTGGGTCTATCCATAACATACATACGTAGCATGTCCTCCAATATTTGATTTGTTCTTTATGTTTGTTCGTAATATTATGGATGGTATGTGGTATTGAGACTAAGTTGTCTATCCAATCCTTCAAACAAGGCCTTTGAAAATTGGTAGTGAACTTTGCATACCTATCAAAAATCACTATTTTTTGAATACCATATAACATGAAGATTTCTCGGATGAATATTTATGCTATGTTAATGGATTTAAAAGTAGACTTGACATGAATAAAATGTGCTTCTTTACTTAATTTATCAACTACAACCATTATTGCATAGTGTGGCTCTATATTTTGGAAGTCCCATGATAAAATCCATGGATATTACTTCCCATTTCCATTTCGGAATGGGTAATGGGTGTAACAACCCTTCTGATTGTTGATGTTCTACCTTAACCTATTGACATTCCAATAATTTTGTTAGATATTCTACTATACTAGATTTCATATTTGGACAATAATACTCTTTATTTAATGTTGTTATCATTTTCTGATAACCTGAGTGGATTGAATAAGCATTCTTATGGTACTCATCCATAATTATGAGTTCCAAATCTATTCAATGTTGGATCTCTATTGTTGTTAGACAAAAATAATCAAGCGTTAATCTCCGTTATAATCGCCAAAGTTAATATCCACGAGAGGGGGTAATCCATGTCACAAAACTCACAGTGAGCGCTGGATGCAAATGACAATAATCTCTTCCCCAACTTTACCTAGGTGAATTTTGAACTCGAGACCTATCACCATGATATTATTTGTTGGAGCAAGATTTCCATTAGACCAAAAATCATAGGCATTAATCTCCACTTCAATCACCAAATTTAAGTTCCATGAGAGGGGGTTAACCCATGTCATGAAACTCATAGGGAGCATTGGACACAAATTCCAACACTAAATTTTGAATGTACAACCTATTTTTGAACAGTAGTAAGTCTTCTTGGTTAAGGATCAAGTATGATTTTTATTTTGTTGTTTGTCTTTACTTTTTCATAAATGGGTCCATAATTTTCATCCATAACCAATCCAGATTTAACTCTAGTATTTAAATCATATTTGCAGCTACTAGCATGTAATGCATAAACATTTCTACTAAGTGCATCAACTACCATATTCTCTTTACATTTAATATGTTTTATCTTGAAATCATATTCACTAAGGAAAAATAGGCTTAGCTTTCCTAGTGTTCAAATTCTTCTGGTCAAATAGATACTTAAGGCTAATATTATCAGTCATCAATAAGAATTTTCTTCCAATTAAATAATGTCGCCTCATCCTTAGTGCATGTATTATTGTTTCCAACTCAACATTATGTGTTGCATAGTTCTTTTCATGGGATTTTAATTTGCAAGACTCGTAGAAAACTACATGGTCTTCTTGCAATTTTTCTACCCCTATTATTTTTTTACTGGTATGTGTGCATACCATGATGTCTTTGTGGGGATATTCTATCTTTAATATAGATATCATTGTGATTAAATTTTGCAGTTTGTTGAAACTCTCTTGACACTTTTGTGACCATGTAATCTTAGTCCCCTTTTTTTGTAACGATGTGATGGGGTGTTTAAGTTTGGAAACCCCCTATATAAATCTTCTATAGTATCCAGTAATCCCCATGAATGATCTAAGTTCATGTACATATTTTGGAATGGGCCAATCCATGATGGACTTAGTATTATCTGGTTCCACTGCTAACCCATCTTCTGAAATTATTTGTTCAAGATATTGTACTTGCTTCTGGTAAAAATCACACTTATTGAATTTGATATATAGTTGTTCTCTAAGTACTTGTAAGACTACTTTTAGATGTTGTTCATGTTCCTTCTCATCCTTGGAATAGATAAGTATGTCATCAATGAACACCAAAATAAATTTATCCAAGTACTCATTGATTATAATGTTCATTAAATACATAAGTTGGCCACTGCATTGGTGAGTCTGAAAGGTATCACTACAAACCCATAATTTCAATACATGATCTTGAATGTAGTTTTGTGTATGTCCTCATATTTAATCTTCACATCATAATATCTAGATCTTAAATCTATTTTTAGAACACTTTGGCCCCTCTAACTTGGTCGAACAAATCATCTATTCGTGTTTCTTGATTGCCATTTTTTCACTTTTCTATAAGCAATGCATATCCTGAAAGTATCGTCCTTCCTTTTAATGAAAAATATAGGTTTTCCTAGTGGAGACACACTTGGTCGTATGCAATTTTTATCTAATACTTCCTATAGTTGCATCTTAAGTTCAATCAACTAAGGGGTACTCATCATATAAGGATTTTTTAACACTGGTGCAAATTCCGGCACTAAGTCAATAGTGAAGTCTATATCTCTTTTAGGAGGAAATCCAATAATTTCCATGGGAAACACATCCCAATATTCTCTGAATACTGCATCATCATATATAAATGGTTTGTTGATTTCTTCATCACTGTATCCTATGTATACTGCATATAGTTTGTATCCTTTTTTTGCACATTTCTTTAGTCAAGGTGGTGATATCTATATCACTATTATTCTTCTAGGAATGCCTTAAATGGTCCTAGGTTGGTTTTCATCATCCACATATTCAAGGTCCCGTTGTATCAATTTAGAATAACTTGTTGTACTTCTAACCAGTCCACACCTATAAGGACTGGTGGTCTTTTTAATTGCCTTCGAATTACTTTGAAAACAACTAAGAAGTGTACATTAATTGTCAACCCGAGGTTTGTTGAGAACTTGCGAGTTACCGTGCACTGTATGTGCAAACCACAATCTCCTCTTACATTAGTTTATCTACTTGAAGTTGTAGTTCAATAACCTTACTTACAAACAATGGTCTAAGCAGTTACAATGTCTTGGCAAGGAACTAGCCATCTAAACAACTATTGACGCTAAATTGCAATGAAAGTAAATCACACGACATGAAAGTAAAACACATGACATGAAAGTAAATGCTAAAATTAAATTCACACTTGAAAGTAAATGCTAAACTAAATCAAATGCTGCTAGAAAGTAAATATTAAAGCTAATTCACACTATGCAGGAAAAGTAAATTCTAGAACTACGTCACACGTTGCGGGAAAGGTAAATTCGAATACTACGTTCACACTATGCAAGAAAGTAAATTCTAAATCTAAGTTCACAACACACTTTACAGAAAGGTAAATTGCAGAAATAAAATCTAAAAGCTATCATTGCCAAATACAAGTTACTATTTATGATACAATGGAGTAAATAACATTATTGCATTAAGCTCAATGATTGTAAAATAAAATATTAAATCTCTATTTATGCATTGAAATCGAATTGCAGAAATAAAATTCACACTTCAGAAGAAATCACCACTAAGATATGAAATACAACTACATCAACATAAACTAAATAAAATCATATTGCAAAAGAAATTATGAAACTAAGATCTAATTGAATCAAAATGAGAGTATAGCTTTGTTCCATCATCAATTGGACTATTGCTCTAAGAGTCCTCCCATAGAATGGAGAATGAACTCTTATTTATACATGATTTCTCCATAAGAAATAATAAATGAGGATCCAAAATATCCTCAACAAATTCCTAAAAGTTTGGATCTTCAAAACTAATCCAAGATCCTTACTAACTATATGCTATTTATAATACATTTGAAATCAAATTCGAATTTAAGGATAGAGGCTATAATAAAATAGTCAAAACTCATCCCAAATGTCTCTTAAAAACTTTTGACTTCTTAGGTCCATCGTATATTTGATAGAGATCTTCAAATCTTTGTGAATAAGCCAAATATGCACTCATATCCACCTCCATTTACCAACTTTAATTTAACATCATGATTTGAGACATATAAGAATAATAGAAATAATGGATTTATAAAAATCCATTACTCCTAATGAATATCTTTCTCCAAAGTTGGTGGTTGAAGGTAAAATTTGAATTATTGACTTTCTGTAACGCTGCAGATAGAGTTTCTGTAATGCTGCAGATACCTGTAGAGTTTCCGTAATGCTGCAGATAGAGTTTTTCTAATGCTGCAAATAGAGTTTCCATAATGCTGTAGATACCTATAGAGTTTTCGTAATGCTGCAAATAGAGTTTTTGTAATGCTGTAGAACTCCCTCAAATATGTTGTAGCTGCTTCCAACAATGGATTCAATATTCAAAGCAAATACATAGTACACTAATTCCCTCAATGTTAGTCAAAAATCAAATGAAATACTAAAACATGTAATGGAAAAATAACTTGAGCATAAAAACCCTGATATGAACGTAAGAAAGGATTAATGCATGAATATGGATAGGAAAAAAGAATTATAAATACGGTGAAATGGTGGTAAAAATATGTTAAATTCAAGGCCCGTCATCTCCCCCAAACTAGAAATGTTGCATGTCCTCATGCAACCCTGTGTCAACCAAGCTGAATGATGTTCATTTTTATGCATGACTCAAAATGCATCATCAACAAACCACCACCAATGTATCTGATCATCAAGAGGTATGAAATTTCATCTTGAACAATCCTCCATGCCAACTTAACATTTTTATTGCAAAAATGCAAGAAAAAATATATTTTGTAGCCAATGGACTGACAATTTGCAGCTTTCAAAAAAATGTCCTTTTTCAAAAAATATGAACTTGGTCTTTACCAAACTTTGCAGGGGTGTTAGGAATGCCATTATGCTTTTCCCAGCCAAAACTTGGAGAAACCCACATCACGGTTTTCGAGAAAATGAGAAAATGGTTGTAGGTGACTGCTTGATTTCTCGAAAAATATCAACTAGGTTTTCACCAAACTTTGCAGCGGTGTAAGGAATACCATTATGCTTCTCCCAGCCAAAAATGGGAGAAACCCACATCACGGTTTTCGAGAAAATGAGAAAATGGTTGTAGGTGACTATTATTGATTTCTCAAAAACCATGCATCGGATTGAGCTGAAACTTGGTGTATTTATTCTTCTTACCCTGATGCTTATCTCCACCAAGTTTTGGGAAAACTCACTTCACCGTTTGGGAGATATCTGCATTTTAATTTCTGCACTTTAGGTTGCCATAAAAATGCTCCATTGTTGTGCATGCATTTGCCAAATGAACTGCGTGAAGACTTAAAATGAAAAAATCGGGACAGAGATCATGTTTTTGCAGTAAAAATATTTGTTCTTGTGCAAATCCCAATCTGTCAAGTGGAGTATGCAGTTGCTCTATTTCATATGCCTTTGCTGCTGCTTATAGAGATTGCAGTCACTCAATTCTCTCCATACACAAAACTTTTATTCATATCAGACATATTCATAGCAGAATTATATATGGCTGTAGTGGCATATGTTTTGATGATTTTTAGGAAACCAATCAATAAATAACAAGGTAATTTGATCACCGAAAGATAAGCACTGATAAATAGAACTTGAGATGAAATTACCAGTTGTTTGGAGCAATCATCGGATTAGCTCATGCATGCCCATCTTTATGCAACTTTTTGGAAAATATTCAGTGAAAGTAATTTATTTCTTCTATAGCATTCCAAGGCTGCCTTGTTATGTTGAATGCTTCCCCCAAACTGAGAACACATCATGTCCTCATGCTGTCTTGAAAAACAAATGGATGATGTTGTTGCAATTAGAATGCAGAGGTGACAATGCTCTTGAGGAGATACCTCTGTTATGTAATACTGAAAATATGTTCCTGTAGAAATGCTTAAATAACAGATTTATATCCCAAATCCAACCAAAACACAACATTAGTTGTTTACCCATTTTTCATGGAGCTACAATACATTGGATAGGGCTGCATGTATTCCTTTTAAGCAGATTACAAATATATTGTGTTTCAAACTTCTCAAAACTTCCACTGTTAACTGTAGGCATGTCTCCATGTTGCATATGCAACCATTGAAGAGTAGTCTTTGTAGCCAGCGAAAGGAAACCGTTATGCTCAATAATGGAACCACAATCTTGTCTTAACGCTGCCTCATTGTTGTTGAAATAAACTTCATACTAGATCTTGAATTGTTGTTACAGGGTTGTCCACATGAAGCAACTATTGTGCATAAAAACTCTATACCCACAGGAAAAATAAGTGAACATGAATGCAACGCCTATGGAAATTAGTGAAGTTGCCTCCCCTCCCATGTAAATTTTTTGTTCGATATGTTCACCATGCATAGAAGAAGTAATGATCAGCCTTAGAACAGACCTCCAATTGTTCTAATTTTGTTGAACTGGAAGTTGGAATAATAAATGCAAGGGCATACAGTATTGTATCTGATTTTCGCATTTCATTTTGCTACAGAATTTTCTCTTTGACAGTGACATAAAATCAAAACATGAAATGCATTAATTCATTTCTCTGGTAGCACACAATCATTTTTATTTGCATTGACATAAAATTTCATAATGGAATTCAAGGCAATAATGTATTCCTCTGCATAACATATGTTGGGATGGATTCTACAACAATTTATTTTGTGGTAGGTTGTATTACAAGATGCTACAAGATTGTGCTAGTCTTTAGGGAAGATTTGCTTATGGTTTGGTACCCTTTTCAAAGATTTTAATCACTTAGCAACCAAACATTCCATGATACCTGTTATGTTCATAAAACAGTCCCCATTACTCTTCAAAATTATGCCATGAATTGAAGGCATGATATTCTCTATAAATTGCAGATTTCAGAACACTAGCAATATTCATTTCCCATAAACACAACTAGTGTCAATAAAGGCACAACTAACCGTACTTCTTCCCATGGGTGGTGGTATCTTAGGTCTGGACTCATCTTCAAGTTTGAACAATGTGCAGCAATCTGTTCCAATGATCCTTTGTGGGCAGGAGTGGCTCTATCTCAAGGTGCTCAATCTGACTATCCTATGTTAAACCCCTTCTGTTTTTCCACCCTCTTGTATGGCAGTAGATTTTTATGTAGGAATTGCTTCTACAATAGCTTATTCTATTGTAGGTTCTTGTGGCCAGCCTATTCTCTTCTTCCTGTAGTGTTCTTGGCTTGTAGATGAGCTTCTCCCCTTTTACCTACTGTTGGTTCTTGTGTGACAATAGTAAGTTCAATCAGCTTATTTGGCTTGTGCACCAGATGTTATTTTCTTCTCACTGGTGGTTCTTGTGTGGCAACAGTAAGACTTCCTATTGTTGGTTCTTGTGTGACAACAATAGGGCTTATGTGGCAACATCATTTTATGCTTGGGTGCTAGGAGATGTCGAAGTGGACTTAGCTAGGGAAGTAAAGATGAGGTAATTTTTTTTAAATAGAAGGGTGAAGGTTTGGGTTGAGAAAGGATGGTAGAGGATGGAAAGGAATGGTGGTGAGTAATGTAAGGGTAATGGTATGGTTATGGTAGGTAATGGTGCACCCCTTCCCCCAAACGGAAAGCTTCTACCACCCTTAGAAATATAGGAGGAAGTAGTGATAAAGGCTCAAGCAATTTTCCAAATACAAATCTACTCCAACAAAGCAGATCCAAACAAAACCACTAACTACAAAGCTACATACAACATGAGCCTCATAGAATTGAATAACATATATGAATTTGAATAGCCAATATAATAGATAATTCTTCCAATTATGATCTAGAATTTGCTTCTTATAAAAGGTAGGCTTACTAGGAAAAAAATAACATATTGATATATAAATATTCTTAGCATTGATATCTGAAATCTCCATCCACACTAATTGAAAGAGTCTTTACTATGAAGACTGAGGAAAAATGTTGTTCTTTATGTAACAACTTATGCCTTCAATCTCACTATGGCAGGATCTCTTATTCCATTTTAACCACAATACAAATGCATATATTTCGGGGACCTTAGATTCTTCATGATATAGGAAGTATAATAGCAATTTCACTTGGGATCAAACTTTACATGGGACCCCTGCTCCATGGAAAGCCGCATAAATTCCAAGAGAGGATCCAGAGTGTACCAAATTACTATTTATTACTATACATTTGGTCTCTATCCCTATTAATAGCATCTATATTCCTTGATATTATTTAGTTCCCTTCCTTTCTAGTTTATTTTACCTTTAGAAATTCCTATCTTAATTCAACTTGATCTTATGGAATGACATATTTCTTTATAAATATCCCTATACATTTTACACTTGGAGTTTTACTTGGTATTCCATATTTATGGTCATTAGAGATCACATTAACAACAATTAACATATCTTCATGCTTGATTACTTTGCCTTGCCGTTGTGCTTCTATGAGACAAGTTGTTTTCAATTTGTAATTTTTCTTGTAGTTTTTCCTTGACTACTGCTAATGTGTCATCTTCTTTCTCCTCCTCCCCCCAAAAAAATTATGATGTTTGAGGATATCTTTCTGCATCATGGTCTAACTCTATAAGCTTATTCATTTCCTCCTTGATTTTTTTGATATCCAATTTACCCTCCAAACTATTTAGGGCCAAATTTTTATTTAGGAAATAATTTAGAAGCAAAGATTGGGAGAAGGAATTTATGCACTTGATCAAGTCAAGTTCATGTATTAGGGTTTTAGAGGTATGACCTGAAAACATTCAAATTTTTTAAGATGCTTTCATGAAAATGCCTCAACGAAATGATCAAGTTCATGTATTAGGGTTTTAGAGGTATGACCTGAAAACATTCAAATTTTCTAAGATGCTTTCGTGAAAATGCCTCAACGAAAAAGTCCCTTCATAGTGCCTCGTGAAATGTTTTTACTGAAAAAGTCCAACGAAAATGCCTTTTAAGAGTACCATGGGAGAAAGTCATGTGAAAACAACAAGTTCGTGGATTGAGGTATGCCCTCAAAATGCCTCAATGTACATCCCAAATCTTAAAAATGCTAAGTAAAGAAACTTTGTTGAATCTTACTAATTCTTAAAACGATAACCACAAAATGTTTAGAAATATTTTTACAAAAATATTTAAATTTCTAAGATTTTATGTATTTTAAAAAAATAGCAAAACTTAAAATAATTTTAGCAAACTAAATCATTTTAACAAAAAATAAAATAAAAATATTAAATTTTTTTTTTTAAAATAACCCACGAAAAACTTAACCCCTAACATTTTCTTTGCTAAACATATATCCTTAACCTTTACACTTATCATTCTTATCCATCCATCTTCCTTTATGTTTATTCATATTTCTTAAAATTTGAACATTTTTTATCTTTAAAACCAGCTTTTTTAATGTGAAAACGAGATCCCACATGGGTTAAGTAAAGTATTATTTTCCATTTTATATTGGAAACTTTCTTTTAAAATAATTTGAAATATGCATAAAGCAAGGGCTAGAATTATATGCTTCACACATTGTTTAAATGATATGTGTTTTATATATGGTTTAGTATATATTTCTAGAATTTTTTTTGGTAAATATGCAAGTGTTTATTAATCAGTAAGATCAAAATATACATAGCTTTTGTCCACCTATGGCGGACTGAAGCGATGGAACCAACATCCAAGGATTTCAAAGATGTTTATATGACTGTTTTTGTCCCCAAAAAATGTTTTCCCTATGGAGGGAAACCAGGCTATAATAACATGTCCAAAATTTATATCGTGCATAGAAATTTTTTTAACAAACGACAAATCAAACTATAGCAAAATAACTGAAAAAAACACATAGAACCCAGAGTTGGAAAGGCCCACTTAGAGGTATGTATTTGCATGCTGCTGAGCTAGTGCTTCTTGTAGGATTGGGAAGCCTCCATGGAAGGCGTCCTCCGAAGCCTTGGTTGGAAGTTTAACCAACAATGGGTTGGTTTTGCGCCCGTATGTAGACTTGAAATCGTCCCCCTTGCTGATATGTTTGTTGAGGAGAAGGGTGGTGGTTGAGGGAACAAGGAAGGGAGTCTTCTCCGCAACCCCTTGAGTAGAAGGTTCTACCCCCTAGTTGAAGTACCTCTCACATCAACACATGTCTCTTTGTTGTGTTCAACCTCAGATGCTCCCTTCGTGCACCTTCCCACTACATAATTCTTCCAATAGAAGCTGGCTTCCAGTCCTCCCATCTTGTCATCCAACTCGATCAGATTTGCTCTTGCCGCTAGAACTGTTTCTTTGGTTTAGCTCCAATTCCCCATCATATCATCCATCAAACGCCCATCATATTTTTGACCAACCAGTAATGCTTTACCCTCCTAGAGTCTCTCCTAGAGGCCAAGTGCTACGAGACCAGACACGCCTCCCACTCATCCATTAACACTCTAACTGGCATGGAAACACTGACAGCGCAGCCTTCCTTCACTGCAGAGGCCAGACTTCGCTGGGTCAGGCTTGGAACTCCACTCCCATGCCTGGGAGTGCCTCGCTACCTAGTCATTGTATAGCAACTGATAGCTAGGTCAGCCCCTAGAAGAACATAAAAATTTGAAGAGCTTTGCAATGAAGGCCAAGGAGTGAAGATGTTGATTCCCCCCCTTCCATACTTAACCCACCGCGATGGAACACCTTGAGGGCCACACACTTGAGTTCATCAGTCATGAAGGCGCCATTACGTAGCTTGGTAGTCGGAAACCCCTCTGCCATAAGATGAGACCTCTCCACCCAACGACGTTAATGCCCGAGACTCCAAGGCGATCAGTGTATTTATGGTTGGTGCATGCGTGGTGCTATGTTGTGGGTTCCCTTGTCAAGGCGCCACGCATTCATCCTGTAAGTTGTGCACATTATCACCCACATATGAGTTTAAAATAATATATATTTCTAGATTTAAATGATATAAATAAAAATATTAAATTATATATAAGATATTAAATATAAAACAATTTGATTACTTTTTTATGTTTTTTCATGTTTCTTTAGAATCTAATATTTTAATGTTATTTTTAAATTTAAATGATGTGCTTTTTACATATAGTTTGTTGTAGCTTGGGTGGTTGGGAGGAAAGATTGTTGCCCTCCCCACCCAGGTTCAATTCTTGTAAGTGACATGATGCTCTTGTTGAGCCCTATTGTAATGATTGTATTTCAAGCTTTCCTTGATTCTTCGGAATAGCAGGAAGGTGATTTTTCCGCTGGAAAAAAAATATTTCTAAATTTAAATGATATAATTAAGAATATTAAATTATACATAAAGCATTAAATATAAAACAAACAATTTGATTGCCTTCTTTATGTTTTTTCATGTTCCTTGAGAATTTAATATTTTTAATATTTGATTCCCCTTTTTCGTGTGAACATTATATTCCACATGTGTCAAGTAAAGTATTATTTCCCTTTATATTGGAACTATTGCCTATTAATTAATTAAAATTTAATATTTTTAATATTTGATTCCTCTCTTTCGTGTGAACATTATATTCCACATGTGTCAAGTAAAGTATTATTTCCCTTTATATTGGAACTATTGCTTATTAATTAATTAAAAAATATGCTTAAAGTATAGACTTTCAACAACATGAAAATAAAATCTAAAGGATCCCATGCCATTGGTATGAATTCCAACCATTTAAATATTTTTACGGAAAAAACATTAAAAAATCTAGAAAATGTTATGTATTAGTGCGTTTGTTGTCAAAATTATGTTGACTTTTTATTATAATTTAATAGTTTACAATATGTAAAAAATAATTATTAATTTTAATTTTTTTTAAATAATAAAATGTTTTTTAATTTTTGAAATTAGAAAATACTATTTTGTTATTAGTTTTAAAGTTTGATTTGACAAAATATTCCAAATTAGAGGTGATAATTTGTTTTAAAAAAATATTTAAAAATATTTTATTTTAAATTTTTTTTCAAATTGACACATAGTCATAAATAGTAAATATAATAATTATTTTACAAATACCAAAGCAATAACTAGTAGAACACACTAATTATAGATGCTATTTACATCAGCAACTAGTAGTAGACATAATAATTGTGGATGGTATGCATATCCATCGTGATCCATGTTCATGTATTCCAGTTGAAGTCATGCTATGAATTAAAACAAAGCCTTACGTTTGTACCTTCAAAACAATGAATGTTATAAAATTCTCCTTTTTTTCAATGAAAAAAGCATACTATAAAAGAATGAATGTTATAAACTTCTCTTTTATATATGCCTTTGTGTAATAATTTATTGAATATATATATTATAATGTACCTTCAAAACAATGAATGTTTTAAACTTCTCCTTTTGTATACGCCTTTGTTTTTTGTGTATATGCTCTTATGTGTAATAATATATTGAATATATGTATTATATTGAGTACATTGAATATTAACACCAACATGCCAACTTGGAAGTTGGAATAGCTTTCTTCACAACTTCGCACTTAGATATACTTTTTGTGTACTGATAGGTGGAATTTAAATCTAAATGCTACATTGAATGTTTTGAATAGAAATGATAAAACAAATCAATCTAAATCCATATCATAATTCGATAAAAATGTTGGAGTTTTATGAGATAACTTTGTCGTGTTTTAAGTATAAGCATTGAGTGAATTTTTTTTATTGCAAGCAGAAAAAAATATAATTGCAATGAACCCTTTTAAAATTTGTACATGTCATAAATTTGGAATAACTGTAGCAATAGCTCATAGCAACTTTTAATGGGTTCCGGGTTCATATAGGGTATGTAATACACTAGGTTCATATAGGGTATGTAATACACTGGATATACCCTGAATCGATTTATATAGGGTATGTAATACACTAGATATAACCTCGATTCATTCTACAGTTATGGGATAACACTTATTTAAATGAGTATTTATATAAATACATAGTTATAAAAAGTTAAAACTTTTTTTTGGGTAAGCTTTCTCACATAGAAATATTATTTTAAATCAAATTATATAATCTTTATCTTGTCTTTTCTCTTAAGGTTTGATAGGCCAAACTTAGACTTAATGGACGTTAAAAACCATAATCGTGATCCTCAAGAAACTTCATATTTTATATTAAACAGTAAAACAAAATTAATATATCAATATTGAATTTTATTTCAAATACAATTAAACACTTTATTATGGGAGGGACTACCTGCTTTGCAGCTATTTTTCTTAATTAACAATTTTAATCTTAATTTTTTGAAAAAACGTATATATAAAAAAATTACTATAATTTATTTTAATAAATTAATTATCTTTATTTTTGCTACAATCATGTATATAGTTGTTTTTTCTACCATCATCTCTATACTTGTGGTTATTTTTTATAATTATTTATTTTGAATTTTAAAGGATGTTCATCAAATTAATCTGTTCATAAAATTCATAAAATCAATGAAAACAGTATATTTGTCCCATCTTTATTTGATCTAAAAAAACCATTGATTATAATCCACCCAAATTCTAAAATATAAAGGTAAATATATATAATAAAAAAATATTATAAAAAAAAATACAATTTTGATATACTCACTCATAGAGCAAAATATCCAGCAAGGAAAAACAGCCCAACCAACCCACACAAATATATAGAGAGAGAGCCACACTCATTAGGTTAAGCAATGACAGAATACAATTACATAAAATCGTAGTGCAGAAACAAAATCTGAACTAATTTTCTGCAATATAAAACCAATTATCTCCGTTTCTACGAGCAACACGGCGAACAACATCCCTTGCACGGGAAACAACCCCAGCAGCATTGCCAGCATTGCCAGCAGCATTCGCAGACCGGGAAGCAACATGGCAAGCCAAGGAAACAGGGACACGTGGCCTGGGCATGGAGCTGCAGCCAGTAGCACACACCTTTCTGGCTACAAATCCACAAACAAATTAAACAACATACAATATAGAGGCTGCGACTATACACATATATGCAAGAAATGGTAAAAATTGAATTGAAATCTTACAATCCTTTTATGAATGCTCCTTTCCATCCACTGGATCTGCTCTTCTTCTGCGTGTATACAGGGGCTTCAATATACTGGGGTTGAGGAGCTTGCGTGGGGTACCCTGATAACATTAAAACCATGATACTGAAAATTAAATTAACGTATGACTATGTAACGAAATAATATTTTAACGTGAAGAAAAAGAATAACCTGGCGGGGGAGAGCCCGGAGGTGGGGCTGGAGACTTGGTGTCAGACATGGCGTTCCTCTGCTTCTACCTCTGGGTATTCAACTCACACATGAATCAATCGAGACGATGTATTAATAACTTTGTTATACTCTAAAAGCTATCATTGCCAAATACAAGTAACTGTTTATGATCCAATGGAGTAAATAACATTATTGCATTAAGCTCAATGATTGTAAAATACAATATTAAATCTCTATCTATGCATTGAAATCGAATTGCAGAAATAAAATTCACACTTCAGAAGAAATCACAACTAAGCAATGAAGTACAACTACATCAACATAAAATAAATAAAATCATATTGCAAAAGCAATTATGAAACTAAAATCTAATTGAATCAAAATGATAGTATAGCTTTATTCCATCATCAATTGGACTATTACTCTAAGAGTCCTCCCATAGAATGGAGAATGAACTCTTAGTTATAGATGATTTCTCCATAAGAAATAATAAATGAGGATCCAAAATATCCTCAACAAATTCCTAAAAGTTTGGATCTTCAAAACTAATCCAAGATTCTTACTAACTACATGCTATTTAGAATACATTTGAAGTCAAATTCGAATTTAGGGATAGAGGCTATAATAAAATAGTCAAAACTCATCTCAAATGTCTCTTAACAACTTTTGACTTCTTAGGTCCATCATATATTTGATAGAGATCTTCAAATCTTTGTGAATAAGCTAAATATGCACTCATATCCACCTCCATTTACCAACTTTAATTTAACATCATGATTTGAGACATATAAGAATAATAGAAATAATCGATTTATAGAAATCCATTACTCCTAATGAATATCTTTCTCCAAAGTTGCTGGTTGAAGGTAAAATTTGAATTATTGACTTTCTGTAACGCTGCAGATAGAGTTTCCGTAATGCTGCAGATACTTGTAGAGTTTCCGTAATGTTACGGATAGAGTTTCCGTAATGCTGCAGATACCTGTAGAGTTTCTGTAATGCTGCAGATAGAGTTTTTGTAATGCTGCAAATAGAGTTTCCATAATGCTGCAGATACCTGTAGAGTTTCCGTAATGCTGCAGATAGAGTTTATGTAATGCTGCAAAACTCTCTCAAATATGTTGTAGCTGCTTCCAACAATGGATTCAATATTCAAAACAAATACATAGTACACTAATTCCCTCAATGTTAGTCAAAAATCAAATAAAATACTAAGACATGTAATGGAAAAATTACTTGAGCATAAAAACCCTGATATGAACGTAAGAAATGATTAATGCATGAATATTGATAGGAAAAAGGAATTATAAATATAGTGAAATGGTGGTAAAAATATGCTAAATTCAAGGCCCGTCATCTCCCCAAAACTGAAAATGTTGCATGTCCTCATGCAACCCTGTGTCAACCAAGCTGAATGATGTTCATTTTTATGCATGACTCAAAATGCATCATCAACAAGCCACCACCAATGTATCTGATCATCAAGAGGTATGAAATTTCATCTTAAACAATCATCCATGCCAACTTAACATTTTTATTGCAAAAATGCAAGAAAAAATATATTTTGTAGCCAATGGACTGGCAATTTGCAGCTTTCACAAACAATGTCATTTTTCCAAAAATATGAACTGGGTTTTTACCAAACTTTGCAGGGGTGTTAGGAATGCCATTATGCTTCTGCTAGCCAAAACTTGGAGAAACCCACATCACGGTTTTCGAGAAAATGAGAAAATGGTTGTAGGTGACTATGCTTGATTTCTCGAAAAATATCAACTGGGTTTTCACCAAACTTTGCAGCGGTGTAAGGAATACCATTATGCTTCTCCCAGCCAAAAATGGGAGAAACCCACATCACGGTTTTCGAGAAAATGAGAAAATGGTTGTAGGTGACTATTCTTGATTTCTCCAAAACCATGCATCGGATTGAGCTGAAACTTGGTGTATTTATTCTTCTTACCCTGATGCTTATCTCCACCAAGTTTCGGGAAAACCCACTTCATCGTTTGGGAGATATTTGCATTTCAATTTCTGCACTCTAGGCTGCCATAAAAATGCTCCATTGTTGTGCATGCATTTGCCAAATGAACTGCGTGAAGACTTAAAATGAAAAAATCGGGACAGAGATCATGTTTTTGCAGTAAAAATATTTGTTCTTGTGCAAATCCCAATCTGTCAAGTGGAGTATGCAGTTGCTCTATTTCATATGCCTTTGCTGCTGCTTATAGAGATTGCAGTCACTCAATTCTCTCCATACACAAAACTTTTATTCATATCAGACATATTCATAGCAGAATTATATATGGCTGTAGTGGCATATGTTTTGATGATTTTTAGGAAACCAATCAATAAATAACAAGGTAATTTGATCACCGAAAGATAAGCACTGATAAATAGAACTTGAGATGAAATTACCAGTTGTTTGGAGCAATCATCGGATTAGCTCATGCATGCCCATCTTTATGCAACTTTTTGGAAAATATTCAGTGAAAGTAATTTATTTCTTCTATAGCATTCCAAGGCTGCCTTGTTATGTTGAATGCTTCCCCCAAACTGAGAACACATCATGTCCTCATGCTGTCTTGAAAAACAAATGGATGATGTTGTTGCAATTAGAATGCAGAGGTGACAATGCTCTTGAGGAGATACCTCTGTTATGTAATACTGAAAATATGTTCCTGTAGAAATGCTTAAATAACAGATTTATATCCCAAATCCAACCAAAACACAACATTAGTTGTTTACCCATTTTTCATGGAGCTACAATACATTGGATAGGGCTGCATGTATTCCTTTTAAGCAGATTACAAATATATTGTGTTTCAAACTTCTCAAAACTTCCACTGTTAACTGTAGGCATGTCTCCATGTTGCATATGCAACCATTGAAGAGTAGTCTTTGTAGCCAGCGAAAGGAAACCGTTATGCTCAATAATGGAACCACAATCTTGTCTTAACGCTGCCTCATTGTTGTTGAAATAAACTTCATACTAGATCTTGAATTGTTGTTACAGGGTTGTCCACATGAAGCAACTATTGTGCATAAAAACTCTATACCCACAGGAAAAATAAGTGAACATGAATGCAACGCCTATGGAAATTAGTGAAGTTGCCTCCCCTCCCATGTAAATTTTTTGTTCGATATGTTCACCATGCATAGAAGAAGTAATGATCAGCCTTAGAACAGACCTCCAATTGTTCTAATTTTGTTGAACTGGAAGTTGGAATAATAAATGCAAGGGCATACAGTATTGTATCTGATTTTCGCATTTCATTTTGCTACAGAATTTTCTCTTTGACAGTGACATAAAATCAAAACATGAAATGCATTAATTCATTTCTCCGGTAGCACACAATCATTTTTATTTGCATTGACATAAAATTTCATAATGGAATTCAAGGCAATAATGTATTCCTCTGCATAACATATGTTGGGATGGATTCTACAACAATTTATTTTGTGGTAGGTTGTATTACAAGATGCTACAAGATTGTGCTAGTCTTTAGGGAAGATTTGCTTATGGTTTGGTACCCTTTTCAAAGATTTTAATCACTTAGCAACCAAACATTCCATGATACCTGTTATGTTCATAAAACAGTCCCCATTACTCTTCAAAATTATGCCATGAACTGAAGGCATGATATTCTCTATAAATTGCAAATTTCAGAACACTAGTAATATTCATTTCCCATAAACACAACCAATGTCAATAAAAGCACAACTAACCTTACTTCTTCCCATGAGTGGTGGTCTCTTAGGTCTGGACTCATCTTCAAGTTTGAACAATGTGCAACAATCTATTCCAATGATCCTTTGTGGGCAGGAGTGGCTCTATCTCAAGGTGCTCAATCTGACTATCCTGTGTTAAACCCCTTCTGTTTTTCCACCCTCTTGTATGGCAGTAGTTTTTTATGTAGGAATTGCTTCTACAACATCTTATTGTAACATCCCTCCTTTAAGTATGGTAAATTTCATAAGTGTAACTGATTATTGTACGGTTTCTGGTGAGGAGCTCAAGGCCAAGGCCCCACCAGTAAACCTTGTAAACATGTTGTTATATGTGTTCCTAAGTTGTAATTATTAAATTCTAGATGTAGGAAGCCACGGTCTGAGACCCAGCACCATCTTAGTACCATAAGAACTTGAATAGAACTAGGATGCTCACATGATGATCTTAAGTTGAGTGTCGTCTTGGGATTAATAACCTAGAGTTAACTTTCAATCCTAAGTAAGATTACCTAATGAACATTTATTGGTCATAAGTATTAGAAGAACTCTTACAATCGACCTATTTTAGCATAAAGTATGGTGGCAAGCTGGCATCATAATCCAAGGCTTTGATAAAAGGTAAATGGGTAGCCTTTATCTATTCACTTAACTATTTATATGTATTAGCCTAAGTCAAATATTTAGCTTATAAATAGTAAGTCTATCCTTGAAATAATTTAGAATGAAACTTAAAAGGGCTAATATTTAATTAAATGGTACTAGTTAAACTAAAGTTTATTGTTGAGTAGCAAGAACGAATGGCTACCTCTTTAAGAAAGAAAATAATTATTTATAATTATGGTTTAAAACCTTACCTTAACTATGTCATCAAATTCCACATAAAAGGAGTTATCTACAAGACCGTATGAAGAATTGTAGATATTAGATTTTTACTTGGTACCTTCCAAAGGACCAATGATCTACAATTAAAATACAGATGTGTATATTATAGAAGGAAAAGCTCCTTTTTGAGACAACTAGCAGTGAGTTTGAAGTGGAAACGTGGGTAGTTAGTTTTTGTTAACAAATCTCACTGAAGATTCTCTGGAGTTTGTCCCCTTAGTTGTCATGAGGAGTAAATTCGATTTTTCCACTTGGTAAAACTCGATCCTATCTTTAAGGGATTTTTTACATCAAGGATGCCTCCACGACTGGGCGGATCTCCCAAGGTTGGAAGGAGGAAAGTATAGCTAAATAGATAAAGAGGAGGGAGGAGAAAAGGGGGGAAATGGGCTCGGCATTACGGAGGAGGGTAACATGCTCGGCAGGATTCGGCGTTGATAACAAACTTGGTTAGTGTTCCGGATGGAAATTGGAGGTTTGAATTTTTTTTCTTCTGTCGACACGCTCTGCTCGCAATCTATGCCATCGAAAGGGAGGTTGGTTGAATGTCGGTCACATTCTGGTGTGTATTTCGAGATTACTCTGTCCCAAGTTTTTGTTTTTGATTGCTGTTGCATTGCATGCTATCGGGTTTAAAAGATCGACCCTAGTTTTGGAATGTCGTTTGTAGTTTCGAGTTAAATCCCCAGATTGAATGTTGTTGCTACTAATTTCATCTCACCTCCAGTACATTCTGAATAATATATGACCGAATCGCACCGATGACTTTGTTGGTCTTTGGCTCCATTAGGGCGACCTCCCAGATTTTAGAGTGGTCCGATCCATTTTCTGCTTCCATCGATTCTTTCAGTAGGATTATTTTTCGAAGCAGCTATGCATACACCTTTTGCATAGGGTGATTATTGTATTGATGTAGATACAGGTTGAAACAACCTACACAAACAGACTCTGCACTTCTGTTTTAGCATCAAACCTGGTACTATAATGGTTGCGCCATTTATGAGTAAAGATCTCTCCCTGAAAGAAGTCGTGGTTTTTTTTTTCTTTTTTTATAATAATCTATAGTGGATACTTGCATTAGGAGCCACGAGTCCCAGGTTAGAGTCCTGGTATATTTTTCAGAAAACCCTGATCTCTGTGAAGATGATTATGCGAGCCTGCGATTTGCCTCAGGGAGGGCCATATAGGATGATGTTTTGGCACTGCATCCACGTTTAGTGACAGAGTTAGGGAAATCTCTGCATTTGAGCTGGTGGTGTTCGATCACCGCGAGGAGTATTGTTGGTAGATCGGATCTGCGTGAAAAGGAAGTGAGTCGTCGTAGTCAATATGGAGATGCGATCCAGAGAGTTCATCTCTGTTTTTAACAAATAAGATCCAGGTGGATGATGGTTAAGCCCAGGTTAGGTCGTGGCTTTTTTGTTTCTGCACTGCGTTGTTATTTAATTTTCAACTCTTTATAATAATAGTTACGCCCAGTTTTGGGGAGATGTCTAGGTGGAAGAGGTCGTGAGTGTTCATATTCTGTACACAGCCCGTCAAAACAACGTAGTAGAGTCTCAGGCATGTGTAATATAGATTACATGTGCAAAACTATCAAATGACCTGTGTGGTAGTATTTGTGTGGAAAAATCTATGGATTTTGGTGAAGATCCGTCTTATGAACTGCGATGATTTATTAGAATAAACTTTTTAAAACTTTAAATCATAATCTGCCTTTTTGCTTGAACGGCGTGGCAAACATTGGGGTTTGTTTTGACCTTTACATGACCTGTGACTCCTTGCTAGTCTAAACTTCGCGGGAGGACTCCTCCTGCGGAGAATGTCTGAGTTGAGAGCACGAACTTTTGTTTCTATCTCTGTGCTCCGGCAGAAGTAAAGCGACCTCCTCATAGTCTAGTTTTTCCTTATAGTATGGCTGTGTGATGAATTCTTTTCCCTATCAGTGGAATCAACACCATTTAGACAACTGTGTAGTTAAATTGAGGTTCTTAATGAAGCCATATGAGGTTCTATTATAAAGCATACTTTCCAGTTTAAAATAATTTTGGGTTCATTAACCATACTGTAATGAAGCCGCCTAAAGTTCTGTTGTTATGAATATGATAATTGGAGAATGAAAATGTATAGATCCATAGGATCCTCTTATTTTATCTATTTGAATCTCATGTGGAACAGATCTTTGCAAAAGGTAGTGTTATCTATTATTTAGATACACAACCGATCTCTGCTGAAAATATTTGGGTGAGCAGATCTCTGCTAAGACCTTGTGAATAGATATCCAGCCCTGAGGTGATCTTAGGCCATTATTTCGGGAACCGAGCTGGAACGGCTGAATTGTGAAAGAGTTGCCAAGTAATTTGGTAAGTTACTATTGAATAATATGCGTGAATTTACTAATATAATATTTACTCTGGCTTAAGTTGTTATAAAGACCTTTATGAAGTAGACAGGGGTGTTTAGAATTATTAAATTTTATAGAATTACCAGTCATATAATCATTTTGGATGTTAGGGTTGAGTGTATCGAAGATGTTCTTTATGAAAAGAAGCATTGAGGAGACAGAGAAGAAGCAACTAGGGAGTTGCAGATTGTAATCTTCATATTGTTTAATAGAAGAAATAACCAACCTTTGTGGACGTAGCCCAAGAGTGGGTGAACCACCTGAAAAATGGTCTCTCTTTTGATGTGTCTCTTTTGTGCATGTCTTTCTTGTTTTGGTGATTTGCATCTAATTATGTTGTAATGCTATTTACGATGACCGCTTGCTTTATGTGTTTTATATGATTAAATTATTGACATGTTACTCGTAAAGTAGTTCACTTGAAGCGATTCATTATGTATGATAAAAGTAGAAATCGTCATTCAATTAAAATGGTCATACATGCACATTACATTTATGACGAGTAACAAATCTACCTTATGCTTAAAAGGGAATTTAGTTTAAAGTTTCTGTGTAAAAGTTTGATATTTAGGGTCCCTACAGTCCCCATGTGTATGATTCTATTGTTGATGTCTGGTCAGTAATTCTTATTCATGTCTTAATGGTTATGTCTTGTGTATAAGTCTAAACTAAATGTTTATTCACAGAATGTGTGTGGAAATGATTTTGTGAAGGCTTTTGTTATGGTAGCAGACAACTGTATAGTTCCTTTACATATAATGGTCTTAGAAGAGATCCATGGAGTTGTATTGGTAACACTTCATAACAATAATAAATGGACTATTATAAGATTATTAGGTGTAGGAATAAGGAATACATAAATGTTATCTGTTTCATTGCACTCGATCATAGACATTATTTATTGTGAGGATATCTAATCGAAGAAAAATTTTAATTTCACCAAAAGACTAACTCGCAAATTGTGGAGATTTGACATATGGTATCAGAGCACAGGTTGCAAACACTCGGGCTTATTTGGGCTCAGTTGAGGAAATAATATAAGCTGGTCAAGGTAACTCCATTGATAAGACGCAAACAAAGGATCTATGTTCCAAAGAATCACAAAGAGGTAATCGACAAATCGCAAGTAAGTATGCTCCACTTGTTGAAGCATTCTAAAGGAAAAGCATTGTCGATATGTGAGCATTTATATGTTTCCTTACGAAGTTGAATGAACTTCTTTTAATAAATACTAGAGGATGAATATCTCCTCATGCTCTACAATTAGTTTCACTAAATGATAAGAAAGTATTCTATGTTCCTATCTTTATCTTGGTGATCTTGTTTATAATGATAGTAATGAGAATCATAGGAGCATTTGCATGTTCAAAAGTTTATAAGGGTTGTATAAAGATAATTAGGATTATTTATCTAATGAAAGATGTACACTCATATCTAGTCGAACGATGCCATTGGTAGGGCTTTAGTACTTATATGAGTCAAGTCATAGACATTCATCATAGGTACTTGATTGCTTCAATTATATTTTATGACGATTAGAAGAGTTCTAGGCTTGGAAAGGTGACTATACAAATGAAGACAGGATAACAAACATATTGAATCATAAGGATTGAATGAATGATGGTTAGGTCATATAAAGATATGTATATATAGGTTGAAGTTGAAGCACTCCGAAAGGTTTATATAGTATGTGAATTATGAAAGGGTGTAAGGTACAATTAGGTCATTATGAGAAGGACTGGAAAATTGTCGTGAAATACCTAGTTATTGATTTCACGCACTTAGGTTGGGATGATTGTATTAAGTATGTACACGAGATTGTAGGGTGGAGGTGATCCTCATCATGTTAGAAATTACATAAATTGTACTAAGAGAGTAAGTCCTGAAATTCTCTATGTAGGCTATCTGTTATGTAGAAAGAAAATTTTTTCATTTTTGTTAACGATCTCGGAGTTGGGAATAATAGACGTCTTACAGTGGAGGTTTGATCGAAAGACGAATAAAAGAATTGACAAAATGTTATTAAGAGAGTTATATTGATCTTAGCCCTTGATACGTAGAAGGTATGGAAGATGTTTGTACATTATATTGGATGTTATAGGCGATGGTTCCAATATAAAAAGTTAGTTATGTGTTCTTACTACTATGCTTTATTTTCGTACAAAACAGATGATATGGTAGATAAGATGGTTAATATTGAATACGCAATAAATCTTCAAAGTTATTGTAAGTGATGATCTCTCATCCAAGAGGAATACTATACAAACAATAGATGGTTAGAAGAGTTGTATGAATGATTAGTAAAGGGTCATCCTCAGGGTAAAAGGTTGAAAGGTATAGGAATTAACTTTATTTGGTTAAATAGACGTTCTACTGTGTGAAATTTTCTATGACTAGGAAATTGTTGTGCTTATTATCTTTGTGTGGCATGGGATTGTATAGAATAAGGAAGTATAAATCTGTGACACGGGAACATGCTTGTACCCTTGCTTGTAGTTTTAGAAGGGATGATGGCTATAATAGAAGTATACATGTGTATTCTAAGTAGTTAATAAGATGCATATGATGAAACTGTAGGATTTTACTTTTGATATATATATTCTTATGATGTTGAGGGGATTACTAATGTGTGTTAATACAAGCAAACATACACCTTGACATGTGCGGTCATACAATAAAGTGGTATGCAGCCTCCTTCATAAAGGTATGTGACTATCTTTATGAAACTATACAAGTATATATGAAGACGATTTATTGTTACTTACACGATGTTGGCATGTGCAAGAAGAGTCGTATATGTAATCCTATTAATTAAGCTAGTGATGTTCATTTTAGATGATGATCTTCTTATTTTTGTGCATAGGGGAAAGATCTCCTTACAAATATTTTATTTGCTGTTAACAGGTGAATTAGGCTTATGGTCGAAATTCTGTGGAACCTGTGGAAAGACAAGAGCGTAAATGTTATGCATGGTAAAATAAGGAGTGAGGAATTAAGATTCACATCATAATTGTTACTTATTCTTTTAAAAATGTTGATAATTATTGTTGAACAAAGCACTCGACCCAGATTGGTCAGAGTAATCGTATGGGTGCAGAATGTAATATGACGAAATAAATTGATTGAATTGAAAGAGATTTTCTAGACTCAAGCAAGGCGGCTTGGGGAAAATAAATTCCGGGACTCAAGCGGGAAGGCTTGAGGGGAATTGTGTAAAGAATGTTGTAATGGAATTGAAATACTCCCGAAAATCAGGGATTGAACAGCCACTAGGATTCTCGGAGAATCGGCTGGCTGTAAGACCTAGGCAAGCTATAAGAAAATGTATATGTGGGAGGCAGGACGCTGCTTAGTATACATGAAAGAAATGTTTGCTGCGTGAGCACTAAGGTGTTAGGAAAAACATGAGAGAAAGTATTGCTGCGTGAGCACTACGGTGTTAGGCAAGAAATCTGTGAAATAATTGCTGTGCGAGCACTGCGGTGTTAGGCAAGAATTTTGAAAGGATTGTTTTGTGAGCACTCGGGTGTTAGACAAGAAATTCCTGGATCAAGTGAATGGTTTTTTGTGGTTAAGTTCATAATCTACATTCCTGGATCACTGGATTTATGTATGCTTGTGATGATAAAAGCAGGAACAAAAGAGAAAGACAAAGTTGAAAGTACACCAACACCGAGGACGGTGTTATTCTTAAGGGGAGGAGGATGTAACATCCCTCCTTTAAGTATGGTAAATTTCATAAGTGTAACTGATTATTGTACGGTTTCTGGTGAGGAGCTCAAGGCCAAGGCCCCACCAGTAAACCTTGTAAACATGTTGTTATATGTGTTCCTAAGTTGTAATTATTAAATTCTAGATGTAGGAAGCCACGGTCTGAGACCCAGCACCATCTTAGTACCATAAGAACTTGAATAGAACTAGGATGCTCACATGATGATCTTAAGTTGAGTGTCGTCTTGGGATTAATAACCTAGAGTTAACTTTCAATCCTAAGTAAGATTACCTAATGAACATTTATTGGTCATAAGTATTAGAAGAACTCTTACAACCGACCTATTTTAGCATAAAGTATGGTGGCAAGCTGGCATCATAATCCAAGGCTTTGATAAAAGGTAAATGGGTAGCCTTTATCTATTCACTTAACTATTTATATGTATTAGCCTAAGTCAAATATTTAGCTTATAAATAGTAAGTCTATCCTTGAAATAATTTAGAATGAAACTTAAAAGGGCTAATATTTAATTAAATGGTACTAGTTAAACTAAAGTTTATTGTTGAGTAGCAAGAACGAATGGCTACCTCTTTAAGAAAGAAAATAATTATTTATAATTATGGTTTAAAACCTTACCTTAACTATGTCATCAAATTCCACATAAAAGGAGTTATCTACAAGACCATACGAAGAATTGTAGATATTAGATTTTTACTTGGTACCTTCCAAAGGACCAATGATCTACAATTAAAATACAGATGTGTATATTATAGAAGGAAAAGCTCCTTTTTGAGACAACTAGCAGTGAGTTTGAAGTGGAAACGTGGGTAGTTAGTTTTTGCTAACAAATCTCACTGAAGATTCTCTGGAGTTTGTCCCCTTAGTTGTCATGAGGAGTAAATTCGATTTTTCCACTTGGTAAAACTCGATCCTATCTTTAAGGGATTTTTTACATCAAGGATGCCTCCACGACTGGGCGGATCTCCCAAGGTTGGAAGGAGGAAAGTATAGCTAAATGGATAAAGAGGAGGGAGGAGAAAAGGGGGGAAATGGGCTCGGCATTACGGAGGAGGGTAACATGCTCGGCAGGATTCGGCGTTGATAACAAACTTGGTCAGTGTTCCGGATGGAAATTGGAGGTTTGAATTTTTTTTCTTCTGTCGACACGCTCTGCTCGCAATCTCTGCCATCGAAAGGGAGGTTGGTTGAATGTCGGTCACATTCTAGTGTGTATTTCGAGATTAATCTGTCCCAATTTTTTGTTTTTGATTGCTGTTGCATTGCATGCTATCGGGTTTAAAAGATCGACCCTAGTTTTGGAATGTCATTTGTAGTTTCGAGTTAAATCCCCAGATTGAATGTTGTTGCTACTAATTTCATCTCACCTCCAGTACATTCTGAATAATATATGACCGAATCGCACCGATGACTTTGTTGGTCTTTGGCTCCATTAGGGCGACCTCCCAGATTTTAGAGTGGTCCGATCCATTTTCTGCTTCCATCGATTCTTTCAGTAGGATTATTTTTCGAAGCAGCTATGCATACACCTTTTGCATAGGGTGATTATTGTATTGCTGTAGATACAGGTTGAAACAACCTACACAAACAGACTCTGCACTTCTGTTTTAGCATCAAACCTGGTACTATAATGGTTGCGCCATTTATGAGTAAAGATCTCTCCCTGAAAGAAGTCATGGTTTTTTTTTTCTTTTTTTATAATAATCTATAGTGGATACTTGCATTAGGAGCCACGAGTCCCAGGTTAGAGTCCTGGTATATTTTTCAGAAAACCCTGATCTCTGTGAAGATGATTATGCGAGCCTGCGATTTGCCTCAGGGAGGGCCATATAGGATGATGTTTTGGCACTGCATCCACGTTTAGTGACAGAGTTAGGGAAATCTCTGCATTTGAGCTGGTGGTGTTCGATCACCGCGAGGAGTATTGTTGGTAGATCGGATCTGCGTGAAAAGGAAGTGAGTCGTCGTAGTCAATATGGAGATGCGATCCAGAGAGTTCATCTCTGTTTTTAACAAATAAGATCCAGGTGGATGATGGTTAAGCCCAGGTTAGGTCGTGGCTTTTTTGTTTCTGCACTGCGTTGTTATTTAATTTTCAACTCTTTATAATAATAGTTACGCCCAGTTTTGGGGAGATGTCTGGGTGGAAGAGGTCGTGAGTGTTCATATTCTGTACACAGCCCGTCAAAACAACGTAGTAGAGTCTCAGGCATGTGTAATATAGATTACATGTGCAAAACTATCAAATGACCTGTGTGGTAGTATTTGTGTGGAAAAATCTATGGATTTTGGTGAAGATCCGTCTTATGAACTGCGATGATTTATTAGAATAAACTTTTTAAAAATTTAAATCATAATCTGCCTTTTTGCTTGAACGGCGTGGCAAACATTGGGGTTTGTTTTGACCTTTACATGACCTGTGACTCCTTGCTAGTCTAAACTTCGCGGGAGGACTCCTCCTGCGGAGAATGTCTGAGTTGAGAGCACGAACTTTTGTTTCTATCTCTGTGCTCCGGCAGAAGTAAAGCGACCTCCTCATAGTCTAGTTTTTCCTTATAGTATGGCTGTGTGATGAATTCTTTTCCCTATCAGTGGAATCAACACCATTTAGACAACTGTGTAGTTAAATTGAGGTTCTTAATGAAGCCATATGAGGTTCTATTATAAAGCATACTTTCCAGTTTAAAATAATTTTGGGTTCATTAACCATACTGTAATGAAGCCGCCTAAAGTTCTGTTGTTATGAATATGATAATTGGAGAATGAAAATGTATAGATCCATAGGATCCTCTTATTTTATCTATTTGAATCTCATGTGGAACAGATCTTTGCAAAAGGTAGTGTTATCTATTATTTAGATACACAACCGATCTCTGCTGAAAATATTTGGGTGAGCAGATCTCTGCTAAGACCTTGTGAATAGATATCCAGCCCTGAGGTGATCTTAGGCCATTATTTCGGGAACCGAGCTGGAACGGCTGAATTGTGAAAGAGTTGCCAAGTAATTTGGTAAGTTACTATTGAATAATATGCGTGAATTTACTAATATAATATTTACTCTGGCTTAAGTTGTTATAAAGACCTTTATGAAGTAGACAGGGGTGTTTAGAATTATTAAATTTTATAGAATTACCAGTCATATAATCATTTTGGATGTTAGGGTTGAGTGTATCGAAGATGTTCTTTATGAAAAGAAGCATTGAAGAGACAGAGAAGAAGCAACTAGGGAGTTGCAGATTGTAATCTTCATATTGTTTAATAGAAGAAATAACCAACCTTTGTGGACGTAGCCCAAGAGTGGGTGAACCACCTGAAAAATGGTCTCTCTTTTGATGTGTCTCTTTTGTGCATGTCTTTCTTGTTTTGGTGATTTGCATCTAATTATGTTGTAATGCTATTTACGATGACCGCTTGCTTTATGTGTTTTATATGATTAAATTATTGACATGTTACTCGTAAAGTAGTTCACTTGAAGCGATTCATTATGTATGATAAAAGTAGAAATCGTCATTCAATTAAAATGGTCATACATGCACATTACATTTATGACGAGTAACAAATCTACCTTATGCTTAAAAGGGAATTTAGTTTAAAGTTTCTGTGTAAAAGTTTGATATTTAGGGTCCCTACAGTCCCCATGTGTATGATTCTATTGTTGATGTCTGGTCAGTAATTCTTATTCATGTCTTAATGGTTATGTCTTGTGTATACGTCTAAACTAAATGTTTATTCACAGAATGTGTGTGGAAATGATTTTGTGAAGGCTTTTGTTATGGTAGCAGACAACTGTATAGTTCCTTTACATATAATGGTCTTAGAAGAGATCCATGGAGTTGTATTGGTAACACTTCATAACAATAATAAGTGGACTATTATAAGATTATTAGGTGTAGGAATAAGGAATACATAAATGTTATCTGTTTCATTGCACTCGATCATAGACATTATTTATTGTGAGGATATCTAATCGAAGAAAAATTTTAATTTCACCAAAAGACTAACTCGCAAAATGTGGAGGTTTGACACTTATTCTATTGTAGGTTCTTATGGCCATCCTATTCCCTTTGTCAAAACCCGAAATTTATGGAAAATTTAAAAATTTTATTTGTAACAATAAATGTTAACTAGGTAGTATTTCTGATATTATTTTAATTTAAATAACTAACATAATCTGTTTAAAGACTCTGTCTTCTTAAAAACTTTGATTTCGGTGATTGTAATTAATGACTGTTTTATTTTGAACCGCAAGGGAAGAGCTAGTCGTAGTTGACTGGCTTACTTAGCTTACGAGCTAATGCATATGTCGTCTTTTGTTTCTCAGGTGCGCCAGTGAAGTAAGGATCACTGTATGTTAAACTCGGTGAGCATCAATACTCCCTGTACTTTAAAACTTAATGATCGTCATGATATTTCTTATTCAGCTAGTATCGTCAGGTGTTACGAAGATTTACATTGTCTTAGTTATAATTATGTTTTTATAATTATTATGCTATGTTACTGCTGTAACTAACACTGAGACAATTGTTATGTCATAAATATTGGCTGTATAAAGTGTCTTTGCATCTTGGGACCTGTTGTCAATTTAATACCGGTGACTACTGTTTTGTTCATGCATTGATAATGCGAGTAGAAGGTGACGCCTCTAGCGTTGTTTCAATATAATCCTATGCATCGAAGTCCAATGACTACTTAGAGTTTAACTTATGTTACCTGACTGTGCCTTGATTTTTTAACTACCTTTACGATGTGAACCTGTAGATGAAACTCTATTTCAACATTTTAATAATAGAGGTTTATTATTCAAATTGTTAGTGTTAACAATAGTATTGGTAGCAAATCCGATGATAGTATATAATGGCAATGTATATATTGTCATGAAGACTTGGTAACATTTCAAGTATTAAATAACAAGGTATTTTCATTTGACTACCTTAGTGTTTAAATGCACATGGGAATGTATTATGCTCATGGCATTAATCTATGGCTTGGTTTCAATATATATATACAATATAATGTTTGTGCCACAAACATATTGTTCCCATACGTTGGCAAGCTTTATATTCATTATAATGTAAGGGTTGTAATTATCCTACTAGGTTAAGAAACTCTATGGTTGAAGTTGAATATATCTCCTTTATATTGTTGTAGGGATTATACATAGCACGTACCTTGGAATTATTGAAAGTTCGATTGTAGGCAAACACTATTTGTTGATTGAATGTATTTCATATTATAATTCCATACGTTGGAGTTTGACTTGTATCCACGCAATGATTTTTTTGCAATCGATGATTAATGATTTGGTTGGCAATGGAACTATATGGTCTCGACCCATATTACGTTGATTTATTTGGATGCTACATGGTTCACTCTCCTCCATGCAGTTGGTGATATATAATCTGTTTTCGAAACCCTACCAGGTTATTATCTTTGCCTCCGGGCTCGGGTCCTAAGGGTGAAACCCTCCATGTCTGAGTTTTGTAGTGAGGCACTGTAACAAGGTGCAGAGTGTGGTGGTTATGGCCTCGTGGTTCCATTCTGTAGCGAGATAAGTCTTCGGCTCTGGTGATGGCGTTTGCTATCATTTTCACTGTCTCGTGGTCTTGTTGTTCCTTCGTGGTTTAAGTCCCAGCTGTCTACAATCCTTCACTGTGCTAATGCGGATATGAGATAGAGTTTTGATATTGTCTTTAAGTTATGAGAGGGTTGATTGCATTTGGGTTTTGGGTGTGCTTCTTGACTGGCCAATCCTAGCGTGAGGGTGTCGTCTGCAAGGGTTGTCTGTCGCGGCTGTCAAGAAATGTTATGAAGGTTTTGTTTGCTCACCCATCTGTTGAAGATGATGGGGTTTCTCTGTTTGTTCAGCTTGTGGCTACCGGTTGTCCACTGTTACCTTCCTCCTTGTCTCGGTAAGATAATCACATTTTTCCAGTTGTTATGTTTTATAATCATTAATTAGATTTACGTTTTTATTTCTATTCTCTGCATTCAAAATGGTGACAAAAACCCTCGACATTCGTTAATGTGCAGGTCACGTGGCTTTTGAAGGTGTACAGGGCTTTATCACCCGCGCAGGCTTCTCCGGGTAAGCCTGGTTATCCACGGGCTGTCTCTTCCTTTGCTGGTTTTGTGGTTAGGTTTGAGTCTTGGAGGGAAACTCCTGTGTGTTGAGGTCATTATCGACCCGATGTTCATAGGTGCAGTCATATGTATGAAATTGTTTTGTTTGAAATAAAAAGGGGTTTTAAAACCCTGTTAAATTTATGGAGGGCCATTCACGGCCAACTGTATGAGGCCAGGGTTTCGGTTATTGTACTTTGTATTTGCTGAGCGTAGGGTTCTCACCTCACTGTATGAGATTTATAATTAATATATTACTGGGCCTATCATGGCCGTGTTTCATTTTTGTGTTTTGTTAAATATTACAATGTTTTTGAATGTAAAGATAAATGGGTTCTTCGATACCTGCAATGGATGAAAGCTCTGTTTAAAGAAGCCCTATCATTGTCTTTCTGTGTTTTACTTCGAATTGAAATGTTAAATAAGTTTATGGATAATCCTCGACTGTGACTATAATATTTATAAGCATAGGGTTGTTCTGGCGAAATGGGTTCTGTTTTGTGTTCAACCTATATATGTGGAGTTTGTTAACTCGATAGCGACCGGGAATGAATTGTAACAATGTTTATTTTGATTCTTGTATTATTATTAAACGCCACTGTGGATAGAATAATATAAACATAGAACTATGTAATAAGATACTGTAAGTCTGTCTGCCATATAAGGCATTCTTTCATTTGTTTTTCAGTCTGTTGTAGAGATATAGTATGGCTACGGCCGTGTAGGGTTTGGGGACTACTCCAAAAGAGACATTTAAACTGAATAAATATTATTACTGTGTATAAATTAGGATGGTTTGTAACAGCCAATGATGGTTGCGTTCGTCGACCGTTTCTCTGTTGTATTAATATGTTTGATTTGTTTAAAAACAACTCTGTTATTTCTATTATAATGACATGACTACTGTGTTCTAATACTAGATAGAAGGAAAATAATAATCTACAGTTGCTAGTGTTTGTACTTGACTACTGTGTAAATGTTTAAGATTATGTGGAAGCTGGTAACAATGAAATATTATCACAGTCGCCCCTTCAGTTAATCAACAGCTGTCAACATGTTCTGAGTAAGAACGATACCTTAAGATAAGTGTTGTTTATCTGTTAACTCGATAAAAGAATGACATGAAACTAAAGTTAACTGAAATATGCAATATATATATATATACAGGTAGCTTACTCTAACAGGAAAATAGCTCGAAGTAAAAACTAAGATTTATCTAGATTTGTTCTTATGATTGTTTAATAGCTATAAATCTGGAATATCTATTGTCTAATATTTCTGTCTATTATTAAACTATTAACAGAAATTCTAGCATATGCATAAGCATAGTATTTATTAACTGTAACAGTAACAAATAGGTTCTGTATAAGATAAATACTCTATTTAAATAAAAATAGGAAGTTTCTACAACATCTGCATTCTGAAATTTATACCAAAGGAAAGTACAGAGAATGATTTACTGAAGTTGAATACAATCAAAACGTAGTTGTACTAGTCTATCTCATAGGAAAATTAAATAAACCAACAACAGGAAGAGTGGCAGAACCTGTATATGGTAGACAACAACAGCAATGGGAGGCTATTCCTCCCTACCAATTCCTGGAGAGTGCCCAGACAGCACTTCTCAGGACCCCCGAGCTTGCTATGGTCTAACTGGCTGGAATCTAAGTACGGCCAATAATTCCCTCAGCCAAAACAGCTATACTGGAACCAAGTTACTGCAACTTCCTGCTCAAAACACTTCCTTACTGTTTTCCCACTTCCTCAATGGGACTCCTGAATAGCATTCACCTGAATGTATCCTCCCTCTAGAACAATTGCTGAACCCCCAGCTCAGTTCATTGAGTAGTATTTAAAAGATTGCCTAGGTCTTAATTGGGCTAACTGTCATTAATGAGCCACCTGCTCAGATTCCACTTTCTTGGGGAATCATGACCCCAAAATATAGGGAAGTTGCCACCTGCAACTCAGGAAGTGTTTGAGGATGCTGCCACTTGTCTTTTGTCCTTCCACCTAATTCCATCCACCAGTTAGACCAGTAACCTCTTTTAACAGCTCTCCCATGCTGTTGTCTCCATAATTTATTTATTAATAATAATTATTCAGAATTTACATTCCATTTCTGGAGACTCTGCTGAGTCATCCATTCCTACTTAGCATTAAATTTAACATAATGTTCTCAGGAATATTAAAAATAATTACATTATTTTAATAAAATTGGGGTATGTGACATACACACCCCCTTAAAATGTAACATCGTCCTCGATGTTACTTATTCTTCGTCTTCAGCCACCTGCTGGAATAGATGGGGATATGCTTCCCGCATCTTACTTTCCAGCTCCCAGGTAGCTTCTTCAGGACTAAGGTGCTTCCATTGCACCTTCACTTGTCCAATTATCCGGTTCCGTAGAGTAATTTCCCTCCTTCCGAGGATACAATCCGGTTCTACCAGAACTTCCCCTTCTGGTTCTACCTGTACAATGTTCCAATCAATAACATGAGTAGCATCGTGAACATATTTTTTCAAAAAAGAGATATGAAAAACATTGTGTACTTTTAAATTTGGCGGTAATGCTAACTGATAAGCAACTTGACCAATTCTAGCTAAAATTTCAAATGGACCACAGTAACGTGGTGCTAATTTTGCACAACTTCCTAATCTTAGGGAGCTTTTCTTTGGTCTTACCTTGATGAACACATGTTCACCTACCTGGAACTCTTTAGGAGTTCTTTTCAAATCTGCTTGACTCTTTTGCCGATCCTCGGCAATCTTCAAGTTTTCCTGCACTTGTTTCACAATCTGTTTCATTTCTTTCAATAAATCAGGTCCTAACACTAATCTATCTACTGGATTACTCCAAGAGATAGGAGTGTTGCATTTTCGTCCATACAAAACCTCAAAAGGACTAAACTTAGCTGATGATTGATAGCTGTTATTGTATGCAAATTCAGCTAAGTGTAAATAATCCTCCCACTTACCTGGTTGATCTTTAACATACATCCTTAACAGATCTTCTAGTATTTGATTAACTCTTTCCGTTTGTCTGTCAGTCTGAGGATGGAAAGAGGTGCTGAAATTCAAAGTGGTGTTTAATCCTTTGAACAAGGATCTCCAAAAATTTCCTGTAAATTTAGGATCCCTGTCTGATATAATAACTTTTGGAATACCGTGTAACTGAAAAATCTGTTTTAGAAAGATATCTGCTATGTTTGCAGCCTTGTATGTGGTTTTAACGGGAATAAAATGTGCTGATTTACTTAATTTGTCTACCACTACCATAATCGAATCATTCTGATGTTGGTTTTTGGGTAAACCTGTAATGAAATCCAGGCTGATTATTTCCCATTTCCAGCTAGGAATAGGTAAAGGTTGCAGCAATCCAGCTGGATGTTGGTGTTCTGTTTTTACTTGTTGGCAGTCCAAACACTTAGCTAAATATTCAGCAGTTTCAGATTTCATGTTAGGCCAAAAATATTCTTTTCTCAACATAGTGATAGTCTTTTGATAGCCAGGATGCCCGGAATAAGGGGTTTTATGTATTTCGTCTAAAATTAACAGCTTAACTATAGGTGCATTAGGGATATACAGCCTGTCCTTAAACAGCAAAAATCCGTTTTCGTTTAAACTATACCCTTTTATCAAACTTTCTGTGGGTTGTTCTTTGGCTGTAATTTGTAAATGTTGATAATTTTCGTCTAATTTTATCCCTTCAGCCAGCTGTTCATTTAAATCAGAGGTATAAGTGCTGCTAGCTGATATAAAATTCAATTTCGCATTCCTACTCAAGGCATCAGCCACCTTATTTTCCTTCCCTTTTATGTGTTGGATTTCAAAATCGTATTCACTTAGGAATGCCAGCCACCTGGCTTGTCTTGCATTTAAATTTGGCTGGTCTAAAAGGTATTTCAGACCTTTATTATCTGTTAGTAAAGTAAATTTTCTGCCTATTAGGTGATGTCGCCACATCTTTAAAGCATGAATTACAGCAGCTAATTCTAGGTCATAAGTGGCATAATTCTTTTCATGGATTTTCAGCTTCCTAGATTCGTAAGCAATGACATGTCCTTCTTGAGTCAGCACTCCGCCTAAACCATCATTACAAGCGTCGGTGCAAACTATGAAATCTTTATTTGGGTCCGCTATTCTAAGAATAGGTGCAGTTGTCAATAAGGTCTTAAGTTTCTTGAAACTTTCTTCACATTTCGCATTCCAATCAAACTTCTTACCTTTCTTCTGCAAAGAAGTGATTGGATTGGCTATTTTTGAAAAGCCTTCAATAAACCTCCGGTAGTAACCGATAATTCCCATGAAAGATCTAACGTCCGTCACATCTTTAGGTACTGGCCATTCTTCAATCGCCCAAATCTTTTCGGGATCCACTGAAATCCCTTCTTTAGTGACTACATGTCCTAAATACTGGATTTCATCTTTGAAGAAGTCACATTTACTAAATTTCGCAAAAAGTTGTTGTTCTCTCAGTTCTTGTAAAACGATACGTAAGTGTTCTTTATGTTCCTCCTCGCTCTTAGAATAGACTAAAATGTCGTCGATAAATACAACAACAAATTTATCTAAGTACTTGTGCATTATGTTGTTCATTAAGCACATGAAAACAGCTGGGGCATTAGTAAGTCCAAATGGCATTACGACAAATTCGTAATGTCCGTACCTTGTTCTAAAGGCTGTTTTGAAAATGTCTTCTTCTTTAATTCTTACCTGATGATAACCCGATCTCAGATCGATCTTAGAGAATACCGTAGCGCCACGTAGTTGATCAAACAGATCATCAATACGAGGTAACGGATACCTGTTTTTGATCGTCATCTTGTTTAGTTGACGATAATCTATACAAAGTCGCATAGTTCCGTCCTTCTTTTTAACGAAAATAACTGGTGCTCCCCAAGGGGATACACTGGGTCGGATATAGTTCTTATCTATTAACTCCTTCAACTGAGTTTTCAACTCGTTAAGCTCCAAAATATTCATACGGTACGGGGCTTTTGAACTGGGAACAGCACCTGGTACCAGCTCAATTGTAAAGTCAAGCTCTCTCTTGGGAGGCAATTCTAGGATTTCTTCAGGAAAAACGTCAATAAAATCATTGACGACAGGAATGTTATCTACTGTTTTCTGGTTGTTTTCAGACTTATCGGTCTCGTCTGTAATAGTTACAGCATAGGTCTTGCACCCTTTCCTGACTGCTCTTTTAAGTTGTAATGCAGAAATTTGCCTAACTACTGTTTTCCTAGGGATACCCCTAACAATTACAGGCTGTCCACTACTGTTTATACACCTAAAAGTTTTGTCAAAACAGTTTAAAACGACCCTATGTTGTTCCAACCAGTCCATTCCGATAAGTATGTCATAAGAGCCAAGTGGTAAAACGTTCAGTTTAACTGTAGTTCTAAAATCATTCATGCTTAAGATGCATTCTTTTACATAACAGTTTACTTTCTTCTTAGCCCCAGTAGCTAATTGTACAGACCAAGAATTATCAAACCTTTCAACAGTCAAATTACATTTTTCTACCAGTTGAGGTGAAATATAACTAAGACTAGCACCTGGATCTATTAATATAGTAATTGGGGTTTTGTTAATCATACCTCCTACTTCCACCATGGAAGTTTGGTAGTCAGCCTGGCGGTTTTCCAACGCTGCATTGATTCGGGGCATAGTTCCTGCAAAATCTCCAACTGTCATTTCATCTTGAACAGTATGAATATTGCTGACTTGTTTCTTTCTGTTTGGGCAGACTGAAGCATAATGTGGCCCATTACATTCCCAGCACTTGACAGGTTCTTTTCGCTCAAAATTTTTGGTGTAGTTTCCATGGTTATTAGGAGTCTCTTTGCTGTTTTTGTAATTGTTTGAATGGCTGACAGCTCCATTTTTGTTTCCTTGGAAACTTTTACTATTAAAGTGGTTCCCGTTTTTGCCATTCTTGAAACTTTTATGGGGAACAAATTCCTTTTTCTTGTACTCGATCAGATTGCTGTTCTTTTTGGCTTTCCAGCTGGCTATCCCCTCTTTCTTTTTATTCTGTTCATAACAGAAATTTGCCTTGCGCATAGCTTCTTCCAGTGTTTTGGGGTTGTCATATTCAATTCTGTCCTTGATATGATAAGGCAGGCAACTAAGAAACCGCTGTATTTTTGGTTTCTCTTCGACAAAATACGGTACATAACGCAACAGACTTAAAAATTTACTGTTTAAGTCCTTCATCGTCATAGATCCGAGTTTTAGTTCATAAAATTCTTTAGCCCTTTCTTCATAATACTGCTCGGACAGGAATTTCTTCTTGAAATACCTTTTAAAGGTACTCCAATTAACTTCTCTTTCTTTGATCCCTTTGACCCTTTTCAGGTCTTGCCACCATATGTCCGCGTTTCCCGAGAGGTTGTAGATGGCCATTCGTGCCTTTAGCTGATTTGAGTAGTTATAGATCTGAAAATATTTTCTCATCCCGGATAACCAGGATTCTGCCTCTTCTCCAGTTTCAGTTTCTCCATTGAAAGTTGGGGGCTTTATCTTCTTAAACTCCCCGGAAATCTCTTCATAAGGCCTGTACTTTTTCCTTCGGTTGTGCATCTCAGCTTCACTGCTGTCACTGCTAGTGTGATAACTGGGTTGTCCCTTTCTTTCTTCACATGAGGAACTGCTGTCAGATTTAGTTGGTTTTGTCCTTTTTGACCCTCTTGGATGATTAACTTCTTCTGAGTCAGCTGGTTTGCTCCTTCCGTCAATCTGAAATTTTTCCATCAATAGCTGATTTAGCTGTTCCTGAGTTTTTAGAATTCTTTCATTATCCCTCTTAACTGTTTCCATTTCTGTCTTTAATCCTATTATGGTCTGCATTAGCTCAATGGTTTGAGCAGTTTCTTCTTCTGTCTCAAGTTCTTTTGACATCTGTCTTGTCACAGCATTGGGAGATTCCTCCTCAGCATTTTCTCCCAGTTTTTCCATACCTGTCTGTAAAATTCAGAAAAGAAAATTTTTCTGTTCTGTACATGAAACCGAAATATATGTTAGTAAAATAAAAAAAAATCTTCTTTTATAGTCACTGTTGCGGAAGTTTTGTGGAGTCACATCCAAGCCTAGTGTCTGAACCATGCTCTGATACCACATGTCAAAACCCGAAATTTCTGAAAAATTTAAAAATTTTATTTGTAACAATAAATGTTAACTAGGTAGTATTTCTGATATTATTTTAATTTAAATAACTAACATAATCTGTTTAAAGACTCTGTCTTCTTAAAAACTTTGATTTCGGTGATTGTAATTAATGACTGTTTTATTTTGAACCGCAAGGGAAGAGCTAGTCGTAGTTGACTGGCTTACTTAGCTTACGAGCTAATGCATATGTCGTCTTTTGTTTCTCAGGTGCGCCAGTGAAGTAAGGATCACTGTATGTTAAACTCGGTGAGCATCAATACTCCCTGTAATTTAAAACTTAATGATCGTCATGATATTTCTTATTCAGCTAGTATCGTCAGGTGTTACGAAGATTTACATTGTCTTAGTTATAATTATGTTTTTATAATTATTACGCTATGTTACTGCTGTAACTAACAATGAGACAATTGTTATGTCATAAATATTGGCTGTATAAAGTGTCTTTGCATCTTGGGACCTGTTGTCAATTTAATACCGGTGACTACTGTTTTGTTCATGCATTGATAATGCGAGTAGAAGGTGACGCCTCTAGCGTTGTTTCAATATAATCCTATGCATCGAAGTCCAATGACTACTTAGAGTTTAACTTATGTTACCTGACTGTGCCTTGATTTTTTAACTACCTTTACGATGTGAACCTGTAGATGAAACTCTATTTCAACATTTTAATAATAGAGGTTTATTATTCAAATTGTTACTGTTAACAATAGTATTGGTAGCAAATCCGATGATAGTATATAATGGCAATGTATATATTGTCATGAAGACTTGGTAACATTTCAAGTATTAAATAACAAGGTATTTTCATTTGACTACCTTAGTGTTTAAATGCACATGGGAATGTATTATGCTCATGGCATTAATCTATGGCTTGGTTTCAATATATATATACAATATAATGTTTGTGCCACAAACATATTGTTCCCATACGTTGGCAAGCTTTATATTCATTATAATGTAAGGGTTGTAATTATCCTACTAGGTTAAGAAACTCTATGGTTGAAGTTGAATATATCTCCTTTATATTGTTGTAGGGATTATACATAGCACGTACCTTGGAATTATTGAAAGTTCGATTGTAGGAAAACACTATTTGTTGATTGAATGTATTTCATATTATAATTCCATACGTTGGAGTTTGACTTGTATCCACGCAATGATTTTTTTGCAATCGATGATTAATGATTTGGTTGGCAATGGAACTATATGGTCTTGACCCATATTACGTTGATTTATTTGGATGCTACGTGGTTCACTCTCCTCCATGCAGTTGGTGATATATAATCTGTTTTCGAAACCCTACCAGGTTATTATCTTTGCCTCCGGGCTCGGGTCCTAAGGGTGAAACCCTCCATGTCTGAGTTTTGTAGTGAGGCACTGTAACAAGGTGCAGAGTGTGGTGGTTATGGGCTCGTGGTTCCATTCTGTAGCGAGATAAGTCTTCGTCTCTGGTGATGGCGTTTGCTATCGTTTTCACTGTCTCGTGGTCTTGTTGTTCCTTCGTGGTTTAAGTCCCAGCTGTCTACAATCCTTCACTGTGCTAATGCGGATATGAGATAGAGTTTTGATATTGTCTTTAAGTTATGAGAGGGTTGATTGCATTTGGGTTTTGGGTGTGCTTCTTGACTGGCCAATCCCAGCGTGAGGGTGTCGTCTGCAAGGGTTGTCTGTCGCGGCTGTCAAGAAATGTTATGAAGGTTTTGTTTGCTCACCCATCTGTTGAAGATGATGGGGTTTCTCTGTTTGTTCAGCTTGTGGCTACCGGTTGTCCACTGTTACCTTCCTCCTTGTCTCGGTAAGATAATCACATTTTTCCAGTTGTTATGTTTTATAATCATTAATTAGATTTACGTTTTTATTTCTATTCTCTGCATTCAAAATGGTGACAAAAACCCTCGACATTCGTTAATGTGCAGGTCACGTGGCTTTTGAAGGTGTACAGGGCTTTATCACCCGCGCAGGCTTCTCCGGGTAAGCCTGGTTATCCACGGCTGTCTCTTCCTTTGCTGGTTTTGTGGTTAGGGTTGAGTCTTGGAGGGAAACTCCTGTGTGTTGAGGTCATTATCGACCCGATGTTCATAGGTGCAGTCATATGTATGAAATTGTTTTGTTTGAAATAAAAAGGGGTTTTAAAACCCTGTTAAATTTATGGAGGGCCATTCACGGCCAACTGTATGAGGCCAGGGTTTCGGTTATTGTACTTTGTATTTGCTGAGCATAGGGTTCTCACCTCGCTGTATGAGATTTATACTTGATATATTACTGGGCCTATCATGGCCGTGTTTCATTTTTGTGTTTTGTTAAATATTACAATGTTTTTGAATGTAAAGATAAATGGGTTCTTCGATACCTACAATGGATGAAAGCTCTGTTTAAAGAAGCCCTATCATTGTCTTTCTGTGTTTTACTTCGAATTGAAATGTTAAATAAGTTTATGGATAATCCTCGACTGTGACTGTAATATTTATAAGCATAGGGTTGTTCTGGCGAAATGGGTTCTTTTTTGTGTTCAACCTATATATGTGGAGTTTGTTAACTCGATAGCGACCGGGAATGAATTGTAACAATGTTTATTTTGATTCTTGTATTATTATTAAACGCCACTGTGGATAGAATAATATAAACATAGAACTATGTAATAAGATACTGTAAGTCTGTCTGCCATATAAGGCATTCTTTCATTTGTTTTTCAGTCTGTTGTAGAGATATAGTATGGCTACGGCCGTGTAGGGTTTGGGGACTACTCCAAAAGAGACATTTAAACTGAATAAATATTATTACTGTGTATAAATTAGGATGGTTTGTAACAGCCAATGATGGTTGCGTTCGTCGACCGTTTCTCTGTTGTATTAATATGTTTGATTTGTTTAAAAACAACTCTGTTATTTCTATTATAATGACATGACTACTGTGTTCTAATACTAGATAGAAGGAAAATAATAATCTACAGTTGCTAGTGTTTGTACTTGACTACTGTGTAAATGTTTAAGATTATGTGGAAGCTGGTAACAATGAAATATTATCACAGTCGCCCCTTCAGTTAATCAACAGCTGTCAACATGTTCTGAGTAAGAACGATACCTTAAGATAAGTGTTGTTTATCTGTTAACTCGATAAAAGAATGACATGAAACTAAAGTTAACTGAAATATGCAATATATATATATATATACAGGTAGCTTACTCTAACAGGAAAATAGCTCGAAGTAAAAACTAAGATTTATCTAGATTTGTTCTTATGATTGTTTAATAGCTATAAATCTGGAATATCTATTGTCTAATATTTCTGTCTATTATTAAACTATTAACAGAAATTCTAGCATATGCATAAGCATAGTATTTATTAACTGTAACAGTAACAAATAGGTTCTGTATAAGATAAATACTCTATTTAAATAAAAATAGGAAGTTTCTACAACATCTGCATTCTGAAATTTATACCAAAGGAAAGTACAGAGAATGATTTACTGAAGTTGAATACAATCAAAACGTAGTTGTACTAGTCTATCTCATAGGAAAATTAAATAAACCAACAATAGGAAGAGTGGCAGAACCTGTATATGGTAGACAACAACAGCAATGGGAGGCTGTTCCTCCCTACCAATTCCTAGAGAGTGCCCAGACAGCACTTCTCAGGACCCCCGAGCTTGCTATGGTCTAACTGGCTGGAATCTAAGTACGGCCAATAATTCCCTCAGCCAAAACAGCTATACTGGAACCAAGTTACTGCAACTTCCTGCTCAAAACACTTCTTTACTGTTTTCCCACTTCCTCAATGGGACTCCTGAATAGCATTCACCTGAATGTATCCTCCCTCTAGAACAATTGCTGAACCCCCAGCTCAGTTCATTGAGTAGTATTTAAAAGATTGCCTAGGTCTTAATTGGGCTAACTGTCATTAATGAGCCACCTGCTCAGATTCCACTTTCTTGGGGAATCATGACCCCAAAATATAAGGAAGTTGCCACCTGCAACTCAGGAAGTGTTTGAGGATGCTGCCACTTGTCTTTTGTCCTTCCACCTAATTCCATCCACCAGTTAGACCAGTAACCTCTTTTAACAGCTCTCCCATGCTGTTGTCTCCATAATTTATTTATTAATAATAATTATTCAGAATTTACATTCCATTTCTGGAGACTCTGCTGAGTCATCCATTCCTACTTAGCATTAAATTTAACATAATGTTCTCAGGAATATTAAAAATAATTACATTATTTTAATAAAATTGGGGTATGTGACACCCTTCTTCCTGTAGTGTTCTTGGCTTGTAGATGAGCTTCTCCCCTTTTACCTACTGTTGGTTCTTGTGTGACAACATTAAGTTCAATCAACTTATTTGGCTTGTGCACCAGATGTTATTTTCTTCTCACTTCTAGTTCTTGTGTGGCAGCATTAAGACTTCCTATTGTTGGTTCTTGTGTGACAACAATAGGGCTTATGTGGCAACATCATTTTATGCTTGGGTGCTAGGAGATGTCGGAGTGGACTTAGCTAGGGAAGTAAAGATGAGGTAATTTTTTTTAAATAGAAGGGTGAAGGTTTGGGTTGAGAAAGGATGGTAGAGCATGGAAAGGAATGATGACAAGTAATGTAAGGGTAATGGTATGGTCATGGTAGGTAATGGTGCGCCCATTAACCCAAACTGAAAGCTTCTACCACCCTTAGAAATATAGGAGGAAGTAGTGATAAAGGCTCAAGCGATTTTCCAAATACAAATCTATAACATTCAATGAACTTGAATAACAATAAAGAAAATGAGCATACCTGTACCTACTTATGAATATCATGAAATGTGCAGCAGCATCCTGAGAAGCATGAGATCTGATGTGGTCCACAATGGTGTAGAAACTTACAAGAAAGAGCAATGTGGAATCCGGAGCTTGGATTTGGAGATGAAAAATGATCTTCTGATGTAGTAGCAAATCTTGGAACTTTATTTAAAGAGCATGATGGAATACTTTATTTCTCACTTATTTGAAAATCTTGTCCGCCAGCAAGCTGGTTTTCAGACAAGATCTATCTGACTGCGCCCAGAGGGTTTTCACAATCAGAAACTTTTTATTCCCGAGGGATGCCCGCCAGCAAGCTGGTTTTCAAGCATTCCAAGGTCTGATGGCGCCTCAGCCAGGTTTTCACCATCAAATTTTATTTGGAAAGGGGGTAGGGAGGTGAGGGAGCTTGACATTGTAAGTGAGCCAAGCTACTTTATTGTGTGGGTCAGGGATGGGTGGAGCAGAAAGTCATGGGAGAAATGGAATGGTGGGGGATGAAGTCAATCTGATGATAGTGGTGATAGAGATAATGTTCATGAGAAAAGATTATCAACCACATAAGAAAATGAAACATATATTAACTTCAGTAGGCATGCATATCAAAATGGGAAAATGAAATACATAAGCATACCATAGTGCTAGTGAATGAGCATGATGAATCTTAGGTCTTCTGAAAGGATTCTTTATTGAAATCAGGGATGTGGCAATGGGAATGTGGGAATGGCACTTGACCTCTGGAGCATTGGTTTTCAAATTCTTCATATCAATTCTTTATATGTTTCATTATGGATCCATCTTCCATCTTTGATAAAAAGTCTTCTTATTGGTGTCTTTTACTGAGACATTGTTGGATCAGGCTTCTAGGAACTTGAGCTTCAAAAGTAGCACATATCATGCCAATGAATATTTATTTTTGGATTTTTGGAGAGAATTCCCATCAGCATTAAATTTGGTCTTCACAAATCACTTCATGCATAGATTAACCTTCTTTAATCTTCCAAGGACCTGCAAAAAAAAATTGGCACTTACCTGTAAAAAAATGTGAGCTCATGGAAGAAGAGAGTTGATCAGTCTAGCTTAATACCAAACATGTGTAAGATAAATACAACAAATTCTTATAAAACAAATCCAAGGAAGATAAAACAAAAAATCAATTTTTACCTATTGGGGAGCGGTGGCCACCTTAGACAACCCAATGGTATTTTGTTAATAAATTCTTCGTTTCACAACCGATTTGAGTGATTCAAAAGCCAAATGAAAGCAAATTCAAAGGGATAACTCCAGTAGAAACAGGTTTTGAAAATGCATTAATATGGTACTCCAAATCTGCTAAAGAACATCATGTAAGACAGACAGGTTGCAATTTCCGGCCTATACCAATAGTCAGTGATTTGAGAATAACTTTTTCGTTTGATGAAAGATTGACTCCATTTAACTTGGAGGTTACATTAGATTCCCACATGCACCTCATATAGAAACAGGTTTTTAATTCAATAAGAATTGATGGGTCGAATATGCCAAAGAACAGCCCATGAGATAGAGTGTTGGGAGTGCTGATTTATGACAGACAGATAATATTTTGGGAATAAATTCCACGTATGATATCGGATTTGAGTGATTCAAATTGCATTGTAAACTATATTCATAGAAGAATATTCCTTAGAAACAGGTTTAAAAACTTCATCCATTTAGGCACCCAAAAGTTGACTGTCCCAACCCTGTTCTTGAGTTGTCTACCCTACACCCAGTCAGTATTTTGACCATAACGTTTTCATTTGATATCCAAATTGAAACATTTAAATTGCGTTAGAAACAAGATTCCAAGGGCTACTTTGGATAGAAACAGGTTTTAAAAATGTGTCCATATGGTCTCTCAAAACATGACTATCCTGGCTACGTTTTCAGTAAGCCCAACATGCCAAAATGCTCAAATAGCCAATTTTTCACTAAAATGACGATTTAGATGGAAGCGAATATTTTTATGGATATAATTTCAATATAATACATCAAATAACAAATAAAATCAACAATCCATATGTTTTTTGAAGGTTCCGCAGTTGAGCTACAGATCCTCAAAAATTGAAAAATTTGCAAGATATGAATAAATGATTATATTCAAACTTCAAAAATTGTATTTTAGTGCTAAATGATGTATTTTTTTTAATTGAATAACATATTACATACCCCTTTTGAAATTTTTGAGTCTTGTGTACTCTTTCTTCAATGGCTTCCCTTCGAATACTCTTGAATCCTTCAATAAAATCTTCATTCGCCAAGCCTCATTCCTCTTCCCAAGCTTTCTGCAAAAGACAAATTAGTAATATGTGTGGCTCTTACTGCACTACATAATCATCATCTTGAATCTTTGATTTTATTCATGAAAATAGAAGGCATAAACAAATCTACTGCTATTGCATAAATTATTAACATGGTTCAGATTTGCAGAGACTTGTGGCTCGCTATTACACTATAGCAATGCTATAGTGAGGTTGTCTTTGCGTCTTACTTGTCTTTGCGCCTCCATCCTTTAAAAAAACATATGCATGTATAATGAAAAAAAAAAGAGCTCACTACCAAAAGAAAATTTACTCAAGCAAAAAAAAAGACAATGGTTGTGGTGACTCTCCGGCAACGGCGCCAAAATGATGGGCTTTTTAATTGCCTTCTAATTACTTAGAAAACAAATAAGAAGTGTACATTAATTGTCAACCCGGGGTTTGTTGAGAACTTGCGAGTTACCGTGCATTGTATGTGCAAACCACAATCTCCTCTTACATTAGTTTATCTACTTGAAGTTGTAGTTCAATAACCTTACTTACAAACAATGGTATAAGTAGTTACAATGTCTTGGTAAGGAACTAGCCATCTAAACAACTATTGAAGCTAAATTGCAATGAAAGTAAATCACACGACATGAAAGTAAATGCTAAAATTAAATTCACACTTGAAAGTAAATGCTAAACTAAATCAAATGCTGCTGGAAAGTAAATATTAAAGCTAATTCACACTATGCAGGAAAAGTAAATTCTAGAACTACGTCACACTTTGCAGGAAAGGTAAATTCTAATACTACGTTCACACTATGGAAGAAAGTAAATTCTAAATCTAAGTTCACAACACACTTTACAGAAAGGTAAATTGCAGAAATAAAATCTAAAAGCTATCATTGCCAAATACAAGTTACTGTTTATTATCCAATGGAAAAAATAACATTATTGCATTAAGCTCAATGATTGTAAAATAAAACATTAAATCTCTATCTATGCATTGAAATCGAATTGCAGAAATAAAATTCACACTTCAAAAGAAATCACAACTAAGCAATGAAGTACAACTACATCAACATAAAATAAATAAAATCATATTGCAAAAGAAATTATGAAACTAAAATCTAATTGAATCAAAATGAGAGTATAGCTTTATTCCATCATCAATTGGACTATTGCTCTAAGAGTCCTCCCATCGAACGGAGAATGAATTCTTATTTATACATGATTTCTCCATAAGAAATAATAAATGAGGATCCAAAATATCCTCAACAAATTCCTAAAAGTTTGGATCTTCAAAACTAATTCAAAACTAATCCAAGATCCTTACTAACTACATGCTATTTAAAATACTTTTGAAATCAAATTCGAATTTAGGGATAGAGGTTATAATAAAATAGTCAAAACTCATCCCAAATATCTCTTAACAAATTTTGACTTCTTAGGTCCATCATATATTTGATAGAGATCTTCAAATCTTTGTGAATAAGCCAAATATGCACTCATATCCACCTCCATTTACCAATTTTAATTTAACATCATTATTTGAGACATATAAGAATAATAAAAATAATGGATTTATAAAAATCCATTACTCCTAATGAATATCTTTCTCCAAAGTTGGTGGTTGAAGGTAAAATTTGAATTATTGACTTTCTGTAACGCTGCAGATAGAGTTTCCATAATGTTGCAGATAGAGTTTTCGTAATGCTGCAGATACCTGTAGAGTTTCCGTAATGTTGCAGATAGATTTTTTGTAATGCTACGAATAGAGTTTCCATAATGCTGCAGATACCTGTAGAGTTTCCGTAATGCTACAGAACTCCCTCAAATATGTTGTAGTTGCTTCCAACAATGGATTCAATATTCAAAGCAAATACATAGTACACTAATTCTCTCAATGTTAGTAAAAAATCAAATGAAATACTAAGACATGTAATGGAAAAATTAGTTGAGCATAAAAACCCGGATATGAGCGTAAGAAAGGATTAATGCATGAATATGGATAGGCAAAAGGAATTATAAATACGGTGAAATGGTGGTAAAAATATGCTAAATTCAAGGCCCGTCAAGGACGTCATACGATCCCAAAGGAAGAATGTTTAGATACACTTTGGTATCCATCCCATTCATTCCTATAGGAGAATTACCTACAAGTTCAGTCACATTTTTATTTATTTCTTGTAGCGAATTGTACTAGACAAAACTTATCATGCTAAGTTCTATTCAACTTAGATGTTTCAACAATAAGAGGTGAAATATAGCTCAAACTGGAACCTAGATCAATTAAAATAGAGACTTCTTTGTTATAGATTTTATATTTTTTTTTACCATGGAAGATTTTTGGTCTACTTGTTGATTGTCTATAGAAGCACTTATTCTATGGATACTCCTACCTATATCATTCACTATTGATATTTCCTATAGATTGTAAACATTTTTTGCACTTCTATTTGATTTGGGTAGTTTTGGAACATATGGAGTTCACCACATTCCTAACACATTACTAGTTCCCTAGTTGTTTAATTGGTTTTCTTATTTTCATGAACTGCTTGTACCATTTTGGGCTGGCCGATAGAAATTTCTATTGAAATTATTTCTTGTAAAATTTCAATTCATATTTTTGTACAATGGTAATTTGAATCCTTTCACCTTTGATTGAACTTTTCATATTTTATGGTTTTCTTGTCTCAATTCTTGCTTTAAAAAATATAGAGTTTTTTATTATAAAAACATGTATATAAACAAGGTTGCAAGGTATCGATACTTGCCGAAATTGGAGGAAGTTGGATTGGTAGGTTAATTCTATGCATTGATATGGACCATTTTAAAATATTGATATGCATTGATAACTCGCCTCTAAATTGGTGCCTCTTATAGTTTAAGATGTAGTGGATAAATACCAGTTCACAATATAAATCATTTATATAACATCTGGAAGCTTGCCATGGAAAACCAAAGGAACTGCTACCAAACTAACTGCTTAAAAGTCGCAACCCCTTTATTATTCACAATCATTCAGCAAATTAGTGGAAGGGAATTAATAGAAAAATTATCAACAAAAGAGTTATATATAGCTATAATAAATCAAAATCGGTGTAAGATTCAACCCATTTGTGGAAAACAATCGTCTGGAAAACCGGTATCTGGTTCGCAGTTTGCACAATGTAAGATTCTAACTTTATAGCCACGTAACTATCTCATACCAAGTGCTAGCAGCGCGGTTAAAATTTGCAACAAACACATCAATTTTTCCATGGCTTCCACATTTTTACTCAACCACTATGTTTGCGATGGAAGAAACACGCTCTATGGATTCATGGCTCTTCGAGCATTTACTTGATGAGGATTACATTGTCCATGCAATAGTGCGCAAAACAAGAGAACAATACAAATACTTCGTTCCCATAACATATGACCTGTCAGAAATATGGATCTAGCTAAACTAGCTTACCTATCTATGAAAAACAATAATATATCAACAATAAGTACAAAAAAGGGAACAAGAGAAAAAAGTACACCAGATATACGTGGTTCACCCAATTAGGCTATGTCCACGAGAATGAAGTCTTCTATTATCTCCAGAATATCTCCCTCAAACTTACAAGAGAGCAATGCCAATAACCCCAATACAATATAGCAATACTTGTGAGAATAAGTAAAGATCATGATATGATCCACAATGGCTGATTGTGAAAGACTCCCTTGACTCTATTATATACCAAGAGATGAGGAGGAATTACTCTCACATATTACATGTGGGATAATATAATTCTCCATAATAATATATCTTTATATAATAATGAATATCAAGAGTATATTTTACCACAATGAATATGGTATATAATGTAATACTCTTTTCCATAACTTTGTGGATATCTTCTGACATAATACAAAGACATTATTACCTTCCAAGGAATATAAAATATTCCAACACTCCCCCTTAATAATGGTTGGGAGAAAATCCCACTAACAAAGGAAGGAAGGAGTCATTACTGCTCCCCCTTGATGACAACTTCTAGAATATACATAAGTTGCAAAATAGAATTTGATGAAGAACAACCGCTTCTCACTGAACCAGGTTGTATGATAAAATACCCAACAGTAAAATCCTGAGAACATGTGATGCAATCCAACAACAAGGTGCCCAGATCACCACAAGAATCATCACAACCATAACTAATAGGTGAAGAACTCTGATATAACATCCACAACAATGTATAGATACCTTCTGACAGCTAATACAACAGAACATGTGGCTAATAAAACCACAACAATGTACAAAATACCCAGATGGCCAATATACATGCGGATAATAGACATTATTCCAATCAAGGTGCAATATAAATATATGTAGAAGACTTCAAACATCAAAGAAACAAGACCCCAATAGTCTATACATTGAAAATTATATCATACAGATGAACATCATGACTTTAATAGTAGAATATGGTGCTTCATTATTTCTGGAATAAGATGGAAATATAAATAGAGAAATTATCTCCACAACAACTTCCAAGATTAAAGCATATAAATATCATAAAATAAGATTGTTCATACATAAATGAAAATGCTTATACACCAAAGGCTAGCAAACATCATATAAAAAAGATGACAACATAATATGATCAAATAAAATATTAACTTGAAAATTTAAAAAAAAAAATTACTTTTACACATTAAGTGTCAGCCACAACATATAAATAGTCATCCCAAGGTTTATATATATGAGATTGTTTTTATAAAATTGATTTTATAAACATGACATGATTAGAAATCAACATGATTAAATATGATTAAAAAAGAACAAATTAGTTATTAAGTATCTTGTTAAAATATTAAGCATTAGATGGTTTATAGCTATCATCATGACAAAATACTAGAGATCCATGCCCTTAAAAAATGCCAATGCTTTGATATAGGAATGTGAGACAAATATATACCAAGAACAAGAAATAATCTCTTAATAAACATGATTAGAATCAAAACCTAAATGCAAAAAGATAAATAACAAAAAACTGAAATACTCTACCGTACTGATATGAATATGCAGAAACACAGTTAGAAAAACAGTAAAGGAGAAGAAACTTTTACTTACAACCTTTATAAAAAAAGGCAAGTAAAGTCACTCACGGGTCTACCAATGAGAAACTAGCGAATAAACACTGATACTCGCGGGTTCTACATGGAAAGGGTCGCGTTTAATCGCGGGTTTACAATAGGGTCAGCCGCAGGTTCATGGGTCTGTAAAGGTGAATGTCGTAGTTACATGCAGTTCATTGTACTGTAAGGTTGCGGGTTTGCCAAAGCATTCACGAGATTAGCACAAGAAGGGTTGCGAATAAACTGGAGTAAACACGGGTTTGACAGTGGACCAGTCATGAGTATGTCGAAGCATACGCGGTTATGCGCACTAATAAGCCATGAGTCTGCAGTGTATTCATGGGTTTGCAGTAGGAACAGTCGTGGTTAACCACGAGTTCTGCAAAGAAAATTCACGAGTGTCCCGTTTAAGGCCGAAAACAGTGTTGAATCTACCAAAGACGAAAACCTGCACAAAGTCTACCAAACTTGGATGAAAATTGTCATTTTGATAACTGGAAGATAGATCTCCTTGAGGAGAATCCAGATCTACAAAACTAACGTAAAAACACCCTTGAAAATTTTCTACAAAAAAACATCTTTACAACAAGGTTAGGGTTAGACAAAAAAACTGCAAACACATACCCAAATCTAAAGAGAATCATAATGGCTACCAGATAGAAAGCAAATCTACATAATAAACAATGCCCAAATGATAAAATATTGTTTTGAAAGCAATAGAAGTTGCTAGATCATAGCAACAAGCTATGATACCATGTCATAGATATGGATCTAGCTAAACTAACTTACCTATCTATGCAAACCAATAATATATCAAAAATAAGTACAAAAAAGAGAACAAGAGAAAATAGTACACCAAACATACGTGGTTCACCCAATTGGGCTACATCCACGAGAAGTCAGTCTTCTATTATCTCTAGAATATCTCCCTCAAACTTACAAGAGAACAATGCCAATAACCCAAATTCAATATAGCAATACTTGTATGAATAAGTAAAGATAATGATAAGATCCACAATGGATGATTGTGAAAGACTCCCTTGACTCTATTATATACCAAGAGATGAGGAGGAGTTAGTCTCACATATTACATGTGGGATAATATAATTCTCCATAACATCTCTTTATATAATAATGAATATCAAGTGTATACTTTACCATAATGAATATGGAATATAATGTATTACTCTTTTAATAAGATTACGGATATCTTCCAACATAGTACAAAGACATTATTACCTTCCAAGGAATATAAAATATTCCAACAACCGCAATTTAAACAAGTTTGATATGGAATATAGAACGGTGCCTTCAATGGCTATGATTTTTATAAAGACCAAGACCGTGAGCTTGACATTGAACGATATCAAAATCTGCACAATATATCAAACAAGAAGCAACAAATTTCTTATGTTTAAATTGTCTTAAATCAAATAAATGGAACGGTAGATGTCATCTATCCAACACATGGCCTTACATGCAAAGTGTTGGCCTTTTCCAATAATCGTGCCTCAACCCCATTAATGAACAGGTTCTGCTACACATCTTGTAGGTGTTGTCTAAACTTTGAAGTAAGAAGAAATATATGAAAATGCAGGCATAAGTGTTTTAACTACCAAAGCTACACGGTTATGCCTGAATATTTTGATATGTTATAATATTGAATTCCATTGAAGTCCTGTACATTTTGTAACTTATTTGTCATTAAATTTCATGTTATGTTTACAGTAGTTAATGGTAGTAATTAGTATGAATTGGACCATACAAATTGCATGACATCAGTATGGAATGGCATGATTGAATTATTCCATTCCCAGCATATAGATTAATTATGTCACTATTATGGTACCAACATTCTACGGGATTATGGATAGTGGATGATAGACGACAGATTTGGATAGAGGATTATGGCATTAGGGAAATTCCCAGGTTTGTACTTGAACGAATTCTGGCTATATTGCAGATATACAATACTTGCCTTCATCATAGTGCCAAATTCAACATTTGAACATCTTCAAGATTCTATATTAGCAGCACTCATTTGGGTTATAGTATAGAAGCGACACTGGAGGCCCATAAAGGGTTTGTCCATAGTAATAGCATCTCATTCAAAATTATTTTGAAACTATATACAAATTAACCCTTGTCTTAGATGGAGCGAGGAATATCATTTCCAGTGGTCCAGGCTATTTGAAAAAGGCACATCTGATTCAACGAATATCTACAGAGCCTGGCGAATCACTCCTATACTATCATCATCTTGTATATTAAATGATCCCTTAGAAAGAGGTCGTGACCATTGTTCATCTGTGGATCGAGGAAGCAATTAACTTGTGGTCACATTGAGACCATGGCTTATGGACATCGTGTTGGGGTCGTCCCCTCTCTTGTGTATCTACTCGGCATAACTTGCTTTATCGTTAGAGAGTCTTGGAATTCGATCAGGTATTGATAATTGAGAAGATAATACATGAAGCAGCTGGTGAGTATGAGAAGGAGAATCCCATGAGATGATGGAAGATCTCTATAAATTCCACCATGAGGAAACAAATAAAGGTATAGCAAGGCTCATGGTTAAATGGAAATGAGTCTACAGCTATTTGTTTATGAAATAGAATGTAAGTGTAAAGATAGACATTCAAGTAAAGTTATAACTCGATCTTACCAGGTTTTCTTTGTGGATTTCTATGAGCAACCGGAAATTGCGTGTTGAGATATCTCTGACCTCCTCTTTTCACACTGATGACCAAATTCTCCCAGCAGCATCGAGAAGGTAAGCCTTTAACTCGTCTTGTTAGATCTGGATGTTTGAGAAGCATTTGTCTTAAGTTCATTGATATCATGTATAAACAATAATATAAATGACAAAAATCTGTATCAGAATTTTGAAAAACAGAATTGATTCTAATATATAACATACATATTGGTCCTTGCTCGGCATACAATTTTGAAGGAAAGAGAATTGGGTGGATGGGGATTGAGCCATAGTGCACTGTCTCTGACTATTAACCCTTTCCTCCATACGTCGATGGCTGGATTTCCACCATAGCTCGATGGAAGTAGCCCTTGCATATTAAGTAAGAGAAGTTAATCCTAGTTTTAATGCTATTCTTACATTTCTCTGCAATTACGTTTTATTTCTCTGCATTGTACAAATGTATAAGTTCTAAGGTAGGGGAAGTGACAACGTTGGTGATGACCATGAACAGGTGGTGGCTCATGGCGATGGAGACAGAGGCGGTGGCTGTCAATGCATAGAGGTGAGGCATTGGCTAGTGTTCTAATTCCCATAATAACAATGTTTTGTCTGATTATTTGAATAAAGAAATGACCTGCAGATGTTTGGATGTTCTAATGTCACAGTAGATATGGATGGCACATGGATGCCATAGTAGATAAAAGGAATTTTATCTCCATCTGTGCGCTCTCAATCTAGAACAAGGTAATATCCCGTACTAGTTCTGGTTTCTCAGGGTGGTTGCAACAACAATTTCAGTATGATTCTGATTTGCTTCAACCGTTGATTAATTTATGGAAATAACCCAATACTTCTACGTTTTTATGGAAGGAAAAGAATACAATCACCTCTCTTTGTCAAAGGCGATTGATTTCAGACAGTGCATTTGAGGGTCTGAGCCAATTTGAGTGAAAGGTATAAGTGCTGTGCAGGTTAATTCAATCTACAAGTTGCATTGTAATAGTTGTCCTAGAGAATCACTGCACCGATTTGAGTGAAAAGTGGTGCGATGCAGGACACATTGAGGAGTTCAGGAGGTGCATTAAACATCATTTCCAATCCCAAGATCGGTGGCTATCAATGCATGGCGGTGGAGACTTCTCCCACCCAACACGTAATGAAAGGAAAATTTGGTTTTAATGAGAGCTTCACTTTGAGCGGGCAAATTTGTAATAGTAAAATATTTAATTCAATATAATTAATATTCATAGTCAGTGCTTTCATTTGAAGGTATACAATTTTAAAGTGGACTATCTCTATACATTAAACATTAAAACCTTTCATAAATATTTTTCCCATTCTACAAACTTGTTACCTTCTACTAGTTGTGAGTGCTATGGTTCATTAATACTATGTACATTTATAAATTCAATCATTTAATTCCACTTAAACTATGTGCTAACTATTCATTATTTTAGCATGCTAACAACAATATACAATAAAAATTTACTAACTTTCTTCCTACTAACAAAATTATGAAATAATTATCATTAAGATTACTGATTATCCTAGTGATAAAGTGAACAAAATTTAACATTGTAGAAGATCCAGCAATCAAGTTCAAGTGATTTATGGAATATAAAACACAACAAACCACAATTAAATGCTCAGTAAAGTCATCATATGATAAGCATGCATGTAAACATTGTGTGGCACACAATATGCAATCCAATGATTCAATCAATGGAGAATCTAGCAAAGCTATAACATGTAGTTGTCAACATACTCATGTAAACATGGTGTGGCACACAATATGCAATCTAATGATTCAATCAAAGGAGAATCGAGCAAAGCTATAACATGTAGTTGTCAACATACTCATGCAATGGATTTCATACCAAAAATAAAATAAGCATACCAAAGAATATTACCACACAGTAAGTAATCATACAATAAACAACAACGATTTTATCATAGAAACCCAAGTGGGAAAACCACATTGAATTGTTAATTCTTGTGAATTACTCAATAGTCAAACCAAAAACACTACAACAAGTAGCAAAGCCATGACAATGAAGAGGATAAAAGTGTTGCTTAAGGGAGTTGAACACTATAAAGAGAAATATACAAATAGTGGTAATAAAATCCCAGGATCACGGATCCTCATAGGTAAAAGAAAGGACGATCTAAAGAGGCAAGGGAATAAATTTAGAAAAGCTAATAAAAATTTGGCAGAGCTGAGTTCCGATATGATAGTGGATAAAGAAGAGAAGGAGACCTAGAAGGTAAGTTACAAAGAAGTCGTGGAGGAAGTTCAAGTACTAAGAGATAGCCACAAGCTACCAAACAAAACCACTAACTACAAAGCTACAACACGAGCCTCGTAGAATTGAATAACATATATGAATTTGAATAGCCAGTATAATAGATAATTCTGCCAATTATGATCTAGAATTTGCTTCTTATAAAAGGTAGGCTTACTAGGAAAAAAATAACATATTGATATATAAATATTCTTAGCATTGATATCTGAAATCTCCATCCACACTAATTGAAAGAGTCTTCACTATGAAGACTAATATGAGGAAAAATTTTGTTCTTTATGTAACAACTTATGCTTTCAATCTCACTATGGTAGGATCTCTTATTCCATTTTAACCACAATACAAATGCATATATTTCAGGGACCTTAGATTCTTCATGATATAGGAAATATAATAGCAATTTCACTTGGGATCAAACTTTACATGGGACCCCTGCTCCATGGAAAGCCGCGAAAATTCCAAGAGAGGATCCAGAGTGTACCAAATTACTATTTATTACTATGCATTTGGTCTCTATCCCTATTAATAGCATCTATATTCCTTGATATTGTTTAGTTCTCTTCCTTTCTAGTTTCTTTTACCTTTAGAAATTCCTATCTTAATTCAACTTGATCTTATGGAATGACATATTTCTTTATAAATATCCCTATACATTTTACACTTGGAGTTTTACTTGGTATTCCATATTTATGGTCATTAGAGATCACATTAACAACAATTAACATATCTTCATGCTTGATTACTTTGCCTTGCTGTTGTGCTTCTATGAGACAAGTTGTTTTCAATTTGTAATTTTTCTTGTAGTTTTTCCTTGACTACTGCTAATGTGTCATCTTCTTTCTCCTCCTCCCCCCAAAAAATTATGATGTTTGAGGATATCTTTCTGCATCATGGTCTAACTCTATAAGCTTATTCATTTCCTCCTTGATTTTTTCGATATCCAATTTACCCTCCAAACTATTTAGGGCCAAATTTTTATTTAGGAAATAATTTAGAAGCAAAGATTGGGAAAAGGAATTTATAAAGGATTTGGAAAAAGGGCATTTTAGCCTCACATTAGCACCACTATTTGTAAAGGATTTGGAAAATCCTCAATTTTCAAATAGTGGTGCAAAAGTGGTGATAATGTGGGGATACGCAAGTGGTGCTAAGATTTATGGTGCAAAAGTGGTGTTTGTGGAAAAGTTGATTTTGGTGTTAAATGAATATGTGGCATTCCATGGTGTATGGTGCAAACCACCAAAACCAATCCTAGGTGGATTGATATTTTATGGTGCAAAACACCAAAATTATATATTTTAACAAACTTGTATACGGTGCAAAGCACCATACAATAATAAAATAATAAGTGGTGCAAAGCACCATAAAAGAGTAAATGGTTCAAAAAAAAATATGAATCACATTCATTATATATATAATTTAAAAATATAAATCATAAAGAAGGATAAAATATGCCTATTAAAACATTTTTTTTAGCAAGAAAGCAGTCCGGCAAATTAGATAAAAAAATTCAAATAACGGAAAAATGATCTTTGTTTATTATATAGGGAGGGATTTTTTTTCCAAAAAGAATTTTACCCTCTTGTCCATTTAAAAAAAAGTAGTATTTATATTCCAAAAATCCCAAAATTAAATATAATTCTAAAAACATACTTGTCTTATCTAGACTATCAGAAGTTAATATGTCTACAAAAATCAATTGATCAAAAAATATATCTCTACAAACCATAAGTGTAACTACTACTGCTGGGTATGGAACTATTCGTGCATGATAAAGAATGGTTCTCAATCCGAAACTAGTGTTATTACTTATAGAATAATACATAATTTATAGTCGATCCTTTATTTGGTATCATATATACGGAAAGAGAAGGGTTGGCTGCCCCATCTTTTAGTATTACTATATAGATAAATTTTAAAATAGGGGAGACATTTGGGAAACATTTTTACTAGTGGTGTGTTTTCATGAGACTCCAAGTCCTCAATCTTATTCATATGTTGCTAGAAATCGAGAGGGCACATAATACACACAAAGTTTACATGCCTTACATGAGTTAAGGCATTATGTGATGCGCATAAGAAAAAAATTTAATGATCTGCATTGTTCATTAAGTTTGCAAAGGGTGCCTTATCATAAGGTTCCCATAACATGTACAAAAGACAAGGTCTTATATGGTGAAAAACCAAGGTTTAAAAGGTCAGACGAGGACAAATTTTATTTTATGCAACACATTGCATCATCCATAAGTTTATGTCTTCTTCGGCAATTGCTTTTTCAGAGATCTCTGTGTTGTCATGAGACTCCCAGTCCTGAATCTTATTCAAACCGTCAGCATCTTCAATTTCTCTCACATATACATTAACATATGTGAGGCCTACATTTTAGTTCAGCCTCCCCAACTTTCAATAAGTTTTCTAAATCTTTAAGGCAGACTTTTATAATAATTGGATCCAGGAAGGCTAGCATATCACAAAGTGGCTTTGCATCTGTAAAAGGAAATAGCTTGTGTTATCGACTTCTCATTATTAAAAAATGGATGTAAAAAAACTAGATATGCAAAGAAAGAAAAGCTTCATACTTTATCCGTTTATCACTTCCACCATAAGTTGCATTTGAAACCGCCCACGCTACCTCTTTCTTTATGCATACTTTATCTATTTATCACTTCCACCATAAGTTGCATTTGAAACCGCCCACGCTACCTCTTTCTTTATGCATACTTTATCTCTTTATCACTTCCACCATAAGTTGCATTTGAAACCGCCCACACTGCCTCTTTCTTTATGCTGAGTTCAGCATTTGACAGCAGCAATAAAAGTGGGGGAAACATTTTGGCATCAACGACAGCCTGCAATGAAAACGCAGTGAATTAAAACAAAATTCCCAAGTTATGGATGTGACACTTCTAGCAATAATATAAATTCAAAGCCATTTCCACCTGAAGTTGCTCTTTGGTCCCTGCAGTGATATTGGAGGTTGTCCAACATGCTTCTCCTACAATGGCGTTTTCTGTCTGTTCGACTATGAGAAGATTCGAGATGCGAGGAAGATCCTAATTGTCAATAACAACCTGCAAACTAAAAAATATAAGCAAAAAAGATTACCAAAAAATTAATTCCACCAGATTTGAACTTGAACTTTTGCATGGGCATCCTCTCTCAATGAAAATTGTATAGAAGTATGAAAAATGTGTGAAATAAAACCTGAGTTTGTGAGTCGTCACCAACGACAATGTTTCCCACTGTGTGCAGAGCAGGCATAACAACACCTAAAATAAAAGCCTTTTTCATTTCGATTAATACTGCTAGAATTTTCAAATTAATATAAAGCTGCTTAAAATGGTCATTGCTTAGTATTAATACTGCTAGAATTTTCAAATTAATATAAAGCTGCTTAAAATGGTCATTGCTTAGTATACTCATGATAAAAGTCCCACCAACTTTGGGCAAATTCCCGTGTCAATTACTGCCTGAATTTTCAAATTTGGATCATCAGAAATATCTGAAAGACACAAGCATGCATTTTCCAAGACGTCATCATCTTGTATACCGAGAAGCCACTGTAGGACATGAAACACATTTTTCACCTGAAAGCCATAAGCAAAAGTCTCTGTAAAGAAAAAAAAGTATGCATACTATTAAACTAAGAAAACCTGAAGAGGGTTTTTTAAGTATTTTTTGGTTCTGATTCTTGTTTACTCAAACTAATCTATCTGGCTGCATTACTTTGTATTTTAAGCAATATTGCTCTATGATCTGTTATCTCTGTTCTTCTATTATTTGTTGCAGGAAGTTGTTGAATGTACATGATGTTAATATTGTTACAAGCTCTGCATTTCTCATCTCTCGTTTAATTAATCATAGTTAAAAGTCAAAAGTATTATAGTGTATACTAATCATAATCGCACGAAGAGATTTAAAAAAAACCACACTATATGCAAATTAAGAAGAGGAACCAATTACTGTGTTTTGCTTACCTGATCAAATCGAGGTTGCGGTTTACCACCGCACAAATTTGATAGAGTCCATGCAGCATTTCTTATCATTGAAATGCTTGCACTTGTATTAAACTGCGCAAGCACCGAGTTTAATGCCCCATGACCAATTGCGAGATCCCTATATACCAGAGAGTCTCCAGCAATATTTCCTGAATCCAAAACAGCCATATACGAACATCAGTTGAGCTCAATGTCAGAAAGCATGTTATTATATGCTTTTCCAATGCTTCTATAGCTTGGTGGATTTTTAATATTGCAGAATGAACCTGCACAACAATCCCTTACTCTAACAAACCTAGAGAAAGAGTTCATACCTAGAGCACACATAAATTATCAGTTAAAAGAAATCTTTTATCCATCCAGTCAACTACTCCAGATTTTTTTATGAGGACTAAGCATAACACCAAGGATTTCAACAACAGCATGCAGCGATAGATACTTTGGACACATCCCATTTCCTAATAACACATGCAAAATATTATCAAGTTTGTAAGTTCCCATATTGAAGTGCAGCATATACTTGTTCATATAATTTCTTATACCGGCCTTCTGTAGGGATTTTGTTTCCTGCCTCTACTTCCCTCCTGTAAGTGCCCAAGCCCTGAGAATCCCCCTGCCTGTATGATTTCTGTACCCGCCCTGCTATAAGTAAGTCCCTGCTATCCCATACAATTCCAGATAATCCCTGTCTGCCCCAGCAAATACAAGAACGTACAAGACTTGAAAAGAAAGTGTTTCCTGAAAGCATACATGAGTAAATAAATTGTGTATCCTCTTATTAATGAGTATTGGGTACAGAAAGCGTAATGTGTGAATGAATAGAAAGCGTAATATGGGATTGGGAACTTAAAGCGGCGTGAGCGTGAATAGAACTGGATGCGTATGGCCATAAGGAGAAAAGCAAGTATCGGTAACGAACCTTGAGACGGGGTATTTCAGCTGGATGGAAGTCCATATGGCTAGTACTTCTTGGAAATCTGGGTACATGGAATAATTACATCTATGAATGGGTGGAGAAGAAGTCCAGCAGCATCAGCAGAAGATTCAGTTTCTCTATCCGTGCCAACTTTGATGAACTCAATTAACAATATCTCATCTGGTGAGAGCTTGGCTCACTAAATATCTTCTGGTGAACCACCTATCGCGCATGGTGCCAACTTGATGTAATATATCAATATCACGTATGGTAAAATCTTCTTTCAATATCTTCTGGTGGGGAACATGGGGAAACATAATAAATATCATTCCGTGTATCGCTCGATGGGTCTGGTTGCGTCGAGAACTATGGCCTTCAGGTTCCACTGCTTGCTGTTAGTAACTGTGTGATTTGATAACTGTTCACTGATCAGGTTCGCTATGTACTTGAGATTCCTTCCACTGCTCGCTATTGGTATATGGGGAACTCACGTAGCGCCGAATCTCTGTCTGTGATTATCCCAGTCGATCTCTTCCATGCGCGCCCGATTAATCCTATCCATTCTGCATTCGAGCTCAGTCATTGGGGCCTTGTCAAACCTCGTATGCTCTTCACCTTCACACATCCAGATGCGTGAAACTCCTCCAAAGATACCAATGTTTCCATACTTGGAAGTGCTCTTCCAACGCAGAGCGCCCATCAACATGTACCACCTGAATCTTTTCCCATTGCACCAACCCCATATGCTCTTCAACTTCACACATCCGGATACCAAGGTCTCTAGGAGCCTCTTGTGGGAATTCCGATGGAATTTAGATTGTATCGTGTTGATAAGATAGGAACATGATAGTCTATATCTCCAGTGTTAAAGAAATGGAAATGCCTGTATACCCATATGTGAAACCCTGCTGCTATCAATATTTGTAGATAGGTAGTACATAAAATCAGGAGTCTTTCCAGTTTTGAAAGATATCAGCATTGCATTTAAGGAAATCACCCAAAAAAAATTGAATCTATATCAGTTTTTTATTTCAGAGGACACGGGAGCTTTGAAAATTAAATCAGCACAAACAGTAAGCCCGAAATGCTAGGAAAAGCACGAGAATTCAAATTCATAGATTGAAAACTGTAAAAATATTTTTTTTTGAAAAAAAAGGAAAATGTTGGCTTTCACAACGATAAACCTGATTTCCAGTGCACAGGATCAGAAAATCAACTGCATCGACAAGGTCATCAACTTTCAATGCATGGAATCCCTTTTGAAACAGAGTATCTGCATCCTCCATTAATTTTGATTTTATCTCGTAACCTTTTTGTCTTGGATCCCTTAACAATCAGGCAATCATGTTACCAATCAAATAAGCCCCAAGAATCATTTCAAAAGACAAATTTACCATGAGAAATATCATTTCTCTACAATTCAATGCATGTATATCTCCATATCCTACTGTGGCCATGGTAGCTATTATAGCAAAATACAGAGAGGTTATGTAAAATCTTGCCAAGCTGATCTCCCAAAATTCCTGTAACTGTAATCTCCCAAACTTAAACTTCCAATCCAAGTAAACCCTTCTTTAGACTCTGAAATAGTTATGGCCAGATAATAAAAAATGCAAGCAGCAGTATGTGTGCAATAAATCTCCACACATATAAGTTTCAATATCCTTGTGAACATATAGTTTATACATACATCTTTTTTCCATTTTCTGAAAACACTCAATTAATTTCCGCACTCGATACAACCGGATCCATAACAGATACCTCACCTCTTCTTTTTATAAGCCCCAAGAATCATGTCAAAAGACAAATGTACCGTGAGAAAATATAACAGATACCTCACCTCTTATGAAAACTGTAAAAATATTTATTTTGAAAAAAAAAAGGAAAATGTTTGCTTTCACAACGATAAACCTGATTTCCAGTGCACGAGCTCAGAAAATCAACGGCATCGACAAGGTCATCAGCTTTCAATGCATGGAATCCCTTTTGAAACAGAGTATCCGCATCCTCCAAGATTTTAGGCGAGAGCAAGGGCTCTTTCTCAACAGCCACAGCTTCCTCATTGCCAACAGCAGTACCATTCATGAGCAAACCCTCAACTGCGAAAGCTTTGGCAGCTATGGAACCATCGTCTTTGGCCTCATTAACTTCGTTGGCCTTGGTTCCAGCTTTTGGGCAATCAAGGGTTTCAGGTTCCATAGCATTAGCAGAATTATTTTCAATAGGGAAAGCAGATTCGTGTCCTTTTTCCCCTTGAGCAGTGCCGAACTCTCGAATCCGTTAGGATCCTCTCGAATGGCAATTTTTGCAGAGTCTACAGACGGTGAAGACATGTCTAAGAGATCGATTGCAGAGAACTCTAATTAGTTTGTGGGTAGTGAGGAAAATGGATCTGGGGAGTCCAGGATTAAAAACTAGAGGAATAAAGGGAAAGCTTGGGCTCAGGATTTTTGTGGGAAAGTTGAGGAGGGAAAGAAAAATGGTTGAATAAAAATAAAATATTCCAGTTGAGTTTCACTCAAAGGGCGGGAAGCTGCAAAGTAGAGAAATATCCGCCAAGTGCAGTGAGATTGCAAACATATTGTAATTTTCGAGTTCAACTCTCGAGGCCTCCAACATATGGTTTATTTTTAACATATTTAACGTATCGTTGGTTGATTTAGCATATGAAAACATTTGTGAGAGGTCAATGTTTACCTTAATTTTATGTAAAGGTTAGATAAATAAAAAGTTTATTAATGTCTTAAAAACTATTTTTTTTTATAAAGGTTAAATAAATAAAAAGTTTATTAATGTCTTAAAAACTATTTTTTTATAGTATTTTATAATTTGTTTTTTAATATGATTAATTTATTTGATAATTTATTTGAAGGAGTTTAATTTGTGTGGCTGGTGATTATTTAGCATATGAAAACATTTGTTAGAGGTCAATGTTTATCTTAATTTTATGTAAAGGTTAGATAAATAAAAAGTTTATTAATGTCTTACAAACTATTTTTTTTATATGTGACATGTATTTTATAGCTTGTTTTTTAATATGATTAATTTATTTGAAGGAGTTTAATTTTTGTGGTTGGTGATTATCAATTGCACTTTAGGGGAAAACAATACTAAATAAAAGTCTTGGTTAAAATTTAATTTGAAGAAATATCTTTTTTTTTAAAGATCAGTTTAAAGTTATTTGTAAATATTATAAGTCATTTAATATAATTTAGAATGATTCATTTAATATAATTTTGAATATAGATGTTATGCTCAATCTAATTAAGTTAAAGTGTAAAATATTTTATAAACTTAGTTAGGAGTGAGTGGGTGGCTTTTAATATAGCTTCGTAAGTTTTAGCGAGCAGGGAATTGGCAAATTCTCTGACAAAGGTTAAGAATTTGGTTTCCCTCCCTGAACATGTCAAGGCACCAAGATCCATACCTAATGATGCAAAATTTATATAACTAACATACCCACTTGGAGGGAAATGATTTTGTTGGAGGTCAAGTGTGGTGCTTCAATGCATCATTTAGGAATTAGATGCCTAAAAACCTTCTTAATGATAATATCCATGGGATTCATCCCTTAATTATCACTAGAGTCCCCAGAATTATACCTATTATTAAAAACCACCTAATGCCATACATATAGCCACACAGAGGCCATATGTGCTAGTTTGAAGTGTCATTCTTTGGATTAGATGCCTAGAATCGTCCTTTATGGATTAAGGCCCAAGTTTCCTACCCCAACCATGTTAAGGTACTTGTGATCAATACCTAGAGCTCAAAAACTGCTAATAGAATCCATATCACCACTTAGATGCAAATGAATCCATCAAGAGGTCATCTGTGGTATTTAAAGTTATTGTTCTTGGATGTAGATGAATAGAAATTTCCTTCAGGGAATGAGGCTTTGATTTCTTAACATGTCAAGGTCCTTCAGTCCCATTATTAGTGTTTAAAATTCCCTAATGGCATAAATATCCCTTGATGCAACAATGGTTTCTTTAGGGCTAAAGGAATGGTATTCTTCCCTAGAAATCCATTCCCAGTACACAAGGACACATACATATTTCTCAAAATCACCTAATGGCACAAGCATATTCAATCAAAGGCTAATGATACCCTCAGGAGGCCACCTGTTTTTGGTGGATGAAACAATCTTAGCCCTAGATGGTTAGAAGATTCATTTAAGGCTTGATTTGTAGGTCTCCTCCATTATTGTGTCCATGGACCTAAGACCACAAGGCCTAGATACATAGCACCATGGGTACACATGCAAAGTCATGCATGGTTATTTTATGTATTGTGCATGGATCTAGATGTCTCAATGGTTTCTTTAGAACTAAAGGTATGGCCTTCATCTCTAAAATTCCATTCTAAAGGCTCTAGGACACCTTCATAATTCTCAAACCACCTATTGGCACCAACATCATGAATCATAGGCTAGTGATACCCTCAATAGGCCATGTGTGATTAGTGGAGGAAACCTACTTAGTTCTATATGCCTAGAATATTCCTTCAAAACCTAAGGTTTAGGTCTCCTCCACTAACCATGCCCAAGGCCCTAAGGCCACAAGATCCAAATACACAACACTATAGATACCACTCCAAAGTCATACATAGTGCTTTGAGGCAATGATCATGGCTTTGAATGCCTCAACAATTTATTTAGGGCCAAAGGCAGTGTATTCTTCCTTGGAACATCATTCTTAAGGACCTAATACACCTACATACTACTCAAAAAAAATATTGTCACTAACATCCTAAATCATAGTCTGATAATATACTCAAGCAACAATGTGTGGTTGGTGGAGACCACCTCCTTAGCTTTAGATGGCTATAATATTCCTTTAGGGGTTGAGAATCAAGTGTCCTCTGTTGATCATGTCTAAGGCCCCAAGGAAAAAAACCTAGATACATGGTGCCATGGATACCCCTACGAAGTTATGAATGATGCAAGGACACATTGTTCATGGCTCTAAATTCCCTGAGAATTAATTTAGTGCCAAACATATAGTCTTCTTCCCTAGATTATCATTCCCAAGGCATTGACACACATAGATATTACTCAAAATTATCTAATTGTACTAATATCCTCAATCATAACCCAATCCTACCTTCAAGAGGCTATGTGTTGTTGGTTGAGGTATCCTTCTTATCCTTGGATGGATAGAATACACCTTTAGGACCCGAGGTTTAGGTCTCCTCCTTTGACAATGTCCAATGATACAAGTCCCAATGACTTGGATGCATAGCGCCATGGATACACTCGGAAGCCATGTGTCGTGCTTTCTTGCATTATTAATGGATTTGTATGCCTAAATGGTTTCTTTAGGGTTAAATGCATGGTCCTCTAGAGCTTGAGATTCATGCCTCCTCCCATGACCATATCCAATCCCCCAAGTCCCCCAGAATTGGATACACAGTGCCATGGATACCCTTGCAAAGTCATGCATGGTGCTTTAAGGAATTGCTCATGGTTTTGGATACCTCAATGGTTTCATTAGGGCCAAAGGCATGGTATTTCCCCTATAATGACATTCCCAAGGCATTGAGACACATACATATTTTTCAAACCCACCTATTGAAATTGTCATCATTAATCATAGGGAAATTATACCATCAGGAGGCCATGTTTGGTTGGTGTAGACAACCTTCTCAGCCTTGGATGGATAAACGATTTGTTTAAGGCTCAAGGTTCAAGTCTCTTCCATTGACCATGTCCAAGACCTCAAGGCCCCAAGACCTAGATACAAATCTCAATGGATACCCTTGCAAAGTCATGCATGGTGCTTTGAGGCATTGTTCATGGCTCTAGATTCCTCAATGATTCATTTAGGGCCAAAGGCATGGTCTTCATCTCTAAAGCATCATTCCTGAGGTCCTAAGACACCTACATACTTCTCAAAACCACAGAATAGCATTAATATCCTCAATAATATGACAATGATACCCTCAAGAGGCCATGTGTGGTTGGTTGAGGCAATCTTCTTATCCTTGGATGGTTATAAGATTCCTCTAGGGCTAGAGGTTCAAGTCTCCTCCCTTAACCATGTCCAAGGCCCCAACGCCCCAAGACATATATACATAGTGGCATGGATATCCATGCAAGGTCATGCATGATGATCTAGGCATTATTCATCGCTCTATATGCCCCAATCCTTTCTTTAGGGCCAAAGGCATGGTTTTTTCCCCTAAAACATCATTCCCAAGGCCCCAAGACATGTAGATACTACTCAAAGCCACCTAATGGAAATGCCATAATCAATCATATGACAATGATACCCTCAAGAGGCCATGTGTTTTTAGTGGATGCCATCTTCTTAGCCTTATGTGGATAGAAGAATTATTTATAGCTCAAGATTGAGGTCTCCTTCACTAACCATGTTTAAGGCCCCAAGGCCAAAAGACCTAGATACACAGTACCATAGATACCCCTATGAAGTAATCAATGGTTCTTTTAGGTAGTGTTCATGGCTCTAGATGCCTCAATGATTTCTTTAGGGCCAAAAACATGGTCTTCTTCCATGGAACATAAATCCCAAGGGATTAAGACATGTACATACTATTTAACACCACCTAATGGTTAAGACTAGCTTGGAGACTTTTTGATCACCTAAATTTAAGAAAGATAGAAGACAGGTCTCTTTTGGAAAAGTATTAAATGATTATGTTGATATATTGATAGAGAGAGGGTTGGATTACCACTTTTATTAGGATTTGGAATATAACAACACAATAAATTCAAACAATAATACAATATCATTACCATGTCTAATCCCTCAAGTCCCCAAGACTTAGATACGCAGTGCCATGGATACCCTTTCAAAGTAATGCATGTTGGTTTAAGGCATTGTTTATGGTTTGTGATGCCTCAATGGTTTATTTAGGGCTAAATGCATGTTCTTTCCATTAGAATGTCATTCTCAGGGAAGAAAGGCATATATATTTCTTAAACCCACCTAATTGAATCAACATCCTTAATCATAGACCAATGACACCCTTAAGAGGTCATGTGTGGTTCGTGAAGGAAACCATCTTAGCCTTGGATGGATAAAATATTTCTTTAGGGTCCAAGGTTCAGGTCTCCTCCATTGACCATGTCCAAGGCCTCAAGGCCCAAGGACCTCGATACAAATCTTATTGGATACCCTTGCAAAGTCATGAGTGATGCTTTGAGTCATTGTTCATGGTTCCATATTCCTCAATGGTTTATTTCGGGCCAAAGGCATGGTATTATTCTTAAGAGCAACATTCCCAAGGTCCTAGGAAACTTACATACTTCTCAAAACTACATAATGGTGTTAATATCCTCAATGATAGGACAATTATACACTCAAGATGTCATGTGTGGTTTCTTGAGGTGATATTATTATCCTTGGATTTATAGAAGATTAATTTAGGGGTATATGTTCTAGTCTCATACCTTAACCATGTCCAAGGCCCAAAGGCCCCAAGACATGGATACATAGTGGAATGGATATCCATTCAAGGTCATGCATGGTGCTCTAGGAACTTTTCATCATTCTAAATGCCCCAATTGTTTATTTATGGTCTAGATGCCCCAACTCTTTCTTTGGGGCCAAAGACATGGTTGTTTTCCCTAAAACACCATTCCCAAGGCCCTGAGACATGTAGATACTACTCAAAACCACATAGTGGAAATGACATAATCAATAATAGGCCAATTATAACCTCAAGAGACCATGTGTTTTTAGTAGAGACAATATTCTTAGCCTTAGATGGATAGAAGAATCATTTAGATCTCAAGATTGAGGTCACCTCCACTAACCATGTGTAATCCAACAAGGCCACAATACCTATATACATAGTGTCGTATATAACCCTTTGAAGTAATCAATAGTGTTTTTAAGTAGTGTTCATGGCTCTACATGCCTCAACGATTTCTTTAAGGCCAAAAATATGGTCTTCTTCCATGGAGCATAATTCCCAAGGGATTAATACATGTACATACTACTTAACACCACACAATGGTAACAACATCTTCAATCATAGGTCAATTATACAAATTAGGAGGTTGTGTGTGGTTGGTGGAGGAAAACTTCTTACCCCTGGATGGATACAAGATCCCTTTAGGGGTAAAGGTTCGGGTATCCTCCACTAACCATGTCGAAGGCCCCAAGGCCACTAGACTTCAATACATAGTACAATGGATACCCCTATGAAGTCATGTATTGTGCTTTGAGGAATTATAATTCATGGATTATAACTATGTCCATGTCCAATGCCCTAGTACCCATACCTAGTGCTAAAAAACTCCTAATGGCACACATATCTCAATTTGAGGGAAAACATACTATCCTAAGGTATTATACATTGAGAAATTATTATTTTACTTGCATTCCTAGAGCTTCCTTTAGGAGATAAGGCTTGGGTTTCCTCTTTTGACAATGTTGAGGCCCCTCTACTCATATCTAATGATCAAAACATCCTAAGGTGATGACATCCTCTCTTTGAGTCCAAGGATATCATAGGACAATGATGTGTGTTTATTTAAAATATTATTCATGGCTCTGGATACCTCAAAGCTTTCTCTAGGGCATAAAGCATGTGATTCCTTCCTTAATTATGTATAGAGCCTCAATACCCCTAACTGTTATTCAAAACCATCTAATGACATAAACATCCCTACTCAAACACTAAATATACTCTCAAGAATCCATGTGTGTTTGCTCAAGTTGTTCTTCTTGGTCATGGATTCTTAGAAAGTTTTTTAAGGGATTAAGGCCCAAGTTTCTCCCTCAAGAATGTTTAGGGCACCCAAAACTCATACCATGTTCTCAAAAAATTCTAATGGTACTAATATACCCACTTAGATGAATAGTATTCTCTTGGGAGGTCATCGATGGTGGTTGTAGGCTTTGTTATTAGCTAAAGATGCCTAAAATTTACTTTAGGACCTAAGTCCCACACTTTTCTACCCAACCATGTCCAAGGTGTTAACACCTATAATTAGTCTTAAAATTATCTCTGTGCCATAAGAACCCCACTTAGAGGCCAAAGATACCATGGAATGGTCTATTGTATTTGTTTAACATGACATTCTTGGCTATAGATACGTAGAGGACTACTTTAGGTCCTAAGGACCAATTTTCATTCCTTAACCATGTTTAGGGCCTCAATACCCATACCTAATGCTCAAAAACTTCTTAACAATTCCCATATTCCAACAATAAGGACAAATATCCCCTCAAGAGGTTAGCTTTGGTGGTTGGAGACATCATTGTTATACCTTTAGGCCTGAAAGTTTCCTATATATCCTAATGCATGAGCTTCCTAAACCAACCCTGGTTAATACCTCAACACCTAAACCTAGTGCTAAAAAAATCCTAATGGTGCCCATATCTCCACTTGGTGGCCAAGGACACCCTCAGGATATCATGTGTGTTGTTTCAACATGATGTTATTGTCCCTACCTACACATATCCCAACTTGGAGGAAAACGATACTCTCAGGAGATCGAGTGCAATGGTTCAAGGTGTTGTTCTTGAAGTAGGCTACCTAAAAGATTGTTTTAGATACTAAGGATTAGGTTCCTCTCTTATCCATGTCTATGGCCCCATGACCCATCCTTGGTGCTAAAAATATTCTAATGGTGCCATTTTACAACTTAGAGGCAAAATATCCTACATAGAGGCCATGTGTGGTAGGTTAACGGTTTATTCATGGCCCTTGAGTTTCAAAGGCTACATTTTAGGACTAAGGTTAATGTTTCATCACTCTATCTTGGTTTAGGCCCTAATATTTACACATAGTTCTCAAAATATCATAACGGTTCCAATATGCTTTGTTGAGGGTGAAGGATCCCCTTGAGAGTCCATTGTGTTTGTTCAAGGCATTGTTATTAGCATTGGAAGCACAAAATAGCCCTTTAGGGCCTAAGGCCTAGGTTTCCTCCATTCACCATGTACAAGGCCTTGTGAACAATACCTTATGCTCAAAAATTCATAATCATGTCTACATCACCATTTTGAGGTCAAATATCTCCTTAAGAGGTCACGTGTTTTATCTCAAGGAATCATTATTGGGACTATATTCCATTAATATGTATTTAGTGGATCAGGATTAGGCATTGTCTACCAACCATGTCCAAGGCCCCGAGACACATACTTGGGCCAAGTATATGCTCAACAAGTTTATGTGTGGTTGATCAATGCATTCTTATTTAAAACCTAAGTGCATATAACTTTACTTTACGGAACAAGGGCTAACTTTCATTCCTTAATCATGTTCCAGGCATAGAGACTCATACCTAGTATCCAAAATGTTCCAATGGCACTTGTATCCCCACTTGAAGGAGAGGACAACCTTGAGAGGTATTAAGTGGGGATTTTTGGTATTGTTGATGGCCATGAGTACCTATAATATTTATTTGGAGTCATATCCCCACATCTCCTCCCCAAATCATGTCAAATTCCTTGAAATCCATACATACAACTCAAAATATTCCAATGGCTCCCTTAGCCTCACTTAGAAGAAGATGATACCATTGAGAGTTGCTATGTTGTAGCTTGAGTTGTTGCTCTAAGCCTTAGATAATTATCATCTTCGTTTATGGCCTAATTTTTAGGTTTTCTCCCCCAACCTTGCTCTTAGCTCTCAGACCCATACATAATGTTGAACAACTTCTTAATGTCATCAACATCCCACTATTAGGTGAAGGGTACCTTTCAGAGTTCGTTTTTGGTGGGTTGAGGTGTTTTTATTGGCCCTCTATGCATAAAAGTTTCTTTTAGGGTGTAAATAAAATATTTTATGTGTAGATCATGTTCATAATCCTGAGACCCATATCTACTATTCAAATCCTTCTAATGTAATTAATATCCCCACTAAGAGGTGAAAGTTTCCCCGGATAGATCATGTGTGGTGATTCAAGTCATTGATATGGGCCTTGGGTGTATAGAATGTTCCTTTAGGGAATACGGCCTATGTTTCCTCCATTTACCATGTCAAAGTCATCGAGACCCATGCCTATTGCTCAGTTCATCCTAATGGAATTGGTATCTCAACTCATACATCAAGGATACCCTCAAATGGTTTTGTATAGTCATTTGAAGTGTCTTTCTTGACCATATATTCCTAAATTGTTCCTTTATGATCTAAAGTTCAATTTTCCTCCCTTGTCCTTGTCTAGGGCCCCAAGACACATACATAGTCCTTAAAACCTTACAAATTCCACCCATATCCCTATTCTAAGGCCAAGGATCCCCTTGAGAAGTCATGTCTTTTGGTTGGAGGTGTCTAGATCTCTATTAGCCTTGAATCCCTAAATGCATCATTTAGTGCCTAAGGCTTGGTTTCCTCCCTTAACCATGTAAATGATTCCTAGTCCCATCTGTACTTATCAAAATTTCATAATAGTATTGATTTCCACACACATAGGCTAAGAATACTGTCACAAATCCATGTATATTGGTTTGAGGTGCTTTTATTGGCCATATATGTTTATAAGATTCTTACAAGAGTTAAGGTAGAAGTTTCCTCCCTCAACTATGTCTAGGGTCCCGAGACCCTACATAATGTTCAAATATTCCTAATGGAACTAATACCTATCAAATAATTTGATAATTAATTATTACTATTAATAAAAAGTTATCATTCAAACAAAATTAAATTTCAACTTCAAAACATTTTTATCACCATCTTTATAATCTTAATAAATTAAAATTGATTATCTTTCAATAATAATTTTATAAAATGCATATATTTATTTATTTGAAATGGCAATAATATAAAAAGTAAACAATTGAATCACACATACATAATTGTTATATGTATGGTGCAAAGCTTGGTATTAAAAACAATTATTTGCTTGAATAAAATAAAAATAAATCATTGAAGTGGGTTATTTAGAAAAATAATTTTACTTTTGAAGTTGTTTTATGGTTGGTGCAAATCATCATAATTAAAATTTATCTGTAAGTGTCAATGTGGAAAAGGACTTAAAACCACCTCATTGTACTTATCAAAGTATCCTACACCACTTCTCTAATTAACACATATGCTATGGCTTGCCATTTCCAATAAGATTAAGAAACACTATCACCACTTTAACACAATATAATGTAAGTGGTGCTAATATCCCCAAATTAACACCATATAATATAAGTGCAGTTAACTTGTGGTGATAAAGATGGACTTCAACTAGTGATTAAAAACCTCATAATGATACTAATGTCCATTAACAAATTTAATAAGCTCAGCATAAAAAATTTCAATTTAAATAATTTTTATTACTACTTTATAATGTTAATAATTAAAAAATGGTTATTTTTATTATTTGCCAAGATTAAGAGTGCTAAGTATTTATTTTTTAAATAGTAATAAAAATGAATAATTGAATTGAATTGAAACACATGAATTTATTTGTTTAAATAGAGTAAAAATAAGAAATTGAATTTGTTGGGATTGTGGCACAAAGTTAGTCTTATCATTGATTTGAATGAATTAAATTAAAATAATTAAATTAAATTATTTACAAAATAATTATTTGTAAAATAGTTGTGTTTACGGTGAAAATCCTCATACATAAATCCTACATGTACATGTCCATGTGACAAATAATTATTAGCACCACTTTATGATACTTGCCAACAAGGCATTTCTCTTAATATACCATGAGTAAAAACATAATTTCTAATATATATTAACACCATTTTAACACCAAAAAATATATGTGGAGCTAATATCACCACCTTAACACCACAAAATGTAAGTGGTGTTACTACCACCACCTTAACACCACAAAATTGTGAGTGGTGCTAATAGCACCACTTTAACACCATACACTATAAGTGGTGCTAACTTGTGGTGCTAAAAGATAGATTTTCTTGTTGTGTCTCTTGTGTATCTACTCGGCATAACTTGCTTTATCGTTAGAGAGTCTTGGAATTCGATCAGGTATTGATAATTGAGAAGATAATACATGAAGCAGCTGGTGAGTATGAGAAGGAGAATCCCATGAGATGATGGAAGATCTCTATAAATTCCACCATGAGGAAACAAATAAAGGTATAGCAAGGCTCATGGTTAAATGGAAATGAGTCTACAGCTATTTGTTTATGAAATAGAATGTAAGTGTAAAGATAGACATTCAAGTAAAGTTATAACTCGATCTTACCAGGTTTTCTTTGTGGATTTCTATGAGCAACCGGAAATTGCGTGTTGAGATATCTCTGACCTCCTCTTTTCACACTGATGACCAAATTCTCCCAGCAGCATCGAGAAGGTAAGCCTTTAACTCGTCTTGTTAGATCTGGATGTTTGAGAAGCATTTGTCTTAAGTTCATTGATATCATGTATAAACAATAATATAAATGACAAAAATCTGTATCAGAATTTTGAAAAACAGAATTGATTCTAATATATAACATACATATTGGTCCTTGCTCGGCATACAATTTTGAAGGAAAGAGAATTGGGTGGATGGGGATTGAGCCATAGTGCACTGTCTCTGACTATTAACCCTTTCCTCCATACGTCGATGGCTGGATTTCCACCATAGCTCGATGGAAGTAGCCCTTGCATATTAAGTAAGAGAAGTTAATCCTAGTTTTAATGCTATTCTTACATTTCTCTGCAATTACGTTTTATTTCTCTGCATTGTACAAATGTATAAGTTCTAAGGTAGGGGAAGTGACAACGTTGGTGATGACCATGAACAGGTGGTGGCTCATGGCGATGGAGACAGAGGCGGTGGCTGTCAATGCATAGAGGTGAGGCATTGGCTAGTGTTCTAATTCCCATAATAACAATGTTTTGTCTGATTATTTGAATAAAGAAATGACCTGCAGATGTTTGGATGTTCTAATGTCACAGTAGATATGGATGGCACATGGATGCCATAGTAGATAAAAGGAATTTTATCTCCATCTGTGCGCTCTCAATCTAGAACAAGGTAATATCCCGTACTAGTTCTGGTTTCTCAGGGTGGTTGCAACAACAATTTCAGTATGATTCTGATTTGCTTCAACCGTTGATTAATTTATGGAAATAACCCAATACTTCTACGTTTTTATGGAAGGAAAAGAATACAATCACCTCTCTTTGTCAAAGGCGATTGATTTCAGACAGTGCATTTGAGGGTCTGAGCCAATTTGAGTGAAAGGTATAAGTGCTGTGCAGGTTAATTCAATCTACAAGTTGCATTGTAATAGTTGTCCTAGAGAATCACTGCACCGATTTGAGTGAAAAGTGGTGCGATGCAGGACACATTGAGGAGTTCAGGAGGTGCATTAAACATCATTTCCAATCCCAAGATCGGTGGCTATCAATGCATGGCGGTGGAGACTTCTCCCACCCAACACGTAATGAAAGGAAAATTTGGTTTTAATGAGAGCTTCACTTTGAGCGGGCAAATTTGTAATAGTAAAATATTTAATTCAATATAATTAATATTCATAGTCAGTGCTTTCATTTGAAGGTATACAATTTTAAAGTGGACTATCTCTATACATTAAACATTAAAACCTTTCATAAATATTTTTCCCATTCTACAAACTTGTTACCTTCTACTAGTTGTGAGTGCTATGGTTCATTAATACTATGTACATTTATAAATTCAATCATTTAATTCCACTTAAACTATGTGCTAACTATTCATTATTTTAGCATGCTAACAACAATATACAATAAAAATTTACTAACTTTCTTCCTACTAACAAAATTATGAAATAATTATCATTAAGATTACTGATTATCCTAGTGATAAAGTGAACAAAATTTAACATTGTAGAAGATCCAGCAATCAAGTTCAAGTGATTTATGGAATATAAAACACAACAAACCACAATTAAATGCTCAGTAAAGTCATCATATGATAAGCATGCATGTAAACATTGTGTGGCACACAATATGCAATCCAATGATTCAATCAATGGAGAATCTAGCAAAGCTATAACATGTAGTTGTCAACATACTCATGTAAACATGGTGTGGCACACAATATGCAATCTAATGATTCAATCAAAGGAGAATCGAGCAAAGCTATAACATGTAGTTGTCAACATACTCATGCAATGGATTTCATACCAAAAATAAAATAAGCATACCAAAGAATATTACCACACAGTAAGTAATCATACAATAAACAACAACGATTTTATCATAGAAACCCAAGTGGGAAAACCACATTGAATTGTTAATTCTTGTGAATTACTCAATAGTCAAACCAAAAACACTACAACAAGTAGCAAAGCCATGACAATGAAGAGGATAAAAGTGTTGCTTAAGGGAGTTGAACACTATAAAGAGAAATATACAAATAGTGGTAATAAAATCCCAGGATCACGGATCCTCATAGGTAAAAGAAAGGACGATCTAAAGAGGCAAGGGAATAAATTTAGAAAAGCTAATAAAAATTTGGCAGAGCTGAGTTCCGATATGATAGTGGATAAAGAAGAGAAGGAGACCTAGAAGGTAAGTTACAAAGAAGTCGTGGAGGAAGTTCAAGTACTAAGAGATAGCCACAAGCTACCAAACAAAACCACTAACTACAAAGCTACAACACGAGCCTCGTAGAATTGAATAACATATATGAATTTGAATAGCCAGTATAATAGATAATTCTGCCAATTATGATCTAGAATTTGCTTCTTATAAAAGGTAGGCTTACTAGGAAAAAAATAACATATTGATATATAAATATTCTTAGCATTGATATCTGAAATCTCCATCCACACTAATTGAAAGAGTCTTCACTATGAAGACTAATATGAGGAAAAATTTTGTTCTTTATGTAACAACTTATGCTTTCAATCTCACTATGGTAGGATCTCTTATTCCATTTTAACCACAATACAAATGCATATATTTCAGGGACCTTAGATTCTTCATGATATAGGAAATATAATAGCAATTTCACTTGGGATCAAACTTTACATGGGACCCCTGCTCCATGGAAAGCCGCGAAAATTCCAAGAGAGGATCCAGAGTGTACCAAATTACTATTTATTACTATGCATTTGGTCTCTATCCCTATTAATAGCATCTATATTCCTTGATATTGTTTAGTTCTCTTCCTTTCTAGTTTCTTTTACCTTTAGAAATTCCTATCTTAATTCAACTTGATCTTATGGAATGACATATTTCTTTATAAATATCCCTATACATTTTACACTTGGAGTTTTACTTGGTATTCCATATTTATGGTCATTAGAGATCACATTAACAACAATTAACATATCTTCATGCTTGATTACTTTGCCTTGCTGTTGTGCTTCTATGAGACAAGTTGTTTTCAATTTGTAATTTTTCTTGTAGTTTTTCCTTGACTACTGCTAATGTGTCATCTTCTTTCTCCTCCTCCCCCCAAAAAATTATGATGTTTGAGGATATCTTTCTGCATCATGGTCTAACTCTATAAGCTTATTCATTTCCTCCTTGATTTTTTCGATATCCAATTTACCCTCCAAACTATTTAGGGCCAAATTTTTATTTAGGAAATAATTTAGAAGCAAAGATTGGGAAAAGGAATTTATGCACTTGATCAAGTCAAGTTCATGTATTAGGGTTTTAGAGGTATGACCTGAAAACATTCAAATTTTTTAAGATGCTTTCATGAAAATGCCTCAACGAAAAAGTTCCTTCATAGTGCCTCGTGAAATGCTTTTAGTGAAAAAGTCCAATGAAAATGCCTTTTGAGAGTACCATGGGAGAAAGTCATGTGAAAACAACAAGTTCGTGGATTGGGGCATGCCCTCAAAATGCCTCAATGTACATCCCAAATCTTGAAAATACTAAGTAAAGAAACTTTGTTGAATCTTACTAATTCTTAAAATGGTAACCACAAAATGTTTAGAAATATTTTTACAAAAATATTTAAATTTCTAAGATTTTATGTATTTTAAAAAAATAGCAAAACTTAAAATAATTTTAGCAAACTAAATCATTTTAACAAAAAATAAAATTAAAAAAAAAATAACACACGAAAAACTTAACCCCTAACATTTTCTTTGCTAAACATATATCCTTAACCTTTACACTTATCATTCTTATCCATCCATCTTCCTTTATGTTTATTCATATTTCTTAAAATTTGAACATTTTTTATCTTTAAAACCACCTTTTTTAATGTGAAAACCAGATCCCACATGGGTTAAGTAAAGTATTATTTTCCATTTTATATTGGAAACTTTCTTTTAAAATAATTTGAAATATGCATAAAGCAAGGGCTAGAATTATATGCTTCACACATTGTTTAAATGATATGTGTTTTATATATGGTTTAGTATATATTTCTAGAATTTTTTTTGGTAAATATGCAAGTGTTTATTAATCAGTAAAATCAAAATATACATAGCTTTTGTCCACCTATGGCGGATTGAAGCAATGGAACCAACATCCAAGGATTTCAAAGATGTTTATATGACTAAATAATTTGAAATATGCATAAAGCAAGGGCTAGAATTATATGCTTCACACATTGTTTAAATGATATGTGTTTTATATATGGTTTAGTATATATTTCTAGAATTTTTTTTGGTAAATATGCAAGTGTTTATTAATCAGTAAAATCAAAATATACATAGCTTTTGTCCACCTATGGCGGATTGAAGCAATGGAACCAACATCCAAGGATTTCAAAGATGTTTATATGACTGTTTTTGTCCCCAAAAAATGTTTTCCGTATGGAGGGAAACCAAGCTATAATAACATGTCCAAAATTTATACCGTGCATAGAAATTTTTTTTAACAAACGACAAATCAAACTATAGCAAAATAACTGAAAAAAACACATAGAACCCAGAGTTGGAAAGGCCCACTTAGAGGTATGTATTTGCATGCTACTGAGCTAGTGCTTCTTCTAGGATTGGGAAGCCTACATGGAAGGCGTCCTCTGAAGCCTTGGTTGGAATTTTAACCAACAAGGGTTGGTTTTGTGCCCATATGTAGACTTGGAATCGTCCCCCTTCCTAATATGCTTGTTGAGGAGAAGGGTCATGGTCGAGGGAACAAGGAAGGGAGTCTTCTCTGCAACCCCTTGAGTAGAAGGTTCTACCCCCTAGTTGAAGTACCTCTCGCATCAACACATGTCTCTTGTTGCATTCAACCTCAGATGCTCCCTTCGTGCACCTTCCCACTACATAATTCTTCCAGTGGAAGCTGGCTTCCAATCCTCCCATCTTGTCATCCAACTCGATCAGATTTGATCTTGTTGCTAGAACTGTGTCTTTGGTTTAGCTCCAATTCCCTGTCATATCATCCATCCAAATTCCCATCATATTTTTGACCAACCAGTAATGCTTTACCCTCCCAACGTCTCTCCTTGAGGCCAAGTGCTACAAGACCAGACGCGCCTCCCACTCATCAATTAACACTCTAACTGGCATGGAAACACCGACAGCGTAGCCTTCCTTTGCTGTAGAGGCCAGACTTCGCTGGGTCAGGCTTGGAACTCCACTCCCATGCCTGGGAGTGCCTCGCTGCCTAGTCATTGTATAGCAACTGATAGCGAGGTCATCCCCTAGAAGAACATAAGAATTTGAAGAGCTCTGCAATGAAGGCCAAGGAGTGAAGATGTTGATTCCCCCCCTTCCATACTTAACCCACCGCGATGGAACACTCTGAGGGCCACACGCTTGATTTCATCAGTCATGAAGGCGCCATTACGCAGCTTGGTAGTCGGAAACCCCTCCGCCATAAGATGAGACCTCTCCACCCAACGACGTTAATGCCCCAGACTCCAAAGCAGTCAGTGTATTTATGGTTGGTGCATGTGTGGTGCTATGTTGTGGGCTCCCTTGTCGAGGCGCCACGCATTCATCTCGTAAGTCGTGCACGTTATCACCCACATATAAGTTTAAAATAATATATATTTCTAGATTTAAATGATATAAATAAAAATATTAAATTATATATAAGATATTAAATATAAAACAATTTGATTACTTTTTTATGTTTTTTCATGTTTCTTTAGAATCTAATATTTTAATGTTATTTTTAAATTTAAATGATGTGCTTTTTACGTATAGTTTATATATATTTCTAAATTTAAATGATATAATTAAGAATATTAAATTATACATAAAGCATTAAATATAAAACAAACAATTTGATTGCCTTCTTTATGTTTTTCCATGTTCCTTGAGAATTTAATATTTTTGATATTTGATTCCCCTCTTTCGTGTGAACATTATATTCCACATGTGTCAAGTAAAGTATTATTTCCCTTTATATTGGAACTATTGCCTATTACTTAATTAAAAAATATGCTTAAAGTATAGACTTCCAACAACATGAAAATAAAATCTAAAGGATCCCATGCCATTGGTATGAATTCCAACCATTTGAATATTTTTACGGAAAACACATTAAAAAATCTAGAAAATGTTATGTATTAGTCCGTTCGTTGTCAAAATTATGTTGACTTTTTATTATAATTTAATAGTTTACAATATGTAAAAAATAATTATTAATTTTAATTTTTTAAAAATAATAAGAAGTTTTTTAATTTTTGAAATTAGAAAATACTATTTTGTTATTAGTTGTAAGGTTTGATTTGACAAAATATTCCAAATTAGAGGTGACAATTTGTTTTAAAAAAATATTTAAAAATATTTTATTTTAAATTTTTTCTCAAATTGACACATAGTCATAAATAGTAAATATAATAATTATTTTACAAATACCAAAGCAATAACTAGTAGTACACATTAATTATGGATGGTATTTACATCAGCAACTAGTAGTACACATAATAATTGTGGATGGTATACATATCCACCATGATCCATGTTCATGTATTCCAGTTGAAGTTATGCTATGAATTAAAACAAAGCCTTACGTTTGTATCTTCAAAACAATGAATGTTATAAAATTCTCTTTTTTTTCAGTGAAAAAAGCGTACTATAAAAAATGAATGTTATAAATGTCTCTTTTATATATGCCTTTGTGTAATAATTTATTGAATATATATATTATAATGTACCTTCAAAACAATGAATGTTATAAACTTCTCCTTTTATAATATGCCTTTGTTTTTGTGTATATGCTCTTTTGTGTAATAATATATTGAATATATGTATTATATTGAGTACATTGAATATTAACACCAATATGCCAACTTGGAAGTTGGAATAGCTTTCTTCACAACTTCCCATTTAGATATATTTTTTGTGTACTGATAGATGGAATTTAAATCTAAATGCTACATTGAATGTTTTGAATAGAAATGATAAAACAAATCAATCTAAATCCATATCATAATTCGATAAAAATGTTGGAGTTTTATGAGATAACTTTGTCGTGTTTTCAATATAAACATTAAGTGAATTTTTTTTTATTGCAAGCCGAAAAAAATATAATTGCAATAAACCCTTTTAAAATTTGTACATGTCATAAATTTGGAATAACTGCAACAATAGCTAATAGCAACTTTTAATAGGTTCCGGGTTCATATAGGGTATGTAATACACTGGATATACCCTATACCTTGAATCGATTCATATAGGGTATGTAATACACTAGATATACCCTGGATTCATTCTACAGCAATGGGATAACACTTATTTAAATGAGTATTTATATAAATACATAGTTATAAAAAGTTTAAAAAAAAAATTTGGGTAAGCTTTCTCACATAGAAATATTATTTTGAAGCAAATTATATAATCTTTATCTTGTCTTTTCTCTTAAGGTTTGATAGGCCAAACTTAGACTTAGTGGACGTTAAAAACCATAATCGTGATCCTCAAGAAACTTCATAGTTTATATTAAACAGCAAAACAAAATTAGTATATAATATTGAATTTTATTTCAAATACAATTAAACATTTTATAAACACTTTATTATGGGAGGGACTATCTGCTTTGCAGCTATTTTTCTTAATTAACAATTTTAATCTTAATTTTTTGAAAAACGTATATATAAAAAATTACTATAATTTATTTTAATAAATTAATTATCTTTATTTTTGCTACAATCATGTATATAGTTATTTTTTCTACGATCATCTATATACTTGTGGTTATTTTTTATAATTATTTATTTTAAATTTTAAAGGATGTTCATCAAATTAATCTGTTCATAAAACTAATAAAAACAGTATATTTGTCACATCTTTATTTGATCTAAAAAACCATAAATTATAATCCACCCAAATTCTAAGATATAAAGATAAATATATATAAAAAAAATATTATAAAAAAAAAAAATACAATTTTGATATACTCACTCAAAGAGCAAACAATCCTGCGAGGAAAAACAGCCCAACTAACCCACACAAATATATAGAGAGAGAGCCACACTCATTAGGTTAAGCAATGACAGAATACAATTACATAAAATCGTAGTGTCAGACATGGCGTTCCTCTGCTTCTACCTCTGGGCATTCAACTCACACATGAATCAATCGAGACGATGTATTAATAACTTTGTCATACCCTTATAGATAATTAAATGGTATAGATATGGAGGAAATAAAGTCTCTTATTTTCTTTCCGCCGTCCATGTAAAACACATTCACTGCGTAAATCATAAAATACATAAAATCCCGAAAAAAAAAAGGCAAAGTAAGCCCTATCAACTTCGAGTGCCCCACGCCAAGCGATGGTCTAGTAGTAAAGGCGGAGTATTGAACCCTATTCTTGATTCTGGCTCAAACCCTATTCTTAATTCTGGCTCAAACCCTATTCTTGACAATCACGTGTCGTCGTTACATGCCGTGACTATGTTTTTTTTTCTCTTCCTTTCTTCGAATGGAAGCCCCACTTACCACATCTCTTTTTAAAGGGCACTTCAAACTTTGCATTAGCATAAGCCAAAAAAAAAACCACAGTCACCATGCCCCACGACAAGCTCAACAATGACGAAATTGTTGATGGACCATGTCTTAGAATCGATTGATAGGGAGAAACACAAATTTCATATTGAACAATATAAGTTTTATAATGAAAGAGGAAAAGATGAAGTTATTTCATAATTAATCAATCATTATTTGAAGACTAAACATCACTATCATATAAGTGTCTTTATTGGTATGATGATCAAATTCTTTGAGATGTTAACTTTAAGTACTAAACTTCACTATCTTGTGTGTGTTTCTATGTCATATAAAGAGAGGTTAGTTGAAATTCTTTCAATTAGGGTTAAGATGAGATTAAGCTTGTAAAAATAGTTTAAAAAATTGTATACAAATTATATCTAGTTGCATTGTATTTGAATAATCTTATCCATATAAAATTTATTTAAAAAATAAATAAAATGATATTTAAATGATATTATCCATCATATTTAAATAAAAAAAATAACACTAACAAAATAGTCACCTATTTTAATAGGTATAGATGAGATAACATCAACATTTATATACAAATTAAATATAATAAACATTTAAATGATCTCATCCATATTTAAATAAAGCAAATAACAATAAAAATTTATCAACTTTTTAGTATCACACTATTATAATCCAACCTATGAAATTGTATTATAATCCAACCTATGAAATTGCCAAATAGTTATCAAAGCATAATAAAACTTATGTGTTATAAGTGTGAAGTAAGTATGACCTTATTTCTAGGAAATTGCCAAATAGTTATCAAATCATAATAAAACTTATGTGTTGTAAGTGTGAAGTAAGTATGACCCTATCTCTAGCTAAAAATAAGCAATTTATGTTTTAATTCCACTCATAGTCTTTGAGTAACACTACACACAACAATAATGCTTTCGATCTTGGATTTATTCATATGATCAAGTTACATTAATCTTGGATTTCTCCACCTTGAAAGTAGACTCTATCTAGAATCATAATAATTCATACACATGGATTTCACATCCATATAAGTATTTTGTAATTAGAGGAAGTTATGCAAAATTACCAACCAATATAAGTGATCCTCTTCCAAAAGGAATACACAAATTTTCAATAAAATATGGACAAATTCAAGCATCAATTTGTGTTAAAGAAGTTTTTCCTACAAAAATCATCTCATGGATTAGGGTATATTTTAGATGTATCGTCTCCTTTGGCAATCAAATCAAAGGAAACCCTTGTAAATTAGTAATGCCCTCGATTTCTATATGAAGCACAAGGTCATTGGTTACAAAGATATTCTTAATGCACCAACAATGGCTGGGGTAAAAGAAACAAGCGACACTTTCCATAAAGAAAATCAATTCGAAGGGCATGTTTAATAGCTCCAATCAAGTAAAACTTTTAGGTACCCACACATTTCTTTAATAAATCTTTGATAGTTTTATATATTTGATTTTGCACAACACATTCTTTTCATTAAGAATATAGTTTGTATGCTTTGTTCATCTCTTTATCATAGAATCATATATAGTGATATCCAATATGCAATTTGAGATATTAACACCAATATAGTGGTTGTTGAGGAGAAATTTTAGGCGGAACTCTTCAAATATTGTATATTTTCTCTCACATGGATTACATTGATGAGTTATTTAACCATGTTCTTTAATCAAGGTTTCTGCAAACCTAGTCCCACCACACTATTTACCTCGTGCACAAATTAGGATCTAGAACCAATCGGAAGAATTATCTAATAATCACTGTGTGACATACTTTGTCCAATCTATATGCGAAATTCCTTTCACTATGATTATTAAAGGTATTTAAGAGTCATCACCTATTACCAAGAAGACATGTTAGTTTCCATCTTGAACATCAAACTATTAACCATATCCTCACCCTTGGATCCATTATTAAGAAGGTGAGACAATTCTCATTAAAAGCCTTGCGCTACTTTGTATAATTTCAAAATGTGTTTGACTCAATTCAATGGGAGGCCCTTGGCCAATAGTTTCATAAAAATGGAATTTTAGAGACCCTGATCAATGTATCCACATTTATGGGTCTATTATTCACCTTTATGTGTCTAAATTTATCTAGAAGATGATAGTTGTAAAGTACAAGTTCCCTCTTTACCCTACCTTATTCAGAATTTATATTGATAAGCTAGAGTCCTTCCTATAGAAGCATATTTAACCCAATGATGGTTGACCTCCTTATGAGGTCTTGATCTTCGTCCTTATCTTCAAATATTATGTGATCACTTTGGAGTCCACTCCACCGAACTTGCGGTGACAACTAGATGCCGTATTTATTCTTTGCAATCTTCAATATCTTATGGTCAACCTAATTAAAAACAAGGTGATGATATTCAATGGCTCAAAGAATTCCCATATAGATTTCCATTTTCTCTTCTACGAAGGAGAGGCTAATATTACTATATAGCATACATATTTGGGGGTCCAATTTTTATATCCCTAGTTTTGGTAGAGGAAGGCATTCCAACCTTGGAGAAATAAGGAGTATGGGTCCCTCGATATCCTCTAGTGGTAGTATTTCTAGAACCGTCTATGGGAAATATCATTCAAAATTGATTTCATGGAATCTATCATTCAACCCATTGTTCTTTTTGTATAAGAAATGTGTGTCCTAATCTATTGAGTTGTATTGGGCCAATACAAAAAGTGTACACACCCTCATGCCTAGTTGTAGGATTAGGAATAAGAGGAAAATCCAATACACCATTTTTGTGTATATATTGCAACCCACCCATTATTATTCAAGAACATTTTTCAAACTTCACTAAATTCTATATCATATATGTGGTTTTGAAGGTATATTTCCTAAATAGAAATTTATTTATATCTTCCTTACTTCTTCTTAGTGGATATTTCTTGCAACAAAACTAAGTGGTGGGATTGGTGTTGGTTGTTTTCATAGGTGTCACAACTTCTTCAATTAGTGGGAATCTTGGTTGACCACTTCCCCCATTTAAGATATTATTTAAAGTTTCATATCCATATCTTTCCAAACAAGTAGAAGATAGATATAAATATCTTATATGACCTTTCAAGGTGTTATGTCTAGGTCTCTTAGCTTGATGCACCAAGGGGATTGAGGTCCAAGATGGAATTCTATAGATGTCACTTCTTTGTTCTGAGAGACAACCTCATTGTTCAAACCCATTTACACATTACAACACTTGATGCACATGCTTAGGAATCCCAACACTAGTTTCAAGTGGGATCACATAGGCTTAAGACAATTATACTAATTTTTCAGAGAGTCTCAAGACTCTGTCTCCATATTTTTTAGGTACATGGCCATTAGTGTTTGGAACTATTTATGAGGGAGTAATTGTGTTTCCATTCTTCCATTACTAGGATACTCCCCCTTGATTAAAAACCACTTGAACAATTACATACTTTTTCTCAGTGCTACTAATAGACAAGAACATTGGGGTAGTGGCAATTTTTAACACCATTGTAGTAGAGAGTAGACCCATGTGACCTCGGTGGGTCTAATATCTCTCTATATTAAAACCCTTGTGTATTTTTTCACTTAGATCCTATGATACAGATTACCCTTATCGTTTCTAAGTCACACAACATAGAATCTTGTTTATAAAAGAATTACAGAATCCAACCTGAGTAAGATCATCCCAAGGTCATCCCAGTTCATGTGGTCATAGGCCTTAGATATGTCTATTTTTATAACCGTCGCCTTTAGATTCCCAGTGTCTTATTATATGCATGCCTTCATGTGCCACTCCAACTGCTTCATGGATTTGTCTTCCTGGAAGAAACCCAAACTATTCATCTGAAATATTAGCAGTTAATAAGTTCTTAATTCTTCTTTCAATGATTTTAGTTATCATTTAATAAATGCTATTACATAAATCTATGGTTCTAGACTCATCAAAAGAGTTAGGATTATCAACTTTCGGGATAAGAGAGATGAACGCGGTATTGAATGCCCCCAAAATTATGCCATTTTTTCTGGTTTCCTCTATTACTATGAGAATGTCCACTTTCACAACATCAATAAGCCCTATATAGTACTCAATTGGTAGACCATGTGGTCTCCAACTCTTTTCTTTCTATAGGATGTACATGGCTTCTTCCAGTTCAGAGCTTGTGATTTCCTGTAGAAGTTCTCTATTGTCTTCCTCCTTGAAAAAATTAGGATATAACTAAGTTATTCTGACTGCTTCATCTACTGACAATGCCTCTTCTTTGTACAATTTCCCAAAATGGTTAACCCCTACTTCTGCCAGTTCATCAAAATTGCTGATAGATTCTCCTGTGTCATTCTTTAGTCTCCATATAGTATTTATTCTCTTACGGTGATTAGCATATTTATGAAAAAAAATAGTATTATCATCACCCTAGTCATCCAAACAACCCTGATTTTGATCCTCCATTTTGCTTCCCTATTCAATAAAATAATTCTCCTTTTCTGTTCCAGTTCTAGAAGTTCTTTTTGGGCTTCCTCATTGATAAAACCAAAACCCTCATACTGAGTTAAAAGAGCTAAACTAGTCTCAATATCATTTAAGTCTTTTTCCTCTTTCTATTTCTTTTTACAGACCCGGGCTTCCATCACAATTTTTGCCTATTTCAGATACTTTAACAACTGGATTGCAACCGATTCTATCAAACCCAGATCATAAGGTTTCTAGGCACCTTTCAGAATATGAATACAATCTTCATCATCTAGCCAAATAGGATTTAATTTGAAAGGACTAGAGTAAATTTTTTCCTCTATCTCAAATTCCAGAAATATAGGTTGATGATTGGATTCTCCTCCTTGACCTACCCGCTGTCTTTATCTAGAAGAACCTTCTAGAGTTTCCTTGGAAATTAAAAACCTATCCAACCGTTTTGCAATTATTTATGCTCTAGCTCTTCAGTTAGTCCAAGTAGGTTTAAGTTTCACATGTTCTATGTCTATAAGCCCATTCACCACCAATTTGTTCATGAAAAATCCTGAAAGGTGATCTTCCGTTGCACTAGGACCCCCATATTCCGATTGTCCTAAAGAAAAGTTTAGGTCTTCCCCTAGGATGACATTCTTCTGATTTAGCAAAGCTTTTGACAACAGGTTTTCCCCAAAAAAATTCTCCATCACAAATTATAGGGCCCATACACATTCAAAAACAAAAACAAAAAATTCTAAATTCTTGAGAAAACAGGGTCACTCCTAGCCCAGAATGAAAGGCCCAAAAAGATTTAAGTTTAAGGCTAGTGCTTATCCAACCTGTAACTACTCACACAGACTTCCCCAGTGCATCCAAAAACTGAATTCCCATCCCTCAAACAAAGAACTAAGTTCACTGACTATTTTTTTTGCCTTGTCCTATTATTTCTTGAACAAATAAAACTTTCGATTGAAAATTTTGAATTAACCTTATGAGTACTAGCTTCTTCGAGATGCTAGCAAAAACTCTACTATTCAGATAAATGTAGATCATTGGATCACTCCTGCTAAGGACCCTGCTACTCTAAGCACCTCACTGATAAACCTTTGCTTTCCAAAAGCAACATCCCAAACTATTTTTCCAAAAATAAATACTTTGAATTACGTAAAATGGAAAAGAAAAAAAAATCCCTATCGATTTGAAGGCAAGAACTAATAAGTAATCCAATTATATTAAAGTGAAAAACTAAGTTCAAAATCAACATAATTATAAATATGTACTTATAATATAGGATGTATTTCTATTAAAAAAAAGTGACCGAGTCATATTAAAGTGGAGAAGTAAGTTGAAATTTCACATAACTATAAATACTTTTTTATATTTCTCAATTATTTAAAAAAGCTATTGAAAATAAATAAAACTGATATCCACGTCCATTAATTGTGCGAAAGTAGTTTCTTTATTTAATATTATAGTTATTTTCCATTTGTTTTTTAATTCTATTATTAAATTTAATGATTTTCATGGTACTTGTTGGATGATGCCCTTGGTCTCTCTTTCTCGTCACTCTTCTTCCTCGCTGGCACTCGCATTACGTAATTCATGGCACAAATTGCTGATCGCATCCATCCCACGTAAGATAAATAAGATGCTTTTTTTTTTTAAATTTTAGATAAGATGCTCTTTACTATCACAAGTAATGCATTTCATCGTACATCTGTGTTTCCGAATTTTAAACACTTCAACTTTCAACGTTTCGGAGAAGAATTTGCAGCCGGAACTTTGGGAAAAGTAAGTTATACCATGACATCTATTTTTATGAAAAGATTGTGCCAGAATTTTAGGAGTGAAGATGATTAGGGTATTTTATTTAGATGTTAGGTGATGTTTTCTTTTTCCAACAAATTAATTAAGGAAAGAGATTTAACTAACTAGGGTTAATTAATCAACAATTTATTTAATATGGGCTAAAAACCATATATTTAGAAATGCACAAAGAAGAAAGGAAAGAACTCACCTAGAGTCAAAGTGATATATATTTTGGAAGATCCTAGATATGTAGTTTTGGTTTTCTACAAGATAAGATGTTTATTTGGTCTCTAATACAAAGATATGTATAGGGAATATAACTATTAAACACTAGAATTATTGTTGTAAAGATTAATAAAAAGAATGCAAAGTAGACAAACCTTAGTTCCCTTAGTCTAGACGATACCTCCCTTGCCTTAGTTGTGATGGAACCTCCTTTTCCCTTGATGTGATGGAACCTTGTTTGAGGTTATAGGCTTGAAACATACAAAGTATGAGTGGAATTAAATCATTAAGCATGCACTAGGATGAATAAATCAAACTTGTAAAGTTGGGGCCAAGATATGCATAAGTGATCCCTATAGAGGTGTTCGAGATGATACATGTAAGTGAGCCAAGGGTTTGAAAGAGGTGGAGGAAGTTTGATTTATAGTTCAAGTGTGCAGCTAGAAATTAGAGTTTCCATATATATATAAGAAACAAGTCTAGTTAAAGAGTCTTTCTAAGGACATATTGAAATGTGTAAATAGGAGATTAAGGGAGTGATGTGAAGTATTAGGAGAATTTTAGGTTATCCATTGGAGGGTCTAAGTCATGTAGAAGCATTCATTTGTACTATTTATGTTGAATTTGTGTCATGGGTTTGATACAATGGTGCAATCGGTTTTTAGGCCTAAAATGTCTCTCTGTGTGTCGTGTGTTCAAATTTTTTACACTCTAAGGAAGTTCACAATACGTTTTACACCAAGAGATGATGTAGGATTGCAGTGCTTAGACACAAATTTACTTTGTATATAACAAGTACAATATAGGTAAATTGCTTCCTATGGACCTAAAATGAGGTATCATAACTGACCATGGTCCCACGTAGGGGGTTTTCCCTCCAAATTACACTCGTGAAGTTAGGAAATTCCCTAAGTGCATCCTCGTGTGTCAAATTGAGTCAAACGAGCCAACAAGGGCTAGATTTCAAGAGGGAAATGTACTAAAGAAACACACCTAAGCGCTCAACATCCTAGAGAGGAACAATGTGAGAGACAAGATAATAATCGATGAAGGTGATCCATGTCATTAGATAAAATAGTTAGAGGTATATTATCATCATTAGGTGGGAGAATATGTGTGTAGCATAAGAGTGTGCCAGTTGGTAGCGATATGTGAGTACCATACTTTGAATCTCATACACACCATTTTTCACTCTATGACGAGAGATATAATCGATCGGATGGAAATTGTAGTGACATGGAAGGAATGGCATAGGATCCTTGTAGTGTGATCTAAGACCTTGATATTGCATGGGAATCCTCTACTAGTGGGACCATGATATCCTACATTAGCTATGAAGAATCACATGCCCATAACATCGAGGGAAGGCGTATTTGCATTGATCATATATGGATTTGTTATTATGTCAAGCAAGTGAAAAAAAGAGATTGAAGGTTTACTAATGTAGAAATGCATGTGAAGAGAGAAAGTCAAAAAGCGGGAATATGTAAGTCTCATAAATATTTAAGAATAATGTAAATTGAGCTATGAAAACATATACAATGAATCACAAATATAACTATAATGCAAGTGATAAATAATTTATGATCTTAGAAGTATGGAAATTTTAATTATAGTGTTAATGAACAAAGAACTAGAACACATATTAAAGCACGAGTGACTCCACTAATGATTATAATAGAAATTAGATAGTAAAATCATTAGTGAGGAGAAAGGGTAAGAGAGTGATACTTACATCTAATTATAGGAAGAATTTAGTGGTGTAGTTGTCTTGTTGAATGACTTAGGAATCTAATTCACGTATATTAGTGGGTTTCTCTTAGTACGGTAGGGAAAGAATCACTAAATCCGAGGGGAATCTCAACGAACATGCAAAAAAGAAAAAAGTAAAGTGACGACACTAGGAAAATCCTAACAACAATAAGAGAGGAGAGGCAATGATGATTAGGTGCCAATAGGAGAAGTATGGGCTTTTTGTAGAGAGAAATCCGATTTTGACATTAACTCAACCACCACTTAATGTTTATAAAGAAAAGTTTTTGTTAATGGGAAATAAAGACAATTTTTGTTGGAACTAATTATATTGATGGTAAATTTATACTTGCTTAAGAAGAAGCTCCTATGGTGTAACCTCTTGTTTAGTAGTTAGACATTCCTCAAAATAAACATGAGCATATCCACTTTCTTTCTAAGTTTTACCAACAACATATTGAAGGTTTATGAACTTCTAAGGAAATACCACAATAAATTATTAGGAGTGTTACACTACAGGGGCATTATCAATACCTCAAATTAGTAATATGCACTAAATAACAATTTGTTTCATTGAAGTAGAAGAAGGTGGTCCATATTCCCTTGAAGATAAGCTATCTAATTAAACTGTTTGTGATTATTTCTACATAATTATTCAATAAAATTTTCGATAAAAATTAAGGTAGCTAAATTAGTTATTTGTTTCTTAATCTCTACGAATTTGATTGTTGTTAGGAAATTTTAAGAATTAAAGAAGTTAAAATTTTAGAAACAAGAAATCATATCATTAGAAGCCTTGTGCATTCTTTCTATGCAATTTCTAAGAAAAAATGCTCAAATAATTGTAATGTAGCCCCTCATGTATTATCAAAATCAATTATTAAAAAGATTAGAAGAAAATGTCATTTTCTCAAAAAAACATCTCATTTCATTAAATTAAATATTAAAACCATTTGAAAATATTCAATTAGAAGAGACATCCATAACACAATAAGGAAAATACATTTATGCGTCTTCATCATGAGTATTATGCCTTGTTCTAACATGACGTGAACTAGTGTTACTAAGAGATAAGTATATAATATTTATTGTGAAGTAGGCCCCTTTTCAACTATTGACATACTAAAATTGAGTTCAAGTCTTATACATACTTTGAATCCCACATTAATAACTCTCTTTTCAATAAAACATAAAAATGTTGTCTAAAACAATAAAAAAATATAACCGTCGAAAAATAGTAGCCCACCTGATTAGTTTGAGAGCATGTAAGATGCTTCTCATAGCATAGATAATGTGCTTCCCATAGTGCAGCTAATGTGCTACCCATATCGCAGCTAATATATTGTCCATCAGTGAGATTGTGTGCGATCATTGCAACAGACAAGCTCAAGCACTTGGCCTTGTTGATGGATATGTAACTTCGGAATGTATTTCATATATATATTTATTGTACCCTTATAAGAGATGTGTTATTCCTCTATAAGGAAGTGTCGTCATTTGTATTGACAAGTGTCGCAATTAGATTAACTTGCCGATGGGTTATTAGACTACCTGATGTGTCAAAACCCGAAATTTCTGAAAAATTTAAAATTTTATTTATAACAATAAATGTTAACTAAATAGTATTTCTAGTCCTATTTTAATTTCAGTAACTAACGTAACCTGTTTAAAGGACTCTGCCTTACTAAAAAATTTGATTTCTGTGATTGTAATTAATGACTGTTTTGTTTCAAACTGCAAGGGAAGAGCTAGTCGTAGCTGACTGGCTTACTTAGCTTACGAGCTAATGCATAAGTCGTCTTCTGTTTCTCAGGTACGCCGGTGAAGTAAGGATCACTGTATTTTAAACTTGGTAAGCATCAATACTCCCTGTACTTTAAAACTTTAAAGAAGATTTATTTACTGTTGCAAGTTGTAGTACAAGACAGTGAAGTTATTCTCATGAACTTACACTTGAATTAAGATTGATAGTCTGCCTCGACATGATATATCTTATTCGGATAGTATCATCAGGTTTTGCGATGAATTACATTGTTTCCGTTATAATTATTGTTTTATGAATATGACTCTATGTTACTGCTGTAACTATCACTGGAACAATTGTTTGTATCATAATTATTATCTGCATAAAGCGACTTAGCATCATGTGATATGTTGTCAACTAATACCGGTGATTACTGTTGTGTTCACGTATTATTAACGTGAGTTGAAAAAGTGGCGCCTCTAGCGTTGTTCCATTATATTAATCTAGTATCGAGGTCCAATGTTTACTTAGAGTTTAATTTATGTCACCTGACTGTGCCTTGTTTTTAAACTACATTCATGGTGTGATCCAGTAGAGGAATTTATATTTCAGTATCTTCATAATAGAGATTTTTATTCTAATTGTTTACTGTTTAACAATAGTATTAGTAGAAAATACTATGATAGTATATAATGGCAAATGTGTATCTTGTCATATAGACTTGGTAACATTTCAATGTATTAAGTAACAAGGTGTTTTCATTTGAAAGTTGACTACCTTATTGCTTACATAGGAATGTAATATGCTCATGGCATTAATCCATGGCTTGGTTTCAATATATAAATAATATAATGATTGTGCAACAATCATAATGTTCCCATACGTTGGCAAACTTTATATCCAATATGGTGTTAAGGTTGTATCTATCATACTAGGTTAAGAGAAACTCTATGGTTGAAGTTGACTATATCTCGTTCATATCATTGTAGGGAATATACATACCACGTACCTTGGAATTATTGAAGGTTCGATTGCAAGGCATGCGCTATTTGTTGATTGAATGTATTTCATATTGTATTTCCATACGCTGGAGTTTGACTTGTATCTATGCAATGATTTTTAAAATCGATGAACAATGATTTGGATGGCAACTGAACTATATGGTCTCGACCCATATTACGTTGATATATTTTAATGCTACGTGGTTAACTCTCCTCCATGCATTTGATGATATATAAACTGTTATCGAAACCCTACCAGGTTATTGTCTTTGCCTCCGGGCTCGGGTCCTAAGGGTGAAACCCTCCATGCCTGGATTTCGTCGTTGGACACTGTAACAAAATGCACAGTGTTGTGGTTCTGGTCTCATGGTTTTATTCTGTGGTAGGATAAGTCCTCGGCTCTGCTGATAGTGTTTGCTACAGTTTCATTGTTTCGTGGTCTCATTGCTCCTTCTTTGTTTAAGTCCCAGCTACTTACAGTCCTTCGCTGTGCTGGTGTGGGTATGAAGCGGGGTTTTGTTAATGTCTTTAAATTATGAGAGGGTTGATGCATTTGGGTATGGGGTGTGCTTCTCGACTGGTTCAATCCCAGTTTAAGGGTTTCGTCTGGAAGGTTTATCTGTCACGGCTGTCAATAGAAGGGTTATGAGGGTGTCCCTTGCTCCTCCAACCGACGAATGTGATGGGGTTTCAGTGCTTGCTCCCACCGGTGGCTCCCAGATTATCCACGGGTTGCATTGCTCAGGTAAAGCAATAACCACATTTTCGCAGTTTTTGTTTTGCAAACAAGTGAAGATTTACTATGTACTAACAACTCTCGGCATTGATAGTGTATTAACATCTCTCGGCAATTCGTTACTGTGCAGGTCACGCGGCTCTGAAGGTGTGCAGGGCTTTAACTCCAATGCTGGCTCCTCCGGGTAAGCCTGGTTATCCACGGCTGTCTCTTCCTTTGCTGGTTTTGTGGTTAGGGTTGAGTCTTGGAGGGAAACTCCTATGTTGTGAGGTTGTTTACGACTTGATGTCATGGGTGCAGTCATCTGTATAAAGTTGTTTTGTTTGAAATGAAAAGGGGTTTGAAACCCTGTTATGTTTATGGAGAGCCATTCACGGCTCAGACTGTATGAGGCCAGGGTTTCATGTTATTGTACTTGTAATTGCTAGGCATAGGGTTTTATCCACGCTGTTTAAATTAATATTTAATATGATAATAGGCCTGTCATGGCCGTGTTTCATTTTCGTGTTTTGTTAAAATATTAGAATGTTTGAAATGTAAGGATGAAAGAGTTCTTCGATACCTGCAATGGATGATAACTCTACTGTATGGAGTTCATGTATCGTTTCTATGTGTTTTTCTTGGATTTTGAATGTTTAATAAAAAGAATGTGGATGTTCTTCGACTATAACTGTAATAGTTAAATAGTATCAGGTTATTCTGTCGAGTTGGGTTTCTGTTTTGTGTTCAACACATATATATGGAATTGTTAACTCAGTGGTGACTGGGAACGAGTTGTAACAAAATTATTTTTATTCCTGTATAATTATTTAATAAAACCGTGGATAGAAATTATATACTTAGAACTATGTATAAATCTACAGTAGGTTTTTTTCTGCCATATAAGGCATTTTTTCCATTTGTTTTCAGTCTGTCAAGTGAAAGTTGTAAGGCTACGGCCGTGTAGGGTTTGTGGACTACTCTAAGAGAGAATATTAAAAAATGAAATAAATATTATTACTGTATATAATTTATGAAGGTTGGTAACAGCCAATAATGGTTGCATTCGTCGACAGTTTCTCTGTTATGTTAATATGTTTGTTTAGAAGTAGGAATTTATTCAACAGTGCTTGTATACTATATGTATATGAAATTGATATTGAACAGAAATCTATGCCTGTAAATTGTGTAAAGAAACATTGAAGTCTCTTGAGTCTTGGCTTCGAGCCATTCAATACGTTTGTCTTGTTTAAAACAACTCTGTCAACTATGTTATGATAACATGGCTATTAATTTCTAATACTAGGTTGAAGGGGAATAATACTTTACAGTTTCTAAGTGTTTGTGTTTGACTACTGTGTTAATGAATAAGATTATATGGAATCTTGTAACAATGAAATATTGTTACAGTCACACCCTTTAGTTAGTCGGTAGCTGTCAATCATATTCTGAGTATAAACAATATACTAATATGAGTTTTGTTTATCTGTTAGCTCGATACAAGTATGATCTGTAACTAAAGTTGACTGAAATATGAAACAAATATATGTAAACAGGTATATTATTCTAATAGGAAATATCTCAAAGTAAAAACTAAGATTTATCTATATCAGTTCTTATGACTGTTTGATAGCTATAATTCTGGAATATCTACTGTTTAATATTCTGTCTATTGTTTAACTATTAACAGGAATTCTAGAAATACATAAACATGGCATTTGTTAACTGTAACAGTAACAAATATATGCTGCATAGGATAATTACTCTATTTAAATAAAAGTAGGGAAAACTCTAAAACTTCTGAGTTCTGTAATTTATACCAAAAGAAAATACAGAGACTGATTTACTGAAATTGAATACAGTCAAAACATAGTTGAACTAGACTATTTCATATGAAAATTAATTAAACCAACAGCAGGAAGAGTGACAGAACCTGTAGCTATGGTAGACAATAACAGCAATGGGAGGCTGTTCCTCCCTACCAATTCCTGGAGAGTGCCCAGACAACACTTCTCAGGACCCCCGAGCTTGCTTTGGTCTAATTGGCTGGAACTAGGTACAGTCAACAATTCCCTCAGCCAAAACAGCTATACTGGAACCAAGTTACTGCAACTTCCTGTTCAAAACACTTCCTTACTGTTTTCCCACTTCCTCAATGGGACTCCTGAATAGCATTCACCTGAATGTATTCTCCCTCTAGAACAATTTTGCTGACCCCCAGCTCAGTTCATTGAGTAGTATTTAAAAGATTGCCTAGGTCTTAGTTGGGATAACTGTCATTAATGAGCCACCTGCTCAGATTCCACTTTCTTGGGGAATCATGACCCCAAAATATAGGGAAGTTGCCACCTGCAACTCAGGAAGTGTTTGAGGATGTTGCCACTTGTCTTTTGTCCTTCCACCTAATTCCATCCACCAGTTAGACCAGTAACCTCTTTTAACAGCTCTCCCATGCTGTTGTCTCCATAATTTATTTATTAATAATAATTATTCAGAATTTACATTCCATTTCTGGAGACTCTGCTAAGTCATCCATTCCTACTTAGCATTAAATTTAACATAATGTCTCAAGAATATTAAAAATAATTACATTATTTTAATAAAATTGGGGTATGTGACATACACACCCCCTTAAAATGTAACATCGTCCTCGATGTTACTTATTCTTCTTCTTCAGCCACCTGCTGGAATAGATGGGGATATGCTTCCCGCATCTTACTTTCCAGCTCCCAGGTAGCTTCTTCAGGACTAAGGTGCTTCCATTGCACCTTCACTTGTCCAATTATGCGGTTCCGTAGAGTAATTTCCCTCCTCCTGAGGATACAATCCGGTTCCACCAGAACTTCCCCTTCTGGTTCTACCTGTACAATGTTCCAATCAATAACATGAGTAGCATCATGAACATACTTTTTCAAAACAGAGATATGAAAAACATTGTGTACTTTTAAATTTGGCGGTAATGCTAACTGATAAGCAACTTGACCAATTCTAGCTAAAATTTCAAATGGACCACAGTATCGTGGTGCTAATTTTGCACAACTTCCTAATCTTAGGGAGCTCTTCTTTGGTCTTACCTTGATGAACACATGTTCACCTACCTGGAACTCTTTAGGAGTTCTTTTCAAATCTGCTTGACTCTTTTGCCGATCCTGGGCAATCTTCAAGTTTTCCTGCACTTGTTTCACAATCTGTTCCATTTCTTTCAATAAATCAGGTCCTAACACTAATCTATCTACTGGATTACTCCAAGAGATAGGAGTGTTGCACTTTCGTCCATACAAAACCTCAAAAGGACTAAACTTAGCTGATGATTGATAGCTGTTATTGTATGCAAATTCAGCTAAGTGTAAATAATCCTCCCACTTACCTGGTTGATCTTTAACATACATCCTTAACAGATCTTCTAATATTTGATTAACTCTTTCAGTTTGTCCGTCCGTCTGAGGATGGAAAGAGGTGCTGAAATTCAAAGTGGTGTTTAATCCTTTGAACAAAGATCTCCAAAAGTTTCCTGTGAATTTAGGATCCCTGTCTGATATAATAACCTTTGGAATACCGTGTAACCGAAAAATCTGTTTTAAAAAGATATCTGCTATGTTTGCAGCCTTGTATGTGGTTTTAACAGGAATAAAATGTGTTGATTTACTTAATTTGTCTACCACTACCATAATTGAATCATTCTGATGTTGATTTTTGGGTAAACCCGTAATGAAATCCAGGCTGATTATTTCCCATTTCCAGCTAGGAATAGGTAAAGGTTGCAACAATCCAGCTGGATGTTGGTGTTCTGTTTTTACTTGCTCGCAGTCCAAACACTTAGCTAAATATTCAGCTGTTTCCGATTTCATGCTAGGCCAAAAATATTCTTTTCTCAACATAGTGACAGTCTTTTGATAGCCAGGATGCCCGGAGTAAGGGGTTTATGAATTTCGTCTAAAATTAACAGCTTAACTGTAGGTGCATTAGGGACATACAGCCTGTCCTTAAACAACAAAAATCCATTTTCATTTAAACTATACCCTTTTACCAAACTTTCTGTGGGTTGTTCTTTGGCTGCAGTTTGTAAATGCTGATAATTTTCATCTAATTTTATCCCTTCAGCCAGCTGTTCATTTAAGTCAGAAGTATAAGTGTTGCTAGCTGATATAAAATTTAGTTTTGCATTTCTGCTCAAGGCATCAGCTACCCTATTTTCCTTTCCTTTGATGTGTTGGATTTCGAAATCGTATTCACTTAGGAATGCTAGCCACCTGGCTTGTCTTGCATTTAAATTTGGCTGATCTAAAAGGTATTTCAGACCTTTATTGTCTGTTAGTAAGGTAAATTTTCTGCCTATTAGGTGGTGTCGCCACATCTTTAAAGCATGAATTACAGCAGCTAATTCTAGATCATAAGTGGCATAATTCTTTTCATGGATTTTCAGCTTCCTAGATTCGTAAGCAATGACATGTCCTTCTTGAGTCAGCACTCCGCCTAAACCATCATTACAAGCGTCGGTGCAAACTATGAAATCTTTATTTGGGTCCGCTATTCTAAGAATAGGTGCAGTTGTCAATAAGGTCTTAAGTTTCTTGAAACTTTCTTCACATTTCGCATTCCAATCAAACTTCTTGCCTTTCTTTTGCAAAGAAGTGATTGGGTTGGCTATTTTTGAAAAGCCTTCAATAAACCTCCGGTAGTAACCGGTAATCCCCATGAAAGATCTAACGTCCGTCACATCTTTAGGTACTGGCCATTCTTCAATTGCCCGAATCTTTTCAGGATCAACTGAAATCCCTTCCTTAGTGACTACATGTCCTAAGTACTGGATCTCGTCTTTGAAGAAATCACACTTACTGAATTTTGCAAAGAGCTGTTGTTCTCTCAGTTCTTGTAAGACTATTCGTAAGTGTTCTTTATGCTCCTCCTCATTCTTAGAATAGATTAAAATGTCATCGATGAATACAACAACAAATTTATCTAAGTACTTGTGCATTATGTTGTTCATTAAGCACATAAAAACAGCTGGGGCATTAGTAAGTCCAAATGGCATTACGACAAATTCGTAATGTCCGTACCTTGTTCTAAAGGCTGTTTTGAAAATATCTTCTTCTTTAATTCTTACCTGATGATAACCTGATCTCAGATCGATCTTAGAGAATACCGTAGCTCCACGTAGTTGATCAAATAGATCATCAATACGAGGTAACGGATACCTGTTTTTGATTGTCATCTTGTTTAGTTGACGATAATCTATACAAAGTCGCATAGTTCCATCCTTCTTTTTAACGAAAATCACTGGTGCTCCCCAAGGGGATACACTGGGTCGAATATAATTCTTGTCTATTAACTCCTTTAACTGAGTTTTCAACTCGTTAAGCTCCAAGATATTCATACGATACGGGGCTTTTGAACTGGGAACGGCACCTGGTACCAGCTCAATTGTAAAGTCTAGCTCCCTCTTAGGAGGCAATTCTGGGATTTCCTCAGGAAAAACGTCAATAAATTCATTGACTATAGGGATGTTCTCTACTGTTTTCTGGTTGCTTTCGGACTTATCTGTCTCATCTGTAATAGCTACAGCATAAGTCTTGCACCCTTTTCTGACTGCTCTTTTAAGTTGTAAGGCAGAAATCTGCCTAACTATGGTTTCCCTAGGGATACCCCTAACAGTTACAGGCTGTCCACTACTGTCTACACACCTAAAAGTTTTGTCAAAACAGTTTAAAACGACCCTATGTTGTTCCAACCAGTCCATTCCGATAAGTATGTCATAAGAGCCAAGTGGTAAGATGTTCAGTTTAACTGTAGTTCTAAAATCATTCATGTTTAAGATGCATTCTTTTACATAACAGTTTACTTTCTTCTTTGCCCCAGTAGCTAATTGTACAGACCAAGAATTATCAAACCTTTCAACAGTCAAATTACATTTTTCTATCAACTGAGGTGAAATATAACTAAGACTAGCACCTGGGTCTATTAATATAGTAACTGGGGTTTTGTTAATCATACCTCCTACTTCCACCATGGAAGTTTGGTAGTCAGCCTGGCGGTTTTCCAATGCTGCATTGATTCGGGGCATAGTTCCTGCAAAATCTCCAACCGTCATTTCATCTTGAACAGTATGAATATTGCTGATTTGTTTCTTTCTGTTTGGGCAGACTGAAGCATAATGTGGCCCATTACACTCCCAGCACTTGACAGGTTCTTTTCGCTCAAAATTTTTGGTGTAGTTTCCATGGTTATTAGGAGTCTCTTTGCTGTTTTTATAATTGTTTGAATGGCTGACAGCTCCATTTTTGTTTCCTTGGAAACTTTTACTATTAAAGTGGTTCCCGTTTTTACCATTCTTGAAACTTTTATGGGGAACGAATTCCTTTTTCTTGTACTCGATCAGATTGCTGTTCTTTTTGGCTTTCCAGCTGGCTATCCCCTCTTTCTTTTTATTCTGTTCGTAACAGAAATTTGCCTTGCGCATAGCTTCTTCCAGTGTTTTGGGGTTGTCATATTCAATTCTGTCCTTGATATGATAGGGCAGGCAACTAAGAAACCGCTGTATTTTTGGTTTCTCTTCGACAAAATACGGTACATAACGCAACAGACTTAAAAATTTACTGTTTAAGTCCTTCATCGTCATAGATCCGAGTTTTAGTTCATAAAATTCTTTGTCCCTCTCTTCATAATACTGCTCGGACAGGAATTTCTTCTTGAAGTATCTTTTAAAGGTACTCCAATTAACTTCTCTTTCTTTAATCCCTTTGACCCTTTTCAGATCTTGCCACCATATGTCCGCCTTTCCCGAGAGGTTGTAGATGGCCATTCGTGCCTTTAGCTGATTTGAGTAGTTATAGATCTGAAAATATTTTCTCATCCCGGATAACCAGGATTCTGCCTCTTCTCCAGTTTCAGCTTCTCCATTGAAAGTTGGGGGCTTTATCTTCTTAAACTCCCCGGAAATCTCTTCATAAGGCCTGTACTTTTTCCTTCGGTTGTGCAGCTCAGCTTCACTGCTGTCACTGCTAGTGTGATAACTGGGTTGTCCCTTTCTTTCTTCAGATGAGGAACTGCTGTCAAATTTAGCTGGTTTTGTCCTTTTTGACCCTCTTTGATGACTAACTTTTTCTGAGTCAGCTGGTTTGCTCCTTCCTTCAGTCTGAAATTTTTCTATCAATAGCTGATTTAACTGCTCCTGAGTCTTTAGAATTCTTTCATTATCCTTCTTGATTGTTTCCATTTCTGTCTTTAATCCTCTTATGGTCTGCATCAGCTCAGTGGTGTGAGCAATTTCTTCTGTCTCAGGTTCTCTTGACATCTGTCTTGTCATAGCATTGGGAGATTCCTCCTCAGCATATTCTCCCAGTTTTTCCATACCTGTCTGTAAAATTTAGAAAAGAAAAATTTTATGTTATGTTCATGAAACCGAAATATATGTTAGTACTTTATATATAAAAAAAAAAATCTTCTTTTATGGTCACTGTTTGCGGAAGTTTAGTGGAGTCACATCCAAGCCTAGTGTCTGAACCTGGCTCTGATACCACATGTCAAAACCCGAAATTTCTGAAAAATTTAAAATTTTATTTATAACAATAAATGTTAACTAAATAGTATTTCTGGTCCTATTTTAATTTCAGTAACTAACGTAACCTGTTTAAAGGACTCTGCCTTACTAAAAAATTTGATTTCTGTGATTGTAATTAATGACTGTTTTGTTTCAAACTGCAAGGGAAGAGCTAGTCGTAGCTGACTGGCTTACTTAGCTTACGAGCTAATGCATAAGTCGTCTTCTGTTTCTCAGGTACGCCGGTGAAGTAAGGATCACTGTATTTTAAACTTGGTAAGCATCAATACTCCCTGTACTTTAAAACTTTAAAGAAGATTTATTTACTGTTGCAAGTTGTAGTACAAGACAGTGAAGTTATTCTCATGAACTTACACTTGAATTAAGATTGATAGTCTGCCTCGACATGATATATCTTATTCAGATAGTATCATCAGGTTTTGCGATGAATTACATTGTTTCCGTTATAATTATTGTTTTATGAATATGACTCTATGTTACTGCTGTAACTATCACTGGAACAATTGTTTGTATCATAATTATTATCTGCATAAAGCGCCTTAGCATCATGTGATATGTTGTCAACTAATACCGGTGATTACTGTTGTGTTCACGTATTATTAACGTGAGTTGAAAAAGTGGCGCCTCTAGCGTTGTTCCATTATATTAATCTAGTATCGAGGTCCAATGTTTACTTAGAGTTTAATTTATGTCACCTGACTGTGCCTTGTTTTTAAACTACATTCATGGTGTGATCCAGTAGAGGAATTTATATTTCAGTATCTTCATAATAGAGATTTTTATTCTAATTGTTTACTGTTTAACAATAGTATTAGTAGAAAATACTATGATAGTATATAATGGCAAATGTGTATCTTGTCATATAGACTTGGTAACATTTCAATGTATTAAGTAACAAGGTGTTTTCATTTGAAAGTTGACTACCTTATTGCTTACATAGGAATGTAATATGCTCATGGCATTAATCCATGGCTTGGTTTCAATATATAAATAATATAATGATTGTGCAACAATCATAATGTTCCCATACGTTGGCAAACTTTATATCCAATATGGTGTTAAGGTTGTATCTATCATACTAGGTTAAGAGAAACTCTATGGTTGAAGTTGACTATATCTCGTTCATATCATTGTAGGGAATATACATACCACGTACCTTGGAATTATTGAAGGTTCGATTGCAAGGCATGCGCTATTTGTTGATTGAATGTATTTCATATTGTATTTCCATACGCTGGAGTTTGACTTGTATCTATGCAATGATTTTTAAAATCGATGAACAATGATTTGGATGGCAACTGAACTATATGGTCTCGACCCATATTACGTTGATATATTTTAATGCTACGTGGTTAACTCTCCTCCATGCATTTGATGATATATAAACTGTTATCGAAACCCTACCAGGTTATTGTCTTTGCCTCTGGGCTCGGGTCCTAAGGGTGAAACCCTCCATGCCTGGATTTTGTCGTTGGACACTGTAACAAAATGCACAGTGTTGTGGTTCTGGTCTCATGGTTTTATTCTGTGGTAGGATAAGTCCTCGGCTCTGCTGATAGTGTTTGCTACAGTTTCATTGTTTCGTGGTCTCGTTGCTCCTTCTTTGTTTAAGTCCCAGCTACTTACAGTCCTTCGCTGTGCTGGTGTGGGTATGAAGCGGGGTTTTGTTAATGTCTTTAAATTATGAGAGGGTTGATGCATTTGGGTATGGGGTGTGCTTCTCGACTGGTTCAATCCCAGTTTAAGGGTTTCGTCTGGAAGGTTTATCTGTCGCGGCTGTCAATAGAAGGGTTATGAGGGTGTCCCTTGCTCCTCCAACCGACGAATGTGATGGGGTTTCAGTGCTTGCTCCCACCGGTGGCTCCCAGATTATCCACGAGTTGCATTGCTCAGGTAAAGCAATAACCACATTTTCGCAGTTTTTGTTTTGCAAACAAGTGAAGATTTACTATGTACTCACAACTCTCGGCATTGATAGTGTATTAACATCTCTCGGCAATTCGTTACTGTGCAGGTCACGCGGCTCTGAAGGTGTGCAGGGCTTTAACTCCAACGCTGGCTCCTCCGGGTAAGCCTGGTTATCCACGGCTGTCTCTTCCTTTGCTGGTTTTGTGGTTAGGGTTGAGTCTTGGAGGGAAACTCCTATGTTGTGAGGTCGTTTACGACTTGATGTCATGGGTGCAGTCATCTGTATAAAGTTGTTTTGTTTGAAATGAAAAGGGGTTTGAAACCCTGTTATGTTTATGGAGAGCCATTCACGGCTCAGACTGTATGAGGCCAGGGTTTCTGTTATTGTACTTGTAATTGCTAGGCGTAGGGTTTTATCCACGCTGTTTAAATTAATATTTAATATGATAATAGGCCTGTCATGGCCGTGTTTCATTTTCGTGTTTTGTTAAAATATTAGAATGTTTGAAATGGAAGGATGAAAGAGTTCTTCGATACCTGCAATGGATGATAACTCTACTGTATGGAGTTCATGTATCGTTTCTATGTGTTTTTCTTGGATTTTGAATGTTTAATAAAAAGAATGTGGATGTTCTTCGACTATAACTGTAATAGTTAAATAGTATCAGGTTATTCTGTCGAGTTGGGTTTCTGTTTTGTGTTCAACACATATATATGGAATTGTTAACTCAGTGGTGACTAGGAACGAGTTGTAACAAAATTATTTTTATTCCTGTATAATTATTTAATAAAACTGTGGATAGAAATTATATACTTAGAACTATGTATAAATCTACAGTAGGTTTTTTTCTGCCATATAAGGCATTCTTTTCATTTGTTTTCAGTCTGTCAAGTGAAAGTTGTAAGGCTACGGCCGTGTAGGGTTTGTGGACTACTCTAAGAGAGAATATTAAAAAATGAAATAAATATTATTACTGTATATAATTTATGAAGGTTGGTAACAGCCAATAATGGTTGCATTCGTCGACAGTTTCTCTGTTATGTTAATATGTTTGTTTAGAAGTAGGAATTTATTCAACAGTGCTTGTATACTATATGTATATGAAATTGATATTGAACAGAAATCTATGCCTGTAAATTGTGTAAAGAAACATTGAAGTCTCTTGAGTCTTGGCTTTGAGCCATTCAATACGTTTGTCTTGTTTAAAACAACTCTGTCAACTATGTTATGATAACATGGCTATTAATTTCTAATACTAGGTTGAAGGGGAATAATACTCTACAGTTTCTAAGTGTTTGTGTTTGACTACTGTGTTAATGAATAAGATTATATGGAAGCTTGTAACAATGAAATATTGTTACAGTCACACCCTTTAGTTAGTCGGTAGCTGTCAATCATATTCTGAGTATAAACAATATACTAATATGAGTTTTGTTTATCTGTTAGCTCGATACAAGTATGATCTGTAACTAAAGTTGACTGAAATATGAAACAAATATATGTAAACAGGTATATTATTCTAATAGGAAATATCTCAAAGTAAAAACTAAGATTTATCTATATCAGTTCTTATGACTGTTTGATAGCTATAATTCTGGAATATCTACTGTTTAATATTCTGTCTATTGTTTAACTATTAACAGGAATTCTAGAAATACATAAACATGGCATTTGTTAACTGTAACAGTAACAAATATATGCTGCATAGGATAATTACTCTATTTAAATAAAAGTAGGGAAAATTCTAAAACTTCTGAGTTCTGTAATTTATACCAAAAGAAAATACAGAGACTGATTTACTGAAATTGAATACAGTCAAAACATAGTTGAACTAGACTATTTCATATGAAAATTAATTAAACCAACAGCAGGAAGAGTGACAGAACCTGTAGCTATGGTAGACAATAACAGCAATGGGAGGCTGTTCCTCCCTACCAATTCCTGAAGAGTGCCCAGACAGCACTTCTCAGGACCCCCGAGCTTGCTCTGGTCTAACTGGCTGGAACTAGGTACAGTCAACAATTCCCTCAGCCAAAACAGCTATACTGGAACCAAGTTACTGCAACTTCCTGTTCAAAACACTTCCTTACTGTTTTCCCACTTCCTCAATGGGACTCCTGAATAGCATTCACCTGAATGTATTCTCCCTCTAGAACAATTTTGCTGACCCCCAGCTCAGTTCATTGAGTAGTATTTAAAAGATTGCCTAGGTCTTAGTTGGGCTAACTGTCATTAATGAGCCACCTGCTCAGATTCCACTTTCTTGGGGAATCATGACCCCAAAATATAGGGAAGTTGCCACCTGCAACTCAGGAAGTGTTTGAGGATGCTGCCACTTGTCTTTTGTCCTTCCACCTAATTCCATCCACCAGTTAGACCAGTAACCTCTTTTAACAGCTCTCCCATGCTGTTGTCTCCATAATTTATTTATTAATAATAATTATTCAGAATTTACATTCCATTTCTGGAGACTCTGCTGAGTCATCCATTCCTACTTAGCATTAAATTTAACATAATGTCTCAGGAATATTAAAAATAATTACATTATTTTAATAAAATTGGGGTATGTGACATGATGTGGGTGTTGGCCCGATATATATGTAACTGGGGTTATTAGGCTGAGTTAGACAAGTCAGCCCCATAAGTAATTAGGCAGGCCAGGACAAGTATAAATAGAGAGTTGGGATTCTCTATTTTGATCATCTCAGAACTCACTCTTCTCTCACTCGGAAAGTGGCGCACATTGAAGGAGGAGGATCAAGCTGCATAGTAGGAGACTATCTATTCTATTTGGTTGTACTTTGGTTGATCCATTGATCTATCTATCTCTGAGGAAGTTGTGGCATTTTTCACCTTAGGGTTTTCCCCACGGAAAAATCTGTGTGTCCATTGTCTCATGCTTTTGATTCTTGTGATGCTTGACATGCTTGATATGATTGTTATGCATTGATATACTGTACATGTTATTCTCTCAGTGAAGATCCTATAGCATATTGAATTAATGTGTTAGAACTGTAATCCACACTTAGTACCATAATCCATAAATTTTTATTGCTCATGTGCTTAATTAAACCATAGTTTGGACTAGGTGACTACAGTTGGTCAAAAACCCACTTTTGAGAGTGTTCACACCCACTTCCAAGCAAACCAGTTCACCCAGCCTCCTGTTTTGTCCACAAGTGCGCCCTCATTAATTGCTGGTGCGCCCTCTCTCCTTGTTTTGGGGAATTTTAGTTGACCAAGGGCGCTAAGGTGGATTTTGCCCATTTTTGGCTAGATTTGGAGCATTTAATGCTCCCTTGGGCCCCCCAAACTCCTCTACTTGCTCACCCATGCCTGTCTTGAGCTCATTAATGACCCAGCATGCTTCAGCCACCTCCACATCAGAATTCGTGACTTTTTGGGGTGATTGGGATTGAGTTGGACCCACCTAGGGGGGATTGAGGCCAATTTGGCATTGATGACTTGTACACTCAGCTTGAGCCACCTAATTCTCTCGAATTTCTCATGGATGTAATAAAAACCTGTTACTAACATTTTCACATGTTAGACAGTCAGTTAATCAAAGGTTTCAGCATACATTGTGTGTAAAATTATCTCCTTTTTCAAGTTTTTCCACTGTTTTTGCAAACTAATTCGATTTTGTGAGGTTCTCCATAGCTCCTAGATCTTCTGTGATCAAAATACTCACATGGTATCAGAGCCATTGTGGATTTAGTGAGTTGCAGGTCAATATTGAGCATTGAACTGCATTCTAGAGAGGATTTCCAGAAAAAAAAATTGAGTGTTTTTTGCAGGTGTTTCAGTAGTTTTCTCACCATTAACGCAGCAGTCATGGAAGCAAACCAAATGTTGCTCACACCCTTCAATTTTTTCGATTGGAAGGCTGAGATGGTTATCAAGCTGAGATCTAAGGGTCTCTATAGAGTAACCATGGGCACAGAAGTGGAGCCAAATTCTGCTGTGGAGAAAGCAAAGTACTACAATCGACTTGATGAAGCTTATGGATTGCTATGCCTGAGCATTTCAAGGGAACTCTTGTTTCATACAGACATTTTGACAACCCCCAATGAAGTATGGGTGAAGCTAGAATCACTCTTTGGGAAAACTGATGAACTGAGAGGCCACCAGCTTGAAAACGAGCTCATTAGCTTGAGCCCAGTGCATTTTGAAACCATCCAGGAGTTCTTCACGAAATTCAAGTCACTGGTGCTTCAACTACAACAATGTGGAATTGTTAAGAAGGAGGAACAACTGATTCTGTCCATCCTTTCGAAGCTAGGCCCAGAATTCTCTGTATTTGTTAGCACATTTCACTCAGCCAAAATGACCCTTCGAAATTGGCAAATGCCATCACTAGCTACCTTCATGGAGTGTCTCACTCAGGAGTAGGACAAACTAGTTCATATGGGTACCATAAAATCAAAGGACCAAGCATTGGCAATGGGTGTTTCAAGTGCCAACAAAGGCAAGCAGAAAGCCAAGAATTCGAAGCAGCAAGAGAAGAGGAAGTCTGACAAGACCAAGTCTGCAGATGGGGGTTCGAATCTGTCAAAGGAGAAGGACAAGAAGGGAAAGGAAAAGACCAAATGCACCTATTGTCATAGGGGATGGCATCCAGAGAGCTCATGCATGAAGAAAACCATTGACTCAATGGCGCAGCTGCTGGAGAAGAACAACATCCCAGTCCCTGAGGGCGCAAGGAAGAAAGAGAGCACCTCAAATCCTGACAATAAAGAGAAGTGTCATGCTTTGGTAGCAGGTACTTCGAATCCCTCATCCTTTATCATTGATTCAGGAGCTTCCAGACATATGGTTTCATCCAGAGAGCTCTTCTCCTCTATGCATTCGAATGGTGGCCCAACAGTTCGAATGGGAGATGATTCAGAAATCCAGACCAATGGGATTGGTAGGATTGACATGGAGCATGGCTATTTCAGTGATGTGCTCTATGTACCTTCATTGGCTGCAAATTTGCTATCAGTCTATCAAATGACCCATACAGGAGAAGCCAAGAGAGTAACATTTACTCCAGATTTGGTAGAAATCTCAGAAATTTCCTCAAATCAAGTTGTGGCTGTAGGGTATGCTGATCATGATGAGAGAATGTACAAATTCTCAAATTTTATTCCAAATTCTAGTGACCATGCTCTTGTCTCTCATGCCAACGAGACATCCAAGTTGTGGCATGAAAGATTTGGCCACATGAACTACAAATATCTCCAGCAATTGCACAAGGACGAGATGGTGGAAGGGCTTCCAGAAATCAGATCTTCAAATGGTGCATGCATTGGGTGTGTAGTTGGAAAGCATCCTGAGCGCAGCTATGAGAAGGGAATGGCAAGGAGAGCCACTCAACCACTTGGATTGGTACACTCAGACCTCATTGGTCCTCTTCCCACTCCATCATATGGTGGATCAAGGTATGTACTTACATTCATAGATGACTACTCTCGATTCTGCTGGGTTTACTTCCTTAAATTGAAGTCAGAAGTGTTTGAGAAATTGAAGATTTGGAAAGCCCTAGTGGAGAACCATAGTGGTCATAAGATAAAGATCCTTAGGACTGATAATGGAAAGGAATATGTGAATAATAACATTCAGCACCTTTGTGAGGAATGTGGCATCCAAATGCAACATTCAATCCCCTACACACCTCAGCAAAATGGTGTGGCAGAGAGGAAAAATAGATCTCTCAAGGAGATGGCTACTTGCATGATTGAAGCTAGGGATCTAAGCCCTAAGCTATGGGCTGAAGCCATCAATTGTGCTGCTCATATTCAGAACAGAGCCTTTCACGAATCAGTCAAAGGAAAAACCCCCTATGAGGCATGGTTTGGCCAAAAACCAAATGTGTCAAATTTCAGGATTTTTGGGTCTAGAGCATGGGCTCGAATTCCATCAGAAAAGAGGAAGGCTTTGGAGCCACAGAGCAGGGAATGTATCATGGTTGGATATGGTGAGGACACAAAGGGCTACAAGCTCTTTGACACATCCACACTTAAAACTTTCATTGAGAGAAGTGTGCAATTCGAAGAAGAACCAATTCCAGATTTTGAGCTTGCACCGGGGGAAAGCTCCTCTCCTCCACACCTTAATGAAATTAGTGATGATTCCACCTCTGATTTTTCTGATATTGCTGAAGATGACATGGCTGAAGATGACATTGCTGTACATGAGTCACCATCAAGGCCCAAGTGGGCTGAGAAAATCATACAAGCTGCAGGTGAATTGGCAGGCAATCCCCAAGAGCCTAGGAAGACTAGATCTCAAACAATCAATGCTTCCTTTGCAAATGAAAGTGAACTTGCTGATCACTGTTATATGATGATTGGATCTGATCCAACATCATATCAGGAAGCTCATCATGATCCAAGGTGGAGAGCAGCAATGCAAGAAGAATTCCAGTCTCTCCAAGAGAACAAAACATGGGATTTGGTGCCTCTTCCTCCCAAGAGGAAACTTGTGCAATGTAAGTGGATTTTTCAAACCAAACCTATTGCTGATGGTTCTGATATGAAGTACAAGGCTAGGTTAGTGGCTAAGGGCTACTCACAAATCCATGGTGTGGATTATACAGAGACCTTTGCACCAGTTGCAAAGATGGACTCAATTAGACTAGCTCTTGCCATGGCAGCTAGTAAAGGTTGGGAAGTTCACCACATGGATGTCAAAAGTGCATTCTTGCATGGTGAGCTACAAGAAGAGATATATATGCAGCAACCTGAAGGATTCCAAGAGGATACCACACTTGTATGCAGGTTGAAGAAGTCACTCTATGGACTCAAGCAAGCCCCCAGGGCTTGGTATGCCAAAATGGATGCTTTTTTGCTCTCAATTGATTTCTGTCGATGCAAGTCTGATCCAAATGTTTATTTGCAGAATTGTGATGATAATTTGCAGGTCATTGTACTGTATGTTGATGATCTCTTAATTACAGGGAGCTGCACCAAACAAATTGGCTCAATTAAAGCTTCTTTGCACAGTGAATTTGCCATGAGCGACCTAGGATTGCTAAGGAAATTTTTGGGTTTGGAAATTGAGCAATCTGAGAGAGGTATATTGCTGAGTCAACCTAAGTATGCTTCAGACCTGTTATTCAAGTTTAAAATGGCTGAATGTAAGGCAGCCAAGTGCCCATTCCTTTCAGGCATAAAACTAGGTGAATTTGAAGACTCTCCATTGGTGGATTACACACTCTACAGGCAGCTAGTCGGAAGTTTGCTGTACCTTACACATACAAGACCTGATTTGTCTTATGCTGTAAGTGCTGTAGCAAGGTATATGCAGCAGCCACATGAGATCCATTGGAAGGCAGCCAAAAGGATCCTTCATTATGTCCAAGGAACAAAGAACTTCGGGGTACACTATGCAGCTGGTTCTTCACTTCAACTAGCTGGATTTTCTGATTCCGATTGGGCGGGAGATCCCATCGATAGAAAGTCCACTTCAGGTTTTGTGTTTATGTTTGCTGAAGGTCCCATTTGCTGGTCAAGTAAGAAACAACATACAATTTCTCTTTCATCAGCAGAGGCCGAGTACAGGGCAGCAGTGAACGCAGCCACACAATGTGTTTGGTTGCAAGGCATTCTTCGGGAGTTTGGTGTTGCTATTGATTCTCCAACCAATATTTGGGTGGATAATCAAAGTTCCCTCAAGATATCTACTGATCCAGTACAGAGGCAAAGAACAAAGCACATTGAGATCCACATGCATTACATTCGGGGCTTGGTGCATGACAGGGTAATTTCACCGCAGTATTGTCCATCCACCGAGCAAACTGCAGATATTTTCACCAAGTGCTTTACTGAGAAGACCTTCACTCACTTGAGAGCTTTGCTTGGAGTGAGTGATGGATGGTGATTGCTGCAATTTAATTGCAGGTTCAGCCCCATGTCCATTTTAGAGGGAAGTTTTTATCCCATGAGGTTTTACTTCTTTTCCTCGGTTCATATGGACAAATAAAATTTCTGTTTGTAATGAGGTGACTTGAGCCTTTGTTGCCAAGGCCTCCCACTTATCTTTCATGAGATGTACTAAGTTATGGTTAAGGGGGGGTGTTAGAACTGTAATCCACACTTAGTACCATAATCCATAAATTTTTATTGCTCATGTGCTTAATTAAACCATAGTTTGGACTAGGTGACTACAGTTGGTCAAAAACCCACTTTTGAGAGTGTTCACACTCACTTCCAAGCAAACCAGTTCACCCAGCCTCCTGTTTTGTCCACAAGTGCGCCCTCATTAATTGCTGGTGTTCCCTCTCTCCTTGTTTTGGGGAATTTTAGTTGACCAAGGGCGCTAGGGTGGATTTTGCCCATTTTTGGCTAGATTTGGAGCATTTAATGCTCCCTTGGGCCCCCCAAACTCCTCTACTTGCTCACCCACGCCTGCCTTGAGCTCATTAATGACCCAGCATGCTTCAGCCACCTCCACACCAGAATTCGTGACTGTTTGGGGTGATTGGGATTGAGTTGGACCCACCTAGGGGGGATTGAGGCCAATTTGGCATTGATGACTTGTACACTCAGCTTGAGCCACCTAATGCTCTCGAATTTCTCATGGATGTAATAAAAACCTGTTACTAACATTTTCACATGTTAGACAGTCAGTTAATCAAAGGTTTCAGCATACATTGTGTGTAAAATTATCTCCTTTTTCAAGTTTTTCCACTGTTTTTGCAAACTAATTCGATTTTGTGAGGTTCTCCATAGCTCCTAGATCTTCTGTGATCAAAATACTCACATAATGCTTAAAATCTAACATGGTATCAGAGCTAACCTGAGAAGAAGACACTTTGCAGTTGCGGAAGCTAGGACTTCTTGTTTTTGGGTTTCTCTCCACAGATTTTGGAAAAGTAATATGATGGATTGACTCTCCTCAACAAGGTGAATCTATCTGTCCAATCAGAATTCAATTTTGAGCACTTTTAGTTTTGGCCCTAAAACTTAGGGTTTCCTCAAAAATAGGAATTTCTTAAATCTGAAGACACAGCTGGAAGCTCCTTGGAAAATCAGAAGTTTGGAGCTTTGGTTCAAGATTTTTGATTATGTATATCTCTGGGAAACTCAAACCCTAATCCGACAGCAGATCTAGTTTTCAGCAGTCAAGTGGTAAGACTCAAATCTTTTCTATTTCCATTTGAAGTACTCTTTAAGATGTCTCACCACACCAAGCTTGAGGACAAGATTGAAGGAGCTAATAACTTCCGAGCATGGAAGTATAGGATTGGGTTAATCCTTGAAGAGAATGAGTTGGATACTTATATAAGTGAAGAGGTCCCTATCCCAGAGGGAGAAGAGGCTAAGGCTCTTCACAAAAGGAATTTGGTTAAGGCAAAGAGGATCATTGCTGATTCTATTAAAGATCATCTCATCCCTCATGTGTCATCCCTAAAGACACCAAAAGAGATGTTTGATTCCTTGACCAAACTATTTGAAGGCAAGAACATAAATCGGAAGATGACCCTGAGGAATCAATTGAAGAACATCAAGATCCAGAATACAGAGACTATGCAGTCATATTTCTCAAGGGTCTCCCAGATAAAAGAACAACTTGAAGCTGTGGGTGAAGATATAGAAAATGGATAAGTGGTGATGACCACTCTTAATGGCCTCCCTAGGTCATGGGATTCCTTCATACAAGGAATTTGTGCTAGAAAGAAACTTATCTCTTTTGCTAGACTGTGGGAAGAATGCTCACAGGAAGAAGCTCGAATTGTAGCCAGAGAAGAGAAGATGGGGAGTGAATCCCAAGCACTCACAGCTCACTCCAAAAGACATGGTGACAAGAAAGCTCACCATCATGGCAAGAAAGGAAAATATCAGAATCAAAGAGGTAGTCCCAGACATCGAAGGGACATGACCCATGTCCATTGCTATACATGTGATGATAAGGGACACTATGCCAGAGATTGCCCTAAGAATAAGAAAGACGGTACTCACAAGAAGAAGAACTTCAAAAGAAGACATCATGCTCATGCTGCAGAGGATGATGAACCTCCCAAGAAGAGGGCTAGAGAAGATAGTGAATATTCTTCAAGTGATGAAGAATATGTTTTGATTTATGCTCTCACCGGAACCATTACTCATGGAAGTAATGATTGGCTCATAGATAGTGGGGCTTCCAAACATATGACAAGATTCAAAGAATCCTTTGTGAATCTATCTGAACATGATTCACCCCACAAGGTGAAGCTTGGAGATGACTACAAGTATCCCATAAAAGGGAGTGGTGAAGCCTCATATCAACTAGACTCTGGAAAGTCTATGAAGATGAAAGATGTACTCTATGTTCCAGGTCTCAAGAAGAATCTACTCTCGATATCTGCATTGGATGCAAAAGGAATGAGGGTTGCATTTATAGATGACCAAGTCTTAATGTGGCCTAAGGGCAAAACTATAGATGATGCAGTGGTGATTGGAGAGCAAGAGGGAGGATTGTACAAATTGAAGGGCCATCCAGAACAAGCCATGGTCCATGATTCTGTAGAGCCAAGTGAACTTTGGCACAGAAGGCTTGCACACATGCATTACGGGGCATTACCAATTGCAAGCAAAGCGATAGAAGGCCTTCCTGAAATCCAGAAAAAGCATGAAGGCATTTGCAAAGTTTGTGCAAAGGGAAAGAATACAAAGAAGACAGTTCCAAGCAGTGAAAGCAAGGAAAAAAGAATCTTGGAGATTATCCACTCTGATGTATGCGGTCCCATGTCATCTAGTTCTCTAAGTGGGTATGTATACTATGTCTCCTTTATTGATGATTTCTCTAGGAAGACTTGGATCTACTTCTTGAAGAACAAAGATGAAGTGTTTAACAATTTCAAGGAATTCAAAGCCTTGATAGAAAACCAAACTGACTTGAAGATCAAGATCTTCAGATTTGACAATGGCGGAGAATTTACTTCAAGAGACTTCAAGAAGTTATGCAGTGATTTAGGGATTAAGAGGGATTTGACTACTCCTTACAATCCACAGCAGAATGGGGTTGCCGAGAGAAAGAATAGAACAATCATGGAAGTAGCAAGGGCAATGCTTCATGACCAAGACTTACCTATGCACCTATGGGCTGAAGCAACAAGGACAACTGTATATGTGCATAACAGAACACCCCATAAGATACTTGACAACAAAACACCAGAAGAATTGTTTACTGGTAAGAGACCAGAAGTGAGCCATCTCAGAATATTTGGCTGCCCAGTATACTCTCACATTCCAAAAGAGAAAAGGTCAAAGTTGGATCCTTTAGGAAAGAAAGGTATATTCGTGGGTTACAGTGAAAGCTCAAAAGCTTACAAAATCTACTTCCCTGGATTCAAGAAGATTGACATCAATAGAGATGTAACTTTTGATGAAAGTTCAGCTTACCACAAATCGAGAAAGACACCTATTGAAGACGATGAAGAACCCAGAATATCCAGAACAAAAGACACCACAATGAATGAAGCATTTCTTTAAGAAGATCGAGAAATGGAAGATCCACAAGAACCTATGGATACACCTCGTGAGAAGAATTCTCACAAGAGGAAACCTACACGGGCTAGAGAGCTCATCCAAGATGTAGAGAGATTTGGCATTCCAGAAGAAGAACAAAGAGAAAGAAAAAGGACAAGGTCACATACTAGTTATGTTGCTTTACTCTATGACATCATGGATAAAGAACCTTCCAGTTATGAAGAAGCTGCAGAAAAGAAAGAGTGGAAGGATGCTATGATCGAAGAATACCAATCTATTATGAAGAATGATGTTTGGGATGTGGTCCCAAGACCAGATGGGAAGTCTGTGGTAACTTCCAAGTGGATCTATAAGGTTAAGCATGCTGCAGATGGTAGCATCAAGAAATACAAAGCTAGGTTTGTAGCTCGTGGCTTCTCCCAGAAAGAAGGAATTGATTATGAAGAGACTTTCGCTCCTGTGGCCAGATACACTTCTATTAGATCAGTACTTGCTCTGGCTGCAGTAATTAAATGGAAGGTACACCGGATGGATGTCAAGACTGCTTTCTTGAATGTTGTAGTTGAAGAGGAAGTGTATGTGGAGCAGCCACTCGGGTTTGAGACACATGATAGAGGAACACATGTGTGCAAACTAAAGAAAGCTCTGTATGGTTTGAAACAGGCACTCAGGACCTGGTATGGCAGGATAGATGGCTTCCTATCCAGTTTGGGCTTTACCAAGAGTAAAGCGGATTCCAACCTTTACTACAAGGTTGAGAAGGGAAATCCAGTGATTCTACTATTGTATGTGGATGACCTATTTCTGACAACTGAGGATAGACTGATTGCCGACTCAAAGAGGAAGCTAGATGCTGAGTTCGAGATGAAGGACTTGGGTATGATGCACTATTTTCTTGGTATGGAGGTATGGCAGAGTGCAGATGGAATCTTCCTTGGACAAAGGAAGTATGCAGTAAATATCCTGAATACCTTTGGGATGATGGACTGCAAGGCCATGGCCACACCTATGGCATCGAACCTGAAGCTTCTATGTGATGCTTCTTCTAAGCCGGTTGATGCTACGATGTATCGTTAGATGATTGGGTCCTTGATGTACCTGACGAATACAAGGCCAGACATTTGCTTTGCGGTGAACACCTTGAGCCAGTATCTGACAGATCCGAGACATGTTCACCTGATAGCTGCAAAGCATGTTCTAAGGTACCTGAAGGGTACAGTGGATTATGGGCTCATGTATGAGGCAAATCAAAAGTTTAACCTAGAGGGTTATGTTCATTCGAATTGGGCAAGCAATGCCATTGATCGGAAGATCACTTCGGGGTGCTTCTTCAGTCTGGGATCAGGTGTGATCTCTTGGTTTAGCAGGAAGCAGTCCTGTGTGGTACTAAGTATAGCTGAAGCAGAGTATGTCGCAGCTTGTTCAGCTAGTTGTGAGGTAGTATGGCTTAGGAAGCTATTTTTGATTTGTTTGATCTCCAGTTGAGTGCTACCTGTATATATTGTGACAACCAGAGCTGTGTAAAGTTGTTAGAGAACCCAGTGTTCCATGACAGGTCGAAGCACATTGAGATCAAGTTCCACTATATCAGGGATATGGTGTAGAGGGGAGCTGTGAAGCTCCTGTATGTTGTGACAGACGAGCAAATAGCCGATGTGTTGACCAAGCCGCTTGCCAGAGTGAAGTTTGAATACTTCAGAGGGAGACTTAGTGTACTTCAGATCGAGATGCCTTCTAGAGGGAAGTGATGAAGTTCGGAGACAAAGATGCACACTAGGCCATTCTTGCATGGTGGCAAGTTAGTCCTCCCATGGCAGGATGTAAGGGCCAGGCCATTCTTGCATGGTGGCAGGTTAGTCCTCCCATGGCAGGATGTAAGGGCTGAGCCATTCTTACATGGTGGTAGGTTGGTCCTCTCGTGGTAAGATGTAAGTGCTGGGCCATTCTCACATGGTGGCAAATTAGTCCTCCCATGGTGAGATGTAATTGCTGGGCCATTCTCACATAGTGGTAGGTTGGTCCTCCTATGGTGAGATATAAGTGCTGGAGCCTTTCCGACATGGTGGTAGGTTGGTCCTCCCATGGTCATTGATGTAAGTGCTGTGCCATTCCGACATGGTGGTAGGTTGGTCCTCCCATGGTCGTTGATGTAAGTGCTGTTAGCCTTTCCCAGATGATAGTAGGTTGGTCCTCCCATGCTGGTGAGTGTAAGTGATGTGTGTGTGCATCTGGGTTGTGCTCCATGGACTTGGTGGTGATCTGAAGACATTGACGTGACAGTTTGGTACATAGGTTTTGCAAAGGCATATAATCAGTCCTGAGATGCTCTTGCAGGTTTTGCCGAGGCAGTGTAATCAGTCCTGAGAGATCTTGTAGGTTTTGCAGAGGCAATGTAATCAGTCTTGAGGTGTACCTACTTGATGGCTTGCTTGCAGATGATGATGATGATCAAGTTGATCATGTGATGATATACATCAGTTGGATGTATGGTGAAGTACCAGTTTGATAATCTGTGGTCGTGGACAGGTTGTGTAGTGGCATGTAAAAGATCCTGAGAGATTCGAGAGGTTGAGCTGTGTGCTCGTAAAAGGCCTAGGATGCTCTTGCGAGGTTTTGCAGATGCACGTGATGAGTCCTGAGGATTCCACAGTATGACCAGTGATGATGAAGACCTACAGGTGGTGGGCCTACATCCAGTATGAAAAAATATTGGCTCTATAGAACTTCCTATGACAAGTAGATTCAGAGATTGGACAAGATAGCAGCAGCTGATTCGATGACGATGCATCGATGACGATGATCCAGAGAAGAAGACTTGTGCCCGATGATCTGTGTCGAGAAATACCTTCCTAGTTAAGAGGGAGTGTTGATGTATATGTAACTTTGGAATGTATTTCATATATATATTTATTGTACCATTATAAGAGATGTGTTATTCCTCTATAAGGAAGTGTCGTCATTTGTATTGATAAGTGTTGCAAGTAGATTAACTTGCTGATGGGTTATTAGATTACCTAATGTGGGTGTCGGCACGATATATATGTAACTGGGGTTATTAGGATGAGTTAGACAAGTCGGCCCCATAAGTAATTAGGCAGGTTAGGACAAGTATAAATAGAGAGTCGGGATTCTCTATTTTGATCATCTCAGAACTCACTCTTCTCTCACTCGGAAAGTGGCGCACATTGAAGGAGGAGGATCAAGCTGTATAGTAGGAGACTATCTATTGTATTTGGTTTTACTTTGGTTGAGCCATTTCTCTATCTATCTCTGAGGAAGTTGTGGGGTTTTTCACCTTAGGGTTTTCCCCATGGAAAAATCTGTGTGTCCATTGTCTCATGCTTTTGATTCTTGTGATGCTTGACATGCTTGATTGATTGTTATGCATTGATACACTGTACATGTTATTCTCTCAGTGAAGATCCTAACGCTTAAAATCTAACAGGCCTCCTCTGACTGGAATTCATGTATTCTTAATTGGCCCCCACTCACCTAGAACTCAGTAGGCCAAGTAATATCATCACTGATGAATCATTGAACAAACAACAACTATGTATTAGTTGGAACACCAGGTGGTAGATCAATAAAATGGGGAAATTCATCCCCCTTGATAGATAAACTTGTGATGAAGTATATATCCTCCTCTGTTGGATGGTATCAAATATTATGAACAACCCTAAAGGCATGTCTATCCTAATCCCATTGATGGATCAACTCTATAAATAGCTCTGTCTACCCCTTGAGCGAATTAGCCTCCTCATAAAACTTGAGGAATCCAACCTTGAATAAGAGATGGCAAGTAGCTTTAGAAATAGGTTGAGGAACCAAATTCATATCCGTATCCCTCGTCATCTACACTTGAACAAAATTATATGAATTGACATGTGTGGGTTTTGGTATTTCTTGTCCCTTATTTACATACCAATTTCATCATCAATCATATTAATACAATACAAAATCTATACAAAATAAGTAAATGAAACACTTATAAGAACATTTTCGTTTTTTTTTTGTGAGAGGGAAACATTTTCATAAATGGTGCATATCTTTTAAAATAGGTGCACTACCAACAGTACCCAGAATTTTACCTGAGCATCATAATCGGTGTCTAAATATCTATCTATGTGCACCATGTTTGTGCTTCAAATTCTACACAAAAACACATTGATTCACAGCGCATACCTATTGAACAAAATGCACTAGAAAAGCACACCTAAAAAAATTTAGAAAAAAAGAATGAAACTAAATTCAAAATAATAATCTAATCAATTTGGTGCTCATATGATCATCTAACTCATTGATGACGGTTTCAAATGGGTAGCACCATTAATAGTGCAAGCATACTCTACATAACACACCAGAAAAGTGAACCTAAAAACATTTTAAAAAGTATGAAACTAAATTCAAAACAATAAAATAAGCAAATTGGTGCTCCTATGATCATCAAACGCTTTGATGATAGTGCCAAATGGGTAGCAGCGTTAACTGTTCTTAATGATACTGTAAACGATGCTTTGTTGAATGCACCACCAATGATGTGTAAGGTAACAGATTGTGATGTATTTCTGATAATTTGAATACAAAATCAAGTTCAATGTGCCATATATATAAATACACACTAGAGTACGTACCCATATATATAAATGCACACTAGAGTACGTACCCTAGGAAAAAAATCAAAAAATTAAATAAATAAAACTTTTTCTAAATGTCCTATGCACTACAAATCTTGTTCCAATTAATGAATCAATGGTTTCCAGGTTTTCCTTCATTTTTCATCTAATGTCGATGCGTCTACGTCTAATTGTAGTGCCCTATTTTTGTGTTACTTTGCAACTAGATATATTTGTGACTTATTATTATTATTTGAGAGCATTCAGTGATGAATGACTCGGTTGTGCGTATGTATTTGTCGTAGACTATGTAGTGCCATTTTGAGGACATTTGATTTTGAATGCTAAAGATAGATATATATATGTGATATACATGTGTGCTAGTGTTTATTAAATTTCAATGACAAGACTATATTATTCAGTTGAAATGTTATGTTATTGATGACTATGTGTATGATGTTGTGATTTCAGTAATTTTTATTCTATATGACTCATGTGTTAAGATTTCACGCAATATGATGCGATGACATAGTTAGTCAAATGATTAGATGTGTTCATTATGATTTTTATGTGGAAGTGATGTTGTTATAGTTCACATATAAAATGTTGTTCAATGATTACTTCATACATGGATCATGTACGCTAATGTATTGTTGAGTATGACTTGTAGAGCATATACAAGTGTTAGCCGGCATGTTGCATCGTGGCCTCAAATGAGCCATAATTGAAAAAGGTATTGACAACCTGATGAGCACAAATGCAATTGATGAAATCCATGTAAAAGGATTTGATGTACATATGTACATGGACTTAGAATGAGTCATTACATTGATAGGTGACGTCAATTTATAGTCTTTATTACATCTAATTGATGAGAATTTAATGCATGTCATTGATGTGCAGGTATTGGCGGTGATTGCCAATCGACCCACATCAGGAGACGGGGCTAATGATGACACCAGTTAAGTCTAGCCAATGTCGGCATGATGAGTTGTCATGAGCGAGAGAGGCTCCAACTCATTAGGTGCGTGTTTCCGTGAGGGTAGGCTGTTGTACGATCACTCACGAGGTATATATAACTGGGGGCTGTGCAATAAGGGTTCGACCTTATTCCCTGGGAACCACTGAACCTTGTTAGGGTAGAGTATCCCCACCTGAGAGATCATCGAAGGACATGTGAGAAGCATAGAGTCTTGATGTCTCTGATCGCAATGGAAATGCGGCAGTAAACAATAAATGAGATGGGAAAATAAAATTAATAAAAATAATAATTAACTGAAATTAAATTAAATAATAATAATAATAATGAATGAATCATAAAATAATAATTATGATTAGATAATAATAGGATAAACAATTAAAGAAATACTAATTTGAGAAAACGGTAAAAATAATAGAAAGAAAAAAAAAAGAAAAAGAATAAAACATCAACTTAGGAAAGAGAAGAAAAGAAGAAAAACATAAAGCAAGGAAAAAAAAGGAAAGAAAGGAACAAAAATCAAAATAAAAAAGAATAAAAAGGGAGAGACACACAATTTGAAGTGGCCGGGTTTTTTTTTTGGGAAAAGATGAAGAAATTTTGAAATTTTTTCTGAGAAGGCAGCCCCATCGCGCTCAGGGGTCGCAGGAGAAGTAGAGTATCCTTGGGTATGGTTGGGAGGAAACCGGTGGTTCTTTGGAGATTTGCAATCAAGAAGGGAGAACGTAAGGACTGTAAGGGCATCCTCGATCTCAGCAACAAATCGGTTTTCACTCATTGAGCAGCAAGCGGTCATCAGGTAATCCTGTAGCTATCGATTATTAAAATGATTAATTTTATATGTTTATGATGTTGTGGAGAAATAGCTGTATGTATATGTATGAGTGTTACTTAATCCTGCTATGGTGGTCACGTTGAATGTAGAATGGTTGTATTGACCATAGGTTCACTTCTAAAATTTAAGCTATTCCCTCATCTGGATTATGGAATTTTAGTTTTGCATACCGATTTTAACCCTGTATTGTGTCTGAGGAATCGAATCGAAATTCAGAATTGATCTCCTTATGATACCTATAATACCTGGTACCCCAAATTTTGAGACCCCAAACTAAACACGATCTGGGTAGGAAACAAATCATTAACTGTGGGTTGCTGTTGAGATTACGGTTAAGCTTAGGATTCATTATGTCCTGCGCAGAGCATTGATGTTTACCGAGTGTCAATTGACGACCCTTGATGATTCTTAAACCTTGAGCCTTAGGTTCACAGTAGGACAATGCAATCAGTAAACCACAACCGTGGTCTAGCAGATGCATATCGGAAGAGATTTATAACTCTTGGGCCATTGAAACTACTACCTAGTTTCCAGATTGTTGGAATTAATATAATCAAGGAGCGTTCAGGAATTGGCCATTCAACGGAGTCCCGACCAGTTATATCAAGTTCATTTCCATTTGTTGTTATTGGGTGTTAGGACAGTCGTTCAGTCAGGATCTCTACTCCAGAAGTGAGTTTCAACTAAGTTTTACTTTCAGCGTTATCAGCTATAGATTTAGTTTGTTGAGGTATCAGGAATTAAGGCCGTATGATCATGAGTATGCTTAGGGGAGCATAGTATTTCCTTTTTACTGCATTAAGGAGAGCACAGCTCTCTGAATTACTGCCACTCCTCGTTTTGTCTTAAATTTTATGCACAGCTTCGGCACGTGATTGGTGGGTATGCCCACGTTGTTGGAAGAGCACAACCTTCCCTTCAGACGTCTCTCTGTTTTAAGAGGGTCCTGCTGTAATTATGTATTAATGTATTGTTGTTAAAATATTTCTGTTAACTGACCACCCATTTGAAAAGGTCACAGCGCCCAGCTTAGTCAATTACACAGAAATTTATTCATAATTTTTAACAGAAGGGTGTAGTTTAAAAGATGTTTATGTATTGATTTAAATCGTTTCAAACACAGGCTGTGTATATCCATAAAATTAATTAAGTTTTTCTGTCTTTACATATTGTATCTTAAAGCAATTCACGTGAGGAAAGCTCGCATATTTTTGGCCTTATTCAATTCAAATTGTTTATGTAATTCCAATTATGCAATTCAAATTGTTTATGTAATACCACTTATTAGGTGAGGTTGTATTCACGGCTGTTTCCAAAACCTATATATATAAAATCCAGGCACTCCATAATCGCTTATGTATTCAAGTTTGTGCAGAAAAGTAGAAAGTAGTGAGTTAATGGAATGATGCAATTATACTATTTAGAAATATAATTGCTTATGTTGAAAAGTGGTTGAATATAATTATATTATTTAGAAATATATTTGCTGCATGTATTTATCTTAAACTTATATACAAACTCCAGATGCATCCAAGTTTGTGCAGAAAAGTAAAAAAATAGTTAGGTTAATGGAATGATGCAATTAAAATATTTAGAAATATAATTGAAAAGTGGTTGAATATAATTATATTATTTAGAAATATATTTGCTTCATGTATTTATGTTAGACTTATATACAAACTCCAGATATATCTAAGTTTGTGCAGAAAAGTAAAAAAATAGTTGGGTTAATGGAATGATGCAATTAAAATATTTAGAAATATAATTACTTATGTTTTGAAAAGTAGTTAAATATAATTATATTATTTAGAAATATATTTGCTTCATGTATTTATGTTAAACTTATACACAAACTCGAGACATTCTATAATCGTTTTACATATCCAAGTTTGTGAAATAATCGTTTTACATATCCAAGTTTGTGCAAAAAGTAGAAAGTAGTTGGGTTAATGGAATGATGTAATTATAATATTTAGAAATATAATTGCTTATGTTTTGAAAAGTGGTTTGAATAAATGGAAGGATGGGTTATTTTATTTGAAAAAAAATTCATCTTAATTGGTTAGACACTTTATATTTAGGTAATAGTTCAATAATATTTTAAATCTTATTAATTTAAATTGTAATTTGATTTAATTTAAATTGTTATGGATATTGTTCATTAGATTTTAGATAAATTCATATTTAGTAATTCATTAAATTTTGTTTAACTTAAATTGTTTACCTTCTTATTCATAAGTTATATATATATATATATATATATAAAACTAGTTTGCTTATTGTGTATCGGTTTATATAATGGTTAATAATACATAAATATTATATTGCATGGGTTATTAATGTATATGTGTAAATAGTGGAATTGAGGTTAGTTTATGGTTATGAGAGACTCACTTTTTTATGAAATTTAAGGAAATTTTTAGTTTTATAATTCGTTGAAGTACATTAAATTAATAATGTAATTAATTGTAGACATATAAGGACATTTTTGCACATTTAATTTTATACCCTTCAAGTTTGTTCTTAGTAAAATCATGCCGAGTAATAAAGGAAGGATGGGAATTGTTAAAGAATGGCATAGTTAAGTAGTTTAGCAGATTTGCTTCTGAATATAATAATAATAATAATAATAAATTGTGGTCCCGACAAGGCATAACATTAATACACACAACATGAAAAGTGTGCCACATAATGCCATTTGACATTTAGTTTTTTTTTCTATATTGTATGTGGTATGTAAGTTAATGCACCAATGTGTTATGGGGTTTCCAAATTTTAAATTTATTACAAGTCATATAATATAAATACACACCCATAATGGTGCACTTGATAATGCACCATTTGGTATTTAGGTTTTTCATTTCATATTGTATGCAGTGCACCGACAAATGCACTGTCAACTATAAGTAATAGTATGCACAGTAAATGAGGTGTGTATTTATAAATTTAGATGCACCATTTCTAGCACGTATATAATGATGCATGTATATGAAAGGCATGCACTAGCAATGGTGCGACTGATAAATACATTGTAATGTGATGTGTGTCAAGCTCTAGTTACGAATTGACGAAAACAATTTTTTTTTTTTTTTTAAATTATACTCCTACAAAGACAAATTTCGAAATTTAATCTACTAAAAATTTAAATTGGAGCATAATAATTGATTTACCTAGTTTGTATTGCATTGAGAAAACATGGGTGTGTTGTATAGGAAAAATGAAAAGATTTGGTTATTTGGAAATGCCAAAATAAACACCCATCAATCCCAAATGCATAGAAATTGGCAAGTACGATGGTACATGAATAATGTGACACAAAGTGCTTCTCTATATGCTTGAGCACTAGTGCTTGTATGACTCTACCAAAACACTGTAGCAATGAAAAATGGATTTTACAATGGATATTGTTTTTAATATTTCAACCTAGTGTGGTGCACCGTAAACTATTAGAATGCACCGGTGCGCCTAATTCAACATAAAACATCAATGAGTATTGTTAAAACAAATATGATGTTGCATTTCGAAAAGACTCATCGGGCATGTCGATAAACAAAAATGCACCGGTTTGTTTATTTTAAATGATGTTTTTTGAGAATTTTTTTTTAAATATAAGATAGACAATGCACCATTATAAAATGCATTGGTGTGTATATCTTAGTTAGGTGCACCATTGGTTTTCTTTTAGTTTTGTATTTTAAAATAAAAATTAAATTTATGAAACATATTAACTATTTGGTGCTCCTATAAATAGTAACGTGCACCGGTGCACCTCGAAAAACACCAATAAAATGTTTGTTTTATAATTTCAATATTTATTGATGCATTTCAAGATAAAGCACCAGTGTGTAATATGAAATATATCCACATCGACGTATTGATAGGGTCCTAGTAATGGATAGATTATTTTTAAATTTTAAATCATTTCAATCAGTCGGTGCGTTTTGATAAAATGCATTGGTGTGTATTGTTAAATTAAAACACATTGGTATGGTTAATTTTTATGAATGCATTGTGAATTTTCATTTTTTTTAATTTTACAAAAATTATATGTTAGTAAGTACGGTTTGTTTAAAATCTACTGGTACTTATCTATGTGTTAGGGGTATCGATCGTTTTCTCTAATTTTTTTAATTTTAAAATCAAAATTTAAATGGCTAGACATTTTAACTCTCTGGTGCTCCGATGTATTTTAAAGCATATCGGTGCACTCAAATATAAGAAGAGTACCAGAGAAAAAACATCCAAAAAAAAATTTGGTGGGCTGCCTCCTCTATCCACCTCCACTATCAATGGATAAACATGATTTGTATGTCGGAGGTTCTTCCAAAACCTCCGCTAGAAGGTATTTTCCTTGTTGTGATATTCTATGTTTACTATATTGTGAGAATGATAGTAATGTATTTCTTGAAGGAAATCACATATCACATTCTACGCGTATCTATATACACATGTGTTGTATACATCAATGATCAATCTCCTATATATTGAAATAATAATAAAACATTAGTATGTATACATGGGATTCCTTTATGTTGCATTCATGAATGATTTCAAGAAGTGTATTAAGTTTGCTTTAATTGATATCAAAACAGTTGTTCCATTGGCTTATGGTGACTAAGTTTATTTTTCCAGCGACATTTACAAAATAAGAAGAAGAACAACAACAAGAACAAGACTAAGATAAAATGAATAATGTGAAAAGTTGTAATTGAAAAGTGGAATATAAGTCAAATAAAAAGCAATTCATATAAATGTTATATAATTTCCAACCAAAAAAATATAAAAGTTGGAAACATTAATAAGAGATATTCTTATGAAATAAAGGTGAAATTACAAAATTTATTGGGTATTCACATAAATTTGAGGACCCTTTTGGTGGAATTGTAGTTTTATGAAACACGCTTCTCCTTTGTAAACAAAAAAAAATGTACTCATTCCTTGTTGCTAGCTAATCCACCTTTGAAGTCGATTGGCTTGTTTCGACTAGTAGGCCTAGTCCTAGTTGACGACTTCTCAGCACTACTCATCAAAGATCGACAACTTCTCAGCACCACTCGTCGAAGAACGACGAATCAAGCATGCTCCGTCAATGATGGCTATTGCGCACCAATGACAACTGACCCACTATGACAAATTGTCACTATGTCTTCCAGTCGACTATGACAGTTGCACTTCTCATACCGCTACAAATTCTATTGTAACTGAACATAACAGGAAGGAAGCTCAATCATTTTGAACACTCTATATATGTATGTACATTATTGTAACATAAAAAGGAGGAACACATAAGAAATAATAGAAAAGTTTTTGATCCAAATTCTTGCATTTTGTTTGTGTATATTCCTGATTGTTTTCTTGTTCTGGATTATCAACTTATTTAATTTGCTTCTGGCATAACAGATCTCAACTTATTCATTTGAACCTGTTGTCCCCCCTTCGAACTCTTGGGTGACACAGATCATTGGTATCAGAGCTTGATCTTGCGTAATTTTTGTGGAGACACTTCTTGCTGAATTTACCTGACTTATGCTTGTTCAAACATGCTCACAAACCCAACAATTCAGACAGATCCCACCTTCGAATTTTGAATATCTACCAGCTCGAAAGACTCAACCGAAGATGGCAGAAGAAGCATACAATAAACATGCAAATAAAGAGACAAAGTGACTCATTGAGCAAGAACTTGCTTGAGAATGAACTAAAATGTACGATCATTTCATTGAGATTCTTGCTTGCCTCACTAGTTCATTTGGCTCGACTTCAGCTAACAATTCAATGAGAAATTCCTTTGACAAGGCCAGTCCTTTTAAGGTACAAATGAACTTGGATATACCAAATATAGAAGGAAATATTGATGTCGAATTTGTAGACAACTGGGTACAATAGTTGGAATCCTATTTCTCTATGAATCAACTCTCAGAAGTTGAGAAGATCACCATTGCATCCTTGAAAATGTCGACTTCTATGCACTACTAGTGGGAGAATCTATCGACAAAAATGGAGAAAGAAGACAACCCATAGAAACGTGAGATAATTTTTTCGAGCATGTCCGAAGGGATTTCTACCGACCCAAATAAATTGAACAATGGTATAAGAAGTGGCAACAACTAAGGAAATGGAGAGACAAGCCTGTGTAGAACTATACCGATGAGTTATATCGATTGATGGCTAGACTCGGCATTTGGGAAGAGGAGAACTTGCTTGTTCTGAATTACGTTAGTGTATTGCACCCATACATTCAGTAGGAGATGGAGTTCCTTACTATCAATACGCTCACGGATGCATTCCATTATGATAGCAAGATCAAAGAAAAGTAGAAAGGAAAAGCACGCTTCGTGACTAAGCAATAGGATGACCATCGAAAAAGAAGTCTCCATCGTCAACCGACTCTGACAAGTCCAAACTCCCATCTCACCCGAATCCATCTAAGAAGATCATGGTAAGAGACCTTCTTATAAATAAAGAGGAAACATAGTGAACAACCACCTGTCGGGAAATGGTGTGATTACCACCACTCATAGTGGCAAGACGCATTTGAATGCAATGCTCAGAAGACATTCTTACCGAAATTTTCTACATATGACGTGACTGACAAATCCATTGTAGAATCTGACCCAAAATTTTTGACTCTCTTGGCATCAACATCGACAACTCCAGCTGTGTCGACTATTGTCGATGAGGACGAATGAAAGCGCCTATTCCATACACGGATATGGGTTCATGATAACAATCCTTTGCATCTGATTGTGGATAATGGCAGCCAAAATAATTTTTTTATCAAAATATTGTGAAGAAACTTGGTCTTGTCACTACTCTGCATCCTCATCCTTATAACATCGATTGGATGAAGGATGGATAGGAACTTCAAATCACCCGACAATGCAAACTCGCCTACTTCATTAAGCCTTCCAAAGATGAAGTACTATGTGATGTGGCACCACTCTTAGTATCCGATGCTTTATTTGGAAATCCATACTTATGGGATCGACATGGAATTTATTAGTCACGACTGAAAAAGGTGATTGTTAGAATTCAGGATCAGTGGTATGGTATACCAAAGCGACAACCTGTATCGACAGTTGAGATGGTATCTTCTAAACAGGTTAAAAATTTAATCAACCATGCTTAGAAATTCACATTGATCATGATTAAGCCTCAACATTCTAGGAATACTATAGCAACTAGTCTACTCGTCGACAACCGTAGTCCTCGAAAGCAACAACGGATCAAAATAATTCTTGAAGAATACCAGAACGTGTTCAAAGAACCAAACATAGTACCTTTATACTTCCAAGTAAAGCACTACATTGAACTCGTTCCTGTTTCTTCATTACCTAACACATCTATCTATATGAGGTCCATTATCGAGAATGAAGAGATTCATCGATAGATCCAAGATTTCATCGAAAAGGACCATATCTGACCCAGTTCCTCTACTTGTGAAAGTCCAGTTGTTCTTGTTTCGAATAAAGATGGGACTTTTTGCATGTGCGTCGACTATAGGAAACTGAATAATATTTCAGTAAAGAACTGTACCCTTTACCAAGTATAGACAAATTGATTGATTATCTGAAAGGTGCTAAATTATTCACAAAAGTTGATCTCAAGTCGAGATATCATTAGATTCCGATCGATCCCTCTGATGTATGGAAAACTGCTTTCAAAACCAAGGAAGGATTTTTTGAATGGTTAGTCATTCCTTTTGGTTTAATCAATGCACTTGCAACCTTCATGTGATACATGGATGATATTCTTCGAACTTTTAATGGAAAATTTGTTATTGTCTACCTCGACGTCATCTTGATTTTGAGTAGATCGTGGGATGAACATGTTCGACAACTCTAGCAAGTCTTCGACACCCTCCGACAACATCAACTCCATTTGAATTTGGAAAAGTGTTCATTTGCGATGGAGAACATCAAATACTTGGGGTGTGTTATCGACTTTGTAGGCATTCACGTCGACCCAAAGAAGACACAGATCATCAAATATTGGCCCATTCCTCAAAAAATTCATGAACTAATAAGTTTTCTTGGTTTGGAAATTTTTTATTGATGATTCGTACTTGGCTTCAGTCATATAGCATGGCCTTTGACTCAGCTAACTAAAGGAAGTGGGAATACTATCTTCAAGTGGAAACCAACAAAGTAGCAATATTTTGAGCAGCTCAAGCACAAACTCTGTACTGCACTAGTACTTGTGCTACCCGACTTACATCATCCATTTGAAGTCGAAACCAATGCCTCCGACTATGCTATGGGGAACATAATCACACAAGTTGGCCACCCAGTCACATTCCACTCGAAAGACATTCAGTGACACTATTTGGAAGTATTTGACATATGAAAAGGATCTCTATTCCATTGTACAAGTTTTAAGTAATGGAGACACTATGTCCTTGGAAAGGAAACGGTCGTTCATACTGACCATACGCCCCTATAGCTTGCTTCATCCCAATATAAGCTATAGAAAACCAGATAGGTTAAGTGGATTAGTTACCTACAATAGTTTCAGTTTGTAACTAAGCATCGGAAAGGAAAATCCAATGCAGCAACTGAGTTCCTTAGTCAATCGCCAGTTACTTCACTTCTTGCAGTCTTAAGTATGCATGGATATGAAACCATTACTTGACCATGACAGTATGAACAATATTCTAATTTATCGATGTTGTACCGAAAAATCCATACATTTCAATTCATTGCCCTCGAATACCACGTGAAGGAAAACTTGTTATACAATCTTGGAAAACTTTGTGTACTGACAGGTGAGCACCAACAAAAGCTCATTTGGGATGCACACTACAACACAAATGTAGAACATTTTGGAGTAACAAAGACTCTTGTTGTACTCCAAAAGTACTTCTACTGGCCTTCACTCAAGACAAACATCGACAAGTATCATCATGTTGTGTGTGGTTTGTGCCATCAATAAGCCACCAAACTGATGAGAGGGTTTGTATACACCGTTTCCAGTTGCTAATCGACCATGGGAATCCATTTCCTTCGACTACTTGATTGGATATCCTGTTACCTAAAACTAGCATGATGCAATCCTCGTAGTGGTAGATCGATTTTCCAAGATGGATATCCTTATTCCTTGCAAAAAGACCATAAACATACATCTCTTCTTTGATAAAGTCTAGAAACACTATTGCTTTCCGAACTCAATCATTTTTTATGCTATGGAAACACTATGATTTTCCAATATTTCCAAGCACTTTCTGGAAGATGCTCTGGAAACAACTCGACACAAAGCTATCAATGTCGATCGCATTCCATCCCCAGACCGATGGATAGACATAAGTTATGAATAGCTTGTTAGTACAACTACTCCGCATGTACAATCACCACCATCATCGAACAATCAGATGAAAGTCTTCTGTACATCCAACATAGCTATAATCGAGCACATAAAAACTCTACAGGAAAGAGTATGTTTGAAGTTTATTATGGATTTCAACCCTCGGTGCCTCTCAACTTAATCAACTGATCGACTTCCTTGGTCGACACCAACCATGGACATTGAGAAGTTGAGAAAGAACTCAAGTTCAGGGATCAAATTTGTGAAATCCAGAAGCAAGCGTAGTAGATGTTACAACAAGCTAATGCGAAAACTAAGTCTTGACACGACAAGCATCATATTTCTCATTCTTTTTCAGGTTGGGGATCAGGTTTGGTTACATCTCAAGAAAGATAGGTTTACAGGTCCATACAAGAAGTGAAATCTTTTGAGATATGGTCCTTACACCATTCTTGAGAATATTGGGGAAAATTCCTTTAAGCTCAAATTCCTTCATGCTTGGGTTTGCATGTATAGTATTTAATGTTGATCTACTTCAACCATATCATGCATCATTGCTTGAACAAAGTAAATTGCAAATGACAGTGCCTAGAGATATACACCTAGATGTTCATGAGCCTTTACCTGTTGACACAATCGTAGGACGACGAATACGCCATACAAGGACTCAAGCAATTCCCTTGTTTCAAGTGGCAAAAGCTGGACAGCTTCGAGTCAAAGGAATGTGGTATTCTACTGCTGAACTAATAGAGAAGTCTCCTCATCCACATGAGAAAGCAATGAGGACCATTGCTTCTTATGGAATGGCGAATGATCCACCTCTGAATTCGATTTGATTGTTTTGACCAGTAGGCCTAATCCTAGTCGATGACTTCTCAACACCACTTGTCAAATACCAACAACTTCTCAGCACCAATAATCGAAGACCAATGACTCCATCACGCTCCATCGATGACAACTATTGTGCACCGATGATAACTGACCCACTACGATAGATTGTCCCTCTATCTTCCAGTCGACTGTGACGGTTTCACTTCTCATACCGCTACAACTTCTTTTGTAACTGAACGTAACAGGAAAGAATTTCAAGCGTTCTCAACACTCTATATAAGTCTCTACATTAATGTAACATAAAAAGGAGTAACATAGAAGAAATAATTGAAATTTTTTTTATCCAAATTCTTGAATTTTGTCTGTGTATATTCCTCATTGTTTTCTTGTTGTGGATTTTCGACTTAGTTAATTTGCTTCCACCATAACAGATATTGACTCATTCAGTCGAACCTGTTGTCCCCCCATCAAAATCTTGGGCGATGCGGATCACTAGTACTAAAGGATCTTGAGCTTGGTAGGTAACTTGACACGTAGGATTGGAAGACAAAAATGCACACGCATTTTGTAGTTATAGTAAGCAATTGATAAGATGGATCACTCAAGAGAGCCATGGATTGGTGATAAGGATGCTTGAGGCTAGAAGGGTGTTGTATGGGGAAACTATTATTGGAGCCAAGGATGTGATGGTTGAGTGCGATCTTGGTAGATATTTGTATGAGCATTTGGCTAAGCATAGAGAGAAGAATGGGTCATGGGCTAATAGAGAGAATGATGTAGGCATTCCCTTCACCCTAGTGGCCTCATATCCTAGCTTGGAGGTGGCCTCTTAATAGAAATAGTATATGTTGGACAAAGTTCCTACAGCTGGATGAAAAATCGCTCTTACACAACCAGTTGCTTGGATCTTCTTTGCATACAGATAATTATTCTTTTCTATGTGAATGTACAATACTTTTATGTGATGCGTCTGATGATTATGCTTATATATGCATGATAGGTGTGTGTGGATACCGCTGTATGTTTTTTATTTATGTATCTGCACATGCATTTTTTATGTTATGAATTTGTAATATGACCATGAGGAAAAATTTAGAATCCCATAATTAGTTAATGTCCCCTCTTGTTGGTTGGATTGAAATAATTTTCTCCATCTCCTAGTAAATCTTAAGTAATTTCAACTGTGGAGAATTGGAAATTACTTATTATCAATTGTAAAGAGTTTCTTTACATGCTCACATAAGATATAAACATTTTTCTAGATATCTAGATTATCCTATTGTGTAGTGTTGTTGCAAGACTACGAGGAGAATTAAAAGATAAATTGATTATCTTAGCTTGAGATAGGGTCATACTTATATAAAATTTTAAACTAGTGTAAGATTGATCTTGGAATTATTAATTAGATTATGTGTAATCGTGTGTGCAATTTCATTGTGCTGAGAGGTGCATTTCTACATCCCAAGTGGGGGGGATGTGTCTATCTGTCCCAAATATTATAGCCGACATAAAATAAAGAAGTAAAAAATAATGTGTAAAAAAAATACTATATCCTACATATAAACTAGAAGTATAAGAAGTAAAAAATAAAGTAGTAAAAAAAAATATTATAGCCGACACAAAAACTAGAAACATAAGAAGTAAAAAAAAATTATAGCGAAACATAAGAAGTAGAATGGTATGGCCCCCATATTAAAATGCAACCTTAATTGTTTTTTCAACAACAAAAATGTAGCCATAATTTGTTAAAATGCAACCATAATAATTGTTAGATTTGATAACTACTAATAGTTAGATTTGATAACTAACTATAACTCCAACCAAAAAGGTATTTGAACCTTGGTATCTTGGTTAAGACAAGCCCAATCACCTCACTACTTACCAATATACCACACACAAATGTTGTTAAAAAACAAAAGACTCATATTGATTTGATTCATTGCATTGATTTCAACAATCATGCATTGTTTTTTGTTTTTTACATGTATGCATTGAATTTATCAATTTAATAAAAAAACATTATTTCATTGATTTGAAGAATGCATTGTTTTTTGATATTTACATCTATACATTGAATTTATCAATTTAATAATAAAAAAATGCTTTCATTTTTGTTCTTTGTTTCAGGGTATATCAACCTTAATTGTTATTTCAACAACAAAAATGCAGTCGTAATTTGTTAAAATGCATCCATAGTAATAGTTAGATTTGATAACTAACTATAACTCCAAGCAAAAAGAGATTTGAACATTTGTATCTAGGTTAACACAAGATCAATCACCTCATCACTTACTAATAGACCACAAACAAATGTTGTTAAAAAACACAAGATGCATATTGATTTGATTCATTGCATGGTTTTTTTTACATGTATGCATTGAATTTATCAATTTAAAACATTCTTGCATTGATTTCAACTATGCATCCTTTTTTGTTATTTACATCTATACATTGAATTTATCAATTTAATTAAAAAAACTACTTTGCAATGATTTCAACAAAATAAAGTTTTTTGTTCTTTGTTTCAGGGTATATCAACCTGAATTGCTATTTCAACAACAAAAATGCAGCTGTAATTTGTTGAAATGCAACCATAATAATAGTTAGATTTGATAACTAACTATAAATACAAGCAAAAAGGGATTTGAACCTTGGTCTCCAGGTTAACACAAACCCAATCACCTCACTACTTACCAATAGACCACACAAAAATGTTGTTAAAAACCACAAGATGCATATTGATTTGATTCGTTTCATTGATTTCAATGATGCATTGTTTTTTGTTTTTTAAATGTATGCATTGAATTTATCAATTTAATAAAAAACAGTCTTGCATTGATTTCAACAATGCATTGGTTTTTGTTCTTTACATCTATACATTGAATTTATCAATTTAATAAAAAACTACTTTGCAATGATTTCAATAGATCAAATTGTTGTGTTCTTTGTTTCAGGGTATATCATGGATCCTCATGATAATAGTGTGAATAATGAAGATATTGACAGAAAGAAGTAAAGTACAATAAAAGGAATGAATAAAAAGAGAAAAATAATCATCAGAACGTACAGAAGAACATATAAAACAAGATCGTGAATGAAAGAGATCATGAAGAAGAGTTATTTGTACAAAGGGATTCTCAAAAGCATGAATGGGAGATAATTTCAGGGTTATATAGGAATCGAAATATAACTACCAATGAATATGACATGCTTGGTTACAGGGAATGTGATAACATGGAAAATTAGAACTCTAATTTTGTTGATATTGACACTTCCAATCGTCCACTGCAATTCATATCTGAAAACCAACAATTGAATGCCATTGTTCATAATAATCATACTCAAAATTATTCAATTGAAATCTTAGTAGAGAAGCAAAGAAAAACATTTGACATTATTCTTGAGCATTACAGAGGTGGGAAAAATGAACCATTACGAATGATTATTCAAGGAAATATATGTACATGAAAATCTTACTTGATTGGAGCTATTAGACAAACACTAGAAATTGATTCTTCACCAGGTAAGTCACCATTACTTCTTTTGGCCCCAACCAGTGTCACAACATTTAATATATTTGCATCAACAATGCACTCTTCCCTTCATATTCTAGTCAAAGAAAAAACCGATTTAGATGGGTCATGTTTGATTAAGTTTCAGGAAGATATACAACTTGTCAAATATATCCTTATTGATGAAATGTATTTTATAGGGAGAAATCTATTATCATGTATTGATTCCTCTCTTCATCGAGCATTTCTTGAAAATTCATTGTTTCCATTTGAAGGAAGATCAATTATATTGGTTAGGGATTTGGGACAACTTCCCCCAATGATGGATAAACTGATATATGCATGTGAAGGTAAAGAGAAAGAAATATGGAACTCATTCCCACCTGTCATAACTCTTGATATAGTTTTAAGACAAAATGGACAAAACCAAGAACAAAAACATTTTCGGCATGTTCTAATGAATGTTAGAGATGCAATTCCAATAGTAGATGACTGGAAATTACTAATGATTCATACAGATTCTTCATTGGATAGTTCCACAAAATAATAATTTAATAGGGAAATACATTTATTTGAAACTAATGAAGATGTAGATAGTCATAATAGACATTTTTTGGCATCTCTAAATTGACTGATTGCACGAAGAATTTTTGTAGCGCTATCAAGGAAATATTACTGTTATGAAGATGAGGAAAAAATAGAAATGGAATTACTTCTATCAGTTGGGGTAGGGTTATGCTCACATCAAATTTTTGGACTGATGCAGGATTGGTCAATGGAGATCTTGGGTTTGTTGAAAAAATTGTGTATAATCTTGGATGTTCACCCCAAGAGCCTCCTACATATGTTTTAGTTAGATTTGATAACTATATAAGGATTCCATGGGATGATGTATCACATCAAATTGTTCCTATTATACCAATTGAAAGAGGTACAACAAAATAAGTTCCATTGAATCTCGCTTGGGGTTTGATAATCCATAAGTCACAGGGATTAACATTGGAGAAGGAAACTATAAATATTGGAAACAAAGAACAACATGGACTCACATTTACATCAATATCACGACTAAAAAGTTTGGATGGTATTCTAATTCATCCTCCTTTCACATATGACCAATACGATAAGATGGAAAAGGGAGTAGGTGTGAATCAAGAAAAAAGTAAGAAGAAAGATTAAAGTTGATCACATTCTAATATATTTGTATTTAAATATTATATAGACTTATATTCTTTGATAACATCAACCAACAAGTTGACATGTATCATAATTAAACATTATCTTCTTTGATATGTATTCATATGTATTGTTAAAAAATTTGATGAAATAATTTAACTATGATTACCATAAATACATTAAAACATCACATTGTTTTGATGCGCACACCACGATTAGAACCAGTATAGACCCATATAACTCTGTTTCTATGAAGTGACGAGAGGGATCAACTCCCTTGAGGTGAAAACCTTTCATTTCCTTCACTAAATAAAGGGGTTTTCACCTCAAGGGATTTGATCCCTCTCGACGCTTCATAGAACTGGAGTTATAAGGGTCTATACTAGTAAGATAAATTATCTGTGACACTGTGTTATAAAACATAATGAAAGAGGGGATAATTTTATATTGTTAAATTTGCTTTATTTAAATATGGATGAAATCAATCAAATGTAGCTATACTTAATTTGTATATATAACTTGTATTGTTATCACACATATTAACTTTCTATTTTAACCAAAAGTATTTCTTAACTTAGCTCTAAGAAGAAAACTAATATAGCCAAAATAAGAACAACCTCCTGAGTTTCGTAGTGAAAATTGGTGCTCGTCAATTCCTAAAACATTGCGGAAGGAAAGAACTTGCCATCTAGATCATAGTTTCACAATCTTTGTTATAATAATAACCCACTAATAACCTCCCTAATATTTTAACTTGTCAAAATTATGGTGACCTTGGTACCCTTTTCTCTAAGTTTTTTGAGGATAGAAATAAAATTCTAGAGCAAACAAAGTAATTTCCTTCTTTCTTAAGATCCAATAGATCAAAGTTGGTCATCATCAAGCATTAAATAAAATAGGAGATCTTTTTTATTGTTATTTCCTCTTTTAAAATATGGATAATATCATCTAAATTTAAGTATATTTTATTTATATATAAGTTTTGTATAAATGAAAGTATTAACATGTAACTATATTTAATTTGTATATGTATATTTTTTTGCTTATTTCTACAAACCTAACAAGTTAACATCTCAAAGAATTTATCTAAGTTATCTTTATACCAATGGGAAAAGCCACAAGATAGTGGGAAGAGCCCCAAGATAATGATGTATCATCCTTAAGTTAACATCTCAAAGAATTTTAACTTGTCTTTATACCAATAAAAACAGCCACAGGATAGTGATGTTTTGTCTTTAAAATTAAGCCTCGATTGCTGATTCCCTCCATCCATGGAGCATGGAGCATGGAGGGAATCACCAATTTTAACTTGTCTTTATACTAATAAAAATAGCCACAAGATAATGATGTTTTGTCTTTAAAATTAAGCCTGAGCTTATCTCAATTGCTGATTCTTTCCATCCAACTGGCATGGAACATGGAGATAAAATTAACATCTCAAAGAATTTGATCATTGTTTTAAAATAATTCTTTGATTATTATCTTAAAATAAAATTGATTCATTATATAATAACTTCATCTTTCCTCTTTCATTATAAAACTTATATGAAATTTGTGATTCTCCTTACTAATCGATTCTAAGACATGGTCCATCAACAATTTCGTCATTCTTGAGCTTGTCTTGTCGTGGGGCATGGTGATTGTGTTTTTTTTTGCTTATGCTAATGCAAAGTAGTGGGGCTTCCATTGGAAGAAAGGCTGACAAAAAACATACTCACGGCCCACAACGACGACGCTTGAATATCAAGAAAAGGGTTTGGACGAGAATACAGTTCAATACTCCACCACCTTTACTAACTATTCGAACAGCGCTGGCGTGGGGCACTTGAAGTTGACAGGGTTATTTTTTTCTCTCTTAGTTTTTATTCGATTGAATTTGGATGTTTTTTTGGGGACAAATGGTTCCCACCCTAAACCTTTTCCATGAGATTTGAACGCAAAACTAGAGAAAGACTAAACTTAAATGTATTTTATATGGATGACGTGAAGAACAACACAAGAAACTTGATTCCCTCCATATCTGTAACATTTATTTATCTATGAGAGTATGACAAAGTCATTAATACATCGTCTCTGTTCCCTGATTCATGTGTGAGTTGAAGGCCCAGAGGTAGAAGCAGAAGAACGCCATGTCTGACACCAGGTCTCAACCCCCACTTCCAGGCTATCCGCCTACAGGTTACACTTTTTCTTCACGTATTTAGTTAAGTTAATTCTTTATTTTTTTAACCATGGGAACAACAACCTCCCAAAAATATATCTAATAGTCCGTAAGCCAGATATACCAATAATTTGTGATTTAGCAAAGATTAAGACGTCCAGAAACTCACTGGGATGAACCTCTATCCCAGAAATAGCCTACCCTTCTAACATTGTCACAGTTACACTAAAATACATTTAATGTTATCAGGATACCCCATGCAAGCTCCTCAGCCCCAGTATGTTGAAACCCCTCATGTTAACACGGAGAGGAGCGATTCCAAAGGATACACGGAAGCATTCATAGATGGATTGTAATATTTCAATTCAAAATTTTAAATAATTTATTGCATAGATATGTATAGTTGCAGGCTGTATGTATGCTAAATGTTTGAGTTATTTATTTGTTTGTGGATTTGTAGCAAGGAAGGTGTGTGCTGCTGGCTGCAGCTCCATGCCCAGGCAGGGTGTCCGTGTTGCCCTGGCTTGCCATGTTCCGTTCAGGTCTGCGAATGCTGCTGGCAATTCTGCAAATGCTACTGGAAATGCTTCCAATGGAAATGCTGTCTATATTGCTGTCAATGCCACTGGAAAGGCTGCCAATACTGCTGTCAATGCCACTGGAAAGGCTGCCAATACTGCTGGCAATGCTTCTGGGGAGGCTTGTGGAGATGTTGCATTTGCCCGTGCAAGGGCTGTTGTGGTTAGAAATATAATTAGTTTTCATTAAAACTATGAAGTAACTTAATGTTGGACTTAGGTTACAGGTTGTTTTAGCTATTTCTTAGACATTTTGATCCACCATTCTAGAATATAGAGAGTTCAGCTATTTTATTTCCTATATATGTGTTTTCAAACAATAAGAAATGAATTGAGTGAGAAAGTTAGTCTCACATTTGACTGATCTTGATCTCAACTATGCATTATGAAAATGGTTATGCGCAAAAAAAAAGTTTTTATTTATTTGTGTTCTGTCATTCCTGAATTATATATATATATATATATATATGTGGACTTGGTTGGGGTTGTTTTTTCTCCCAGCCACTATGCGTAATTCTTTTTTTTTATTTAATGGAAAATGAGTTTTTTTTCATATAGACTGGGCTATTTCTAGTTAATAGAAAATATGTTATTTTTCACATATATATAGTTGTAGAAAATATCATAAATTTAGGAAAAATAAAGATTATTATTGGTTGTATAAAAATGTTATTGGTTATTTTATAAAATAACTTTTTTTTTTTTTAACTTTCTAAAAAATAAAGATGGTTGATGGTAGGAAAAGCAAATAGTATTTTTTGGATTTTTTTAATATTTTTTTTTAATAATTTATATATTTTAAGTTTTTTTTTTTTTGGTGAGTATATATTTTTGGTTTGTTTTTCTTTACTTTGATTGGAAATTTTCAAAAAAATTTTCAAAAAAAATCTTAATATTGTGGAAATTATATAATTTAAGTGACATATGAGTATTTGAGAGCGTTAATCTAGTTATCCATTCAAAATCATAATTAAAAAGTTTATAAAGTTAGATTATAAACAGAAACTCAAATATAAACTACTCCATTTTTTATAATTGCTTATTATAATTTATACAAATGGCATAACTTAAGCTTCTTTAAATTCTTTTTATGTCATTGGTACTCTAAAAATTCCACCATTTAGCCTAGATGAAGGGTTTTCACTTTTTTATTTTGCAAAATATGATTTTAGCTGTGTTTTAATGGCTAAAATAGATTCAACACTATCAAAAACATTTAAAGCATCCAAAATTTCAGGGTTTGCTAGTTGTAACCAAGAATTTAAAAAAAAAATTCTTGTATTTTTTCAAAATCATGTCGAAAAATAATTTTTTTCTACTTTTAAACTATGTCAATTTTATATATTTTTTAATATTTTATATTTTAATTAATATTTTTTTTTAATACACATGTGGAACTCTGATTTTCCAAGAAAAAGACAAAAAATTAAAAATATTAAATTCTTAAGGAACATGAAAAAGCATAAAGGTCATAAATTGTTTTTACAATATCCGAAACACATTTGAATACGAAAAACTCGTAGCTTATACTTCATTCATATTTCATATTAATAGAAGAAATTTCCAATATACAAATGAAAATAATGCTTCACTGGACACATGTGGGATCTGATTTTCACATGAAAAGGCAACTTGCAAATTAAAAATATTGAACTCTCAAGGAACATGAAAAAACATAAACCATGTCATCAAATTGTTGTTTTTATGTGAATAGACTATGAAAACTAAATCCACTAAATACACGAAGCTCAATATAAGTGTAGATCATTAATGATATGAATGATAATATTTTGCTACAAGGAAGCTCAACATAAGTCTAAATCAGGATTGATAAGTAACTCTTAAGGTACATGTAAAAACATAAGCCATGTCATGAAATTGTTGGTTTTATGTGAATAGACTATGAAAACCAAATCCATTAAATATTTATTTAATATTTTGATATTAGAAAGCTGAATATAAGTGACACATCATTAAAGATAAGAATGATAATATTTTTCTAGGAGGAAGCTCAACATAAGTCTAAATCAAGAATGATGAGTGTAAAAGTTAAGGATATATATTTTGGTTAAATTTTTTGATGGTTTAATTGGTATATTTTAAAAAAAAAATATTTATTAATTTGTTTAAATAATTTATTTAAATTTTATAAGATTAATTATTTTAGGATTTGTTGATTTTTTTTTAAAGTTACATTATTTTTTTAGAAATTTAAATATTTTTGTAAAATAATTTTTAAATATTTTATAATTACTATTTTAAGAATTAGTAAGATTCTTTAAGGTATTTACACTTTAAGATAACTCCCAATCTTAAAAAAAAATTATATTTTTATTAATTAAAAAAAATGTCAAAATCACTTAGTTAAATACACATATGACTTGAATTGATTGTTGAAGAGAAAAATTAAATATTTTAGAATTTGAATTAATACCTAAACTTATAGCATGCCAAATAATACAAGGTTAGTGAGTGCATGAAGTTGGTGGACCTTTTAGATGCAATTGGATTTCTATAAAACTGCTCATGTTTGTACAATAACCTTTTCATTTCTTAACCATTTCATAAAAAAGTTATATGTTGCACTACACAAATTTTGCAATATGCTCACTTAGATAATTAAAAAAATATTTAAAAGTACTAATTTTATTTTGGAAAAATAGAGTGTTAATGTTAGAAAAAATCAAAATTGAGCTAGTAGAGAACATTTCCAATAAATTAAATTTATATATTAAGAAATGTGATTCAATTTCCAACATTTCATATTTTTTACTAAAAGCATGATTCATTGTTTCTTAACCATTTCATAAAAAAGTTATATGTTGCACTACACAAATTTTGAGGTATGCTCACTTAGATAATTAAAAAAATATTTAAAAGTACTAATTTTATTTTGGAAAAATAGAGTGTTAATGTTAGAAAAAATCAAAATTGAGCTAGTAGTGAACATTTCCAATAAATTAAATTTATATATTAAAAAATGTGATTCAATTTCCAACATTTCATATTTTTTACTAAAAGCATGATTCATTGTTTAGGCATCTCAAAATATCTGTGTAAATTGAAGGATGTTTGGTTTTTAGCTCTATTGCATCTAATGTATAAAAATAGACCATCATTAGCTTGAGAATGATTACAATTTGTGTTGAGGTCATACGGATATGCAGGTTGCATGAGTAATCCATGTGTCAAATGTACTAACATACAACTACTTGATGAGGAGGGTACATGGATGTTTGGAGTTGGAAATAACATGTAGGTTACAGGTTTCACTACAACGAAATTGGCAAGAAAACTACTTGTTGTGTGGAAAACCACATTCTGCAAGTTGGAAAATGCATTTGAGTGGTAATCTTGTTGCTATTGACCATGACAACTATGAGATACATGAGGTGTGATAGAGAGATGGAGTTAGAAGACTGCATGAAAAGTTCTTGATACCAAGTTGCAACACAAAAATCTAAGATCATGAGGTAAATAAATAAAAAGTGATCACAATACTTCCCCCCCACACACACAAACACACATATTAAAAAATATAATTCATTTTTTTAGTTACTTCATCAAGAGTTCAAAACAAAACCTCACAAATGGCCTACTTGAAATTTCCCATCCATAGACAGTGATGGTGATTCTCACACCAATTGCTCTAGTTTGAAAGAGTGGATTTGAAGAATTTGGGTTTGTAGAAGTTAATTATCCACCAATATTGTAAATTGGATATTTCCTTATGGGATGCGATGCCATGGTTTAATTTTTAATGTGATCATAGGTGTAGTGGTCGTAACCCTTAACTTATAACAATCATATGATATACAAATATTTATGATGCAAGAAACTAGAAATTATAGTGTAAAATGACCAAGAAAAGAGATGCATCAAAATAAACTCTTGTATCATGAGAATCCAACAAAAAACAATGTTCACTTGCCTCTTAAGGTTGGGTGAACATTCACATGAGTCAATATCCAAATACAAATATACACAGCAAAACATTCCAAAATATTGTAGCTCTTTAAACATGCTTCCTATAACCAAAACCCTAACCACTTGTGGTCCCATAATTAATGTGTAATAAGTACCTAGTGGGCCTTAATTAAAAAAAGGTCCCCTTTTTTACATTAATTAATTATTCACTACTATCTAGTAAAACTTATTTAAAGGATATGGACACATACACTAGTTGACTAAGTGCTATGTAACCTAAATTAGGGGCTAGAGTAGGAAGCTAACATGCTCTATTTAATGCCCACATTATAGACAAGGGTATGGTACACACACACACACACACACATATGCGTGCACCATTGGGGCTTCAACTTGTTGGCCAATATCTTATCATGTTCATTCCTAAAGGGGTTTTTTAAATTGTGAAAAATAGGGTCAATATATTGTAGGTATTGGGTGGGGAGATGTAGGGTATAGGGGATATAAAAAAGGGTATCTAGTAAAAATATGGGATAATCTAGTAAAAATAGGGTTTTCTAATTGGAAATATGTATTAGGAGGGGGGCTCAACAAAAATATTTTGGTAGTTATTTATCAATATCTAGTGAAATTAGGGGTATTCTTTAATATCCCATGAAAGAAGATGCTATGGAATAATTTCACTGAGTGAAGATCCCATGGTGCACACATACACAATTTTTATATGTATAATACAATATTGTGATGTATATATATATATATATATATATATATATATATATATATATATATATATATATATATATATATATATATATATATTGTTGTGGATTATAAGTTAAACATTACTATTAACCTAAACATTTATTTATTATGTATGAGAGGGATCCATGCGTGGATGACAAGTGGAGTCATCCATGGAAGGGGAGAGAACTCCATTTAAGGAGGTCCTTTTCACGAGAGAGGGGGATTTTGGGTAGGGAGAAGGGAGAAAGAAGGGGGGGAATTATGGAGATGTTTTTTCATGGTAGTGAGAATTTACATTCAGGGGTGGGACTGACTGTTGGAATAGCTTATTGGTTAGTGGATCGGGGTCTCTCAACCAGGGTATTTTTTAAGGATTCTAATATTATACTTAAGTGTAGTATCATAGGCGATTATTTTGGATTGAAAAAACATGTATATAGATAGGTAGGCAAATATTAAATATGAAACATGCAATTTACTACTGAAATGTGTAAATTTTGGCAAATATTATCACAAAAAAACATATTTTATGTAAATATAGGCGATATTAGAGACTAAAAATGACCAAATAGCGAATTTATTTTTTGAAAAAAAGTCCAAAACATAGCCAATTTGCGATATTTCGCCCCTAAAATTTACTATGCTCTCAACTTGAAGCTAAAGGGTTGGTTGGGAGTTGAGTTGTCCCCCAAATTTCAGTTGCAGTTGGGGAATGACTCGAGGGCTTTGTTTTATACCTCCATGAGTCAAGTTAATGATTTTTCTCCTTCTTGGTATGTCTCTCTAATTTTATTCTTATTTTGATAAGGTAGTGAATAAAAAAAATAACTTATTTCTTTATGTTCTCTTGGGTCCTTATTGTAGTAATGTGTGGATTGAGTAGTTGTTTTATTTGTAACATGCAAGGATAAATTTATAGTAAAAATATTTCTCATAAGATAAGTGCTTTTTGTATTGCTCAAATGTTTTAAAAACCCCATTTAATTATTACATTTTGGTATCAGAGATAATTGTTTCTAGCACTAGGATCTAGGGTTCAAAAGAAAATTGTTTATCTAAAAAAATAGTAAAATAAGAATAGGGTTTAACCTTTCTTATTCTGTGAGCTACACACACCAAGGTAAATTACAACATATCTTAATTTCATTTCCGTCGTAAATAATAGAATCTTAATTTCATTTTTATAGTAAATGATAGCTTCATACCTTCACACATTGATAACCATTGGTAGGGAATATAACAAGGATAAAATGTATCTTCACAAGGATAAGGTTGTGTTTTTAATTGATTTGTATGTAACATTGTTATATCCTATAAGTAGTTTTGGATTAAAACTGGATGGATATTCTCATTTGTGAATCACTAATATGAATGGTGATACTAAAGTTATTTTTGTTCTTATGCTTTCACTAATTACAAAGGTTTACTTTCCACCTTACCTTGGAACTCGTTGCATACACACGCACACACACTTGTACATTGATAACCATAATGATGTACACTCTTTTTGGGTGATTGTCATATAAATAATCTATCAATTATCTTAAATTGTAAAAGGAAACAATCTATCAATTAGGATAAATAATTCATGGATGGGAAATAAACTATAAAGAACTTCAAGAATCATCTATAATAAACAAATAGCTTCCACAAACAAGGCATTAACCATCAAGTAAGATGTTGATTTGAGGAAAGAAGTATAGGGGCTAAAATAAGGGCTAGGATAAAGAACTAATTGTTAACCCTGGCAGCATGTTGGATGCATAGGTAATCATGGATCTGAAGTGTAGCAGACATAACCACTTTCAGTAACTACAAATATTCATTTATATACAACACAAGATCCATGTTCCCATTCTCTTTTAGTGTATTTCACATCTCCTTCCCAGTCACAATGATAAGTAATGTAAGCAAGTATGAAAGTATGCATCATTGTCCCACATATCAAACTTTGTGTTCATATTCCTTGTAGTGTAAATTCGGTATATTATTTGGTTGGATTTCAATAATGCTTGTTGTCATAGCCTTCACTTCTCCATGAGTATTTTCTATTGTAAGCTTAATTAACAGAGAAATAATGTATTCACTAAGACACTTAATTTAAATACCCAACCAAGCAACACACCTAATGGGACTTCAATTATGTAGTAACAACTAATGTTGATCGATGCAACATAAGATTCCATCCTAATCCAACCGCTACACCTAAAAATCATTTTAAAACTATAATAAACATTTAGATATGAAAATAAATTGCAATTGAGCATACATGTATTTACATTTTAAGTAATAAATACAATACATTTAGTAATTAAAATGTATAAGAATATGATAATGAATGTTTTTATAGTTAATGATAAGTGTAATGCCATTTTCTAAAAATATGCCATATTGAAGTTCGATGGGAATAACAAAATCACCCAAGCAAACAAGGGTGTATAAAACAACCAACATGCACCTATCCTTTTATCTTCCATAGACTGCAACAATTACACCTCCTCACGAGCTGCACAAATGAGCCTCTGTTGAATCCCCTATAAAATATCAATGCATTTTACAATCTATATTTTATCTCTACATAAATCGAGTAACTTAGTATATTTATGTCCCACACCACTATCCAACAATGATTTAATACATGTTTGGACTGCAATAGCTCTTTAGATACCTCGGAATCAAGCTCAGATGATGAGACAAAGTTGATCTTGATATAGATGAAGTGGTAAATGTCTCATTTTGTGAGTTCTCTTTAAGCATTTGATATACAAATAGTTGCTTCAACTTTAATGTTGTATATTTACAAAAGTAAACCATCTTATCAATAGTACTAAAAAGCAAGAGGCCCATGCATATGTGTGATTTTTATGTGAACTTGCATGAAAAATCACACTCATACAGGGAAACTCCCTATTTCCAATCGTGGAAGGGAATCATAAAAAAGACGAAAATTGTAATTGGAAGGGAATACACAAAAAGATGGAAGAAAATCAACAAACAAACACTATGTCCATCTTTCCTCCTTAGATTCTAAGAAGTTTCCATGCAATATATTTACTATTGTTTTTGTCTATTTATTCAATCTTCATTTCAATGGTATGGGACCAATCACGTTTGGGAAAAATCCTCTAGAATTAAAATAAATAAATAAATAAAACTAAAACTTTAGTTCCCACTTCATACATTTTAAAATATTATATGTACTTGCTTCAAGCTAATGAAAAAAAGTGAAAAAAATAGTATTTTCCAACGATGGGACTAAAAAACACATCTTCTTAATTTTTAAGTTTATTTAAATTATATATAAAAATAGAAACCATTTTCATGAATAACTTTTGAATTTGAGAATAAGAATTTGAGACACTTTTAACATTTTAAAATCCACTCCTAGCTTAGTCAGTCATTCATTCATCACTTATCTTCCTCCCCTTCATGTGATTTGAAGGTCAAAAGGTTCAATATGAACAATCACGCCATGTCTCACAAGTCTCTGCCACCACAGGCAGACTACCTAGAAGGATATCCTCTGCCAAGTTCAACTCCGTATTTAACTTCTCCTAGTCTCCTCTTCCCTCCATGCTATTTCGTAATTTTTACATTGAGAGAAAATGCTTTGAATTTTATCAGGGTACTACACAAAATATCCTTAGAGCCAATATCCTGAAGTACCAATGAAAACGCAAATGATACAAGTAGGGTTTTATTGACTATTTATTTCTATTATTTATACATGTTGGAATAACTTAATACTAGTAGAACCACATTTTTAAAAGTGGTTGATAGACGTTGATGAGAGATAGATTAGCATATATCATCCTCTTTTAAAATTGTGGTTGTTGAGGGAAATATCGGTGAATTACTATTATTATTATTATTATTATAAAAAACAAAACAAAAAGAAATTATAAAATAAAAATAAAAATAATATAATAAAATAATAACAATATTTAAATAAATAATAATAAAAATAATAAACTCATTTACATGTACAAATATGAATGAATCCACCTAATCATTCAACAATTCTGCCCATCCGACAAGTTTCTGATTGAAATCTCACGATTTCATTTTTTTTAATCCTTATTCTTTTGTTGTTCAAATCATGTTTCTGAATGCATAAATGGATTCGGTGTCCTCAAATACCTTCAAGCACTAGATTCCAAGTTTGATAGTTGTTCACTTAATTTTATTTATAAAAATCAAATTACATAAAAATCAAATCAAATAAGTAAATTGATGCGTTTGATTTAATTTTATAGCTGACTCCACCATGGTTTTTGTAGTTGATTTTGGTCAACTATGGTTAACTATATTTGAATATGGTGACTAAGTTTGACCATAGTTACCCATGCATAACTATTATTTGACCATGGTATATTTTAGACAACCATGCATGATTATCATTGACTATTGTTGACTTTTGTTAGCTAAGGTTAACCATGTTTGACTTAATAGTGGTCAACAAAGGGTTTCAAATGATCGTTGACCAAGTTTCATAATAGTAAACCATGTTTGACTATAGTTTGAGCATGGTTAACATTTTTTAACCACAATCGACTTAAATGCACCATGGTTGACTATTATTTGACTTTAGGGCTTGTGCAACCTAATGTTGGTCTCTCATTACACATTAGTGGCAACACAAACATGAAAAAAACAATCTATTAACTATAGCGATGATTCGAGATACTTCCACAATGAATTTGATTATGGTGTAAACATAAGAAATGTAGGAAAATGAATTACATTTCTAAGTATATTTTTTTTTGTATAACTAGGTGAAATTTGTGTTTTCCCAACATTGGTATATTAAGTTTCATGCAAAATATAGTGTATATGTGTTTGTTATTGCAATCTCGTAGTACCTAAATGATGGAATTTCACTACAAAAAACTCTAGATATGTAGAGAACACATTGATCTAATGAACAACTATTTTTTCAAAATTCATATTCTTCATTTTATATATTTTTAAAATTATGATAGTCATTCTATCGTTGAAATGACAAGGCCTTTTGTTAGTGCATCCTAAAAGGGTCTTAAAATTATCAAACAATTTAATTTATTATTAGATCGCAGGTATTAGTGGTTTCTAGTGAAACATATAAATTTGGTGAAAAATGCTTAAAGCGAAAAATAGTTATAGCAGAAACACAAGAGGCTTGTTTTTTAAGAATGTAGTATATGTCACATAGTCAACTCTATATGTGTTTGTAGTTTCATTGACAATAGATTTGTCTATCCTATAAGAAAATAATGTAAAAAATAGACATATAGAGAGATATTCTAAAAATCATAAGTTTTCATGAATTTGCAGTCCAAAGCACTAGGTTTGTCATCCTGAACCTAAATCCAAACCAACCAAGTCAGTAAAAAATTAATTTTCCCACTTATGAAATTCAAAATTAAAAAAGCATGCACACACTAAAAGTGCACATGCACACTATTAGTGTGCACCCATCCCTATACCACTCAAAGCCTAGGAATGAACATGTGCACTAGAAGCGTGGACCCATTTCTATAGTGTGTACAATTTAGGAATGCGCACACATTTCTAGTGCATGCACGTGCTCATAATGAAATGAGGGACTTGTAGATGAAGAAAGAGAATTAGATTAGGGGATGGGGAAGTGTGATAAGTCAAGGGGAAGGGAGAGTGAGTGAGTAAGAGGAAAAGAGGGAGGGACTTACAAATGGAGAGAGAGAGAGAGAGAGAGAGAGAGAAGGGGGTGGGGAAGAGTGATAGGTTGAGGGAGAGAGACAATGAGTGAGTGAGAAGTAGAGAGGTAGAAAGAGACATATTGAGTGAGAGGTTGAAGGGAGAGAGAGAGAGAGAGAGATTTGTGGGAGACGTAGTTGGAGAGAGAGATAGATTAAGATGGAGGTAGGGGCGAATATAGAGAAATAAAGAGGGAGAGAGAGGTAAAGTGAGAGAGAGTGAGAGAGAGAAGAGGAGGTATTAGTGAGAGAGGGAAGAAGAGAGAGAAAGAGAGCGAGGGGGGGGGCGGGGGGGGGAGATATATAGGCAAATATTGAGAGCGAGCGATATTTAGGGAGGAAGAGAGAAAGGTAGAGGGGGGGGGGGTGTGAGAGAGAGAGAGAGAGAGAGAGAGATAGAGGGAAGGAGGGATGGAGATAGAGAATAGGGGGGTACTAGTGACAAAGGCAGGAAGAAAGAGTGGGAAATAGAGGCACTACAAGATTTGAGGTCAAAATCTGACGACAACATCCGATGACATCCAACGAAAAGGTTTGTGCCATCGAAATTCACCTTCACAATTATGAAATTTGATGAAAATTAAATAAATTGATATAATTGGCAGTTGGATATCCGACGGCCTGTGGATATCAGTGAAAAAAGACGCGCTCACTATATGAGGTGGGTGCAAAAATTTGAACACTTGGCAAAATTTAACTGAAACCTAAAATCGAAATGTACCCAGCTAGCTAGTGTGGCAAAACTCCACAATTTGGTTTCTTGGCTTGTTCATTCCCCATTTCATTGTTTTGAGTTTTGGGAGGAGACAGAGCTCCTGTAGTGGTTTAATGTTGGCCATGGTCATGGGTCCTGTGCCATCAACATAGCTCAGGTGTGCCCTGATCGTTATTGTGGTTATAGCTAGTGTGGCAAAACACCACGATTTCATTACCTGCAAGCTTGTTCATTTGTCATTTTGTACTTGTTTTGAGTTTTGGGAGGAGGCAGATCTCCTGTAGTGGTTTAACATTGGTGGTCATGGGGCCTGCGCCATGAGCATATCTTAGCCACTCCCTTATGGTCATGGTGGTTATAAGGAACGCGTGTCGCTCATGGAACAACAACCTGGTAAGTGATTTGTTCAATCCAGCTTATTTGTCCATAAATTTCATTTTGATTCATTTATTCCTTTGTATTGATGATGGAATGGTGTTAACCCTGTTCTATTCTATGTCAGGGTGAGTGGTTATATTTGGAGCAGGGAGTTGGGGCGTGGGTGGTTCTTGTCTACAAGGGTTTCGAAGATGTCGAATGGCCGTGGTAAGTTTGGACCATTGCAACCCTCCCCTTTCATATGAATCTTGATAGCATTCTCCTTCCCAAAAACACCAACATTCTCCATTCCAAAATCTTGGCATGGGAAATCCTCCATGTGCAATCCTCTTCTGGCGTGGGCAAGTGGGAAATCCTCTTTTGGCATGGGAAATTGATAGGAGCAAAGGAGCAGAGGAGATACCCTAAACCCTACAATTTATTTGGTAAAATGCTCACACCTCTGCAAGTTTGATTGTGTTTGAGGAATTTACATGATTGAGTTTGCAAAGTCGGCGGGCCTTACACACTTCTCCCATCTCCCATTTTTTCTCTCTCAAACCTCAAATCACATTAACATCGACGTGCATTAACATTGAAAGGCATTACACACTTTGGCCATTACCCAACTCCATCTTGGTGTGGGAAATCCTCCAAGACGGAGGCAATTGATCCCATCTAGATGATTTTTTCCATGGTATAAAGAACCTCCCTTCCCTTGACTTTGGAACAACAACCTTATTTTGATCTTGGTGGCATTTCAGTTCAACCTCCAAATTTATGTCTTCACCTAATACTTCAACTATTTGAGATACACTGCTATCACCTTTATATTCATGCTTCTTAGTAGTATGTTGAATATCTATTTTAGCTTCCACCGATTCACATTTGGTGCCTTCTTGCACCCCAGCTTGACTGATTTGAGCAACTCCATCAAATTGTGAATCATGTTATGTACAAAAGTCTAAATTGATAGTAGGATCAAAGAGACCATTTCCCCCCTATAGAAGATAGATTATTCCATGCCGGAGATGAATACTCTGGATTGATTTATTGGTCTATGGAAAAATATAGTGGCCCTCATTTCCTCTCTCAAACTTTAGCTGCAAAAATTTCCATCCCTTTACTTGTCTCCAATACTAGCCTTTATGCTTTCCTGTATGTTTAGTTTTTTCCTATGTTTGTACAACCGAATTTCCAAAATAGAAACGGTGTTGAGCTTGCTTGAGGTGGCTTGACTTATTAGGTATTTGGTGTCTCTCTCTTTAGTGAAATAAGAGAATTTGATGACCATCCATCTTTTGGTTTTCCAGTAGTTCCACCTTTCCCGGAAATTGGGTAGTTTTTGATGCTTTCCCTAATCTCTCCACGAATCTTTACAAAACCATAATGCCTTTCCACCTATTTACTATGCAAACAATGAGGGATTACTCCAATTTTATTTAGAATAGAGGATAGCACCTGATATTTCATTGCTTCACATTACAAAAATTGAACAGTTGATAATCCTACTAAATGAGGGCCACAAAAAGTTGAGCCCTTCCTTTCTTTTCAAATTTATGAAAGAAGATCCTTCAAATATCTACTATCAAATCCATATTGGATGAGCCAATTTTATCTTCAGATAATGTCAATAGAGTATCTATCTTAAGGTTTGCAACCAAGTGGCTCAACACTTATCCAAATTATGTCCAAAAATCATCCTTAGAGATTTCCTAAAAACTATTTTCAATCTACTCTTAAGAACTAATCCAATTCTATCATAAGCCAGTCCACAAGTTCCCTTGAAAGTGTGCCAATGGATGTCAATGTCTAGTACTATGATCAAATAGTGTATCTTCCCTTTTTATTTTAGTAATTGTTGCATCATATGTCATTTCCCATTCATGTGTAACAATTTCAGGATTTGCAGTTCTCTTATTAGCATATATATGAGACTGGAAATCCACTTGGGCATGATGATGCTAGACAAATTCAAGTCTCTTAGGAAAATGTTGAACCCCATCAACATTTAACTTCAAATTTGATTTCTGTTTGCATGCATTCTTTGTAATTCGATTTCCCTTCAAGAGTGGTGTTCATTTCTTCATTACCTAGTATACATTTCCTCATGCTTGGAGGGCATTTCCTCATCAATGTTGGCTATTGTGTACATTTCCTTCATGAGTAGTGAGCATTTCTACCTTCCTGGTGGGAATTTCCTCTTTTTTGGAAAGCATTTCTTATGCATGGAAGGAATTTCCCATTGCTTGTGGGCATTTTCTCATTACCTACTGGCATTTTCTCATTACCTACTGGCATTTTCTTGGTGAACATTTAGCTTGGTGGTAATACTCCTTAGCTTGGCAAGTATTTTATTAGCCTGGAGAGCATATTCAATGACTGGAATATATTTCTCTTTCATGTGACACCTTGGTGGGAATTTTAATATTTGCTTGTGTAGGATCTTCATTCATGTGAATGTGCTATATAAGGAAAGCTTCAAAATTTCTTCCAGATATGAGACTATTTGTTGTCATGCGTTGCTTCTACAAGATTGTTGTACATGCCATAATATGTTGCCATAAATTTATGCTAGTTCAACTCTTCAGATTGCACTTTTCAAGTTGTCATAACTAGTCATTGTTCACCTTGGGAAAGAACATACATGATTCTTCAAGGCTTCTGATCAAATACAAGACTAAAAACCTCTTTCTTGTTTGCCAGTAGTTCCACCTTTCCCATAAATTGGGTATCTTTTGATGCTTGCCCTACTCTCTCCACGAATATTTACAAAACAAAATTTTTAGTCTTTTCCAAAATTCCTTTCCACATCTTTACCATGCAAACAATGAGGGACGCCTCCATATTCATTTAGAATAGAGACATACCAATCAAAATCACCAACTAACTTATACACATACTTCTTTCAAGTAAAGAGGATAGAATTTCTTGGTTAGAACCATTTTATGATTATTATGTGCTTAGAAAATGACTTATTTGTTACTAGAAGGAAATGGTCTAAAGGTACTCTACTCCAGGATTGAAGACAAATACATGAATTATTTGCAAACTTTCCACTCCATTCAACTACTCTACCATAACATCAACCTTCAAACTCAATATTTCATGTTACAATAAGATTTCTAAAAGAGTAGCTACACCAGCATAGATCCATCTTAAACCCGTATCTATCAAGCAATGAGAGGGATCCAATTTCTTGAGGTGTATTTCTTTTTTAAATTTCAACTCAAGAAATTTGTTATCTCTTGATTGAAAGACCCTTGATTTTTTAAATAGTTTTCATAATATTTTATTTTATGAGCCAACATGGATTTTTTTTAAATACTTTCATTAATTTTTTATTTCATGAGCCGACATGAATTTATTAATGGCCGACATAATATAATTTATTACTTTTTACTATTAGATGTAACAATACATCACACATGTAACACTACACATGCACGTTACAACATCTCCCCCATACTGGGTTGTAGAGCACCTAGTTTCACTCGGTGCAAAGACTAGAGTATCTATCATTTTTCTCCTACATTCTCGGCTTCCAGGTTTTTAATATGTATTAATTCACACATGCAATGCACATGCTATTTAGTGCGATTGGTATGATTTGAGGCTTAGTTCTTGCCATTGCTTAAAATATATGAAGTTAGAGATGTTTTTTTTTTTCATTTTAACATCGTCAATCACATACCAATAAAACAAAGCAATCACTAATTGATGAATCCACTCTTCACTAATTGTTAGACTTTCATATTATATTATATAATTATTTTTAATTAAACACTTAGATATGTACAAAAGTACAATATCACCACTATTAAGAAACAATGTATTGTGGTGTTTAAGAAAGGTGTTTTTGTAGGATTTGCATTTCTTTGGATTTTAAGTAAGATAAGATTCGAACCTGTGACCTATGTCTAGTCCCAAGGCTACAACCTTCAAGCTTGAAGTGAAGCTGACAATGGGAGACCACCTTCAAGCTTGATTAATTCTGTATGCATTTCACAATGGGAGATGTCGGGCTACCACATTCAAGCTTGATTCATTATATATGCATTTCACTATGCAACCATATCAGATTCTCACTGTGTTTTCCCTCAATTAGTTTATCAATTCAGTATGAACCACGCCCGCCGTCCGAGAGTGTTGCCAGCAGTCTTGAGTTTCAGCCTGGCAACGGTGACGATTCATGGTATTATGTTTCCCTTCGGCTGCAATATGGAAAACTCAAAGTTCATTATGAAGGTTTGTCTAACAAATTTGATGGTTTGGAACCCAAACCATCACATTTGTCAGACAAACCTTCATAGTGAACTATGAGTTTTCCATATTGCAATCGAAGGGATTAAACATAATACCATGAATCGTCACCGTTGCGAGGATGAAACTCAAGACCACTGGAAACACTCCTCGGATGGTGGGCATGGGTCATACTGAATTTATAAACTAATTGAGGGAAAACGCAGTGAGAATCTGAGACAGTTGCATAGTGAAATGCATATAGAATGAATGAAGAGTGGGTGTCAAGAGAAATGGTTGTGGGACGTCGTATGAGAGGAAATGGCAATGGGAATTGAAAGGTCAAATTAAATTCGCATGGTGGTAATAAACTACACTTGTGTCTTCCATTGTCAGCTGCACTTCAAGCTTGAAGGTGGTAATCTTGGGACTAGACATATGTTGGTTGTGGAGCCAGATCTTCTAGTCTCATAGATGATATTGTATTAGCCGTGTTTGTACCCCAGTTCTATATGATATGTAGGTGGACTGTACACTCACCCCAGCGGGGGGGTGTGGGGGGGCATCGCCCCCCCACGGGCCCATGGTTTTGGGTATCCCGTGGTATTTTCGCCAGCTGTTTTGCGGGCCCATGGTTTTGGGTATCCCGTGGTATTTTCCCATTGTATTTCCTTTATAAAAGAAGGACATTGTAATACGGCTAGGGTTGATGTATTAGGTTTTATGCATTGTAAAGATCTTTGAGATCTGGAGAGAGACTGTAAAACAGAGAAGAGGAAGTGCAGCAGTTGTGCTGCAGGTTGTATCCCTTCGACTTGCTGGACGGTAATAATAATAAGGACTGGCAAATTCAGTGTGGACGTAGCCCAATTTGGGTGAACCACGATATATCTGTGTCTCTCTTGTAATGTGTATGTGTGATTATATTTGCATTTCTGTTTATTGTTATTGCTCTGCGATCCTGTTTTTCTAACAACATAGGTTGCAGGTTTGAATTTCCTCAGTTTAGTTTGTACCCTATTTTTTTTCAATGCAAATTATATGTTTTCTTTAATTTCCTTTGTCGGGACATAGAGACAACCATAAAATATCAAATGTGTCAGGATGAAAAGAGTAAGAGACAACTATAAGTAAGTCTTATATTGAATTTACCATATAAGTATTTAATTGACACTATCAACTAATATTTGACACGTTGGATTGTCATGATCTTCTTATCACTCCTTATCAATGTGATTGTAAGGCACTCTAATTTGAAGGTGAAGTCCACAATTTTAAGTCTTTTTCCTCATTCTCAGGCCCTTTTGTAGGATAGGAGGGTAGTGGCATCAACATTGAAAATGGTTTCCATCCAAACCTATCAAGTGTACTTTTAGGTTAGCAATATTCTTGACTCCGAACTGTAGCAGCTGTTTGGCCATTTTCACCCTGTAAATCCTTCGATTTACAGGGTGAAAATGGCCAAACAGCTGCTACAGTTCGGAGAAAAGAATACTGCTGACCTAAAAGTACACTTGATAGGTTTGGATGGAACATATTACTATGGAAATACTCTTTATCTTCATTCTCGAGTTTTGATAAAATGAGAGATATATGAAACGATGCTTTATGACTGTTCGTCTTCACAGCTACCTTTTGAAATCAAGGTAAGCAATGGTTTAGTGATTCAATGTAGTAAACGGTTACCTTGATTGCATGTTAGGTTTTATTGAATGAATTTGTTCACTGAATGAATGAATGAAACAATGGTTTAAGGCTGTAGTAAACTGTGACCTTTATTGAATGCCAACTTTTATTAAATGAATGTGTTGACTGAATGAATGAATGGTTTATTGAATGAATGTGTTGACTAAATGAAACAATGGTTTAATGAATGTTAGCCTTTATTGAATGAATGGTAGATGAAAGTTTAGGATGAAATATGGATGAATTTGCACCTTTTTTTTGGTCAAGTACATGCATTGGGTATGGGGAATTGAGAGTGATGTGAGGGGGGGGAGGGGCCATAAGAGCTTCCACCTTCACATGGCTGGCCCTGTTCAGTAGAGAATATTAAATTATTCTGAAACAGAGAGGAACTCGATGAACGGCTACGATGCTATCTTTCTACAACCCACTCATGTGTCATCTAAATTTTGACAATTTCTTGGAGCTTGTTGTGATGTTTGGTTGCTCCTCATAACCAATTTCAGGTTTCCAAATGATGAAAGATCACTTGAGTAACTATTTGTGGAGTAGAGTGAGATCTTGTTTGTAATGGGTTTGTTGATTCAGCATGAAACTCTTAATGAAGATTAAGTGGCTAGTACTGGAATAATATCAGTGTTAATTGATGTCCTTTGAGATTAGCAGGAAAAACTGAGAATGTTTTTCATGACATCACTAAGTGAGCTTTTGTTCTACATCTCCACTGAAAGCGAGAATTATCCAAGAGCTGTTATTGGTCAGAAAATTCGAGCAAACAATGGGTGAGATTCATCATCTACCTATAAGGTTAGATACTAAAACATTTTATGATGTTTTATTCTATTATTATGAATATATTATTCTGATAGAATTGAAGCAATTTTGCTTTTTTTGTTTGCAGGATTGAAATATGTTCACATGTCTTTCAATTCAGATGTACTAGCTTCAAACATTAACTTAGACACTTGGTACTTATGACAGGTTCCTAGTGCATTGTGGAAATCCTTGAAGATGGGTTGAAATCCTAGGATCAAATGGTAAGTAAGAAATGATCTATGAAACCATGGGTTGAAATCCTAGGATCAAATGCTAAGTAAGAAATGATCTATGAAACCTTGGGTTGAAATCCTAGGATCAAATGCTAAGCAAGAAATGATCTATGAAACCATGTCTAGCCAAAAATCCTTAAATGATCTATAAAAAAATACAAATTTGAAATCCCTTGGCCCTCTACAAGAAAGCAATGTCAGCATATTGTAGTCACAAAAAAGTCATGCCACTATTTGTCTCTAGACTGTCGTTGAAGAACCAAATATGGAAACACTAGTTTATGTTGTGATAAAAAAGTAGTGTATCCAATAAAGTCTCTAAACCACTGTTGAAAATTTATGCAATTATTTCCAATTATTAGTGAATTTTTCTTTTTAAATACCAAAAGGTTGTCGGATATCCAACCACCACACCGTAGAAATCCAACGTTCTTGCCATAGCTCCAACAACATTTGATGTCGGATTTCAACCAGTTCCATTTGTAAGGGCGTTGAATTTCAGACCCACACACTAAAGAAATCCGACGGCTTTTCCATAGCTCCGATAGCATTTGACGTCGGATTTCAACGAGTTCCATTAGTGAGGGGGCATCGGATTTCTGTCTTCCTATGGGCGTCGAATATCCAATGAAGTCCAAAGCCATCGGATTGCAGCCGACTTTGGACCGACGTTAAAAAAATATGGAGGTTGTCGGATAGTCGACCACAAGATGTAGAAAATCTGACCTTTAGGCCCTCGGATTTTGGGTCCAAAAAACCTAGTGAGGAAGGTGATGAGAGAGGGGGAGAGAGGGGGGAGGAGATAGGGAATATGGAGTGGTAGAGAGGTAGGGGAAGAGAGAGGGGTGGAGATATGGGGGATAGAGTAGGAGAAAGAGGTTGGTTTTAAGAGGTAGAGAGAACATGAGAGAATGACGATGGTAGAAAGAGATAGAGAGGGAGAGAGAGGTATGGAGAATGAATAGGAGAGTGGGGAGAGAGAGGGGGGTAGAGGTAAAGAGGGGAGATAGTGGGAGAGAGAATTTTTAGAGAGAGAGAGTTGGATAGTGAGAGGGATAGAGTGAGAGGTAGAGAGAAACAATGAGGGTGAGATAGATAGAGGAAGAGAGGAAGCGAGAGAGAGAAATAGTGAGGGGGGGTGGAATGGAGTAAGTGAGAGAGACACAATAAGGAGATGAATGTTTAGAGTGAGGGTGATAGAGGAAAGGGAAGAGAAAGGAGAAGATGGAAAGAGAGAGGGAGGGAGAGAGAGGAGGGGGTAGGAGAGAGGGTAAGGAGGAGAAAAGGGTAGAGATAGATAGAGAGAGGGAGGTAGAGAGTGAGAGGGAGAGAGAATGAGGGGGTGTAGAGAGATATGGGAAAAGAGATAGGGGAATTTGGAGGGAGAGATAAGGGGATCAAGGGTGAGATAGAGAGGGAGGGGGAGAGAGTGGGAGAAACAGAGGTTTTGGAGAGTGAGAGGGAGAGAGAGAATGAGAGAGTGATGGTGATAGAGATATTTGGAGAGGGAAAGAGAGGGAGAGGAAGGGATAAAGAAGAGCGAGAGAAAGAGGAGAGAGAGAGGTAGGGAGAAAGAAGAGGGAGAGAAAGAGGAGAGAGAGGGAGATGTACATGTAAAGAGTGGGATAGTGTGAGAGATAAGGTCTAGAGACAGAGGTAGAGAGTGATAAAGGTAAAGATAACAAGAAATAGAGGGAGAGATAAAGGAAGAGAGAGAGAGAGAGAGAGAGAGAGAGAGGGTGGGAGAGAGAGAGAGAGTGAAGGAGGGTGAGAGAGAGAGAAAGTGAGGGAGATAAAGGTGTAGAGAGATGAAGATAGAGGATGGGGAAGTAGACATTGGAAGATGAAGAGAGAGAGAGGAGGGAGACAGAGAGAGATAGGAGGGGGAGGAGAGAAGGTAATGAGAGAAAGATAAATGTAGAGAGAGACATGGAGAGTGAGAGGGAGAGATAATGAGGGCGTATAAAGAGATATAGGGGGAAGGCTATAGGGTAATATTGAGGAAGAGGTAGGAGTAAGGGTGTGAGGGAGAGGGAGGGGAAGAGATAAGGAGAGAGAGAGAGAGAGAGAGAGAGAGAGAGAGAGAGAGAGAGAGATGTATAGTGAGAGTGGAGGAGAGTGTGAGAGAGAGGTGGTGAAAGAGAGAGTCATAGGTGGATAGTGAGAGTGTGGGAGAGCGTGAGAGAGCACTGGTGTTAGAGAGAGTAATAGGTGGATAGTGAGAGTGGGGTAGAGCGTGAGAGAGTGGTGGTGATAGAGAGAGTCAAAGAGGGAAAGCGAAAGTGGTAGAGAGGGGGGATAGTCTGACATGGAAGGTTTATAGTTTAGAGGTGTAAATGGGAAAAGAGGGAGGGAGAGAGAGGGAGGGAGAGAGGGAGACATAATTATATCCACTGATGGTGGTAGAGAGAGTCAGAGAGGGAGAGAGAGATAGGGAGGGAGACATAATTATATCCACTGATGGTGGTAGAGAGAGTCAGAGAGGGAGAGAGAAATAGATGTAGGGACAAAGAAGAGGGAGATAGAGAGAGATGTGGAGAGTTAGAGGGGGAGAGTGATGGAGGTAGAGATAAACAAAGAGGGTGGGAGATATAGGGGAAGAGATGGAAAGAGAGAGGGGGGGGGTAGAGGTAAAGAGGGGAGATAGTGGGAGATAGAAGGTTTAGAGAGAGAAGTGGAGAGTGGGAGGGAGAGGGTGATGGAGGTAGAAAGAAATAAAGAGGAGGGAGAGATAAAGAAAGAGAGGGAGGAAGAGAGAGAGAGGGAGGGAGACAAAGAGAGGGGGATGGAGAGAGAATGATGGAGAAGAAGGTGTAGGGAGAGGGTGATAGTGGAAGGGGAAAGAGGGAGGGAAGATGGAGAGACAGGGGGGAGGAGATAGGGAATATGGAGGGAGATAAAGAAGGACCAAGGGTGTGAGATAGTGGTGTTGATAGAGAGAACCGGATAGGGAGTAGGAGAGAGTTGTAGAAAGAGAGGTCTCAAATAGTTAGACGCAGAGAGACAATGAGAGACTAATGGTGGTAGAGAGAGTCATAGAGAGAGAGAGAGAGATGTAGAAAGAAAGAAGGGGGAGTTAGAGAGAGACGTGGAGAGTGAGAGGGATAGGGTGATGGAGGTACATAGTAACAAAGAGGGTGGGTGAGATAGTGGAATATATGGGGAGAGAGAGAGAGAAAGGGAAAGAGAGAGAGAGGGGGGAGGGAGTAGAGAGAGTGCTATGAATATTAATGGCTTATTAAATAAAATAATAGTTGTTAATTATTTAAGTAGTTCATTATTTAATATGCCATTAATATTTGTAGCATCAAATTTCCTCCACCTCTTTCAAGCACTTGGCTCACTTACATGTATAAACTCGAACACCTCTATAGGGATGACTTATACCTGTATTGGCACCAAATTTCCAAGTTTGATTCATTCATCCTAGTGCATGCTTAATGATTTAATTCTGCTCATACTTTGTATGTTTCAAGCCTATAATCTCAAAGGAGGTTCCATCACATCGAGGAAAAAGGAGGTTCCATCACAACTAAGGCAAGGGAGGTATCATCTAGACTAAGGAAACTAAGATTTCTCTACTTTGCATTCTTTTTATTAATCTTTAAAACAATAATTCTAGTGTTTAATAGTTATATTCCCTATACATATCTTTCTATTAGAGACCAAGTAAAAGTCTTATCTTGTAGAAAACTGAAGCTACATATCTAAGATCTTCCAAGATATATATTACTTTGGGAGCTTCATCATCTTACCACAATGGACTCTAGGTGAGTTCTTTCTTTTATTCTTTTTGCATTTCTAAATATATGGTTTTTAACTCATATTAAATAAATTGTTGATTAATTAACTCTAGTTAGTTATCTCTCTCGTCAATTAAATTGTTTGAAAAAAACATCATCTAAAATCTAAATTAAATACCCTAATCATCTTCACTCCTACATAAATCCATCTCAACAATGTTAGAAGAGAGTAAAGGAAAAGGAGGAAGATTGATAGTGTAAGGCCATCTCAATAACGTTAGAAGAGAGTAGAGGAAAAGGAGGAATTTGTTGTGTTTAAGGTAAGTTTAATCACATTTCCACAACATGATATAGTTTTAGTTTGAATTTGTATCTTGTAATTGAAATTAAAAAACAATCTATATATATTCAAAACTTGGATATTGTTATGCTTATAAAAATAAAAAATAGAAAAACAAATACTATGGCTTAGAAACCAAAAAATTAACAAATAGTGAAGATGGTGACAAAATTCTGGCACAATCTTTTCATAAAAGTAGATGCCATGGTATAAATTACTTTTGCCAAAGTTCCTTCCACAAATTCTTCTCCAAAATGTTTAAAGTTAAAAGTGTTTCAAATTCAGAAACACAGATGTACGATGAAATGCATTGCTTGTGATAGTAAAGAGCATCTTATTTATCTTACGTGGGATGAACTCAACCCATTTGACATGCTTATGATTCAACTTAGGTTGTTGCATGATGTATTGCAATGCATGATTATCATAAAACAAAACAAACTCTCTAGGCATTAGATAATGTCTCCAATGCTTCAGTGCTTGGACAATAGGATAGAATTCCTTGTCATAAGATGAATACTTCTGTTTTGACTCATTCAATTTCTCGCTGAAATATGTTATAGGTCTATCTTCCTGACTAAGTACAACTCCAATTGCTACTCCACTGGCATCACATTTTACTTGGAAAGGGTGTTGGAAATTTGGTAACTTCAATACTGGTTGCTCAATAATCTTTTTCTTCAAAAACTGAAAGCTACTTTCAACCTCTGCTGTCCATTTAAATGGTGTTTGTCCTTTCTAATTGTTTCAATGATAGATGAACAAATACCACTGAAATTCTTTATAAACTTCCTATAAAAACTTGCCAATCCATGGAAACTTCTTACCTCAAATATGCTCTGAGGTGAAGGCCAATCAATGATTGCTTGCACCTTTTATGGATCCATCTTCAATCCATCTCTTGAGATAACAAAACCCAAATACACTAGTTCTAATTTCAGAAATGTGCACTTCTTCACATTCACTAACAAATTTTCCTTTTGTAATTTCTCCAAGACACATCTTAGATGCTTCAGGTGTTCTTTTTCTATTCTACTGAAAATCAGAATGTCATCAAGGTAAACTATCACAAACTTACCTATTAAATCTCTCAAGACTTCATTCATTAATCTCATGAAAGTACTTGGTGAATTGGACAGTCCAAATGGCATAACCAACCACTCATACAACCCATCATTGGTCTTAAAATTTGTCTTCCACTCATCTCCTTCGTGAATACTGATGTGATGGTATCCACTCTTCAAATCTAATTTTGAAAAACATGTTGCCCCACTCAGGAAATCCATCATGTCATCCATCCTGGGTAATGGAAACCTATATCTGATGGTAATCTTGTTGATAGATCTGGAGTTAGTTCACATCCTCCATTCACCATCCTTCTTTGGGTTAACGACCATTGGTACTGCACATGGACTCAGACTCTTCTGAACCAACCCCTTGTGTAACAATCCTTGTACTTTCCTTCTAACTTCCTCATTCTCCTGAGGTGTCAACTTGTATGCTTCCTTGTTTGGTAAACTTGCTCTGGGAATAAAATCAATATGGAGACTTATATCCCTCTTCGGTGGTAACTCATTGGGTAAATCATCTACCACAATGTCACTAAACTCTCCTAGTATCTCCTAAATCTCCTCAGGCAGATCTGTAATATTAGTCTTAATCACTACCACTCTAGGCTTACATACCACAGCATAGTTTAGTTCCTTCTCATCAATTTGCTATATATACTCTTTCCCTATCAACATCAGGACCTTAGATGCTTGCTTCTCTATTGAACTCTCTCCTTGCAAAGGATGAAGAATATGTTTTATCTCATCTTGGACGAAACTATGACAATTCCTCCTACCATCATTCACTACACTTTTGTCAAATTGCCATGGTCTCCCTAGAAGAATATGGAAAACATCCATGGGCATAACATCACATATAATCTTGTCCTTATATGTGCCTACTTGAAAATCAACTTCACATTGTTCACTTACCAGGATTTGTTGTCCTTTATGCAACCAGGATAATTTGTATGGGACAGGCTATTTGGTCCTTATCAGACTCAGTTTCTCCACCATCTCTGTGGAAACAAGATTGTCGGTGCTTCCACTATCAATCACCATCTTGCAACACTTCCCACTAACTTTACACATGGTCTTGAATAAATCCTTCCATTGATATGGTTCCACTTGCTCCTTTTCAGGTTTCAATAAGACTTTGTTCATCATCAAATACTCTCCCTTCCTTGGCATATTCTCGGCCACTATCATCTACTCTTGCTACTACTTATTCTGATCTACATAGGCTCCTCTCTGTCCTATGTCTTCCTTCTCTGGACATTCAAAGGATATCTGCCCCAATTTGTTACACTTGTAACATATATAGACAGCTTCTCTACCTCTTCCTCTACCTCTACCCCCTTGATAAGTTTTTCTCCCTCTTGGGTCACCTCCTCTACCTTGGTGCTCCTGTTGGTTTAAGTTACTAGGTCCTCCTCCTTGGGCTGCATACCTTCATCTTCCAGTTGTTTTCCCCCTTCCTCTGGCTGAACCTATGCCCCTATTGAAACTCTACTTTCTCAATAAATTTTCTTCTGCTCTCAAGGCACATTGGTATGCCACTTCCATGGTTCTTAGTGATATCATGCCGATCTCATCTTGAATCTCCATCCTGAGACCATTGACATATATAGAATCCTTCTCTACTGATTCTTCCACATAACTTTCCCTTAGGTTCACTTTGTAGAATTCTTCAGTATACTCTCATATAGTCAATAATCTTTGCCTAAGTTTCTGCATATGTTTGTACAACGTCAACTGGTAATCCTTGGGTAGGAATTTGGCTCTCATCTTAGCCACCATCCTATCCCAACTCTTTATCAACGGTTTGTTATTCCTTCTCCTTTCATCTTGCACGCTATACCACCACAGGGACACATATCCTTTCAACCTTGTCACTACCAATCTGACCTTCTTGTTCTCTTCAATTTCATCATACTCAAAATACTTATTCAACTCATTGATCCAGTCAATGAGGTGTTCAGTAGTGAGGCTCCCCTCATAGGTAGGAAACTCAGGTTTTTGTCTCAAAGTTGCTCCAAGAATTGACCAAAAGTATCTTAGCTCAAGTGTCTCTTGCATGGGTGTTGCTTCTTTTCCTTGTTCCTCTTCTTCAAGTTCACTAACGTCCCCTGCTTTTGGGTCTCTTCGTCTACCCATATCCACAGATTCCATACGTTCTCTCATTTCTCTCATTTCCTCCATGACCTCTACATTCGTTATTGGTCTTCCTCTATCACGACCTCTTGCTTGGCCCACACATACTACCATGTATTTCCTCTACTACGTTAAGCAAATCCTGATCTAGTACCATATTTGGTGCCAGCAGGAATGACCATAGCCCGTCCAACCCACACCTTCCCAGGAAATAGGGTGATTCTTGAAATCGAACCCCTAGCCTTAACTGAAAACCAGCTAGGTCCTTCTCAATGGAAGCCCTTTTGACAGTCAGGACTGACCTTCCGCAACAATCTTGCTGAAACAAATTCCTTCTGCAATTACAGTTCCTTCCGTAATATCCTTCCCACAATGTGACTTTCGCAACTTCCTTTCAACATGCTCCTTCCGCAACTTGCGGATTGCAGATTGTGGGTGCATCTTTCATGTTTTCTTGAAAGAGCTTTCTACAAAGACTCTTCCGCAATTCAATCTTCGCAACTCGAGTCATTAACTCTTGGGCTGTTTCCTTTCGCAAAATGCGATATTGACCGTCGATCTTTTGCAGATGGAATCTCATCTGTTGATCTTTGGTCAATGTGAAATACTGCTTTTTGGCTTGCGGAGATGCTAAATTCGGTGCACATTCACTTGATCGATGCTTACCCGCCGTCGATCTTCCTTTCGGCTTGCATCTGAGCCGTCCAACCTCTGTTATTTGAATCGGATGTGACTTTGCAATTTTCTCGTGGATTGATAAGAGAATCAATCAATCCAACTCAGTCTTCGTTCAGATTTGATGAAAAACTAACTCTACTACGCATTAATGGTTTGTTTACAAAGGACTTGGGTGTTCTTACTGTTCATACAAATAGAAGACATAGATTCATTCACACAGACATCAGATTAGCATTCACGCACAACTCCACCTGATAGAATCTAGGCTTATCTCTCATTCAAGTGCACAGTAACACCATTAACACACCGAATTGGATAATTCCATTAAGTGATAGAAAAACATCTATACAGTTGTATTTTCATCTAGTGTGGAGGAAAATATCCCACCGACTCTTCCTTACGTAGAGCTCTCTCTTTCTCTCTGAGCCAAATCCCTACTGACTCCTAATCTCCCCTCTTTTATCCATTCAAAAATATCCTCCAAAACCAAATGGATGAACAAACTAACCAACAAATTCTCCTCCATCACCGAAGGATTCACTATCATTATTCAACTAACTAGCTAGCCGGCTAGATCTCCACGCAGGGAGTATCAAATCGCCACTACGTCCTACTTTCTCCAAAAACTGACAACACGCTATTTGGTTACATACCTCAAATATTTAAATTACTTAACAAAATGAATTTCCCTCATGACAACTTGTCCTCCTGCTAGTCACAACATGTAATCATGCAATCACATTGTTGACTCAACATTGATGCTCCTGCATCAATGAGGAACACACAAATACATTTATGTGATTTTGTTACAATCCTGTGGAGTCCTATTTAGCAAGCTTTCGAAAGATGAATCTAAAATGAACTTCACATTTTGGCCTCAGGAGAGTGGTTAAGAATTCTAATTCAAAGTTACCCTTATTCCCCAGATGACTAATGTGATAAAAGTGGTCACTCCCATGTATAAAATTTGGCCTGTGAAAGCACTATGTTACATATGGGATCAATAACATGTAAGGTTTCTGACCTTGAAAAGAAATTATTCAGAGATCTGTGTTCACCAACGAATCGCCAATTGTTGTTTCTACAACCTGATCCCCAAACTTTTTGAAAATTATGGGGCCCCCTCCTTTTCTCTTAAAATATTTTTTAGAGTTTAAGTATTCCTAGAAAGTCCTACCTTCAAACTTAGTTTTTTTCCAAAAGATCGAGCAAAGAAAGCGTTTTTTGCCACCAAGTAAAACTCAGTTTTTTGCGTCGAAATGATCGGAAAAACTCATCCAGTTGAGCTGAAACGGTCATAAACATCTTGTAAGTTCTGGACAAGTTTCTTGTTTCGGAGAAACTTGATGAACCTGGTCGAAAAAGTTGGAGAAACTTAGTTAAATCCACCAAAACGGTCGAAAGCATCTTCTAACTTTGGAAGCCTTTCTTGTTTCGGTGGAACTTGCCCAAATTCACCGAAACATTCAATGAAACTCTGTCAACTTTGCCTAAATGGTTAGAGAAATATCGTTTTTCTTCTTTGACACTTAGATTTTTTCGCACTTATTCAGTGTGAAGACTCCAGGTTGGCTGAGAAATTTTAATGCGCGACCGGTTTCGGAAAATTGAGATATCCGAGCCGAAACGGTCGCCGTCAACTGCTACGATACGCTGAAAAGGAACTCGGCAGAAGAGATCGGTGAATATATTTCATTTACGTGAGACATTTCAGATGAACTCATAGAAGACCTCCGAAACAGTCGCAAACATATCAATCGGCATGCATCAACGCGGTTAGTAAGACACTGCCTACACGTTTCGCATCGACCAGACAAGTCTTGCCGAAACGGTCAGCGACGTGGTTTGGAATTCACCGCCGATACATTTCGCATATACCCAATAAATCCCGCCGAAAAGGTTGGCAGCAAACCTTTAGTGGCATCAATGTTTGAAATGGTTTGTGGCACTAAAATGGGGTTGGCCCCACCTCACTAATTGCGCATTTAAAACACTATGAACCCCGTCTCCTCTACATTAAATGCCCCTTTGTTATAGGTCAAACTTGCACCTCTCCGTCCGTGATCACCCTGAGCTACTGATCACACAAAAGAACAACTTGGATGGAAGAGCATGTTGACCTTGGATGATATGTCAACTCATTCCATTTCCTGACATTACTGGAAAAACACAAAAATTATCATTTTGAGATATGAGTGCTACTTTACTTAAAGAGACTAACGCCCATACGCTACTCCAGTGTATAATAGTAGTGCCCATATCCAAGTATATGCTACTCCTTCTCAGCAAAGTAGCGCCTGCCATTTAAAATTGAATGAGTGCTAGTTGTTAAACATTAGGGTAGCGCCCTATACGCTACTCCATTGAACAAGAGTCGCCTACATCTTAAAAGATGATTAAAAAATAAATTAATTCATCAAGGAGGATTAGTTGATGGTAGTTTCTTAACTTCCCCAACTTCCTCCATCGACCTAAACTACTTCTTTAATCCTATAAATACCAAGAAGGTTAAAGGAGAAGGGTTAGAAATTGGAGATAGTAAGATTGGTTAATGGAAAAAATTTGAAGAAGCTTGCATAGGAGGAGTTGATGCTGAAGAAATCCAAGCCAGAGAAGAGCCAGGACCCAGAATCAAGTTGCAGGAACCTGCTTCATTATCAGGTATACTTGTACATCATTCCACTTTTGACTAATAAAGGTTGAAGTGTCTTTCTTGTTCCAATTTGAATGAGTTATGAAATGGCATTTTAATTTGGATCTGTTTTGGTCAATGTTGAATGTTAAACATTGTTTTTGTTTCTTTCAAGCTTTATATATTGCCCAAAATGCTTTGAGAAAGGTATTGTTATTGCAGGTTTACTGGAGGAAAGGTGGATTTGGAAGTTGAACACGGGATCAAGTCAAGGCTAGGATTAGACTTTGATTAAAAGGTGTGTTCCCAAGATCTAAAACTTCTTTCTTTTTTGTAAATGTCTCTGTAATAGCATCAATAGAGTTTTTATATAGGGAATTGGGAATTGGGGCATTATTATTTTGTTGTTTTGACTTTGCAAAAATGTTGTTTCAAGTTGTTTACCTCCGCCATTCGTCAACCATGAAGCATCCCCAATTCCATCAAGCCCATCCACCAGTCAACAATTGACAGGTAGGTCACCTCTTGCTCATTTTATCCGTTTGGTTTGTCTTGTTTTTCGTTTGTTCTTATTTGAGACGTTAACCCTCCCTCACTAATGGTTGTCTGCGTTGTCACTAGGTTTGGTCTTTTTAGAGTTGTTGTTAATAGAGGGGTTTTTTTGAACTTCAACCACTTGTGGTTCTCTCACCTCAACGGTCGTCCTACCCTTTTCGACCAGCCAGAGAGATTTCTGTTGGTCCCCATGTCTTTTAGTTGGCGTAACCATGATCTGGTATGATTTTGGGAGTAGTGGGAAGTTTTTTAGGCACTACCGACGAAACATAGTAGTGGTAGTTGTCGTGTCGATGACGAGTGTTGATGATCAAGCCCTGGTTTTTGTTACCACCCAAAACTAACCGGACCACATTCATAATGAACTCGCATTTCTTTTGTTTCACCAACTGAACCTATTAATTGCATTTCGCACAGTAGCTTAAGCTAAAACTTTTAAATACTGGTTCAACCATCATCCCAAGTTGCTTTCAGAATCTACATTTAGTAGCTAGTTGTGTTTATTGTTAAAATAATTGGTAAGGTTAATTGGATTTATTTTACATATGTTGTTTTTTCCTACCTACACATTGATCAACAAAGCACAAAACTTGACAACATGATAATGGTGTTTATTCTCATATCTTCCTATCATCAGTAATATGAGAGAAAATGCTAGATCAATTATTGTTAGAATTTTGCTTACACACAGTTTTCTTTTTACCAAAATTTTGAAAATGACTAAGAAGGAAGCGAAAGGGAAATCCAAGGTAGTTGATTTAGGGTTGGACGTCGAGGTTATATTGGAAACCAATTTAGAGACCACGTTCAATTTCTCAATGGTAATAATAGGGATTGTCCCTGAATTCAAATGGGGGGAACTGTATCACATGATCCGGGATCATAATATCCCTAAGGCAGTCCTAGAGGAAATTTTCTTATATCAAAACATCAAGAAATATGGCATTACTAAAGTAGCCACATGCCCATAGATTTTCCCTTGCTCAGAAGTCATTGGGTGGATTCTGTCGCAAGCCGATGCCACATCAAGGATCCTATCTGGCAGTAAAGGAGAAGCTTTTGCATCATTCCATCCATCCCATATAGCAACAGCATACAAGCTACCGAAACCATAGGTCTTGATGATTGAATATTGGCTCAAAATACTTAACATGGACACTCTAGAGTATGCTAAGAAAATGTTGGTAACTGGGAAGCAGCTGAGGCAGAAAGGAAGCAAAGAATACGAGTTCCAAAGCTTGAGGACCTCTTTCAGGATCATAGCCCTAATGCTAAAACACCTATTTCATTAAATCTAGAAAAATTGTATTTCAAGGACTTCTATGACATTGAATTTTTTTGTAAACATTTTATTTATTTCATTTAATTTGTAAAAATTATGCATTAAAGAAATATTCCATTAAAATTGGAAAAACTAATCCTAGAAAGAATGTTTTTATTGATCACAAATTTTATTTACTCCAAGTGTTTTTAATATACAATCATAAAAAATGAAATGTTGTATCATTTATAACTAGTTCGGTATGCCATAAATTAGGAGGAGTATATGAAAATCTGTAATTTTTTGAATCGTGAGAAAACATATTCATGAAGATATGAAATGTAGGATTAATGAAGTTAAGTTGCACGCATAATTGCATGTTTTATTACAAGAAGATCTCTATCTATATTTGAAGTGAACAAAGTATCATATTAAATATTTTTATTGTTAAATAACATATTATAATATAGCATGATTGGAAGGAAATCACAATATTAAATTAAAATAAAATAAATTATAAGAAATGTATTGATGTCGAACCAAATAATAACTATAAATTCGTCAAAATTGGGATAGTTGTTAGGTACAACATTATACATACACAATGAAAATGTGAAGAAATCGAATTAAGAAATTATGGCCGAGAATTACTTTCACCAAAAGGCAAAGAAAATGATAAGATTTTTAAATGTCGAAGAAATAGATGTTGAAACATATTTTTCAAATCTTTTAGTTGAACTTTATATATGACCCCATGCTCTTTTCAATTTATTTATGGCACATATCGAATGAGTCTAAATAGTCCACTTAGTACTCATTATCAATTAATTATATGGTTTTACATTGTATTTTATTCCAAAAATTACATACCACATTTATACATTCATTTAATGCATATAAGAAGATAAAAGATAGAACATATCTCGTGCTTTGCTGGCTTGTAAGAGATTATTTCAGTTAATCATAATTGAGTTAGTAATACAAACTTACAAAAAAATGAATTGAGAAATCAAATTTCTTATAGTTCAATGTCACTCACTTATGACCAATCACGTACTACCCTTAATACCACTTAGCACTCATTAGCAATAAAAATTACATACTGCATTGATAAACTCCTCTTATTAATGAATATACGCAAATAAAAGTCAATAATTTATTTCATGCCTTGTTGGCTTATATGAGATTATTGCAATTATAAACTATTAACTTAAGAATACACATTTACAAAACTTTGTGCGTGCCTTGTTGGCTTTTATGAGATGATTTTAATTACAAATATTTGATTTAAGAACGCAAATTAAAAAAATATTTTGAATGGGGAAATCAAGTGGTGTATGATGCAAAAAAATGTCAAACTAAAGGCAATCATAAATAATATTAATAATTGTATTTAAATATTATTGTTAATTCTCATCTATCTATAAAAGTTTTAAAAACATACAAATTAATTCATCAAAAAATGTGTCCAACTTGTATTGAAATATTGCAATGTACGCGTTAACAAATTTCTAAAAATTAATATCTTCACCTACTATAAAGAACTCAATGTTCTATTGAACATTCGAATGTAGTTGCGTTTCTCTTTGATATGATGAAGTGTCTTAAAAAGGGGGAATAGAATTTGGACAAGCCAAGTATCAGGTTCATGTCCTATATAAGCCTTTGTTAAGATACAATTTGACCGGTATCCGGGGAATTGAGAAGTAAGCTTTGATGTATCTATTAGCAATATATTTGATTTTTCGTACATATTTCCATATTTGGACCACACATCACTTAACATTTTCTCATAAAATTGTATCACACTACATTATTTGAATTTTGTTTCCAAGTGACAATGAGACCTGTCCCATATGAATTCAAAGTCACTGGTATCAGTATTTGATTTTTCAACTACTTGTGGAATGTTTTTACATTGTATTTTATTCCAAAAAATACATATCACATTTATACATTCATTTAATGCATACAAGAAGATAAAAGATAGAGCGTATCTCATGCTTTGTTGGCTATTATGAGATTATTTCAGTTAATCGTAATTGAGTTAATAATACAAACTTACAAAAAAATGAATTGAGAAATCAAATTTCTTATAGTTCAATGTCACTCACTTATGACCAATCTCGTACTACCCTTAATACCACTTAGCACTCATTAGCAATAAAAATTACATACTGCATTGATAAACTCCTCTTATTAATGAATATACGCAAATAAAAGTCAATAATTTATTTCATGCCTTGTTGGCTTATATGAGATTATTGCAATTATAAACTATTAACTTAAGAATACACATTTACAAAACTTTGTGAGTGCCTTGTTGGCTTTTATGAGATGATTTAAATTACAAATAGTTGATTTAAGAGCACAAATTTAGAAAATATTTTGAATGGGGAAATCAAGTGTTGTATGATGCAAAAACTTGTCAATCTAAAAGCAATCATAAATAATACTAATAATTGTATTTATATATCATTGTCAATTATCATCTATCTATAAAAGTTATAAAATCATACAAATTAGTTCACCAAAAAATGTGTCCAACTTGTATTGAAATATTGCAATGTAATCATCAACAGCTTTCCATAAAATAATATCTTCACTTAATACAAAGAACTCATTTGTGTTTTAAAACAATTGCAACTTCAATTATATGGGGTTTTATTTCAAAAATTACATATTGCATTGATAAACTCCTCATATTAATGAATATAGGCTAATAACAGTCAATAATTTATTTCATGTCTTGTTGGCTTATATGAGATTATTGCAATTATAAACTATTAACTGAAGAATACACATTTACAATAAGTTATAGATTGGGAAATCAAATGCCTATACCTTTCAAAATCATTCATCTATGACTCATCATGCTTTAATCTAAATTCTAGTACACTTAGCACTCATTATCATTGAAGTAATATTTTTGTAAGAAATGTGCTTTTATATAGATGGAGGTTTAATTCAAAATTTGTGTCACTTGTATTAATGCATATAGATCAATAAAACTAAAGAGAACTTCATTCCTTGTTGGCTTTTGTGAGATGATTTAAATTACAAATAATTGATTTAAGAGTATGTAATTTAAAAAATATTTTGAATAGAGAAATCAAGTGTTGTAATGCACTTGTATTAATACATATAGATAAATAAAACTAAAGAGAGTTTCTTGCATGCCTTGTTGGCTTTTATGAGATGATTTAAATTACAAATAGTTGATTTAAGAGCACAAATTTAGAAAATATTTTGAATGGGGAAATCAAGTGTTGTATGATGCAAAAACTTGTCAATCTAAAAGCAATCATAAATAATACTAATAATTGTATTTATATATCATTGTCAATTATCATCTATCTATAAAAGTTATAAAATCATACAAATTAATTCACTAAAAAATGTGTCCAACTTGTATTGAAATATTGCAATGTAATCGTCAACAAATTTCCATAAAATAATATCTTCACTTAATACAAAGAACTCAATGTTCTATTGAACATTCGAATGTAGTTGCGTTTCTGTTTGATGCGATGAAGTGTCTTTAAAAAGGGGAATAGAACTTGCACAAGCCAAGTATCATGTTCATGTCCTATATAAGCCTTTATTAAGATACAGTTTGACCGATATCCAAGGAATTGAGAAGTAGGCTTTGATGTATCTATTAGCAATACATTTGATTCTCTGTACTTATTTCCATATTGGGACCACACGTCGCTTAGACTTTTCTCATAAAACTGTATCATACTACATGATTTGAATTTTGTTTGCAAGTGACAATGGGACCTATCCCATATGAATTCAAAGTCACTTGTATCAATATTTGATTTTTCAAGTACTTGTCGAATGTACTTGTTAGTAACATTTGATGTCCATATCGCAACATCATAATGTTTTAGGCAGTTTTTTAATACTTCTAATTGAAAAGGCCTACAAAAGTAGGATCTATCACAAAGCTCCCAATCTGGTTTTCTTTGAATTTGACAACTCGTATCATCTTTGGAATACGACGAGAAGAATACTCCTTCCATTTCAAAGATCAACAAGATCTTCTGACTAATATTAACTCCCATCTGCATTGCTGCCACATATATAACATTAACATATTTTCACTTCAAAACTTCATTGCTTAATGGCATCAAAACATATCCAATTTATTTCCACTCCCAAACAAACAACTTAATGAAAAAAATAAAAGTAATTTCCATGGAATAGTTTTTTTATACAAACACATTCAACTACTACTCAAATCACTAATTTTTAAGAATTGTAATGAGATAAACTACAATTTAAAAATATAATTACAATAGTCGAATTCATTTGAACTAATTATATGTTAATATCTACATACTACCTAAATTTACAGTTTTTAAGTTTAAATCAAGCAAACTATTTATATGTTCATTTTTACATACAACCTCATACGATATTTTAATTTTCAAGAAATTATAAGAAAAATTCATATAAGCACATTGCAATGAAATTCAAATCACAATTTAAAAATATAGTTACAATGGTCCAATTCAAACCAATTATATGTTAATTTATACACACCACCTAGATTTACAATTTTTTAAATTTCAATTAAACAAGCTAATTATAAGTAATTTTTACATACAACCTGATATGATTTTCCATTTTTTTAATTTCTAAGAAATAAGAAAATTTCATATGATAACATGGAACTAACATTCAAATCACTGATTTGTAAGAGTTATAATGATCAATTAAGACGCAATTGATAAATATACTGCAATTGCTCAAACATAGTAATTGTACGTTAATTTATACATACAACCTAATACAATTATTTAATTAATATGGAATACTACAGTTTTACGCAAACACATAAGACTATTATTCAAATCACTAACTTTTTATAACTCAATATCTCAATATAAATAAACAAAATAATAATATGTTAATTTATAATAATGACACAACAACAATCCTTATATGAGTATTATGAAATAATATTGACATTAAATTGATAATATAATAAAACACAATAATAACACATCACACGTAGAATTAAGTCATCAAATGTACAATGACCAAGAATTTATATTATAAACTTCAAGATTTTGTTTATAGAGGAAATGAATAACAATCATCTTAATGTACTATTAAAAGTCATTGAAGATTCTTCAAAATATCTCGAACATCGGGTGCCTTGTAGAATTTATTCAATAAGCTCCACAGATCAGCGATCAACCATTTATCCTCATTCTTTCCATCAAACGAAGGGACAATAATCACATTTTCTTTGGGATTTTCTTTCTTTGTCTCCATTGAACAATCCACTAGAATAGTGTTAGTAGCATCATATTGAGAATACATTCTCCACACTTTTTTCAGATGTTTTTTGTATATAACTTGTGTTGAATTATCAATGTCATTTTTTCCTTTTTGTTGTTTGCAATCTGAAGCAGTCCATGTAAACAAAAATTTAGCTTGTAATGTTTCTGAAACCATCTTTTTCATAACTCTTGTTGTGTTTTGTTTCAAAGATGTCGTCCAAATTGCAATGTCAAGAGATTCTTTTCTGGAACACATTTCAAGAAATGTTTTTGCATGTGGACGAAACCAAAATGATTTTTTCTCTATCGTGTAATCTGCGGCCCTTCCCATTTTCTCGATAAATTCTTTTTGTGATGCATCACCATCAACGCTCTGATAGAAAATGTTATTCAATTCAAAAATAACTAATTTCTTTTGACTTATAATAGCTGCAAAACAACAATGGATATCATAGTAAATTCATTTTATTCATGCTACATAAATTATTATTAAAAAAAATTGTTGAAGAAATGCACTCACTTTGAGTATTTTTTGTACTAGTTATTGATAAGCCACACTTCTCTTGTATTGTCTTCATAGAACCTAGAGCCAAAATAACAAACCTTCAATCAAATACCAATAATACTTCTTTAAATCAATATTTTTTTATAAGACATATTTTATGTTTAATTGAAAATAAGAGACATGTGAAGTACCTTATATGTTATCATGTTCTTGACTATGGCTTTTTGTCACATTCCCTTGATCACTGTCTTTTTTCTCCTCATTTGCCACTGTAATAAACATATGAAATGTTATAAAATGTATCAACGAATGAAATTCATTAAATAAATAGGCATAGAATCCAAAGAATCACTAGAGAAAGAACAAAACAAGTACAATACAACAAAAGAAACAAAATAAATTATGTACCTGGTATGGTATTTTCTTCGTCTTGTATTTGCATCTCGAAAACTTCTTCGACATTGTGCACACTATGTTGATCATTGCTTTGTTGCAAAGTGTCGTCGTTGTTTTCTTTACAATTTCCGCCATTAGTAGTTATTGTAAACATCTTGTTAATCAAGATTTATAAATAGCATAGAATCCAAAGAATCACTAGAGAAAGAACAAAATAAGTACAATACCTGGATATTCCAACAGCAATATATTAGACATTGGTTTTTGCAATTGGAAGGATTCTTGATTAGTCAGCATGGTAGTCCTTTGTAACTCATTTTCTACGACACATGCCATTCTTCTTCCATATGTACAACAAGCCTGCTGTAAATTTTTCCCCACATAAAGAGAAATAATCAAATTTAGATCACTATGTTGTTGATGCATTTGCAATAATTCTTCCCAGAATTCAAAATCTCTCTCATTTTCATCAGATATGTCTCTAAAACTGTGAGAGTATATTGAGGCCTCTAAACTTTTTGACTCTTCACTATAGAAATGTATAGTTAAAACTATATCATAACTATAGTTATTTTGTTCTTTATATTCATAAAGACCGGTAGCCATTTTATAGTTGACATTTGAGTCCTTGACAACAATCCCCAGAGCTTGGCGTACATCCTTACAAGACCAAATTTCTACTAAGATAATCATAGTAAAATCTTTCAACCCATTTTTTTCAATTAAAAATCGAAACAATTCAATATAGTGATCCTTAAGGAATGATTCATCTTTCAAAGCCAATGTATCCAACACAACAAAGTCAGTGTATAACATTGGTTGAAACTGACAAGGAAAACAGTGCAAAAGTGTTGACAAGAGGCTAGGACCCCCATAATGACAACCGAATTCAAAACTATTCTCAATTTCCTGTATATCTATCGATGCATCAATTATTCTATCAAGGACCACACAGGCTTGTGGAGAAAGGGACCCTATTTTTGTATTTCGTGATCCTTTTACATATTTACACCCTTCCATTGTCTTACAGAAGTTGGCAAATATGATATCAGTAATTCCATAATGCTCAAGAATAATGGATATTGTAAGAATCTTATCATTCAGATTCTTATCATGGCTTTTGCAATATGTTACCATTGCCTCCAAAATTGTTCTTTTGGTTTTCAATTGTGAACAATAATCTTTCATTTTTATGGCATTGGTTGGATGGTTCACTGGATTAGAAAACCAGACAGTTCCATCCAATAGTTTATCTGCTACAGAACACATTTCTTCAGCAGTTAGTCCCTGAAGGGGACGGAAAGAACTTGATACCAAACTGTTCAGACTATTTGGCTTATAGTTTGGATCCTTAGGTTGGTTTGGAGAACACATTAATGTCCCTAGTTTGTAACAATTAAAAACAACTTCCCATTTATCCCAAGTAGTATCATCAAGATATAACAAGACTTTTTTTTCAGCAAAGTTTGTTAGTGGACAATCGAAGAAAGAGCACAACATTTCATCATCAACCTATTAAAAAATAACAAATATAAATTAGTAAGAATGTGATATCAAAAATAAAATAGCCATGAATTTAGTTATAACAATATAAACTAAGTGCAAAAAAAAAAATTGCATACCTTGTCTTCAGCCGTCTTAGAATTCCCACATTTTTGTTTCTTTAATTTATTTGTGGCAATTAGGAATTGTCTTGTAGATCGCACAGAATCAATGAATGGAGTTTTGAAGAACACTGTGTTTGCAGAATTTAACTGGCAGCAAATACGAATCACCACACTGGGAGCAACTAATGATTCTAAGAATCGAGCATTACGTTCTTTGTACTTCTGTTTTGCCTCCCCAGATAGACTGAATTTAGGATTTGATAATATTTCTTTTGCTACTTGAATGGTGTGTTGCCCATCAACTATCCAAAAATTGATGTTCTTGGCATTTATATCCATTTCATTCATGATTTTCACAGGGTTTCCAATCGGATCAGACTCTTTTGTGTCAAATGGAATCAGAAGAGCATCAGGCAATGATGCTTGAAATTTCTGTAGGAATGATTTTACTAATACTCAAACATTTAAATCATCCCTTGATCTCAATTTATATAACTTGGCTGCTTCTACACATCTTCGAACATCCACCTTCACGGTAAAAGAGCTTGAAAATAAATAACTGTCCTTAAAATTTTCATGGATTTCATCGCATTGGTCAGCAAGCTTCTCTATCTGAGAGTCTTCTTTTTGGGATTTTACAAACTCTGTAGTAGGCATGAACTCACTTTCTTTAATGCTCTGTTCTAGCTCATCTAAATATACCCTTCTCAAAGCAAGCATTTGAGCCTCGAGTTTATCATCTGGTATTTTATCAAGTAGTTTACCTCTTTGTTGCAAATAAAGAAGCATGGATGATGTTTTCTTACATCTCACATAGCGATATTTCATAACGTTGGTAATACGTTGTACAAGATCATCACAACTCTTTAGACCAGATTCATTGAAGCTCTCAAAACTGTCCAACTTAAACTGTGACTTTTTTATTGACTCTAGAAATTCTGTATTAGTATCAATCAAATCTGGTCTAAATTTTGTGTAATCAACTTGGCAAGAAAATAATTTCACTTCATTTTCTTCAATTACCTCCATTTGAAAATCGATCTGACTATGATTGAGAGCATAGCAACTAACAATTATCCCTAGCCTTTGTATATCATTTCCATCCATGGATCCAAATAGATACATATCTGGAAACATATTCATGGGACTTTCAATCTCAACATACCAATCGTCGACATACTCATATGCAGTAGATGTTTTGAACTTTTTAATCATCTCAAAATTAGAACCCATTGTTGAATTTATAATCTGAGTTGAATGACGCTTTTGTTTTTTGAATGCTGATTGTGGCATTTTACTTGCTTTGGAGACAACAGCTTCTAAAAACAATAATAAGCAATTATTACTATAAATAAAATGAAATCAAAATCACAAATATTACCATATAGTCTTCTAGTCTAACCATTTAGAAATGAGAGAATAATATTTAAAACCACCATACAACATGGGGGAGACATTGTTTGTGTGTCACTTGCAATTCGTTTTTTCTTCAAATTATTCCTTGGAATTGTCATTGCACCAGAGTCCATAGCTTCTAAAAACAATAATAAATAGTCGACTATAAGTTCAAATTGTTTTAAAAATACATGAAATAATGAGCATTATCAAACAATATTCTATTACATGTCTTTTATTCACATGCACAAGAATAATAAGGGTCGTGTGTTATGGAAACATATTAAATACTTAGAGATAAATAAAAATCCATTGCATCTAGCACAAGTAGGGATTCATTAAAAAGAAAAGTTTTCCTTCTCAAAAATGCTAGAAGGAAATGCTTATGCTAGAAAGAAAGCTAGCAGTCGCTAGCTTTCATTGATCTTTTGCCATGTGCTTATTTCAAAATAGAGCACATGGCACAAGCTCAAGGTATAAGCTAGCAACCACCAATCACCATGGACAGGATTTTTCTATTGGAAAGCTAGCGACTGCTAGCTTTCTTTCTAGCATAGGTATGTGTTATTATCCTATAAGTAAATGCTTATGCTAAAAGGAAAGCTAGCAGTCGCTAGCTTTCCTTGATCTTATGCCATGTGCTTATTTGAAAATAGAGTACATGGCACAAGTTCAAGGCTTTCCTTACCTAACTAGTTTATGTTTTGTGACCTCATGTGAAGCTTGGAGGCTACATCAAGAATATAATTTTTGAGATAATTTCTATTGCTAATAACAAGTAAATTATACAAAGACACTACCTCTAGTTTTATATTGCTAATAACAATTAAATGTTACACATAGATTACCTCTAATGCGAAAATAGACATAAACATAGTAAAATATACATAAAAAAGACCTCCTTCATTATAGCTTTTATACCAAATTAAGTTTATTGGTTTAATTAAAGACCCGTGAACAAAAAAATAAATAAATTGAACCCATATAAATGATAGACTGTAAATCATCATATATTTTTTTTGAACAGAAACTGAAAAGGAGTATATTATAAAGGGGCTGTGCACAGCCATTCAGTACATAGCAAAAAGAGAGGAAGGATAGTCCTGCAGAGCAGAGATAGAGCATTATAGACTAAGCCTGCAAAGGGTCCAAAAAACTATATACAGAGTTATTCCATGATGACTAACAGAATGGGCAGTATATACCCTTATATATTGCTTACATAATAAAAGACAAAAAAACATATATCCATAAAAACCAGATTATAGGTGGCCCCTGAAGTGGACTGGTTGCACCACTGATTCTTCCTCCATCTGACGCTCCCCTTCAACAGTTACTGCATTGTTGCTGCTGCCCTGGTTCATGGAAATGAGTCGTGCAAGGTCCTCCTGGATCATATCCACCTTCCCCATCATCTCGCGCAAGGAGCTTTCATTATCATCGATCCTGGAGTCATGGTTGCTGATTTGAAGGGAAGTGTAGCTCACAGTGTCCTCCATCTTTTTTATAACGCAGGCTATCTCCCTGTTATCCATAATTCCTATGGAGACTATCTCATACAGCCGCCCCAAACTTTTCTTGATGTCCTGGATGCCGGTATTGTCCCCTGGCCGAGCCATTCTGCCAAAATTAGAGGAAATAACAAGACAGTCAAACTGCTTGAGCAAAGAATCAGCAGTTAAATTACTACACGAACCCTCACGTGCTGAGCAATTAAGGATGCAACTGAGCACTAACAGTTCCTGATGGAGCACCGAACCCCCTTGTCCGTCAGAAAAGACCTTTAAATCATCATATTTTTATGTCATTAACCAAGTAGTTCTTTTATCATTACATTTTGTTAACTCATTAAACAACATAAGGGTCATGTGTCCTGGAAACATATTAAATACTTAAAGATAAATAAAAATCCATTGCATCTAGCACAAGTAGAGACTCATTAAAAAGAAAAGTTTTCCTTCTCAAAAATGCTAGAAGGAAATGCTTATGCTAGAAAGAAAGCTAGCAGTCGCTAGCTTTCCTTGATCTTTTTCCATGTGCTTATTTCAAAATAGAGCACATGGCACAAGCTCAAGGTATAAGATAGCAACCACCAATCACCATGGACAAGATTTTTCTATTGGAAAGCTAGCGACTGCTAGCTTTCTTTCTAGCATAGTATGTGTTATTATCCTATAAGTAAATGCTTATGCTAAAAGGAAAGCTAGCAGCCGCCAGCTTTTCTTGATCTTGTGCCATGTGCTTATTTTAAAATAGAGTACATGGCACAAGTTCAAGGTATAAGCTAGCAACCACCAATCACCATGCCTAGGGTTTTTCTATTGGAAAGCCAACGACTGCTAGCTTGGGGCCCACCGCTGCTTTCGCTTAGTCGTATGGATCACGTCCTTGCAGCCATTCTTCTTCAAAATCGTCTGAGTCATATGCATGATGACCAAACAATACATCTTCATCCACGTGTTCATATGGCACAGGAGAAGGAGGCGGATATAGGAACTGAGAGAAACATCTTTCAATATCGGAGCCTTTAAACAAAGGATTCGGCTCTCACAGGAATTCACCTCTGAAATGTGATTCTACTTTATAGTCCAGTGGAATCTCTCTGGTTGTAACTCTGGACTCTATGTGTTCTCCAGCAATAGATCTTCAGATAAATTTTGCTGGGCATAAATTTTGTGCTCAAGTGGTTGATAGGTTCCACCTTCGTGGATCAGTTTAAACTTAAACCACTGGAAGTTCTGATGAGCAACTTCAAGATCGGCTTTAAGGTGCAGAATGAAATTTGCACGCCGATTCTCACAATCTGTTCTTGGACATAAGGTATCCAAGAAGACATCTATCCATCCAGACCATGTCTGATTATATGAAAGGTCGGTTGGATCTGCACAGATGATGTATAATAAGGGTCATGTGTTATGCTAGAAGGAAATGCTTATGCTAGAAGGAGAGCTAACATTCGTTCAAAATAGAGCACATGGCACAAGCTGAAGGTATAAGCTAGCAACCATCAATCACCATGGACAGGGTTTTTCTAATTGAAAGCTAGCGACTGTTAGCTTTCTTTCTAGTATAAGCATGTGTGTTTATTTTAGAAGGAAATGCTTGTGATAGAAGGAAAGCTAGCAGTCGCTAGCTTTCCTTGATCTTTTGCCATGTGCTTATTTCAAAATAGAGCAAATGGCACAAGCTCAAGGTATAAGCTAGCAACCACCAATCACTATGGACATGATTTTTCTATTGGAAAGCTAGCGACTGCTAGCTTTCCTTCTAGCATAAGTATGTGTTCTTATCCTAGAAGGAAATGCTTATGCTAGAAGGAAAGCTATCAGTCGCTAGCTTTCCTTGATCTTGTGCCATGTGCTTATTTGAAAATAGAGTGCATGGCACAAGCTCAAGGTATAAGCTAGCAACCACCAATCACCATGCCCAAGGTTTTTCTATTGTAAAGCTAGCAACTACTAGCTTTCCTTCTAACATAAGCATGTGTGTTATGCTAGAAGGAAAGCTAGCATTCGTTCAAAATAGAGCACATGGCACAATCTCAAGGTATAAGCTGGCAACCACCAATCACCATGGACAGGGTTTTTTATTGGAAAGCTAGTGAATGTTAGTTTTCCTTCTAGCATAAGCATGTTTGTTTATACTAGAAGGAAATGCTTATGCTAGAAGGAAAGCTAGCGACTGCTACCTTTCCTTGATCTTTTGCCATGTGCTTATTTCAAAATACATCACATGGAACAAACTCAAGGTATAAGCTAGCAACCACCAATCACCATGGACATGATTTTTCTATTGGAAAGCTAGTGACTGCTATCTTTTCTTCTAGCATAAGCATGTGTGTTATGCTAGAAGGAAATGCTTATGCTAGAAGGAGAGCTAGCATTCGTTTAAAATAGAGCACATGGCACAAGCTGAAGGTATAAGCTAGCAACCATCAATCACCATGGACAGGGTTTTTCTAATTGAAAGCTAGCGACTGTTAGCTTTCCTTCTAGTATAAGCATGTGTGTTTATTTTAGAAGGAAATGCTTATGCTAGAAGGAAAGCTAGCAGTCGCTAGCTTTCCTTGATCTTTTGCCATGTGCTTATTTCAAAATAGAGCAAATGGCACAAGCTCAAGGTATAAGCTAGCAACCACCAATCACTATGGACATGATTTTTCTATTGGAAAGCTAGCGACTGCTAGCTTTCCTTCTAGCATAAATATGTGTTCTTATCCTAGAAGAAAATGCTTATGCTAGAAGGAAAGCTAGCAGTCGCTAGCTTTCCTTGATCTTGTGCCATGTGCTTATTTGAAAATAGAGTACATGGCACAAGCTCAAGGTATAAGCTAGCAACCACCAATCACCATGCCCAAGGTTTTTCTATTGGAAAGCTAGCGACTGCTAGCTTTCCTTCTAACATAAGCATGCGTGTTATGCTAGAAGGAAAGCTAGCATTCATTCAAAATAGAGCACATGGCACAAGCTCAAGGTATAAGCTAGCAACCACCAATCACCATGGACATGGTTTTTTATTGGAAAGCTAGCAACTGTTAGCTTTCCTTCTAGCATAAGCATGTGTGTTTATACTAGAAGGAAATGCTTATGCTAGAAGGAAAGCTAGCAGTCGCTAGCTTTCCTTGATCTTTTGCCATGTGCTTATTTCAAAATACATCACATGGAACAAGCTCAAGGTATAAGCTAGCAACCACCAATCACCATGGACATGATTTTTCTATTGGAAAGCTACTGACTGTTAGCTTTTCTTCTAGCATAAGTATGTGTTCTTATCCTAGAAGGAAATGCTTATGCTAGAAGGAAATCTAGCAGTCGCTAGCTTTCCTTGATCTTATGACGTGTGCTTTCCTTGATCTTGTGACAAAATCTGTCTCAGGTACTGTCAGCTTCCACGACAGTCACCTATAAGGAATGACATCCTAAGTTGGTCACTAAGTACCTTCGTCAAGTGGAGAAAGAGCAGTTATCCCTCGAATGGTATTGGGTCATCTCCTTTTCAACAAGTGGTGGTGAGCCCACTTGAGAGAACATACACCCGCAACCTTGGGTTTGACCTCCTATGGTGCGGCGCCACTCTTTCACTTGCCCCGTGTGGCTATACACGACCACTTGATTTATAAGGATTTATAAAGCACCCTAAGGACAACAACTATGTTTTTGGATCCCTAGCCCCAAAATCCTACCTAAACTACAAGATTCTTTTGTGCCCTCCTCTGGAGGTATTAAGTGAGTAGATTTAAGCTATTTTTGAACTTAGTGAGTGACGAGAGAGTTTCTTGTGTGTGTGTGTGTGCATCAAAGAAAGTGACAGTTTTGAGCGCACATGAGATATTGCATATAATTGAAAAGTATTTTCTTTTAAAATGAAAATAATGCAACTCAACCTAATAGAAAAACAACTAAATAAACCATGTAAAAAAAACTAAATAAAATAAATTGTAAAAATAAACAAAAATCTATAAACAAAATTGTAAAAGTAAAAAAAAATCTATAAACTTACCAAGATTTTCAACCTCTTTTTAATCCAGTCTTCTTCTTTACTTTTTGAGAGTTTCTTGTGTGTGTATGTGTGCATCAAAGAAAGTGATGGTTTTGAGCGCAAATGAGATATTGCATATAAATGAAAAGGCTTTTCTTTTAAAATGAAAATAATGCAACTCAACCTAATAGAAAAACAACTAAATAAATCATGTAAACCATGTAAAAAAAATTAAATAAAAAAAATTGTAAAAATAAAAAAAAAAATCTATAAACAAAATTGTAAAAGTAAAAAAAAATCTATAAACTTACCAAGATTTTCAACCTCTTTTTAATCCAGTCTTCTTCTTTACTTTTTGTTTGGCTAAGACTAAAGCTAATGCCAATGCCAATGCCATTTTTTCCCATAACTTCATCTTCATCTTAGTTGGTCTTGCTTCTTTGATAGACAATAATCTAGAAGCTATGAAGCCAAGAATACTTGAATGGAAACTGTACAATATATTGAAACTATCTGTAAGTTACAAACTTATATCAAATAATTAAATATAAAAAACACTAGCTATTTAGCTATTTTTATATACAAGTAATGCTATATATTACATCTTATATACATTCATAGAGTTGATAACTATTTTTATGTACAAGTAATGCCATATACTTATATACCTTCATAGAGTTGATAGCTATTTTTATGTACAAGTAATGCCATATATTACATCCTACATACATTCATAGAGTTGATTATACCATGGAGGATTACATGTCTCTGCAGTTAAATAAACATAATCCTAAAACTTTCCATTTAATTATGTTCGTTTGACATGCATAGCTTGGAAATAAAAGAAAATACATTCTAATTAAGTTGGTTCAGAAAAATACCTGAACCCGGCGATTGCAGTAAGATAAGAAGATTTCTGGAATGGATTCTATAAGTTACCTTTCCAGAAAAACAACAACATTTCTATATACACTCTTTTAATATTCAAACCCTAATATTAATCCAATGCTAACGCATTTGGGATAAACAATGTTTTTAAACAAATAAATAAATACATATAAACCAAGTTACAACACTATATATATTACCGTTATAATATTTAGATCTAAAATTTAATACTAACAAAAAAAAAACACTTCATTGCATTTATATAAAGAAATTGTATTCATAATAAATACGAAACAATGAGTCTCGCACAGGATTTACAGAGGGTTCTCCAAATTTCAGACCTGCAGCCAAAGTGATGAGTTTTCATTTCCTATTATTTTAATGCAAATCTGCCTTCTTGCCTGTAACATTTTGTTTTAAACATTCATTTCAATAAATGTGGCATAAAACAAATATTCAAATAATATTGTTGCCTGCAATATTGTTTATAATACAAGCATCGCAGCAATTTCGATGCAGAAATCATTTCATTTGAGCTTGATATGATCCATTTTGACCAATAACTAAGAAGATTTACAACAATGGCAAATGCATGAAACGATTTCCATACTGCTCTCCATTGTTGCTGCTTGTTTTGTCCGAAACGAATTTCATACAAAATGTTGCTTCCTTTGAAACCCTAGCGCTCAAGCCAGGTGTACCAAGCGCCCGGAGCCCAACGCCACATCAATTGTCCTCCAAGCATTTTTCTTCTTTCCTTTGTGCCCAGCCCGAACTCAACAACTAGAGCCAATTGGCCCACGCACTTAACACATCAATGCCCACCATCGAATCCCATGCACTGAGTTCACATAAGAGGACGGGAATATAGAAAAGATGCGTTGTGCTCAACGCCGAGGACTCATCAGGGAACTGAATGCCAAGCCAGGAGGGTCCCATGGATATCATATCTCCCATCGTCCATGAGATTACCCACATATCTGCCCAGCACCGAGGCTCTTACATGAAACCAAGAGCCAAGTCGAAGCAGCCCTATAATGCCAAATAAAACCTTATTTCCTCCTTAAATAGGCATACTTTTGATAGCACGTGAGACGGTTTCCGCGTTGCCCATGAGCGGTTTACTATACCGCTTTATTGGAATGCGGACGAGTAAGGAATGAACACGTGGGATGGTGGTTTCCTTTCCGCGACCACCAACCACCCTTACCATGCGTGCATGTTGCCGACGCGGAATAAGGAGAGCCGTCGATCCTTGGCGTCAATTTTAATTTTTTTTATTATTATTTTAAATTAATGTTTTTTAAATATTAATTTAATTTTATTAATTTAATGTAGTGTCTCTCAACCATGCCCCTTTTTAAAGCTATAATTAATTAATTTCACCTAATACACTGTTGTGCAATCTTTGGTTCTCACATCATATCTGTCCATCGTACAGATAATAAATTTTGAATGAACACCATAATTAACGTGTAATTGCCAATGCCATTTCCCGGCTTCTTCCATCGTGATTCATGGCATTGGGCACACATTTTCCAGTTGCAGATTAAAATTTTGGCACACTTTATCTCCAGGGTATTGAGCTATCCAATAAGCTATGGCAGTCATATTATTATCCTTATGGTTTGGCATGCAGCATTTCAGAGCCAACATCATTTGCACTGAAACAACCATGCCTCGGGGGACCAGATCTCCTGGAACCAAATTGGACCATCAAGGGTTTCGGATCAGGTACTCCGGCTGATCGCACTTTATGCTTAAGGGAGACTCTCGCTACAGCCCATAGGCATCCGCATCAAGTTCCAATAAATCGCTGCGAATGCAAGGGTTCGGGCTCTTGGGGCAAACATCCTTCTCAGAGGTAGGTACCGTATTGTGAACCATGAAACTTCAACCCCCTTGCTGGTACCAATTTTGAAAAATAGTAACATTACAAATGTCCATTAGCTAAAGCTATAATTATAAGATTCCATTGGCGAAGAAAACCCTAGTAACCTTAAGTTAAGATGTTAATTTGTTAATAATATGGGGAATGGCCAGGGTATTTATTTGGTTCTCTCTGATATTGGAACTGAAGGAGTGTGAGATATCGTTCTAGCTCATGTCCATGGAGTAAAGGTCCTTGTCAAACACATTCGGTTGTGGGAGGTTGACAATAGCCGACGGCTGGGCCTATCAAAAATAAGGTAACCTATTAACCAACATTTATAGTTTAGACTCTAAATAAAATTGTAATTTTCATAAAAAATTAAAATATATTGAAAGTAAGATTCCGAATTTAATAATTTAAAGGAAATAGAAATATATTTATGCTCAATTAAGACAATTTTGCAGTTTAGATGCAATTTTCTTTTTACAAAATTTATCCATTTTTTAGATATAGATTTCCAAAAAATTAGTTTAATTTGAGGGCTTGATTAATTCCCCATACTAACTACACTAACTATGTTAAATGAGAGACTAAAAAACCAGTCAAATAGATAAACCTATGCTGATGAAAAATGACAATAGAAATGAAAAATTTACCTTGGGAAAATATATCCATAGCCTCAGCTCTGAATCTATTAAAATGATTTACTTCAACAAACAAAGGGAAAGTGGTGGCGGTTGGATTAATGGTAGAACCAACGCATGCAAAGTTTGATCCATGTTTAAAGTTAGATCCCACCAATTTCAAATACTAGCTCAGTAATGTTGAATTCATTGCCTCGTCTGTAATTCATTCATTAACAAACAGTCAGTCTAGACTTTCAAAACTTTACATCAAGAAATTACCCAACAATATATAAAACGTCCAGGTACATAAAAAAAAAATCGATAACCAAGCTCTCCCCAGATTCGTAGTATCTCCAAGTGTGTTTTTCCTGGCTGGGAAGGAGAGAATGCAGCCTCACGCCTGCCACAAGGCCGCCTATGTCATAATTCGAGTGTCCAAAGTTGAAAATTGCAGTGAAATTACAAGCCCCAGCCCTCGGGTCTTGAATCTGCCACAATAAATATTGGTGAAGCTCCAAATATTAAATCGAAACTTTGCAAGAATAAGTAGAGACACCACCACTAAAAACATTTTTGATGCTGCTGCTGTAAATATGCTATAATTTGCTTCATACTTTTCTTTTTAAAAAATGTAAATACAATATTAGGAATAATAGAAGGGTAAAAATATTTATTAAACGTTATATGAAGGGTAGCTTTATAAACCAAACCGTCAAAAAAAAATTGCCTAATGGGTAAGGGTGCCCGTCAAATTTAACCCCTGCATCAGGGAACCGAATGCCAAGCCAGGAGGGCCCCACAGATATCATATTTTCCATCGTCCATGAGATTACCCACATATCTTCCCAGCACCGAGGCTCTTACATGAAACCAAGAGCCAAGTCGAAGCAGCCCTACAATGCCAAATAAAACCTTATTTCCTCCTTAAATAGGCATACTTTTGATGGCACGTGAGACGGTTTCCGCGTTGCCCATGAGCGGTTTACTATACCGCTTTATTGGAATGCGGACGAGTAAGGAATGAACACGTGGGATGGTGGTTTCCTTTCCGCGACCACCAACCACCCTTACCATGCGTGCATGTTGCCGACGCAGAATAAGGAGAGCCATCGATCCTGCCTTGGCGTCAATCCCCATGCGAAAAAGAAAAGGTTTTTTTTTGCGTTTTATATTGTTTTAATTTTTTTTATTATTATTTTAAATTAATGTTTTTTAAATATTAATTTTATTTTATTAATTTAATGTAGTGTCTCTTAAGATTCATTTAATTTAATTCGTTTAATTTAATTTAATTAATTTAATTTAACGACTTTTAATTTAATTTGATTTAATTAATTTAATTTAATTAATTCAATTTAATTTTTTTTTTAATTAATTCAATTTAATTTAATTTTTTTTATTTTATTTTATTAATTATTATTTAATTTAATTTAATTTAGTTGTTGATAAGAATTTAAAAAAAAAATACCATGTAAAAGAAAAGGTTTTTTTTTGCGTTTTATATTGTTTTAATTTTTTATTATTATTATTTTAAATTAATGTTTTTTAAATATTAATTTAATTTTATTAATTTAATGTAGTGTCTCTTAACATTCATTTAATTTAATTCGTTTAATTTAATTTAATGACTTTTAATTTAATTTGATTTAATTAATTTAATTTAATGTCATTTAATTAATTAATTTCATTTAATTAATTCAATTTTTTTTTTTTTTAATTAAATCAATTTAATTTAATTTTTTTTATTTAATTTTATTAATTATTATTTAATTTAATTTAATTTATTTGTTGATAAGAATTTAAAAAAAAAAAAAAAAAATACCATGTCAAAATAAAAGGGGTTTCGGCAAAATTTCTTATATAATTATATAATGCTAGTGTTATTTTATTTATATTTAATTAAATTTTGTATATATTTTTATTTAAATTTCATGTATAATTATATAGCGCTAGTATTATTTTATTTAAATTTAATTAGATTCCATATAATGTTATAACCTAGGTTTCTTAAAAAATTAAAAGTTAATATTTAAAAATATAAAGCTACACTCACGAACTTTCAATTTATAAGTTCTTCATAGATTTAAAGTTTTAAGGTCAATTATAGTAAGGTTGAAGTGGTTGGTGAAGTTATATTTAAATTAGCATAGATAAAATTTAAATTATAATTTATATTTAAGGGAGAAATTTAAAATATTTAAATTTAATATATATAAATATTTAAAATTTTGGAAAAGAAATAAATAAATATATATATATAAATAAATAATAAAGAGTGGTTTAAGTGGTTTGGTGAAGATCTAGGGTTTTATAAATCCATGTATTTAATCAAATTGTCTTAGTATTTATTATATTTAACATCCTACATAAAATTAAATTCAAAAAATATGTAGGTGTAATTATATAATGATAAAAAAATTACAATTGCAATTTTTGGATGGTCACATTACAATTTCTCATAAAAAAATTACAATATCTTTAATTTTTCAATTCTTGGTTCATTGCATTTCATGATCATTGAAATTGCATTTTCATTTTACAGAATGTGAGTTATTCTCAATTATACTTGTTGAAATTCTAAAACTTGTAATTATCAAAATGCGGAAATTGCATTTTCCTACATAATAATTCTAAAGTTGAAATTGCAATTTTAATAATTCTTTACCTCTCTTATTAACCATGTTATGGCCTAGATGCCCATATTTAATTGAAAGTTAATTAGGTGAATTGAAAGTTGAATGGCTTGTGTTAAACAATACCAAGATGAAATAACAAATAGCAAATTATATTGAAGATGAAAAGAAGTTCATCATCATGGAATTTTGGGTTTTTCAAAGATGGGGTAATATGAACTATTGGATGCTTCATTTCATGTTTTGAATGTAAGTAAATTAGAAAAACGTTTACTACTCTATTAAGCTTAATAAATGTAAACTCAATTTTATTGAAAAAAACATTCATTACTTATGGATTTATTATTATTTTTTAAATATATCCAATTGAAAATTTTAAATCAATTTTAACTAATGGTATACTTTTAAAATCAATATTTCGAAAATAGAAAAACACCTAATGGCTCTATTTGAACAATGTAAACTATTTCCTAGAAATTTATCTATATTTTAAAGAAAATTAAGGATTCCAAAACCTCAAGAATAAGAGAGGGTTCCAAGACCAAACATTGGTGGATTGTTATTAAATCCTTTTACAAATTTTTTATTAAATCACTCAACTATTCCATTTGCTTATAGATGACAAGGGGAACACTTCCTATTTCTATCATAAATTTAGACGTAATAATATTTATACACTCATAATAACATGTTCTATGTTAGCCCTTCATTTTTAAGTAAGTGTTATGGAAAGTAGAAAGTCAAAAAAATCCTTGGGATGAGTAGAAAATATGTGGCAAGAAGATGAAGGAGATGTGGTACAAGTCATATGCCAATAATTGAGATGATATAATGCAATCAATGCATTGATCAAGGGTAGTGGAAAAACAAAATCATTAAATGATGTAATGTAATTCAAGTCAACAAAATCATTAAATGTTTTTTCAAAAACATAATCATAAAATATTTTGATAATTCTAATGACAAATATTTATTTTTTAAACAATCTCATAAAATAAACAATCCAAACCAAAATCATAAAATGTTTTGATAATTTAGATAATTTTTTTTTAATTAAGATAAACATCAATGATAATGTGATAATGTGAATGGTTTAAAAGTAATTAACATAAATATTAAATTCCATTAAAATATCATTAATAATTTAAAAAATACTAAAAAAATCCAAACAATAGACACTTTCATATGGAGTTACAAACTTTTACAATTCAGCCTACTCATATGGAGTTACAAACTTTTACAATTCAACCCAGTCATATGCCGTTAGTTTGGAACACAAGAATAAGTATATATTTCTTTTACAAATCAGTGTACTCATATGAAGTTACAAACTTTTACAATTCAATCGACTCATATAAAGTTAGTTTGGAGCACAACAATAAGTATATATTTCAATTGAGAAGAGGTTATGCTTAATATAGATCCATTATATTAAGAAAACCTAATAACGGCCTATATTAAATGCAATTGTGAAATTACTATCATGTTATCATGTCAGTACCATTTGTCATAAACCCAGATTCATGGTATTATAAAATTGAAGTTTTCACAATTTATAACATCTACATTTTTTAAATTTGATAAATAAAAAATAAATTATCTAAAAATAAAATACATTTTTATTTTTGACATTAAAAGTTTCCAACCATGTTAATGTTTTCCAACCATGTTAATGTCAAAACTAAGAGTTGTAACCAAAACTTGCATTGAGTTGGCAGAATAATCAAATAAGTCTATAGTTCTACACCTGAGTGAACCCTTAATATATTTTTACGGAAGAACACTACACTAGTACAATTTTACTCCCATTTACAAAACCTGTAAAGGTTGGCGGTAAAGATTCATCATGCTGGAAAATTGAGTCGGATGGTAACTACCTAAATTTGCATAGTCACGACAGCAGAGTGAGAGAGGTGTAAATGCAAATCGTAATGACAGTGGTGTAAAATGCAAATAGTAATATCAGTGTCATTATTTAGACATGAAGTAGGGAGAAATTCCTCGCAAAAGTCTCCACAAAGAGAATTATATAACCTCTTACTCTCAATTTGGGCTTCTCATCATCATTTGAGGAGGCAGATTTTCATAAGATAGTAAGCAGCTCATCCATACAAATAGGATTTTATAGGCTTTAGGTCAGCCATGGATGTGAATTAAACTCCAGGCCAGTGACAAAAAAATATCGTGTGCTCCTATCTATGAATATGTTCGAACTCAAACGAGGGCGGGAAGCGGCAATGTCACTTGTATCTGGTAGTAAGGCGGAACAAAAATTTTCAAAATTCAAAATTCAAATGGGCGATACAGGAAAACGGTTTCATGGAAAACGACGTTAATATAGACATCTGTAGATAGATTTAGGCCCATCTCCCTCTACAACGTTTAATACAAGATCCTCAAAAAGATAATTGCAATCAAGTTATGGAAAATCATCCCTCCATCGTCTCGATTAACCAAGGATGATTTGTCTTTTATTTTTTTGGAACCTTGAATTACCTTTAATTTTGTAGGTTTTGATATCAGAGATTGCTACTGCAAAAAAGGTTTTTATATTTGAGATGGTGAATTTATTTAACAAAGAACCAGGTGCATTGGACTTGTGCCTTAAAGCTGTATTTCATTCAACTAGCATTTTGAAGTTAGGGTATGCTTTGCACTCTGACCTGAAGCGTCTTTCTGATTCCTATGGGCTGGAGTGTTTTCGCTACTATGAAGCGCCTAAATTAGACCTTCAAAAGGTTTTTCCATCTGTTCCAGGGGGGATTTCCGACCTTGCAAAGACTGTGCTGGGAAGTGCTTTAAACAAAAGTACTAGGATGAGTGACTGGAGGGAGCGTCCCTTGAGCAATAGTCAGGTACACTAAATATAAATCCATGCTACGGTATAAGTTGCACTACAAAGTATAAGAACCAGTACAAACCTCTAAAAGCTGATAAGAACATACAAACTACAAATTTAAACGTTGCTACAACAGACTCGCAGATATCTCCAATAACTGAAATATGCAACCTCTTATAACTTGAAGAAGGCACAAAAATACACATACCCCATGGGCCTTGTACAAAATCCAGATACTAAACTAAATGGACGAGAATGATAGGAATTTGTAGGACGAGGAGTACCTGAAGTTCTAATTTACAGGAGGATGATTCAGCCGCTCCAGCTGCTCGCAATAGGATTTAGGTTCTAATTTGCAGAGGACAAGAACAATGTTTCAGCAGCTCCAGCTATAGGAATTTGCAGGACAAGAATGAGGACCAGGTCTCTTGGAATTTTGCAATGGACTGCACTGCCTTGAATGCAGGTAGATGGGCGTTGAATGCAGGTAGGTGGGCGTTGAACCTTGAGGATATGGCGGGAGCAAGACTGTGTACGATGAGATCTCCAGGATATGGCTGCAGCTGGCTCATGATCAAGCTGCACGCTTTCGATGGGACTGTATGGCGCTTCGTGTGGTAAGTCTACGTCAATAATTATAATACATTATTATAATTATAAAAAATAGTTGAATGATATTGCAATATTTCTCATTTATGCAATGACATGAAATGGATGATAATGTATGGTATGTTTTTATTTCATATTCCTTTATGGCATGTTCTTATTTCATATTTCTTTATGGCATGGATGAAAAGTTAATGTATTATTATATTTTATAATACCTTATTATAATTATAAGATTTAGTTGAAAGATATTGTAATATTTTTTATTTATGCATGTTAGTATAAAGTAGTGTGATATTACATTTTTTTTTGGAGATAACTGGAAGTAGAAGAAAGATTAATATTTTGTCTATATTTTGTACTTTCTTATGTAACTTGAAAAGTTAAATGTATTATTATATTATATTTTATATTACGTTTATGTGATGAAATGAATTAGGTAAATTTAGGATAATGCATCACCATATTTCATATTTCGTTAATGGGATAGCAAGATGTAAAGGAAAGGTTAATGCCTTGTTTATAGTTCATAATTATTTTATGGGATACTATGAAAGGCTAATGTATTATTATATTTATACTACGTTTATATGATAATATGAACTGGTTGAAAGATAAGATATTGTTATGATATTTCTTGATGTTATAAAATGAACTAGATGAAAAGTTAACACATGCCTATATTTCACAGTTCACTTAGGGGATTGTAGGTTGTAAGATTAAAGACATAGCCTTCCTTTTTGTCAAATTGTACCCTTAGGGTTTGATCCGTTTGCAAGTGTTACTTATTTAAGATATATTTCAACTATGATAGAGATCCTTGCCAATTCACATATGGAATAATTGTTCTAGAACAAATGCTTTGGAAAGCCAAAGAACTATAACTTAGGAGTAGACACTTATAGTATAAAAAAATAAAAAAGAAGAAGAAGAAAAAAAAAAAATTCATTCACTAACTACGAGCATTAAATTGTCGAATAGAGATGGTATCAATAACGTAAAATTGTATTTTAGGAAAAATCTCCTCGGAGAAACTTGGAACAAAGACCAACGATAATTTAAACCTTTTTCTACATAGCCATGATGAGAAAACAAGTGGACGGATATAATCGGTGGATTTGCTGAATGACGAAAAATTGATCAATTTTAAATGATAAGACACCAAGATGCTCAGATTGACGAGACTTTGACGGATTGTCGAGGAAGAGAAACCAACTTAAAATTTGAAAACGAGATATCAATGTGATTGGTATGATGGGCTGAACTCAACGACATGCATTTTGCATTACGACAAAACCATTTATGAAAACTCATGACTACGAACTTGAAATTTAACCATTGTATCGAAATGGTCAAATGAAGGCAATGTTTCATAAAAAGAAGTATGGAGACGATTAGCATAATAAATAGAACGCAATGAAGCTAACCTTAGGTCATAATCTAACATGATAAAATGACAACTAGCCCTCGAGATGGAACTTGATGGGGTTAAGAAGACACTTTGTGCGACTTGATGAATCTATCGAAGTGGTCCTATGACAACATAAACGAAGAGATAAGGGAAATACATGATAAGCTCATGGAGATGAACATGATGATACTAATGACAAGAATAAGTGATATCGAAAATCTAGTTGGGACCGACAGTTATTGAATGTACTATCGAATGGATATTATACACAATTATGATTGAGTTCCTGAGAATGTATTGGAACCATGTTGGAAAAAAATAATAATAATAATGATTAGAACCACTTGTGCTTAATATGGCCATGATTGTTGGAGAAAAATAGAAGGGAATGGAAAGAAGATGATAATAGGAAATTAAGATAAAGCTTAGTGTCGAAAGTACAAGAACAAAAATTAACTTCAGGATGAAGTTCTATTTAAGAGGGGGTGTATGTAATGCCCCTAGAATGATTGTGGACCTTAAGGGCACCTGTCAAGTGACCCGACTGAACAACTTTGATATAGTGGTCTCTTGAGCCTTGTTATGTCTTAAATGATTGAGGAAAACCTGAAGATGTGAATGACGATAATAATTGATAAATGAATTAAGGAATTAAATTATATTGTGTGGGGTGGGATAATTGATTGATTACATCTTGCTTAATGATTAGCACGGATTGATCAAGTCAAGTGTAGTGGGACATTTATAGTCCTAGTTGTGCGACTTGGGAGGACGCAGCTGAGATGCATCATAGATTTCCGCATTTATTCTGAACTTCGGGACGAAGTTCTAAATAAGTAGGGGTGTATGTAGTGCCCCTAGACTACTATAGACATTGAGGGCACCTGCTGAGTGACCTGACTGTTTGACACATTAATAAAATAACCCTATGATTTTATTTTGAGTATATTTATGATTACGATTGATTGATATATGTGCATTTGGGTAGTTATTGTGAATGGACGATTTCATGTTGTTTAACAATTAACTTTGATATGAAAACTGTACATATGAATGGTGCTTAACGACTAGTTGTGCAATTGATTATGTGATTAGACGAATGAGTAAGGATTGAGTAAACTATAGATGCTTAATGAAGCAACAGATTTATAAATCAAATTGTGATTATTGAGGACATTGCTACTAATTTACGTTTGTGAGAAATGTGTGTAGCGACAGATGAAACAGTTCACCGACGGACACACAAAGGAATATGAAGGGTCGTAGAGTACGGGTAAACTTAACTGCATAAAAACATATAAGTTTGCACCTAGAGCATTACTTAGAAATGCATTTGAGTACTTTAGGCATTTGCATATATCTAAACATAAACAATCATTGGAGAATGTTATGGCAAACTATCACATCGTCGATCTACTGCGTTGGAAGGCCACATTTTTCTTTTTTAGTGATTCAGAGCTTCTTTGCAATACAACAGTTTCCTCCTTCGATTGACATATTTGCTTGAGTTTAAACTTCACATTAGCTTGATTGGGCCTATTTCTTTAAGTTGGGTATTTATATGATGCTCCTATATATGAAGTACACATATATGATAGCAGCAGCAGTGACGATGATGATGACGATGCATCGATGATGATGATCTCGAGAAGAAGACTTGTCTAGCAGATCTGTGTCAAGAAATACCTTCCTAGTTAAGAGGGAGTGTTGATGTATATGTAACTTTGGAATGTATTTCATCTATGTATTTCATATATATATTTATTGTACCCTTATTAGAGATGTGTTATTCCTCTATAAGAAAGTGTCGTCATGTGGATTGACAAGTGTCGCAAGTGTGTGTACTTGCCGATGGGTTATTAGAACACCATGTGTGGGGTCGGCCCTGAAATATATATTATATTGTGGATGTACCTAACTAGACAATTTGGCCCCATAAGGTCACTGGGAAAATAGGTTTGTATAAATAGAGATCAAGAGATCTCTATTTAGATCATTCGGAAAGTCATCTCTCTCTCATTCGAAAAGTCATCGAGGTTTATCTTGATGACTTGGTAGCTAAATCTAAGAAAAGGGCTGAACACTGTGCACATCTACATGTTGTATTCATTTGATGTCGTAAGTACAACATTAGGTTGAACCCAAATAAATGCATCTTTGGTGTGGATATTCAAAGATTACTTGGTTTCATTATATCCAAGTATAGGATTATGGCTTATTCCCTTAAGGTTGATGCAATATTATACTTTCCCCCCCTCCTCCCTGAAAACAATCTGACAACTTCAAATGCTACAAGGGAAATCAAACTTACTTAGAAGATTTATCACAAATTATGCCAAAATAGATAAATGTTTCATGTGTATTCTCAAAAAAGATGCACCATTCATATGGGATGACCAAACTCAACACTCACTCGATGCATTGAAGAAAATCTTGATGTCAACCCTGATACTTAGTTCTCTGAACTATAGTATATATTTCTGCTATATTTGGAAGCTACCGAATCTAGTTTAGGGATGGTATTAGTACAAGAAGATGATTCATATCGGGAATATGTCATATACTATCTTGGTAAGGGCCTTGTTGTCCTTGAATTTAGGTATTCCTAGGTAGAGGAGTTTGCCTTAGCAGTGGTTCATGCTAATTAAATACTTGGGCATTATATATTTCTATGAAAAACAAAAATAGTGTCTAAAATGAACCCCATGCAACACATTTCGTCCCGTCGTATAATCAGGGGAAACTATACGAAATGGGTAGTAATTTTGCAAGAATTTTATCTCGAATTCGTTAATGCTCGCATGGTAAGAATGTTTTGATGAATGTCTCCATCATGACTAGGCCAATGGAGCTATTGGGTAAATAGACCCATTTGGATGATTTCCTTGTATGTAGGGGAACATGTCTTGGATAATTGAAATCTACTATTCCTAAAACCCTCTTAACTATGTTGGAGGATGGGTCCTCATAATAATAAACTATGGTTTTAAGTACTATCTATCTCTAAAACCCTAAACCTCTCTCTCCCTCACACTATTTCCTAATATATCCGTTCTACATCTCTCCTTATCTATCTCTCACACCCTACCCCTCTCTCTCCCTCCCAGGCACCATTTCTCAATATATCCCTCCAAAAATCCCCTCCTCCATACTTCCCACCATACTCATTAGATCTATCCCTTTGCTAATCTATACCTCCCATGCTACCTCCCTCCCTCTCATCCCCCTTTCTATCCCCTTTTCCATAACAAACCACCTCTCTACCCCACCCCCCCACTCTCTCTCTAACCCCATCTCTCTCTCCGATTATCTTTAACCCCCTTCCTTTCTAACTCCCACACTCTCTCCCTCTCTCTCTTTAACCCCTCTCCTCCTCCCTGTTATTATACAAACTATCATCCCTAGAACACCTAGGCTGTGTGGACCAAGGGGCTAGTTACAGTAAGTGGGGAGGACATAGGTCCAATGTCACCATAACCTAACTCCTCATCTTCTTTGGTTAAGTCCTAAACCCATGGGAGAGTCCCTAATGGAGGAATAACCCCTCTAAGCACCAACACACCTGGAAATACCATTCTACAATCATTATGGATAATATTAGTGCATTGCATGGAGTCAACAATGGATAATAAAGACAAATAAGTAATATAAAAGGCGTAATTCAATATACCAATCAATGTCAATGAATATCACAAGTTCAACATACTTCACAATTCATACAATGCATCTACCTGATGCATACCAAGTATCTACCTAATACATATCATCATACATGATCCACCTAATCATACTGTGTATCCACCTGATACAAATACAAACTTAACCGAATATTTAGGGACACCTAAAATTGAAGTTATTGACATTTAGACACTGACCCATTATAATCCTCCCTTGACCCAACCTGACGATCATGTCTTGATACAACTAGATGTACCTTTTCCCATAGATCCCTTTAAATTTGTTCAAAATGTACAACATAATATGTCTAGAACCAAATTATGGTTAATCTAACAAGCATGGGATGTACTTCCACTACACCTAGTGTCTTTTGAGGATACATGAATGCTTCTTATGTATATTTAGTTATCAAAATCATTTCTTCTACCCATATGCCACATGTTCCCAATGTCTCTTCATTCATAATGCCATCTATTAGCAAACACATTCCAACCCTACGTTTTCCTAGTCTTGGAATACCTTCCACAAGTAATTTTATGCCTAGTTCGAGCTTCTCCTTTGGTGTATGTAATAATCTATTGATCCCTCAACAACTCCCCAAGTTATGTGATGTGGGGCCCCACCTGAAATTTTGAGCTAAAGGCCACTGATCCAAGTGTTGTTACTCTTTAATGATGTCTATACAACTACAATTTGGACAGAGTCCTTATAAGGTATGTTTTATCATTGTAGAACCCCTCCTTTAGGGTCCCCTTTGAACTGAACCTGAAACTTTAAAACCTTCATACAAACAAATTAGCCATTATAGTTATTGGAAAAATAAAATAAAAGAGTGAATAACTTAACAAAAATAAGCAAACCTTAACCTGTCAACCCGATCCAGCTGGTCCATTGTTGTCTGCGTCTTCCGTAGGATCCCTCCAACAAAGCTCGTTTAACCATAGGCGAAGCAACCGTTAGCTTCGCCACCCAACCATAGGCTCATGCTTTCAGTCGCATGGCCTCCCCCGAGCTTTGGGTCGTAGAGCTCACACAAGTATTTCAGAAATTCAGCTTGGGCTTCCCTTCCCACCAGGATTTCTAAGCCAAACCCTTAGATAGCAGCAAGTCTTTGAGGCATTCAAAAATTACGACAATCGTCCAAATTATGGGCCCTTACCCATTCCTTAAGCCTTCCTTATAAAGGGAAATCTCCTGCGACACATGTCGCTTCATGCATAGTTAAATATTTTTAATAATTTATTTAATTAAAACACTCACCCATCCAAGTGTCAGTTTCTCTGGGAAGTGCACCTACATCCCTAAGTTTTCTCTAGTTTGTCCCCCAGATATTTTAATCAACTCCTAGCTTTTAGTTGACTAGGTGTCTAATCTATTTTGCTCCTAAATAATAATTTCTATTATTTTAAATGCTCAACAAAATATAACTATTCATGTGCAAATGTCTTAGCTATTGTTATGCATTTGCTAAGTAATAATCTAGAGTTATTCTCCTAAGTTTTTATGCATTTTAATTTAACAATCAAATTCACTAGGATCACGGTGCCGCGTCGTTGGGCTCATGGTTCCTTAATTTTTAATTCTCTGACATGGCACCACTCCGTCGGGTCCAATCATCCATGGTTTCCATTCCTTGGCATGGTACCACCTCGTTGGGTCCTTGCATCCATTCTTTCCGTTCTCGACAGGGTACCTCATCGTTGGGCCCTTCTGCCACCATATTTCCGTTTTGACTTGCGGGAACTCTTGTAGGGATTTTAGGAATCGTTACCATCCATCCTCCGTCTACATGCTATCTAGGGACTAATGGCGCTGAGGAGTGAGTCCGTTCTCACTGCGCGCCCCTCAACTCGTACGTGACCAGCTCCGTCGTGGCCCACCTCGTACGCCCTCACGCATTCCTCTTGAGCAAACGGATCAATGCTTATCTGCTCATGCGTGGTATTCTCGTCGGAAGTCGACATCGTCGTCGCTTCCCTTGTGTGTGATTTACCCGTACTCTACGACCCTTCAAGTTCCTTTGTGTGTCCGTCGGTGAACCGTCTCACTTGTTTCTACACACACTTCTCACAACAAATTATTAGTAGCACTGTCTTCAATAATCATCATCTGATTTCTAAATCTAGCATTGTTAAACATTTATGATTTATTCAACTTCTTATTTATCTAATCAAATATACATCTCGTCGACAATTACATAATCACCAAACAGCTAATCGTTAAGCACTATTTATCAGCATAATTTCCATAGTCATAGCTAATCGTTTAACATATGCAATTATTCATTTAACTCAACAATTCAGATACACATACTCAAAAATAAGGTCAGAAGGTTTTTTAATTAATGTTTCAATCGGCCGGGTCACTCAGCAGGTGCCCTCAATGTCTACAAAAGTCTAGGGGCACTACATACACCCCTACTTATTTAGGACTTCGTCCCGAAGTTCAGAATAAAAATGGAAAACTACGACGCATCTCAGTTGCGTCCTCCCAAGTCGCAGAGCTAGGACTGTAATTGTCCTACTGCACTTTGACTTGATCAATCAGGGCTAATCATAAATCAAGATGTAATCAATCAATTATCCCTCTCCACACATAGAATTTAATTCCTTAATTCATTTATCAATTATTGTCGTCATTTACATCTTCAGGTTGTCCTCAATCATTTAAGGCATAAGAAGGCTCAAGAGACCATTATATCGAAGTTGTTCAGTCGGGTCACTCGAAAGGTTCCCTTAAGCTCCACAGTCATTCTAGGGGCATTACATCCACCCCATCTTATTAAAATTTCGTCCCGAATTTAAGTCTCATGTGCTTCCATGGTGAGTTTTATCTTTCTTTCTACATTCATTTCTTCAACATAACCACAATTGATAGTAAAATTTCGTTTCCTCTTTTCTACCATCATATAAGTATACATCTCATATTTGACAATATAACTAAATCGTACCTTTCATAGTGTAGCAATCCCCACAGTAGTCCTCTACTGGCTCATTAATTGCAATCGAATTTGAAATCGTCCATAATAAATTCCTTTCATTCAACAAAACTATATCATCTATGTAAATCCTTTAGGCACTAACACATTTCCACATAAGGAATAAAATCTTCAATCCCAATTTCTTCATTTTCTATGGCTACGTATAACTATCATATATTTTAAACAATCTCTGAATTTCAAAATAAGAATTAACCCTTCTGAATTCTGTTCTTCAATACATACCTTATCCATTCCTAAACTAATCTTACACGCAACCTCTCTCTTCTCATAATCCAAAATGTGATAAATACTAGCGTGTCGTTTACTTAGTATAGTTAAAAGTATAATCTCAAATTTTATAAACAAAGTTTATGTGAAGTTTTCTTCTCCTCCTAGCTCAAGTATAGCTAAAATTATATAGTTCAAGTAAGTTTAACTTCTCTTTTTTTTCACAATTCAAAGCACGATTACAAGCTAGTAGTGCATACTTGCGAAGCCATTGCCTTGATTTCAAAAAAAATAAGCATTTACAACCAATTAATAAAATTCTTGACGCAAGGCCCTTATCAAAGTATATGAACCTTGAATATCATTCAAACTTTTATACTAGAAAATTTAGTGAAGAATAATTCTAACCTGTTTGAGAAGCTCGAAATATTCTGGCCGAGGATGAAGAAGTAAAAACCGCATCTTTGACTTTTCTATGTCGATCTTTATGCATTACCAACGAAACCAAATGTAGGGTCTCTTCTCATGAGCAAGAAAAAAAAAAAAAAAAATGTACTAACATCCTTCATATCAAGTGTAGGTCATGAACTTAGCTTGGAAGACAATTATCACCATTAGTATCCAATCTTTTTATAGAACCATAATTAGCATAACAATCATAGCTCATGATTTAGTTACTTTAATCCATAACTTTAAACAAATCATTTAATACATATCATCTTCTCTTCCTTAGCTTACTGAAATCCATCTAAAGAATCATTCAGGTTTCCCATCTATAAGATTCATAATCACCGTACGACATGGTTTTGAATTTAAAGATTGGTGTTTTCCTCAGAAGTGAATCGTAGAACAGAATCAAGTAATACTTTAACAGAATGGAATTAATATTTCAGTTTACCCACAAGACAAATCTAGATAATAAATTCAAGGTGCTAATTAATAGAAACATGGCCAAAACAACCTACTACCTAAGTATATATATATATAAATAGGATTACATGGTCAACTCATAAATTCATCTGAGTTATATATATGAATGGTCAATGACAGTATTCAAGATAGCACTAACAATTAATTTATTTCATATATTCTTCTATAGACATCGACTATATTTAAGAAATTGAAATAGCATACTCATTTCACATTTATATAAATATAATAAGTTTTTGTCTTTATTCCGATAGAACTTAAAATTAATTTATCTTCATGTATGATTCTAAGGATATCGACTTACTCAAGGGATTTGGAATAGTATATTATCTTCAAATTTATATATATAAAAAATTATTGTCTTCATTCGAGATAGCAATCAAAATGATTCACCCTTGTGTGTATAATTCTAAGACATCGACTTTATCCAAGAATCTAGAATGGCATATCAATCTCCCATATGTATATATATAATAAGTTGTTATCTTTATTCGAGATAGCTCTTAGAAATAATTTATTTATATTTTCCTCTATAGTCATTGACTATACTATACGATATACGAAATTGGAATGGCATAAGCATTTCGCATTTACATCCTTTTATGTAGTACTAAGACTCATGTGGAATGAAGTATATAAATATTTTTTTTATAACTATAATAAGAACTTAACCATAACTAAATACACCTATTCAGTTAATACAAGAGGTGGATACTCGTTATACAACTCTTCCATTACAAATCCAAAATTATCGTGCTAAAATAACCAATATATGAGGATCCTTTCCAAAGATTCTTTTCAAAGACATGGTGATATCAAAATACATCAAATTGGATATGTTTACGGTGAGTGACATAATTATAATCCTCATATTCAATTTTAAAGGAGAGTTTTACTAAATATAAGAAGCACCGTCTAAATAACGTAGTTATGACACTTACTTCAATCCGGAGATTATGTTACTCCTATTAAGGAAATTTAAGAACCTATGATACGGTTGAGGTTCTCATATAAATACACTTTGGCATAACTTATAAAGAAGTCATATACGAGTCAACTAACACATTACACAGAGTTGGTCGGGTAAACTACAAGAGGATTCCCTACTCAAATCACTACGGTAACATTTCGGTGATAGACAGGAGGCGTGAAACACTTCAAGGGCGCGCAACACACTTCATTGCAGCGTTAAATTCATATCCTAAAAAGTCGGGAATTAGATTGGAATGTGAACCAATATCTCTTTGTCGGGTAACAGCCTGCATGTGTAAGATAGATCCTACGCTTTAGGGATAGATCAGTAATCTGAGAGTAATGGATTCACCTTTTAGTTAGCACACAGAAAATTCGAAAAGGTATTTCACCCAGCGGTTTTGGTTTAATTACACAGGGATTTCAAATAGGACGTTCACCTGGCGATTCATCCATTGGAAAAGCTCACACAGAAGTGGCAGATCGGTGAAACTGAGAAGGGATAGATTGATCACCACGTATTCTCTATTTAAAAGTTTAAACACACAGATAACGAGAAATATTGAGATCGTATTTACTGCGAATTCATCATTTGTATACATAGTCCACAGAGAGGATGGGATCGGGATCCACCCCAAAATACCCACTGAAATTTTAAGTGCACAGAATCGCAGAAATAATTGGAAACGGGATCTACCACAAAATATTCATTTGGTTACTTAAGATACGCAGAGGGCCTCCATCTCAGTGGAAGGGTAAGATGGTCGAGGGTAACATGTACTAGTCAGAGTAAATTTAAAGAAAAATAATGAGATCATCATACAGCCGGTAACTTTTAAGGATCGGCTTAATTCAATCAAATAAAAAGAAATATCAGGGATCGGTTTTTCCAAGGGAAGATCTCATGGGTTCTTAAAGATCGACTAGCTTCAAATTCAAGATCTGAGATTCAGAGTGATGGGATTCTTCATACGACCACACAATTTTAAAGCTTCAATTTAAAACAAAAAAAAGAACAGGAAATTCTGCCCCAATTGACTGAATCGCAGAGAGGTTAACAACCGAGGTTACCGTTCTTTAAATTAAGTTTCTGGAAATATCGATGATTGGTAGACTTCCCAAAATCGAAGCATCATCAGAATTTCAAAATAGAGGGAAGGGATTCTAGGAGTTAATTGGAAGTTCCCACCAATCGCTAAATAGATAAAGGATTTCGTCTAAAATCACGCATACATGGCAATAGATTGGGTTTAAGAAACACAAGTATTCTACTTCATCAATGGAGACAAGCAGTACAATATGAAAACCTTTCAAAACGCCAGGAGTTTGGGTTTGAAACAAAAAGGCAATCGTCAAGTAGTTAAACGCTAGATGCACTCGATCTAGATCTTCAACAAGGATATGCAGGAGAATTAGAGTTCAAATTACATTTCGAATTAATAAATTTAGAAATACAGTACAGAGGATTAAAAGGTCAAATTCAATTCATAATCTGAATCCTGAATACGACATGGCTGCCACGATAATGTAATAAAAAATGAAAACCGGCAATTGGGGTCTCCACCATTTACGCCCAGGTGGTAATCGTTGAGAGAGAGACACGCAGATCTCTTCGCCATACTGCTCGTCTTATCAATTTACATTAATTTCTGGGAACATCGAATAGATCCTCGACAGAAGTATGCGGAAGAATTTGGAATTAAATTTATATTTCGAATTAATATTTCTAGAATTTAGAGTACAGAGGACTAGAAAGGTCCAAATCGATTCTAAAAGAGAAACGCCAAGAAACGGTTCAACGCCATTTAAAAGGGCAGAATGTAAACCGAAAATTTAATACTAGAGAAACGCCCAGTCTGGATTCAAATGCTATGAAGTGGGAAATAAACGCGCAGAGGATTTCAAGAATCCGTTTATAAAAATAAAAATGCCATTCATAAGAAAAGATAGGAAATAATATCAATTACATTTCGCATCAAATTCCAGAACGCCAAATAGATTTTCAAAATGAATACACAGCAAATTTAAAAAAAAAAAATCAAATGACAGAAGATTTATGGGAACTCCATTCGATCTTTGAAATAGAATACCGATAATTATAGATCAAGCTATAATGAGTTCTGGAAACACTCTTGACACAATGACAGTAACAGGAGAGGAGATAAATATGAATTGAATAAACTCAATATTGACTTGAAAGAAGACGCGGCTAAAACCATAACAAAATTGAGAAGTGACTCAAGACATCACGGAATCGAGAGGCATGACTTCACGAGAACTCCAAAAAAAAATATATATGAGGTTGCAAAATATACAATCCAGTTCACCTGAGCCAAATCACAGTGCACCATTCCATTCATACACTGTCCTTTGAAGAGACCAATAATTTTCCCTGTATTTTGCATTCAGTTATCCCAACTGCAATGGAGGCACCTCAGAAGAAGGTAAGGGGATTGAATATAAGCCAGGTGGCGTGAAATGTTGGACCGTTCGCACTTGTAAATTCTGGAGACGCCAAGTGAAATAGGAGGCAGAGATTGAAAAAGGGGCAAATCAAAATTAAAAATTTATGAAAACTGGAAATGCCAATCGTATTGTAAAACAACAATTGGAAATAAAATTCGATCTCAAATACAGCAATCACAAATTGTTTAATAATTTTTGGATCTCAGATGCATGAAGATTCAAATAAATATACAGAGGTTTGACCATCTTTGATAATCCCAGGTTTAAATGATCTGTTTTACAAGAAGGGAAAGACATGACTGGATCCGTCGGAACTCACCGAATGCTTATCGGAAACAAATTCTGGAGATGCTCAGCAAATTAGATCAATATTGAAATTAAGAATCAAGGTCGATTTTTTGGAATATGCCACAAAATTTATAACTCAAGATCTATTCAAATATTTGGCTTTCTGGAAAGCAACGCCGATCTTAGAGATTTTATTGACTTGGAATTTTCTTTTTTTTTTAGAATCAAAATCGATTTTGAAATATGACACAGAAACCCTTAATAGATTCAACACGAATCTAAAGTAAACCTGGAAAACGCCATTCTGTGTTTTTAGAATTGAAGACACGGAATTTTTAAAGGATCGAATTTGTAAATTGCATCAAGATCATTTCTAGATCTTAAAAGATCAATTGCATTTCTTTTAAGAGCACGGGAAAAATGCCATACAATCTAAAGAATGGAGGACAGAGACTTTTAAGGATCACAACAGATATTTTTCACAATAATGAAATGGATAAAAGAAGAATACAAAGGATAATTTATAAGTCATTTGGTGAGATTGGAAACGCCTCAGGAAATGGATAAATGCATATTCTTAAAGAATAAATCAACTTATGAGATCTGGAATCGCAGAGGGTTTTCAAGATCAAGATACATATTTCAAAAAAATAAAAAAATAAAAATTTCAGGAACTCATTCATTCAACTGGGGAATCAGTCGTAAGGTTTCAGGACAGATCTCTCTTCCAGAATTCGTTTAGTTGAAATCTTGGAATAATGCAGGGGTTATCAAAAAGTAGATCTCTATCAATATTGGGGTAAACGCCGAGGTATTCAACTTCAAACTTAAATGCAGAGATCTCAAATAAATATAAAACAAGATTCATACTTTCGATCTATGCAAAGATCTAAACTTTATTTCAGATTACAGCTGAGTAACGGCTGCCTAATAAGATCCTGCATTCTAAGCCATACTCAGAAATTACTATTCCACAAAATAGGCAAACGAATAATCATTGAAAAATTATTGTAATGTTGAATTAACATTGAACCTGTTTCAACGATCGGGCTGAAAATGGGGCGAATGTTGTAGTAGCGGTTAATTTGACCGTCCAGAGCACTCCCACGTTAGACGAGATACCAACAACCCCTCTGTAGAAATATGAGTCCGTTTCCCTCAAGGTTCAATCGGCTCTGATACCAAATGTAGAACCCCTCCTTTAGGGTCCCCTTTGAACTGAACCTGAAACTTTAAAACCTTCATACAAACCTTCATACAAACCAGGATTTCTAAGCCAAACCCTTAGATAGCAGCAAGTCTTTGAGGCATTCAAAAATTACGACAATCGTCCAAATTATGGGCCCTTACCCATTCCTTAAGCCTTCCTTATAAAGGGAAATCTCCTGCGACACATGTCGCTTCATGCATAATTAAATATTTTTAATAATTTATTTAATTAAAACACTCACCCATCCAAGTGTCAGTTTCTCTGGGAAGTGCACCTACATCCCTAAGTTTGCTCTAGTTTGTCCCCCAGATATTTTAATCAACTCCTAGCTTTTAGTTGACTAGGTGTCTAATCTATTTTGCTCCTAAATAATAATTTCTATTATTTTAAATGCTCAACAAAATATAACTATTCATGTGCAAATGTCTTAGCTATTGTTATGCATTTGCTAAGTAATAATCTAGAGTTATTCTCCTAAGTTTTTATGCATTTTAATTTAACAATCAAATTCACTAGGATCACGGTGCCGCGTCGTTGGGCTCATGGTTCCTTAATTTTTAATTCTCTGACATGGCACCACTCCGTCGGGTCCAATCATCCATGGTTTCCATTCCTTGGCATGGTACCACCTCGTTGGGTCCTTGCGTCCATTCTTTCTGTTCTCGACAGGGTACCTCATCGTTGGGCCCTTCTGCCACCATATTTCCGTTTTGACTTGCGGGAACTCTTGTAGGGATTTTAGGAATCGTTACCATCCATCCTCCGTCTACATGCTATCTAGGGACTAATGGCGCTGAGGAGTGAGTCCGTTCTCACTGCGCGCCCCTCAACTCGTACGTGACCAGCTCCGTCGTGGCCCACCTCGTACGCCCTCACGCATTCCTCTTGAGCAAGCGGATCAATGCTTATCTGCTCATGCGTGGTATTCTCGTCGGAAGTCGACATCGTCGTCGCTTCCCTTGTGTGTGATTTACCCGTACTCTACGACCCTTCAAGTTCCTTTGTGTGTCCGTCTGTGAACCGTCTCACTTGTTTCTACACACACTTCTCACAACAAATTATTAGTAGCACTGTCTTCAATAATCATCATCTGATTTCTAAATCTAGCATTGTTAAACATTTATGATTTATTCAACTTCTTATTTATCTAATCAAATATACATCTTGTCGACAATTACATAATCACCAAACAGCTAGTCGTTAAGCACTATTTATCAGCATAATTTCCATAGTCATAGCTAATCGTTTAACATATGCAATTATTCATTTAACTCAACAATTCAGATACACATACTCAAAAATAAGGTCAGAAGGTTTTTTAATTAATGTTTCAATCGGCCGGGTCACTCAGCAGGTGCCCTCAATGTCTACAAAAGTCTAGGGGCACTACAATCATACCATGTCTAATATTTCTCCTTTACAGGTTTTTTTATTATCATGCCATACACTTGGATATAGTAAACCCCCCCTGCCCTTACTGCATAAACCCTCAGTTTGTTTCACCCCTAAACCATCCAAAGAGTGAACCTAAAAGAAAAATAAGAAAAGACTTAGTTTTTTCGAAGAAGCGTCCTTGGAAAAATAATTTTGGAAAAATAGCTTTATACACCCATGTAACATATCGGAAATGGCATATGAAAAGCGGTGAAAAACGATGAAATGTTACATGGGTTATATCATACGTTTTGTGCATCCAATCTTATTTGCAACATCATGTGACAAGAGCTTGCTCAAAGTACGAAGAAAAGTTTGTGCACCCTCTTAATACCAGTCACATATTATGATGGTGAGCTCGCACAAATCACCTTTGCACTGGCCAATGTGTATATGATGAGCCCGCAATACCATGGTGCAACCATCAAATGTGTATCGTCGCATGTAGAGTCGAGCTTGCACATGGGACAACGAGTTTAGTTTTGTGCACAGATCATGGTCTCGACTCTTGGCATTGCGGAGGGGTTGCACAACATACCATTTTGTGCACCCTCCAAGGACTAGTCTCCAATCATAACCGTGAGCCCGCACAAAACGATACAATGTGACTCTGTGCACTATCAAATAACTTTTGGTTGAATGGTCGATGGAGCCTGCACATTGTTATGTAACATTGGTTGAATGGTCGATGGAGCCCGCACATCGTTATGTAACATTGGTTGAATGGTCGATGGAGCTCGCATGGTTGATGAGTCAATAGCTCAATGCTTGAAGTTGTTTTCTCACGCTCCTTTGGCTTCTGTTTCCATGAATACTGGTTGCTGGAACAATGGAAACCTATTGGAACACAACCAGTATTCCAATGAATCAGATCCCTTTTTTGTTTCCACGAACACCAATGTCAAAGAATGCTTGCCTGCATGAATTTCAAACATAGTTGTAACAACAAGGGGACTAGGACTACTTAAGCGACTTGGTACAGGCTTCAAGGAAGTACAGTACTTAGGATGTACCAGTACTTGGTACATGCTAGTTTTACACAAGCAAGTTTGATACAAAAGAAAACATAGAAGATATAATGTGGTACGGCAAGAGAAAATAACATAATGTTGATCATGCATGGATTAACAAAAAAAAAACATGCGATACTTTGAGGGGTGTGCTCAAGTGGAATGTGCATCCAAGGAGGATGCAAGTTAGTTATTCCAACTATGAGTCAAGTGCATGTGAGCAAAAATGTGCATGACAATGAGTGCACATGATGAGCATGGGGTAACTGTGCATGACATATGAAGTGCACTAAGGGAAGATGAAATATCAATGTGGAAGTTGAAGCGACAAAGATGTGCTCAAGTAGTCATATGGAATTTAAAGAGTAGTTGAAGATGGATGAAGCGTAGGGGAAGTTGCACCATGAGTAAACATGAATAATAAAAAAATGGTTGTCATTTGAGAGGGGTTAGCTAGATGGTCTTGAGACATGGCAATTGAGAGAGTCTACCATGGACCTCAAACATAGTGGTAAGGCAAATGTTGTAAATGTGTATATATATTGTTATGTTTGAGTAATGAAAATGAGTAGAGAAATTCCCTTATTATAATTTGGTTTTGTATGCCCTCTAAAATTGTTTCAACTTTTATGTTTGTAGTGCTTTTCTATTTTCAACTTATATCTTTCGAAGCATTGTACTTAGTCTGCATAAATATGATTTCATAGAATTATGCCCATCAACTCTTTAGTTTGCTGTAATAATAACCAACTTCACAGATTTAGTTCATTTAATATATTGTTAGCACTCTAAAGTCTGAGCTAGTTCAATTAAAAAATTTGTAACTCAATCTTATTTTGATCCTATATTTGAAGAAGAAATAAATATATAAAAAATAAAATAATCTTATATCAAAATAACCTATTTTGACCACAAATTTATTAAGAATCTAATGTATGTCATATACCAAGTCCATGCATATAATGCATAATATATATATCCTGTCCCTTCAATGTTCAGACACGGTGTTCAAAAAAGCGAATTTGAATTTCAAATCTCAAATGCCCGCGCTCCACGAAAGTTACCAAAGGACGGTTCCTCACCAATTTCCTCCATTCTTCACCATGGCAGAAGATCCATCAAGGATACCTTAGAAAACTCACAGTCGGGACTCGGTAGTTCAAATATTGTGCATTGGAGGAGCGCCTTCAGGGCTTGCAAGTTTCTTAGAAGGAAATGGGTGAAAGGATGTTGTTCTCTCCATACTAAGGCTATGATGAAGGCGGTGAGCATTTTGCAACAGTTCATAAGATTTTTGGGGCGAGCATTGTCTGGAAATATTTGCTATATATTCTCATAATCTAGCGCTGCTAAACAGTTGTCACACATCCTACAAGACACATGCTCAACTACGAGATCCAGTCTATGCCTGCTTAGGGCACATTTCCTCCTTGCACCAACTGGTATATAAACTAAATAGCCTCAGCATATGCATTATTTGTTGTTATTTCCATAAATTGCTTCTATTCGTATCTCCAGCTCTCAATATATGTGTAATGATTTTTTTATAGGAGTTGGCAGGCCGAAATAACCTTCACGAGCGTGGGTGGCCAACAACATTTCATTCGGTGTTTCATCCATCTCCATGAATCATCCTGACAGCACCACATTAGTTCCAGGTACATCTCTGTGCCATGTCATCCTATCTCCTAGTGCTACAAGGCATTCTTGTCTCATCAAATTCTCTGGCATTTTCTTAACAAAATTTCAGTCCCTAAACCAAATACTATCCAATTTCTAGTCTAGTCGGGTTTAGTGCGTGGAATGTTCATAGAAACAACTGCAACATCTCATGGGAAATACCTGCGCACTTTGCCATCCTGCTTTCCCTTATATATTAACTCTAGCTAGCATATGAATTCATTCAAATTTTATTATTCAGTGTAATTCTTTGTGTATGATCATGTTAATGCTCTCGGATATGGTTACAATCAAGAATTGTTATCTATGTTCAATCCTTTCGTTCGCCTCCCTGTCTGTATATTCAAGAAACTAAGTATGTGAAATGCAGGAAGAGAACCCTAGACCGATCTATCAAAAGATTGTGAAATGTGTCAGGGACCTCGATTTAAAGGTTGGAGGGTTAAGTCGATTATTTTATATATTTGAAGTGATTGTGTGTTAAGTACCAAGTGAATTGTGGTATTAAGGCCTGTGTAATACGTTTGTGGAGTGCATGCGATGTGCAGATGGTCATGGTCTGCAAATAACTGTTAAATTTTGTGAACTTACTGTTATTAAGTGAAAGACAAGAACCCTCAATAACTTTTTGGAATGTTTCCCTACTTGTCAACTCGGCGTTTTCATGTTCTTCCTTGTGAGATCCGCCCATTATTTTTGGGTTGTGATGCAGCAGTTGAGTGATGTGTTTTGGGCAGAAAACAATCAGTCTATTATGGTGATGGTGCGATATAGTTGGGAATTAATACCCCCTCGGTTCTCGATCGTAGATCTTGTGGCAGAATCTTCATAATATTTGAAGGTTGACCCTAGCGGAGAAAAACAGTTTGGTTAACTCCCTTGAGAGATCGCTCATTTATGTGAAAACTCTTTTCTGCTCAACGCCTGCCTCTCACATTTTCTTGTTGAATCTTAGAGTCCGTATGTACTTTAAGGGTTTAGTTGTCACCCTTGTCTCCTATGCCAAACTCTTGTTGAAGAAAAGGAAATAAAAGTTTTAAAATTTCTACATTCCTTTTTTTTGGGTTGTTACATTTCCAATGCTAGCGCATGTCCAATTTTTACATATTTTTTTAAAGCTAGAACATGTTCAAGCATCTTTAAACACAAATATATGCTATTTACTAGGAAAAAAACAATACTAGGAAACATACATGTAGGAAATTTGAGTCACTTGGTTGGGCTCCCTAGTGAACCTATGTTGGTATCTAGCAATTAGTACCACATTACATAAAATATGCTTAGAGATTTAATCTTCCATGTACCTTTGGGTATATAGGAAGTCCCTTATTTTCGCCTATACCCATGCTTCCATAAACTCTTCGATTATCTTACATTGCTATAGTACGTGCTAAGAATATCACTTTGCGGGGAGATCACTCTTAGGAATCATATAATATGACTAAGGATATGGTCTATGTCATTAGTTACTATTTTGAAAGATTATAGATGAATAAACTACCTAAACACTTGAATATTATGTTGGCAAGAAGGTTGAAGAAACCCTAAATTTTGAATATATGTCAAATTAAAAGTTCAATTTATAATCAAAGAAGGATAGAATGATGGATAACATCAACCATTTAGTACAAAAGGAGAAGGATGAGAAGGTATAAGAAGGTCACCATAAAATAATTGTTGAATTTGAACATCATCTTCAAAATATGAAGGAAAAATATGATCTTATTATCTCAAAAGTAGAAGCAATTGAAGGTCAATAATTATAATAGTTGGAGCATGTCATTGTACCAAAAAGGAGAGGGGGTGATAAGGGCATCAAAATTTACGAAGCACCATTAATGGTGGAACCATATTGATACCTCTTTACAATGAAATATCGGAAAAAATACAATAAGTGTCAACATTACAAAGGATGAAGATGAAATAATCAATGGTTCATATAATGAGGCAAAAAGGGACCATTATTTAATGTGATGTTATCAAAGAACAAAAACTATAACAAATTGGAGAAGCTATAATAATGCACATGCAATCAAAGGAAAGGAAGCCATGAAGAATTGACAAAAAAAAATTAAATATAGATGGATGGATAATCAATAGTAGTAGCAAGAGAGAACAAATATAAATAACCATTACTATTATTAGGTTTCATCACATATAAAAGCCTTAGCTACAAACATTTGATGATGAATCCTTTTTATGGGGTGATATGTTATAACTCCATGGGATGTATATATGGGGTTGAATATATAGGTAATGTGGTTACATGAATATTTAATAGGGATAACCCTAATAGGGGACCCACAAGTACAATTGGGGATATTATATGGAGAGATAGGGAATATTATATAGAGAGATGTAGTTACAATCATTATAATTAAAGATTCTCTTAATGAATATAATGATTTTTCTCTCTCAGGATTTCACAGTGTGCTAGTTTATTCTCTATGATTTTCGGATTCATTGTGTTAAGGAGGGGTGTATCGACGTTTCGGACCTATGATATGTAGTCCATCTTCATGATAGGTAAGAATATGGATTGCGTATCGTAGGTATGAAACATTGATAAACCCCTCTTTAACACAATGAATCCAGAAATAATGGAGAATAAATATAAGGATTTATTATTTAATTCATCTCTATTATAACTTTAGGATTTATGTTTCACTCTCATATTTGGTGTACACTGGTTTATACACTATTTTATTTACAAAATCCGTAACATGCTTCTTGAAAAACCTCCCACAAAATGCATTGTTCTCCCATGGTCTAGTACTTATATGTATATGTTGATATAAACCTTCCTTCCCATTGTTGGTCTTACTAGTGCAATGGCGTATGCATCCTCTAATGAACCAATCTACATCTTCCTGAATTTGGCACAAGACACATATCTACAAGTTATTATTTGTTTTCTCAAAACCAAAATGGCCTCCAACATCAGAGTTATGGGCCTCTGTTATTAGTTTTTTTCTCTCACCTATATAGGTGTATAACACTTATATATCTTGTTGAGAAATGCATCTTGGAGATGATACTAAATCTTGCTGTCACTTTAATTGATTCTTCATGACTTTGGCCTTGTATCCATGAAATATCTTCATGAAATTCTAATCTTATGTTCTTTCCTCTTTGTATGAATCGTGAGTGAAAGGATCCATGTGCACCAAATTATCTAAAGAAATGATCTTCAATGCACATAGAATCAATAGGATGTCTTCCTATGTGTTATATTTCCATTTTTATAAATGATTATGAGATAAAGTTTTTCAAACATCCCATCCATTTCTAGTGTATTAATTGTTGAAGGTCAATATGAACCTACAAATATTACAAAGTCTAGTGATTAGTGTTATTGATGGCCTTTTTCAGTTTATATGGTTCTTACACTTCATAAGATCATTCATTAGAGGATATAGCACATTGCTTACTTGTCTACATTAAGATAACTTCCACAATGTATCCACTTCCATCTATCCTCACTTGAAAGTGATTCTTAATATTATGAAATATGAGAATTGGTGCTTATCTTGCATTTTAGGTTTTCAAATTTCTTTTAATAATTTCCTTTCCCCATAAAACCCTCTCCACTTTATTTTAGGGCATTCCAAAACTATCCTAAATTCAATGAAATTGGTAGGAAATATCCATTTAATGAAAGATTGTAAAGAAAATCACATTTCTTAAGTTGAAGGTTTTGATGTATATAATTTTATATATCCAATTGATTTGATGCTTAACTTGACTGGGGATAGTAAAATCACTGATATCTATTGAGATATGATTTTAAATCTATGAGGCATTAACCATAAAGATATGGTTTAACACATTATAAGTTGCAAAAAGATGGCATTTAGAGTAGAATATTTTTATTTCCTCTCATGGAAACCCCATATAAAACCTATGCGACATTAACCATTTAAAACATATGGGACATTAGCCATTTAAAATCTATGGTTCACTGACCATTAGATCCCTCCGGACGTTACATTATGGATCAATCGACCTAGATGGAAAGGTTTAGTGTCGGGTCATAATAGTTTAGTCCTACCTATTAAGTTTATAGAGAGATTTAGGATTGATCGCCAATTTGGTGTGTAACTTGTAGTTGTTTGCCTTGCATTGGAAATGCTATGCAACTATAAAACAAAAGTAGAACAGAACATGGAGTAGAATAGAACTTGCTCGAGCAGCAGATGCAGGGGTCTCGATGTAGAAGGGTGAGATGTCTGGTTGAGAAGCAAATGCAGGGGATGGGCTTCCACAACGGAAGAATGAACAGGGAGAGGCAAGATGCCAATTTTAATTCACCAACCCACTACCTTGAACAAGTAATGAGGTTTGAAGTCCTGATAACATTTACGACAATGTGACAAGTGCATACTGAGGAAACTGACATGTCATACTTAGTTGGAGATTGGAATGCTTGGAGTTTGAAATGCCAAAAATAGGTACAAAAGTTGAGAGTGGTGTAATGATCAAAGCATAATTATTGGACAAAAATTAATTAGACTAAGGTATAGATTAATTACAGTTTGCATTCCCTTGTTGCTACAATTCAACAAACTTGCAACATCTACCGGCTTGGTATAGAGGTAGACCATCATAAAAGAGAAATCCAATTTTTTTAGATATAGAGAAAATACACCAGGAATTTGAGAGGATGGAAGATGTATTGAACTATGAAATGCAGATGGGTGCTAAAATAATCACTGACACAAAGTGCATTGAACTATACATTGTGTTTGGACATAATTCTCATGTAACAAGAGAAAAGATTGGCATTCTATGTGTTGACACTAAGGTTTGAGAATGACTAAATCCAAAAAGTTTGCTAAAATGTCCAAAAAAGGAAGAAATTATCACAAAGGAGGTTGAAGAAAAGGTTGACAATTCAAAAACAAGAGCAAAAAACCCACTTATGCAAAGTCCGAAAGCAAATTTGTGAAAAGATTAAACCCCGATCAAGTTTCGGTGGCGGAGATGTCAAAAATCCCGATCAACGGCCGATATTGCTTCCCGCATCGCCAAAGTGATCGGCGGCAAATAGATGTGGGCGGTAGCGGACTCAATACCGCCGGGACATGTGTCCAAACCTCATCCTTCTGCATATGTAATATAGCGGTAAAGGAAACCACCATAGCGCCGGGCGAAACCACCAAATATGGAAGCGCGGTGGGGTCAGTACACGTGGCAGGGTGGGACCTGATACGTGGCAGATAGAGAAAGCGTGGCGGGGTCATATCACATGGCGTATACTTTGTAGAAATCGGAGGGCTGATATAAACCTTAATCAAATAAACGGCCATTGTTTCATCCGCATCTAGGAATTTGCACACTGGATATGAGGAAGAGCGATCGCGGAGAATAAACCACTCGAACAGGTGTCAGCAGGTGGCTGATCCGCGCAGAGAATAAACCGGAAAAGAAAACAGATTTTTGATCGCGGATACCACCAGATGGAATAAAGGGAGGCGAGATCTGACGGTCCAAAACAAAGTCTCGAGATCAATGGTCAGATATGAACCGCATTCATAAAGGTGCAGGGAAGTTAATTCAAAAGTCTTATATAAAACAAAAGGGGCTCCACATAACGGCATTCTGCATGTGTCACTATCCCAAAGAGCTCTGAAGACTGGTGGAGGTCTGTGATTGCGACAGAAGGCGAAAGGCGGCTACACACAGGTAGGGTCGGGTTACCTGTCCTACGTTTTTAAACAGAATTTTGTTTAAAGAAACGTTTAAATGGAGACTGTGCACGATATAGACGTTTTTAAATCAAAAGAAGCCCTAGAGGATAGAGACGAAGACGTCTACGATACCCTAATTAGGTTTCCAATATCTGATATAAAAATTAGGTTGTGTGAATTGTTAAAGGAAGGGACAGACCCCCACAGAGTTCACCAGTCGTCTTTGATAGCCTTTTGCCCCGACCAAATCCCTTCTTTCCCAGAATTCGTATCATGGTGTGTCGAAAATTACTCCCGGGAAGAGAAACTCGTTCTAAACAGCCAAAAAACCCGAGTCATTTGCGAAATAAAGCCAGCAGAGTTAATTAAAGCCCTAGAAGTAGATTGTTCCCAAACCCTTGACCCTGAGGTTTTCTCTGAAGTCTCCATTATTGAAAATTATCATCATGTTTCTCAAAATGATAGGGAAATGTTTTTGTCATCGTGTCTCAAGCCAGAGACCAGCATTTCGGAGGTCCCATACCCTATAGATATCAATCTTTTTAATGAAAATACCCAGTTAGTTTTGACATTATTGGTCGTAGTTCTAGGTTTGGATACGGATTTGTATGTAACCGAGTTTCAATTGAGTTTATTGTACAAAATGAGTACAGTCCAGTCAGGGATTGGTGAAAATCAAATCCCTAGACTTAATTTTGAAGCATTTTTAACAGAAAAGATTCATGACCAGATGGTCAATTTTCCCACACTCAGACATTTCAGGTTTCAGGCCTTTTTGATGAAAATGATTATGACAGCCAGTCAAGACGAGTTGCAGTTCCCAGAAATCATTTTCACGACTTTACTAGAAAATAACATGTTCAATTACATCAATTACATGCTTTCAGAGATTTATAGAATGATTTTTGAAAAAAATCTGCCTAGAGTACTACCGGAAATGCAGGCATCCATGCAATTGAGTACAGAATACGCAACAGGAGATTGGTTTTTGTCGAAAGACAGTACAGTAATCAGATTATATGGGTTCAGACATAAACCCTATGTGTTACCATCTTTTCTTACTTTAAGGGTTTTTGCCTTGGAATTCTTAAGACAAAAGTTGATTGTGGAAGATAACAATTTTTTGGTTCACAGACAAGCTACAGACATTAAATACCCATTCACATTTGGTCCGTTCACAATAAAGAATAAGAATGTTGTAGTGTATATAGAGAAGTTGTTGAAGGATATGAATTTTGAGTCAGATACGGCTATGGAGTATGACCCATTAATCATCATATCAAAACGAAGAACGGATCATCGTATCAAGGCCCTGAACCATCAGATTGTTGAAGGAATGTCGGACAGAGCCAGTTGGCTAGAATATAAAGAAGAAATCATTCCGGATGCATCCGACAAAGAAATGGCATTGATTGACACAACAATAGGGACAAAAAGCGAAATAGATAGTGCATTGGTTGGATCTAAAATACCCATACAGGACATAATGATCATTGAAGATGAAGAAACAGAAAGAGGAAAAAGATTGAAAATGAATGAACCACAAGAGTTAACAACAATTTCAGAAGAGGCTAAACCAGCTGAAAAAGAAATACCAGAGGTTACAATTAAAGAGTACAACATTGAAGAAACCCCTGTAGAGGGTGATGTAAATAGACCTCAGAAATCATGGATGTGTTTGATGAGCATAGTCGAAATAAACAGGAGTCCACGAAACAAACCAGTCAATTGTTTCCGAAGGTTAGAAGTATATCTAATTCTGAGGTAAGCTTATTTACTAGCAGAAATATCAAGGAAAATTCCTTGAAATTTTCAGTTGTCACAAAAAATAAGATTTCAGAAATGAATATAGATTTGTCTAAAATAAATGCCCCGGATAAAATTTTATTGCATAGACAAACTGGAGAATTCATATATTCAGACTATTTGGGAGCCATATTAAGAGCAGACAAGTTGAAAAGTTCAGTGGATAAATTGAATAATCAATTGAGACAGGAGAAGGCAGAAAATAAGTCTCGACGGCAACAGATTAAAAAATTGCAAGTAGATTTGATAAATAAAGAAGGAGATGCAGCAACCAAACCGCTCAAAGAGAAAGACGATACGATCCAGACTTTGAGATGAAAATTAAAAATTCCAGACACTGTACTCATCCAAGGAGCAGAATTGACAATATTGGAAAAAGAAAAAGAAGAATTATCTAATGAAGTCAATGATGTTACTGCTAAAATGTTAAAGCTTTCTGATGAAAAAGATCGGTGGGAAAAAGAGAAAATCATTTTAGAAGAACAGTTGGGAGAAGCGAGGAAAAGATTAGCAGGAAGTGGTCAGCAACAAGTACAAACAGACACACAGGAAGATAAAACGGGAGTAGATGATATTTTACAGGCTATGTCCCAGGTAAGCTTAAGGGAAAATGAAATCAAAGAATTGAAGGTTGAAATACAGAAGCTGACAGAAGAGAATGAAATAAAAAATAAAGAAATAAAAACCTTGCAAACAAAGAATCGGGAATTAAGTAATAATAATAAAGGATTAGCAGCTCATGTGACAGGGCAAGTTGCTATGCAAGGTTGTAAACACCTGGTGTGGGACCAAATTATAAAAGAAGTTGAGAAACTAAGATCATATCTGGATTACATAAGAGTCAAAGAAAAGGTGGTCAAAGATGCCTTCGAAAGTTGCAGAGCCGTCAGGGAAAGCTTAAGTAAAAAGCCAAAAGACGTAGCCCAGAAAGCAATAACATTTTTAAACAGTCTAACTAAAGCAGACCTGATAGCCATGAATATAATGAACAGAATTTCAGTCATCACATGGGCCAGAAGGATCTTGGGGAAATACTCGCATGTTGAGAATGTTGAAGCTAAAGCTGGAGAAATACGGGAAGAAGTAGTAAAGTTCAAAAAGCAATTTGAAAAATTAGTAAACAAAGGGTTCCCTGCTTTTTGGAATGAAAAAAATGAATTGATTCCTCTGAATGATTATAAGAGATTTCTATTTGATATAAGGATGGATCACAGAAAGTTCCACCAGCTGGATCATATGCTTACAGGGAAAATTTTAATGGAGAAAATATCAGAGGATTTTGAAATTTTAAATATGCTAATCTCAACCTGTGGAAACCTTCTTCCTATTTCTTATGCAGGTCATGTTGAAATGCGAGTCTTGGTGAAGGAAATGACCAACTATGACTTACCCACGGCCGACCAGTGGACTTATGTGGAAAAATATGGAAGGACAAGATATTTTTTCCATTCATAGAGGCTTTCAAAACTCTCGCCAAGTGGCGAAAAGATGATATTCAAAATTTTTGCCAAGTGGCAAAAAGGATACTTTTATTTTAAATTTGTAATATTATTTGGAGACAGTGATCTATTGCTCAAAGACAATTATCTTTTAAGTTAAAATATTTTCAGTTATTAGTTAAAAGAAGCAGTAATGTCAAGCTTCTTCCAAATTTTGTATAAGAACAATGAGAGTCATTGTTGAAGGGGTTGGAAATTTTTTGAGAGACAGTGTATGTTTGGAGATCTATTTTTTGATAAATAAAAGCAGTACAGTGAAAATACCCATCTTTTGAGACCAGAGATTCATGTGTTGATCAGCTTTACAGTCTGTTTTTTCTTTATCTTTATATGTGCATGTTCACTTCCTTTGTTATATCTTCCATTATGTTTTTCTTCTATATTTAAATGAATGTCTGAAATAATTCGAGATTCATACTAGTTATGCCTCGTTTTATATCATTTAAATATTCACTATTTTCTCCAAAGTTGACAATGGATTCATCCTAAGTTAGATGCATGTTGTTGATGGAATGTCACTATTTCTTTCTGTACCACCTGAAAAAATCAAATTGACTGTAATATGATTGCTATCTTGCCTCTGTGGAAATCTGTTTGGTATAAATCTCTTACTGGTATATTGTATATTTGAAACTTTGACTCCATGCCCAACGTTTCTTGTTTTCCTTTTCAACCAGAAAATCCTTTTGAGAAAATTTGAGAGAACTTTTATATTTTTCAGTCCTTGTATATGTATTGTGAGAGAGCCCTCTCTGGTGGAAAAATGGCTGAGTTTTCCACCTAAAGCTTGGTTTGAAATAGGTTACCTTAGGTGTTATTCTTTTACAACCGGAATAAAATCTAAGTGCTAACACTATGTAATGGGAAGTTTTATTATGAGGTGAATGTGGAAGAAGACGTTGTGTTTTTAAAGCTTGTCATTTATAAACACTTATTCTCTCATGTTGACATTGCCAAAAGTTATTCATCTAGCAAGTTAAATGATGGTCTCTATGGGATAGGCTATTATGAATCTTTAGGAAATGTGAACTTAAAGAGATTCTTATTATTTTTCTATTGGAAAGCTAGCGAATGCTAGATTTCCTTGATCTTTTGTCATGTGTTTATTTCAAAATAGAGCACATGGCACAAGCTCAAGGTATAAGCTAGCAACCACCAATCACCATGGACAGGATTTTTCTATTGGAAAGCTAGCGACTGCTAGCTTTCTTTCTAGCATAAATATGTGTTATTATCCTAGAAGGAAATGCTTATGCTAGAAGGAAAGCTAGCAGTCGCTAGCTTTCCTTGATCTTGTGCCATGTGCTTATTTGAAAATAGAGTACATGATACAAGTTCAAAGTATAAGCTAGCAACCACCAATCACCAAGCCCAGGGTTTTTCTATTGGAAAGCTACCAACTGCTACCTTTCCTTCTAACATAAGCATGTGTGTCATGCTAAAAGGAAATGCATTTGCTAGAAGGAAAGGTAGCATTCGTTAAAAATAGAGTACATGGCACAAGCTCAAGGTATAAGCTAACAACCACCAATCACCATGGACAGGGTTTTTGTATTGGAAAGCTAGCGACTGTTAGCTTTCCTTCTTGCATAAGCATGTGTGTTTATGATAGAAGGAAATTCTTATGCTACAAGGAAAGCTAGCAGTCGCTAGCTTTCTTTGATCTGTTGCCATGTTCTTATTTCAAAATAGAGCACATGGCACAAGCTCAAAGTATAATCTAGCAACCACCAATCACCATGGACAGGATTTTTCTATTGGAAAGCTAGCGACTGCTAGCTTTCCTTCTAGCATAAGTATGTGTTATTATCCTAGAAGGAAATGCTTATGCTAGGGGGAAAGCTAGCAGTCGCTAGCTTTCCTTGATCTTGTGCCATGTGCTTATTTCAAAATAGAGCACATGGCACAAGCTGAAGGTATAAGCTAGCAACCACCAATCACCATGGACAAGATTTTTCTATTGGAAAGCTAGCGACTGCTAGCTTTCTTTCTAGCATAAGTATGTGTTATTATCCTAGAAGGAAATGCTTATGCTAGAAGGAAAGCTAGCAGTTGCTAGCTTTCCTTGATCTTGTGCTATGTGCTTATTTGAAAATAGAGTACATGATACAAGTTCAAAGTATAAGCTAGCAACCACCAATCACCATGCCCAGGGTTTTTCTATTGGAAAGCTAGCGACTGCTAGCTTTCCTTCTAACATAAGCATGTGTGTCATGCTAAAAGGAAATGCATTTGCTAGAAGGAAAGGTAGCATTCGTTAAAAATAGAGTACATGGCACAAGCTCAAGGTATAAGCTAACAACCACCAATCGCCATGGACAGGGTTTTTGTATTGGAAAGCTAGCGACTGTTAGCTTTCCTTCTTGCATAAGCATGTGTGTTTATGATAGAAGGAAATTCTTATGCTACAAGGAAAGCTAGTAGTCGCCAGCTTTCTTTGATCTGTTGCCATGTTCTTATTTCAAAATAGAGCACATGGCACAAGCTCAAAGTATAATCTAGCAACCACCAATCACCATGGACAAGATTTTTCTATTGGAAATCTAGCGACTGCTAGCTTTCCTTCTAGCATAAGTATGTGTTATTATCCTAGAAGGAAATGCTTATGCTAGGAGGAAAGCTAGCAGTCGCTATCTTTCCTTGATCTTGTGCTATGTGTTTATTTCAAAATAGAGCACATGGCGCAAGCTGAAGGTATAAGCTAGCAACCACCAATCACCATGGACAGTGTTATCAATTGGAAAGCTAACGACTGCTATCTTCCCTTCATGGCTAGAGTTTTTCTATTAGAAAGCTAGCAATTGTTAAAAATTATTCATAGTTTATTGAATGTTTTTTTGAGAAAATACTAAGTTTGTTATGTTTGGTGTATAGGTGCAAATGTTTGTTCAACATTTTCTATTGGAGACAAAGTAGATCTTTTACAACATGGAGTGAAGGTGGGTGAGGGCTCCATATTCAATACAGAGCTTGGAAATAAGGTTCATGGAAAGATTGTAAAGAAAGGATGCATAGTGGTTAGAATTGAGAAGGTGTTAAAAAATGATGCTCCTTTACCACATCCAACTGGATTTGAGGAAACACTAGGGGGTGCAATAGAATCTTATGAGATTTGGCCAGAAATAGATTTGAAGCCTCATTGTGAAGATCAACCTTTAAATATTCCACAAGATAGGGCTGCAAGTATAATTTTCACAAAAGGGGACTATGTTGACCTCCTGGTTAATGGTCAAGTTATTGGGCTAGGAAAGGTTGAATCTACAGAAGTTGGAACTTATTATGGTGGAGGAATGGTTGTTACAGATTATGTTATGGTTTAGATAATTGATGTCACTCAACCACATTTGATTGTGGAATATGTTGATGAAGGGGACACACATCCATGGAGGACTACAGATTTGAGGCACACCATAGGTAAATCAAATACCAAAGCATGTGTTAAGAATGATTCATAGTTTATTAAATGTTTTTTTGAGAAAATAATATGTTTGTTATGTTTGGTGTACAGGTGCAAATGTTTGTTCAACATTTTGTATTGGAGACAAAGTAGATCTTTTACAACATGGAGTGAAGGTGGGTGAGGGCTCCATATTCAATACAGAGCTTGGGAATAAGGTTCATGGAAAGATTGTAAAGAAAGGATGCATAGTGGTTAGAATTGAGAAGGTGTTAAAAAATGATGCTCCTTTACCACATTCAACTGGATTTGAGGAAACACTAGGGGGTGCAATAGAATCTTATGAGATTTGGCCAGAAATAGATTTGAAGCCTCATTGTGAAGATCAACCCATAAATATTCCACAAGATAGGGCTGCAAGTATAATCTTCACAAAATGGGACTATGTTGACCTCCTGGTTAATGGTCAAGTTATTAGGCTAGGAAAGGTTGAATCTACAGAAGTTGGAACTTATTATGGTGGAGGAAGGGTTGTTGCAGGTTATGTTATGGTTTTGATAGTTGATGTCACTCAACCACATTTGATTGTGGAATATGTTGATGAAGGGGACACACATCCATGGAGGACTACAGATTTGAGGCACACCATAGGTAAATCAAATACCAAAGCATGTGTTAAGAATTATTCATAGTTTATTGAATTTTTTTTGCGAAAATACTAAGTTTGTTATGTTTGGTGTACAGGTGCAAATGTTTGTTCAACATTTTCTATTGGAGACAAAGTAGATCTTTTACAACATGGAGTGAAGATGGGTGAGGGCTCCATATTCAATATAGAGCTTGGGAATAAGGTTCATGGAAAGATTGTAAAGAAAGGATGCATAGTGGTTAGAATTGAGAAGGTGTTAAAAAATGATGCTCCTTTACCACATCCAACTAGATTTGAGGAAACACCAGGGGGTGCAATAGAATCTTATGAGATTTGGCCAGAAATAGATTTGAAGCCTCATTGTGAAGATCAACCCATAAATATTCCACAAGATAGGGCTACAAGTATAATTTTCACAAAAGGGGACTATGTTGACCTCCTGGTTAATGGTCAAGTTATTGGGCTAGGAAAGGTTGAATCTACAGAACTTGGAACTTATTATGGTGGAGGAAGGGTTGTTGCAGGTTATGTTATGGTTTTGATAATTGATGTCACTCAACCACATTTGATTGTGGAATATGTTGATGAAGGGGACACACATCCATGGAGGACTACAGATTTGAGGCACACCATAGGTAAATCAAATACCAAAGCATGTGTTAAGAATTATTCATAGTTTATTGAATGCTTTTTTGAGAAAATACTAAGTTTGTTATGTTTGGTGTACAGGTGCAAATGTTTGTTCAACATTTTCTATTGGAGACAAAGTAGATCTTTTACAACATGGAGTGAAGGTGGGTGAGGGCTCCATATTCAATACAGAGCTTGGGAATAAGGTTCATGGAAAGATTGTAAAGAAAGGATGCATAATGGTTAGAATTGAGAAGGTGTTAAGAAATGATGCTCCTTTACCACATCCAACTGGATTTGAGGAAACACTAGGGGGTGCAATAGAATCTTATGAGATTTGGCCAGAAATAGATTTGAAGCCTCATTGTGAAGATCAACCCATAAATATTCCACAAGATAGGGCTGCAAGTATAATTTTCACAAAAGGGGACTATGTTGACCTCCTGGTTAATGGTCAAGTTATTGGGCTAGGAAAGGTTGAATCTATAGAAGTTGGAACTTATTATGGTGGAGGAAGGGTTGTTGCAGGTTATGTTATGGTTTTGATAATTGATGTCACTCAACCACATTTGATTGTGGAATATGTTGATGAAGGGGACACACATCCATGGAGGACTACAGATTTGAGGCACACCATAGGTAAATCAAATACCAAAGCATGTGTTAAGAATTATACATAGTTTATTAAATGTTTTTTTGAGAAAATACTAAGTTTTGTTATGTTTGGTGTACAGGTGCAAATGTTTGTTCAACATTTTCTATTGGAGACAAAGTAGATCTTTTACAACATGGAGTGAAGGTGGGTGAGGGCTCCATATTCAATACAGAGCTTGGGAATAAGGTTCATGGAAAGATTGTAAAGAAAGGATGCATAGTGGTTAGAATTGATAAGGTGTTAAAAAATGATGCTCCTTTACCACATCCAACTGGATTTGAGGAAACACTAGGGGGTGCAATAGAATCTTATGAGATTTGACCAGAAATAGATTTGAAGCCTCATTGTGAAGATCAACCCATAAATATTCCACAAGATAGGGCTACAAGTATAATTTTCACAAAAGGGGACTATGTTGACCTCCTGGTTAATGGTCAAGTTATTGGGCTAGGAAAGGTTGAATCTACAGAAGTTGGAACTTATTATGGTGGAGGAAGGGTTGTTGCAGGTTATGTTATGGTTTTGATAATTGATGTCACTCAACCACATTTGATTGTGGAATATGTTGATGAAGGGGACACACATCCATGGAGGACTACAGATTTGAGGCACACCATAGGTAAATCAAATGCCAAAGCATGTGTTAAGAATTATTCATAGTTTATTAATGTTTTTTTGAGAAAATACTAAGTTTGTTATGTTTGGTGTACAGGTGCAAATGTTTGTTCAACATTTTCTATTGGAGACAAAGTAGATCTTTTACAACATGGAGTGAAGGTGGGTGAGGGCTCCATATTCAATACAGAGCTTGGGAATAAGGTTCATGGAAAGATTGTAAAGAAAGGATGCATAGTGGTTAGAATTGAGAAGGTGTTAAAAAATGATGCTCCTTTACCACATCCAACTGGATTTGAGGAAACACTAGGGGGTGCAATAGAATCTTATGAGATTTGGCCAGAAATAGATTTGAAGCCTCATTGTGAAGATCAACCCATAAATATTCCACAAGATAGGGCTGCAAGTATAATTTTCACAAAAGGGGACTATGTTGACCTCCTGGTTAATGGTCAAGTTATTAGGCTAGGAAAGGTTGAATCTATAGAAGTTGGAACTTATTATGGTGGAGGAAGGGTTGTTGCAGGTTATGTTATGGTTTTGATAGTTGATGTCACTCAACCACATTTGATTGTGGAATATGTTGATGAAGGGGACACACATCCATGGAAGACTACAGATTGAGGCACACCATAGGTAAATCAAATACCAAAGCATGTGTTAAGAATTATTCATAGTTTATTGAATGTTTTTTTGAGAAAATACTAAGTTTGTTATGTTTGGTGTACAGGTGCAAATGTTTGTTCAACATTTTCTATTGGAGACAAAGTAGATCTTTTACAACATGGAGTTAAGGTGGGTGAGGGCTCCATATTCAATACAGATCTTGGGAATAAGGTTCATGGAAAGATTGTAAAGAAAGGATGCATAGTGGTTAGAATTGAGAAGGTGTCAAAAAATGATGCTCCTTTACCACATCCAACTGGATTTGAGGAAACACTAGGGGGTGCAATAGAATCTTATGAGATTTGGCTAGAAATATATTTGAAGCCTCATTGTGAAGATCAACCCATAAATATTCCACAAGATAGGGCTGCAAGTATAATTTTCACAAAAGGGGACTATGTTGACCTCCTTGTTAATGGTCAAGTTATTGGGCTAGGAAAGGTTGAATCTACAGAAGTTGGAACTTATTATGGTGGAGGAAGGGTTGTTGCGGGTTATGTTATGGTTTTGATAATTGATGTTACTCAACCACATTTGATTGTGGAATATGTTGATGAAGGGGACACACATCCATGGAGGACTACAGATTTGAGGCACACCATAGGTAAATCAAATACCAAAGCATGTGTTAAGAATTATTCATAGTTTATTGAATGTTTTTTTGAGAAAATACTAAGTTTGTTATGTTTGGTGTACAGGTGCAAATGTTTGTTCAACATTTTCTATTGGAGACAAAGTAGATCTTTGACAACATGGAGTGAAGGTGGATGAGGGCTCCATATTCAATACAGAGCTTGGGAATAAGGTTCATGGAAAGATTGTAAAGAAAGGATGCATAGTGGTTAGAATTGAGAAGGTGTTAAAAAGTGATGCTCCTTTACCACATCCAACTGGATTTGAGGAAACACTAGGGGGTGCAATAGAATCTTATGAGATTTGACCAGAAATAGATTTGAAACCTCATTGTGAAGATCAACCCATAAATATTCCACAAGATAGGGCTGCATTCACATGTACAAGGGTTTCTCTTACACATGGATGCATAGGAACAATTATGTGCATTGCCAAAGGAATGATAGTTAATGTCCATGAGGATGACATGGTTGTGGGTGAAACACTAGGTGAAGATAACTTTGGTGTTTTTGTGGAAGAGATACATGGATATTTTGAAAGATGCAAGATTGGGGATAAGTCTATACATGGATTGGTTAGATGGCCAATACATAAATTGGTGGACAACATGGGTGAGATGTTAAGGGTCAAGACAAAGTACAAAGAGCCACCCATGGAAATGCTGATATGGGATGTTATAGAGGATACAAGTCCTTTATACCAATGGGATGGGGATCTTTATAATAAAAAAGATCAAGATGTCAATGTTCTTAATGCATCGAGGCCATATAAAAAGATTAAACGAGCTATGACAAGAGAAAAAGTTGCAAAACGTCAAACCAAGATAGATAAAGAGAAAGAAGTCCGACTTTTGGCTGCAGATGAATGTTGTAAACAAGATTGTCTTCAACATGTGGATAGGAATGCCATTGCAAATGCTAGAAGGGTTATGGAATGCAAAGACAAAAATGGTATCAGGGAATTTGTATTGAATTCACTTGTTTCAAACACTATCATGTCAATGAGCCATGGCCATGGCCTACCTCCTATTATTAGAAAAGTAAAGGACATGAGATTTGATGGTAATGTTATTTGTAAGAAAGCATGGTACAAGATACATAAGATTCCTCAAAGCACCTTCTATAGCTACCAACATAATTTTGAACAAGGACATATGGAATACATTCATGGTAACACCAATACATGTAAAGCACGTGCACAAATTGTGGCGGCCATAGAAATACTGCATAAAATTGTAATGGACAATTCAGATTTTTCGCCAAACCAAACACGTCAAGTCGAAGCAGATGGAACTTCTTCTCCTCTAAGATTGTTGCCTTCGACTTACACACAAAGCTCTTTGTTAAAAGAGATCAATGTGGGTTTGGAAAAGCTCAATTGTCCATTAATATCACACCCAACAATGAGCAAGATTTGGAACACTCATTTTCGAGACGTGGCATTCTCAAAGAACACCAAATTCAGTAAATGTGGTGAATGTATTGTGTTGAAAGCACAAATGAAGTCAGCAACTACAAAAGAGTTGGAAGAAACGGCACGCGCTAGATTGAACAAACATAACAAGATCGTTATGTGCAGAAGACATTGCTACTATGCCCACAGAATCATGTCAGAGAGGTTTCCAAAGGAGTATTTGAGTATTATCCATGATAAAATGGATAAAACAAAGACTTCAATTCCAAGGATACGCGTCAAATCAAAATCTATTGTAGGAATAAACTTGGGTTTGTCATTGACAGGTATGCTAACACATGGGCATAAGACAGGAGGTTTTGGCCATTTCTCCCTACCATTTGTACATATGGGATCACAATTTACCATTACATCACTTGCTAAGTGCTTTAGGGACCTTGAAGACCCACATCTTGATATGTATGGTGATCTTCTTTATGAGAGTGGAAGTTCAAGAAACCCACTTTCAAATGCATTACTTGACACCTCTATTTACTCAAAATGTAGAGTGTACAAGGATGAATTTTTATCTCATGGAAGATTAGAAAATCAAGATATCGATTTTAAACCTCTTCCTCCACATTTATTGTTACAATTGGATAATGCAGCAAGTGATAATAAAAATCGTTATCTTTTCATGTTTCTATCACTTCTCACTGCACTTGGTGTCTTCATCACTATTGAGGTTGGGTTCTTGCTCGTGGGACACACCCATGAAGACATAGACGGGACCTATGGGAGAATGTCTTCCAGCTTGAAAAGTAAAGATATATATTCTCTACCTGAGATGATGGATACATATCGCAAAATTGAAGAAAAAAGAGTGTTTCCACCTAAACTGATTGATAAGGTGTATGACTTCAAAAGCTTCCTTAATGGATACATCAAGAAAGGAAAAAATGCACTAGTTGGACATCTTAATGTTCAGTACTTCCGATTTATTGTACCCAATGATGTTACGGTATTAAGGTATAAAGAATCCATAAGAGATGTTGAGTGGTCAGAACCAGTTGAGTTATGGAATACAGACGATGAAGGTCGATCTAAACTACCCATAGGGAAGCCATCTTTCTTACATCCCAAAGAGAATGAAATCTATTTAAAAGAACTAAAAGAAGGAATAACATCATACATAAAAATGTGGAAAGACACAATGGGTGGTGAGGATTTGCCAATTGTTACACTAGAATGGAAAAATAAGGTAGAGTATTGGGAAAGAGTTCTTGATACTTTATATGAAGATTACAATGATCATGATTCATCTTCTGAGGATTTCTGGCCCAAGACAAGGCAAACTCCAGATGTTGGTCGTAATGCACTTTATGCAATCTCAAATATTATGGATGGGGATTTTGATACTATGACAGGTGAACCCGTGTATGTTGGACCCAAGTGCAATAAGCCAAAGACAACATTCAACCCTATTAATGATGTTGAGAAAGGAAAGATGTTGCTAGTTAGATCAGGAAACGAGGAAGAAGGGGAGATGATTTGGATGGCAAAAGCCACCTCAAATATATTTCAAGATGATGAAAGTGATACTCTTCATGTTAAAGTTGATTAGTGGAAGCCCGGTTCAGGGAAATACAATGGAAAAGTATTAGAAGAATATTGGGTACCAAATCCTGATGACATAGAGCTTGGATCTATTCCAATTGATACCATAGTTTGGGCATGGATGGCTAAGAAAGAACATTGCAAGAAGGCCAAGATAAATAAACATGGTGTACAAGCTGTCCTTGACCTACTTGAACGAATAACATGAGATTAGGTGGAGATGATTCATGGATGTAATTTTGTTCTTTGGAGGACCAATTAATACATGAAGAAACATTTTTCAATTTTTCTTGTATATTGAATATTCTCTTCAAATTTATTTGAGGAGTTTTATATTATTTGGTACAAATATGAAAATTTTGTTTAAATTGCAATGTATTCATGTGACGATACTTCATGCAAATTACATGACACCATGAAATATTAAACTTTCAATGATTTGTTTATATTAACATAACTTCTCCCATAACTTGGATAATCAAGTCCAATAATGCACTTAAAATCAATATCTTCTAGTTTTGGCCTATTAAAACTATATTGAAGTTAATTTGGCATATTAAAACTATATTGGAGTTAATTAGCATTGTTTTCAATGTAATACGTTCAAACACCAAACAATATCTAACATGGAAATTACAAATTCCAATGCTTTGTCTAGATCGACATAACTTCTCACTCCATCAAACTTGGATAATCAAGTTCAATAATACATTTAAAAGCATCATCTTCTAGATACGATCTATTAAAACGATAAATGTTTGGAGTTAATTAGCATTGTTTTCAATGTAATATGTTCAAACACCAAACAATATCTAACTAGGAAATTACAAATTCCAATGCTTTGTCTAGATCGACATAACTTCTCACTCCATCAAACTTGGATAATCAAGTTCAATAATACATTTAAAAGCATCATCTTCTAGATACGATCTATTAAAATGATAATGTTGGGCTAGCTAATTCTTATTCTTTTCAATATAATACATTCAAACACTTCATGAATATATATTATAATAAAATAAATTAAACTGTACTACTTTGTTTCTATTCCAATTCATAACAAAATTATTTATTTTGATCATTAAAAAACACGCCTAGACTTATAAAATATTTTCTTTTGACATCTGTAAAATGTTTCCAATAAAAATTACCAATAAAAGTTCATAATAATTTGATTTTGATTGTTAAATGACACACAAATACTTATAAAATATTTTGATTGTTAAATGCACTACCAATAAAAATTCATAATAATTTGATTTTGATTGTTAAATGACACACATATACTTATAAAAAAAATTGATTGTTAAATGCACTTTTAATAAGTTTAGTGGGTTTTCACTTTTGTATTTGTAAGAAACAAAAATGTACTTCAATGTTTCTATTCTAATTCATTGATTTCAAATGTACCACACTTCTCGTTCCATCAAACTTGGTTAATGGAGTCCAGTAAAGCACTTACAAGCAACACATTATAGACTGTCTATAAAAACTTTATTATGGGAATAGCTAATTAATGTTTTTTAATGTAATATGTTCAAACATTTCAAAAATAAATACTGGACACTTGCAATAACTAGAATGGGTTTTCCCTCTTTCTTCATGTATTTGAAAAAAAACCAATTGTACTATAAAATTTATATTCTAATTAATATTTTTTTTTTACCTTAATTGGTATACTTAGACTTTATCCAATACAATATTTTCTCTTGTTGGCTCTAAAATAGTGCCAACCACATATCATAATATATAGTATTGAATAATGAATATTTCTTTAAATGTTAGATGATTATATTTATATTATAAAAAGGAATCTAGGCTTAACCAATCAACATAATCCAAAGTAATAATTGATAGTTAACAATGTCCAAAACATGTAGAAACTTGTGGGCTCATAATAATCCCATAAAATGAAGGGAAAAAGTGAAGTGCCTAAGTACCTATTGTGCTATATACTTTACAAAAATGTCCTAAGGCATACAATAGACAATACATATAAAGGGAAGAAAATAAAATAGAGTATGACCTAATTTTCCATGTTGTTGCTCGTAGATATGTTATTGATTATTTTTCTAGTCAATATTCTAAAGATTATTAGGGGTAGTGTCATCATCCACAAGTACAATATTACAATGACTATAGGAGCTAATACGTCTTTAGAGGTTTCACCTAATTCCTAGACATTTCCAGTTCTCGTTGTCTCTTGAAGTTGAGCAAAACCCCCCATGTTCTAGCCACCCATTATCAAGATTGAGAATTACTAAGTTATTATGCCAATACATAAATTTGTTATAGTAACAAACACAGTGACTGTTATGTCATTAAATAGCTTTCTAGGTCACTTTAAAATGGTGACAATCTCTTACTAATATGGTAATTCAACACATGCACAATATATGCTTTATCAAATTATAAATAAAATGGTTAATACTTTCAACATACAAATAATGCCATTAGATAAATTAATAGGTAAGAAATATTAATACAAATTACAAATTATAATAATAAAATAATGTAAAGAATCTAAGTTTAAGCATAGGAAGATATGCTTCAAATTAATATAAATTTGATTTTATATAGCTTATAATGATAATATTGTAAAAAAAATGGTGAATATATAGATTGAAATGAGTGAATTAAGTAATTTTTAGGTTTTTCATTTTTTGAAAACTCAATCTTGTTGAAGTTCTAAATTCTAGATCCGTACTCGACAATACATATAAAGGGAAGAAAATAAAATAGAGTATGACCTAGTTTTCCATGTTGTTGCTTGTGTATATGTTACTAATTGTTTTTCTAGTCAATATTCTAAATATGATTAGGGGTAGTGTCCTCATCCATAGGTTCAATATTACAGTGACTATATGAGCTAATAATTTTTCATGGTATTAGAGGTTTCAGCCAATTCCTAGGCATTTCCAGTTCTTGTTGTTTCTTGAAGTTGAGAAAAAATCCCCATGTTCTAGCCACCCATTATCAAGATTGGGAATTAATAAGTTACTATGCCAATACATAAATTTGTTACAGTAACAAACACATTGACTGCTATATCATTAAATAACTTTGTAGGTCACTCTAAAATGGAGACAATCTCTTGCTGATATGGTAATTCAACACATGCACAATATATGCTTTATCAAATTATAAATAAAATGGTTAATACTTTCAACATACAAATAATGCCATTAGATAATTTAATAGGTAAGAAATTTCTTGCAGCATCTATTGTTCATGAGATGAGGTAAACCTTGATCAACTCAAATATTATTACAAATTAAAAAATTATAATAATAAAATAATGTAAGGAATCTAAGTTTAATATTAGGAAGATATGCTTCAACTTTGTATAAATTTGATTTTATATAGCTTATAATGATAATATTGTAAAAAAAATGGTGAATATATAGATTGAAATGAGTGAATTAAGTAATTTTTTGGTTTTTCATTTTTTGAAAACTCAATCTTGTTGAAGTTCTAAATTCTAGATCCCTTGTATAATTCCAAATTTAATGAAATATGTGTTCTAAGAAGAATTTTCGGCAAGGAAAATGCGAGCATATACAAACTAAACTTGATACCTCTAATTTACTACATAGCCTTCAATGGCACAGTCTTTAATTGGGAATACATCATCTCAGACAGTCTGTTAGCAACAATAGCAGCTACAAAGGGAGGTTTCACCCAGAAGAAGGAATATTTTTACATGTCTTCGTACCTTGTGGATTGTATATTATCAAGGCATCCTTTCCTTAAGTTGGGGTTCATCTGGAATGGAGTTGATTCCCTGATCTATGTTTCTTATTAGATCTTGTGGCCCCATAAGTATGCAGGCAACTATAATCTCATATGCGAGGAATTTATAATGCCTCTCTACTGGTTGATTTTCAACAAAGAACCAAACTGCTTGTTTAAAAATTCCATGGCAGTCATAGAAGAGTATGGGGATTACTACTTCTCGCAAGAAGGCACATACATCAAAATGTATGGAGGTTCCCGAGATCCGTCCATTCTTCCCAAGTATGCAACTGATTTTGTAGTCCACAAGGAAGCAGTAAGAGTAAGACAGGTTTTCATCAATGGGATGGGAAAAATCTTGCATGATCAAAAGAAAGCTTCTTTTCTGCCTCTACTCTTTTGCATTGGGGCATACAAATTCTCTAAGATTAAGATGGTCAAAACCTTTGTCCAAGATTTGGAAGCATTCCATTTTGGAGAAAAGATTTTTGCAAGGAATGATAGCCATGGCAAGGTGGTTGAGCATTGTGCAACGGTCAAAGTACATTGCGATTATGCTAACCACTTCGACAAAGATGAAGAAGTGTATCGAAATGCAAACAATATGACCAATCTTAAGAAGTGATTTTGTCCCAAAAGCGGGGTTAGTTCTAGTGCTGCCTCCAAAGTGACAAAAGAAGCATAGTTACAAAAGCAACTAAAAGAAGCAAAAAGGAGGCTCAGAGAAGAAATTGAGAGATAGGAAAGAGAAGTTGCTGAAGAACAAGAAAGGGAAGCAAAGAAGAAGCCTGAAGAAGAAACAGAAAGGCTACAAAAATAACAAGCTAAAAGAGTCAGGAAACAAAAGGATGAAAGGATTCAGAAAGAAGAAGCTGAGAAGTTGAAAGAAATGAGCGAGAGAGCATAAAAGGAAGGGGCTGAACAATGAAAGAAAAAATTGGAAGAAGAAAAGTCCAAGAAGGTTGTGGAAATGGGAATCCCAAGCATGTAGAACATGGACACAGACCCACCCCAAGTATCCAATGAAATAATCACAGGATTCCACCTCCCATTGAAGGATCTCGGACTCACACCATTTACCCTGTCAAAGGAGCACACTATGGCTAAGTTGGAGACAATTGTCTTTGACCGTAAAAGAAAAACCATCTTAAAGAGAACGGAAAAGAGACTGAAAGTAGGATCCCAACCGGATATCATCACTGTACAGGAGAACACCATCCTGGAGGGTACACACAAAGACCCCAAATTCATGGCATCTGTTAATGTAGCCTCCACTCAAGCAAATGAAGATAATATTAACAAGTTGATGAATGATATTGAGCGAAGCAAAGGGAAGGTGCTTAAATTAAAGGGTAATTTGGTGAAGGAGCGAGCTGAAGGAATAAAACTAAAAAGAAAGCATCATGCCATTCTATCTGAGAAGGAAAGGATGGTGGGGGAGTACCAGATTTTGGAAATAGAAAAGGATGCACTGACTATGCAATTGATGATTACGGAGGGCGAGAAGAATGACCTGGAAACTCGCATAAATGAATTAGAACAAAGAGAGGCAGACAACAGACAGCAGCTTGAAGATTCGAAGGTTCAGTTGGACGAACTGATAAAGGAGAAGGAATGTATGATGGAACAATTGAAACTTGCAAATGATAAGAAGCAAGACTTGACTCCTTTTCATGAGCAAGCATGCGACCTTCAAAGTAAGATCTATCAATTTCAGGAGATTATCACTGACGAAGTTTGCAAAATGAAGATGATGATACCAAGGATGGGGTAAATTGATGTTGAAGCCATGAGAATTAGGTAGAAATTGGTAGTCACCATGGCCGATATTAATAAGCACATGAAGTGGAGAGGAGGGAAATTAGAATTCCCTGAGTACTTGCCTCACAAGACCACTGCAGATTCAAATCTGGAGTCAGGCCTCCTTGAATTCTAGAGAAAATCTGGTCTACGGATTAATAGCATGATTCTGAAAACCATCGAGAAGTGGATAGGATTTTACCAGAGAAATCGTGAAATTCATGAAAAGTGTCAGCTGGTTATGCCTTCGACCATGGAAGAATTCCTTGATAGGGACCAATGCTTATTAGAGTTGTAGAACGCACTGAGTGATGATCAAAGCTACATAAAAAAGCTGGAGGCACTTACAAGAGAAGACCTTCATCATTTCATTGGACAAGCTTCCATTTATGCTTACTTTTTAGAAGATAGCTACAAGGAAACAATTGAAGGAGTAAAGAGTATAGAAGCAGAATTATATAATCATGAGATCTCTTTAAATATGGTGGACCCCATACAAAGTAATATTATTTCTGAATAAACTGACACGTGGGCCAAATATATTTATGATGTGGAAAAGACAACTGGAAATTAATATTTGTATTTTCTTTGTATAAATACTCAAGACAAAATTTTGGGAATCCCTAGGGTTAGGGTATGTGAAAAGACACTAGAAGACAAATTTTGTAAAGATATAAATAGAGGAAGAGGATAGATAGAAAAGGGACTTTTGCTAGTACAATAGAGCTGAACCATTTTTTGTAAGAGAACTATTTTTCTACTGAATAAGAAGGATCTATTTCCTGGGAAAAGCTGGTGCAAAGATTTTAGATAGAATTTGTGGAATGTTAATGTGGAATTACTTCTTCTTTCATTCATATCTCAAACTGTGAGATCGTTCTAACTCTCTTGAATTACTTCACGGTGATGAATGATTTTTCTTTCTATGCAATTGTTTATGTGCTAAATGACTAATAACTTGCTTTATCATATCAGATCTATCTTTGATATTCTTTATGCTGTAAATGTGATTACAATGTTGAAACGGCTATCTATGAGACTTTTATGAACATTTCCAGTTTATTACTCTTAATTCAATCTTGCTCCCTACAGGGCTAGGATAGTTAGATTAGATTAATTTATAATAGGAATAAATAGGTAATTGATAAGGCAGGAACGGTAAGACAAGAGGTAAGAACCTGTGCATCGCTAGTGTGGTTGCTTCCTGTCAATTATATGCATTTAATTAGGGCACTTGCATCTCATAATAAAATATAAAATATATAAACAGTGAATCGAGCCGTAACCGGTAAAATATTTAAACAACCACACATATGGTAGCCACACCATTAACTAGACAGATTCCCCACACAAAATGGTGAGCGATCTAATTGGGATTTCTTACCGAGTAGGATCCCCAACTATTGGTGCTACGATTTCAAGGGCATCAAAAAATTGACAAGTAAGTAGTTGTGAGAAATTAACTTCGGGAAGTCTCACTGTGATAAATAAATGGTGGCCATCTTACATGTAGTTGACACATGGGGATCTTATTTTGTAGGGAACAATTCTAGATCAAGATAGATCACCATAGCCTAAAGTATTTTTTGGAGAAAATATTTCATCCCCAGAAAAGAATAAATTGGTCACCAAATTCTTGGCTAAGATTATGATATCATCTACAAAAAGGGAAAAGACAGTATTCTGGAATATGCTTTGTCAAGGAAACATGAGGAAGAGGGATCATTATTTTCCCTATCCTCTCAAGTACCTAAATGGTTAGAGGAAGCATGATAATAATTACTAGTAAATGGTTCTACATCTCAACTCATCAAGTGCCTGAAGGAGGATCCCAACCCTCCCCATAGTTACACTTGACAACAAGATACATTGCAATATAAAGGTCTCCTTTTTGGACGTAAATATTTGTTAAAATAGACAATATTAAAAATGTTGCATTCATCTCCTCTCAAAATTCACTCAAGATTTTAGTAAACCTATGTGCGCGCCATACACTCATTCTTTTGGGAAGGCATGAAAAAGGATATCCTTAATTTTCTAGTAGAATGTGACACTTGCGAAAGGAATAAGGGTGAGACCGTAAAGACTCCTGGGTAATTTCAACCATCACCAATCCTAGCCACTATTTGGATCGACATTTCCATGGATTATATTCTTGGTATTCCAAAAGTAGGTATCAAATAATTCATCATGGTGGTAGTTGATGGGATTTCCAAATATGATCATTTAAATTGTGCTCTCCAACACCCATTTACCGTGGAAATGGTTGCGCAAACTTTTTTAGACCATATTTTCAAACTCCATGGCATGCCTACCTCCATTGTGTCAAATTGTGATCCAACGCTCACCAAAACATTTTGGTAAGAACTACTTAAACTAAAGGGAACCCAATTTCAAATGAGCACCTCTTATCATCCTAAAAAGAGATGTCCAAACAAAATCAATCAACAAGTGTCTTGAAACCTTTTTGAGATGTTTTACATCTGAGAAGCAACATCAGTGGGCATGGTGGTTACCTTTGGCATAATGGTGGTATAATACCACTTATCATGAGGCTACAAAAATGAAACCATATGAAGCATTCTATGGACAAGAACCACTGTCGAGGGTTTCTTATCTATTGGGTACTTCCAAGGTACATGCAATTGATAGTCTACTTCATAATTGTGATGTCATTATTTGCACACTTATGGAAAACTTAGTGATGGATCAAAACCACACGAAATTAGAGTAAATTTGTCGCCTGAAATGGGCCTCATAAGTGAAAGAACCATTGATGAGTTGAATTCAAGAACCAATAGAATTTCAAGAAAAAGTAGTCAACGATAATCATTGAATTGGCATATTTGTCATAAAAAACTATTTTTTTAATTCATATATTCAACTTATATCATTATGGTTTTATTCAAATTTAGAGAGGGAGCACTCGTTGAATGAAGAATTCAATTCCGCATCCAATGAGTTCCCACACTTCATACTTTTAATGGGCCCCACCCCATGAAAACCGAGATATACATAAAAACAAATGTGTTACTTGAAGGTAACACATTTTTTTAATGTATTTCTCATTTTTTGGGGGTGGGGACCATCAAAAGTATGTAGTATGGGTACTCGTTGGATGCACAATTCAATTATGCATCCAAGGAGTGCTCCTACTCAAAATTTGAGTAAAACCACATGGAGATAAGTTGAAAATACAAAGAAAAAAAAAGTAGTTTTTTCTCTTTTCCTTGAAAATTTATAACTCTTATTTTATTATTTTAACTCTTATTTTATTATTTTCATAGGAGACCCATTTTAGACCCCAAATTTACTCTAATGAGAAACAAGTAGACCAACACTGGTTAGAGTGTTCAATTGTAGAAGGTGACTAGGTGTTCCTTTGGTTCCAACCTTATAAGCAGACCTCTCTCAAAGATAAAGTCCATTAGAAACTTGCACCAAAGTTATATGTCCCATATGAGATTGATCAATGCATTAGTTAAGTGGCCTACAAATTAGTGCTACCAACACACTCGAAGTTCTACCCAGTATTTCATGTTCCATGTTTCAATAAGGTAGTTGGTGAGAATTGTCAAGTTCAAACTACATTATCAGAACTAAATGAAGATGGATCCATTTGGAACTGACCATAAACCGTTTTGGACACTAGAGAGCATCATCTACATCAACACACTATTCGTGAATTTTTTATTCAATGCAGGGGTACATCATAAAAAGATTATACTTGGGAACCATTGACCATTTTGTAGCAATTTTCCCATTTCCATCCTTGAGGAAAAATTTTCTTTTGAAGAGGGACGGCATGTTAGGGTCCTACCCTAACCCCATTATATTATCAATGTATAATGCCATCAGTCTCATTAAATTGTTAGTAGATAGTTACATGAAAAAGAGACATCTTTATTAAATAAAGTCCCCTAGATGGTCGAACCTCATTAATAGTGGGACAACAAGCAATTAGGATTTTGGCTATATATATATATATATATATATATATATATATATATTAATACATGTAATATTTATTCAAGAATTGTCAATGTATTTGTAGTTTTTCTCTTGCCGTCGGGCAAGCGAACATAGTTATCTATTTTATCTATTCTCTTTTGTATTTTTTTACATTTTCTATCAATTTCTATGTTTAAATATATTACACTCTCTATTTATGTTAATATATTAAATTTAATGTTGGATACCACTATATATGAGTCTATAATAAAGAGATCAACAAAGCAAAGAAACTATATATTAATGAAAAATTGTGTAGTTTCAAAATCAAATACATATAAAACTATCGATCTATTAGAGAAAAGTGTGGGAACTTAAAAGTTTTACTTGATTGGAGCTATTAAACATACCCTTGGAATTAAGTTTTTTTAAGGGAAAGTGTCCCTTGTTTCGTTTATCCCTACCATTGTTGGTTTATTGAGCATATCTTCATAACCAATTACCATATACTTCATGTAGAAATCAAGGACATGACCGATTTATAAGGGTTGCATTGGATTATGTTACCAATGGAGATAATACATCTAAAATATATCCTAATCCATGAGATGATTTTTGGGGGGGAAAGGTCATTAACACAAATTGATGCTCGAATTTGACAATATTTTTTTGAAAATTTGTGTGTTCCTTTTGGAAGGCCCGATCAATTATATTGGTCGGTCATTTAGTGTCACGTCCCCTCCCATCGATACAACACAAGGGAGAGAACATGACACTAAAACTAGGCTATTTCTACTCTCAACCCCATGATCATTAACAACATTCATAGCGATTAAAAATACATATGTGTATGTATAAATGAAATAAACACAGCGGAAATAAAATTATTTCTACACATACACATCTAGTATGCATAAAAAAGCATAATGATCACATCCATCATTCATAGACATGTATATAAATGTTCATTCTATCTAGCACTTGAATTTGTAATGAATTAAAGCACAATGAATGCTTCCTTGAATACTTATCTTGAAACGATGATGTCCCGAGCAACTGGCTATGCAACTATAACGTTCCACCCAGCCACAGGCCAAATATGCTCATTAATATCTCAACACAGTTGCCACCCCCCGAGTTGGGCATGATTTCAACAAGGAAAAAGGGAACAACCACTAACATCTTTCCAAGAAATAATTCACAGTTTATCCAAGCCAATCCACAGTTGGGTTTATCAGGCTCATATGGAAATGGAACAGAATGAATTGCTAAGCTAGTGAGCTCAACCACATAGCTATTGGTACCTCTAAAAGATCTAAATAGCTTGGTACCAACAATACCTACACACCCAACACAAGGAAGTATTCCCTTCACTGCTACACAGTCCCTCAGGCCATACCTTCACTTCTAGTGCTCTTCAGGATGTGCATAGAAAAGTATCCAAGGCCCTTTCAGTAGGGATAATTTTAAGGACCCATACTTATTTAGAAGTGTATAAACCTTGGCAAATCTTACCAATTCTTAAAATGTCAACTATAAAATATTTGGCAATATTTTTCTAAAATTATTTCAATTTCTAAGGATTTTATATAGTTTATATAATAATTTTGCGATTTTTAGAGTGAACAAATTTTACCTCATCAAAATTGGGCGAAATGGGGCTTCAAAAAATGCAAATTTTGGAAAAAAACATGGAAAAATAGCCCATGGGCTAAATTTCACCCCTAAAATTATCCTTGGCCCTTTGATCTTTGTGTGAGGTTACTCTCTTCACCAGGTTTCTCAAGCCAATTCTATTCCTCTTCCATTCCTAGTTTCTTACTCACAAGTTCAAATCAAAACAAGGATGCACATAACAAAAAGACACAAGTGTTGGGCATGAAGAAAAACGTTTTAACCGTGGGATGCCAAAAATGTGGTTTCCATGAGTTTCCAAAATCACGGGAACCCAAAAACGAACTATTAGAGGGGGAATCAACTCTTGGAGAGAAAAATCAATTTCACAACACGTTTATGGGCATTCAAGGGACAGAAAAGTAACTTACCTAGAACTTGAAACATTTTATGTTGTGGAAAACATTACATTAAAAATTATTGTAAAGTTTTATGTTATTGACCAAGGATGGTCAAGGGTGACTGTAATTGAATATTATTATTATTTAATAAATTAAAATAGGAGACACTCATCCAAAGAGGACTGTTCAAGAGTGTTGACTGACCCACTAGGAGGAATGAAATGGTGTAGAAGGAAATTGACAAGTGGCATCATCTGCACTCACTTACTAGTTGTTGCAGGAGGGGGGCTCCCTAAAAATGTGGTCATGTTCCCCAAGAAAGGTGGAACTGAGCAGGTGGTTCATTAAATGATTTTAATTGACCTAAAGACCTAGGAAGACCTCTATCCATTGAATTGAGTAGGAGGCTCAATACTTTTTTCCTTGTGATTTGATGGAAACTGCTATGTTGAGCACACAAGAGGATTCGATGAGGGGATGATAGAATGAGTTTCAAAGTAGGACTATTAGATTAATCTATTGATTTGAAGAGAGTTTTTTTGGGTATGCAAGTCTTCATGATTGCTGAGATACAAATAGATTGTCACATGCTTCTACACAGTATCTTCGTCCTGGTGGTTTAGTGAACAGGCTCAGGGGTCCTAAAGCAAGTAATCTTGGCTGCTTTCAGGAGACAGTTGGGAGGAACAGTCTTCTTTGGGTGTTTTTCCACCTACACAGATTAAATAGGTTCTGCATTTGTTTTTGGTTCAACATTTTAGTTTAAATACATTTCTGAAAGTTTCTTATCAGGTTGTAATGCTGCCTGGATATTTAAATAGTTGTTAATTATAGTAGAGTACATAACTAAAAATTTATTTCTGCATAAATGATCGAATGAATAAGATGTGAAATTTAGAAAGATGAATATAATTCTTCTCTGTATTTTTCCTTTCACTTAAAAGTGGTGTACTCTAGTACAGAGAGATGTTTAAGTAGATAGATTTGAAATGATTCAATTTTATTGAGAAGTAGTGTTGTTCTTTTCAAGATATCAAAAATAGATAAAAATATTGATGGGACCTCCCTGTTTAGAATCCGATTGTTTTTCAGAATAGAATATAAGCTAAGTATGAATTCATAGTTGTAGATTACATCATACAAATAGTAATGTTCATACATAACTGTATTATGTAAACAATACTCATATATATAAAAATTACTATTACTATATTCTGGTTTCAGAATAACTCCACACATCATAATTAAATGAATATTATGATCTACAGGATGTAATATAACATTTAGTATCATTCAAAATACCAACTTCAAGTTTGAGTACCTCTATAACTTATAAAATAAGCCATTGTCATATAAACCCGAAGGACTTCGAATATTACCATAATTTAAAGTATAAACCCTAAACTACAGCATGCAGGAAAACATTTAAAACGAACTATAATAAAAGGACAAGTTACATTTTCAAAAGCAAACAGAGCCGTAAAGGCTTTATAATCATTTGAATAAGGCATTTGTTGTTGATTATTGTAACTTCTAAGAATATTATAATTGTACTTTATTATTCTGGAGATGTTTCATCCCTCCGAGGTAACCCTATTATGTATCCGGAGATGATTATTCCTCTGATGGCTTGTGGTAACTAGGGTTATTAGACCCACCATGTGGGGGTCGGCCCTGATATTATATTTTAGGGGTTATTAGACTTCTCCAGGAGAGGTCGGCCCCATTAGGGATTTTAGTCAGTCGAGGACTAATATAAATAGAGGAGGTGAGCTCCTCATTAGACACACTTGCACAACTTAGAAAAGTAGCGCACTAGTTTGGGAGGTCTGCTAAGGAGATAAAGAAGGAGGGAGCACATCTTGTATTTTGGTTGATCATCTTATTGAGGAAAGATTTGCTGGGTTTTCTACCCCATGAGGGTTTCCCAGGGTAAATTCCGTGTCTATCTTGTGATTATGTTTCTTTCAGTGATCTTGCTAGTCTATTTGGTTTAAACTTAACATGGTATCAGAGCTAGTCTGAATAGAACATCTTTCACAAGGTAAGAATATCTCTCTCTCTTTCTCCAATGAAGGTTAGGGTTTCTACCAAAAGTTAGTATTATTGAATTCTGATTGCATGGCTGGATATCCCTTGTCAAGACCAATCTTTTGAGCCCTATATCGAACTTTTTGGTTGGGTAGAACTTCGGGAAAGTCAAACCCTAGTTTTAAAAAAAGTGTGATAAACCAGAAATTGACTTCTGCAAAAAGTTGGTATTATTGAATTCTGATTACATGGCTGGATAGCCCTTGTCAAGACCAATCTTTTGAGCCCTAGATCAAACTTTTTGGTTGGGTAGAACTCCGGGAAAGTCAAACCTTAATTTTACCAAAAGTGCGATAAAACCATAAATTTCAGTTGCAGATCCGGAAAAGTGAAAAGTTAAAGTTTCCGGGTAAGTACTACTCTACCTCTTATCTCTTGGACTCCCCGAAGAGAATATGGCTCCAAACACTAAGCTTGAAGACAAGCTAGAAGGTATAGAAAATTTCCGAGCATGGAAATACAGAATTGGTCTCATTCTTGAAGAAAATGATCTTGCTCATTATATCAAGGATGAAGTTGCAGAACCGGAAGGAGATGAAGCCAAAGAGAAGCATAGGAAGGATTTATTTAGGGAAAAGAGAATCATAGCTAATTCTATTAAAGACCACTTGATTCCCCAAGTGGCCTCCAAGAAGACTCCAAAGGAAATGTATGATGCCCTAGGAAGAATGTATGAAGGAAAGAACATCAATAGGAAGATGAACCTAAGGACTCAGTTGAAGAGCACCAAGATGCACAAAGGAGAATCCATTCAAGACTACTTCTCAAGGGTCTCCCAAATCAAGGAGCAACTAGATGCCATTGGTGATACTCTTGATGAAGATGAACTTGTGATGACAGCTCTAAATGGTCTCACTAGACCTTGGGAGTCATTCATTCAAACTATGTGTGCCAAAAAAGAAAGTATGAAGTTTGATGTAGTTTGGGAGGATTGTGTACAAGAGGAGGCTAGGGTTGCAAACCGAGAAGCCTTGCTCAAAGAAGATGACCAAGCCTTGGCCACCCGCACCAAGAGAAGAAGGAATCAATCCTACTCCAAAAATATTAGTCACAAGGAGTCTCATCCTCCACATAGATTTCAAAAGAAAAGAGGAACTATTCAAAGAAGAGATTACTCCTCTTTCCAATGTTTTTCTTGTCACAAAATAGGACACCTTGCTAGAGATTGCCCTCTGCAAAAGAAAAAGGGTTCTCATTACAAAAGACATCAAGCACATCTTGCAGAAGATGATAGTGAAGAAGAAGTAGAAGAGGAAGAAAGGCCTCACAATAAAAGACCTAGAAGTGAATAAGAAGAAGAAGAAAGGACCTTCTTCAAAAGAAGATCTAGGACAAATGAAGAAGAATATGTTCTTTTCTCCACACTCTCTGGATCTATAACTCCTGGAGAAGACACATGGCTTATTGACAGTGGTGCTTCAAAGCACATGACAGGTCATAAAAAGACTCTCTCAAGTCTTGAAGAAAAGACTTCTCCTCAAAAGGTATCTCTAGGAGATGACTTTCAATATCGCATCAAGGGAATTGGTGAGGCAAGCTACAAGCTTGATTCTGGTACCCCCATGAAAATGAAAGAAATATTGTATGTACCAAGATTAAAGAATAACTTATTATCCATCTCAGCATTGGATAAGAAAGGCTACAGGATTGCATTTATTGATGGATAAGTCTTAATGTGTTCCAAAGGAAAGTCTATCAAGGATGCAATTATCATTGGTGAAGAAGAAGGAGGCTTATGCAAACTTAAGGGTCTTCCAGAAGCAGCTCTTGTTCATGAAACCATTATCCCAAATGAACTATGGCATAGGAGACTTGCTCACATTAACTACAAGGCACTACCCTATGTAAGCAAGGTAGTTATAGGTTTGCCAGACTTAAAGACTAATCATGATGGCACATGCAAAGGATGTGCAAAAGGGAAGAATGTCAAGAACCCATTTCCCAGGAGTGAAACAAAGACTAAAAGTACCCTGGAGTTAATACACTCTGATGTATGAGGACCAATGTCGTCCACATCTTTGAGTGGATATGAATACTATGTCACATTCATTGATGACTACTCAAGGAAAACTTGGATATTCTTTCTAAAAGGAAAGAATGAAGTCTTTGGAAAATTCAAAGAGTTTAAGGCCTTAATAGAAAATCTCTCAGACAAGAAAATCAAGATTCTCGAAACAGATAATGGCGGAGAATATACTTCAAAGGAATTTGAAGAATTTTGTAAGGAAGCTGGAATCAAGAGGGAACTAACCACTCCCTACAATCCCCAACAAAATGGGGTTGCTGAAAGGAAGAATAGAACTATCATGGAAGCTGTAAAGACTATGATACATGATCAAGATCTTCCCATGTATCTATGGGCTGAAGCAGCCAGAACAACTGTCTATGTACAAAATAGAATTTCTCATAGTGCTCTTGAATTTAAGACTCCAGAAGAATTATTCACAGGAAAGAAGCCTGAGGTAAGTCATCTCAAAATATTTGGATGTCCTGTGTATATTCACATTCCAAAAGAAAAGAGAACCAAGTTGGATCCCTCTGGTAAGAAAGGAATATTTGTTGGATATTGTGAAACGTCCAAAGCTTTTAGAATTTACATACCTGGTTTTCATCATATGGAGATAAGTAGAGATTTAACATTCCATGAAGAAGCAGCTATCAAGAAATCTAGGAAGTGCCAACTTGAAGAAATCTATGAAGAAGATTCACCTTCTAGAGTTACAAAAGTTGTACCCATCCCTGAAGATGTTACACCAGAAGACCATGATATGATAGAACCTCAAGAACCCCCCCTTTCAAATCTGTCTAAAAAGAAGACCAGCATGGGCTAGAGACATTATTCAAGGAGCTGAAAAATATGGAGCTCCTGAAGGTTCCACTAGAGAAAGGAAGAAACCCAAGTTTGTATCCAACTATGTGGCCTTAATGTGTGATCTTGTGGATCATCAACCCACCAGCTATGAGGAAGCAACTCAAGAAAAGGAGTGGGTAGAAGCTATGACAGAAGAGTACCAGTCAATAATGAAAAATGATGTTTGGGATATAGTTCCCAAACCAAAGGATAAAAGTGCGGTTTCTTCCAAATGGATTTTCAAGATAAAACATGCTGCAGATGGTAGCATTGAAAAATATAAGGCAAGATTTGTAGCCAGAGGTTTCTCTCAAAAGGAGGGAATAGACTATGAAGAAACATTTGCACCAGTTGCTAGGTACACTTCAATTAGAACTATCATGGCACTTGCATCTATGATGAAGTGGAAACTACATCAGATGGATGTTAAAACAACCTTCCTGAATGGTGTCATTGAAGAAGAAGTGTACATAGAACAACCACAAGGATTTGAGGTTAAATATAGAAGAACTCATGTATGCAAGCTGAAAAAGGATTTGTATGGATTGAAGCAAGCTCCCAGATCTTGGTACGGAAGGATTGACAGTTTCTTAACAGGTATGGGCTTTACCAAGAGTAAAGCTGATCCAAATCTCTATCTCAAAATTATGGATGATGAACCTGTTATATTACTATTGTATGTGGATGATCTATTTCTAACAGGAAATGAGAACCAACTAATCGAATGTAAGAAGAAGCTTTCTTCCGAATTTGAAATGAAGGATCTAGGATTAATGCACTACTTCTTAGGTCTAGAAGTATGGCAAGAACCAAAAGGAATCTTCCTAAATCAAGGTAAGTATGCTGTGGAGATCTTGAAAAGATTTGACATGTTGGAATGTAAGACCATGGCTACTCCCATGGACTCCAACTTGAAATTATTAGTTGATGACTCATCAGAATTAGTGGATGTAACTCTACATAGACAAATCATTGGGTCATTGATGTATTTGACAAATACCAAACCAGATATATGCTTTGCTATAAATACTCTAAGTCAATATCTAGTAGAACCAAGGAAGGTTCACCTAATAGCTGCAAAGCATGTCATGAGGTATCTAAAAGGTACATTAGATTTTGGTCTTTACTACCTCGAAAATCATGAACTTAGATTACATGGTTATTCAGATTCTGATTGGAAAGGAAGTGTTTCAGATAGGAAGAGTACATCAGGTGGATGTTATGGACTTGGATCTGCCATGATCTCTTGGTTCAGCAAGAAACAATCTAGTGTGGCTCTCAGTACTGCTGAAGCAGAATATATAGTTGCCTGCTCAGCTAGCTGTGAAGTAGTATGGCTTCAGAAACTACTATCTGGAGTATTTGACTTAGAATTGGATCCTACTGTGATTATGTGTGACAATCAAAGTTGTATCAAGATGACAGAAAATCCAGTATTTCATGATAAATCAAAACACATAGAGATCCGATACTTTTATATATGAGATTGGTGCAGAGAGGAGCTATTAAGCTCGAGTACGTGAGCACTGAAGATCAAATTGCTGATATTTTGACCAAACCTTTGTCTCGAGTAAAATTTGAATACTTCCTAGACAAACTTGGTGTGGTTCAAAAGGACCCTCCTCGAAAGGGGGAGTAGTGTGGTCTCTAATGATGAGATTGCCTCATCGACAGCAAGGTCGATGATGTGGATACTTGTTTTAGATACTTAGACTTGGGACTCTTATACTTAGAATACTTATTTTCTCTCACTTACTTTTACTTTACTAATGTATTGATGAGGATACATGGTTTATTGATGTTTTATTGATGTATCGGTGAGGATACATGTCTTACTGATGTATTGATGAGGATACATGGTTTATTGATGTTTTATTGATGTATCGGTGAGGATACATGTGTTACTGATCTATTGATGAGGATACATGGTTTATTGATGTTTTATTGATGTATCGGTGAGGATACATGTCTTACTGATGTATTGATGAGGATACATGTTTTATTAATGTATTGATGAGGATACATGTTTTGATGACATTTGTATTGATAAGGATACAGATAGGGATTGTATCATCCCTAGACTTTGGTTCCTTGAATTGATCCGTAGACGTATGGTCTTCGAAAATGAAGTCCTTAGTGGACATATAGGGATTGTATCATCCCTAGACGTTGGTTCCTTGAACTGATCCGTAGACATATGGTCTCCGAAAATGAAGTCCTTAGTGGACAGATAGGTATTGTATCATCCCTGGACGTTGGTTCCTTGAACTGATCCGTAGACGTATGGTCTCTAAAAATGAAGTCCTTAGTGGACATATAGGGATTGTATCATCCCTAGACTTTGGTTCCTTGAATTGATCCGTAGACGTATGGTCTCCGAAAATGAAGTCCTTAGTGGACAGATGGGGATTGTATCATCCTTGGACTTCGATCCCTGAATTGATCCGTAGATGTATGGTCTTCGAGAATGAGGTCCAAAGTGGATAGATGGGGATTGTATCATCCCGGGACTTCGGTCCCTGAATTGATCTGTAGACGCATGGTCTCCGAGAATGAGGTCCAAAGTGGACAGATGGAGATTGTATCATCCCCGGACCTTGGTCCATGAATTGATCCGTAGAGGAATGGTCTTCGAGAATGAAGTGATGGGGATTGCATCATCCCGATCATCCCGAAACCACTAGTTCAAAATGTACGTGATGGGGATTGCATCATCCCAGAACCACTAGTTCAAAATGTACGTGATGGGGATTGCATCATCCCAAAACCACTAGTTCAAAATGTACGTGATGGGGATTGCATCATCCCAAAACCACTAGTTCAAAATGTACGTGATGGGGATTGCATCATCCCGGAACCACTAGTTCAAAATGTACGTGATGGGGATTGTATCATCCCCGGACTTTGGTCCCTGAATTGATCCGTAGACAGATGTCTCCGAGAAGTGGTCCCTAGTGGACGAGAGGGGATTGTATCATCCCCGGACTTTGGTCCCTGAATTGATCCGTAGACATATGTATCCGAGAAAGTGATTCTTAGATTATGTGGTTACTTGTATCGATATGGATACTTGTATTGATGAAGTGGTTACTTGTATCGGTATGGATACTTGTATTGATGATGTGGTTACTTGTATCGATATGGATACTTGTATTAATGATGTGTATACTTGTATTGGTATGGATACTTGTATTAATGATGTGGATAATTGTATTGGTATGGATACTTGTATTGATGATATGTATACTTATATTGGTATGGATACTTGTATCGATGACGATGCTGATGATCGTGAGATGACAATGCTGATGATCGTGAGATGACGATGCTGATGATCGTGAGATGACAATGCTGATGATCGTAAGATGATGATGCTGACGATCATGTGATGACGATGTTGATGATCGTGCGATGACGATGCTGATAATTTTGAGATGACGATGCTGACGATGTTGATGATCGTGTGATGACGATGTTGATGATCGTGTGATGAAAATGCTGACAATCGTGTGATGATGATGATAGATTGAAGAAAGCTTCCAATGATATATAGATGTATCATGTATGATGTAGTCAATGACTCCTTGCTCTTGTAGACATTGTTATAATATCCTTCTCGTTAAGGGGGAGTGTTGATTATTGTAACTTCTAAGAATATTATAATTGTACTTTATTATTCCGGAGATGTTTCATCCCTCTGAGGTAACCCTATTATGTATCCGGAGATGATTATTCCTCCAATGGCTTGTGGTAACTAGGTTTATTAGACCCACCATGTGGGGGTCGGCCCTGATATTATATTTTAGGGGTTATTAGACTTCTCCAGGAGAGGTCGGCCCCATTAGGGAGTTTAGTCAGTCGGGGACTAATATAAATAGAGGAGGTGAGCTCCTCATTAGACACATTTGCACAACTCAGAAAAGTAGTGCACTAGTCTGGGAGGTCTGCTAAGGAGATAAAGAAGGAGGGAGCACATCTTGTATTTTGGTTGATCATCTTATTGAGGAAAGCTTTACTGGGTTTTCTACCCCATGAGGGTTTCCCAGGGTAAATTCTGTGTCTATCTTGTGATTATGTTTCTTTCAGTGATCTTTCTAGTCTATTTGGTTTAAACTTAACATTTGTAACAAAATCAAAATCACATTTTAAGCCATTACCCTTATACTTAGAATAAAAATTTACTACACAATCAACTATCTATTGGCATAGTGGAGGAAGGCATTTTGCCAACACAGTCGAAAGACTGGATTTTAAAGATGCTTATAAACATCAAAGTTGCTGATATAAATTCCATTATAGTAATCTAAATAACATACACAAAGGTCCATATTAAAAGCAAATTGAATTATACGATAATGTAGGATCATATTCTACTTTCAACAAGCTCAGTGTAGATAGATATGGTCATCTCATACAATATACAAAAGTTCAAAAATATTTAAGACAATATTTCATGCCTGAGCGTAACCCCTGCCAGGGTTTGAAAACCCTAGAGTGTATAAAATAAATCAAATCGAATTTACAGCAAGATAACTGTAATGCTAAACAGAGCGCAATGTCACCGGAAAGGAGGCATCATAAGCACGATAATATATAAGTGAGGTTCTCAATTTTTGGTTTAGTCATAAGTCATGTGTGTTGAGCCCATAATTGGCCGCTTCTAATCATCCTTGATCACCTTTCCTTCCCCTGTCCTACATCATCTATCATGCTAATCAAACCTGTTATCCTCACTTTATTCCCCCAAACTGCCAAGGTATGACTGATCATTGCTTTATATTATTAATGCTTATGATTGCGATAATTAAGGTTGTTTATCTCTCAATTGTGCTAACAATGCCATGATTTATGAAGGTAGTTTGAGATAAGTGGACTGCAGGAAGGTGGGCTGAACAAAGTCTATAAAGGAAGGGTGTTCGCTGCTTAAAAAGGGATCCTCGAGGCTCGGATCATCGATTAAGGCATGTGGTTCTAATGAAACATTCTAGACAGAGCTGTGAATAGGGTAGCTGCAACAGAATGCGCTATCTTTAGTTGTCGCTGCTCGAGTTTAGCTGTGATCTGGAAAGATCACTACTCTTGGGCCAATGAACAGCTCTCTCACATTTTCATATCTTTACTTTGCCACGTATTGTAACAGCTAGTGTTATTTGGGGTTCCTGAAGATCAGAGATCTTCAAGGCTGCCCATTAATAGGATTGGATGTTACAATCTGTATGTATAAATATGGGGAGCTGCCTCGACCCAGGGTGTTGAAAAACAGATAATTAATTCATTGTATTAGCAGCCAAGGAAGACTGTGCAATCATTCTTCTGTTAATATAAGGAGTTACCTCTGAGTTAAAGGAACTTGCGTTGTTCAACCAGCGTCTCTGTGTGAAGGCTGGGCCCGTCTTCCACAGAGATTGCTGAGTTAAAGTAGGACTCTTTAATTGATTGTTGTGTGATGTTTTGTTCACGAAATTTCCCTTGTGCACAGCAGTAATAAGTGTGGTGTGGATTTTTAGTATAGTCAAGATTATATTTCCTTGGTATTGGTAAATGGTGCAGAGTAACAGTCGACTAAGTAGGAACTTTCTTTATACGTTTCATCTGACAGTTGTACACAGCCCTATTCTTCTTGCAGTTAAGTTGTGATCCCATGAGCCTTTTACAATTTATCTTTCCTGTTATGATTGTCGATTTTTATTCCTGTAATTCAATTTCTTAGAGCAGCTAAACTCAATCCTTTGCAAGTGAATTTCTAGATTAATATTCAGTTTCTGTTTATGGTTTTCTAGAGTGATCAGATTGAAGAAGGGAGTTATTTGTTCTAGGATGAGAATAGGATTTCTTTTTATCTGCAATTGTCTTTAAATCTCATTTTATTTCTTGTTGATGCATGGTAGAAAGGAATTGAATTTATAGTATTTTGATAGCAACTCGGATTACACAGATCTTTGGGATGGACATAGTTGTTAGAAGATAACTATATTCAATTATAATGATTTGGTGTTTGAGCATAGACTGTGCATCTATCCTTTGAAATAAAAAGACTTTCTCGGGTTGACAATAAATCTCGTCTGCTCTGTATGTTTGAATAATTCATCTACATATAGGGTGCTCGACATTTTGGCGCTGTTGCCAGGGAAGGATAAAAATTAAACACTAATCATTAGTTGCATCTGATAACTGTTTTTAGTCAGTCTCTTCTTTGCTGAAATGATCTGCTTCGCATGAATACGAGGAGGGTAAAACGCGATCACCTCCCAAATCCCAAAACCCCACCCAAATACTAACAACACAGGTGGTTCGGGTCGTGGTCGAGGACCACCATTGGGAAGAAGGACATTCATCAACGATCTTGTTGATAGAACTAATTCATCTACCAGGACTCATCATCAAGAAAATCCTATCAGAAGAAGCCCTGCTGATCCTGGGGCGCCAACGTCAGGATCCACGGTGGAGAATACACGAGCAGCTGTGACTCCCTCATATACCCCTGCTAAGGAAGGTACAGCTGACACAACTGTTACAACTGAATATGTTGTCACAACTGAGGAATACGCAGTTGTTACAACTGAGGAATACGCAGTTGTTACAACTAAAGAATACGCAGCTGTTACAACTGAGGAATACACACCTGTTACAAACAAGGAAAAGAACACAAGAACGAACGAAAAAGAGGAAACAAAAGAGAAGATGAGTAATAGACACGAGACTGACGAGGAAGAGGCAATGGTGGAATATCATCATGAAAATCACTCCCTACCAGAAGGAACGACAGCTACATTACAATTTTTGATTCAGCAGCCAGAAGGGACAACCCCTATGAAGAACATCTCACCATCGTTGTTGCCTCACTTCCATGGAAGGGCAGCAAAAGATCCAATCCAATTCCTTTTTGAATTCGATATCCTCTGTCGTAGCTATGATTATGTCACCGATGCCCAAAAGCTAAAACTTTTTCTCGCCACCCTGAAGGACAATGCATTACAATGGTTCATGAGCCTTGGGGGAGGAACCGTTGCTAATTGGGATAAGATGAAACAAGTGTTCCTAGAGAAATATCAGGAGTATTGCAACACCAAGGACAAAAGATAGGAATTATTCAAAATGGTGCAGAAGGAGGATGAAAGTCTGGAGGATTTTGTAGAAAGGCTGCTATACAATGTGCAAAGAGCTGGTTAGACGAACATAGGGCTAGACGTGCTCAAGATAATCATGCTTCGTGGGATCAGGGATGATTGTTTAGACATGTTAAACCTGCTAGGAAAGGGAGATATCTCCAAAGAACCTTTTGGGAAGATTGTGGAACTATGTAAGAGATACTCCAGGGGGTCTTCCAGGAGCAATAAGCGGGATAAACGGGATAAGCTGGAATGTGATGTCTTCGACATAACTCAGAAGTCATCCAATGGAGGAGCTACACGTGCAGAAATAGGCAGTCTCCTTGAAAATTTTAAAACAAAAATGATGAGCTCCATCTCTTCGGAGATTGATGTCCTGAAGGCAAAACAAAAACAGGTAGTGGAGGATCTCACACTAGGTGTGTTCTGTCCCCGATGTAGAAAGAATCATCCGCTGAAAGAATTCCCTCTTGACAAAGTGGAAGTGTGCCAGCTGTGTGAACTGAACCATGATATGAAAGAATGTCCCACACTTCCCCAAGTGAAGGCTGTTCTACAGGTATCAACTCCAGAAGTGGAATCAACCTATTACATTGCACAGAAGAAACCTTGGCAGCCTCGAAATCAAGGTATGCCTATGGACTCGTTTCCATTTTTGAATAATATGAGCAATTGGAATAATAACATGCAAAATATGAATACACAATTCCCTTCAAATTATGCTCAGTGGAATCCTTCTCAACCTGCAATGCAAAATTATAACTCATGGATTCCTTGGACACAACCACCACATCAACCTATGTCATGGTCTCCTGGATGGAGGAACTTCCATCTTGGGAACCAGTTTCCTCAAACACCTCCACCTCAACAGTCACCATCTTCTCCTCCATACCCTCAATTTCCTCAATATCCTCAATACCCACCTCAGCCGTCGCAGCTGCAGCTACAGAATAACCCTGTCCCTAATATACCAATACGGCCTCAGCTGCCTACCCAACCTAATCCTAACCTGAATAATAAAACAATTCATCAATTGGAAACTATCAATATGCTGGCCTACTCTCTCTCCCCTGTACCTTGTAATGATATTCGTCTACGATCTGGGAAGATAATAGAACCTATAATTACAGAAGATATTCCACCTTCTGTGCATGAAAAAGGAGAGAGTTCACAACATCCATCCGATCCGGTTCCTATCATTGAAGGTGCTGAGCATCCCTTAGATGGGACGGCTGAAACATTAAATGAGAAATAAGATAATACGCAGCCTACCCAGCTGGTAAGGCAACCACCATACCCCGAGAGACTAATGCTACCAAAAATAGGGGGCAACCTCAGTTCAACCTCCTAGGAGAGTTGAAGAATCTTTACGTTAAAATCCCCCTTCTGCAAGCTCTTCAAGATGTGCCTATTTATGCTAAAACTGTTCGGGACCTGTGCACTAAGAAACCAGGGAGGAAACCTAGAGATCCTCCCACTGTTCACGTCATAGGGAATTTATCTGCTTTAATAACAAGAAAAACCCCTGTGACCAAGTATGACGACCCTGGCAATCCTATTGTCACTGTACATATAGGACAAACGCAGATACCCAACGTGCTAGTCGACTTAGGAGCAGCGATCAATGTCATAACAATTGAGACTGTAAGGAAGCTTGGACTCACTAATTTTAGGCCGACCCCTACCATTTTAGAATTGGCAGACAGATCCACCATTAGACCCGAAGGGATTCTGGACGACCTTGTCATCTCAGTAGATTCATGGGAATACCCTGCTGAATTTTCGATATTGCAACCAAAATCACAGCTGGGGGGGACATCCATTGATCCTGGGGAGGCCTTGGTTGGCCATAGCTGATGCTTGCATCAGCTGTCGATCTGGGTCCATGACTATATCTGATGGTACAGAGATTAAAAGCCTCACCCTGTATCCTCCAGCTCGACCAAGTTTAGAGGCTGAAACTTCCCTTTGGATAGAGCAGGAGGAGGAGGAGGATGTTTAGCCACTATTAACAATAGGAAAGGCCTTAAATTTTAAAAACGAAACAGAAGACGATGCTATCAGTAATTTCATTAGCGAACCTGCTTCAGTGGATAAAGAGGTCTATCAAATCCTGAACATTACCCTTGGTAAGGAAGAACAAGAAAATCTTACGGAAGAAGCACTAGTTGGTGGCGCAAACATAATCCCAGTTTTGAAAAGTTCGAAAAGTATTCCTATTGAGGTAGAGCCTGGAAGGACTTTGAATATCATCCCTGGTCTCTCTTTAAAAGAACAGACGTGCCTAATCAGTCTCTTGAAGGAACATAAGGGGGCATTCACCTGGGAGTATACAGACATGAGGGGCATTCCTCTAATCTGTGCACCCACCATATTTATATTAAAAATGACTCCCAGCCTGTGTGTCAACCCCAACGACGCATGAACCCCAATCTTAGGGATATAGTGAAGGAGGAAATCCAAAAACTTTTGGAAGCAGGATTTATATATCCCATTTCAGATAGTGAATGGGTTTCCCCACTCGTAATTGTGCCCAAGAAAAATGGTAAATGGAGAGTCTGTGTTGATTATAGGGAGCTGAACAAAGCTACACAAAAGGATCATTTCCCTCTGCCCTTTATTGACCAGGTACTTGATACCCTATTAGGGAAGAATTTCTTCTCCTTCTTAGATGGGTTCAGCCGGTACAATCAAATTCACATTGCTCCTGAGGACCAAGATAAGACCACCTTCACTTGCCCCTGGGGAACGTTTGCCTACAGCGTGCTTCCCTTTGGTTTATGTAATGCACCAACAACGTTCCAAAGAGCTGTAATTGGCATATTCGCTGAACTAGTTAATGATAGTATGGAAGTCTTTATGGATGATTTTACTCCCTATGGCAAGGACTTTGAGGAAGCACTGGAAAATTTAAAGAAGGTTTTAATTCGCTGTGAACAAGCTCGCCTATCATTAAGTACTGAAAAATGTCATATGATGATGAGTGAGGGGGTGGTATTAGGACATTTCATCTCTACCGATGGCATTTAGGTGGATCCTTCAAAAAATAAGGTGATAAAAAATATACCGACTCCTTCAACTCAGAAAGAGGTGCGAAGTTTTCTGGGACATGTTGGATATTATCGGAGATTTATAGAAAACTTCTCCAAACTTGCTTCTCCTTTGTTTTCTTTGTTAATGAAGGATGCACAGTTTGTGTGGAGTGAAACATGCCAGACAACGTTTGACAAGCTTAAAGAGAAGTTGTCCACAGCTCCTATCTTAAGGGGACCTAATTGGACCCTACCCTTCCACATTTCTTCAGATGCCTCTGATGCCGCCATTGGAGCAGTATTAGGTAAGCAGGATGGTCAGGTACCTTATGCCATCTATTATGTTAGTAAAAACTTAGCCCCTGCTGAACTTAATTATACTGTTACTGAAAAAGAATTCCTTGCTATTGTTTACTCTATTAATAAATTTCGGCATTACATTATTGGGTATCCTACGTTTGTGCACACTGATCACTCTACCATTAAATATTTAATGAATAAACCTATCACCAATGCCAGAGTGACCAAGTGGCTCTTATTATTGCAGGAATTTGATATTACCATTATAGATAAACCTGGAAAAGAAAATGTTGTTGCTGATTTTTTATCTCGTTTTACTAACAATGATGACAATTCGCATGTTGAGGATTCTTTTTCAGATGAACATCTATTTGCACTTTCAGCTCATTCCCACTGGTATGCAGACATTGCTAATTATTTGGTTGCAGGAAAGCTCCTGCCACACATGTCTAAATGAGAAAAGAGAAAAATTATCCAGCAAAGTGCCAGGTATTGTTGGCTCAATGATCATCTCTTCTACATAGGGCCCGATTTTGAGATTAGGAGATGTGTAAGGGAAGATGAGATCTTTCATATACTGAAACCCTGTCATGATGGACCTTATGGGGGCACATTGCAGACAAAAGAACAGGGAATAAAGCGCTGTGGATGGGCTACTATTGGCTGACTCTGTTCAGGGACGCTAAAAGGTATGTTCAGTCTTGTGACAGCTGCCAAAGGATGGGCCAGCCTAATAAAACAGATCAAATGCCTCTACAGCCCCAAGTAGTAGTTGAACCATTTGATAGATGGGCATTGGATTTTGTTGGCCCTATCAGCCCTCCTTCCAGACAGAAAGTTTACATTCTGGTTTGTACTGATTACATGACCAAGTGGGTAGAGGCCGTAGCTTTGGCTAAGGCTAATGACCAGGCGGTGATTGATTTTCTGTACAGTGAAATCCTTACCCGCTTTGGGGTACCAAAGGAAGTAATTACTGATGGGGGACCGCAATTCATCTCACACCAATTTGAATCCTTGCTCCGGAAGTATCATGTGCAGTATAGGATAGCTTCACCTTACCACCCTTAGGCCAATGGTCAGGTGGAAAGTACCAATAAAGTTATTGAAGCAATCCTTACTAAAAAAGTTAAAAGCCATCGAAAGGATTGGGCTAACAGGATTCCGGAAGCACTGTGGGAATATCGCACAACTTGGCGTAACACCACAGGGTTCTCTCCCTATGATCTAGTGTATGGAAAGAGTGCCATCTTTCCAATTGAGTTTGAGATCAAAACCCTGAAGACAGCCACTGAAATGAATCTGGATGTAACAGAAGCCTAGAAGAGAAGATTGGATCAGCTAAATGAATTGGATGAGAAACAGTTAGCTGCAGTGGACCAGACTGTGTTGCTTCAGCAACAGAGATCCAACTGGCATGACCGATTTATTAAAAAGAAAATATTTCGTGAGGGAGACTGGGCACTACTATACGACTCCAGGTTCAAGAGGGATTTTAAAGGTAAATTATGTACAAGATGGTTGGGTCCATTTATGGTCGACAGGGTATTTGACAACGACACTGTCCGTCTGGTGACCATCGATGAAAACCGTATACCATTACTGGCTAATGGCCACAGACTGCGACTGTATCGTAAGCCTATTTCGAAAGATGCATTCACTTCACAGATTGTTGTCGATCCAGATTATCAGCTGGCATCAGAGTAGAAATTTCTCCCTACCCTTGCAAATCCTTAAACTGAAAATCGCATTTTGAATTACTGTACATAAATAATTTTCTTTTCTATTGTAGCGTATAATTGTTTTTCCTTTGCATTTGATCTTTTTGTTTGTTGTTGCTTTTTCAAAAATTTCCAGGGAAGCGCCAGGAGAACGACCAGATTGGGCCTGTCAAAATAGATTCGACCTGTGCTGTATTTCCCTTAAAAAAAAAAAAAAAAAAATTCGGCAGCTGCAACATATTTTCCGGCAGCTGCAACATCTTTTTCGGCAGCTGCAACATCTTTTCCGGCAGCTGCAATGTCTTTTTCGGCAACCGCGATAGATTTCTCAGCAGACGTAAAAAAATCCTTTTTCCCAGCAGCCGGGAACAACTTTTCCCAGCAGCTGCAACATCATGTCACAGCAGTTGCAACATTATTTCCCAACGTCCGCAATATCATTTCCCGTCGACCCTAAAATTGTTTTCCTGGCAGCCGTAAACCCTTTTTCCCAGTAGCTGCAACAACATTTCCCGCCCGCTGCAACATCATGTCACAGCGGCTGCAACATCATTTCCCAGCCGCTGCATTATCGTTTCCTGTCAATCGTAAAATCGTTTTCCCAGCTGCCGTAAATCCTTTTCTCGGCAGCCGTAAACCCTTTTTCCCGGCAGCTGTGAACTATTCCTGGCAGCTGCAACATCATGTCACAGCGGCTGCAACATCATTTCCCAGCGGCTACATTATCGTTCTCGTCAACCGTAAAATCATTTTCCCAGCTGCCGTAAATCCTTTTCCCGGCAGCTGTGAACCATACCCAGCGGCTGCAACACCATCTCTCGGCAGCTGCAATATCATGTCCCAGCGGCTGCAAGATTTTTTCCCGGCAGCCGCGAACCATTTCCCAGTGGCTGCAATATCATTTTTCTGACAGTCGTAAAACCTCTTTCCCGGCTGTCGTGAACCATTTACCGGCAGCTGCAACATATTTCCTGGTGACTGTGACATATTTCCCGCCGCCGTAAAACTTTTTCCTGACAACCGTAATTTTTCCCGATCCCGTAAATTCTTTTCCCAGCTGCCGTGAACCGTTTTCCGGTGGATGCAACATCTTTCCTGGTGGCTGCAACATATTTCCTAGCAACTGCAACATATTTCCCGCCGCCGTAAAACTTTTTGCTGCCAGCCGTAATTTCTCCCGATCCTGTAAATCTTTTTCCCGGTGGCTGTGAATCTTTCCTAGTGGCTGCAACATCTTTTTCATCAGCTGTGATAGCATTTCTGGCAACTTGCAGTTGTAACTCCTGTGTTAACGGAAGAATTGCTCCAAACTTGCTAAACTATGGCTCTGGTTCATCCCAGTCGTGCTGGCGAATCCATCATTCTGACCCCGAGAACGCGATGGTTTGTGTTTCACCGGCGAAAGAAATTATTGCATTATTCTGGTCATCATGATCAAATTTATGACTGTGCACGAGTCTGGCTCCGGAACGTCACCAACTGCACGCTCCACCATTCTCCGCAGGCTATCCGACGCACAATCTCATCAGGTATGGCTTTTATTTATCACGTGATTAAGTGTTGATATCATTTAAACAATATCAGTCATACCTTTAATCGTATTACCATTATACCTAATTAAACCTTTCCCTCGTACGACGTAAACACTAATAACTGCCACCTTCCCCAATTCGGCATGGAAATTTTGAACATTTTTTCTGTGCTCAACTTTCCAAATTTGTCTATTCTCTCAACGTCTTCGCCCAGCGATTCGTGCATCCTCTATGCTGCAACTTCCATTCTCAGATTCTGCCATCTGTGGGATAACAAATTCAGCCTACAACCAGGACCATGGGGATTCCAGTTTGTCATGAACCTGTGAATACACAGTAACTCAGGAAAAATCTTCAGGTTCTTGCCATCTTTCAAGCCGTTGGCTGGCTCGAATTCTTTGAGTGACTGGATGGATTCAATCGGGACGGAGCCCTGCAATTCACTCTAAACCTCACCAAAACTCACTCTACGGTGTGGGGGTTGCGCATAGAGGTCTCTGAGGCCATTATATCTGAGGTTACAGCCATCCCGCTGGTGGGAAAGCCATGGTTTAACCGACGAGTCCCCGCAACGACTGCACGGGAAGCATTTTTAATGGAGGGGGAGCAAGTAGAAGCTTCAAGAAGAGGGATCGCACTACACTCATTGCCGCGGCCATGGGACCAGGTTGCTGTCTTCCTTAAGAAGTACATCACTTGTGAAGGTGGATATCAAACTGTGTATAATTCTGAACTCCCTTTACTTTCTCATCTCCGCCATGGCATTTTATTAAACATTCCATATTATCTACTGCATGACTTGCGTCATATGGCAGCATTTGTCCAGTCTGCTAAGCACCCACTTTCCTCCCTCGCCCACCATGGCCTTATCAAACTAATAATTGTAAGAACCCTTGCCCAACATCATATAACCTGGGAACAATTCACAGCCCAAGCTCAGCAACCTGTTCCCTTGCGCGTCATCCCATTACAGTAGATACGGGTTCCACCACAACAGGAGGATCGGAGTCCCTCCCTTGAAGTTGGGGGGGGATGAAATGGAAGAAGAAAAACAACCAAGGGCACAAGCAGGGCCATCTGGGGGGGATGAAACTATAGTAGAAGAACAGCAACCAGGGGCACAAGCAGAGCCATCTGGGGTGGACGAAACTATATTAGAAGAAGAGAAACCGGGGGCACAGGCAGAGCCATTTGGGGGGGATGAAACTCCATTAGAAGAAGAACAATTGGGGGATGAAACTCTATCACAGGAAGAGCCATCGGGGGAGGGTGTAGATAAAAACCCTATGGAAAATCCAGACAATAGGGTAGCTCTGACACCAGAAGGTGAAATTGGAGCAGCACCAAATGTTGTGACAAGTGAACCTGAAGGTGACAGAGCCAGGGCAATAGAAGAAAACATTGAGCTGGTAACTATTGAATCCTCACCGGAGTGGGAAGGAGGAGGTTTAATTGAAGAAGAACAGCAAGAGAGGCAAGAAAACATTCCTTCGACCTCAGCTGTGATTCCCTATGTACCATCTCCACAAAAGAAAACACCACAAAAGAAAAGAAAGAGAGAAATCAATGAATTTAACATAACCTCACCTATTAGAAAGAAAAGAACTAGGTCAGCTACAACAGTAGAGGCATCCATAAAAAGATGGGCAACCTTAGAGGCACGGGTTGAACCGCCGATCCTTGTACCAAGACCAATGGATGCTCCACAAAGGCCAGTGGAGGAAGAATCCAGAATTGAAGGACTTCTGGCTGAGAATGCACTATTAAAAGAAGACCTCCAAGTACTTCGAAGTGAGTTGGAAACGTGGAAGGAAACCTGCAGAAAACAAGGAGAAAGAAAAATGTATACATTGGTAGAGGCTGCAGACCAACTGGAGGGATCAGATTCTACTGAAGCTGGACAGGAGGATGAACGAATACTCTGTCCCACCTGTGGAGAAATCTTCAAGGAGGCAGGCCACAAGATTATACTTCGTACCTGCTCAACACAACAGCCTACAACCACAATAGAGGAAGCTACAGAAAAAGAAGATGCTGCCACACAAGAACCAGCATCTTTACACATCCTTACTGAAGCTGCCACCAATCTTGTAACAAAGGAGTTAAGGGATGAAATCATGTATGATGATGGGGATAAAGAATTGATTGTAACCCCAGAATGATCCCATGAAACAGAGATTATAGAGAAGATGGGAGAAGAACCGAGGATGGGAGACACTCAGGAGTCTAATGAAGAATTCTATACTGTAACCCCAGCATGTTCCCATGACACAGAAATTTTAGAAGATGAGCCACAAGGGCAGGACATTGATAAACTTGAACAGGGTGCTGTAACACAAGAACCAGCAACCCTGAGTGTACCTGTCCAACTGGCCAAGCAGATGGGAGAAGAACCTAGAATAGAGGATACTCTGGAATTTAATGATGAACTCTGGGTTGTAACCCCAGAGGATTCCCATGACACAGAGCTCATAGGAGATGAGTTACAACAACGGGAGGATGAAGAAGCAAGCCAGGATGTTGCTACACAAGAACCAACATCCTTGGAGGCTGCAGCAGGAACTCCTGAATTTCATTTGAAAGATAACCCTGGAATGGATATCATTCCCGATACACCGTGGAGTGAAGATGAACAGGTACAGACACCATGTTCAGGTGACACCGAAATCTTGGAGGAGGAGCTGCACAATGAGAAGGATATCCAATCTCAGCAACAGAAGGACAAAGAAGACACTGTTACACAAGAACCAGTGTCTCTAAAAGCAATTTGAAGGTAGCTGCTGAAGAAGGTTTAAAGGATGTTGTTGTTACACAAGAACTAGCAACTCTCTTATTAAACTTAGATGTGCTGGAAGACACTGCCCCACAAGAACCAGTGCTTCTACCTCCTATAAATGTTATTGATTTGGATTCAAATTAAAGATTTATTTTCAAGTCCTCCCCAGGCACAACATACAATAGACTATAGGAAGAAGTGATTTCCACTTGTATCAATTACATTTTCAGACACTAGCAGGGAGCATTGGAAGGACAGATGGGGTGCCTGAGTTTCCCTACAATTTTTCCTCTTTCCATGGATAGAGCTCAGTACAGGACTCAGATTCCAAATGATGCAGGTTGTTGCATGAGGACATGCAACAGGGTAGTTGGGGGGAGATGTTGAGCCCAGAATTGGCCCCTTCTAATCATCCTTGATCACCTTTCCTTCCCCTGTCCTACATCATCTATCATGCTAATCAGACCTGTTATCCTCACTTTATTCCCCCAAACTTCCAAGGTATGACTGATCATTGCTTTATATTATTAATGCTTATGATTGTGATAATTAAGGCTGTTTATCTCTCAATTGTGCTAACAATGCCATGATTTATGAAGGTAGTTTGAGATAAGTGGACTGCAGGAAGGTGGGCTGAACAAAGTCTTTAAAGGAAGGGTGTTCGCTGCTTAAAAAGGGATCCTCGAGGCTCGGATCATCGATTAAGGCACGTGGTTCTAATGCAACATTCTAGACAGAGCTGTGAATAGGGTAGTTGCAACAGAATGTGCTATCTTTAGTTGTCGCTGCTCGAGTTTAGCTGTGATCTGGAAAGATCGCTACTCTTGGGCCAATGAACAACTCTCTCACATTTTCATATCTTTACTTTGCCACGTATTGTAACAGCTAGTGTTATTTGGCGTGCCTGAAGATCAGAGATCTTCAAGGCTGCCCGTTAATAGGATCGGATGTTACAATCTGTATGTATAAATATGGGGAGCTGCCTCGACCCAGGGTGTTGAACAACAGATAATTAATTCATTGTATTAGCTGCCAAGGAAGACTGTGTAATCATTCTTATGTTAATATAAGGAGTTACCTCTGAGTTAAAGGAACTTGCGCTGTTCAGTCAGTGTCTCTGTGTGAAGGCTGGGCCCGTCTTCCACAGAGATTGCTGAGTTAAAGTAGGACTCTTTAATTGATTGTTGTGTGATCTTTTGTTCATGAAATTTCCCTTGTGTGCAGCAGTAATAAGTGTGGTGTGGATTTTCAGTATAGTCAAGATTATATTTCCTTGAGATTGGTAAATGGTGCAGAGTAACAGTCGACTGAGTAGGAACTTTCTTTATACGTTTCATCTAACAGTTGTACACAGCCCTATTCTTCTTGCAGTTAAGTTGTGATCCCATGAGCCTTTTACAATTTATCTTTCCTGTTATGATTGTTGATTTTCGTTCCTGTAATTCAATTTCTTAGAGCTGCTGAACTCAATCCTTTGCAAGTGAATTTCTAGATTAATATTCAGTTTTTGTTTATGGTTTTCTAGAGTGATCATATTGAAGAAGGGAGTTATTTGTTCTAGGATGAGAATAGGATTTCTTTTTATCTGTAATTGTCTTTGAATCTCATTTTATTTCTTGTTGATGCATGGTAGAAAGGAATTGAATTTATAGTATTTAGACAGCAACTGGGATTACACGGATCTTTGGGATGGACATAGTTGTTAGAAGATAACTGTATTCAATTATAATGATTTGGTGTTTGAGCATAGACTGTGCATCTATCCTTTGAAATAAAAAAACTTTCTCGGGTTGACAATAAATCTTGTCTGCTCTGTATGTTTGAATAATTCATCTGCATATAGGGTGCTCGACAATGTGGTCGAGACTCGTGAGAGCTCTCTCTATTTACTTATGTAATAGTTACATATCTACGAACAGACTCAAATACAAACCCAGTTTAGGGTGAGGTTCAGGGTCGAACCTCGTTATATAGGAATCAAATATCATTTCCATTACAGAGCTAAATCATCATTTTAATAAACTAAATACAAATCATAATTTAGGGATTCTCCCAAGAAAATATACATTCATCATTCCATTAACTATCTAAGTAATCAAACTACCGAGGAGGCCATGATTCAACCAACATTTATAAACATTCAAAGAAAATACCATAATGCTGAATAAAGATTAACACTGTATCATTTATATAAATAAAACGGAGGTCAAAACTGCTTATCATTTATATTGTAACTAGTAATATTATTTTAGAATTCCATTGGCTTACAATAAGACAAACTAAGATCAACGCGGGCATAAAAACTAAACATTGTTGACAAAGGTATCATCATAGAAGACCCGAGGCATACCGTGGTTTTTCAAACCACCGGAATTGCCATCTTTCCTCAGCACTGCTGCTACCAAGAACCCATTCTGTAACCTAGGTTCAACTGGAACATATGGAAAGCTCCTGTCATTACAAAGTAAAAATATTTAGTAACAAATATATAAAATACAAGAGTTGTAAAAGATTTGAATCACTGTACAGGGGTGCCGAAATCATACCTCTGTAGCAGTTGGGAAGTGGAAGCAGAAAGCGTAGCTCCCCATACGACCAAACCAAATACAAATAACTCAACATGATGGTAGCAATGTAAACCTGAGAACCCACCTCTGTGAATAGGTTAACACCGAGACTGTGCAGGGTGTGCCAAAATGGCCATGGCAGCTGAGAGAGCTTGGCTCTCCAACCCTCAAGTGAAACAACAAGTAACAATACAACCCTCAGTGAAGAGATAGGGTTTTTACCATACGTGGAGCTATTCCACCAAACTTTCACGTGGTCTCTTAAATGAGCTCGGTTGGATTCCACTTAACTTTAAATTTTTAACCACTACCATATAGTTTGGTGGCATCGAAGTTCTTTTATGCGTTGTGCCCAAACTTTGGTTATTGTTAACATAACAGTAAATACCAATACTTCGGATAGGAACCACTTAGGGCTGGAACGAGCCTTTCATAGTAGGGTTAGGGTCACACTCTTTACCATGCACTTTTAGTATTTAGCTAGGTTATAATTTAGCTCTTGTAAACTATAATTATATTAACCAATTCTTGAATGAGAGTCCCTACCTATAACATGGCAAGGTATTTCAGTTGTGCGTTAGCCTCAATAGCTAAGTAAGCTCCAAGGCGACTCTAGAACCCCTTTGCCAAACAAAACAAATTAATCATAATAAAATACTAAGAAAACATACTGCGACATAAGAATGGAAATTTAAATATCGACATCGACGTAAGTAAGCATATATCATATTAACCACAGTCAAAGAACTCCATATTCTTTTTTGAAATATTGTTAAGAAACATTAAATAATTGATGACTATCGTAAACAAATGAGTGTCGCCAATACAAAATATAGTTAAGCAGTTAACCAATACTCCCTAAACATGATTTGTGAGATGGTGAAATAAACATAGTTTTTACAGCTTTAAAGTATCATAAGACTGACATTTATAGAGGAGCATCGTCATAGTAACCATGGGAGACATTCCTTACTTAAAATATAAATAAAAAGAGTTAAACGTTCACAAGTATACATTTCGCATAGTAAATCTTAGCGTTTATACTAATTAGAATAATTTTAATTTTTGATGGATTTTTGTAGTTGTTACAAGAAATGACATCTATAAACCCCCAAATCGTGATTCTCTTCCTCCCAGCCACTCTGCAACACAAAAACAACTTTCCAACTGTGGAAAATGAGGGAAAATGAGGGGGAAACGTGAGGGAAAACACCCCGGAAGCTCAGACTGTGTGAGGGGAGCAAAGACAAATGGGTGAAGAATGGATTGGGGAGCAATTTTGTGGGTGTTTTCTTGCCCTAGAATCCAAAACATGATTTTCAAAATTGATGGCTTTCCCATAAACGAAATTGGGCAGCCATACCTCTCCATTCCCCAAGCATTAACTACCTCAACCAAATATTGGAAGAAATAAATGATTGGGTGCATAAGCCAAAATGGGTAGTTGAAGGTTTATGGGTTCTCTCATTGATACCTGGATTGACACTATTGGCTCAAGGGTTTGAATATTTTCCCTCCCTATTCCTTGTAAAAATCATGCCCCCATACTCTTGTTGCATTGCATAGCTAGTTGTGGGTATTTCATTAAAATGCATATTTACAAGATGTTGTAATTTCTATTGTGCCTCACTAGCACGAGCACCATATGCATCGATTTTTTTCTTTTGTTTGTCGATATATAAAATGATAAATCGATGGTAGGGCCTTGGCCTTGAGCTCCTCACCACGATTTTATAACGATATTTAAATCATTTACAATTTTAATGCAATAGGGTCAAAATCGGGATATTACATTTGGTATAACTTCCTCTAATAACAAAATGCTTATATGGATGTGAAATATGCATGGATGAATCATGAAACTCAATTACATTATGATACTAGATAGGCTCTACTTGTAAGATTGAGAAATATAAGATTAAAATATAACTTAATCATATGGAAAAATCCAAGATGGAAAGTGTTCCTATTGTGTATAGTGTAGCTTCAAGGCTATGAGGAGAATACATACATAAATTACATATTTTAACCAAGACATTGGTTCATATTTAGTTCAAACTTATAGCACATAAGTTTTATTAAGATTTGATAACTATTTGGCAATTTCATAGGAGGAATTATGCGTCAAACTATTGACATCACACCTACTATTCAAAGAGGTGATACATTTTTTTTTATTATTAGCTTTATTTAAATATGGATGAGATCATTCAAATGCAGTTATATTTAATTTGTATATAACATTTTTAATTAGATGAGATCATTCAAATGTAATTATAGTTAATTTGTATATAATTTTTTTTCTATGAGATCATTCAAATATAGTTATGTTTAATTTGTATACCATCATAGATTTATCTTACATACATGGGATCTACTAAGTGTAGAAAGGGATCAAATATCTTCGAGGTGCAAACCTTCCTCAACATTTGGGGTCTAGTCATTATTCAAATGTGTAATGCAATGTTTATGGTTTTAATTTATCTAATTTTTATAGTTATATATATATACTTTTCTAAATGATTTAAATCTAATTTGAGCGGACATTTTATTTTTTATAATATTTTATTAGAAAATTACACATCCACCCCTTAATGGCCTCTTCAAAGCAATAACTTTTTAAACTAAATGATATCATTAAAATGTAATTATATTTAATTTCTATATAACTGTTTTTTAAGCTATTTTTACAAGCCTAACTTCATCTTAACTTTAAAGTTAACATCCCAAAGAATTTCAAGTGACTTGTCTTTAAGTCCATTCGTACTTAAAGTTAACATCTCAAAGAATTTATTCATTACCCATAAATACCACTACAAGATAGTGATGTGATGTAAAATACTGATTTATTAATTATTATGGAATAATTAATTCATCTTTTCCTCTAAAAGTTGTATTGTCGAATCTGAAATTTGTCTCTCCCTACTAATTGATTCTAAACCATCCATTAACAATGTCGTCAATCTTGAGCGTGTTGTGGGGAAGGGGTATTGTGGCTTTATTTTTTCTTGGCTTATGCTGATGCAATATTTGAACTGCCCTTTTTAAAAAGGTGTGGCTTCCATTCGAAGAAAGGCTGCGTTCGTGAAGGAAAACACCATCGTCACGGCACACAACGACGAGCCTTGACTATCAAGAATAGGGTTTGAGCCACGACCCTTGATTATCAAGAATAGGGTTTGAGCCACAACCACCATAGTCACTGTACACAAGGACGACCCTTGATTATCAAGAATAGGGTTGAGACAAAATCAAGAATAGGGTTCAATATTCCACCATCGCTGGCGTGGGGCACTCAACCCTTTTTCGGGGATTTTATGATTTTTCATATAATTATAAACGTGAATGTGTTTTACATGGACGCCGGAAAGAATATAAGGCACTTGAGACTGAAGCCTTGGCATTCCCTCCATTTGTATATCACACACTATCACACATTCATTAATACATCGTCTCTATTACTGGGGTCAGTTGAAGGCCCAGAGGTCGAAACACAGGAGAGGAACGCTATGTCTGACAGCAGGTCTCCACCCCCAGGCTACCCGGGTGGATATCCCCCGCCAGGTTACTCTTTTTCTTCACGTTAATTATTATGTCGTTGCATAGTCATACGTTGATTTCATTAGCATTATAATGATTTTAATGTTATCAGGGTACCCCACGCAAGCTCCTCAGCCCCAGTATGTTGAAGCCGCTCATGTAAACACGGAGAGGAGCGGTTCCAAAGGATTCGTAGACTTATTCATAGAAGGATTGTAAGATTTCAATTCAATTCTTTTACCATTTCTTGCATATATGTATAGCTGCAGGATGTATGTATACTAAATGGTAGTGTTATTTATTTGTTTGTGGATTTGTAGCAAGCAAGGTGTGTGCTGCTGGCTGCAGCTCCAGGACCAGCCCCAGGACCAGCCCCAGGACCAGCCCCAGTGTCCGTGTTGCCCTTGCTTGCCATGTTGCTGGCAATGCTGGCAATGTTGCCAAAGCTGCTGGCAATGCTTGTGTGGATGTTGTTCGCCGTGTTGCTCGTAGAAACGGAGAGGATTGGATTTATATTGCAGAAAACTAAATCAGATTTTATGATTAGATTATACGATTTTATTGGTATGTAATTGTATTCTGTATGAGTGTTATATATATATATATATATATATATTCAGACAGTTTCTTTAGAGTGGGGTGAGATTGGTCTCTCGGGTGGGGTTGGTTGGGGCTATTTTTCTCTCAGTTCATGGCTGGATTTTCTGATCTTTATATATGTGTAAGAGGTATTTGGTTGTGGCTGTTTTTTCTCTCACCTTGAAATCTTAAAAGTTATTGGTTATAATTTTTATGGATATGTTGATAGAGTTAAATTTATATTTACTGGACACTAAGTGTTTTCATGATATCTTTTACTGTAAAATGAATTGAAGATGGTTGATTGTAAAAAATAATTATATAGATGTTTTATTTTTTTTCTTTGCATTTTTTTATTATGTTATCAGTAACCTATACTTTATGCATAATTTTCCAATATAAAAGGAAAACGGTTTGGTTTTCACGGGAAAATGTTAAATTCTTAGTTAATATGAAAAATCATAAACCAGGTCATCAAATTGTTGTTTTGATGTAAAAAAAAATTTCGAAAAGATAGCTGCCTCAAAAATTTGTTATTTTGAAATGAAATCAAAACATGCAAAGCAAGATAGCTGCCTCAAAACTGATGACGAAAACATTTTTGATGATCATAACTAATACAATAATAACAAAAAAACTCACATTTGTCAACAAACTATTGAAAACAATCATTCCCAAAATAAACATGACAAAAAAACAAGAAGCTCAGCAAAAAAAAGTTGTAACTGCCCATCCAGACAAGATGATTTTATGTACATAGACCATAAACCAAATCCATGAAATACTTATTTAATATTTTTTATATGAGGAAGCTCCATGAGCGTGGATAAGAATGATAAGTGTCCAGGTTAAGGATATATTTTTATGAAGGAAAATGTTAAGGGTTGCTCTACAGTTTAGTATGGGGGAGATGTTGTAACTGATATAATTTTGTAACAAAATAATTAAAAAAATTCATCTCTGCTCATAAAATAAAAAATTATGGAAAGTACTTAAAAAAAATCCATGTTGGTTCATAAAATAAAATATTATGAAAAGTAATTAAAAAATAGAAACTTAAACCCGGATCTATCAATCAAGAAAGATCAAATTTCTTGAGTTTAAATTTAAAAAAAGAAATACACTTCAAGAAATTGGATCCCTCTCGATGATTAATAGATACAGGTTTAAAATAGATCTATGCTAGTTTCTAAAATGACTCATTTCAATTTTATAAGATTAAAGTTTTTTAAACTTTGTTAAATTTTTCTAATAATAATATAATATATTTAGAAATTTTAATATTTCTTATATAATATATTTAGAAATTTTAAAATTTCTTTAAAAAATATTTTTAATATTTAATAGTTATTAGTTTAAGAATTAGTAAAATTTACTAAAATTTCTATACTTTAAGATAATTATTTAACTCTTAAAAAATAAAAAATTCTTTATTTGGTTGAAAAACAAAGGATGTGTTTAGCTACACAATTTTTTGGCCTAATTTGGAAAGAAAATCACTTCAATTTATAAAGAAAGTGAGAGTTGTTCAATGGAAATTGTCCAAAAGGTCGCTAGTTAGACAACTCGCATGTTATGTGGAATGAAAGCCATAAAATGCACATGTTTGATAATCTTGTTGCAATTGGCAATGTCAATTATGATCATGGGGCAAATAAATACAATGTGACCTATATATATATATAAATAAATAATTAAAAAATAATTCTTTTTTTAATTATTTAATTAAGAGTTCAAAATAAAATATCACAAATCATTTATTTAAAATTGGCTATATATTGGTCATTATATTGATTCTTACACTAACTACTCTATTTTGAAAGAATGGATTTGAAGCATTTATGTTTACAGAAGTCAATTATCTACCTTATTCACTACTATCTAATTGGTCTTATTCAAAGGATATGACTACATACATTAGTTGACTATGTCCTATGTAACTTAACGTGGGGGGTTAGGGTAGCACCCTCACATGCTCTCACCCTTTAAGAGAAGCACTATCCTCAAGGTTGAAGGTGAGGAAATTCCTACAAATTCTATGTTGGTTCCCATGTGGCATCTTCTAATTACATATCATTCCACTTGATCATAACTTCTTTAATTGTGTACACGTGCAATTGGTATTCTATGGTATCCAATACTACTTTTAGCTAGATCTAAATGGAGCACTCCTCATCAAGTTATTGTAGATTTGTCTATACTTTACAATACGATCTCACAACCTTTTCGACACAAGAGACATGAAAGACTAGATGAATCTTGGAAAGATCAAGTAGGTCTAGCTTGTAGGTCACCTTTCCACATTGTAGGATTTTGTAGGGCCCATATAAATTTAGGGTGATTTTTTGGTGGAGATTGCTTTGCAGCGATGTTAGTGGAGATTGCTTTGTAGTAATGAGTAATGTTTGTTTATAGGATTGAAGTTGAAGAAACTCCCGATCCTATTTTGCAAACAAATGTTTTGAGTGATGATGATAAACCTATTGTTTCATCTTGTTTTGATCCATAAATAAATATCCGTAAGGGTGTGTAGTAGCTCTAGTGTGAAGTGTTTTGTCCATTACATGAACCTGGGAAGTGCCCAGTAAATAGGAAATCAGTGAGAAGGGATTTTGGTTAAATATGACTTCATATGGTGTCATTTTGGTAGCTCCATGTCAAGTTGTATTATATCACCATTCCACAAGTTGAATTTATTGTTCCCATTATTGGTGTCTTTCTCACACAAAGAATCTCAAATAGGTTTCCAAGCACTTATTGACTACTTCTCTTTGACCATATGTTTGGGGATGATAGGCCATGCTATGTTTCAATAAGGTATGGTAAAATTTAAATAGCTCTTGGAGAAATTTTCTCATGAATGTATGGTCTCTATCTAAATACAATGGAAGTTGGAATGTCGTGTAACTTAAAATTTTGATTCGTGAATACTTGTGCCATGAGTGATGGTGTAAAAGAGTTTCAAAAGACTCAGTAGTGCGCATATTTGGAAAGACAATAAACTACCACCATGCTAACTGATTTATTACCAACTCTAGGAAGTCCCAACATAAAATCCATAAAGATATCAATCCATATATGGGTTGGAATTGGAAGTGGGTGATAAGCTCTTGGTGACTTCACCATCTCTCCCTTATGTCATTGAAAAGTCTCACAATCCATGAGAAAAGTTTGGATGTATGTTTCCATGCCTTCACAAAATAATGAGCACTTAATTCTTTCATAAGTTTTATATGAAACCCTAAGTAGCCTAATCTTAGTGATAGATGGAACTCCTCTAGTATGTGATGTTTGAAGGCTCAATTTGGTGACAACAAAATGTTCTCCTTATACCTCAATGTATTTTGGTTACATGTATACCTTATCAAAGGGTTCAAGTCTCCTAGAAGCCAATGGATGAACTGTTTCCTAATGGTTTTTATTTTGCATCCATTCTTGATGCACTTCCTTGATCCACCTTGGAATTGATAAGGATATTGAAAAGACAGAGATCCCTCCTCCTCAAATGGTCTAGACAATGCATCAACCATCACATTTTCGCTACTCATATTATATATACTATCATAATCATACTCCAAGGAATATTTTAAACTACGATGGTTAGTCTTGATCTATACAAGTCTCCATGTTAAATATGGGCACCATGCTCAACTATGTGAAAGATGGTCATCATCTCTTTTTCATGTGTATTTTTCCAAATTGTGATTGCATAACATCTTATAGGTTAAGTAAAAAGAGTATGATAGCATCAATACTTCGCTCAGGCCTCTTCTTAAGGAATCACTTTCTAAGAAAAAAGTATTACTAAAATCAGACATTGCTAAACTAGAGTAGTAAACATGGAATCCTTCAAGGTTGAAAATACCTAATCAACTTCATTTATCTAGATGCACATATTCTTTTTGACAAAGGATGATAGATAAGCTACAATTTTTCCATAAATTTTCACAAACTTTCTATAGTAGCTCATAAGTCCTAGGAACCCATGCAAGTTTTTGAGGGTATTGGGGCAAGGCTAATATTTCAAAGCCACCAATTTCTTGTAGTCCATGTCTACTCCATTTTGAATCACAATATGACCTAATTATTTAACCTTGGTAACGCCCAAAAAACATTTGGAACATCTCACAAATAATTGGTCATCCCTTAATAATTGTAAGGCACAATCAACATGCTCTAGCTGGCAATCCAGTTTTGTGTTGTATATCAAGATATCATCAAAGAATACCAACAAAAAAGGTGGAGGAAAGGTTGGAGGGAATTTTTCATGAGGTTATGAAAGGTGGATGGTCCACTCAAATGGACAAATTGAGTTACCAAATACTCATAATGGTCATCATGGATGTGTAAATTTGTGTTAAGGATGTCTACTTTATTTCATCCTAAATTGGTGGTATCCTAAACATAGGTCCATTTTAGTGAAGAAATTGGATCCAAAAAGCTCATACAAGAGATCATCAATGAGAGGGATGTGAAATTTATCCTCAATATTCAATTTATTGAGAGCCCAAAATTTGGGAAACATGTGCCAAGTGCCTTGCTTTTTTAATACCATACCCACCTACGAGAAATAACCGCTAATATTGTTAATAGGCAATTTTTCTCACCTTCCATGTCATAACTTCGTCATCCACACATGTCATCATTCCACATCAGTGGCACAACTTTTCAACCCCATTCCATCCATATGACCTCGAGGAAATGATAAAAAGACAAACAATGAAAATCAAACCTACCATCCTAAATTGAGGTTGCACCTGTTTCCCTACAAGTATCAACCTAAGTTGCACCTTTTTCTTCGAAATCAGTGACCTAAGTCGTACAATTTCCATGGATAATTGTGACCTAGTTCCCAACTTGATTTTTGACTATTTTTTCCTCATTCATAATGAAAAGGGGGGATTCGGAACTATCCTTGACATGGCCCATGTCAGGTAACGAACCTAGGGCTCAAAAACCTAAACCTAGATCCTTATCTTAGCCATTATCATGCCTACAAAAATCCTTCAATATCCCTCATCCAAAAAAAAAAATCCATCTTTCATTCAAGTCATTACTTTGTTGATACTTAACCTATAGGAGATCCTCATCATGATCTATAGCTGGAAGTTGTGAGATCATAAGGAGACAAACGGACCCTCCATCAGATAGCTGCATGGGCCTCTTCCTCTTCATTACATTGAAGTGATTACTATATGTTGTACTATTTCCTTGTGAATACAAAATCATTCTTTGATTCTTTACACATGCATGCATGATATTTATTAAAAAGTGTTCTCATTTTGTTATTGTAGTTATTCTTTATTTTGTTAGATTATTTCTTGTTTATCTGAATCTCTAATAAGGTTGCACAACCCTTTAGTAGGTTTCTTTTGGAACGTGTGTGCACCAATTTGCACACAACATATTTTGGTGACCATACTGGGGAGGATCAGTAATCCTCCTCTAGTTGTGTCATATCTAAGTTTATAGCCTATGTTTGTGTGATTTCTTGCTTTAGTTATTGTTTATATGTTGTTATTTGAGTCACTACTAGGTCCCTTGGTTGAAATCCACTTGTTTAGCTGCAACCAAAAAATGATTTTTTTTTCTTGCAACTTCATATCCAAATCACTCATGTATGGCTAAAACTTTTGACATGGTTCATTCCTATTTGGATAAAACCCATGACCTAAGTCCCATTTGTTCCTTTAATAACTATGACATGTTATGAAAACTGAAATTTTCAGTAGTTTGTAGCCAATTTTGTTATTTTTCTTTTCCCAATCTGTTTCGATTTTTCATTCCAAGTCCGTTCATAGTTTCTTGCTTAATTTTTGTAATCTCTTTTCTTTCTATAGTGGACATTTTCTTATCCTTTTATATAGTCTAGGAAAAGAAAGGATCTTTTCAGCTTAGTACTTGCTGCTTTGAAAGTTCTTATCCTTCTGTTTCAGCAAGTTTTATTACCGAATTAACTTGATAAGTTGATCATTGGATTTGTTTAAAGTAGTTTTATTTTATAGAATAGAACCTTTGTTGTGAGGAAATTTATCCTATGAATGAGGCTAAGGTCACCAACATACTAGGGTTGAAAAAGCAGACACCTAGGGTTCTGCAACAAGAAAAATAAACAAAGAGTTTGAAAGTTAGAAGGGGGGTAGTTTGATCCTATATTTTCTTGAATCCTTGAGCTTTTCTCTTGATATTCAATCAAAGAACCTGCAAAACCAACTCGAAAACCTTCCTCAAACACACTTGGATACAAATAAATAATTGAAATTCAAATAGAGCATAAAAATCTAATCTAATGAACATCAACAAGTAACCAAATCTGATACAAGCATATACACAACTATTAGGAAATGGAAAGATGTATATTCTTTCATTAATAATTGAATAAATTAAAAAGTTACTTTCCTTATATTTAGGCACCTCTCGAAGTCTCGATATAGGATCTCCTGCTTCTCTTCTCTAATAATAACAACCACAACTTAGATGCCTTAGGGTTTGATAGAAACTAGGGCGTAAATGGGAAGGGAAAGAGGGTGATAAATTCTCTAGCATAACAATTCTTAGGATCAAATTCCTCCTCGTGTCCAATCTCCCTTTCTTTTATAGTGGAAAGAGATGGTAGGATTCGAGGAGGGAGCAACGGTATAGAGGAGGACGTTTCCAAAGCCACCCAAACTGCCCTAAATTCGATAATTTATATATATTTTTTCATTTTTAAAGGCGCATACAGGCGAGACAATTAAGTGCAACATGCACATGGGGGGGGAATAGGCTCAAAATTCCATTTTGAGGGCTTTTCGAGGGGTGTTTTGGTCTCCAAATATGGTCACAAGCTCCCTAATTGATGGATAATCAATTAATATATTAAGGCCACACTACTGAAGACCAAATTATGGCTCTTCCATCCATAGTGTCCTTTTATGTGAACAACAATATCTTCATGAAGTGTCGTCATGAGAGCATCAACATGCAAGTGTCATCACGGACGAAGAAGTGCCAATTTTGGTTATAAAAACCTTCCCTCTTTTCTTTATAGATCTACACTTTTAGTTCATTATATTATTTGCATGCATGATTGGATTTATGAGTAGCTTGGTTATATTGAGATAGCATAGATTTCTTTCAAGAAAATTTCATTTTGTTTAATATTGAAAGTATCTCATTTCACTTTCCATTATACAAGAATTTATATTTCCTCATTAATTTCAGTTGATAGTTTTACACGCCATTTGTGCATACACTTTCGCACCTTAAATAAAATTATCATGTGGTTCATGACCCCAAGTGGAGCCTAAAATCAACCCTAATCTAAACACAGTAAATCCTTACTTGAGGGCCAACAATAATTTTGTAGCTAGGTTAGGAATTCGAGGATAGGCATCCAAATAATTCCCGCTGGTCACTATACATCTGAGACATAGCATTGTGGGTTTGTAGCAAGGAAGGTGTGTGCTGTTGGTTGCAGCTCCAGGACCAACCCCAGTGTCCGTGTTTCCCTTGCTTTCCATGTTGTTGTCCAGTTTGCGAATGCTGCTGCCAATGCTTGTGTGGATATTGTTCGCCATGTTGTTCGTAGAAATGGAGAGGATTGGATTTATATTGTACAAAATTAAATCAGATTTTATGATTGGATTATACAATTTTATTGGTATGTAATTGTGTTATGAATTGTATGAATGTTATATATATGTGTGTGTGTGTGTGTGTGTGTGTATGTATATGTATATGTATATGTATATGTATATGCATGTCTCTTTGGGATGGGGTTGGTTTTCATTCCTGAATTGTATAAGTGTTATATATATGTGTGTGTGTGTGTCTGTGGGATGGGGTTGGTTAGGGCTGTTTTTTTCTCAGTTTATGGTTGGATTTTCTGATCTTTATGTGTAAAAGGTATTTGGTTGCGGCTATTTTTTCTCCCACCTCGATATCTTAAAAGTTATTGGTTAAATTTTTATGGATATGTTGATAGAGTTAATCTTAGATTTAACTAATGACATGTTATACTAGACATTAAGTGTTTTTATGAAATGTTTCACTGGAAAATGGAGAATTAAAGATAATTGATTGTAAGAAAAAAAAAAAAATATATATATATATATATATATATATATATATTTTCTTTTTTTCTTTTGCAATTTTTTATTATGCTATTGGTAACCTATACTTTATGCATAATTTAGAAGAAAATTCCAATATAAAAGGGAAAACGGTTTGGTTTTCACATGAAAAAGAGTACTCAGAAATTAAAAATGTTAAATTCTTAACTAATATGAAAAAATCATAAACCAAGTCATCAAATTGTTGTTTTTATGTACATAGACCATAAACCAAATCCATGAAATACTTATTTAATATTTTGATATGAGGAAGCTCGTCGTGAGCGTGGATAAGAATGATAAGTGTAGAGGTTAAGGATATATTTTTATGAAGGAAAATGTTAAGGGTTACATTTTTCTCATGTATTAAATTTGTATATTTTATAGAACAAAACATTTATTAATTTATTTCTAAAATTACTCGTTTCAATTTTATAAGATTAAAGTATTTTAAGCTTTGTTAAACTTTTCTAATAGTAATATAATATATTTAAAAATTTTAATATTTAAAATAATAATAATAATAATATTTATTAGTTTAAGGATTAGTAAAATTTCTATACTTTAAGATAATTATAACTCTTAGAAAATTAAAATAAAAAATTATTTATTGGGTTGAAAAACAAAGGATGTCTTTAGTTACACAATCTTTTGTCCTAATTTGGAAAGAAAAACACTTCAATTTTAGAAAGAAAGTGAGAGTTGTTCAATCAAAATTGTTCAAGAGGTTGCTTAGTTAGACAACTCGTTACTGGATTTAACCGATGGCTTACTCATGAAACCTACAGATCCATATGATCTCGACCTATGTATTCGTCAAACATGCTATAAATTGACCATTGAAGCATCTACTAGCTTTAAAATGTTTAATTTGCTTTTCAATTATCAATTCAAGCCATACTTGTAGTTAGATAAGTGAACAACTCTCACATTATTTCTAAAATTGAAGTGATTTTCTTTCCAAATTGAGCCAAAACATCGCGTAGTTAGAGGTATCCAATTCAGTAATTGTTGAGGAGCATACAACAACATGGATTTTTGGACCGAAAAATAACATGTAGTTGATAGGTTTAACTACTATGAAAGTGAATCAAACACATGTCATAAAATGCACACGTTTGATAATCTTGTTGCAATTGGCCATGGCAACTATGAGATACATAAGGTGTGGTAGAGAGATGGTCACATATATTAGTTGACTAAGTCCTATGTAACCTAAAGTGGGGTGTTAGGGTAGCAGCCTAACATGCACTCACCCTTTAAGAGAAGCACTTTCCTCAAGGTTGAAGGTGAGGAAATTCCTACAAATTCTATGTTGGTTCCTGTGTGGCATCTTTTGGTTGCATATCATTCCCCTTGATCATAACTTCTTTAATTTTGTACCTATGCAATTGACATTCTATGGTATCCAATACTACTTCTAGCTAGATCTAATGGACCCTTCCTCATCAAGTTATTGTTTCTCTGTCTATACTTTACAATACAATCCCACAATCTTTTTGACACAAGATACATGAAAGACCAGATGAATCTTGGAAAGGTCAAGTAGGTTTAGCTTGTAGGTCACCTTTCCACATTCTAGGATCTTGTAGTGCCCATATAAATTTAGGGTGATTTTTTGGTGGAGATTTCTTTGTAGTGATGTTATTGGAGATTGCTTTGTAGTGATGTTTGTTTATAGGATTGAAGTTGAAGAAACTCCCGATCCTATTTTGCAAACAAATGTACTGAGTGATGATGATCCACCTATTGTTTCATCTTGTCTTGATCCATAAATAAATATCCTTAAGGGTGTGTAGCAACTCTGGTATTAAGTGTTTTGTCCATTGCATGAACCTCGGAAGTGCCCAGTAAATAGGAAATCGGTGAGAAGGGATTTTGGCCAAATAGGACTTCATATGGTGTTCTTTTGGTAGCTCCATGTCAAGTTGTATTATATCACCATTCCACAAGTTGAAGTTATTGTTCCCATTATTGGTGTCTTTCTCACACAAAGAATCTCAAATAGGTTTCCAAGAACTTATTAACTACTTCTCTTTGACCATATGTTTGGGGATGATAGGCCATGCTGAGTTTCAACTAGGTATGATAAACTTTAAATAGCTTCTGGAGAAATTTTCTCATGAATGTAGGGTCTCTATCTAAATACAATGTAAGTTGGAATGTCGTGTAACTTAAAAATTTGATCCATGAATACTTGTTCCATGAGTGATGGTGTAAACGAGTGTCAAAAGACTCAGTAGTGAGCATATTTGGAAAGATAATAAACTACCACCATACTAACTAATTTATTACCAAATCTCCCAACATAAAATCCATAAATATATCAATCCATATATGGGTTGGAATTAGAAGTGGGTGATAGGCTCTTGGTGACTCCACCATCTCTCCCTTATGTCATTGATAAGTTTCACAATCCATGACAAATATATGGATGCATGTTTTCATGCCTTCACAAAATAATGAGCACTTAATTCTTTCATAAGTTTTATATGAAACCCTAATTAGACTAATCTTGGTGAAAGATGGAACTCCTCTAGTATGTGATGTTTGAAGGCTCAATTTGGTGCCAACAAAATGTTCTCCTTATACCTCAATGTATTTTGGTCCCATGTATACCTTATCAAAAGGTTCAGGACTCTTAGAAGCCAATGGATGAAATGTTTCCTAATGATTTTTATTTTCCATCCATTCTTGATGCACTTCCTTGATCCACCTTGGAACTGATAAGGATATTGCAAAGACGGTGTAATTTCCCTTGTTAGGAATTTATTAAAATGCCCAATTTTCCACTTTTTCCCCAATTTCGACCTTTGACTAGTTTTGATGCCTAGGTCCCAAATTTGCCCTAAATGATCCCAAATCTTCTGATAAGGTATATGAATGATATTAGAACATAAATATGTTTTTCAGGGATGCTTTGGACCTTTAAAATACTTCTACAAATCCTCTTTCAATTTTGTCCAATGTAGGGAACCTTACTAGTAATTTCCCTTTGACTAGTATTGGTCTCTAGGTTTCAATTTGACTCCAAACGCCTTCAAATATTCAAGGAAGGTGTATGAATGATATTAGGACTTGAATATTATTTTAAGGGATGATATATGGCCACAAAAATACCTCTACAAACTCTCTTATGGATATGGACCAAGTATGCAATCTTACTAGTAATTTGGGGTTCAAAATCCCCCTGGGGTAAGTACTAAAAATGGCTTCCCAAATGCCTCCAAACCCACTCAAATTTATAAACAGAGGTAGGGAATGTCTCAAGGATGTTATTAATGTCTCATGTGCATCATTAATTTATTATTATCTCTGTTCCAACCCTCTCCCATTCAGCTGCAAAAATCACCAATTCGACCCTTGGGGAAATGGCACTATTTCTTCTCCCAATGCAATTAAACTGAGTAAAAATACTTCAAATGCTCAAGTACAGTACATGAAATTTGTAAAATACATCCATTGTAGTCTATTAATCATAAATTTATCACATAACCATCCATTCATTCGAAATAATTAGCATTATCATGCTATACATCCATGTAGTGGGGAAATGGCACTGTTCTTTAATTAAAAATGAGATTTATACATTTCTACTTGGAATTTAGACCTGAAACTTTTTGGATATTAAGAAAAGAGTATTTTATTCATATTAAAAAATAAATGGTGCATTAAAATCTCCCCCAAAGAGTACAATATCTCACCAAAAGCGCCCTCCCTCAAGGATCAAGAATATGCCATCAAAACTGGAAATGGTTGAGAGAATGTGCTGCAATAAAAGAAACCATGAGATGCCATGTAGCTTACACCTACAAATAAAGACTCCATTAAATCTCCAAATGAAAGGTTTGAATGGCCTTTCCAATTACCAACTTGGATGGGAATCTTTCACCCTCAAAATTGGCTAAGGCAAGAAACTAGTCATCCACTAGCTCTCCCTCTTCACAAATGCAATTGTAAATTCTACAAATGATCAAAAGCTAGTTTCATTCTTTGTTATTAACATTTATAAACTTCTAATTTCCTCCATGGGTCGAATTCCTTCCAAGAGACTCATGCCAACTCAAGTTGGGAAGAGATTCCAAAGAACGCCACTTGTACAACAATTCTTGGTCTCCCACTTCCACCAAATCACATGTGGAAGCATATTAGCTTCCCTAACACCCTTGAGAACCCTCTTGGAGTCTATTTTTAGCCCTGACATGTCATATATGTCATATGTCAGCATTCAGGTCTGATTTGTGTCATAGGTTTCATAGCATCTTCATCATTGTTGTCATAGAGCTAGGGAATCTAGCCCAAGTGTCTCACTAGCTCCAAATTGCCTCTTCCTCTTCCATGGGAGTTACTCTTCCTCTATATTTCGACCTCATTGACTCATGACAAGTATTATTGACCTTACAACTCATCCCAAGAACATTAGGCTTCCCATAGATTCAAAATTGCAAGAAGAGGATGCCATGTGGCACATACATTCTAGTGTGTGTGGGTCCCACTTCCTCCATGTGTCTTCATGATCAAATGCCACTCTGATTTTCACTTGTATATATTTATTTATCTCCTTTATTAAATATTTATGCCATCCTAATGTTCCAGCATCATTTATTATTCCCATTATTCACAATCCCAAAGCTTCCACCCCAAACCTAGCAAATTAGTAATTTCCCTCCCTGGCAATTATTTGACCTTTAGCATCAATTTGACAACTCTAAATTTTTCTAAATTTGGGACATGATTAGGCCATTGTGACCCAATTCCAAATTTGGGACATGACAGATGGATCCCTCCTCAATTTTTCTAAACAATGTATCAACCATCACATTTTCGCTACTCGTATTATATATACTATCATAATCATACTCCAAGGAATACTTTAAATTACAATGGTTAGTCTTGATTTGTAAAAGTCTCCATGTTAAATATGGGTACCATGCCTCAACTTTGTGAAGGATGGCCATCATCTCTTTTTCATATGTGTATTTTTCCAAATTGTGATTGCATAACATCTTATAGGTTAAGTCTAAAGAGTATGATTGCATCAATACTTCTCCCAGGCCTCTTCTTAAGGCATCACTTTCTAAGACAAAAGTATTAATGAAATCAAACATTGCTAAACTAAAGTAGTAAACATGGAATCCTTCAAGGTTTAAAATGCCTACTCAACTTCATTTATCTAGATGTAAATATTCTTTTTGAGAAAGGATGATAGAGAAGCTACAATTTTTCCATAAATTTTCACAAACTTTCTATAGTAGCTAGTAAGTCCTAGGAACCCATGTAAGTTTTTGAGGGTATTGGGGCAAGGCTAATATTTTAGAGCCACCAATTTCTTGTAGTCCATGTCTACTCCATTTTGACTCACAATATGACCTAATTATTTAACCTTGGTAACCCCAAAAAACATTTGGAACATATCAAAAATAATTGTTCATCCCTTAAAAATTGTAAGTCACAATCAACATGCTCTAGGTGGCAATCCAATGTTGTGTTGAATATCAAGATATCATCAAAGAATACCAACAAAAAAGGTGGAGGAAAGGTTGGAGGTATTTTTTCATGAGGTTATGAAAGGTGCATGGTCCACTCCAAAGGTCGAATTGAGTTACTAAATACTCATAATGGTCCTCATGGATGTGGAAATTTGTGTTAACGATGTCTACTTTACTTCATCCTAAATTGGTGTTATCCTAAACATAGTTCCATTTTAGTGAATAAATTGGATCCACAAAGCTCATCCAAGAGATCATCAATGATAGAGATGTGAAATTTATCCTCAATATTCAACTTATTGAGAGCACAAAATTTGGGAAATATGTGCCAAGTGCCTTGTTTTTTTAATACCATAACCACCTATGAGAAATAAGGGCTAGTAGTGTTAATAGCCAAATTTTCTCACCTTCCATTTCACCAACTTCATCATCTACACATGTCATCATTCCACATCAGTGGAACCAATTTTCAACCCCATTCCATCCACATGACCTCGAGGAAATGATAAAAAGACAAAAAATGATAATCAAACCTTATATGGACCATCCTAAATTGAGGTTGCACCCATTTCCCTACTAAGTATCAACCTAAGTTGCACCTTTTTCTTCGAAATCAATGACCTAAGTCACACAATTTCCATGGATAACTGTGACCTAGTTCCAAACTTGATTTTTTACTATTTTTGCCTCATTCATAATGAAAAGGGGAGTTTTGGCACGATCCCTAACATGGCCCAAGTCAAGTAATGAATCTAGGGCTGAAAAAACTAAACCTAGATCCTTATCTTATCCATTATCATTTCCACAAAAATACTTCAATGTCCATCATCCAAAACAAAATTTCCATCTTTCACTCAAGTCGTTACTTTGTTGATACTTAACCTATTGGAGATCCCCATCGTGATGTGTGGCTGGAAGTCTTGAGATCACAAGGAGACCAATGAACCCTCCATTAGATAGATGCATGGGACTCTTCCTCTTCATTGCATTGAAGTGATTACTATATGTTGTACTATTTCCTTGTGAATACAAAATCATTCTTTGATTCTTTACACATGCATGCATGATATTTATTAAAAGTGTTCTCATTTTTTTATTGTAGTTCTTCTTTACTTTTTTAGTTTATTTCTTGTTTATTTGAATCTCTAATAAGGCTGCATAACTCCTTAGTAGGTTTCCTTTGGAACGTGTGTGCACCAATTTGCACACAACATATTTTGGTGACCATACTGGGGAGGATCAATAATCCTCCTCTAGTTGTGTCATATCTAATTTTATATCCTTTGTTTGTGTGATTTATTTCTTTAGTTATTTTTTATGTACTACTATTTGAGTCGCTACTAGGTCCCTTGGTTGAAATCCCACTTGTTTAGCTGCAACCAAAAATTGATTTGTTGTTTTTTTCAACTTCATATCCAAATCACTCATGTATGGATAAAATTTGTGACCTGGTTCATTCCTATTTGGCTAAAACCCATGACCTAAGTCCCATATGTTCCTTTAATAATTGTGACATATTATGAAAATTAAAATTTTCAGTAGTTTGCAACCAATTTTGTTATTTTTCTTTGCCCAATCTGTTTCAATTTTTCATTCCAAGTCCATTCATAGTTTCTTGCTTACTTTTTGTAATCTCTTTGCTTTCTATAGTGGACATTTTACTATCCTTTTATATAGTCTAGGAAAAGAAAGGATCTTTTCAGCTTAGTACTTGTTGCTTTGAAATTTCTATTTGCAGCTGCATTTTCCTTCTGTTTTAGCAAGTTTTATTACCGAATTAACTTGATAAGTTGTTCATTGGATTTGTTTAAAGTAGTTTGATTTTATAGATTAGAGCCCTTGTTGTGAGGAAATTTATCTCCCTGTCGAATGCCCCTGGACGGTTTAAAAACAACTGAAGGATGACCATTGATAAAGATAGATTGAAAAAGTAGAGGAGGTAAGATTGGCTATGCAGTGAATCCACGTCTCACTAAACCCAAAAGCGATCATAATTTCCTTCATGTAGGTCAACTTAAGCTTGTCATAAGCTTTAGACAAATCTAGTTTTATCATCATACCTGCTTTTTTGGTAACCCTGAGAGAGTGCAAAACCTCTTGGGCTAAGATAATGCCATCAAGAATCTGTCGGCCCTCCACAAAACCAGATTGTTCCATAGATATTAAGGAAGGGAGTAGAGGTTTGAGACGGTTATCCAGGACTTTCACAATATTCTTATAAATGATGTTCCATAAGGAGATCGGTCTAAACAACTCAGGGCTTTCTTCCATCGGGGTTTTAGGTATCAAAGTTTAAAAAGTAGAGTTAAGGGCTGGGATAAGCCGCCACATTTTCCTAGACTCCTCCACCACCTACCAAACTTGATTTTAATCAAGTCCCAGAAATAGTGAAAGAAATTGGTAGTAAAGTCATCTGGCCTAGAAGATTTTCCATCCTCCATCTGGTTGATAGCACCCTCAACTTCCTGAAACTCAATAGGACAAGTGAGCGTCTAATTTGCACACAACATATTTTGGTGACCATACTGGGGAGGATCAATAATCCTCCTCTAGTTGTGTCATATCTAATTTTATATCGTTTGTTTGTGTGATTTATTTCTTTAGTTATTTTTTATGTACTACTATTTGAGTCGCTACTAGGTCCCTTGGTTGAAATCCCACTTGTTTAGCTGCAACCAAAAATTGATTTGTTGTTTTTTTCAACTTCATATCCAAATCACTCATGTATGGATAAAATTTGTGACCTGGTTCATTCCTATTTGGCTAAAACCCATGACCTAAGTCCCATATGTTCCTTTAATAATTGTGACATATTATGAAAATTAAAATTTTCAGTAGTTTGCAACCAATTTTGTTATTTTTCTTTGCCCAATCTATTTCAATTTTTCATTCCAAGTCCATTCATAGTTTCTTGCTTACTTTTTGTAATCTCTTTGCTTTCTATAGTGGACATTTTATTATCCTTTTATATAGTCTAGGAAAAGAAAGGATCTTTTCAGCTTAGTACTTGTTGCTTTGAAATTTCTATTTGCAGCTGCATTTTCCTTCTGTTTTAGCAAGTTTTATTACCGAATTAACTTGATAAGTTGTTCATTGGATTTGTTTAAAGTAGTTTGATTTTATAGATTAGAGCCCTTGTTGTGAGGAAATTTATCTCCCTGTCGAATGCCCCTGGACGGTTTAAAAACAACTGAAGGATGACCATTGATAAAGATAGATTGAAAAAGTAGAGGAGGTAAGATTGGCTATGCTGTGAATCCACATCTCACTAAACCCAAAAGACATCATAATTTCCTTCATGTAGGTCAACTTAAGCTTGTCATAAGCTTTAGACAAATCCAGTTTTATCATCATACCTGCTTTTTTGGTAACCCCGAGAGAGTGCAAAACCTCTTGGGCTAAGATAATGCCATCAAGAATCTGTCGGCCCTCCACAAAACCAGATTGTTCCACAGATATTAAGGAAGGGATTAGAGGTTCGAGACGGTTAGCCAGTACTTTCACAATAATCTTATAAATGATGTTGCATAAGGAGATCGGTCTAAACAACTCAGGGCTTTCTTCCATCGGGGTTTTAGGTATCAAAGTTTAAAAACTAGAGTTAAGGGCTGGGATAAGCCCCCACATTTTCCTAGACTCCTCCACCACCTACCAAACTTGATTTTAATAAAGTCCCAGAAATAGTGAAAGAAATTGGCAGTAAAGTCATCTGGCCTAGAAGATTTTCCATCCTCCATCTGGTTGATAGCACCCTCAACTTCCTGAAACTCAATAGGACAAGTGAGCGTCTAATTCTGCTCCTCAGTAATCATTCTAGGGATGACACTCTTAATCTCCCAACAGGCCTCAGTTCGATCAATCAGGGTTCAATTAGCACGGCTCTGAAATGATGAATTAGCTCCTGCTCCATATCTTCGTGAGAGTCCACAACCTGACCACTCAGAGTTTGCAAGTTGCTAATCTGGTTTTGATGCCTATGTTGGATCGTAGCTTTGTGGAAAAACTTGGTGTTCTTATCCCCATCCCTCAACTACTAGTTCCTAGATTTCTGTTGCCAAAGAATTTCTTCTTGTGTCTGCCTCTCCTGGATTTTATCAAAAAGTAGTTTTTCCTCTAAGGCTAGTTCTTTAGTTAGCCCCTATTGCATAATGTTTTCCTAAATTCTCTCCATCTGGGATTCTAACTTAAATGTTTCCACCAGTATGTTACCAAAAACTTTTTTATTCCAGACCTTCAATTTTTGTTTTAGAAACTTTAGTTTATGTTGGAATTGGTACATCCTCATACCATTGGGAGGAGTGATCTCTTGCCACCAGCTCTCCATTTGAGTTGAGAAATCTTTGTGGGTTAGCTAGAACTTCTCAAACCGGAAGGGTTGGGCCATCCCGGTACCAATGTTACTCCAAATTAGGGTAATAGGCCAATGGTCAGAGCCTGCAGAGGCAATAGGGAGAGAGGTCAAAGTCCCTACTAAGAGCATAATAATTTCTATGATAAGAAATATTTCAAGCTGAGCAGCAACAAGATGGTCCCCTCCTCTTCTGTTATTCCAAGTATACCCATCACTCCCTAATCCGATGTCAACCAAGTTACTTGAATCAATAAATTCATCAAAAAGGGTATTTTCAGGGGTGAGGATTCTTCTTCCTCCTTTTTTTTTTCAGATAGGGACCTAATCATATTAAATTCCCCTCCTATGATCCAATGAGCACTATCAAAATTCCTCCTAAGGTTAAGTAGTCTTGTGATGAAGTTGTGTTTCTCCGAATAGCTGCTAGGACCATACACATTAGTTACAATTCCTTTTTCATTGGTACCTAATATATAGAATTCTGCAAAGAGGTTGAAGGTCGTGGAGAGAAAATTGGTAAGGGAAACCACTCTAGGATCCCATAGGATAGCCAATCCTATAGCATGTCCTACAAAATCAAGCATCATACTCATACACTGCTTCCAAATTCTTTTGGAGTTGGTTTCTAACTGAGTTCCAGAACACTTTGTTTCTTGTAAGAAGACAATCGAGGGTTTCTCCTTCATGATCTTATTTTTCAGTGTTTTTTTTTTAGGACCATTGGTCCCTCGAATATTCCATGATAGAATTTTCATTAGGAAAGATATATTACCGAAAGGAGAGCTTACTAAATTGTAGGGTATTGGCCTGAGTCCACCAAGCGCGCCCCTACCTCCCTAATCCTATCATTGTTCGTCCTCCTGCCACACTTGGAACCTCCTTCTTTAAATTTTCTTTTATTTTCTTTGAGTTTTAAAGGTCCTATCCCCAAGCTCGGAGTCAGTTTTGTTTTGAGGATTGCTTCTTTTAAGAGTTGTAGTTGAGTATCAGATATCGAGTGAACCTCCGTATTTTTGCATGTCTCTTCCATACTATCAAGATCAAGGTCTCCCAGTTCCATTTCTTCTAGTTCCTCGTCCATTTTAGACTTAGCTAGAGGGGTGCCCTGATCATAGGTGTTCGGACTAGAAGTCCCTTTTTCCATGGCTAGAGGTTCTTCAACTTGGGGTTCAGTTACTTCCACAACCAAGGGGGTTGGCATTTCCACAGAGGTGGATTCCAGGGCCGCAAAATTGTTAGATGTGTTAGCCTTTTTTCCAGGTTTTGGTCCATTGTGCTTATTTCCCATTCTTTTTCGATTGGGTACTCTAATAAAACCTTCAGCGTCTCGGTTCTCCTTAGGTTTATCCACAGGGAGCTCAGCTTGGAGGGTCAGATGGCAGTCTCGAACCAGATGGTCATGATTGTGACACTGCCGACATCAGAAAGGGATGTGCTCGTAATCCAGGGTTTGAAACCACTCTCAGTATTCACAAGTTAGGTTGATCCCTTCAGGGAGGTCTTTAGAAATTTTCATATAAACACATATTCGAGCATAAGACACATACCTGCCTTGTTTAGTAAGGTTTGAGATCTTCACGAAATGACCCAGAACTCCTTCGATAGCCTTTAAAATTTCAGGGTCCCAATATTCAGTCGGTAGTGAGTAGATTCTAATCCATACCGGAGCTATGAATAGGTCCTCCTTGTCGGGATTAAAGTGGTCCTTCCATATTCGTAAGTATAACCCTATTGAGTAATAGAAATAAGGGTCTCCCTCAAAGATATGATCCTTGTCTTCCATACTTAAGAATACTACTGTAAAGAATCCTTTCCAACCTAATAGGAGGTCGAAGTGGCCTTTTGGTTTCCATGTGGAGTTAATCCACCAGGTAAGCGCTTTCTCCAAAGGCCAAATACTAATTAATTTACCAATCAAGGCATGATCCATCATGTATTGTATTCTTTCTTTGATCTGAACTGGGTTAACCGGAATAGCAGGAATACATAGAGATTTTGGAATACAGGACCCTTGCCCATGAGTTCCTTGTCCCGCATTAGGGTTTGCCTTCGGATTGGAGCATCCCTCTCCTCTGATTCCCCCTCCTGAACCTACAAAGGAGAATTTGCTTGCTGCTACATGATTTCATTCATTGGAGGAGGGGTTGGGCCCCTCCCCTATGAACTAACCATCCTGTGAGAACTCAGAATGAGCCTCGGAGTGTAACCCCAGTCCTGCACTGCTCTACAAATCGACTGTTAATACTCTGGACTTCTTGGAGTGCATCAAATCCTCCCTATCAAACCGATTATAAAAGTATACTTAAGTATAGTATTCAAGACGATTATTTTGGATTGAAAAAAAATATATATCAATTGGTAGGAGAATATTAAATATAAACATACAATTTACTACCAAAACTTGCAAATTTGGTGAATATTATGATAAAAAAAACATATTGTATGTAAGTATAGGCAATATTAGAGACTAAAATTGACCAAATAACGAATTTATTTTTTGAAACAAGGCCCAAAAAATAGCCAATTGGTGAAATTTTGCCCCTAAAAATTTCCCTACTCAACAAGCTCACTAGTAAAGATAAATTCCCCATTATGGTTATTGATGAATTGTTAGATGAATTACATAGGGCAATTTACTTCACAAAGTTGGATCTTCGCTCAGGCTATCATCAGATCAGAATGAGAAAAGAGGACATTCCAAAAATAGCATTTCGAACTCATGAAGGCCATTATGAGTTTTTGGTCATGCCTTTTGGCCTTACAAATGCGCTTTCCACATTTCAAGGTTTGATGAACTACATCTTCAAGCCCTTTCTTTGAAAATTTTTGTTAGTATTATTTTATGATATACTGATCTACAATAAATATTGGGAAGCCCATGTTCAACATGTTGATAAGGTGCTCACACTATTGGAGGGACAATAATTATATGAAAAACCCTCCAAATGTTTCTTTAGAGTACAGGAGGTGGAATACCTGGGTCATATCGTCTCTCATGAAGGCATTAATATAGGTTGTTTGGCCATAAAAATTTTCCTTGAGGCTCATTGGCCATGTGTGGGGCCTCAAGCCACCATAATTTGGCATGTGAGAGGGATATGGTGCTTATTTAAAGCTTTCGGATGCTAAATGTGGTTCTCATTACCCATTCAGTGGTCTAATGCCAAAAGAAAAAGGCTTACACCAATATTTTCCTCTATGGATCATGGGAAATGTGTAGGGATTTCGCTATCACATAAGCCCTACATAGGAAATTTTTAACTTGCAAGATGAATATGGTAGCCATATCAAGATTTGTAATAGTAAGGATGATGGTTATGAACTAATATTTAAATCGAGGGTCTTACTCTTTACTAATTCAATATAGGGATAATTGTCTATGCACGGTCTTCTAGGCCACCACATAGAGCTTCTGCAAGAAATATTTATTATACATGTGTTTTATGGACATTATTTTGAGTATTAACAAACTAGGGATGGTATAAAGGCCTATTCCTTGGTATAGATCTCCATATATATAATCTCAAACTAAACATTTGTGTAAGGACCTCATGATGGTCCATGTATAGGGCTTGGAACTAACATACATGCCCTCCATAAGGAATGTCACGGATTTTGAGTATGATATTGTTATAAGTTTTTTGAGCTTTAAACTACCAGGAATGGTTCTCGATGTATGTCATATGGTTTGATGTGAAAAGCAATGGTCTTATACCATAACATTTGTTTTTGGGGTTCATAATCCATCTATCAGGCCATAGGCCATTATTGGGGATAGATAATTTTCAAGGTGGTGTATTTGCATGTTAAATTGACACATTCAGTGTGTGCAGAAAATTATGAGAATCATAGAGTATGTTGCTTGGTGCAAAAGTTGTGGATACCAATGATTGTTCTTGTTGAACTATTTATTATCTTTTGTCTTAATTTTTCCATCTGCTACCTTGTGGATTCATTGTCTCTGCCCCATTGGTCACTTTGGTCACCACATTACCATCGTTCTTGGTCTTTTTGTTCTCTAGGTATGCTTGAAGGGTTACATAAGGATGGAATAGTTGAACCTAATATAGGAGGAAGATGTATCACAAATCTTGAAATGGACACCATATCCTTCTTGTAGGCCAACAATTCCATATGCAAAGGCTTATATGATGGCTTGGGGCCCACATATAGCCCATGAATCCTAGAGGAAAATGTTATGGATTCAAAGTCTATATGTTGGTCTTAGATTGTCTCTAAATTCATGATAATGTCCAATATATTCCTCAATGTGCCAAAATCAAAATATCCATCATATCATGATCACATGAGAAAGTTTCCCTTTGTAATACCACTGCAGTGTCCAAGGGATACAAGGATGTCTCATGATCACTATAGACAAATATTATGGTATAATACCCTATATTTTGGCATTGAATCGCATCATGGGCACCAAGAACCATTTCTAGTGTTCTAAACATCAAAATTAGCACCATATCCCACTTCTAGGCCAATGATTCCCTATGGAGGGCCAATATGGTGGTCTGGGACCTCACACATGGAACTGAGAAAATGGTTGAGTTGAGTGCATACTACACCCCAAGGTTCCAACGCTAACCCACAACAATTATCGTATACTATAGTGGGGTCCTGTTGCACCTCCTAGAAGTGAGCTTCAACAAGATTTAATTATAGTAGAATGTGTCAAGTTTTTTATAAATTTTATTACATACAATTTTATGAGTACAATACGATAGATACAAAAAGCACATGCTTTGACCGAAAGCAAGATTAACTCAATAAATCATATCATAAATTAAGGTTAACTTAACACTTAGTTCAAAAAAATTGATTTGGTGTTTGTAGGTTAACCTAACACTCAGGCTTTTTATAAGAAATTTAAAAGCAGTATTTGATATATAAACCAATAAAACTACAATGTAGAAAGTATAAAAAGTTTGTAAATTGCAGCATATATTTTATATTTAGTTATGAATGAATAGAATATAAATTTTTTATATTTAAGTATGAATAAATAGAATATAAGTTTTTATGAAAAAAAAAAATTAACCTAACACTGGCTTTCGAATTAGTGATGTCATCCATCGGGCGTAAGTGGAAAAGAGATTGATTTCGTGTTTGTAGTGATGTCATTCATCCGACATACATCCAATGAAATTATTGATTTCCAGCTATCACTTTAGTTGCTGTTAGACTCATTTTTTTCGGAGTTCGTGGAGAGCTGAAATTATCGTCTCCACGAAAAAACTTTTTCACGTGCGGAGAAGAATATGAAACCTTGCACTTTTTAATTGCCAAAGAAGTGTCTAGACATTTCCAACATTTTTAAACCCATCCCCACATTGTTGTCCCTCTAGCTAGGGTTATATTCAAATTAAGGAAAAATAAATAAGGTTTTATGATTGTAATACAATCATATGATTATGTTCTTTGATTGTCCTAATGTAATAATTATATAATAAATGAGAAACATGTTTTCAAGTGTTTAAATATTATGCGTTTATTTATAAACAGTTTGGAATTATAAATATGTTAAACTGCTTCATTCTTCGTTGATAAGATGATATGTGATTTTTGTTAGAGTTCATAATTTTTTTACAAATCTGTAAACAAAATTAGGACAGTAAACAAGTTATTTTGTCTACCAATTCTCAAGCTAGAGAAGCACCATATCTACAATAGCAGACACTTTCTCTCATTTAGTAAGCCCCGCAGTTGTTAATTTTATTGGGCATTTTATTCACATGAAATATTTATTTCTAATTTTTTCTTTCATAGGAATATGGACATGGAAAAATGAATGTGTTTTCTTTATGCAACTCAACCACAAGATTTGTCATTTCAAAGCTATAATCAAAGTAGCCAATTCATGTATAGGAAAATTCATAATATCGCCAATTCTTTTTTAATATACATTAAGCATATGCATTTCAAATGGGGCTGTTAATAATAGTGGACATTTTTATTACATAATTTTATAAATTTATAAAACTTCCATCACCTGTAATAAATCGTTTAGTTCCTATACTCTTTCTATAAAATCGTTTACTGGTTTCTGAAATGTCACTTGGGGTTAAAGACTCTATAGAGAGGGAATGTGTCATGGTCAAAGGTCTTGCTCACAGTGTTTGAGGACTATAATGTTAATTTTCCTACATAAGACCCTTGTTTTCCTTTTTGGCCATGGTTATCCTATGACCTTGTTTAGACCTCTAGACGCATTCCTCATGGACAACTAACCTAGTAATGGAGCCCATGTCACCTTTGGAAGAAATAGTTAACCAGGAGATGTCAAAAGTGGAATTTTGGGGACTCATCCATGGTACACAAGCTTAAGAAACAAGGTTTAGGGCTATAGGATATTGTTTCCTTCTACTTAATATAGCCACACAATCGACACCCATCCATTATGCCCAAGACTTGATAACGACACCAATATTTAACTCGAATGTCAAGCAGTGCCTAGAGAGGGCTCATGTAATGATTTCTAAGTATTGATAATGGTACATAAGCTCGAGAAGGTTCAAAAGGGATTAATATATCATGCTTGATCATATCATGTATGCCTCGACACATATAATTTTCAAGTGCACAAAAGCTATTCATTGTAATTGTATCCCACTCCAAGGCCAAAGACCTTGTACAAAGGTCTTGTATGTGGGTTTGTGTATTTATTGAATCCTTTTGATCTCAAGAAGCTCCAATAAGATGGACTACAACACTATTTTTCAGTATTTGATGATGGTCAACGAACAACAAACCATCAAAATGTATGGGCATGTGCAAGCTAATGAGGGTCACTTTTGGGGCATTAGATGCAATAGAAAACTGAAAAATCAGGCATCCCTCAACATACTTTGTTTTTTTGAGATACTTACACAAGATATCATGCATCGAGTAAAAAATATGAAACATAGGAAATTGAGTCATGTTTCTGAATATATAAGTTTTAAGTATTGAAAATTTACATAACTATGTCAAATTTCATGTTTTCTAACAGTCAGTATTTATTTGTTTGGCAAATGATAAGGTATATGTTTTTGTGGGTGCAGCGTTTCAATGTATAAATGACGGTTTTGGGATACAAAAATTGGTAGACATGTATAGAACCCGTAGCACTAGTGCAGCACTATTTTTCCAAAATTAAATGTTTAATTTTTAATTTTATTTTTAATTATGTAAGTGATCAAACCTCAAGAATGGTACGTCAAATGTGGGTGCAGCCTTTGAAGGTCTTGATGCAGTCATTTTGACTTGGATATTTTATAGCATATAGAGGTCGGTGTCTACTAGTGCAGCATACAATTATTTTTTTTAAATCGTTGTGAAATGAAAACGTTACGGAATTAACACTAACAGTATGTTTTTTGACTTAAGGAGTGATGAGACAAGAAAATTAGGAAATAAATAGAAAATCTCAATATTTTTTTTTAAAACTTACATATTTGGAATTTGCATAAAAAATTATATCTATGCCTAAAATTTTGTCAATAATGGTCATGTATGTCATGCTGTAGAAAGCGGTGAAAAACAAGCATATTGAGAAAAATGGTGGAAATGTCTAATTACCTATGGTTTAGTAAAATCCAAAGCACAGGTTTCGTAAGTCCGAACCAACCACATAAGACTATGGATGACACGCAGGCACAGGAGGAGTGCATTATTAGGTGCTCAGGAACGCGTGTGCGTTATGTTTAAATTCAAATAAAGTGCTCGCATTATATATAAATTCAAATTTTATTGTGTCCGCACTCAATGCTATAAGAAACGCGCTAGCGTTTTGTATATACATAACGCGACCGCATTATTATCTTCACAAAACAATGTTTTGAAGTTTTAGATGGAGATAAAGGGGGTAAGAGAAAGATGATGATGATGAAGACGAAGAAAATGAAGATGAAGAAAATGAAGATGATGGTGATGAAGATGATGATGATGATGAATATCATGATGAAGATGATGATGATGATGAAGATGGTGATGATGATGATGATGAAGATAATGATGATGATGATGATGACGAATATGATGATCATGATCATGATCATGATGACTATGTAGATGATGAAGACAATGAAGATGATGGCAATGACGACCACAACGATGATGATGATGATGATTAGGAGGAGGAGGAGGAAGATGGAGATGACGATGATGGTGATGAGGATGATGATGATGATGAAGATGCTGATGAATATGATGAAGAGGATGATGAATATGAATATGATGATGATTATTATTGATCATCATCATCATAATCATCATCATCCTCTTCTTTATCATCATCACCATCATCATCATCATCATCTTCTTCATCACCATCATCTTCATCTCCATCATCCTCATCATCATCTTCATCATCATCTTCTTCATCATCATCATCATCATCCTCATCACCATCATCTTCATCTCCATCATCCTCATCATCATATTCATCATCATCTTCATCATCATCATCATCGTCGTCCTCATCACCATCTTCTTCATCATCATTGACATCTCCATATTCTCAATCATCAATCATCATCATCAATCATCAATCATCAATCATCAATAATCCTCATCATCATCATCATCATCATCATCCTCTTCTTTATCATCACCACCATCATCATCTTCATCACCATCATCTTCATCTTCATCATCCTCATCGTCATATTCATCATCATATTCATCATCATCATCATCACCCTCATCACCATCTTCATCATCATTGTCGTCGTCTCCATCTTCCTCATCATCATCATCGTCACCATCATCATCATCATCATCATCATCGTTGTGGTCGTCATCACCATCATCTTCATCGTCTTCATCATCACCATCATCTTCATCGTCGTCGTCATCATCATCATCATCATCATCTTCGTCATCATCATCATCATCATCATCATCATCATCATCATCACCATCTTCATCATCATCATCATCTTCATCATGATATTCATCATCATCATCATCATCATCATCATCATCACCATCATCATCTTCATCATCTTCATCACCATCATCTTCATCTTCATCATATTCATCATCATCATCATCATCAACATCATTCTCTCTTCCCTGGTTTTACACCTCTCTCTCTCTCTCTCTCTCTCTCTCTCTCTAAACCCTCTCTCCCTATCCCTAACCTCTCCCCCATCCCTAAACATCCTACTCTTTCTATCTCTCTTCTACTTCCCCTAGCCCAAAACCCCCTCCTCTATCTCTCTCTCTCTCTCTCTCTCTCTCTCTCTCTCTCTCTCTCTCTCTCGCTCGCTCGCTCTCTCTCTCCACCAACCATTACTAAACCCTCTCTCAGTCTCTCTCTCTCTCTCTCTCTCCTCTGCGCTAACCCCCCTCGTATCCCCTTATCCCTAACTAACCCCCCCTCTCTCACTCTCTCTTCCTTGCTTCTACACCTCTCTCTCTCTCCCCCCTCTTGCTCTCTCCTAATCCCCCTTCCCCTACCACTATATGATGTTGATGATGATGGTGACGATAAAGAAGAGGAGGAGGAGGAGGATGGCGATGATGATGATGATGATCAATCATCAATCATCAATCATCATCATCCTCTTCTTTATCATCACCATCATCATCATCATCATATTCATTACCATCATCTTCATCTTCATCATCCTCATCGTCATATTCATCATCATCTTCATCATCATCATCATCATCATCATCATCGTATTCATCATCATCGTCGTCATCTCCATCTTCATCATCATCATCATCATCGTTGTGGTCGTCATCAACATCATCTGCATCGTCTTCATCATCACCATCATCTTCATCATCATCATCGTCATCATCTTCATCATCATCATCATCATCATCACCATCTTCATCATCATCATCACCATATTCATCATCATCATCATCTTCATCATGATATTCATCATCATCATCATCACCATCATCATCTTCATGATCATCATCGTCGTCATCATGGTCAACATCACTCTCTCTTCCCTGGTTTTACATCTCTCTCTCTCTCTCTCTCTCTGTGTGTGTGTGTGTGTGTAAACCCCCTCTCCCTCTCCCTAACCTGTCCCCTGTCCCTAACCATCCTACTCGTTTGATCTCTCTGCTACTCCCCCTTTCCCAAAACCCCCTCCTCTCTATCTCTCTCCCCTCCTCTCCCTAGCCCTTACTAACCCGGGCTCTCCCAGACTCTCTCTCTTCCCTACACCTCCACCTACCTCTAACCACACCTCCCATCTCTCTTTCTCACTCCCTACAACTAACACCCTCTCCTCCCTCTCTCTCTCTCTCTCGCTCCCTCCTTCCCCCCGCCAACCATTACTAACCCTGTTTCTCAGTCTCTCTCTCTCTCCCCTTTGCTAACCCCCCTCGTAGCCCCTTACCCCTAACTAACCCCCCCCTCCTAGCACCTTAGCCCTAACTAACCACCCCCAATATCTAATCCCTAAGCCCCTAACACCAAATCCCTATTTAACTTCCTAACCCATAAAAACTATTAAATAAACTATTGAATAAGGTTTTGATGATTACAATATCGCTAGCGCGTTTTGTGCAAGTATGCGTTATTTAGCTGTACACCAAACATATTAAATGTCTAGGATTTTTTTTATGATTACAGAAATGCACGCGCATTTTGCTTTTCCATAACGCTAGCATGTTATGTGTGTACATAACACTAGCGTGTTTTGTCTGTGCAAAAATTTAGCTAAATGCTTTTATACCTGAAATCTTGCATTTTGTCTTCCCGTCTCCCATACAGCAGAATACTTCACAATGAGCATTCAAGGCAATTGAGGAAGCTCAAGACACTCTATGTTCACAATCAACAAGCTTCAATAGGATTCTACACTTAGCATTTGGAATTGAGGATTCCAAATTCACAATTAGCAAGCTTCAAGACAACTCTACATTCACAATTTCAAGCTTCAAGAGGATTCTACATTCACAATGTCAAGCAAGCTTGATGAATCTATATGAACATAATTGAAAAAGAATCTGCATTCACTATTGAGCAAGCTTGAAGAATCTATATTCACAAGTGAGGTAGAAACTTTAGTTTCACATTTGAGCAAGATTGATGAACCTATATAATTCACAATTGAGGAAGTATTTATATTGACAATTGAGCAAGCTTGAAGAACCTATATATTCACAATTGAGAAAGAATTTGGATATTTGAATAGTTGAGAATACCTCTAGAATCTATTTTCTTAGTATTGCTCATTGTGGTCATGGGGAATTCATGCAATCAAAAAAGGAAATCGGAAAGGAAAGAGAAGCCTCAAGAAACCATGGAAGAAGTTAGAGAAAAGAAAATATTGGACACGTGGAATTGAAGGCATTCCATGGAAACTCATCCAATTCCAACCGTAGATGATGCCCTGGTCATTCCTACCCATCCACCTCAAGAAAAACGAAGAAATTCACTAGAGGGGCCCTCAATTTCAACAACATTTGATGAACAAGCACCCAACATTTCAATTCCCACATCAAGTCAACCTCAGAATATGGTAGTGAATGACTTGTTGGGTAGTGGTTATACAAACGACAAAGTTAGAGAGGCATTGAGTGGAGGATTTACAACGGAAGAAGAAAATGTTATGGAGACCATCCAAGAGAATGAAAGACAAGAGGATCCTATTGAAATGCCAGAGCATCCTGGTGATGTTGTACATGCTCCAGTTCCAACAGCCTTACCTCCATTAGAAACTGCACGCCGAAGAACTCTGAAACATATACAAGTTGATGAAACTCTCATTAGTTCACTTGAAGGTACGTTGTCTAAACATGCTATTGCTTATCAAACTCGACAAATACTTGATAACTTTTTTTATTCTAAATGTGATGGGGACAAGTGAAATTTAATTTTATCATTGTTAAAATCTAGGTCTATGGCTGTTGTTAGAAGAACGTTAAATATAAAGATGACCAAAAAGTTAGAACCAAGTTCCACATTGTTAAAAGTTTAGTAGATCCATTTAGTACAATTGGAAAGAAATCTCTCTCAAAGGATCGCAAATTGGCTTGTCGTGTGTTGTCTCAATCAATCATGAACAAAAACTCTAGCGCAATTCGTTTTCTTAAACCTACATCCAAAATTATTAATTTGAATGTGAAGACACTTTGTAGGTATTGTGTTAGAAGAGAACAACTTGAACCGGTCAAACAAATGTTTGGGCCTTCATTGGCAGGTTGCCATGCTCTGATATGAAGCTCATTGATGCGGTAAAGGGATTAGTGCAAGCATTTTGGCATGAAAACACTAGACCTTCTTCCAACCAAAAAGATGTATTAAAATTGAGAAGGGCTTCAAAGGATCGTGAACCACACATTAAACATTTTCTTGATATGACACAAACATAATTATATGAGAGATTTAGGAATGAACATAACGAACTTGACTTGGGCCAAAGATCCTTTGAAAAATGCAAACCATGGTATGTTAAAATAAACACAATTCGTAACACATGTTGTTGTCGATACCACATTGAGTATGGTTACTATTATGACACATATACATATATTCTTTGTGTATTGCATAACACTCTTGTGCGGGAATGCTCAGCTACATTACCACTGATGCCATCTAGAGAATTTATTCATAGCATTTTGTGTAGCAGGCCAAACGATTGCACATTTTCTCAAAAAACTTCCATAGATGGGACATGCCCAGGGTGTGGTGGATTCGCATTATTGGAAAAATGCATACATGCGACCGATGAGCATGAACTTGGGAGGCAGGAGGTGAACTTGTAGTCATTCAAATATGTCACGTATGATATTGATGGAGGGAACGAAAGAAAAAAATTACAATTGGTCACTTCTCAGGTTGGTAATGAGCTATTGGATACTATTTTTTCTTCAGATTGCAATTTCATATGTAACAATCTATTGATATATGTCTTTATTGTTGATCTACTAGGTACAGGTTTACAACTTCATGGAGGAATTCTTGGAAAAGACACAATAGTATGTAAAGCATGTGCATGTGGCTCATTTGCAAGATGAGCAGTTTAGAACGTGCAGGGATACATTTCCTATTGGGACTATCCTGTCAGTGGTCGATTTTGTGGAAAACTACACTCTTTAACCGCAAAAGGAGATTCAGAGTCAATACTATCACTCAAACCAGGTCAGCCTCATGGTACATACAACCTATAGACATGGGGCAGATAGTACTAAAGACAACAAGGTTATATTGAAGGAGTATCACTTCTACATAAGTGATGACAGGTGTTACGACTTGGCTTTTGTACAACACAACTTTCAAATTTTCTACAATCACTTGAAGGATAACAATATATGGATGGAACAACATTGGATTTGGTCTAACGGTTGTGCAAGATAATTCAAAAATGCCCATGTCTTCCAATGGTTGTGTATGCTCCACAAAAGGCACAAGATGCCACATATTTGGAACTATTTTGAGACCGGACATGGAAAAGGTGAACATGATGGAGCAGGTGAGTGCATAAAGACTGCATTACGCAGGAAAGAAATCAAGTTCACAGATGGACCTATCATCCGAGATGCAAAAACCATCATTGAATGGTGTGCTTCGGTCATGGGGGAGGGAGCAAGAAGGCAGAAACATCACTCAACCATGAAAGAATATGTACATAGATATTTTTGGGAGGTGGTGGATGTAGATTGATCACAGTTATATGAGTGCAAGGCCATCCAAGGAACTCGTGCATTTCATTTAGTTAGAACGTCGGACAATTCTATACTTGAAATGTGGACAAGGAAGCTATCATGTTTTTGTTCTCCATGCAGTAGTGGTGAATGGGATGAATGTGAATCCATGGATTGGGTTGATAGCTGAGACCATGTATCACTCCCCATTGGTCGACAGATAGCTACAGAATTATCCTAGTTTGGTTATTATTCCCAATGATGAATTTTCCATCTCTCCTTGAGACACTTCAACTAAATGAAATTGGAGACACGAAAAGAAAATTGTGCATTGAAAGGACATGTCATTAGTTGCAATACATCTATTCCATAACGAAATGAAAATTGTGCACTGAATTAATGCCTAGATCTATTGACGTTTAGTAATATTTTGTTGCTTTAACAAGAGTGTTGGCATAGCTTTAGAATGGAAACGCTAGCCATAAGTGCCCGATGGATGATTTTGCAAAGTTGACCCCCGTGTGCAAAAATTGCACACTCCCTTACTGAGTAAAACCCTAATTTACAAGATGGGCCTACACAATGACACCTGGGCCATGGGATTGGAGGAAAGGGCCACCCCTAGCACTATACCAATGTCCTAAATCCAATGGAGTCAACGGTTTGTCGATCTAATCCATGGTGGTCATTCTATGGCTCGTTCCATCTCGCATCCAAAAGACCTTCAGGGACACTTGCTGGGTACCTACCGAGGGCATATAATTCCAAGTGTGCAACAAAACCAGGTTCAGGGGAGTCCTACAAGTATGTCTAAGAAGGTTCCATCTGGGAACGCTAGCCATAAGTGCCTGGTGGATGATTTTGCAAATTTGACCCCCGTGTGCAAAAATTGCACACTCCCTTACTAAGCAAAACCCTAATTTCCAAGATGGACCTACAAGATGACACCTGGTCCATGGGACCGGTGGAGAGGGGCACCTCTAGCACTATATCGATGTCCTGAATCCAATGGATTTGACGTTTTGTTGATTTGAGCCATGGTCGTCATTCTATGGCTTGTTCTATCTTGCATCCAAAAGGCCTTTAGGGACACCTACTGGGTACCTACCGGGGGCATAGAATTCCAAGCGTGCAACAAAACTGGGTTCCAGGGAGTCTTGCAAGTGTGTCTAGGAAGGTTCCAGCTGGGCACTCTAGGCATATTTGAAGAGACAATGTCTTTTTGATGTGTGTATTGGTATTATGAGAGATTTTCCTTCCTACGAAGAGGAGAATGATTGTCTAAATGACTGTGACAGAGCCTTTGGAGCAATGTGTATTATTATGTCTCCTAGTATGCGCTACCTCAGTAAAACTACTGAAAATCCAAGAGATCTGGACCAATTTGGATAGAGAATTTGGAAACCATAAAGAAGAGGATCATGCTATCCACTTGGAGAACAAGCCCAGTGATACCTCCTCAAGTGTTCTCTCTAAATATGTCTTGGCCTCAACCATATCTCAAGATAAAGTTGTTAAAAATGAAGAAGAAACTGCAGATTCAACACTCATGTTCTCAATGTTTTCTATTTCGAATTTTGAGCAAGATAAGCCAAGTCATACTCTAGAATCTTAAGAGGTCCTTAAATCCTCTCTTTCACATGAGTTTGTTGGTGTGAAAAATGATGATCTATTGAATTTTTTGGAGGCTAAATCAGTTTTTGGAGGTGATGCATTCGCTCTCCTTGATCACATGCTTCCTATGCACTTCTATTTAATCATTGGCACATGTTCTCAAAGTTTCATTGAAGATGGAGGACACTACCATTCGCTTGGGTTCAAGTCTCAAGCAAATTTTGGTGATTTTGGTTTTGATCTCACCCCTATTGGTTCAAAGGAGATCACAAGAAACCATCTACCAATTCTTGGAGCTGATTTAGCTTCCACTGATGAAAAGTTCAAGTTCAAAAAGCTTCCATGGGATAGAATTTCGACTGAGAAGAGAATATATTTGGATCCATGGAGTACTGAGTGCATCCTAATTGGATATGCTAAAGAATCAAAAGGCTACAAACTCATGGATATCAGATCCAAAAATATATTCATCGAGCAAAGTGTCAAATTTGAAGAACCGCTTCAAGATCTAAAACTATTCGAGGAAGAAACTGTTGAATTGCCACCTCAAGAAGAAGATTCGGAAGAAGGTGATGAAAATTTGTGCTCTGATATTTCTGATATTTTATCAAACATTGATGAACATGAAATATCAAGTTTAGAATCAGATCCAAATGATCCTCCTCAATTTCCAAAGTGGGTAGCAAAGACTCTCAACTCTGTTGGTTCTAACATTGGAAATCCTGACGATCCAAGAAGAAGTCAAGCATACTTTCAAAGAGCAGGTATGGCTCTTTCACATTCTGATCCTTTACTATCTGAAAAAAAAAATTGATTATAGGTTCAAATCCTAAATCATACTATCATTCCCACCGAGATCCGATATGGAAAACCGCCATGGATGCAGAGTACAATTCTCTTCAAAAAAGGGCTACATGGGAGCTATTTCTCTTTCACCTGGGAGGAATTTAGTCCAATGAAAATGGGTCTACTGTACAAAGGTTGCTGCAGATGGCTCAACATGCAAATACAATTCTAGGCTGGTGGAAAAAGGCTTCTCACAAGTTCATGGTGTGGACTACACAGAAACCTTTGCACCGGTTGCAAAGATGGATTCTATCCGCCTAGTTTTGGCAATTTCCACATCTAATCACTGGGAAGTGCACTATATGGATGTGAAGAGTGCATTTCTTCATGGAGATCTTCAAGAAGAGATTTACATGAATCATCCTGAAGGTTACATATCAGATCCGACATTAGTGTGCATGCTGAAGAAATCATTGTATGGTTTAAAACATGCCCCAAGAGCTTGGTATGCAAAGATGGATTCCTTCCTTTTGTCACAAAATTTTGCAAGATGAAAATCAGATCCAAATGTGTACCTATAGCAACATGAAGGTAATTTTCTGATTATTGTCCTTTATGTTGATGACCTTTTGATTACAGAAAGCACTCTTACTTCGATCAGCACTATAAAAACCACACTACATCTAGCATTCGACATGAGTGATTTAGTTCTGCTAAAGCAGTTTCTTGGCTTAGAGATCACTCAAAATTTTGATGGGATCACCATAACTCAGTCAAAATATGCTTCAGACCTACTAAAAAAATTTAATATGGCAAATTGTAAAGAGAGACCATTCCCATTCCTCTCAGGAATCAATTTTGAGGATGGTGATTCTACATCGTTGGTGGATTCTGCACTATACATACAGTTGATTGGTAGTCTTTTCTATTTGACAGACTCTAGGCCTGATATTTCTATGCCATGACTGTTGTGTCAAGGAACATGTAGTAGCCCCATGAGCTTCATTGGAAGAAAGCCAAAATAATATTTCATTATGTGCAGGGTACTAGACATTTTGGCATTCACTATGTTGTAGATTCCGATCTAGATTTGGTTGGATTCACTGATTCAGATTGGGCAGGTGACAGCATTGATCGGAAGTCCACTTCCGGATATGTTTTCATGATTAGCACATGGCCTATTTTTTGGTCAAGCAAAAGCAAGCAGCCATTGCCTTATCTTCAGCAGAGGTAGAGTATCGAGGAGCAATCAATGCTTGCATTCAGGCAGTTTGGTTGCAGGGTATTCTAGCAGAGTTTGATATTGGTAGCACCACTTCTGCTGTCATATTTTGTGATAATCGGAGTGCTATAAAGATCTCAACAGATCTGGTTCATAGATAGAGGACCAAGCATATCAATATCGACATGCACTACATCCTAGAGCTTGTGCATGACAGAACCATTGTACTACAATATTGCCCTACAGAAGAGCAAATTGTAGACATCGTCACCAAGAGATTCACTGAGAAGAAGTTCTCTTACCTTCATTCACTAATGGGGGTGAGTTCTACTATGTTGAGGACACATTAGATCCTTCAGTGTTCAGTTTGAGGGGGGGTTTTCTTTCCCACTGGGTTTTTCCCTCTTTCCTCACTTAGAGATTTTTCTAGCATTGTTTGGATTATTTTTGTACTTGGTGACCTATGGCCATTGTTGCTAGGGCCCTTTTTTTATTTTTTATAATGATATTAGCTTAAGGGGGGGTGTTGGATCATTTTCCAACCACGCATCATTTAATTGAGCCTTCCAACTTAATTATCCACTTATCCTAAGTATTATTGACTCCATCATGTGCCTACATCATCAACAGATCATAGTTTCAGTCATCGGAGCCTCCTCCTACATTCTAGGAGCCAACTGGGCATCAAATGAGCCTCCTCCTACATTCCAAGATCCAACTGGGCCACCTACTGAGCCTCCTCCACCTTTCAGGGGTGATTTGCATGCCTCTAGCGCATTATTCAGCCAACTGGTGAACCTAGGGTGCCTTACTACACTATTTGATCTTGTTTGGTGTGATTCTCACCTAACACTCAGTTAAACTGCAGACATATGGTGCCCTCCCTTATTTTTGGGCATTCAGTTGAGTTCTACATTGAGTTAGACTCAGTTAGTCAGTTTCAGAGTCTGTTAGAGTCAATTATTGATTAGTTAAGTGGTTAACTGATGTGTCGAGTGGTGGTAACTGTCTAGTAAGCCACTCTCATGCATCAATTCGAATGACCACCTTTGGAATTCGAATTTCTTCACTTATTGTAGCCATTGTTACACATTGTAATCAATCTTCTGAGTATATGAGGTTATTCTACTGCTGCAAACCTTCTGCACAGTGTTTTCATACATTTTGTTGCATGCATCTCTAGTAACTGTTGTGTTTGTTCCATAGATCTGTTGTGCTTGAGATTTCACAAACTCAAAATTTAAAATATGAGTATAAACAGGATCATGTTAGACATTGGTTCTCGAAGTAATAGTCGTCAGATAGAACCTATCTTTTATTTCCGCAAAAATGACTTAAACTTTATAATTAATCCCAAACTCGATTTATACAAGGAAATGCAATAAATCCCACATAAATGCAAGGTAGTGGGGCACATTGACTCCTAAAATGATGTAAATGAGTGGATAAGTGGAAAAAAATGCTTCATGGATATATCACTAGTCTAAGGTGGTCAAATGTGCACAAACTATGGTCCAGGACACTAGACTAGGCACTAATGAGACAAATAACACTAGGTAGAACAACATGAAGGTCCATGGCATGAATATGATGGTGATATTGTTCTAACACACACCAAGAGGTCAAGCCTCCTCTAACATATTAAATCCATAGTACGTACTTCTAGTTGCATGGTACTTTCCTCCTTGGTTTATTAACTTAGGACTTGGTCTTTTGCATAGGTTTAATTCATATCATGGATCACCCTTCAAAAATATGCAAGGGGTCACATTAATACATAAACATTGGATCATGGTCAAAGAACTTTAGTGTTAAGTCATAGTCATGGTAAATGCTTAAACAAAGATCTTATTACCTCATTGTCATAGTTGTATAATAAAAAGGATCCTTAAACCAAGTTAATACCTTGTTGTGTATTAGTTAACCACGTCAACGTATAAAATATCAAGGCTTAGCCTTGTGCATAGTATTAAGCTTAGACTTAAACTTGCCTTCCTTATCAAGCTTGAATATGGATTAAAGTACCACCTAGAAATAAAATAATAACAATGCGTTAGCTTTCGTACTAAGTAAGTCATGGAAAGAGGCCATGACCTTGCCAAGGTGATCTTCATTAATAATTAAAGGACTATAAAAATAAATGCTATAACATGCGTAAACAGTCGATGCAGAATTGTAAACAAGTGCATAAAAGGACTGCTAAAAATATATGTAAAATAGTAAATAAAACAATGGTCTAGATTAAAGATAGATCAAGAATTCTATTTGAGGCAGATTGAATATAATCACAATTAAATATGGAGAATACGGTCATCTAAGTAAATACATGGAAATGTGTAAATTGTACAAATAATAGTTCTATACAAACAGTCAAGTGAGGACAATAAATTCGATAATAATAAGAGACAACCAATTGATGGAAATACTGTAACATGTTATACTCTCTAGAAGGAAATAAAATTTAAAGTGGTATTTTTTGGTGAAATTACATGTCGGAATTCAAGGTTTGTGATAGTGACAGTGATAGTGAAAATTCAAGAGAACAAGGTTGAAGAAATCTTGCGTAACTTTTGCATATGGTATCAGAATCATAAACTTCTTAGCTCATCAGAAAGATTATTGTAAGAGATGTGTGATGACATGATATAGGGTTTATTTTTGTTCCATCTTGTTGTCTTGAAAAATGTATGAATTTTGTACATGCTATAGTGATTCTCTCTTGGCATACTTTATGATGATCTTGGCATATATCTCAGTGATTATCTTGGCATATTGTTGACATAAATCCCAGTGATTTGTTGCTATAGATCTTGGCTATTTGTTAGTATAGATCATGGTGATTATCTAGTTATATTATATGATGGTCTTAGCATAGATCATAGTATCTATCTTGGTATAGTGCATGGTTATGTTTTGGCATATGGATCATCTCTTAGAGTTTTCAATGTTTTGAAAATGTACATGATGTAAAAGTTGAGGATGCAAATGAAATCGATGGATGATTGTTTCTTGGTATAGATTTGAGGCATGTACAAGTTGATATAGTGTGACCGATATTGAGACAATGTCACATTGATTGTGGAATTGTGACATTAACAATGGCATTGTATCAGAGTTAGTTATTATGCAAGAATTGAGATAGAGATACATCGATTGTGAAAGGGATAGTGATATAGGTACAAAGATAGATACATGTACATGTTGATAGAGACAACGATACAAGTTGCGTAGAGTGATTGGGGAATTGTGGTAGAGATAGTGATTGTGATAGGTTGATAGAGTCAGTGATATGAGTTGAGTTAAATAGGAATATGGGTATTGATTAACAGAGACAATGATACATGTACAGGTTGTGATAGAGACAGTGAAAGTGATAGATTGATGTTTTTATTTATATCAGGGTAAAAGGATGGGGCAAGGATAGTTTGGATCTTGTGATGTCAAGGGGTTGGACCCTCACTCCAATTGGGGCCTATAAATCAAGGGGTGGAGCCTCCTTCTAGTCGGTGCTGGAAAACTAGGGATTTGGAGCTTATTTTAGGTTGGTGCCTATAAATTAGAGGGTTGGTTCCTCCTTCCAGTCGATGCTGGAGAATATTGGAATTTGGTGCTTCCTATGAAAGTAATCTTGTTATTATATAAGAAAAGCATTATGTGGTTTTCTCCCATTTGGGTTTCCACATTAAATCTCATGTGCAGTGTGTATGGTTTATGTGATGATGAATGACATTGTTAATGGTTAATGTTTACATGATATAATTAATATTTGAAATGGTAAAAATTGTTCAATATTGATTCAATACCCCCCTCTCAGTATTTCCAACAATTGGAATCCGAGCAAGTTCCTTTAGGACAATCTAACAACTGGAAGGAAGATATCTAGAACATATGGATGAACATGAAATTATTTACTTTGTAGATGGGGTTCCTCTTTTTTATGGATCAAATTTTTATCATTGGATTATAAGGATGAGACTCTATTTACAAGCACAAGGTCTTTGTTGTAGTCACTGGGGTTACATGGCTACCAATGATACATATTATATATGAGAAAGCACAAAAGATACAAATACAATAGACAAGAAGATGGAGAGGACACAAGCCTTTTATTACTCATCAAGATGCAGAATAGTACATATAAGAATTACATATCAGAATTCAAGGTTTTTGATAGTGACAGTGATAGTGAAATTACATGTCAGAATTCAAGGTTTGTGATAGTGACAGTGATAGTGAAAATCCAAGAGAACAAGGTTAAAGAAATCTTGCGTAACTTTTGCATATGGTATCAGAATCATAAAATTCTTGGCTCATAAGAAAGATTATTGTAAGAGATATGTGATGACAAGATATAGGGTTTATTTTTGTTCCATCTTGTTGTCTTGAAAAATGTATGAATTTTGTACATGCTCTAGTGATTCTCTCTTGGCATACTTTATGATGATCTTGGCATAGATCTAAATGATTATCTTGGCATATTGTTGACATAAATCCCAGTGATTTGTCGGTATAGATCATGGTGATTATCTAGTTATATTATAAGATGGTCTTAGCGTAGATCATAGTATCTATCTTGGTATAGTGCATGGTTAGGTTTTTGCATATGGATCATCTCTTAGAGTTTTCAATGTTTTGAAAATGTACATGATGTAAAAGTTGAGGATGCAAATGAAATTGATGGATGATTGTTTCTTGGTATAGATTTGAGGCATGTACAAGTTGATATAGTGTGATGGATATTGAGACAATGTGACATTGATTGTGAAATTGTGAAATTAACAATGGCACTGTATCAGAGTCAGTTATTGTGTAGGAATTGAGATAGAGATACATCGATTGTGAAAGGGACAATGATATAGGTACAAAGACAGATACATGTGCATGTTGATAGAGACAACGATACAAGTTGCGTAGATTGATTGGGGAATTGTGACAGAGATAGTGTTTGTGATAGGTTGATAGAGTCAGTGATATGAGTTGAGTTAAATAGGGATACGGGTATTGATTGATAGAGACAATGATACATGTACAGGTTGTGATAAAGACAGTGAAAGTGATAGATTGATATTTTTATTTATATTAGGGTGGAAGGATGGGGCAAGGATAGTTTGGATGTTGTGATCTTAAGGGGTTGGACCCTCCCTCCAGTTGGGGCCTATAAATCAAGGGGGTGGAGCCTCCTTCTAGTCGGTGCTGGAAAATTAGGGATTTGGAGCTTACTTCAGGTTGGTGCCTATAAATTAGAGGGTTGGTTCCTCCTTCCAGTCGGTGCTAGAGAATCTTGGAATTTGGTGCTTCCTATGAAAGTAATCTTGTTATTATATAAGAAAAGAATGTTTGGTTTTCTCCAATTTGGGTTTCCACGTTAAATCTCATGTGCAGTGTATATGGTTTATGTGATGATGAATGGCATTGTTAATGGTTCATGTTTACATGATATAATTAATATTTGAAATGGTAAAAATTGTTCAATATTGATTCAATGCCCCCCTCTTAGTATTTCCAACAATTGGAATCTAAGCGGGTTCCTTTAGAACAGTCTAACAACTGGAAGGAAGATACCTAGAGCATATGGATGAACATGAAATTATTTACTCTGTAGATGGAGTTCCTCTTTTTTATGGATCAAATTTTTATCATTGGATTATAAGGATGAGACTCTATTTACAAGCACAAGGTCTTTGTTGTAGTCGGTGGGGTTACATGGTTACCAGTGATACATATTATATATGAGAAAGCACACAAGATACAAATACAATAGATAAGAAGATGGAGAGAACACAAGCCTTTTATTACTCATCAAGATGCAGAACAGTACATATAAGAACAGATCTAAGCTAACTCAATGTGTCGTCTCACCAACCTATATATATGCTTTACATACAGTTATATAACCACTTGTTGGTTCAACCGACCGACCTACACCGACATGTTCTGGTCGATGCAACTGTCGACAAGTCTTTACAATAAGTTGGGCAGAGGGCCTAGTCGACAAGTCGACTTAGTTTCCTCCAACATCTCCCCCACCTCAAAATATTTCTCCGTCTCGAAGAAATGAGGAGATGCAAAAATTTTCAACTATGCAAAATAAAATTGTAGCTATTACTATTGTTCATGACTGGAGTTGGACGTTGTTTGTTACTGGACACAAACTTCGATGATGGCTTCAGCAAAGACATACAACTGGTGCTGAAAATCTTCCCAGGTGCACAACATATTTTGAATGTCTATGGTTAATGTGGTCAGTCTCAACAAACTTTCCATTTTATCTTGTGTCGACTTGTTTTGCAGATGGATGAAGTCATGGCCAAAGAGGTCGATTTTTCTGTCGGCAGCGGTAAGTAGTTTTTAAATATATGGTCGATCTTCTCAATTTTAAAGAGGCTAATGCGAGCTTGGCTCATCCACTGTTCTTCATGTTTTTCTAATTTTTTCATCTTTTTGTTTTCCATGACAATCTGTGTGTTGATGGATTGAAGAAGTGTCTCATCGGTGGTTTGTCGTTGTTGGTGCAGTGTATTGAGTAGCTCATGCGTCCTTTTCATTTCTTTAAATACTTGTCCATAATGAGTATACCTATTGCTCAATACTTCAAAAACTGTAGATGCTTCCTGATTATACCGTGTGAGTAGGCTATGGGCCTCTGTGAAGGTTTTATACTGAGTTGCTATCAAAGTTGATGTTTCTGCAGCCTAGTCGCGTCGGTTCTTGGCCAATTCGTCTTGCAATGTCGACACGATACTTTCGAAGAGTTGATATGCTTGGTCGAGAGGGCTTGTCATGTCGGAGCTCAATGGTAGTGGGACGACTTATTGTGCTAAGTCCCCACACTTAGCCAGAAATGATTTTTTCTCCTCTTGTAGTGTCTGGATGAGCTCTTGATTATCAGTTCTTCGATGCCTCTATTCTCTGATTGCACCGAGTGAAACGAGGTGCTCTCCAGCCAAGTATGGGGGAGATGTTGTAACATGTATGTAGCATTACATCTAATAAAACGTAAAAAATAATTTTTTTAATTAAAAAATAATTTAAAAAATTCATGTCAGCTCATAAAATAAAAATTTATGGAAAGTATTTAAAAAAATCCATGTTGATTCATAAAATAAAATATTATGAAAAGTAATTAAAAAATAGATGTTCGTTTATAAAATAAAAACTTAAAACTTAAACCCGGATCTATAAATCAAGAGAGATCAAATTTCTTGAGTTTAAATTTAAAAAAAGAAATACACCTCAAGAAATTGGATCCCTCTGGGTGCTTGATAGATACGGGTTTAAGATGGATCTATGTTGGTAATAGCATTTGCAAGTAGGTCGAGCTCCTCGTGTGTTGCTTCTTCTGGATCATATGTAGAAATTGGCCCAAATTGGTGGAGATGTATTGAAAGGCAACTGTATTGCTAAATATATTCAAAGTGTTGCTGCTGCCTTTGCTTCTGTCACTCTTTTTCTTGTCACCCATCTTCTTTTCGCTACTTCTTCGTTTTCTTTGCTTGTGATTTATCTATAGCCTCTGTCAATGATGCTAGTTCTTTTTGTTGATCAATTGCTAGTGATTTTATGATTACAATACTATAAATCTAAAAACCACATGGTTTGACCTAAAGCAAGACTAACTCAATAAATCATATCTTAAATTTAACCTAACACTAGTGGTTGATATATAAACCAATAAAACTACAATGTAGAAAATATAAAAAGTTTATAAAGTGCAGCTTGTATTTTATAAAGTTTATAAAGTGCAGCTTGTAGGTTAACCTAACACTAGTGGTTGATATATAAACCAATAAAACTACAATGTAGAAAATATAAAAAGTTTATAAAGTGCAGCTTGTATTTTATATTAAAGTATGAAGGAATAGAATATAACCTTTTTATGGAAAAGAGATTGATTTCGTGTTTGTAGTGATGTCATTCATCCCACGTACATCCAATAAAATTATTGATTTCCAGCTATCACTTTAGCTGCTATTAGTCTCACTTTTTTGGAGTTCGTGGAGAGCTCAAATTATCGTCTCTACGAATAAACTTTTTTAGGCGGAGAAGAATATGAAACCTTGAACTTTTAAATACGAATAAACTTTTTCACGCGGAGAAGAATACGAATAAACTTTTAAATTATCGTCTGACACACTTCCAACATTTTAAAACCCATCCCCACCTCACTCAATCATTAATCCATCATTTCTCTTCCTGTGAGTTGAAGGTGGAGAGAACAATTACGCCATGTCCGACAACAAGTTTCCGCCACCAGCTGCAGCTGCAGGCTACCCGGAAGGATATCCTCCGCCAGGTTCGGCTTCTCATTTAACTTCTCCCGCTTTCCTCTTCCCTTCATGTTAAGTTATTTCTTATTTCTTTCCACGATGATCACAAATAATTTTCAGTTACAGTGAGAGAAAATTCTCTGAATGTTATCAGGGTACCCCACGAAAGATCCTCAACCCCAATACGCTGAAGTCCCGATAAAAACGCAGATGAGAAGGGAGAAAGGATACATTGAAGGATTGTATGAATTCAATTCAATTTTTCTTTTATATATAAATAGAATGTATATTCTCCCGTTAGGTGATTCGGACTGATTGATTTATTTGTGTATTTGCAGGATTACTGCATTGTGCTGCTGTTTTCTGTGCGGAGAAGGTTGCTGTGCCTCTAGCTAGGGTTATATTCAAATTAAGGAAAAATAAATAAGGTTTTATGTTTGTAATATAATGATATGATTATGTTCTCTGATTGTCGTAATGTAATAATCATATAATAAATGAGAAACATGTTTTCAACTCTTTAAATATTCGGCGTTTATTTATAAACAGTTTGGAATCATAACTATGTTAAACTGCCTCACTGTTGGCTGATAAGATGATATGTGATTTTTGTCAGTGTTCATAATTTTTTTTCTAAATCTGTAAACAAATTTAGGACAGTAAACAAGTTATTTTGTCTACCAATTCTCAAGCTAGAGAAGCGCCATATCTGCAATAGCAGACACTTTCTCTCATTTAGTAAGCCCCGCAGTTGTTAATTTTATCGGGCATTTCATTTACATGAAATATTTCTTTCTAATTTTTTCTTTCATAGGAATATCGACTTGGAAAAATGAATGTGTTTTCTTTATGCAACTCTGTCATTCCAAAGCTATAATCAAAGTAGCCAATTCATCGAACATGTATAGCAAAATTGATGATCTCGCCAAAAAAATTTAATATACATTAAGTATATGCATTTCAAACGGGGGTGTTAATAATAATGCACATTTTTATTACATAATTTTATAAATTTGTAAAACTTCCATCACGTGTAATAAATCGTTTAGTTCCCATACTCTCTTTATAAAATCGTTTAATGGTTTCTGAAATATCACTTGGGGTTAAAGACTGTATATAGAGGGGATGTGTCGTGGTCAAAGCTCTTGCTCACAGTGTTTGAGGACCATAATGTTAGTTTTCTTACATTAGACCCTTGTTTTCCTTTTTTGCCATGGTTATCCTATGACCTTTTCCAGACCTCTAAACGTATTCCTCATGGACAACTAACCTAGTAATGGAGCCCATATCACCTTTGGAAGAAATAGTTAACCAGGAGATGTCAAAAGTGGAATTTGGGGGACTCATCCATGGTACACAAGCCTAAGAAACAATGTTTAGGGCTATAGGATATTGTTTCCTTCTACTAAATATATCCACACACTCGACACCCCTCCATTATGCCCAAGACTTGATAACGACACCAATATTTAACTCAAATGTCAAGCACTCCCTAAAGAGGGCTCATGTCATGATTTATAAGTGTTGATAATGGTACATAAGCTCGAGAAGGTTCAATAGGGATTAAGATATCATGCTTGATCATATCATGTATGCCTCAACACACACAATTTTCAAGTGCACAAAACCTATTCATTGTAATTGTATCCTACTCCAAGGCCAAAGACCTTGTACAAAGCTTTTGTATGTTGGTTTGTGTATTTATTGAAGGCTTTTGATCTCAAGAAGCTCCAATAAGATCCTACAACACTAGTTTTCACTCTTTGATGATGGTCGATGAACAACAAACCATCAAAACTTATGTCTAGTGGTGTAAGGGCATGTCCATGCTAGTTGAGCTTAAGAAGCTCTATTAATGTGCATGAAACATCTTAATGGAACCCATATCAAAATCTTAGGGAAAAGACTTCATAGAAAGGGCTTGTGTCACTATCTTTACTATTAATTCATGGTGCTTGAGTTCAAGAAGGTTCAATTCAAGCTAGCGGCCATCCTTACCACCTTGACCATGTGGCATGATCTACAACCATTTCTAGTGCATAAAACCTACCCATGACTCTATCCCATTCAAAGGCCTACAAATGATCCAAAATAAATCCGAACACAAAATAATGGTTGTAAGCATTAATACCTAAGCAAAATAAAAAAAATAGATAAGGTTAGATTAAGCATTAAAGACAATGCAAATGTAAATGTACATAAGACAAAGAGGGGAAAATAAAGAGTTAAAATAAATTAAATGAAAATAGGAGATATGAATAGCTGAAAGCTCATCATTCTAGTCATTCCATTACACTATCATCTCTCCTATAACCTCTTGTAATTTCATTCTGAAATGGATTTCTGTTCTTTTGTTGACCAAGAGTGTAGAATTCTATAGAGCACAAAGTTGCATTGTAACCAAACATGGTCAAATTAAAGAGATGAGAAACCATTGAATATTGATTTTCTCATTCTAGTTTTTGGGTAAATATGTTGTTGATTATCTATTGGTTTATTTATAGTATGAATATATGAGAGATGTGTGATATATTGTTCATATTCATTTTTTAATAATTTCCTTTGTTTTAAGGGAAGATGCTTTGAATTTTTAATGGTTCCCGAGTGAATATTAATGGTGTGGGATTAAATATCTATTGTAGCTTGTTAATGTTACTGAACATTTCATTCTTCATTGGGGCAGCATTAGCGAGAGGGGTCATCTTTGATCCTGAAGGAAAAATTGTTAATACTTTTGCTTGGGGCCTAGGAAAGAAAACCAATAATGAAGAAGAGTGGATGGCTCTCTATCAAGGTATGGAAATGGCCTCCAAATTAAGAATCCCAAAGCTACATGCATTTGGATATTCCAGGTATGAGATTCAAAAAATGCGTAGGCGCTCCAAGGAAAACCCCTCCAACTGTGGAAGAATTCAAAAGCATATTCTTAATCTTAACATCCTTGACATTATGGTATTTTATCACGTTAGGAGAGAGAATAATAGTCTGGTAGATGAACTAGCCAATCAAGGCTCAAAGAATGATCAAGGAATGATAGCGTTCAATCATCTAAGGGTGAAAACATGAAGTTGGGAAACACTTTTGTCCCTTCTTTTAGAAAGAAAATTCAAAATTGTATGTTTTTTCATCTTCAACCCCTCTAAAGCCATACTTTCCTTAATAATTTGACTTCGAAGTAAATAAATATTTATAGAGAATTGTCTTAGCTAGATACCCATATTTTTTTTATTTTTTTCATGGACATATAATGGGATAAAAGTTGTGGGAACCAAATGCATATACTTCAAAATTTTAGGTAAGGATAATGAGTGGTCTGCATGCCCATGATGTGTTTTAGAGATGACCATTCATTTTAAGGAAAAAAATACATGATTAAACTCTACACATATTGCACTTATGTCTGAACTATTTTTTTCTATTTTTTATTATTTATCAAAATAACCTACATTAAAAATATGGTGTCGTATCGACACATGTTGGTGACCATGAATTTGAATTTTAATGTGACTTAATAAAAATTAAGAATCCTTAACAAAAATAGTAAATTTTTATACCATGAAAAACTAGTTTCGAAGACAAATCTATTGGTACAAACTCCTATAGATAATTCTGATATTTGATAGGGTTTTGACCTCGATGAAGACAAGTTTCTAAAAATTGCAGAAACATTGTTAGTTTCAATTGACCAAAACTCTCAGCAGATAAAAACTCTCGGTCAAAGGTTTTTAAAATATCTTGGACAAGATATTTAACATCGCAAAACTAACCCATGGTTACTTTAAACACTCAAACAAGAATATAAAAAAACTCTCGGACGAGAAATTTTCTAAACTCTCGAGAGTTGTTTTGCAATTCACTCCAATAATATTTTTTAAGGCAACAAAACAAATCTCGGTCAAGATTTTTTTAACTCTCAACCGAGTTTTACTACCTTGAATCTTGCATGTGCTGACAAGGTCTTCCTAGATCCCTGGATGATTTATATTCAACAAACTCTCTTCGAGAGTTATATATAAAGAATCACTCCCTCTCCCCAAGCAAATCATTCATATCAGGTCTGAAATTAAAAGAGAAAAGAAGTGGGAAAAAAGGAAGTTTCAGGGGAATGTTTCTTTTCAAATTATAGAGTTTTATCTTTAGCATTTTTTTTACAAGAGGCATATTCTCAATTTGTCTTTGGAATACCTTTTTATGGACAAGGGGCACATTGTCAATTTTCCTTTGGCATTTTTCTTATGGAAAAGGGGAATATTGTCAATTTTCCTTTGGCATATTTATTTTTATGGTCAAGGGGCATATTGTTAATTTTCTTTGGAATATTTTTTGTGTACAAGGGGAAAATTGTCAATTTTCCTTTGGCATAATTTTGGTTATGGATAAGGACCAAATTGTGAATTTGGATTTAGCAAATTACATTTTTTTTCTAAGGAAAAAGGATATTGCAATTTCAATTTTTAGATATTAAAATTATTTTTCGTGGTTAAAAACAAGTATTGCAGTTCTTCTCATGACTTGTTAAATTTGACTCTGTCATATTGTAATTTTTTCCAACCAAATATCGATATTTCAATTTGCCTCATCACCCTAATTTTGTTTTTGGCATATTGCAATTCCAATCTTAGATATTGCAGTTTATTTCATTAGTTGTTCAATTTTGTATCTAAAATATTATAATTAAGCATAAGGATATCTCAATGGCATATTGCAATTTGTCTTTAAAATGATCTTTAATATTTCTCGTCACTTGTGTTAATAAACAAGTCCCTTTTGTGTTATTTTGGAATTGGATTTTAGGCCTTTGATTCTTTGAAGATGGGAAACCAAAAGAATTGTGCACTAAAGTATGATCACAAGAGAGTTGATTCATGATTCAGAGGAAAGGAAAGAAAGAAAACATGAAAACATGATAAATTTAAGAGCAAAACGAGCAAATGAAAGAAATGTTGAAGCACATGGTGGTGGTGAGGAAATGACAAATGTCAAGGAACACTTTAATGATAGAAATCAACAATAGTGGTGACAAGGAAATGACAAGCGTCAATGAACACTTTGATGATAGAAATCAACAATAGGGCAGTGACAATGAAATGAAAAAGGTTGAGGAAACCACTAACCGTGTTGATATCAACACCATCAGTGAGTAAAAAAAAAATTTGAATTTTATAATTTCCATATATTTGATTTGAAAATCGTGAACTTGTAAAATTTATTTATATATATGTATTCAAGTTCAAATAACAAATATATATATATATATATATATATATATATATATATATATATATATATATATATATATATATATATATATATATATATATTATGCAGGGTCAACATATAAACCACAACAAGATCTTACCACGGATAACAATTCACAAAGATTAATTGGAAGTTGCAACAATATTGTCATTGAGGACCATTTTTGGAAGAATTTAAATTCAACTAAAATTGAAGAATTGGGACCATCAATCCGTGATCACATAGTTCAATATAAATTAAAAGTGATATTAAAATAAAATGAATGTAAATTTGTCATAACACAAGCTCAATTGTTACATAGACTGTTAAATGGCTAGTGCAAGTGAATGTTGACTCTCATGACATGATAGTGGCAATGCAAACATGGTAAAATAGTAATTTGTTAACTTGTTGGGATGGTTAAAGATACTTCCACAATGAATTTGAATATGGTGTAAAAAATGAAATGTAAGAAAATGAATTAGCTTTCCAAATATATAATTTTTATTTATAGAAATTATGTATAACTAGGTTAAATTTGTATTTTCTCAACATTGGTATGTTAAGTTTCATGCAAAATAATATATCTATATATATATATATATATATATATATATATATATATATATATATATATATATATATATATATATATATATGTTTGTTAGTGCAACCTTGTAGTAACTAAACAATGGAATTTCACTACAAAAAACTGTAGACATGTATATAAATCATTGATCTAGTGCACGGCTATTTTTTCAAAATTTATGTTCTTAATTTATTTATTTTTTAATTATGAAATTCATTCTATCATTGCAATGACAAGGCCTTTTGTTACTGTAGCCTAAAGTGGTCTTAGCATCATCAAACGAGATTTTTTTTTATATATCATAGGTCTAAATGTGTTTTAGTGCACCATATAATTTTTGTAAAAAAATGCTTAAGGAGAAAAAAGTTATAGCAAAAACAAAGGACGTATGTTTTTTTAAGATTATGGTATATGTTGAGCAGAAAATATATTAAAAATAGTAAAAAATTATTATTATTATTATTATTATTATTATTATCTTTAATCTACACATTTGACTCTATATGGGTCTTTAGTTTCATTGATAACATATTTATTTAGCGTATAGAAAAATAATGTCAAAAATAGAGATATAGAGCGATAACTTGAAAATGAGAAATTTTCATGAATTTGCAGTCTGAAGCACTAGGTTTGTCATCTCAAACCTAAATCTAAACCAACCTAGTCAACAAAAAGGTAATTCTCCTGCTTATGAAATTAAAATTTAAAAAAGCATGGACGTGCTCTAAAATCATGCATGCGCTTTTATAATTAAAAAATATGTTTTAGTATTTTAGCCATAACTTCATATCCATGCATCAATTTTTAGAGCTCTTTAGCTCATTGGAAATGTATCGAAGAGATATACATGATAATATCATTATTATTTTATGTTTATAAAAAAATATTACTTATTTTAAAAAATAATAGAAAATAAATGTTTAGTTCATGATCGATACTTCAAACCAGTACATAGTCCCTATAGTAACGACATTTATTGCTTAATGGTAATTGGGTGCTCTTATGAGGTTTTTTAAATGAGGGATAGGTTTTAGGAGCATTATTATTATAAGGGGATGGAAAAAAGGTAATTAGGATCTCAATGAATCTATAGGGATCCAATGCCATGAACAAGGACTCAAACCAACACAAGAGCCCTTTAAAGGGGATGTTTTGCCTCCAAGTTGAGTAAGATGGCTCCTATAATTCCTTGGACAGTGGGAATGTGTTTCAAGGCATTAAAAACGGGCATGGGAGGAAACTAAGACCTTCAATCCCTATATGAAGTGTCTAGGAACCAAATACCATAAATAAGTCCTCCTACCAAAAGACATGCATTGTAAAGTAGATCATTATCCTTAAAGTGGGATGTCCGGGAGGTGTTATGTGATTTTTTCACTAGGGATGGGTCTTGGACCATACATGGAGAATAAACTGAGGGAATTATTCCCTAAGATAGGATCCTTTAAGTAATGGAAAATGATCAATTCCATGAACCATAACATACACCCTTTGAATTGGATATTTTCCATAAAAGATGGGATATGGGCAAAATCAAGATATTTTTCATAGTGATATGGGGCTCAAGGCCTTTAATGGATTCATTAGAGAAAATCAAGAGATTTCTATAAGTGTCTTAGGTATTTGGTTCTAACGCTCCATGGAATAAGACCATCCTTTTTGCTCTAAAGAAACCATTAAGGAATCCAATTCCATGAACAATACATCGAAGCACCACACATGATTTCCTAGGGTTATCCATGGTGCTATGTATTTAGGTCTTGTTTCTTTTGGGCCTTATACATGGTCAATGGAGGAATCCTGAACCATGATCCCTATAAAAAATTATTATTATTATTATGTATAACTAGGTTAAATTTGTATTTTCTCAACATTGGTATGTTAAGTTTCATGCAAAATAATATATATATATATATGTTTGTTAGTGCAACCTTGTAGTAACTAAACAATGGAATTTCACTACAAAAAACTGTAGACATGTATATAAATCATTGATCTAGTGCACGGCTATTTTTTCAAAATTTATGTTCTTAATTTATTTATTTTTTAATTATGAAATTCATTCTATCATTGCAATGACAAGGCCTTTTGTTACTGTAGCCTAAAGTGGTCTTAGCATCATCAAACGAGATTTTTTTTTATATATCATAGGTCTAAATGTGTTTTAGTGCACCATATAATTTTTGTAAAAAAATGCTTAAGGAGAAAAAAGTTATAGCAAAAACAAAGGACGTATGTTTTTTTAAGATTATGGTATATGTTGAGCAGAAAATATATTAAAAATAGTAAAAAATTATTATTATTATTATTATTATTATTATTATCTTTAATCTACACATTTGACTCTATATGGGTCTTTAGTTTCATTGACAACATATTTATCTAGCGTATAGAAAAATAATGTCAAAAATAGAGATATAGAGAGATAACTTGAAAATGAGAAATTTTCATGAATTTGCAATCTGAAGCAATAGGTTTGTCATCTCGAACCTAAATCTAAACCAACCTAGTCAACAAAAAGGTAATTCTCCTGCTTATGAAATTAAAATTTAAAAAAGCATGCACGCGCTCTAAAATCATGCATGCGCTTTTATAATTAAAAAATATGTTTTAGTATTTTGGCCATAACTTCATATCCATGCATCAATTTTTAGAGCTCTTTAGCTCATTGGAAATGTATTGAAGAGATATACATGATAATATCATTATTATTTTATGTTTATACAAAAATATTACTTATGTTAGAAAATAATAGAAAATAAATGTTTAGTTCATGATCGATACTTCAAACCAGTACATAGTCCCTGTAGTAACGACATTTATTGCTCAATGGTAATTGGGTGCTCTTATGAGGTTTTTTAAATGAGGGATAGGTTTTAGGAACATTATTATTATAAGGGGATGGAAAAAAGCTAATTAGGATCTCAATGAATCTATAGGGATCCGATGCCATGAACAAGGACTCAAACCATCACAAGTGCCCTTTAAAGGGGATGTTTTGCCTCCAAGTTGAGTAAGATGGCTCCTATAATTCCTTGGACAGTAAGAATGTGTTTCAAGGCATTAAAAACGGGCATGGGAGGAAACTAAGACCTTCAATCCCTATATGAAGTGTCTAGGAACCAAATACCATAAAGAAGTCCTCCTACCAAAAGACATGCATTGTAAAGTAGATCATTATCCTTAAAGTGGGATGTCTGAGAGGTGTTATGTGATTTTTTCACTAGGGATGGGTCTTGGAACATACATGGAGAATAAACTGAGGGAATTATTCCCTAAGATAGGATCCTTTAAGTAATGGGAAATGATCAAGTCCATGAACCATAACATACACCCTTTGAATTGGATATTTTCCATAAAATATGGGATATGGGCAAAATCAAGATATTTTTCATAGTGATATGGGACTCAAGGCCTTTAATGGATTCATTAGAGAAAATCAAGAGATTTCTATAGGTGTCTTAGGTATTTGGTTCTAACATTCCATGGAATAAGACCATGCTTTTCGCTCTAAATAAACCATTAAGGAATCCAATTCCATGAACAATGCATCGAAGCACCACACATGATTTCCTAGGGGTATCCATGGTGCTATGTATTTAGGTCTTGTTTCTTTTGGGCCTTATACATAGTCAATGGAGGAATCCTGAACCATGATCCCTAAAGGAATATTTCATCCATCCGGGGCTAAGAAGGTTTCCTCCACCAAACACACATGGCATCCTAATAGTATCATTTTCCTATCATTATGAATGTCGATGCCATGAGGTGGCTTTGAGTAGTATGTAGGTGTCTTAGGGCCTTAGGAATGATGTTCTAGGGAAGAAGAGAACACCTTTGTCCTTAAATAAACCCTTGAGGCATCCAAATCCATGAAAAGTGCTTCAAACACACTTTAAAGAACCATGCATGACTTTGTAAGGGTATCCATGGCACTATGTATCTAGGTCTTATGGCCTTAGTTCCTTCGATATGGTAAATGGATCATGCCTTTAGCCCTAAAATTATTGTTTAGGCATCCAAAGCCATGAACAATTTCTTGAAGCACCACACATGAATTCATAGGCGTATCCACGACACTATGTTTCTAGGTATTATGGCCTTGCACCAGGGCCTTTTACAATATCAATAGAGGAGAATTTGTAATGTCCCTAATATGTAAAATTAATCATTTTTTACCAAATTTACAACCTTGGACTAGTGAACCCAACTGCTCCAAAAGCACCCAAATTATTTCGAATTATGTATGGAGGAGATTGAGAGGTATTAATACATACTAATGCATCTCTAAGACACTTATACATTCATTAGAAACATTCAGGGCTTGCATTTCTCAAGGAGGAAAGAAGGGGAAAAATACTAGTTAATTCGATGGTTAAAAACCCCACTAGTCTATGAACTTTATGGCCTCCGAAACATTGTACGACCTTCCTATTTTATGAAAAGAGACTTTTGTTTGATATAGGACCTCAATTTAAACCAAAATATTGCATTAAATCAGGTTTTAAGTCTGAAATCCAAGTCACAGTAGGATCTACTAGCTAAATATTACCTCATAATCAAGAAATTTGGCTAAGTATGCAAGAAAATAGTGTAAAAAGAATTCTTTACACACAAATGATAAAAAACCAGACACAAATGATCAAATAGGAGGTTTACTATAAATTTCCAACCCAGAAATGAGTTGTGAATACATTTATATAGCATTTGGAAGAATTCAGTTTCCTTTGAAGTCAGCTACAAGTGGCTAGCTTGCATTGGACCTCAATCCCCCCTAGGTTGACCAATAGGATCCCAAATCAACTCTAACAACTACGGATTGTCAATATGAACATTGGGTAGGAATGGGAGGGAATTAATTATGGACACACATGTGTTGGTTAGGATTCGGTGGAGTGTAGGTGGCTAAGGATAAGCCAAAACAGGCAAAAAGGGTCAAAATGTCCACATACAATGCATGGGCACCTCTATTCAAATACATATCCACAAAAAATAGGATGAGGGCACCTTAGCTTAGGTAGTGGCAATAAATGGTGGAGGTGGCCATAAATGAGGGCACCTAACTGCCAGTTTGACTAGATTTTGGTCCAGGAGTCCTGGGTTGTGCCATAAATGACCCAACTAACTTCTAACAACCTTGGATTATCATCATTAACCTTATTTTGAACCTATTAATCATCAAATTAATGTCTGACTAAGTTCCTAAGGTGTAATCAGGGTTGGTAGGTGCGGGTGGAGTCTTCTTCGACTCTGAGGGAAACAAGTTGAAAGAATACACCTAGGGAATTGGTAGGAGGACTAATAATGGCACAGAATGGTTAGCTTTAATAAAAGGATTGGAGCTAGAAAGGAATGAATGCATTGAGGGCTTGGTGGTATTTGGTGACTCGCTGATGGTCATAAGGGAAGCAAAGAACCTAACGAAGAACCGTAAGAACCCAGTCACCAAGATTCATCATCACCTAAAATGCGTTGTCAATGAATACAAAGCCATCAACTTCCTTCATTTGATGAGATCTAATAACCAACAAGTGGATGCAACGGAAAACATCGGAGTTGGTCTTGACTGTGGAGTCTTAATTTGCAATCAAATATCTATGGGAAGACTTGGGTTCCTTAATTTTGCACATCTTGCTTATAATGGTGAAACAACAAAGGTTTTCTTGCAATAAGAGGAGGCTCAACTCCTTGGCATGGAGTGTTTATAGCTCCATAATCCTTATTTATCCAGCTATGAGTTTTACCCACAGCAAAGCGATAGACAAAACCAAGGTCATCTTCATCATTTCGGTCCTCGTCCACGTCACCTCATTTGATTGGGAGAAGCTCGCACGAAGGAGCGACGTGGCCTCCATGCATCATTTTAATGCAGAGCTATCTTGAGGAAGAATTGGTTTAAATGCAGAGTGTGGATGTATCAACCTATGTTGTGTTAACTTGGCCCGGAATCAAATGCATGGTAGCAGAGTTGAAGTTTCAAGTTTTGAGATGGAGGATTATATGTCCCCTTCTTTTTTTGCTGGCTCTTTCTCGTCTCAGTTCCTATGTTGCAGGAAGTCGTTGACAAACTTTGGGGGGAATGAAAGCCTGGATAACCTGAAGATGCCCTCTGCGAAGGAAGATAGCTATACTATGGCTCAATATGGTTTGTACAATGTTCATCATGATACCCATGACTCCTGTAAGCCTGTGTCTTTGGGGTTGGGAAATAATTTTCCTTTTTCTTCTGATAATGAAGATGATGGAAATGACAGTCCTACGCAGGTGTTCAACAGACTCCTGGATGAGGTCAAAATTTATATGAAGGATACGGAGAAACAAATTCACCTGCTTCATGGGGAAAATTTTGAATTCAAGAGGGCTATCTCTCATATTTATACACTTGTGAAAGCCACGCATTCTGAGGTTCGAAGAAGTAGCAGTAAGATCAATGGGAAAGTCACTAACCTGGCAGAAACTCTTGACAAGGGTTGTCCCTATTCTGTCACCTTGGATGCTAAAATCATTGATGTTCATAGCAGTGTTGGGATTTTGGAAGCCAAAATTGACAACATGAGAGCTGAAATATAGCAAAGCACCCTGGAATTACAAGAAGGCATTGGAGATTCGGTAGGAGGAAATAAAGGTCACCAGTAATACGAGTCTCACTGTCAGCATCTTCTCTCCAGCTATGGTTTTGGGATTTCCTGGTTTTTCTAGAAATATTTTTGTTTCTCGCTATGTTATTTCAGAAGTATAGTTTAGAATTTTTTCTAGGTCTTGCATTTAGAAAGATAGATGTCAATCCTTCTCTGCAATGTTTTGATTTTGTACTTTGCTTCTAGGGAAGTTTCTAAGGAGATACAGTCTCCATAGAATAGGAAATTACCATGATCAGTACAGACTTGTAAAAGATGAACAAGGTGTCATGGTTGTTCTCCTCCTTTGGGAACAATCTATTCTCAGAATTTTGTAACCTCCTTTTTCCATTTTATATAAGAGCTTCTTATATGTTTCTATAAAAAAAAAAGGTCGTAAGGTGTAATAATGTTCTAACACACCCCCTTAAGCTAGACTTATGTAGCCAAAATAAAACTAAGGCTCAAGTCACCTTTTACAACAACAATTTTTAGTAGTCCATGTAACCAAGGTAAGGAGGAAAACCATATGGGAAATAAAACCGTCCCTCGAAAATGGACATAAAAAAAATATGGAAAATAAACTAGTCTTCACCATGCATCACTCACCCCAAGTAGTGATCTAAGGTAAGTGAAATTCTTCTTAGTGAAACTCTTGGTGAAGATATCAACAGTTTGCTCAGCAGATGGGCAATACTGCAAGGTAATAATCTGGTCATGCACCAAACCTCAAATGTAGTGCATGTGAATCTCTATGTGCTTGGTCCTCTGCCTCTGTATTGGATCAATAGAGATCTTGATTTCACTTTTATTATCACACCATATGACTGTGGGTGAGTCAAATGCAAATCCAAACTCTCCAAGAATGCGTTGCAACCACACACATTGTGTAGCTGCATTAATTGCTCCCCTGTATTTGGCCTCAGATGAATATAAGGAAATAGTATGTTTCTTCTTACTAGACCATCAAATGGGACCATGCGCAATCATAAATACATAACCATAAATGGACTTTCGGTCAGTGCTATCTCCAGCCCAATCAGAATCAGTAAATCCAACTAGTTCAAGTGATGAACCAGCTGCATAGTGTATCCCAAAATACTTGGTATCTTGTGCATAATGCAATATACTTTTGGCAGCCTTCCAATGTACCTTGCGAGGCTCTTGCATGTATCTTTCAACAGCTCCTACAGCATAAGACAAATATGGTTGAGAGTGTGTGAGATACAACAAGCTCCCAACTAGTTGTCTATATAGTGAACTGTCAACCAATGGTGAAGAACCCCACTCATGGATCTTAACTCCTGAAAGGAATGGGAACTTAGAATCCTTTCATTCATCCATATTTAAATTCTAGATCATATTTGACGCATATATTGATTGAGAAACAATGATCCCATCAACAGTTTGATCAATCTCCAAACCCATAAATTGTTTCAACAATCCTAGATCTGACATGGCAAATGCACTGTGCAATGCAACTTTAACTGAACCTAGTTCTTGGATGAAACTACGAGTGATCAATAGATCATAAAAATATAATACAATAATCAAAATCATATCACTAACATGTTGCATGTAAACATTTGGATCATATTTACATCTCTCAAAGCCTTGTGATAGTGGAAAATTGTCCATCTTGGCATACCAAGCTCTAGGAGCTTGCTTGAGACCATAGAGGGACTTCTTCAACCTGAAAACAGTGTTAGATATGCAATGAATCCTTCAGGACTCTTCATATATATCTCCTCATGAATATACCCATGAATAAATGCACTCTTCACACCCATGTGATGAACCTCCCATCGCTTGGACGCTGCAATGGCCAAAACTAGCCTGATTGAGTCCATCTTCACCATAGGTGCAAATGTCTCTGTATAGTCCACTCCATGGACTTGATATAATCCTTTAGCCACAAATATGGCATTATACTTTAGATCATAACTATAATAGGCCATCTTGGTCCTATACATCCACTTGCATTGCACTAGCTTCCTATTGGAAGGAAGAGGGACCAATTCCCAAGTTTCATTGTCATGAAGAGACTTCATCTCTTCTTGCATGGATGTTTCCCATCTTGGATCATGTGATGCTTCTTAATATGACTATGGATCAGATCCAACCATGAGAAAACACCTCCCATAAATATTCGAATCACAGATAGACAACACATTGCTAAAATGTGATCTAGTCTTCTTAGGTTCTTGTGGATCACCTACAAGTTCACCAGCTTCTTGTATGGTTTTCTCATCCCACTTGGGCCTTGAAGGTGGGTCATGATATGCATTCATGTCATCATCTTCATCCTCAACATCATAATCATAAATATCATAATATGAATCATCACTTACATCCTCTTCAGGCATGGGGGTTTGAGCATTCCCCTTCTCCTTGTTCTACCGCATGCATGGGCTCTTCTTCGAACTGAACACTCCTCTCAATGAAAGTTTTATGAGATGACGGGTCAAATAGGTTGTATCCCTTTGCATCTTATGGATATCCAACCATGATAGATTCCTTGCTTTTGGGATGCAAGTCCGTTCACTTCTCTGGAGCTATTCTATCCCATGCTCTTCAGCCAAACACCCTGAAGTGAGACACATCAGGTTTGTGTCCCATCCAAGCCTCAAATGGATTCATGCCTTGCATGGCTTTGTGTGGTGCTCCGTTATAAAAATATGCATCACAATTATTGGCTTCAACCCATATTTTTGGAGACAAGGACTTAGCGTCCATAATGCATGTAGCCATTTCCTTCAATGCTCTATTATTGCGCTCTGCCACACTATTCTATTGGGGTGTGTAAGGTACAGAATGTTGCATTTGAATGCCATATTCTTCACATAGTTGTTGCAGGTCCTTATTGACATATTCCCTTGCATTATCAGTCCTTAACACCTTTATATTCCTCCCATTGAACTTCTCCACATAAGATTTGGAAACTTGGAAAGATTGGAAGACTTCATATTTTTGCTTGAGAAATAACACCCAACAATATCTTGAAAAATCATCAATGAATGTTAGGACATACTTTGAATTTCCATAGGACGGTGTAGGAAGAGGTCCTATCACATTTGAATGGACCAAACCAAGAGGATGAACAACTCTTCTTTCCTTCCCCTTCTCATACTTACACTCTGCATGCTTCCCAACACTGCACCCTTTGCAAGTGCCTTTGGAAAATTCGATGGTTGGAAGTCCTTAAACCATGTTTTCTTTGCTCAATGCTTGAATATGATTCTATAGTTTAGGTGTCCAAACCTCTCATGTCAAAGTTTATTGACTTCATTAGCATGTGACAGAAGTGCATTTGGAGAGGAGTACTCAAAAAAGTGAGAGAATTTGTACATTCTTGACTCATGATCTACAACACCAACTGCTACCACTTTGTCTGTAGAAACTTCATGTAATACCCCATTTTGACCCTTAGGATATATTGGTTTTTAATGTAAATATTGTATACATGTGATATATGTTTCCTTAGCCTGGAGCTTAAGGCCAAGGCCCTGCTAGTGGATGCTCGAATTTTATTTAAAAGGAAAGCATTAGATAGTATGTTATCCATGTGCTGTTAAGCCATGGAAAGTGTAAAATGATGTAAATAAACATAATGCAATAAACTACCAAAACTGGCTATGGAATTAACAAATGAGAAGGGGGTAATGTGTATCCACTAGAAAGTGGTGAGGGGGTTGTGGGATTGAACCTTATGCTGCCAAATGTCATTGTGGGAACCCATTTGACTTTCCTTGCTGACATTTAATTCTATTGTAAGGAAGTTGTTGAAGAATTCAGTCCATGGCTTCAATGGAGCATGGGCAGCCCATAAATTCATATGGCAGAGTATGGGATCTGTTTTCTTGTACCACAAGTCACTCTACCTCATGGGAATTGGTTCTCCCTCATTCCCATTCCATTGTTGAACAACCCAGCATCAATTTTAATCCAAAAAAAAATGAATTCCCAGCAGTGAGCAAAACCAGAAATCGCAACTTTGCAAGAACCCACGTTTTAAAGTGCCATAAACACCCAGAATTGGGATTGGACAGTAAAATCCAATGGGGGATCCATAGATATTAACCTTGGGGCGAATTTGAGAATATTGGATACCCCGAAATCCATAGAAAAACCTAGTTTTTATAGCCCAGAAATCAAGTGACGGGATTGAGTTATTTGATCATAGAAGTTTGAGAAATCCAAGTGTGAATGACTGAACAGAGGTTGGGTTTGCTTGATAAACCTAGTGAAGGCTGAAATCTCAAGGAATTAGCAGTTGGACCTTTCTATGCCCACCCTGAATAACACTGGAGGGAAGGGACACCTGAGGGACTGTGTAATAGAGAAGGGGACCTTCCTTGTGTTGGGTGAGGTAGGTATTGTGGGTGCCATACTATTGAAGTCATTCGAGATTCCTGTAGCTCTGTGGTTGAGCTCACTGGCTTAGCATTGCTCTCCCTTGTCTTTTGTATGCTTGATAAACCCAACTATGGGTTGGCTTAGCATAGCTGTTGAGTGAAACCATGGCTATGAGTGAGCCTGTTTAGTTCCTCCTTAGTCGATACACAACCCAGCTCGGGGTGATCTCTCAGCTGAAATAATACAGGCTGGACAAAGATCTATGGTTGGGTGGAACATTGCTCACACATAGCCAGTTGTTGGACAACTTCATCTCAAAGATAAGCGTTCTCTGTGTTTTAAATTATATGCATTTGGTGTTTTGCAATGTGTTAATTATGAATGATAATTATTCATGTTAATGGTGATGATATGAAGTCTGTACATAGCATGAGAATGGGATGGATTCTCTACTTGTTGATTCATCATATGCTTGAGATAAATATGCTGATGCATTACTATTTGTGTGTGTGCAAATATGTTTATTTCCATTGTGTTTATATTGCGTATGAGTTTGCACACAGAAGTTTTATTTATTCAAGCATTTCTTAGTATTGTATGGGCTGAGATATCCCAATAAGCCCAGTAAGATTGGTCATGTTTCCTTCCATGCTTTGGAATGATGGAAGGGGACATGACAGAGTGGTATCAGAGCCCATGTTGCAGCACTGGAGCTGCTTGGGCCAAAGTCTGAGTTTGCAGACAAGTAACAGAATGTTTTAACATGGTATTGGTGAGGTTTGGGGTGTCATTTTGATATAAAAAAATGGTAGTATTAGAGTTCTCAGCTATGTCATAGGACCACACCATTTCCTAAAGCTCTCCAAGAGATTTCCAACGGTACCAAACTTGCCTTATTTGGTTAAGGGACGAGGGAGATATGAGCCCCGCAAGTGTACAGATTGCGCGGATGTTGCGTACAGGTTGCGCACAGGTTGTGCGCAGGTTGCACACAGATTGCGCATAGATTGCACGCAGGTTGCGTGCAGGTTGCACACAGATTGCACATAGGTTGTGCGCAGATGGCGCACAGGTTGCGCATAGGTGGTCCACAAGTTGCGCACAGGTTGTGCATAGGTGGTGCACAAGTTGTGCAGGTGGCACACAAGTGGCTCACAGGTTGTGCACAGGTTGCACACAGGTTGTGCAGGAGTTGCACAGGTTGCATAGGGAGTTAAAAAAGAAAAGTAGTCAAACCCAGAAATTCATAAAAGATGAATGGTGCATCGGAATAGAGATCCGCAAGTTGCTAAGTATTCCTTGTTATATGCACTAACTTCTTCCATTAGAAAATTTTTCCTGATTCCTTCTAGATTTACTTCTACAAGCGGCTGAAGTTGCCAGTTCAGGATATTTTGCAATTGTGTAAAAGTGCAGAAGTTTTGGTAAAAATTGTCATTTTTGAAGTAATGTAACTTCCACACCCGAAGTCGGAATGGAGCATGTGGATAGGAATTGGACAGCTTATCCAGTAGAGAGCAATGTTTCATCACCAAAATTCGAATGAGCATGTCATACACCATATATTTGCAGAGCAAAAAAGTGTCAGTGGCTGTTTTGACAAATTGTTGTCGATATGGGCAATTTCTAGAATTGCATGCCTAGAAGTAGCAGAAACCATGAAATCGAACCAGCTATGATGTAGAAGAGGAAGATCATGCAAAGATGTGGGATTGAAAAGGTAGAATTTCTTAACCCATGTCTTGCTCACTGTATTTATATTTTATAAGCTTTATGTACATAAAATTATGGCATGGGAATTCTGAACATGCAAGAGATTAGATGAGTGGCATGGATATGCATTAGTTGACATATTAATAAACATTGCACAGTGCAAGTCCAGATGTTTGTGCACACATATGATACTGCATATTGGTAAAATAAAGAGGTTTTACATATACAATGAGCCACTTAAGATCCCTGTGGTGGTTTCTAATAATTAGTTGTGTTCGCATTGGTTGTAGGACCAAATAAAACTAAAGCATGGCTAAGGATGTGGATGATGTTGTTGCATATGACCAACCACATTATGAGGAAAGGATGGTGCAACAAATCTGTAATCATGAGGTTGGGAAAAGGACTGTGTAGCCTTGGTAAGAGGCCAACTGATCAGGTAACATCAAGCAATGCTAATGACAACCATGCAGGTAATGGTTAATTGTGCTTAAATTGCATAAATGTTGAAAGAGGATTTGGTGAGATCCCTTCAACTATGTTTAAACTATGTTGATTTGGTTTGCATGTTGTATTGAGTGCCTGAATGTGAATGTCAACCTACCGAGTATGGTGAGGTGCGGGTAAGAAAAGGCAAGGAGCCTTGCGCCCTATAAGTTTCTTAAAAGCCTCAATGTATTTATATAAAAAAATTACATCATGCCATTTGTGTATATTGGTTGTGAGTTTAACAACCAAAGAAAGTAAAGACTTAGAGTCACGTTGTGGTAGCACATGCCATATGAGACATCCATGGTTAGGTCATAATATGCTGGAATGCATAGTATTCATGGATTAATGCAAGTTTGTACTGAGAGGTTATGCATTAAGTGAATGCACATCAAATTATTATGTAAATGTTGTAAATGTGCATGCATATGTGCGGGTGCACATGTTGAGATGCATTGTGAGAATACATGGTTGTGATATATATGTTTCAATGCAATTAGATAATTGATGAAATGGTGAACCATTGTTAATATTGAGACCATTTCATGAGCTGCTGTGAATCCAGAAAAAATGATTGCATAAAGAAGGTAGACATGTTGATGGGCTACCAGAGTGCTCTACTGGAAGGATAGAGTTACATAAAAAGAATTTGGATGTGAAGTAATGAGTATTTACAGTTATTTAAATTGCATGGGTAGTTTACCCATGTCTTGCAATTTTATTATGATAATGATGCATATATAGATATGTATATGTTTCATTGCATTTCAAATGTTAACAAGCTGAAGGTGTTTGAATTATGGAATTTTATAATTCTGAAAATGCTTCAGTGACTGTTGCAGCAATTAAATATTATATGCATGGAGACTTACAAGTGTTTGGCTGATTGAATTTTATAATTACAGATAGATTGTTCAAGGCATGGCAATGAGGGTAATACCATGATGAAGGCTAGAATCTACCATGTGAAAGAGACAAACCTCATGAGAAGGATCTCATGGCTGTGAAATAGTTTATGTGGAGAACAGATTGTCAATTCAGATTTGTACATCTCAGAATTGGAATTTTGCTAATAAATGACTAATGACTATTTGGCTTATATAAAATGTGTCAGGGGGACATGCTGTAAGTGGATGCTCATGTATGGCAGCAAGCGTAAGACCATGATGGGAAGAGTGGTGTCACTTACAGGAGCCAAAAAATATGAGGCAGACTTTATGGTTGAAACAAATCAATTTTTGTAGAAGACAAAACTGTAAATTCATATTGAATTTAATTATTAGTGCCATTGATTGGTTATGAAACAATCAGGTTTGAATTTTAATGTTAAATATTGCTAACTGTTTGGCTATTTAATAAGTGTGCTAGGAAGACACATTGAAGTAAGACTGAGAGAGAGGGCCTGCAGAAGCCAAACTTCATGGGAATGGATTCCATGATTTGGAAATTCGTTTCGAGTGAAACGCCATTAGACGTTATTAATGTCTCATCCGCACTGCATGATTGGTGAACAACATGAGTGATATGTTGAATACTGTGTCAGGAGGACATATGAGGGTTATGTAACATCAAAATGAGTTGGGATGGAAAACCGAGAGACTGTCAACTCAGATAAGGGAGTCCCCATTCCTTGTTAATAAAGGAAGACTACATATGCAAATGGATAAGTGTTCTCTGACCCTAGCTAAGAATATGCATGTTTAATTGTTAGATTAAATATGCAGAGCTTGTTTTTATTTTATTTCCATTATGACAGAATGCTTGAGTATGAGTAGGGCCTATATGGCTCATATCAGAAAGGGGTGCACACTTTTCTGATGTTGGGTTATGATAGGACTGTTAATATTGACTACACCCTAAGGAAATGGACGCATTCTCGGTGTTTCAATGTTGGATAGTGAATGTTCTGAAATGTGTTTACAATTTTAGAGCAGCAATACTGATGAGCTGCTTATCCTTCTTGTGCTATCAACTTACACAGATGCAATTCGGTCATTGCACGATAAACAACAAAGTAAATAAAGGGTACTCAAGAGGACTGTATGAGCAGTGGTAACCTTTATGTAGTGTGAGTGGGTATCATGGGGCCATGATAGCCTGCAGTTAATAAAGTCACCTAAAGAGTTCCTAAAGGGAACCGCCGGTTTGCACAAGAGAAGGAGTGCCATCCTTGTGTGGGTGAATAATTTCTATGCACATTGAGGGGTTGTGACACATGTGAAAGGCTGATGCAATCCTAAGGCAGAGTAGTAGAGCCTTGACCTATAATGGTCGATGGCGCAGTTTCCTTCCATTGGCCAATGACCCAGACGAATGTGCTCGCTTAGCAATGGAGAGGCCCAACCAGGTATGGGACTGGTTGGGCACCACCAAATGCTTGGTAAATCTAGTCGGCGTGAAGGTGTACTGGTAGGGCATTAATTATTTGATGTTGTGGAGTAGCCTGCGTACTAGCCAAACATCCCAGTCCGCAGGAGGATCCCAAGGCTTGTAAAGTAAAAGCAAGACCCTGTGGACCAAAGAGAAAATGTCCAATACAGATAAGTATTCATTTTCATTTAATTCTTGTTTGGAATAATGAAGATTTCAGGTATAAGTCTTCTAACAACTAAGCTGATACACTATTGTTTCTTGTTGGAAACCTTGGTCATTGCAAGAAAGCAAGGACCCTGAAAGAACTATAAATTGCTTGGTAAATCCAAAGAGTGACTGGTTGAGCATTAATTATTTGATGTTGTGGAGCAGCATGTGTGTTGGCCGAACATCCAAGATTATTTGATGTATTGGAGCAGCCTGCGTGCTTGCTGAACATCCAAGATTATTTGATGTTGTGGAGCAGCCTGTGCGCTAGCCAAACATCCAAGTCCATAGGCAATCCCACGGCTTGCAAAGCAAAGTAGGACCCCGTGGACCAGAGAGGAAACGCATAATACAAATAAGTATTTGGTTATCTTGCAACTTTTTGCTTATTTAATATGAATATGCATGTGTACATGATTTGGTCATGATTTCCTAAACTCTTGTTAGAGATAAAACCTACGAAAATAAACTAAACATGTGAATTGATTTGATGTTTGAGTGTAGGTATTGCTGGAAGCAAGGACTATGAAAGCATCTAATTAGGATGCATGTGGACATGTGACTGTCCAAAAAATCTCAGCTTGCGCAGAAATGAATGATGGTGCTAGTGGACTTGTGAGGGTCCTAGAAGCCAAGGGTGTTGTGGATCGCCATGTGGAAAGCTTCCATGGTTGAGAGATCCGAGGTAGACCATAGACACTAAGTGTCATAGCCAAGAAGGGCAGGTCAAGCATTCACGTTGAAGTGAAAGAGACTAAGAGCGTGAAAACCACAGTGGTGGTGTGGGTTCCAAAATAGAACAAGACGAAGAGGAGAAGACTCTTACTGCTCTCTCTTTCCTTTTTATTGATGAATTTATAAAATAGAAAATTGTTGAATGCATGTATGGCTGAAAGTAGAGTGTGTTTATTTGCCTAAAATAAATTGTGCATGCTGAAGTAGTTAATTCCCTGTGAAAGAATGGACATGAATGAGCTCATGTGCATGTTGGGAAAGCATGAAAGTATGAAAGTATCATGGATAAAGCATGGACTATACATGTCAATTGAAAATTAATTGACTGATTTTAATGTTTATATTATGCTTGGCCTAACAGAAATTATAATGATGAATTTTACAGGTGGGAAAGTGAAACTGATTTGTGGCAGCTGTTGCAAAGCAACTGTTGCTTGTAAACAAAGTGAGAACCAGCTATGCACAAAGATCATGGTAGCGGACCATAGGCTATTGGAATTGGCTGAAAGTCTTCTTCAAACAATTTTCAAGACCCAAGAAAACCTTGGAGAAATGCTCAAGATACGGAAGAGGCAGAATGAGATGAACCACAAGGTTTTTCAGGAGTCTAGTTGTCTACAAAGGGAGGTAAAAAGCATTTTGGAAGCAATTAGCAGTAGAGGAGACATTAGGTCAATGAAGAGGCATTCATCCAATCGGTCCATTAAGACACGTTCCAGGCATGAACACTCAAAGGAATTTGAGCAGGAAAAGATAAAGCAACCACTGAAATGTTGGAAATGTGGAGGAAATCATTGCCGCCAAAACTGCCCAACAAAGGAACTACATGAAGAGGGTAGCAGCCATAAAGTTTCCAGACTTGTGAATGAGTTGGAATATCAGAACCAGCAGGAGCATCTCGTGGAGGCCAAAGGACTTGGTCCTGGAAGTTCAAAGTAAAGGATAGAATGCAGGGCAGGCCTGCAAATTTTTTTGAAAATTTTGGATGTGTAAATTGTATATGTATTCCTAAGTATTGGAACACCGAGGACGGTGTTATTCTAAGGGGCAAGGGATTGTAATACCTCATTTTGACCCTTACGATATATTGGGTTTTCATGTAAATATTGTATACATGTGATGTATGTTTCCTTAGCATGGAGCTCAAGGCCAAGGCCCTGCTAGTGGATGCTCAAATTTTATTTAAAAGGAAAGTATTAGATAGTATGTTATCCATGTGTTGTTAAGCCATGGAAAGTGTAAAATGATGTAAATAAACATCATGCAATAAAATACCAAAACTGGCTATGGAAGCAACGAATGAGAAAGAGGCAATGTGTATCCACCAGGGAGTGCTGAGGGAGTTGTGGGATTGAACCTTATGCTTCCAAATGTCATTGTGAGAACCCATTTGACTTTGGTTGCTGACATTTAATTCTATTGTAAGGAAGTTGTTGAAGAATTTAGTCCATGGCTTCAATGGAACATGGGAAGCCCAGAAATTCGTATGGCAGAGTATGGGATCTGTTTTCTTGTACCACAAGTCACTCTACCTCATGGGAATTGTTTCTCCCTCATTCCCATTCCATTGATGAACAACCCAGCATCAATTTTCATCCCAAAAAAAAAACGAATTCCCAGCAATGAGCAAAACCAGAAATCGCAACTTTGCAAGAACCCGCGTTTTAAAGTGCCATAAACACCCAGAATTGGGATTGGACAGTAAAATCCAATGGGGGATCCATAGATATGAACCTTAGGGCGAATTTGAGAGTATTGGATACCCCGAAATCCATAGAAAAAACTAGTTTTTATAGCCCATAAATCAAGTGACGGGATTGAGTTATTTGATGACAAAAGTTTGAGAAATCCAAGTGTGAATGACTGAACAGAGGTTGGGTTTGCTTGATAAACCCAGTGAAGGATGAAATCTCAAGGGATTAGCAGCTGGACCTTTCTATGCCCACCCTGAACAGCACTGGAGGGAAGGGATGCCTGAGGGACTGTGTAATAGAGAAGGGGACCTTCCTTATGTTGGGTGAGGTAGGTATTGTGGGTGCTATACTGTTGAATTCATTCGAGATGCCTGTAGCTCTGTGGCTGAGCTCACTGGCTTGGCATTGCCCTCCCTTATCTTTTGTATGCTTGATAAACCCAACTATGTGTTGGCTTAGCATAGATGTTGAGTGAAACCATGGCTGTGAGTGAGCCTGTTTAGTTCCTCCTTAGTGGATACACAACCCAACTCGAGGGTGATCTCTCAAGTGAAAGAATACAGGCTGGACAAAGATCTATGGTTGGGTGGAACGTTGCTCACACATAGCCAGTTGTTGGACAACTTCATCTTAAAGATAAGCGTTCTCTGTGTTTTAAATTATATGCATTTGGTGTTCTGTAATGTGTTAATTATGAATGATAATTATTCATGTTAATGGTGATGATATGAATTCTGTACATAGCATGAGAATGGGGTGGATTCTCTGCTTGTTGATTCATCATATGCTTGAGATAAATATGCTGATGCATTACTGTTTTTGTGTGTGCAAATATGTTTATTTCCGCTGTGTTTATATTGAGTATGAGTTTGCGCACAGAAGTTTTATTTATTCAAGCATTTCTTAGTATTGTATGGGTTGAGATATCCCAATAAGTCCAGTAAGATTGGTCATGTTTCCTTCCATGGTTTGGAATGATGGAAGGGGACATGACACTTCATAAATTTCCACATCATATTGAGTGAAAATCACTCTCTTTTTCGAACCAATGTGGGTCATTTGGTAAATAGAGAGGATATTTGCTGCAATATCAGGCACATATAATACATTAATGAAGTACCCATTTTCTAGACTAATCTTCCCAATGCCTCTCATTGGTATCTCTAAATCATCACCCATGAGAATGGAAGGACCACTATAAGGTGAAAGAGTAGAGAAAAAATATCTTGCATAAGACATGTGCCTTGAGGCACCTGAATCTATGATGAAAGAGGAAGATTTTAAAGTACTAGCCATCAATGCATGGCGCCTCTCCTTGTCTTCAAAACACCCTCCTTATTCTTTGAACTTTCTAGAAGAGGAATGTTATTCCTCTAGAGGAGATGGGTCATCATATCAATAGTTTTCTTCAAGCATGCACTTTCAATTTTCCAACCCGTTTGACAGTAAGGGCATTTGGTCTTTTCTTTCTTCTTGCATTTCTCCTTGACAGGATTCGAACCCCCATCAGAAGATTTGGGCCTCTCCTTGTCTTTATTCTTCTCTTGGTGTTTCAAACCCTTGGGATTCTGATTTCCTCTTGCTTGTTTCGAATCTCTAACTGCAAGAACTTGGTCCTTTTGCTTAATGGAACCCATTAGAACCAATTTATCTTATTCTTGAGTGAGCATCTCCATGAAATATTCCAGAGATGGCATCTTCCAGTTTCGAACTGTAAGATTTGTGGAGTGAAATGTAGAAACAAACACTGAGTACTCAAGACCCAACTTCGAAATTATGGACAAAACCAAATGTTCATCCTTCTTATCAATGCCACATTGCTTGATCTTCAAGACCAAGGATTTGAACTTGGTGAAGAAGTCTTGGATAGTTTCGAAATTACTTGGGCTCAGTGAGATCGACTCATTCTCAAGTTGGTGGCCCCTCATCTCATCAGTATTCCCAAACAATGACTCGAGCTTGAGCCATACTTCATTTGGAGTAGTGAGACTATCAATGTGAAATAAGAGGCCTCTTGAAATGCTGAGACAAAGCATGCCAAAACCTTTGTCCATTTTGTTGAATAACTTGGACTTATCTACTGTAGAATTTGGCTCAGTTTTGTCCCCATGGTCACTTTGAAGAGACCCTTAGATCTTAGCTGGATTACCATTTCAGTCTTCCACACAAAATAGTTGAATGGAGTGAGCAAGACATGAGACTACTCCATTATGTAGCTTGCACACTAGGTGACAAAGAACACTATGTACCTACAATGAAAACTCTCAATCACTCTGGAGGGGATCCTAACTAGCTAATGTGAACCTTGCATTGACAAAAGGAACACTCGAGAGAGCGTCACACCCTAGGTAGACTCCAAAGGATTTATCCAATGGATTTAAGGCAATGGACCTGGGGAATTCTTTGGTTTCTCCACTGCTTCTGGTGCACTTCTGAAGCAGTATTGGTTCGAATAGAAGCTCCAATAGCTCTGATACCATGTGAAATATAAGTCACAGTAGGATCTACTAGCTAAATTTTACCTCACAATCAAGAAATTTGGCTTTATTATTACACCTTAGGACCTTATTCATACATTAATTTTATGATTAATTGGTCCAAAATAAGGTTAATGATGATAATCCAAGGTTGTTAGAAGTTAGTTGGGGCATTTATGGCACAATCCAGCACTCCTGGACCAAAATCTAGTCAAACTGACAACTAGGTGCCCTCATTTATGGCCACCTCCACCATTTATTTCCACTACCTAAGCTAAGGCACCCTCATCCTATGTTTTGTGGATATGTCTTTGAATAGAGGCGCCCATGCATTGTATGTGGACATTTTGGCCCTTTTTGGTTGTTTGGACCACTTGTAGTTGCTTCCAAAGGAAAACAAATTCTTCCAAATGCTATATAAATGTATTCACAACTCATTTCTGGGTTGGATAGTTATAATGAACCTACTATTTGATTATTTGTGTCTAGTTTTTTATCATTTGTGTGTCCATAATTATTTTTACACTATTTTCTTGCATACTTATCTTGATTTTATGGTTTTCGTTCAAAATTCAAAATAAACAATTATATATATATATATATTGGTAGTTGATGCATGGATAACAAGTTATTACAATTAAGCATGAAGAAGAAATAGTAGATAACTTGTTCATAGTACTTAACTTGTGACCCATGGACAGTGCAGATTAAGTGGTTGTGGTAATAATAATATATTGCTCGTTTTTTTAAACAAACTAAATCTAATTCTAACACTATATGGATCATAATCTTAAATAGTTTTAAAATGTCACTGGTAAAAAACCTTTAAACAACCTTATAAAATTGATTTAACATGGACAAAAGAGTTTATCGTGGTGCTGCAAAGAGTTGGAATTTGACAAGCATTTCCATATTAAATTGAATTTTTATGTAAACAATTAATTTGATGTTTAATTCATTCCATCTCGCATTAAATATTAATTGACGTTTCCATATTAAATTGAATATCTATGTAAATGATTTATTTGATGTTTAATTAGCTCCATCTCGCATTAAAAAGCTCATAAAATTCCATTCCCTCAAGGAAGAAAACCGCATGCACTAAAAGATGAAATCATACATAGCTCTTATCTATCCATAAAAAACCTTTCTGTTGACCACCAGTTGACCACCACAACAAGGCAGATAGCGTTTCAAGCACAACAATCAATGACACTTCCTATTATTGCTCTGCAAATAAAAAATCACACAATTCCACATATGAATCTCCAAATTCATTCTTCAAATGGATACTTATAACAAAAATTACTAGTGTAAATAATTATTTGATAAAACTGCCATTCCCATAGGTGCCCACGAAACAATATCCATATCCATCATTTCAATATTTGGCAAAAGGAAACAAGTTTGGCAATCCTAAAGCACACACAAAAATTGTGTTTTCTATAAATATCATTATGAAAATGTATTTTAAATAAATGGCAGCTTGTTAAGAAAAATGAACTTACATGTAACAAGGTTTTGTTAAACACATATAAATGGAACCATTCAATTGATGTTGTCTACGCTGCAGAATGTGTAAATCATCTTCTGCTTGTTTAATTTGACGTTGTACCAAATGGGCCTCTGAGTTAGTTGTCAAGGAAGTTGTTTATATTGTTATTTCTCAAGTATATTTGTAAAAGAAAATATGAATACACATGGTTGGTTGTCCTTGATCCATATTTAAATCATTTTATATTTCCAAATTAAGACACTAGAACATTATTATTGACATATATATATATTTAAATACAACTTTTAGTGAAGGGTAATTTTAAACCCCAAAACGTCAAAATAAAAAATAGTATGACAAGTAAGATTTCAGTGAAATTCCAACACTCATGGTGCATATTGTTAAACTTCTTCACGAATTTCTGAAACCAGATTTACAAAGGAATCTATCTTGCATATTATTTAACTTCTTTACGCATTTATGAAAGGGGATTGTGCCCAGATTTGCTAAGTAATCAATGTTGAGGATAGTAGGTATTGATTAGATGGGTAGTGGGAGAAATATGATGAAATGTCATAATCCAAACCTAAGGAGACTGTTAATGGTTAGTTGTTAACCTTTTGACGTTCAGTAAAAGAAATTTGCGTAGAGACATTTGTGAATGGTTCACTGTTAACATGAATGCACTGAACTATTGAATAAATAAAAACTGTTAGCAACAGGAATTTGTACTTTAAAGTCCTCCTGTAGTACTTGTACTATTAATTGTAATGCTGAACCTGGTGAACTATAGCGGAATCGATATGTTGAGGCTGAATTGAAATGAAAAAAAGTAAGGCGTCACTGCCCTTCATGATATTGTATTAGTCGGAGCAATTGCATCATTGGGAGCAGCGTTGATGATTTCAGCCGTATGAGGCGTCTCAGTCGTTGCATTCACCCAAATATTTACATTTTATCGTCGACGCTGCTCTCAATAATGTAATTGCAAATTGCTGCTGACCGAATCTGCATACCGCCACCAGTTTGAACAACAGGGATAACAATATGGTCTGCGTTCATGGAACTGCCAACGGATTATCATGGAAGCGTGCTAATAATCACTGTATGTACAAAACCTTTTGTTGTAAGAGGTCTCATCGTCATCAAATTTGATCTGTGCTGTTACATAAAATGAGTACATAGGCCAATAAAATTGAGCTAAGTGCAGGCCAATAAATCTGAGCTATGTGCAGCTCAAATGTAAATATTAGTATATCCAGTTTAAATGTTAGTATATGCTAATTTGGTATTATTATTGCCATTGGTTATTAACCTTTTTTTAACCATTCAAACTCATGTGTCACACTTAATCCTCCTGTGATGCGCATTGGAGAGGCCCCCTCAATGCGTAGCTCAGGAGTTCTGTATCTTTGTTTTCCATATTTGCATGCATTATGTTGTTCATCCTGAATATATGTATGTGTATCAGATTCAATCTTGGGCATAAAACGTCTTTCTTCTGTAGTTCTTTAACACTGAGTTTGTAGTTGATGCCACTGCAATTCCCAGATTTATATTGCGCTTTTATTACGTCATATTCATATGCTTGAGAAAAGATGTACTTTGGATTTCTTAGATGTAGTAACTGATTTCATAGATTCAGTTTCATGCTTCCTAGATTAAGTTTGCTTTCTAGATAGTGTTAAGTGTTATGTATATTTTTATATTTAAATTAATATATATATATATATATATATATATATATATATATATTAAAAAATAAAATTTACTTAAAAATAAGTTAAAATATTGAAAGTAAAATCAAATTTTAATATCCTGTCTTATTTAAATATTTAACAATTTGATTTAAGTATATTTTTAATCTAATATAAGTTTAAGATTACGACTTAATTAAATTAATGATACTTATCTTATTTTACTAAATATATTATATAAAAAATAATAATAGAGCAGGTGGCTAAACTAAAACCACATTTTCTATATTATAAAATTAACCACATCTGTTAATGTGTATTCTTAATATATATATATATACATATAAAATTAATCACAAATGTGCATTCTTGATATAGGGTATGCACAGTTTGAGTTGGCTTAATGGTTAAGAGCATTTGTTTCCTCCTAGGAGGTCACAGGTTTTAGCAATTAAATTTGGGCAGAAGCACAAACAAAAAGATCTCATACACCAAATTGGTGTCTAGCTTGAGTGACCTTAAAAATATATTATTATTATTGTATAGACGATTGAGTGACCTTAAAAATATATTATTATTATTGTATAGACGAGAAAGGAGAAAGAAAACTTAAATATAAAAATAGAGAATACATAAAAGAATTAAAATATTTGCGACTATATCAAATTTGGATAGTTAAAATATTGGAAACCATATCAAATTTGGACAACGAAGAGGGAAACTTAAAATATTAAAGCACAGAAACCTATCTCGTATCTTAACTTCAACAATCTTCAGGTAATGTTGACATCATCCACATTAAAAGAGCAAGGCTAAAGAACAAAAACATATTGTAAAAGCAGCAATGGAAAACAAAGCCCTACTGTAAAGCCAATGTTATGTAGAGGAGGAGGAATGGAGTGACTTTTCTAATCAGCATTCAAAATGAGGTATATCTCCTTTCATTTGATTTTTTCTACTTTAACTTGTTCTTCTTTCTTATGATTTGTGCACTTTGTAGCTTTCTTTCTTTTCTCTTTGAATAGAAACCTTAACTTAATTTTCTTTATTTCCTAAGAATAATAGCAAGCTGGTTTGTAAATATCCATCTAGAAAAAATCTTATAACTTTATTTTCTTTCTTTTATGGGAATAGCAATGTTGTTTGCCAAAAAGCACCTATAAAAGAATCATATATTTACCACTTTGAAATAATTATGTATTTACCGCATTTTTTTATTAACATATAAAATTACTCTAAAAAAATCACTATTTATAAGATAAACGTGAAAGTGGTTTTTTAAGAAACTAGTTGTTTAGTGTTACAAGGCTCTAGAAGAAAACCTTGTAGAACCTATACACTCGGTAGAGAAAGATGAGAACATTGTGTAAATCAACGCACTCGCGTGCTCCTCAAAAATTTACTTAGATTCTTTGTTTTATTAGACTAGTTTATGTTGTTAGTATGGATTGCACACCAATCAATGCTAGCAAAATCCATTTCCTAACAATAAAACAAGGAAAAAGATGATATATCAAGGCCAGAATACATCATAGGAGAAAAAGAAAATGATTAGGAAGATACACCAAACAATGTTAGGAACGTCTATTTCCTAATAAAGCAAGGAAAAAGACGATATCCCAAAGCCATAATGTAAAAAGGTATGCACATCTAATTTAGTTTCAATAGTTAAAGAAACATTTAGGATGGTTTTTTTTACTTGAGAACAAAATATATAATGTATTATATAAATTTATATTTAAACTGTAAATTATATAATATGATGCAATATATCATAAAAGGATTTTTGGGGAATGGAAGTAGTTTGCGGAACCTTAGTAGATTATTCGGACGATTCTAGTCATGAATCTAGTGTCTTTTCGTCAGATCGAGAAGTTTTCTCAAGACATTGTTCTTCGATCGACTAAAGTGGAGGGTGTGCAGGTTTCAGATGGGGTTTTATGGTGGCTCACAAAAAGTCACTGGGGTTGTCAAACTCATGCCCTTTTCCTAGATTTGGATCTCTACCGGATCAACTCGTGCATGTGGGAGACGGTACCTCTGTTGAGGTCACCACTTTCTCGTCGGTGGTGGAACCAGTGGGGGGAATCATTCGAGGATCTAGTATGGTGGGCTTGAGGTGGTCACACAAGTGGAAAAGGAGGAAGTGGGTGGTACGGTTTCCACCTCAGTAGTAGGCTTGAAGCATTCTCTTCTTTCATTCAAGTGGATTGGACGACCTGTTAATGGAATTTATGAAGGAATAGGTGAGTGCACAATCTACATAGTTAAATGTATTTAGTTGATGATTGATGCCATAGGATAGATGAAAAAACACTATCTACTAGATTTTACTAGATATAAGCAGGAAATACTAAATAGTTTGTAATGGAATAAACCAAAAATTTTAATTGTTTCATACCATGAGGTCTATTTTTGAAGAAGCCATCATGGGCTATGTAAAATGTGTTTTCTTAATCAAAGAAAGTACAAATTTTTTCTATGGAGAAAAAAAGGTACTTGCTCTCGTTATGGGAAGTCCTGTCATAGTACTTCCATTCCTTCTGCCTCATCAATGCATGATAGCGAGGGTGATGAGATAGAATATTTTGATGAGATTTCGACATTTGCGGCTGACCTTAAGGCAGGTGTTTTAATTGGAAGCAGATTTCTTAGGGAAGAATTGGAAGGTTTCTCTGTTAATCTTTCAAGATGTCTTCTACTCGTAGAACTGGGGCAGTAGGTAGGAGTAAGAAGAAAGTGTTAAAATCCAAAGGCATGGGAAAGGAGTTGGTTGTTGGTAGGGATATTCAGGTTATGGAGATTCCTAAATTCACTTCGAGAGAGCTCATCGGCAAGCTCTGTGGGAGGCGGTTTTCGAAAGCTTCAATTAAGAAATGGGTGGAGGAGTCCTAGACTTGGGTGATTAATTCCCCTTCGGAATTTTTTTGGCTTGCTACGAGGAAGGATGGGCTTTGAATTCAAGACGGTGAAGGACATCGAAGCAATTCTACATCATGTTTGGTTATTTGGAAAATGTCCATCAGCAATTAATCCACGACATCCGTTATTCAACCCTAGGAAGGATACTTTGGCCTCTTTTCCTATTTGGGTGAAGTCATCCTTCTTACCTCTGGAATTCTAGTCTCGAGAAGGTTTTAAGGCGATAGGGGATGCCATAGGAAATTTTATAGCGGTGGATGCATATTTATTTAAGACATAGAGGAGGTGCATGGCTAGAATTCTAGTGGAGGTGGACGTGAGTCAAGGGATTTTCGAGACTCTAGATTTGGTTGTAGGTGAGAATATTTTTTCTTAACCTTTAGATTATCTTAATGTTCCATTCAAATGTTCTCAATGTCACCTATACGAGCATGTGGTAGCAAACTGTAATTTACAATTTGAAAAGAAAATTTGGAAGAGAAAAGAAGTTCTAGAGCATGATGAAAGTATCTCGAAGTACCTGAAAGCCGAGGTTGGTGTCGAGATTATTCGTTCTCTGTTAGTGAAGGAGGATCCTTGGGATGAGATAATCAAGGATGAAGTTCTTCCCACTGTTTCGAGTAAGGAGGATGAAAAGTTGCCATAATTTGTGAACCTCATGGAGGGTTTTGAGCTCTCGTGTAATCAAATGGCGAAATTTGTTGATCTTTGGGAGGAAAGTGGTAAGGTGGTAATGGAGACACATGGGGCCTCGATTGTCAGCGAGGGTGGCTTGGAAGCCGCATGCAAGGTGGTGGATCGATCAGGGGAAGTAATATTACCCATGGCGATTGAAAAAATGCCTTCTCTTTTAGATGCATCGGGAGAGGTGCAAGTGGAAGGGATGAAAAAAGGTGTGTCTTCTATTGTCTTTCTAAAGTCTATTTCGGGAGGCGGTGATAGTTTGTCCAGTAGTGGGAGTAGGTGCCCATACATTTTATGTTCCTGTGTAAAAAGTGTTGAGATGGTTGAAGGTATTGATATGGAGTAGAAACCACTCAATGTGTCGGGGAAAGTTGGGCAAAAATCAAACATGTTCCATGCGGCCAAGAAGAAGGTGAATCATGAAATTTTGCAAGGAATGCAGTTACAAATATCAGGGGTTCTTAGAGTAAGAAAACCCTTGGAGGGTGGCTCTTAATGAAGATTATCGCTATAAACGTTTGAGGCCTCGGAGGGAGGGCCAAACTTTTATCCCTCAATCATTTGGTAGAGGTAGAGAAAATCGACATTATGTTGGTGCAAGAATCTATGGCGATTGGTTCAGAGATAGTTAGATGGTTGGAGAAGATGTTTCATTCACTATGTTTTTTTTGTTGATGCATGCGAGCAATCTAGTGTTTTGATCTCCGGTGTATCCACAAATTTGAAGGTGTTAAATACTTTTGGAGGGCATTCAGTTCCGCAGGTTGAATTTCATAGCCACGAGTTGGATCAGAAATTTATGTTGATTGATATTTACAGTCCGTATGAGAAAGGATGGTCTTTTGGTCCTCTATTATAGAGAAGGACTAATACAGGGTTGATTCTCTGATTGTGGGAGGAGACTTTAATCTTACTCTTGGCGCAGATGAGATTTGGAGCCATCAAGATCGTGAATATTCTTCTACTACCGACTTTAGGGAGCTTTTTGAGTTGCATGGTTGGATCTATGTTAAGCTAGTGGAGCTCAAGCCTACATGGTCGAACAAGCGTGTAGGATATCAAGGTATTTCTAAAAGACTGGATAGGTTTTTTATGAATGTGAATTTATTTGAAGATAGTAATTTTATCAGGTATTGGATAGGGCCTTGTTTGTTTTCGGAACATTTTCCTATATTTTTGGAAATTGGGGCTCCAGCAATCAATCCTGGAGCTCCTTTCAAGTTCAATTCTAGTTGGTTGAGTTTTCCCTGCTTCCATTCTTCGGTTGAATCTTCTTGGGTTCACTTCCAGGAGGGTGTTGGTCGTTCATCGAGTCTTTTTGCAGTGAACCTAAAATTCCTTAAGAATAAAGTGAGGGAGTGGAATACAAGTAGAAGGATCTCTAGGGATGGGAGACTGTTCGGACTGGAACAAAAGTTGAAGGGTTTATACAATTAAGACCCTATCATGTTAGTTGATGATGGTAGGAAAGAAGAAAATTTCTTTATTGGAAAATGAAAAATAGAATTTGTTGGAGGATTTGGAGATGGAATGGAGATTGAAGAGTAGGACTCTCTATCAGGAAGTGGGGGACTTGAATACCAAATATTTTCATAGGATGGATTCTCATTCTAAGAATTTTAATAAGATTTGGGATCTTCAATATCCAATGGGGAATTTTTTCAGGGGTTTCTCTGGTCTAGCAAAGGAGGTGGCCTCTTATTTCCAAGGATTATATTTGGATCGGGACCAACATGATATGCTAGGGATTTTACGGATGTTAAGTTTATCCTAATTTCACAAGCAAGATCACTGAAAGAAACACAATCATGAGATGGACAAAGATTTACCTTGGGAAACCCTCAAGGGGTAGAAAACCCAGCAAACCTTTCCTCAATATAGATAATCAACCAATACAAGATGTAGTCCTCAACAAGAGTTCCTTCTCCTCCTATGCAGACCTCTCTCTCTCCTATGTGCCAATCACAAGTGAGTGAATGAATGAGATAAATGAGGAACAAACCTGCTCTATTTATACTCATGTTCTAACTAACTTTTCACCCTAATGGGGCCAACCTCTCCGAAGAGAGTATAATAACCCCTAAACAGCTAACTCAGGGCCGACCTCACATGGGAGATCTAATAACCCTAGTTACCACACTTTCTCGGAGGAATAAACATCCTCGGATATACAATAGGGTCTCTACAGAGGAATGGAACATCTCAGGAATAATAAAGTACAAATATAATATTCTTAGAAGTTATAATATCTCAACACTCCCCCTTAACGAGAAGGATATTATAACAACATCTGCAGGAGCAAGGAGTCATCAACTACATGATACATGATACATGATACATCTATAAATAATTGGAATCTTTCTTCATACATCATTAGTAACTCAGCCTGTTACTAGAACTTCTTTAAATCTTCAATACTAGAACATCTTTAGTATTGAGTCTTCATCTTCTGCAGCATCGGAACAACTATAGCAATCTAGATCATCTCCATCGAAAACATCATCTGGATCATCTCGATCAACAACAACATCTGGATCATCTCGATCGACAGCATCATCTTGATCGGTAACATCATATGGATCATCTCGATCAACAACAACATCTCGATCATCTCGATCGACAACATCATCTGGATCATCTCAATCAACAGCGACATCTGGATCATCTCAATCGACAGCATCATCTGGATCATCTTGATCAACAGCGACATCTGGATCATCTCAATCGACAGCATCATCTGGATCATCTTGATCAACAGCAACATCTGGATTGTCTCGATCAATAGTAGTAGTATACTCTGCAATACACACGATCCAATTTCAGGATGATCAATCTCGCTTACTTTTAGGACATAAGTCCAAGGATGATACAATCCTATCACGTACATTTTGAACCAAATATTTAGGGATGATGCAGTCCTATCATGTACATTTCAAACCAAATGTTCAGGGACGATGCAGTCCTATCACGTACATTTTGAACCAAATGTTCAAGGATGATGCAGTCCTATCACGTACATTTTGAACTAAAGGTTTAGGGACAATGTAGTCCTATCATGTACATTTTGAACCAAAGGTTCAAGGACGATGCAGTCCTATCATGTACATTTTGAACCAAAGGTTCAGGGACGATACATTCCTATCACGTACATTTTGAACCAAAGGTTCAAGGACGATGCAGTCCTAACCACAGTGCCAATACTTTTTCATACTGGATGTGACCTAGATCAGATCTAGGATTTACCACCACAGATCTAGTCCTTTTTCATACTAGATGTGACCTAGATCAGATCTAGGATTTACCACCACAGAGCCAGTCCTTTTTCATATTGGATGTGACCTAGATCGGATCTAGGATTTACCACCAGAGAGCCAGTCCTTTTTCATACTGGATGTGACCTAGATCAGATCTAGGATTTACCACCACAGAGCCAGTCCTTTTTCATACTGGATGTGACCTAGATCAGATCTAGGATTTACCACCATAGAGCCAGTCCTTTTTCATACTGGATGTGACCTAGATCAGATCTAGGATTTACCACCATATAGCCAGTCCTTTTTCATACTAGATGTGACCTAGATCAGATCTAGGATTTACCACCACAAGGCCAGTCCTTTTTCATACTGGATGTGACCTAGATCAGATCTAGAATTTACCACCACAGAGCCTGTCCCTTTTTCATACTGGATGTGACCTAGATCAGATCTAGTATTTACCACCACAGAGCCAGTCCTTTTTCATACTGGATGTGACCTATATCAGACCTAGGATTTACCACCACAGATCCAGTCCTTTTTTCATATTGGATGTGACTTAGATTAGATCTAGGATTTATCACCATCTTTCTAAGAGATCAGAGTCTACGGATATATTTTAGTACATGTGTCCAGGGATGATACAATCCACTTGTCAACTCAGACCAAGTCTAAGGACCACTCATCGACCTCATTGTCGACATCATTGACTTCATTGCCAATATAATCAATACATGTATCCACATCATCGATATAGGTATCCACATCATCGACCTTACCGTCGATGCAGGAAATCTCATCATCAGTGACCATATCACTCCCCCTTTCGAGGAGGGTCCTTCTAAACTACACCAAGCTTTTCTTGGAAATACTCAAACTTTACTTGAGACAAAGGTTTGGTCAATATATCAACACCTTGTTCGTCAATGCTCACATACTCGAGCTTGATAGCTGCTTTCTGCACCATATCCCGTATATAGAAATATCGGATCTCTATGTGCTTTGACTTATCATGGAACACTGGATTCTCTGTCATCTTGATACAACTCTGGTTGTCACACATGATCATAGTGGGATTGTAACATCCCAAAATTTCACAAAAATTTTAAAAATTTCAACGTAGCTTTTAATGCAAATACTAATTGTGCGGAATTATAATTAATGCTTCTATGTCGTTATGCTGGAATAAGTGTTTGTAATGATCATAAATGTATTGTTTTGCAACATGATAAGAGATGGAATTAAATCTACATTTAGATGCTAGTGATTGTTCTTCATATCTCAACTGTACCGTTTCGATTGCTTAAGTTAATACTTAGACAATTAATAATGTTGATGAGTGCTAACTGTCTTCTTCTTTTGATGATTAAGGGGTCATATGGGTACCTCGAGGCTTACTTAGCATTTATGCTAAAGCATTTGAACCTTCCTTTTCGCAGATTACAGGTAAGAGCACTAATGTTTATGAAGTGTGAAAGAAGAGTTCCTAACTAGTTTCAGTATTCTCCAAATGTCTTAATGGATTTAGAGAAATAATATTGATATGTATTTGGGTGAGATCTCTTCAGTTATAGTCTAGTTTTTATATTAAATTTCATGTCTGGTACACTTATTCTCATTTCTCATACTATTTATTTCATACTTTGTACATTATATATATAGGTTTTGACCTACTGAAATGATTGTCAAGGTAATTGGATTTTCTTCTTCTTCAGGTATTGCACTCAAGGAGATATTCGAGGAGAGGTTTGCACCTCATGAGATTTAATCCCTCTCGACGCTTGATAGAGCTTAGGATTTGGATCTAGGTTGGTTTATAAAAGGAGTAGTAGGAAATAGGGACTTATTGTAAGAAGCATACTATGTCCAACCAAGGGGGTCCGGGTAGTATGCTAGTTCGCTACTCGTCTAGGGTGTTCAACCAATAAGTATGCTATTTTTATTTATAAAAGGAGTAGTATGCAATAAGTATGCTCTAGTTTTATTTATAAGTTGATTGGTGTGCTTCCAACTCTGCCTTCAATGGACAAGCGATCACAAAGTGGTTCCCATACAAAAGAAAACAACTCTTTTTCTTACCTCCCTTCACAGATGATCTCGGTTGTGATGTTGTATTCTTTTGTTTTTCGTTCACCACACTTAGTGACCCCAATCTAGGCACCTCCCAAATATTCACTTAGTTTTCCAACAATGAAACCATTAAACCCAAGATTTACTTCACAAGCTAATATGTTCAAGTCTCTTTGCATGTGCCTGGACCAATTGTCAAAACTCACAATCACATTGTTCCAATCTCTTTGTTGTGGATTCCATATTGGCTTCTCAAGACTCTTCTTATCCTTCTCCTTCATGTCACAACCCAAGGTGATTTCAAATCTCAATTCACATCAATGGAAGTGTTCACTCCAAGACATCACGTGGAACCCCAACAATCTTAACACTCTACTGGTCATGCACATTCAGAAAGACTTCGACCTTCATTGCGCTCTTTCGAGAACACCCACTTCTTGGTCGTACCTCTATCAAGGTCTTCTATGACCTGAGTGCACTTATTCTATGTGTCAGGAACATCTCTACAGTATGTTTGGAGAACGTGTATTATGTTTTGGGTGCTACCTCGATCATGTGTCGATCACTTCTCTATTGTGATTCGAGGACACTTTTATTGTGTTTTGGGTGAACTTCTTTCGTGTGTTGAGCACACTTCTATTGAGCACACCTCTGTTTTGTATCGAGTGCACTTTCCCAGTCACCTCTCAAAATGTTGTGTCCCGAGTGCACTTTCCTCTTGATGTGTTGTTGATGCTGCTCCTGAATGGTTTTACCCAAAACCTCACTATGTACCTGGCTCACCTCTACTAAAGTGCATTGTGTTCTAGGTGCCCCCTTCTCGGGAAAACTTCTACTGAGTCACGGGTGCACCTTTTCATTGTATTATCCTAGGCACTTCTTGTTCGATATTTTATTGGGTGTTTCCTTCTCGAACTCCTTTAGCACTTAACTCTCGACACCTACTCAAACTAAGCTTTGACACCACCCTTTCGGCAAAAAAGTGGTGAACATCCCACTAAGTTCACAGCTCTAATACCACCTATCATAGTCCTAGGGAGTCTAACCCATAAACTAAGGGTTCTCATTATTCTCCCTACCATGCGGCACTATCTAAAATCCACTCATGGTGGTGATACCAACCTGAGACGAAATCTATCAAACTATGCCTCACTCCACACTCTTAACAATTGTTCTTACACTTAGTGATATTCTTGCTCATGTTATAACAATTTACACTTTTCCCAAAGACTACACAAGAGATCAACAACACAAGTGTGTCGAGAAACATCTCAATGGGACACACCAAAATACAATATACACAAGTATGTTTACAAGAGTACAATGCAACAGATATGAGAGAGCGCCCATTGGTTGTTTCTCTGGGACTGCACCCAAACCGGTTTCTACTCCAAGTTTACAAAAGGAACCCAAATAACCAAACCCACCACTTCAATATGGTGTCTTATTTCGTCCACAATGCTCCCCTATTGCATTCGCAAGTCCACCTCCTATGGCATCTGTTACCCTTTTCCCAAATGTACTTCTAGTCAATCATGTTCCCTAGCCTTTGTTGCTAATTCCAAGTAGTGCACACTCCACCTGAGTTGCGCCTTCCTTGTTGTTGCTTTATGCATCGCTTTTTGTTTCCCACTTGGTTGATTCGAGTTGAATGCCTTGGATCTTCACACCTCCTCTAAAATATAGGCATCCAAGTCAATTGTTGCTCCCTTCTCTCAAGTGAGCCAACATTCCTCTCATGTAATCTTCTCCCATCGAAGCCCCATCCATCACCTTGTCAGGTTCGCCACCCTTGGTGCATCCACTTGCTTCCTTGGTGCTCGAGCCTACTTCGTCTTGTGCCCATTTTTTCCTGCGTTGGATTATTACGCTAAGTCCCTATTGCGCACTCGTCTAGGATTTTCAACTAAGGAAGTTTAGGTGTCATGTGCCCACTCTCCACCATAGGATTCCCAATCCTTCGCAAGGTCATTCACTCGCCAAGTCTGTTGAAGATTCTACATGGGAAGGGATGGTGGTCAAGGTGCCTTCCTCTCCAATACCATGACATAAGACCTCCATCCATCCTTTGACAAGCTGATAAATATGCATCTAAAATGTCAAGCAATTCCTTTTCTCAACTCCCTAATAAACTTCTAACACTAACGACTTGAATAATTCTAGAAATTCAACACTTAAAATGGAATAAATGGTTATATAAGGTGGCATATCTACTTGGAATACATTGCCACCTAATTTTTCCAAAATTTTAAATGGTTCATACCTTATGGACTTGAGCTTCTCGCTTGTCCCATTGAATGGTACTTTGGATCCTTATTTTAAAAATCATTCAAATTGGACTCAGACTCGGTCGAGTTGACCCTCCACCAAGTTGACTCAACCTTCAAACTGAATCGAGTGACTGGGAAAAGGATTTTTGGAACCTTCTTTAGGGTTTTCAAGCTCTCAAAATAAGAAAACACCAAGCGAGCATTCACCTACTCGGGCTCGATGTCAAATCCACGAGAGGGTATATAGAGGATTTTTTAAGTTTTTCAGACTCTATAAACAGGAAAACACCAGCGAGCATATACCAACCCGGGATCAATACTAAAATCCACGGGTAGGTGTATGGAGTTATTGTTTAAGTTTTTCAGACTCCTTAAAATTGAAAACACCGGCTAGCAAGAACAAATCTCGGCTTGATGTTAAAATCCAGATATCATTATTATAGAGTATTCTTCTATCTCTTCTTCGAACTCTATAAACAATGAAGAAGGTCCCGAGTCTTCCTCCCATGGGCTCGTTAAAATTTTACATGGTTAGGCTTATTGAGTTTTCTTTCTTTATTGGACTCATTAAAACAACAAGAAGGACATTCTTTTACCAAAAAGAATAAGGGATGAGAAGGGTATCTACATCTTTTCTGTTTCAAAGGCAGTTAAGTCAATCATGTCCTTGAACACAGTACCTACTTGAGTCTTTCATTTTAGTTGGGTTTTAGTTTTTGGCCTTAGGGTGAACTTGATCTTCAAGTTTTTTACTCCCCCGATTGGTTATTCTTCCAATCATATGGAGGGTCTATCAATGTCTCCAACATTGCAGGCTTATATCATTTTCCCCTTCATGTTAAAAACTGCCTAAGTCACTTTGTGTCGTGCTCACTGTTCAAGGATACAACCTGTGTCGGCCATTCTGCAGTTTACCTTGACTTCATGTGTCGGCCATCCTGGTGTCAGTTTGTTTCATCTTGTTACTTGTCCTACTCCAAATCTGTTCAAACTTGTGAGTGTTCCTCATGTTGGATAATGGAGGATGCATTAAGGCCTCCCTTCCAGTGGACTTCTTCCCATCGACTTCAACTCATTTTTCTCTGGGAATGAAGTTTAGAGTTTCGGTTAATACCTTGGGGATTGCAGTCATCAGTGGCAGTTTCCCTCACTATTGAATAATGGGAATACATCAATGTCTCTTATTCAACAGGTTCTTGAAGTGTTCGACTCCAAGTCCACTTATTGTTCGACTCCAAGTCCACTTATTCACACTTTTTGGATCATACTAGGTACCTTGGGCCCCATTATCATTATCGATGGAAGCCCTCGCGTTTGTTAATGTTATACATCAATGACCGGTAATCAAACGATACCCCCCATGTTCGACTCCAGCTCCTTTATTCACATGGTTAGGGTTTGTACCCTGGGTTGTTTGGATGAAGACCTTGGGATTCTGATAGCATCACACAACTATTTATGCTTCACCCAAGCTGCACAAGACTGAGCCTCACTCATTTCGGCTCTTCATGAGACATAGATCCAGTGTGTTTTTATGGCTATGATCTCTCATTTTGACATGGATCCACGCTTGTATTTCAGTGCCCATGCTATATATACATCTCCTAGTTATGTATCAGAGATCATGTTGTATCATGCTACACATCTACATGATGTCAAGATTGTAATTGCTCGCTGACTTTTTATCGTTGTTTCGGGTACTTTTGTGACTTGGTTCTGTGGTTTCTTGCTCCTCCTTTGACATGGAATTATAATGTATTTCGGGCATCATTTCCCTCTGACCCCACACATTAGGGGGCATTTGTTATAGGTCAAATCTGCACTTCTCCATCCGTGATCACACTGATCTATTGATCACCCAAAAGGACACTATGGATGGAAGAGCTAGGTTGACCTAGATGTTGTATGGACTGGAACTACCCTCTTCAGCTGAAAAACTCCTTGTTTATCCTGATGTTTTGACATGTGTGCTATTCTTTGGGAAGTAAACCAACGCGCATCTGGTAGTATGCCCTACTTTACTCAAGGGAAACTAGTGCACACCTTAGAAAAGTTGCAAATGCTTGTTGTTAAACACTGAAGTTGCATACTGTGCGCTACTCTACTTTGAGGAAACTCATGCACATCTTAAGATGAAATCAAAAATATTAAGTTGATGAATTGGGATTAGTTGAAGTTGGTTTGCAACTTCCCCAACCTCCCAATACAACCACCTCTCGATCCAAACTACCTACCTTGTGCCATAAATACAAGGAGGATGCATGAGAGAGGATCCGAGGGACCTAGAAAGAATGCTTTGAGTGTTGTTACACTGGAGGAATTCCCAAGTCATTGTGAAGAGAAGGAGCCCAGGACTCGGTTGCAGAAGCATCTTGACACGTCAGGTATATTTGTACTGATTCATGTTTCTTTGACAATAAAAAGGTGGAAATACCCTTCCTATCCCAAATCGAATGTCTATTGGATTGTATGTTTATTTGGCTTAACATCTAATTATATTTGATGTTAAATTACTTTTTGATTTCATCATATTTATATATAGTCAAGATATGTTGAGGAAGGTTTCCTTGTGTTGCAAGTTCATCATAGCGAAGGATCAAGCGGAAGACCAAGTGAAAGCTAGGACGAGCTACTGATAAAAGGTACATCTTTCTATATCTTGATCTCTTTCATTTGTAGGAACTAAATGCAATATAATGAATGTATTTACCTGTCAACCCTGCCCAAGTTGGTAGTGTCTCTCCTCACTGTAAGGTTTAAATCCTGAACAACACTAATTGCATGCTTCTAGGTGTTCAACTTGTACTACTACTGCTGTTGTTGCAATTGTAGATGACCTTGAGGAGTTTGAGCTTGAGACAGATGAGGATGCCATTGCTAGTCTTGATTCTAGTTCTACTTCTAGTTATAGCAATGGTGATGAGTTTAATGATTGATCACGTTTATCAATGACCTGCATGATTTATGATCATTGATGTATGATGTATGATGTATGATGTAGTGGCATCATAGCATGTTGTTTTTTGGACTCTACAGGCTTAGGACCTCATTGATTATGTATTTTATTCCAGATATGTATTGCATTGTTGCACAGTACACTTCGTGCCATCTTGATATATTCACCCTTAGAATCTTTAAAATATTGTTTTTTTTTTAATTTAAATATTTTATTTATTTTTTAGTAAATCGAGTCATTAAATTCAAATCGTTCGAGTCATTACTAATTCATTATTGATTCCAAGACCCTGAGTCTAAGTCCGAGTTTTGAAACATTGCTTTAGATATTAACTGCAGCCATACCATGTTACCAACCTTGCACACATTATTTATTGTATGCCAATCATCTTGGGCCTTGTATTTTAGGTGAGATTCCTTCAAAGTCATGTTCACTTGCTCATGAATATTTTGAATTCCTTCTGAAAAATGAATGGATTTTGGTATCCTAAGGGGTTATTTCATCTGGTTATTTCCAATGTTGTTGGGCATTATGGAGAAATATCTGTCAAACTACAAACTACCTTATTATAATCATGTTGATTGTATGGTGGACTTTCAACCTTGGGATTTAGATGCTCATGATGATATAGGAGAAGTAATATTGCCAAGGCGTGATTGGCCACTTCAATCTAATCGTATGCTTGCAAATGAAATGTAGCGTTCCTTCTAAACCCAATATACATCGAATCCCACAATGTGTTCCAAAAGAGGCTAAGAAAACGACTATTTATGTTTGACATGATACATTTTAGCAACCCAAAATGCACCCATGCTTGTAAAGAACAATATTGTTTGTTTGTACACTATCATTGAACTTCATTAAAGTCTTGCGAGGAAGAAACACAAATATTTGTTGAATATGTTGATGATCACAAAAACGTAATTGTGATGTCACCTTGTTTCTAGAAGTCCTTCAACAAAGTCCATTGATATAGTCTTCCTAGGTTTGGATATTACAAGAAGTGGAGTACACAATCCCAATTTTCTACTTGTTTGTAGAAGTCCTTCAACAAAGTGCATTGATATACTCTTCCTAGGTTTGCATATTACAAGAAGTGTAGTACATAATCCCAATTTTCTATTTATGGGTTTGTATAGGTTACTTAGAACACATTAACTTATAAATCTCTTGAATTTTTCTTGCATATATAGGCTGTAAAATACTTTATAAGTTAGCCAAAGTTTTATGCACACCAAAATGCCTTATGACCCTTAACAATGCACTTTCCTTAAATGAAACAATCATTGTTCCCCTCTTGGAACACTAATATCTGCATATTGGTATTTAATATACCTCCATCAATATGCAATACTTAATACTTATTTGCAACACAACATCTTGTATACATGAACTACCCTATGCTTCTATGAGTGTCAAATTTAAGGAGTAATTGCATATGTATCCACGAAGTCCTAGGTTTTGAATGTATTAAGCTTCATTAAGAGAAATAGCAATGTTAGTGGAGTGAGTTTGCATAAAGTGCAATTGCTGATGATTACACTATGGGTGTGTGCAAGAAGATGAGGGTCACTTTAGATGCAATCCTAGTTTTTCAAAACTCGTTTCTGATACATAAAAACATAACGCGTTTCCTATACTTAGCACTTGGTATGGTAAAACCTGAGCCTGACATGTCATTAGACATGTAGCTTAGGTAACCATAACGCGTACACGTTATGTAGTTACAAAACGCATACGCATTTTGTAAATCTAAAATCAATTTAAAAACACAGTCCCGACCACCCCTGACCACTCGCGGCACTTTTCACTCATCATAAATGCGAATTCGAGCTTGGACGAGGACGGTTTGTGTGCCCTGGAGTATCCGAGGAGCTCGATTTAGTTGGAGGGGAGGCAAATTCACTGGTGGATTATCATCTAATCTAGTAATTCATTCACCCATACCATTGTTTTGTCATTTCTTAACCTAAATTACTATTTTTTTATAGTTTAAAACAACCTAATTTTGTAATATTTATAAAATTGGAAATAACCCAATCTCTAATTAAATTCACATCTCCCTCAACCAAGATGAGTGAATAATTACAATGAATCCCTTTTCAAAAACTCAAAAATTCCTAATCCAACCAAAAATTTAAAAAAATAGAACTCCTCCCTTTCTACAATGTATCCATCCACATGAAACCCAAATTTCCAACCCTCAAAGGCCATTTCCCATGATACTAATTAAATGATTTTCCTTGGAAAAGGCCATAACAAGATGAAATGCATGCACAAGCGCGAATAGAAAAAATGCATAAAAAAATAGTAACTTGGTTTCTCAAAATTTCATCACAATCATTTGTCCATGAACATAATCAAAATTTCATCACAAGTGTGTGTAGCTATACATTGCCTCTTAGTTAAGCACCCTTAACTAAATGCCAAAACACATTAACGAAGTGCCTCTCGGACCTGCCCTATCCACACCCTCGATCAATCTCCTCAACGCTCAGGGACCGTCGATTCAACTCAAAGACTTCATATAGAAAATCACTATGTTTTTTATGATCCAACTGATCATATCCAACATCCAACATGATGCATACATACATATAAATGATCCATTTGATCATATCCAGCATCCAACATGATGTGTACATACATACATATAAAAATGATCCAACTGATCATACCAGAACATCATCCTGATGCTCATCATCTAGCGCTTACATCCACAGCCATGTGAAGAATCCTCCTTCCAACATGCTTGGAATGGCTTCAGCAAATGTGTACATCACTTCTTCCTCGAAGTTTCATCAATATGAAGAATGCCAAGCGTCACCCTGAAGTACTCGAACTTCACCCTAGCTAGTGGCTTCGTCAGCACATCTGCAATCTGTTCATCCATCGCAACATACAGGAGCTTCACAGCTCCTCTCTGCACCATATCCCTGATATAGTGATATTTGATCTCTATGCGTTTCGACCTGTCATGAAACAATGGGTTCTCAGATAGCTTCACACAACTCTGGTTATCACAGAAGATACCAGTAGCATCCAATGGGAGATCAAATAATTCAGACAGTAGCTTCCGTAGCCATACTGTCTCACAACTAGCTGAACAGGCTGCAACATACTTTTCCTCAGCTGTCCTCAGTGCTACGCAGGACTGCTTCCTGCTAAACCAAGAGATCACACCTGATCCCATACTAAAGCAGCACCCAGATGTGCTCTTCCTATCTGCAACACTGCCAGCCCAATCTGAATCAACATAACCCTATAGGTTAAACTTTTGATTCACCTCATACTTGAGCCCATAATCCACTGTACCCTTCAGGTACCTCAGAACATGCTTTACAAAAACCAGATGAACACTCCTCGGATCTGTTAGGAACTGACTCAATGTGTTCACCGCAAAGCAAATATCTGGTCTCGTGTTCGTCGGGTACATTAAGGACCCAATCATCTGATGATACATAGAGACATCAACTAGCTCAGATGAAGCATCACATAAAAGCTTCAGATTCGATGCCATAGGTGTGGCCATGGCCTTGCAATCCATCATCCCGAATCTCTTCAGGATATCTACTTTGTACTTCCCTTGACCAAGGAATATCCCACCTACACTCTACCACACCTCCATACCTAGGAAATAATGCATCATTCCCAAATCTTTCATATCGAACTCGGCAGCAAGCTTTCTCTTAGTATCTGCAATCAATCAGTCATCTTCTATTACAAATAAGTCATCCACATACAGGAGTAGAATCACAGGATTCCCTTCCTCAACCTTGTAATAAAGGTTGGAATCTACTTACTTTTGGTAAAGCCCAAACTAGATAGGAAACTATCCATCCTACCATACCAAGTTCTGGAAGCTTGTTTCAAGCCATACAAGGCTTTCTTCAATCTGCACACATATGACTCCCTGTCATGTATTTCGAAAGCGAGTGGCTGCTCCACATATACTTCCTCTTCAACTACACCATTCAAGAAAGCAGTCTTGACATCCATCTGGTGTATTTTCCATTTCATCACTATAGCCAGGGCAAGTACTATTCTGATGGAAGTATACCTGGCTACAGGTGCAAACGTTTTTTCATAATATATTCCCTCTTTTTGAGAGAAGCCACGAGCTACGAATCTTGCTTTGTATTTTTCTACACTGCCATCTACAGCATGCTTGATTTTGTAGATCCATTTGGAAGTCACAATAGACTTCTCTTTAGGTCTTGGGACAACATCCCAAACATCATTCTTCATTATTGATTGGTATTCCTCAACCATGGCATCCTTCCATTCTTTCTTTTTCGCTACTTCTTCATAACTGGAAGGCTCTTTGTTCATAATGTCACAGAGTAAAGCAACATAGCTGGTATGTGATCTGGTTCTCTTCTTTGCTCTGTGTTCTTCTTCTGGAATGCCAAATCTTTCTGCATCTTGAATGACCTCTCTATCCCATGCAGGTTTCCTCTTGTGAGAGTTATCCTCACGGGGTGGATCTACAGGTTCTTGCGGATCTTCAAACTCACGAACAACTTCTGGAACTGCTTAAGTCATGGTAGTGTCTTTAAATCTAGTTTCCTTAGGTTCTTCATAAACTTCGATAGGTGCCTTCCTTGATTTGATGAATGCTAAGTTTTCATCAAATGTTACATCCCTGCTAACATCAATCTTATTGAACCCTAGAAAGTATATTCTGTAAGCCTTCGAGCTTTCACTGTAACCCACAAAGATACCCTTCTTTCCTGAAGGATATAGTTTAGTCCTCTTTTCCTTTGGGACATGAGTGTATACTGGACAACCAAATATTCTGAGATGGATGACTTCATGTTTCTTACCAGAAAAGACCTCTTCTGGTGTCTTATTGTCCAATATCTTGTGGGGTGTTCTGTTCTGCACATATACAGTTGTTCTAGCTGTTTCTGCCCATAGATGCATAGGTAGATCCTGGTCATGCAGCATTGCCCTTGCTGCTTCCATGATTGTTTTGTTCTTCCTTTCTGCAACTCCATTCTGTTGAGGATTATAAGGAGCATTCAACTCCCTCTTAATCCCTGAATCACTACAAATCTTCTTGAAGTCACCTGAGGTGAATTCTCCACCATTGTCAGATCTGAATGTTTTGATCTTCTTGTCAATTTGATTCTCCATCAAGGTTTTGAATTCCTTGAATTTATCAAACACCTCATCTTTGTTCTTCAAGAAGTATACCCAAGTCTTCCTGGAGAAGTCATCAATAAATGAGACACAGTAAACATACCCACTCAGAGAACTGGATGACATAGGACCACATACATCTGAGTGGACGATTTCCAAGATGTCTTTTGCCTTGCTTTCACTGCTTGGAAAATCCTTCTTAATGTTCTTACCTTTTGCACATCCTTTGCAAACACCTTCATGTTTGGTCTTGATTTCAGGAAGACCCTCTACAGCCTTGCTTGCAATTGGAAGTGCCCTATAGTGCATATGAGCAAGTCTTCTATGCCAAAGTTCACTTGGCTCCATGGATTCATGTACCATGGCATGTTCAGGTTGTCCCTTCAATTTATACAAACCTCCCTCTTACTCTCCAATCACTACTGCATCATCTATGCTCTTTCCCTTTGGCCACATTAGGACTTGGCCATCCACAAATGCAACCCTTATACCTTTTGCATCCAATGCAGAGATGGAGAGTAAGTTCTTCTTGAGCCCAAGTACATAAAGGACTTCTTTTATCTTCAAAGATTTTCCAGAATCTAGGTTGTAGGAGGCTTCACCACTTCCTTTGATTGGGTATTGACAATCATCCCCAAGTTTCACCTTATGGTTTGATTCATGTTCAGATAGATTCACAAAAGATTCCTTAAACCCAGTCATGTGTTTGGAAGCCCCACTATCAATCAACCAATCATTACAACCATGGGAGATAGCACCTGTGAGAGCAGAAATTAGAACATATTCTTCTTCACTTGATGAGTCATCATCACTATCACTTTCCGCCCTAGCCTTCTTCTTTGGGGGTTCATCATCTTTGGCAGCATGAGCATGATATCTTCTTTTGTTATTCTTCTTTTTCTTATTGAAGTTTTTGTTGTTGACTCTCTTCTTCTTGGGACAATCTAAAGCAAAGTGTCCCTTCTCATTGCAATTGAAGCATCTGATATCTTTCTTATCTTTATGATAATGGTGGTGTGAGAATCTCCTGTTATGAGATGATTCCTTCTTGGACTTGCCTTTCCTAGCATGTGCTGTGAGAGCTTGATCTTCATTTCCCATCTTTTCTTCTCGGGCCACAAGCCTAGCTTCTTCTTGAGAGCATTCTTCCCGCAATCTATTGAAGGATATCAACTTCTTCCTTGAATAAAGGAATCCCATGAACTAGGTAGGCCATTTAGAGTGGTCATCACCACTTCACCATTCTCCACCATTTCATCCACTGCTTCTAGTTGTTCCTTGATCTAGGAGACCCTTGAAAAATAAGATTGAATGGTTTCTCCATTCTGAAACTTTACTCCTTTCAATTGGTTCTGCAAGGTCATCTTCCGATTTATGTTCTTCCCTTCAAATAGCTTGGTCAAAGAGTCAAACATCTCCTTGGGTGTCTTTAGAGAAGACACATGGGGTATGAGATGGTCTTTGATAGAATCAGCAATGATTCTCTTTGCCTTAACCAAGTTTTTCTTATGCAATACCTTAGCCTCTTCATCCTCTAGGATAGGGATGTCTTCTTTTACATATGAGTCCAACTCATTTTCTTCTAGGATTAACCCAATCCTATACTTCCAAGCTCGGAAGTTATCAGCTCCTTCAAGCTTATCCTCAAACTTGGTGTGGTGAGACATCTTAAAGAGTACTTCAAATGGAAATAGAAAAGATTTAGGTCTTACCACTTGAAATGCTAAAAACTGGATCTGGTCCTAGATTAGGATTTGTCAAAAAAACCCTAAAAATTCAAAATGTGAATTTCAATTTTCTGAAAGGATAGAAAGATGCGCCTTGATGAGCTGATCATCCTGGTGTATTCAGAATTTGAGATCAGCAAAGCTTTACCCTTCAGATTTTCCTTTTTGTCCTCCTAGGTTCACTAGGGAGAGCCCTAAATTAGGGTTTGAGTTTCCCGTAGATCTACCCAGCCAAAAATCTCAATCCAAAGCTCTAAACTTTGATTTTTTGCAAGGAGCTTCCATCTATGTCTTCAGATTTCAGAAATTCCTATTTTTGTGGAAACCCTAAGTTTTAGGGCCAAATATGAAAATGCTCAGAATTGAATTCTGATTGGACAGATAGATTCTCCTTGATGAGTAGAGTCAATCTACTATACCACTTTTCCAAAATCTGTGGAGAAAAACCCAATAAACAAGAAACTCAAGTTTCTGTCACTGCAAAATGTCTTCTTCTTAGGTTAGCTCTGATACCATGTTAAATTTTGAGCATTAATTCACAATACTCTAGGATATTCACTGAGAGAATAACATATACAATATATCAATTCATAACAATCACAATAAGCATCACAAGCATCACAAGAATCAAAAGCATGAGAGATAAGAGACACAGAGTTTTCGTGGGGAAAACCCTAAGGTGAAAAACCCCACAACTTCCTCAGAGATAGAGAGAGCAATGGCTCAACCAAAGTACAACCAAAATACACTTGAGATAGTCTCCTAGAAGCAGATGATCCTCCTCCTCACTAGTGCGCCACTTTCTGAGTGAGAGAGATATGACTTTTCGAATGATCTAAATAGAGATCACCTGATCTCTATTTATACTAACCTGTTTGCCCAGTGACCTTATGGGGCCGACTTGTCTAGCTAGGTACATCCACAATATAATATATATTTCAGGGCCGACCCCACACATGGTGGTCTAATAACCCATCGGCAAGTACACGCACTTGCGACACTTGTCAATCCACATGACGACACTTCCTTATAGAGGAATAACAAATCTCTAATAAATATATATGAAATACATAGATGAAATACATTCCAAAGTTACATATACATCAACATGCTCAAGCTCTTTCTGCAGGGATCTTTTAGCTTTGAAAATATTGCCAAAGGAGGTTTGATTCTAGATCTTCAGCTTAGCCCTCAGGAGCTTAAATTTTTGGTGCATGATTGCCATTTTTTAGCGTCCTTCCACTCTGGTATTATCCCACTAGGAGCTAACCATATCCATAAAAGTAGGGTGCATTAACCAAAAAATTTCAAATCTGAAGGGGCAAAATTTGAGATTACCTAAGTTTTTCCAAGCTAGGGAAATAAGCCAGTGATCAGAGCCCCTAGACGAAAGGACGGTGGTGACAATATTTCCAGGAGCTTCAATGATTTCATGAGAGATGAGAAAGCGATCCATCCTAGAAGCAATCTGATTAGTTCCACCTATTTTGTTGTTCTAGGTCATGAATCCCTCAGATGGAAGAATATCAATGAGGTTGCAGTCTTCGATGCAGGCTCTGAAGTTGGTGTCCTCACTAGAGAAAGAACATCGTCTGACCTTTTTTTCTTGCAGGGAGGTTATCATGTTGAAGTCGCCGCCTATGATCACCATTTCGCCCAAATTAAGTTGAGAGAACCAATTGATATGATTAAGGAGGTGATCTTTTAGAGCAGGGATTTGAGGTCCATAAACATTCATTAGGTGTCCTATGATTTCCATTCCTTCCAGGTGAAAAGAGGCAAAGAGGGAGTGTGCAGTAGAGGCGAAGTCATTGATCTTGATCAAAGAAGGGTTCCAGGCAATTGCTAGACCACCAGAGGCATCATTAGCATCTATCACCATTGATTAGCAACCTCTCCAAAAGAAAATTAAAAAGAGATTTTAGAGAGTAGTATCTGAACATTTGGTCTCCTATAGGAAGATGATTGTGGGCTCGTCTTGCATTATTTTTCTTTTTATCATATGGTGTTTTGAGGTTCCATTCAGCCCTCTTACATTCCAGGAGATTAGCTGCATTGAGAACCAGAATTAAAAGCAGGAAAAGATTTCATGAGCTGGGTGTATTGCCCTGATTCAATTAGTCTTGTGCCCAGCTGGCTAATTCTTTGTAGATCATTTTTTCTACCTCTTTTCTTGTTGTCTCTTTGGAGTTTTTGTTTGTCTTTTTGAGGAAGATTCAGGACTCCCAGTTTGTTATTTTTGACCTTCTTTAAGACTTCTGATAGGAGCTGGATTTGCTTGGGTGATATAGAGTTGAAGGCTTTTCTAGAGCAAGCATATTTCGGGCCCAGAATGTCGAGATCTCCAAGTTCCAAATCAGTCATGGAATCATCCATAAGGATTTCATGGTTGATATACTCACCAGTTTCAAGCATTGTGTCCACCTATTTTCCTTGAGAGTTTGGAGCAGTTTCCTGAGGCAGAGAAGTATCTCCCAGATGGGTTTCAGACGAAATATGAACCTCATTCGTAGCGTTGATATCATTGGGGTTCTGAGTGGCCATCTCCATTTTTTCAGGTTCACTAGAAGGATTTTCCAGTTATTCATTGAGTACATCAAAACTGTTGCTAGTGTTGGGGGTGTCCAATTTTTTTTCTTCTTGTTGAGGTCTACGGTTGTGCCACCTTCTGCGACCTATTCTCTAGAAACCTTCCTCATCTTTGGTTGCTTCATGAGCCGACTAACCTAGAGGGAAATCTATTTACAGATGCCCGTGTTCATGGCATCTTCTACAACGAAAAAGGAATGTGCTCATAGTCCAAGGGTTGGATCCATTCAAAGTCGTCATGATTAAGACTGATGGAGTCGGGCAACGACTTGTCTATATGCATGTAGACACAGATTCTAGCATAGGAGGTATACCTATTATATTTTATCTATTCATCTACTTTGAAAAAACTTCCCAAGGAGTTGACAATGTCCCGGAGGGTGTCTTCGTCCCACTATTCCTGTGGGAGTGAGTACATGCAGATCCAAACCAGTGCCCATGTGAAATTTTCCTTCTCAAGGCTGAATCTTTTCGCCTACTTTTTCAGATATAGACCGGCCGAGTTGAAGAAGTAAGGCCCTCCTTCTTACATTTTTGATTTGTCATCTAGTCTTTGGAAAATGACTGTGAAAAAGCCTTTGGATCCAAGCTGCAAGTTGAAATGTGCTTTGGGATTCCATTTGGCCATAATCTAGTTTCTAAGGACTTGTTCAGTGGGCTAGATTCCCATGAACTTTCCAATGAGGGCATGATCTTTAATATGCTAAGATCTGGCATTTATTCATTTTTCCAGGAGACAAAGGGTCAGTCGTTCTACAGTTCTGGCGATACAGGTCGTGGTACCTTTTGCAGATGAGGTATCTGTCGTATTTTCCATATTCTGGTGAGGGGAACCATTGTTTCCAAGAGGTACATCAGAGGATCCAATCCGTATGGTCGCGTCATTGGGAGAGATTGGAGATTTTTTATTCAGTTGGGTAGACTGATGAGAAGGGTCGGCTACCCCTCCCGGGGACAATTCCATGGAAGCAGCCAAGGATGACAGTCCAATGGTTGCCGCAATAGCAGAGAGAGTTGAGGAGGAAATGGAGGAACCCTAGCGTGCTCATCAACCAAACCCTAGCAAAGCATTCTCAAGTGTAGCTAATGCACCATTATCTTCTTACTCTTAATGCGTTAAAGAAAGAAATTTTTACACCCCATACCCTAGCTAGTTCCTGACTAAGGTATCGAGTTTATTATATGTGGGTAATTATAATATTTTTTAATTTAAACCATTTACTATTTATTTCAATTATGAGATGTAAAAATCTTTTTTTTATATAATGTTTTATATACAAGGTCAGTAACAATTTGATATGCCAGCTAGGCCTCCAAAGTATAGAACCACAACACGATACTAAGGTAAACTTTTGTTTCTTTTAATGAATCATTATATGAGATTTTATATTAAGTAACAATGTTGATTGAATTTTGTTTGGTTGTGGTGTGTTTGTCGTGCAATATTGGACAAGCTCATGGTGTCCTGAAAGAGCCATTGAGTGGAGACATATGCATTCAGTCTCCCACAACCTGCCAGGTACATGTATCTCCCTCTCTTAAACAAAAGTTCATTGTAGGTACAAACAAGAAATTTCAAATATTTATATATTTGAGTATCATTTGTATGATTATAATGTGCTTGAAACCCATTGTTGAACAAGCCCTTCCATAGAGTCTCGAAGATTCAAGTAATTTATCCTCGCAACATGAGGGTTAAGTGATTTCTCCGCATTTTGTCACACAACTTGTAGCAGCCATTTATGCATGCTCAGTATTTTTTGTTTTATTCAATTGCAATTACAATAATTGAACATGAATTTGTTTTAAAATTTACAAATATTAAATAACTTATAATTGGCCTTTCATGTGCAGAGTATAGAGATGAGGAACAATCCTCGACTGCGTAATTGGTAAGATGCATCAAGCTTAAGGAAGTGGAAGCTCAATTTTTTTAAGGAAACTAGCACTAGCATGGGGAGCAGGGATAAATGAAATTCCACTAGATGTATATTTGGACTTTGTCCATGGGTGGTATTTTTTGTAACTTATGTAATATATATGTACAATCATTTTTCACTTTGAGCACAAGTTGCTAGTATTACCTATAGGGTCGATGTGTCGTTTTGTAGTGCTTGAAGATGAGGAAGATGATTTTGGAGACATGCTTGGTAGTGTCGAGGGTGACAAGGGTGATTGAGAGACCCACTATGTACATTTTCTAGGATGTGGCAATTTGGGCACAAAATGCCATTTTTTATGTAGGGAACGAGAATCCATTATTTCATGTTTGGGAATGAGCTTCCATTATGTATGTTGGGCATGAGGTGCTATTTTGAATAATAATTTATTGATGTATCGAGTTTGAATATAAATACATGACTTTGTACTTGTGTATATGACAATATTTTTATTGCTTTTGGCCTTTGTGATGTGGATTTAATCTTATATACTATGAATGTTTCTTTGCTTATTGTGAATGTAGTTATCATGGATGTTAATATAATGAATCTCGCTTAATTAACTTCCACACTTAATCATAGTTTATCGAAAAAGATAAATCTTCCCCTAATATGGAAATAAATGTATCTTAATGAACAAAAATTGAAAGCAATCAACAATGGTTGTCATTGGGAGGTCATCAAGAACACTTTCATCATCACCAATAGCCACCATAATCAAGCAAGGATCCTCCATGAGAGATAGCATTTTAGGGTTAAAATCAATGAAGGAGAATGGCAAAGACCTCATGCTAGAACTAACGAAAACATGCACTAAACAATAATTGCAACCTTTCATAAATATCACCAAGAGCACTTACTTACATCATCACCAATAGCCTTATATAATCACATAAATCCACCCATTACTCAAACATTTGCATCAATTCCTCATGAAGTCACTGCAATAACTTGAACATAAAAACCAAAAGGACCCAACTCATAATACTAATAATAGGGTCATTGTATCTTAGGAAAACATGTAGTTGAGTTGTTGTTATTTTTTGTTTCCAAACTGTCCTATAGAGTATGTGTACAACCTTTAATTTACAAAATGTGGTACTTATAGTAAAAATAATCCAAAAACTATCAGATAGATTAGACACTTTTTTATGAGGTTGGGAAACTCTATTTTCATGTTAGTAACCAAAATGGAATGAATATAAATGCCATGAGGCATGCAATAGTGCTAGTTGTACTATGTTTTCCTTGATGTTTAATATAAAATTCAGTAGATAAAGTATGGGAAATTGTATCCTTCTATGTATGGTTGTGTTCTTTGAGTGAACCCCTATGGTCACCATCAATATCTCTATATCTCTTAAAGTAAAGAATCAATGGATCCATATAACTATCAAAACCCAACGTGTTCATGGCCCATACAATATATTGCAATGATAATATTTTGTTGTTCCTTTTGGCATTAGTCATTCACTTTGTCATTTGCAATCTTATATGTTTTCATGGTACGACTAGTGTTTGTTTTGGGTGAAAAATGTTGAGCATAATGACTATGCACCAGATTTTGAACCTTCATTAGAGTTCGTAATTACTACTTCAGATGTTGTTGATGTAGGTGCCACTACAACCTTGTTGGTTTTTAACAATGCGAAGGGATTTTAGACATATAATATTGATTCTATATTTAGCTTGGGATGATCCACCAAAAAGAGTAGCAGTTAAGGTATTTATAGTGGAGATAAAGGTATAAAAAGTGTTTCGAACACCCCATTTCTATAGAAATATAGACTTCTAGGTTTTATCCAAATTAGATATAAATGTAATTTTATAGAATTTGGGAATTTCCCCCTATTTCAAATGGAAAATTATTGTTTTCACTTTAGGTATTGGATTTAAGAGCATTTTCTTAGTCACCATCTAATGTGCAGGCATCACATCTGGCCTGGGTACCTTCCTGCAAGGTGGAGCTAATAGGTAATTGGGATCTATGTGCCTCACATTGGGGCATTGTTGAGGAATCCCCATCCCAATGCCTTGGTACTCCCAGATATCAAAATAATTAACATGCTTCCCCAAAACAAATTTTGCTTACATCTTTCTAAGAAAATATAGAGGCATTTCCATGTTTTTATGTGGTGGTATATCAAATACCATGTACCATCGGTCCATCCAATTATCTATGAATGGTTGATATGTACACCACTCGATAGAAATATTCCTTTTGTTTACATTCGGGATTTCACCCGTTCGTGGATCTCTAAACAGGGAAAAGATATGTTGTTTCGTTATATTCAACTTTTTATCTTCTTTGTAGCTAATTCCATTAGCATATTCTTTCCTCTTTCTCTCTCTGTATGTAGAAATATCTTGTAGTGCACCATTTGACCTACTAAAGGTCTCTATCATTGCATCCAAATTGGATGCAAGCATACAGTGCCTATCATCAACAATTGTTATTGAGGCTCGAATGTCTCTACACCTCTCAATTTCTCTTTGGATGTCTGAATGTGCATCCATGGTCGTCACTGCAATAAAAAAATAAAAAAATAAATCATTAGAAACATATACATGTGCTAAAATGACATCTCTCAAAAATGAAAAATGTAAAAACTTTGTGCAAGAAAAAATACATTACAAACATAATTATCATCTCAATATACTATAATAACAATTGCATGTAAACCAAAGTGGAAGGTGAGGATGAACTACATGTAAATCGATTAATGATCGATGGTGGAGAGTTCTTAATTCAATTAATATTGAAGGATGGAGACAATGGGGGCCTTAAAAGCACTTTATGTACACCTTTCTAGATTCGAGGTATTGGAGAAGATGTTATTCGTCATCCTCTACCTTCATAAATTTATCCCTTTTATCTAATTCATTTCATGTATGTGGCCCTTTCCTTGCTCAAAAGCGAGTGTATGATGAGGAAGATTTGGTGGTGAAGTCCTCTGCGTCATTAAGAAGGGGCAATATTTTGAATGTGAGGGTTGATCTACGCTTGTTCCCTAAAGTAAATCTCTTATCATTTGTTAGGTATGAAGACCCAAATCCATCGATTGAGTGTCTTGGTGGTGAAAGAGGTCAAAAAAGATGTGGTAGTTCATCTTAGCAACAAAGTAAGTTGTGTGTCTACAAAGGAGGGGAACCTAGTCCCTTGGGTTTTGGGGGATGATGTAAAATCCATCATGCCATTAGTTTAGTTTCATAAGCATTGATTGAACATTTTTAGGGTAAAAGAATGTTTGGGAAAAAAACATAGGGTTTGGTTGAGTCAAGTCTCGAAAGCAATCCTAGGTTATAGTCCATAGTTCCTCCTCCTAGCCAAATGGTGGATGGCTTTTCTTTTCCAATTTGCAATAGATGTGGAAAAATATTGAGGAAAAGTTGGTGTTGGGATTCAAATCCCTTATTTCTTAGGTGGATGCAAAAGTCATTACGGGGATTGATAGTATGGAGAAATTGCCATATGTTAAATAACAATATTGAAAATTTTTAGTTTTGGAATTTTCATTTACATGGATTTTTAATTTAGGGAAATATAAAAATTTATATTTTTATTGAGGAAATGAGGCAACGATGAATGTTTGGATTCCTACCTTTCCAATCCTCCTTGCTCTTCGAATTCACCCTCCCTCCACTTCTCCACGTCGACGTTGGAATCTTTGATCGCTCGAGTGTTTTGGTTAATTCGGTCAATGAACAGTGGACACGGAAGCAGACTGTTTTTTGGCTTTTAATATATTAACCATAACGTGCACGCATTATGTATCACTATAACGCTCGAACGTTATAGTGATACATAATGCTCATTTGTTATCTATTTCTATAACGATCGCGCGTTATTAAATTCAGAACGCTCATGTGATATGATTTCCTATCATGGAAACCCTAATTTCTTGAAGGCTACAAACGCCATCTCTCTTGAGCATGGATATTCCCTTTCCTCTGCATTGAATATTTCCCTCTCTTTTGCACAAGTGTGCTCACTGCCTGCGTTAAATACTGCCAAGTGTCTACGTTGAAGACTGCCTAGAGCCACATTGAAGACTTCCTAGAGCCTGCGTTAAATAATTCCTTCCAATGAATCTTCCTGCATATCATTGGTATGCTTGAAGTGTTTATTATTTTCAAGTCCTCTCTAATGTTATGAACTGTTAATGGACTGTATATTATTTCTTTGTTCTTGGCCATATGAGACTAGGGTTCCCATGATATTTTTTTAATCTTAGATTGCATTACAAAGAGTGTACTCATCATTATTGAAATATATATGGTAAAATGAAGTAGAGACGTAGACTTACACCTTCTTTCTGTCTTCCAAAACTCAGTTAATTTGTATATTAATTGCATAACCAGTTCGATATGACGAATTCATTGACATATATAGTTGGAGCAGTGCTCACTAGAAAAGACACCTATCGAGAGTGGTCAACGAAGATCAAGTCCACATTCATCTACAATTACTTGTGGGATGGAATATGTGAAGGAATGACCATTGAGATAGAAGTTGGCACTTTGAAATATTACCCAAAACGACTAGCAACAAAGAAAGAATGAGCTATATATGGAAGACCATAGGCAAAAAGGAACTGTCATTGATTAATGCAATAGTAAGTAAAGAGGTGAGTCAACACATATTACATGCAACATCTTGTTTTGATGCCTTCAAAATATTGAAGGATATATTTGACTCACATTCTAAGCTGGAGCTAATTTAGATGACATGTTAAAGTTGTTCAATTTAGAAGTGAAAGACAATGATAAGATCATTGTTGCATCTAAGATCAGAGCAATCATGCATAAGATCAAAGCCACTAGCATGCAACCATACCTTCCACTTGTTACCTTTTTCAAGTTCCTCTATCCCACACATTCACACTACCTTGAATCACTTTAAGCTCAGTGACAAACTGAAGGACCTCACCTTCGACACTTTGGTGGAGAAGATTTTAGACAAAGAGAAATTTTTTGGAAACAAGACCATCCATCCCACTAGAGAGACCATTTTCCTTGCTTAAAATTTAAAGAATCGGTCAAAAGACTCTTCCAAGGGAGAGAACAGCAAAAGTGGACGTGGAAGAAAGAATTTTAGAGGCATGGGAGAAGAAACAACTCAAACAAGAGACTATATTTACAGTGTAAACGATGTGGGAGGAATGGACATGAAGCAAATCAGTGTTGGGCCCCTTGGGATTCCATCAAAAAAAGACATAATCAAATGAAAGAAAACAATCCTAAAGGCCAAGAGGTTGGTAAAGCTCTTGAATCTGTTCAATTTATTGTTGCACACTGTAGTATTGGAATAAATGAAATCACATCATTTTCATCTTACAAAGATACTTGTCTACTTTATACTAGTGCAACATCCCACATCACATTTAGAAAAGATTGTTTTGAAGAATTGAATCACAATGTAGATGGCATAGTATATTTTGCAGATAAATCCAGCCTCAAACCAAATGGAATTGGTTCCATTATGATCAAACTATCTTCCAAAGGGCCTCGATTCCCTAACTTTTTGCTGCATAATGTTCTTTACCTTCTAGAGTTGCAGAGAAGCATATTGTCCCTAGTGCAGATTTGAGAGCAAGGCCATTCCATGCACATGTCCAATGGAATAGTAGAGATTATGAAGTCCTTTAACAGCCAAGTCATCATGAGTAGATATCAATATGGAAAGTTGTTGAAGCTAAAAGGATCATTTTCAATATTTTAAGAACTTTTCCTACCTCTCTCAACATGAAGAAGGTACTCTATCATCCAGTCTTTTAAGGCATGCTAGATATGGACACTTAAACTACAATAGTATTTGCCTGTTGAAAAAGAATGGTGTTTTTGGTTTTCCCACCATTCCTAAGAATATGAACCAATGCGATGCATGTATACTAGGAAAACATAGTAAGCAGTCATTTTATGAGTCCAAATTCAAAGCATGTAGAAAGTTAGAGCTAATTCATTTTGAATTATGTGGCCCCATGCATGTTCCTTCTCCCAATGTTAATAAATATCTTATGACTTTTGGTGATGACTACACTAGAATGTGTTGGGTATACTTGCTAATGAAAAATATTAAGCATTTCAAACATTCAAAATTTTCATGCATGGATAGAAAATGAAGCATAATCTCACATTGTCACACTTTGGACTGATAATGGAAAAGAATATGCTTCTAATAATTTTGAGGACTATCTTCATAAACATGGCATTACATACCAAGCTAAATTTCCATACAACCCTCAACAAAATGGTGTGGTAGAAAGAGTGAACAAAACGATTGAATGAATATGGTACTCTCCATGTTGTTTTTCAAGAATGTCAAACTGGTGTTTTGGGGTCACGATGCAGTGCTATGTGCAATCCATTTGAGAAATCAAAGTCCAATTCATGCTCTTGAAAAAAAACTCTACATGAAATGTGGTATGGTCATATACCTTCGCTGAGGCATCTCAAGGTCTTTGGTTCCACCTGATATGCCTTGATACCAAAGGAACAAAGAGACAAGCTTGGTGCTCGAAGTCAAAAATGCATTTTCTTGGGATACTCAAACACCACCAAGGCATATCATCTTTATGATGAGGTAAACAAGAAGTTTATTCTTTTTGGAGATGTCATTTTTCTTGAAATGGATAAAAATAAAAATGATAAGTCTACTGAAAGACAAATTGATTTTCTGGAAAGCATTTCCCATGTAAAGAGATATCACGAAGATGATAGTGAAATTCCACATCTTGAAGGGGGGAACCCTATCTTGGATCAATCTCTGGAATTTCCTTTTGAAGCACCAACAACCCCCTTACCCGAATAGAAGGTTCAACTGGATGATGTGATTGAAATAATTGGAAGATTGAATCTTGAAGAAAATGAAGCACCACTAGTTGATCAACCTGGGCCATCACGAAAAGTTCTAAAATGAGCCACAAAGACCCTTGAAAGTGTCCATCTAGATGAAGTTGGAAAAATAGAAACAAGAAGTTCAACTAGAAAAGAAGATGGATAAGTTATGGATGTCTCAAATGATTGTGAATTAAATTTATCTACTAACTTTGAACCAACTTCCTTTGAAGAAAATTCTACTTGCGATGAGTGGAAAGAATCCATGCAGAATGAGTATGATCTGCACTCATGAAGAATGGAACCTAGAAGCTAATTAACCCTCCATCAAGAGCTAAAACAATTGGCTAGAAGTGGGTATACAAGAACAAATACATAGTAGATGGCTCACTTGACAAGCACAAGGCGATGCTTGTGGATAAAGGCTATGCACATAAGGAAGGCATTGACTATGAAGAGACATTCTCCCCCACAGCAAAATGGGCTACCATCTACACCTTATTGTCGTTGGATGCACAAAATGGGTGGAAAGTTCCTCAGATGGATGTGAAAATGTATTTCTTGAATGGAGACTTGAAAGAGAATGTCTTCATGTCTCAACCATAAGAATTTGTTATGAAATGGAAAGAACATAAGGTATGTAAACTCATCAATTCATTGTACGGCTTGAAACAAGCACCTCGCATATGGTATGAAAAGCTGACCAAGCATCTTCTAAAGTTAAATTTCAAACATTTTAATCTTGATGATGCAACATTGTAACTTGTAAGACATTTGGAAGATCCGTTGTGTATCTTGTGGTGTATGTTGTTGACCTTTTGATGACGGGGAACAATGAAAGCTATATTGTATCCATAAAGAAAGAATTAGAGGACTGTTGAAAATATTTTTCATGATAGAATGCAACCCTCTCTCTACTCCAATGGAACAGGAGTTGAAGCTGACATTGAATGAAGGAAAATAATTTGAGGATGCAACCAAGTGCTAACAGCTTGTGGGAAACCTTATTTATGTTACTACCACCAGACCAGATATTTCATATGTTGTTGGCATCCTTCCTAGGTTCATGCAAAAACCTTATGAAGGACACTAGTCTGTTTCCAAAAGAGTTCTAAGATACTTGAAGGGGACTCAAGAATTTGGACTCAAGTATTCTAAGGTGGATGACTTCAAACTTATTAGGTACTTTGATTCAGACTTTGGTGGAGACAAAGAGACACGAGTGTCTACTTCTGGATATGTCATAAGTCTTGGATCAGTAGTTGTCCCCTAGAGATCATGCAAATAGTCAGTTCTAGCAGATTCGACAACAGAGGCCAAATATGTGGCTACTATTGAAGCAACGAAGGAGATTATGTGGCTCAGGAAGATACTTGAATATTTGCAGGAGCAACAAGAGAACTCCACTCCCTTACTCATCGACAATACTTCTACAATCGAGTTGGCCAAGAATGTACCATATTCTGTGATCGAGCCAACCACAACAACATGAAATACCATCTGATTTGACATCATGCAGAGGCAAAAACAATTCATTTACAACATTGTTCCATGAACGAGCAAATTGCAACCATCTTCAACAAAGTGCTTTCAAGAGAAAAGTTTGAAAAGCTTAAAAAAATGCTCAAAATTTCATAAACACCCTTTCCAAATTAAAGAGAGAAATATTGAATACTAATCCCTAGAAAATATTATCCTAATATAAAAATTATAAATAAATAATGAAGAAACATTTAACCTTGAGAAATGAAAAGCCAATAGTCACGTGTAATTGTAATTTCTCATTCAAAAGAATAATTAAAAAAATGGAAAATTATGCTTGACAAAATCTTCAAGTTAAAAAAAACCTTTAAACAGCCTTATAAAATTGATTTAACCTGCGCAAAAGTATTTATCCTACTTATTGTTTAACTTCTTCACGCATTCTGCAAAGGAATTTATCATGCATATTATTTAACTTCTTTAAGCATTTCTGAAAGGGGGATTGTGTCCAGATTTCTAAGTAATCAGAGGATAGTAGGTATTGATTAGATGGGTACAGGGAGAAATATGATGAGACGTCCTAATCCAAACCTAACACAATGAACTAACTTTAACGTTCAATCAAAGAAATTTTCGTAAAGAGACTGTTAATGGTTAATTGTTAACATTTTGACGTTCAGTAAAAGATATTTGCGTAGAGACATTTGTAAACGGTTCACTGTTAAAAAAAAAACTGTTAGGAGTACGTGTACTATTAATTGTACTGCTGTAGTACGTGTACTATTAATTGTACTGCTGAACCTGGTGAACTATAGCGGAATCGATTTGTTGAGGCTAAACTGAATTGGAAAAAAGTAAGGCGCCACTGCCCTTCATCATATTGTATTAGTCGGAGCAATTGCATCATTGGGAGCAGCGTTGATGATTTCAGCTGTATGAGGCGTCTCAGTCGTTGCATTCACCCAAATATTTACATTTTATCGTCCACGCTGCTCTCAATAATGTAATTGCAAATGGCTGCTGACCGAATCTGCATACCGCCACCAGTTTGAACAACAGGGATAACAATATGGTCTGCGTTCATGGAACTGCCAACGGATTATCATGGAAGCGTGCTAATAATCACTGTATGTACAAAACCTTTTGTTGTAAGAGGTCTCATTGTCATCAAATTTGATCTGTGCTGTTACATAAAATGAGTACATGGGCCAATAGAATTGAGCTGAGTGCAGGCCAATAAATCTGAGCTATGTGCAGTTTAAATGTAAATGTTAGTATATCCAGTTTAAATGTAAATGTTAGTAAATAGAAGAGGAGAGGATATTTTGTAGTAGTAGACGTCATACCAAGATTCTTAGAAGAGGAGAAGGTAATTATAATCATCCTTTTTTGGTTTTCTCCTCACTATGATATATTGATTGTAACTGATATGGAGATGTAATATTATCTTACTATTATTTTAAGAGTTTTTAATTTCATGCAGACTTACACCTGTTTCTATTGGCTCAGTAAAGGATCAAAATGGTAATAGCTACATTTTAATGTTTCGTTAGAAGCAGTCTTAAAAACAAGCAAAGGATACTTGAAGATCCTAGATTTGGAAGGGATGATGTTTCTATAAAACTAATATTGAGTATGTCTCTGGTTAAAAATAATTTTCCATATAATATTTACATGCATTTTGCTTTCTAGATAAGATTGAACTAAAACCTACATATACCATGCATAATATTGAAGAGGATTGTAATTTTTTTTTGGATTTGCAAAGCATTTTAATTCTGAACTGGTTGTACTTATGGTTATGGTTGTATAGATACTCAACAACCTTTTTATAAATAAAAATATATACCATCTTTGTCAAAAAAAAATATGATATATAAAGCTTATCTGTTGTGATTCACAATCATAACCATGATAAGTTAGGCATATTAAGCATGTTGTGGTTCACAATCCAATAATAAGAGTAAAAACCACTGTCGATCCTCACAAATGAATTGTATATTAATTGACCTTAAAAGCCATTACAAAACTACACTCAAAAAAATATATTCTGTATTAATAGAACTTAGAAGCCATTACAACACTACATTAAGAAAAACAGCCATTATACTTGTATAATGGCATTCGTCACAATCGATCAATGTGGAATATTGCGCCTATCCTAAGTAGGAAAAGGACCTGTTTATAAGAACCTGTGTCGTTAAATGCCTAAGGCACAATTGATGCTCTTTGACTTCATGCTCAGCGGGGATGGTAACGACGAGTGAAGTTATCAAATTACTCATCCACGGTGCTAGTCTCTGTTTTTTATTTCTAATAAGTTTTATATTGTTTTTTATTTCTAATAAGTTTTAAGTTTTATATTCGAAGTGAGGTAAATTATAAGTCTATATTATGCATATTTGATATTAGGAGAAGATTTAAATTAGTAAAGTCATTTAATTTATAATTTGTGAACATCTATAGGTTATAAGTTAAGTGTTACTAACAAATTACTTGTTTTTATGAATTGTCGGTTATATATATTAGCAACTAGTTATTCATGTATAGCTATCCTTTATCCATACATAACTATCAATTATTTTTTATATTCTTTTTTTTGTAATTATTTATTTTAAATTTAGAACAACTCTCATAAATTCAATCTAGAAGGTATACTTGTCTTATCCTAATGCAATTTAGGAAAACATAAACTAATATATCATTTAATAGCAATAATATACTCTTATATTCTAATTGTTTTTCATTATTTATTTTAACCATTTAGTTTTAGTGATTTGGATACCATGTCTCGGCTAAATGTGTCACACTTAATCCTCATGTGATGCGCATTGGGGAGGGCTCATCCACTGGGGAGGGTCCCCTCAATGGGTAGATCAGGAATTTTGTATCGATACTTTCATGCATTCTGTTGTTCATCGTGAATATATGTATGCGTAGATTAATTTCTTATTTGATATTAGATTCAATTTCTGCAATTCCGAGATTTATATTGCAGTTTTATTAGGTCAGATTCATATACTTTAGAAAAGATCTACTTTGGATTTTTTAGATTTAGTAAATGATTTCATAGATTCAGTTTCTGCTTCTTAGATTAAGTTTCCTGCTTTTTAGATACAATTAAGTGTTATGTATATTTTTATATTTAAATTAAAAGGTTTTTAATTTAATGTTTTGAAGTTAATTAATTTTTTTATAAAAATAGATTTTTAATTTAATGTTTTGAAATTAATTATTTTTTCAATAAAAATAGACCTTTTTATAGTTAAATTAAAATATATTATATTTTTTTTTTCAACCGAAAAAAAACGTACTATTGCTATTCATCGAATCATATAGTACAAAGATATTCACCTTCCCTAAAGAGAAAGGTACATTCTGCATATGCATGAAAGTAGCCCCATAGACCTCTTTCATTATGCAGAAATAAATTTGCAAAAAGACTTATCAAAAATCTTCTAGAAGAAGTAATATTCTCCACTTTCCAGGATGCTAGAATCCATCCACTCCTCCCATGTTATCATACCTTCAATACCTGTTAATGCTTGCTTAGATAATTCATCTGCCTTTCCATTGTGTTCCCGAAATATATGTGAAAATGTAATCTTTTCCTACATGTCTATCTCCATTCTGACACGTCTGCACCAATGTGTAAGAGCCAAAACATTTATTTCAAATTCATTTGTGGCCCATTTAATTGTAACCCTTGAATCACCAAATACCATGATATTTACCAGACCAAATTAAAATATATTATATATATATATATATATATATATATATATATATGTTAAAAAATAAATTTTACTTAAAAATAAATTAAAATGTTGAAAGTAAAATCAAATTTTAATATCATGTCTTATTTAAATATTTAGCAATTTGATTTAATCTATATTTCTAATCTAATCTAATTTTAAGGTTACGATTTAGTCAAATTAATGATACTTATCTTATTTTACTCTAGATTTAAATATATTATTTAAAAAATATATAAAGTGTAATAGAGCAGTTGGCTAAACTAAAACTATATTTTACGTTTAATTCTATATTATAAAATTAACCACCTCTATTAATATACAATTTAAGTGGACTTAATAGTTTTAATAGTTAAATCACAAAAAAAAAATCTCATACATCAAATTGGTATCTCGTTTGAGTGACCTTAAAAATAGATTATTATTATATTATTATTATTATATATATATGAAGAAGGAGAAAGAAAAATTAAATATAAAAATAGAAAATATATAAAAGAAATAAAATATTTGCGAACATATCAAATTTGGATAGTTAAAATATTGGAGACCGTATCAAATTTGGACGGACGGGGAAGAGGGAAAGTTAAAATATTAGAGCACAGAAACCTATCTCATCTCTTAGCTTCAACAATCTTCAGGTAATGTTGACATCATCCACATTAAAAGAGCAAGGCTGAAGAACAAAAACATATTGTAATCAGTTTAAAGCAGCAATGGAAAACAAAGCCCTACTGTAAAGCCGCACTGGATTTCTCAATTCTCAGTGTTATGTAGAGGAGGAGGAGTGGAGTAACTCTTCTAATCAGCATTCAAAATGAGGTATATCTCCCTTCATTTGATTTTTTCTGCTTTGTATGTGCTTTTGAGACACTTTGTAGCTTTCTTTCTTTTCCCTTTGAATAACAAGAATAGAAACTTTAACTTAATTTTCTTTCTTTCCGCAAGCTGGTTTGTAAATATCCATCTATAAAATAATTTATAACTTTATTTTCTTTCTTTTCTAGGAATAGCAATGTTGTTTGTCAAAAAGCACCTATAAAGAATCATATATTTACCACTCTGAAATAATTATGTATTTACCGCATTTTTTTATTAACATATAAAATTACTCTCAAAAAAATCACTTTTTAACTTTATTTTGTTTCTTTTCTAGGCATAGCAATGTTGTTTGTCAAAAAGCACCTATAAAGAATCATATATTTACCACTCTGAAATAATTATGTATTTACCGCATTTTTTTTATTAACATATAAAATTACTCTACAAAAAATCACTATTTATAAGATAAACGTGAAAGTCGTTTTTTAACAAACTAGTTATTTAGTGTTACAAGGCTCTTCAAGAAAACCTTGTAGAACCTATACACTTTGAACAGTACAAAACTCGGTAGAGAAAGATGAGAACATTGAGTAAATCAACGCACTCGCGTGCTCCTCAAAAAATTACTTAGATTTTTTGTTTTATTAGGCTAGTTTATTTTGTTATTATGGATTGCACACCAATCAATGCTAGCAACATCCATTTCCTAACAATAAAACGAGGAAAAAGATGATATATCAAGGCCAAAATACATCATAGGAGAAAAAGAAGATGATATATCAAGGCCAGAATATATCATAGGAGAAAAACAAGATGATTAGGAAGATACACCAAACAATTCTAGGAACGTCTATTTCCTAATAAAGCAAGGAAAAAGACGATATCCCAAAGCCATAATGTAAAAAAGCATGCACATCCAATTTAGTTTCAATAGTTAAAGAAACATTTAGGATGGTTTTTTTACTTGAGAACAAAATATATAATATATTATATAAATTTATATTTAAACTACAAACCATATAATATAATGCAATATATCATAAAAGGATTTTTGGGGCTTGTTCCTATGGAAGTAGTTTGCGGCACCCTAGTAGATTATTTTAACGATTTTGGTCATGAATCTAGTATCTTTTCAGATCGGGAGGTTTTCTCAAGACAAGGTTCTGGTGGGGGAATGTTCTCCGACCGACTAGAGTGGAGGGTATGCAGGTTTCAAATGGGGATTTATGGTGGCTGACAAGTCACTGGGGTTGTCAAACTCATGCCCTTTTCCTAGATTTGGATCTCTACCGGTTCAACTCATGCATGTGGGAGACGGTACCTCTGTTGAGGTCAGCACTTTCTCGTCAGTGGTGGAACTAGTGGGGGGAATCATTCGAGGATCTGGTCTGGTGAGCTTAAGGCAGACACACGAGTGGAAAAGGCTAAAGTGGGTGGTACGGTTTCCACCTCAGCGGCAGGCTTGAAGCATTCTCTTCTTTCATCAAAGTGGACTAGACGACCTGTTAATGGAATTTATGAAGCGGTAGGTACTTGCACAATCTACATAGCTAATGTATTTATTTGATGATTGATGCCATAGGATAGATGAAAAAACACTATCTACTAGATTTTACTAGATATAAGCAGACAATAATAAATAGTTTGTAATGGAATAAACCAAAATTTTAAACTGTTTCATACTAGTAGGTCTATTTTTTAAGAAGCCATCATGGACTATGTAAAATGTGTTTTCTTAATCAAACAAGGTACGAATTTTTTTTGTGGAAAAAAAAAGGTACTTGCTCTCGTTATGGGAAGTCCTGTCAGAGTACTTCCCTTCCTTCCCCCTCGTCAATGCATGATAGCAAGGGTGGTGAGATAGAATATTTTGATGAGCTTTCAGCATTTGCAGCTAACCCTAAAGGAGGAGTTTTAATTGGAAGTAGAGTTCTTAGGGAGGAATTGGAAGGTTTCTTTGTTAAGATTTCAGGATCTCTTCTACTTGTAGAACTGCGGCAATAGGTAGGCGTCAGAAGAAAGTGTTAAAATCCAAAGACGCGAGAAAGGAGTTGGTTGTGGGTAGGGATATTTAGGTTATGGAGATTCCTAAATTCATTTCTAGAAAGCTCATCGGCAAGTTCTATGGGAGCTGGTTTTCGAAAGCTTCAGTTAAGAAATGAGTGGAGGAGTCCTGGACTCGAGTGATTAATTCCCCTTCAAAAATTTTTGGTCTATTACGATGAAGGATGGGCTTTGAATTCAAGACGGTGAAGGACATCGAAGCAATTCTACATCATGTTTGGTTATTTGGAAAATGTCCATTAGCAATTAAGCCATGGCATTCGTTATTCAACCCTGGGAAGGATACTTTGGCCTCTTTTCCTATTTAGGTGAAGCTGCCCTTCTTACCTCTGGAATTCTAGTCCCTGGAAGGTTTTAAGGCGATAGGGGATGCCATAAGAAAGTTTATAGTAGTGGATGCATATTTATTTAATACACGGAGGAGGTGCATGGCCAGAATTCTGGTGGAGGTGGACGTGAGTCAAGGGCTTTTCGAGACTCTAGATTTGGTTGCAGGTGATAATATTTTTTCTCAACCTTTATATTATATTAATGTTCCCTTCAGATGTGCTCGATGACACCTATACGAGCATGTGGTGGCAAACTGCAATTTACAAATTGTAAAGAAAATTTGGAAGAGAAAAGAAGTTCTAGAGCGGGATGAAAGTATCTCCCAGTACCTGAAAGTGGAAGCTAGTGCCGAGATTATTCGTTCACCATTAGTGAAGGAGTATCCTCAAGCTGCGATCATCAAGGATGAAGTTCTTCCCACTATTTAGAGTAAGGAGGATGAAAATTTTCCAGAATTTGTGAACCTCATGGAGGGTTTTGAGCTCTCATGTAGTCAAACGGCGAAATTTGTTGATCTTTGGGAGGAAAGTGGTAAGGTGGTAACTGTTAACACCCAAAAAGTGCTCACTAGCTCATTCCCTTATTCACATGACCCATTTGTCCACTTTTCCACCATCTGAGCCTCTGAAACCAACAAAAGGTCACCAAAAGACCTTAGTACACCCCTTTTTCCCACTCAAAAAGATTATTTTTCCTAAAAAGCATAAAAAACCCTCAAAAAGGGTCCAAAATTCCCAAAATATTAAAAAAGGGAATAAAAATATTAATTTTATTCAAAAAAGGAAAAATGAGGGAAAAGTACCTAAACCATGTTGGTCAATACCATTTGGTTTCCACAAAACCACAAATGGTATTCCCCACCACCAAAACCTATAAAAAGGTGGTAGGGGCTCCTCATTTCACATCCATTCATATTCCTATCCTCATGCTGCCAAAATCTCCCTTGAGTATTTGGCCATTGTAGCAACCTTGGAGAAAGGACCCATTGGAGATTGGAGCTACTCACCATTGGAGCCATTCAAACAACCTTCATCACTTGGAGGTATTGTTCTTGCAAGCATTTGCTTGCCCCATTGTCAATACAAAAATTATTTTTTTATCTTTCTTGTTCTTGTTTTTTAATTCAAAATGCACATGCTAGATTAGTTTAGTTTAGATTTAGTTTATTGTTATTTATTTCTATTGAAACTGCTGCTACTAGTTAGCAGGTGCCCATAGCACTAAGCCTGGTTGCAAAACCGGGCCAACATTTTTTGGCGACTCCGCTGGCTTTGAACAATAGATCTCAAATTTTACTTTCAATTTTAGTTTTTTATTAGTTTTTAGCCTTTAGATCCATAGATTTGTCATCCTAGACAACATATCTATTGCTGCTCTAGGTTTTGGCTCCATCTATTGCCATTAACAGCCCAGAATTCTCAATTTTTGGGTTCGTTTTTTGGCTACCGTGCATGACTTTCGCCTCGCGGTTTTTAGCCTAACAGTCGCACGGCTCATCGCGGCTTTCCGGCTTTTTTCCGCGCGGTTCCCCATGGCTTCGCGGCCTATTTCCGCGCTGCACAGCGCGGCTTCGCGGTCTTTTTTGACGCGGCCCATCGCGACTGTGCGCCAAAATACTACGCCGCACATCGCGGCTTCGCGGCTAAAAACCGCGCTGCCCATCGCGACTGTGCGACAGAAACCCGCGCGGTCCATCGCGGCTTTTCTCTCAAAACCCGCGATGCTGATTTTTTCATTCGACCGAATCGTTTAAAAAATTAATTTCTGACTGTACTTTCTGCCCATATAGCACATTTTCCAGTATTAGAAATTCTGCATATTTTACAACCATAGAAAAATTTTACTATTTAAAATGCACATGTGAAAAGTCTTTTTAAATATTTTCAGAAATTGAAAGAAGGACTTAGTTTGCACTTTATCTAGATTAAAAAAAAATTGTTGTTTACTTCTTTAATATTTTGCCCTTAGCAATTTTCAGAAAAAAGAAATCCATTTATTTCTTAAAGAAGTCATTTTATTTGCTTTCATATTTCAAAAGATCATTTGTTTTTTGAATAGTCCTTAAAAGCATTTAATTTCCATTTATTGAAAAAGTCATAATATTTGCTTTTTATTTCAAAAGATCCTTTGTTTTTGAATACTTAGCATTTACTTTTTCAATTTCAGTTTAAAATACCACACGTGCACCCACTCAAACACATAATTAAACTGAGCCTCAAAAAGAACCCTAATTTCAACCCACTTTTAACCCCACTTGGGGAACACTAAAAGAACTTTGTAGCTAGGTAGTATTGGGGGGATAGGTGTTCCAATAACACCCCTCAGTTATTACATCTGAGACATAGAAGTTGTCCATTAGGGAGCTAAAATCTCTTAGTATTTATTGGAGTGGTCACAACCAGTTTGTGGGAAGGCCTCTCCCCTAGGAGGGTTGAAGTTGCGAGGATGGTTCCGGAAGCCTGAGTGGAATACCGAAATCCATTCAATAACCGAAGGGCTACCATTCGCAGTTCTCGGGATATCCCTGTATAGGGGTATTGCGATCAAGGACCAAACGACAGATTTACCTTTTCTCGACGCATCATGAACGGAGTATCCTAGTAGCCATTCTTTAGGATTGATTACCCGGTGTCCCTCCCGGTAGGGGGATATCTAGCCATTGACTCAACATTCAATATTGTCTGACTTGGATTTCATCACCTTGCAGAGAATATAGTTTGTTGATTCACAATACTTTTAGTTAAGTGTTTGCATGATTCAACCCACCTTTGGTCTAGTTACACCTATTTTTTCTAGAAGCTGTTTGCATGTTGGTACTCTGACCATTTTTTGCATCCCTCCACTTATTGTAGCACAGCTGCTAGGATAAGTGCCTTTTTTGAGGTTGATTTTTTGGCCTCAGAGCCTTCATTTTCACTCCCCTTCTTGCACCCTTGGTTGCATTAGGGTTTTGAATTTTTTTATACATTACCATTTTACACATATAGATTTTTACACAAAACACTTATTTTCTCACCATTGAGAATTTTAGACGCTCTCGTCGTCTACAGGGCGAACTCCCAGAGTTCAGTCTACTTGGCTCGCCATGTCACCGACGCCGAGCCTTATCCCTTGACTCGACACATCGTCGGTCATTCAGACAGTCATCCGATTCTGACATGCCTCGCTTCACTTCTGATTCTGAGGAAGAATCCGAAAACCCCACAGAGTCATTTCCAACCAACATTATGGTTGGAACACCATTTGACCCACTCTTTACCAGCACCATAGGTGAGACATCCACAGACCCTTCTACTGCGGTGCCATCCATGGCAGCGACCACCCCCTTGGGTATGCCTAATATGGGCAACACTCCACCATTAGGAATGCCCAACACAGGGCCACCCCCTGTTATAGGAATTCCCAACACAGGGCCACCACCTGTTATGGGTATGCCCAACATAGGGGTCACACCCCCTCTGATTCCCACAACCCAGATTCCAAGAATCACCACTACTATTCCTAACCCAAGTGTAACCCATGTTGCACTTGGAACCGCTAGCCCACACCAGACCACACCTATTGGAGGGCACATACCTTCGATCCCTAGCATACCTTTAGGCACTACTGGACCCCTACATCATACCACCATGACTAGGCATGTCCGAGTCCTAGTCACTACATCTGCTAGCCTACCGTACATGACAAGTCTGAACTTGCCAGACTTGGCCAGGCTCACTAACGATCCTATCAGACACGATCCTGCGTGGCCTCACATGCCCACCAAACTCCCCTCCGACATCCCTAAGTTTGAGTGCAAGGCAGGTGAGGACCCCCAGAACCATATCATGTCCTTCCATCTATGGTGTTCCTCCAACTCCATAGTGGACGACTCTATCCGCCTTCATCTGTTACAGCGCACCTTCGCTGGCTCTGCAGCTAAGTGGTATATCGAGCAGCCTCATGGGACGCACGCTACCTTTACCTCCCTTGCCTCGACCTTCCTGCAGTTCTTTCAGTTACCTGTCTGCTATGATGCGGGCGTCGAGATCCTATAGTATTGTAGACAGAACATGGCTACCCACATCACTGACCACATTCATGAGTGGCGTCGACGTCGAAGCCTCTGCAAAATCAAATTAGACGACCGTATCTTCCTAGATTGGTTTCTCAAATCCCTTCTCCCTCTCATTGCGAAGGATGTAGCTTCTGAACGAACCCAGTCAGAAGAAGAAGCCATTCTAAAATCCCGGCAGTTTGATCTGATTTACACCCAGTCGGGTTATCTGTATACCATTATACCGGACGCCCCTCGGGGTGATTCATCCCAACACGATATGCCGGGGGCATCCCATGCCGCAGATGGAATCATTGGTCGTATTGCCTCGCATCCCCAACCATTTTCCATTGCACATCCTAGCAATGGCCCCGACCTCTCACGGGTTACATCTCAATCTGGAGCAACCAATTCATATGCTCCCATGGCACATCACCACCATACCCATGGACCCTCATGTCCACCTCAGTGCTTTGGTCATGCACCACCTGCATACGCCCCCCCAGCTGCACCCCAGCCATATTACCACCCACAGGCTACACTAGCTCCTGTGTCTTCTCAAGCCCAACCTACTTATTACCCACCACAGGCAGCCCCTGCAGCAAACCTACAACCTGCTCAAGCACCTTCATCCTATCCTCCTCTGGTTGCACCCCCTACATATTACCATCAGCAAGCAACACACGCTCCTGTTCACTCACACGCCCCAACGACTTATTTCCCACCACAGGTAGTCCTTGCTGCTCCACACCCTCCACCACCTCAACATCAACCTTTGGTGCTGCAAAACCCCTTTCCAAACTAAGGTGTAGTGAACACTCAGCCGTTAGCTCCCCCTCAGGGAAACGTGCCACCACAACAAATCACTTATGCAGCCCCTGATCAACCCATGTTCGATTCAGGTACTCACCACTTGTTGATGATGTCAACCACCGATGCCAACCTCCAAACCCGTCGGAACCAATATGGCTCCACCTCTGAAGCCCCCCCCCGCCAACCAAAACCCTGATCGACCACCGAAACAGGGTAATAACCCCAATTTACGAACAAACCACCCATGTTCCATATGCGGGGTATACGGCCATTATACACACACTTGCCCCCATTTGGAGCGAGCACGCCAACTGTGGTCTGATGACGCCCTCTCGCATAACACACAGGTACCAAACCAACAACCACCTTCACCGATAACAAAAACATCGGATTTGTGCACCCTGTCGCACACCACGCAGTAGCCTTCGTCGCTACCACAAACACCCACAATGCCTACTCATATTGGCACAACACCAATCCACACCATCCCCTTTCTATTCCCTCCCTCGGGCGTAGTAAGCGCTCCAGTTATGGCTACCCTTAGTCTCCCCGAGTTAACATTGGGATTACCCGTGTGGTATATTTCGCCTCCCGTTCCCCCGCCAACACCAAATGTCATCCTACAACCGGTGCAACCCATTGTCACTTCTACCCAACCACCTCCCGGTATCACTACCCCCTTCGTCAGCTACAAATCCCCCTCCTCTCATCAGGCCCACTGGGGGCAGAGGCCCCCAACCATACACTGCGGTACCCCCACCCAAGGCAATTAAACCTCCCCCCGTGTTTCGTGCTCCTCCTAAATGCTCGTTGTGTGATGAGTTAGGCCATCCAACCCATCAGTGTCCACAGGTACCTGCATTACAGGAACACATGCAAATGCTTGACGATGACCCCAACATTCCGATTGTCAAAATCGACTCAAACCCCAAACCTCGTGATAAATCATTACGCACAAACCATCCTTATGCAATATGCATAATCTACGGCCATTATTCACATCACTGCCCTGATCTCCCAGATTACAGAGCATCACTGTGCGAGTTGAATAATGTCGACCTAGAGATATCCCCTCTTCTCATTGAGGAAATTCATCCCCCACCATCTTCCTCCTTGGAATAAATTAACACCATTTACACGATTTCCACTGGATACCCCTCTGTCCGGTCGGCCCCTTCCATTGATCCCTTTGACACACAGGTTCAACCCTTTCAAATCGACCAGGAAACCACATGTCCACAACATGGGGGCAGGCCCAAAACCTTGCCTACTCATCATCATCGTGATTCTCATCAAAATATTGGGGGCATCCACCCCACAAAGGGAATCCCCCATCATCATATCATCACTTCAGTATGCCACCACGACCCACAGCCTCATTGTATAACACCCCGCCAGCAGTTTCTCAATGCCCTATTGATCTCTCTCTTAGACAACATCTGCACCACATTGACACCTCTGAGTTAGGGGGCATAATAGATTACCTCGACCCCCGGGATAGGGGGCATGATCAATCATTTTGAACCTTATCCATCATCTCTATCTCAACACCTCAATGAGCCCATCGTTCAAACCAACACATATGTGATCCACAATCACAAGCCCCATGCACATAGCATGGGGGCAGGTCATTAACCCTGCTGACTTTTTCACATTCGTGATCTCAACCATTTTTGAGGTCACGTGTCACTTGTATATTTGAGTGGATTTGATACACATAGTGTTTCGCCCCCGCGAGTCATCATTTCTCCCCACCACTGCATCCTTGGCTTGGTGGGGTCATCTTCATTTGTAGCCATTTTTTAACCTAGTTATTTGCTTTGACCATTCCGGAGTCCTTATGACCTCCGTTTTTTGCACCATTTGCACCGTCGGATTCATATTTCCGTGCCCGTGATGATGCTTGAGATCATTTCTCGCTCTCACCAAAACCTTTTGGGCATTCTTTCCATGCCCCACGCCACCTTGTTTTACATGCCACATCGGTTGTTGTCAGTTTATTGGCGATTTCTATACCGCCAGATTCAGTTTTTCGCGCTCGTGATGATGCTTGAGATCATTTCTCACTCTCACGCCCAGATTTGTCAGGCATTTTTTCCCATGCCCTCTCGTCATCTTGGTTCGCGTGCCACATCAGCCATCGTCCATTTTTAGCATGTCTTATATCGCCGGATTCAGTTTTCCGCGCTCGTGATGATGCTTGAGATCATTTCTCACTCTCACGCCCAGATTTTTAGGGCATTTTTCCATGCCCCCTCGTCGCCTTGGTTTGCGTACCACATCAGCCGTCGTCCATTTTTTACGAACCTTATATCACCGGATCCAGTTTTCCGTGCTCGTGATGACGCTTGAGATAATTTCTTGCTCTCACCTCCAGATTTTTTAGGCATTTTGTAATGTCACTCATCACCTCGGTTTGCATGCCACAATGGCCGTTGCCCCTTTTTGACAATCTTTATGTCACCGGATTCATTTTTCCACACTCATGATGACGCTTGAGACCTTTCCTCGCTCTCATCAGCCCCTCTTTGTTCGATATAATTTTATCCCTTTTTCGGGCCGAGCAATCCCTTTTACAAAAAAGGCACTTAGGGAGTTTCTGTTAAGCTCTTTTTTTACTCCTAAAACAATGAAAAGATCGCCGAGCAACCTTGCTTCCTTTCATGCTCGCTAAACGTATCTGAAAGGGAGTCTACCTAGTATAAGTTTACCCCTTTTCCGGACCTTGTAGACTAATTACGAAAAAGGTATACTCTAGTCACATCGGCTAGAAGAGTTCTCCATCCACATCATTTTATGCTTTTTTGGGCCTTGGAGACTAAACTTACGAAAAAGAACACCAATGGAGTCCACTTACCGCTTTCAGACTCTCTAAACATGAAAGCAACCACGAGCAATCACCATCCTAGGCTCGTAAAACCAACAGGATAGTAGTCACAACCACTGCAAAGTCTTCTTATCGCTTTCAGACTCCTTAAAAATGAAAGCACCAATGAGCACGAACAGTCCTGGGCTCACAAATCCACAGGACAGTACCATTTCAGAGCACACTTTTATCCCTTCTTGGAGCTCATTAAAACTACGAAAAAAGACCCAATGGTGCTTCTCGGTGCCACAACAGAACACGTCTACTCATATGGTAGCTTCCCCATTTTGATCGCCTTTGTTCAGAGTATTCTACAGTATGTCACCCTGAGAACCCCTCGACAGCACCCATCAGCTTGACTCCCCCCCTGAGTCAATACATACCCTTCAGTCCTTAAAAGCAATGATTCCCACACCTATAAGTCAGTTCCCTACGCTGCCAGGTCAACCACGTCATCATGCTCTGAACAAAGGAAGTTTGAGTCTACCCACTATATGACCCCAGTTACTTCCCATCCCCACAAGTATGTCAGTCCTACCATCAGTACTACCACACTTCAGTTCTACACCTCGCGCTCCTATCAAGGAAACATCATTGCCTTGTTAGCTGCTGGTCTCCCTCTGTCGACGACAACCACATTTATTCCAGAGGATAGACCTAGAGGTCCCTGTGTCTTGGACTCATCACCATATATGATGAGTGCCTACGAATCATTTCAAGAAGAGTCCTCAGTGCCTCTCCAAATGGTTGTTTCTCACATGCTCGACTTCAACACCTTGATCGCATCGTTGAGACTCGCACAGGGGATAGGTCCGCTCAGTTATTAGTTGAAGACCCCAGATACCTTCTGACTACTCCACATTTGAGAGTCTACCTATGGATACAACCAGTTACACTGTTCCTATTGATATCCGGGTTGCGTATGGCGACAGTATTCAGATGTACCCCAGTTTTATACTCCCTCGAGTATACAGTTACAGATACTTCCCAGAGATGGCTCACAGTCATTGCATCCCTACAGATGTTGGACACCTTCAGTTCCAACAGTTCATCAGTTGTTCCAGTGTATCAGTTATTGAGATCAGCCATGTCATGATCATGAGTACATCCCAAAATAATGTACCCTCTGGACCATTATGATGTACCAGTATATGTTTTATGTATTAGATCCCCCTTCTTGGGACTAATTGTTATGTTTATGTCTTGATACGAGCATGGGTATACCCGCCTCATCCATTATCAGAGATTCTCCTTCATTCATATTGAGGCCATGTAATATTTGTTTATTTTTTGCAGCTTCCATGGGACGCGGATCTAGTCTCCAATCGGTCTTTTCTTCTCCCTACAACCCCAGAAAAATGACAAAAGAACTATGATGTCTATCGGCCATACGATGAGCTCCTGCCCTCACGCATCAGGGGGCAATCTGTTAACACCCAAAAAGTGCTCACTAGCTCATTCCCTTATTCACATGACCCATTTGTCCACTTTTCCACCATCTGAGCCTCTAAAACCAACAAAAGGTCACCAAAAGACCTTAGTACACCCCTTTTTCCCACTCAAAAAGATTATTTTTCCTGAAAAGCATAAAAAACCCTCAAAAAGGGTCCAAAATTCCCAAAATATTAAAAAAGGGAATAAAAATATTAATTTTATTCAAAAAAGGAAAAAGGAGGGAAAAGTACCTAAACCATGTTGGTCAATACCATTTGGTTTCCACAAAACCACAAATGGTATTCCCCACCACCAAAACCTATAAAAAGGTGGTAGGGGATCCTCATTTCACATCCATTCATATTCCTATCCTCGTGCTGCCAAAATCTCCCTTGAGTATTTGGCCATTGTAGCAACCTTGGAGAAAGGACCCATTGGAGATTGGAGCTACTCACCATTGGAGCCATTCAAACAACCTTCATCACTTGGAGGTATTGTTCTTGCAAGCATTTGCTTGCCCCATTGTCAATACAAAAATTATTTTTTATCTTTCTTGTTCTTGTTTTTTAATTCAAAATGCACATGCTAGATTAGTTTAGTTTAGATTTAGTTTATTGTTATTTATTTCTATTGAAACTGCTGCTACTAGTTAGCAGGTGCCCATAGCACTAAGCCTGGTTGCAAAACCGGGCCAACAGTAACAGAGACACTTGGGGCCTCTATTTTCGGTGAGGGTGGTTTGGAAGCTGCATGCAAGGTGGTGGATCGATTGGGAGAAGTAATCTTACCCGTGGCAGTTGAAAAAATGCCTTCTCTTTTAGATGCATGGGAGAGGTGCTAGTGGAAGGGACGAAAAAAGGTGTATCTTCTATTGTCCATCTAAAGTTTGTTTCGGGAGGTGGTGATAGTTTGTCCAGTAATGGGAGTAGGGGCCCGTACGTTTTACGTTCTTGTGTAAATATTGTTGATATGGTTGAAGGTATTGATATGGATCAGACACCACTCACTGTGTCGGGGAAAACTGGGAGAAAATAAAACATGTTCCATGCGGCCGAGGAGAAGGCGAAGCGTGAAATTTTGCAAGGAAGACAGTTACAGATATCAGGGGTTCTTAGAGTAAGCAAACCCTTGGAGGGTGGCTCTTAATGAAGATTATCTCTATAAAAATTTGAGGCCTCGCAGGGCAGGCCAAACTGCTATCCCTCAAGCATTTGGTAGAGGTAGAGAAAACTGATATTCTATTGGTGCAAGAATCTATGGCGATTGGTTCGGAGATAGTTAGATGGTTGGAGAAGATGTTTCACTCACTGTGTTTTTTTTTTCGATGCATGCGGGCAATCCATTGGTTTGGTCTCTGGTGTATCCACAAATTTGAAGGTGTTAAATACTTTTGGAGGGAATTCAATTCTAGGGGTTGAAGTTCATAGCCATGAGTTGGATCAGAAATTTCTGGTGATTAATATTTACCGTCTGCATGAGAAAGGATGGTGTTTTGGTCCTCTATTATAGAGAAGGACTACTACAGGGTTGATTCTCTGATCGTGGGAGGAGACTTGAATCTTACTCTTGGCGCGGACGAGATTTGGGGCCATCAGGATCTTGAAGATTCTTCTATTGCTGAATTTAGGGAGCTATTTGAGTTGCATGGTTGGATCAATGTTAAGCTAGTGGAGCTCAAGCCTATATGGTCGAACAAGCGTGCAAGAGATCAAGGTATATATAAAGTACTGGATAGGTTTTTTATGAATGTGAATTTATTTGAAGATAGGAATTTGTTTAGGTATTGGGTAGGGCCTTGTTTGTTTTCGAATCATTTGCCTATATTTCTGGAAATCGGGGCTCCAACAGTCAAGCTTGGAACTCCTTTTAAGTTCAATTCTAGTTGGTTGAATTTGACCTGCTTCCATTCTCTGGTTGAGTCTTCTTGGGTTCAGTTCTGGGAGGGCACTAGTCGTGCATTGAGTCATTTTGCAGTGAACCTAAAATTCCTTAAGAATAAAGTGAGAGAGTGGAATACAGGGAGAAGGATCTCTAGGGATGGGAGACTATTTGGAGTGGAACAAAAGCTGAAGCGTTTATACAATTAAGAACCTATCATGTTAGTTGATGATGGTAGGAAGGAAGAAAATTTCTTTAGTGGAAAATGAAAAACAAAAATTGTTGGAGGATTTGGAGATGGAATGGAGATTGAAGAGCAGGGCTCTCTAGCTGGAAGCGGGGGACTTGAATACCAAATACTTTCATAGGATGGCTTCTAACTATAATAATTTAATAAGATTGGGACCTTCAATATCCAATGGGAAATTTTTGTTAGAAAAATAGGATCGCAGAGCAATAACAATAAACAGAAATGCAAATATAATCACACATACACATTACAAGAGAGACATAGATATATCGTGGTTCACCCAACTTGGGCTACGTCCACACTGAATTTGCCAGTCCTTATTATTATTACCGTCCAGCAAGTCGAAGGGATACAACCTTTAGCACAACCGCTGCACTTCCTCTTCTCTGTTTCACAGTCTCTCTCCTGATCTCAAAGATCTTTACAATGCATAAAACCTAATACATCAACCAACCCTAGACGTATTACAATGTCTTTCTTTTATAAGGGAAATACAATGGGAAAATACCACGGAATACCCAAAACCATGGGCCCGCAAAACAGCCCCAAAAAATTTCTTCGGGGGCGTTGCCCCCGAACCCCCATTTCTCAAGGGACCGCTGGCCCCCAAACCCCCCAGCCAGGGGGGATGGGCCCCTCTGGAACCCCGCTGGGGTGAGTGTACAGTCCACCTACATATCATATAGAACTGGGGTACAAACACGACTGATACAATATCATCTATGAGACTAGAATATCTGGCTCCACAACCAACAATTTTTTCAGGGGTTTCTCTAGTCTAGCGGAGGAGGTGGCCTCTTATTTCCAAAGATTATACTCGGATTGGGACCAGCATGATATGTTGGGGATGTTACAGATTATTCAGAAATTTCCTCGTATGTTGTCTGTGGAGGAGAGTGTTGATTTATTCAGGGTTGTTACATTAGATGAACTTTCATTTCCTTTGAATTTTGTTTGCAGAGATAAGATCCCTGGTCCAGACGGTTACCCGTCGGACTTCTATTTGTATTTTTTTGAGTTGATAGGTGAGGATCTTCTTAAGGTGGTGGAAGAAGTGTACCTTTTTGGAGTGATTCCAGAGGCTATTAATTTGACCTTTATTGCTTTAATTCCAAAAAAGGACAAGCCTAGCTCATTTGTTGATTTCAGACCTATTTCTCTCTGTAACGGGGTGTATAAGATCATAGCTAAAATATTGCCAATATGACTAAACCCTTTTCTCTTTGCTTCTATGCCACTAGAACAATTTGGATTTTTGAAGGGGCATATTATTCATGAGGTTGTGGGTGCAGCATGGGAAGGAATCCATTCTATTAAAACCAATGATTTGCAGGTGGCAGCTATCAAAATTGACCTTTCAAAATCGTATATTAAAGCCTCCTGGCTCTTTCTTAGACTAGTCCTTCTTCACATTGGGTTCAACCTTGAGTTGATTAATTGGATAATGGGTTGTGTGACCTCCTCTGTCTTTGAGATGCTTATCAATGGTTCGGGTTCTCCCTTCTTCAAGGCTTCTCATGGGCTCCATCAAGGTTTCCCACTCTCTCCATATTGTTTTTTTTTGTTATTGAAGGACTCAGTAAATCCATTATTTTTTAATGTACCCAAAGGAACTTAAGGGGTATATCGTTCAATGGCAGGGAGTCTCTTACTCACCTTATGTTCATGGATTATTTAGTTATTTTCTGTAGACATATTGCTTCTGAGTGCAAGAGGTTGAGTTCTATTCTGGAGCGTTTATGTAGGGAAACAGGAATGGAGATCAGCATTCAGAAATATGCCCTGTACTTGGTGAAAAATCAGGAGGGATCCCGTGACTTGTGGAGTGGTTATTTTCCATATGCATTCAGATTAATGGTGGATAGTATTCCCTATTTAGGTTTTAATTTGAAACCTAATAATTATAGAAAAAGGGATTGGTGTTGGCTTGAAGAGAGAGTTGCAGGCAAAGTCTCTTTATGGTTTAATCGTTGGCTATCCAAGGGAGGTCGACTAGTCCTTGTTAAGTCAGTGTTGGAGGTTATTCCTATATATTGGCATATGCTAGCAAAAATACCTGTGGGGACCCTAAATGCTATTAGAAAGATTTATTTTAATTTTCTCTAGAGGAGTAATAGGGAAGGAAAGTCATTTCATCTTGTTAAATGGAAGGTCTTAGTTTCCCCTAAAATATTGGGAGGTTGGTGTCTTAAGAATATATCTATCTTTAACAAGGATCTGGAAGCAAAATCGTTATCGAATTTCTTGAACAAGGACAGTTTGTGGAAACAGATTTTGGTGGCCAAATACATTGCTCTAGCTTCGGTGATGGACTGGATTCGACATAGGGATAAATCTGTCACTAAGTATTCTAACCAATGAAGAGACTTAACTAATGCTTTCTCGGTACTTGGGAACCATTTGGCTTGGAAGTTTGGTAATGGTAGATCGGTTTGTTTGGGGTGTGACGCCATTCTGGGACTCTCTAATGAGCGATTATTATCGGTTGGGATCATTGAAAATCTTCAGAGAAAGGGTATAGCTATTCTCCATAGAGTTTCCAAGTTTGTTGGTTTTGATATCTGGAAGCAGGAGTGGATGTCAGCTGAGGAGCTCGACCTGTTGGGGCACTGGAGGATCTATTGGGATGCCATTTTAGATGCATTGGACAAATTCCATGTTCGAATAAGTAGGGAGGAGGATGATCTTCGTTGGATTTTTAATCCCACGGGTGGTTTTTATTGTGCAAAATTGGGGTATGAGTCCTTATTTCTAGCTGTGCACAAGATTAGGTGGTGGTGGAAGGAAATATGGAAAATTAGAGGGCCCCCCAAAATTATCCTTCATTTCTAGCTAATGTTAAATAATAGAGTGCTAACCTAGGATAAATTACAAAGTTTCAATTTCCAAGGACCCGAGGCTTGTCCTCTCTATAGAAGTGGTGAAGAGTCGGTTATACATCTATTTGTTCTATGTGAATTTGCCAAGAAAGTTTGGTGAGAAGTGGGTAGGGAATCTGGATTTCCTGCCAAGTGGGATGGCCTTTTGGTGGAGCTATGCTTTAGGGCATTTTTTCAGACCAAGGAGGCTGTGGTGTTCAGAGGTCTTCCCATTATTGTTTATTGGGGTATTTGGTTACAAAGGAACGTTGCCATTTTCAAGGATAGGAACTACTCTTTTGTGCAGGTGGCAGCTCAATCCATTGCCTTGTTTACATTTTACAAACCTGAGCTTAAGTCTCGACCCTTGAGATTCTGGTGCCCCCTATAATTGATGAAAACAGGCCTTGGGACTATTTCGATGGGGCCAGTCGGGATTGTAACTTGTTCGGTGGATTTGGTTTCTTAATTTTCATGGATAGTCAGCATTACTTCAAAGGATTCGGTGGTCTGGGACCTGGAATGAACAATCAGGCAGAGTTTAAAGCCCTTTTTTCTGTTGAAGGTGGCTTTCAGGAAGTTGGTGCACAACTTGCAGATTATGGGTGATTCGAAACTCATGATTAGTTGCATCCAAGGACATGCAGAAGTTTCTCATGTTGGCTTGGTATGTTTGATGGAACGGTTGAGATCAGTTCAGGATTCCTTTCACAATATCTATTTCCAGCACATGAGGCGGGAATTCAATGAGGAAGCTGATATATTTTCCAAACAGGGGCTACTACTACATCAGGAAACTCTTAATTTGGAATAATTTCAAGGGGGGGCTACTTTGAATCTTCAAATTATCCCTTTCTCAAATATATGATTTTTGGAGATTTTGTTGAACTGGTTGTATCCAGTAATTTACAGAAACATCTTTTCTTTATGGCTATTGAAAGATTACTAGACTGTTAGTCATCATTATTTTCTGATAACCCTACTACTGTATGGCACTGAAGAATGTATTGTTGCTCCATATTCAATGAAAATACGCTTTTTTTCTTAGAAAAAATACAATATATCATAATAAAATATATAATTTAAAAAAAAACATTTTTTATAACCTATTAACTTAAATAAAAATTAAAAAGAAAATAGATTAAAATTGACCCTTTAAAGAATTATATAGCCTATATTTATTTTAAAAATTAAAATCGATTTCAAATTTTTGCATTGCTATCAACTCCTTAATTTATCATTTAACTAGCACAACCACTTAAATTGTGGTCGGTGACAAATTACGTGTCACGAGAAAATTAAATTGGTTACTTGTTCTCCATGTGTAGTTGTAATGACCCTCTTATCTAGTTAAACAGGTTGTCTACCACACGAAGTGTCTGTTATCCATGTATCAACTACTAGTTTTTTTTATATTATTTTTTTATAATTGTTTATTTCAAATAACTACGACCATAAAATCAATATGGACAGTACACTTGTCTCATTCTTGTGCAATCTAAGATCCATGGAGATCAACCTCCATGCCTCCTACATCTCGCATCGAAAATGGAAAGAATTACACTTATAAGTGTTATTCTAACACTTATCAATGTAACAATTTTTTAAGTCGGTACACAATAAATGTCAACGCTATTATCAACTAATAGTCTTATCTATTAATATTTTATAAAACTTTACTACAATATGATTTAAAACGTCTCAATTTAGCATGATAAATTGGAATATTTTCCAATAGCATTAAACCTTTAGTGTGACAATGGTTTTATTGCCATTGATATTTCTCTATGCAAGTTGATGTAATTATGGACATGTGAAAGTTAGTACATGTTTGCGCATTTTTTAACTTAAATATATCGAGTTGACCTTAATATTTATTTATATAAAATTATTTTATTTAATTAATTCAACTATCAGGTTTTATTCATATAAGAGTAACCGATATAGTATTTATGAGAACGTCGCATATTAGTATTTTTAGAACATTTAGTTTATATTTGATAGAAATTCACATCAAATTAAGATGTTTATATTTTTTTATGTGAAATAAGTATGCTAGTTTTATTTATAAAAGGAGTAGCGGGCAATAGGGACTTAGTGCAAGAAGCATACTATGTCCAACCAAGGGGGTCCAGGTAGTATGAATAGGGACTTAGTGCAAGAAGCATACTATGTCCAACCAAGGGGGTCCAGGTAGTATGCCACTCTGCTACTCGTCTAGGGTGTTCAACCAATAAGTATGCTAGTTTTATTTATAAAAGGAGTAGTATGCAATAAGTATGCTCTAGTTTTATTTATAAGCTGATTGGCGTGCTTCCAACTCTTCCTTTAATGGACAAGCGATCACAAATTGGTTCCATAGAAAAGAAAACTACTATTTTTCTTACTTCCCTTTGCAGATGATCTTGGTTATGATGTTGTCTTCTTTTGGTTTTCGTTCACCGCACTTAGTGACCCCAATCTAGGCACCTCCCAAATCTTCACTTGGTTTTCCAACAATGCAACCATTAAACCCAAGATTTCCTTCACAAGCTATTATGTTCAAGTCTCTTTTCATGTGGTTGGACCAAGTGTCAAAACTCATTGTCCCATTGTTCCAAGCTCTTTGTTGTGGATTCCATATTGGCTTCTCATGACTCTTCTTGTCCTTCCCCTTCATGTCACAACCCAAGATGATTTCAAATCTCAGTTCACATCAATGGAAGTGTTCACTCCAAGACATCACTTGGAACCCCAACAATATCAGCACTCTACTACTCCTACACATTCGGAAAGACTTCGACCTTCCTAGCGCTCTTCTGGGAACACCCACTTCTTGATCATACCTCTATCAAGGTCTACTATGACCCGAGTGCACTTATTCTATGTTTCAAGAACTTCTCTACAACTTGTTGGGTGAACATGTATTTTGTTTTGGGTCCCACCTCTGTCATGTGTCGATCACTTCTCTATTGTGATTTGGGCACACTTCCGTCATGTTTCATGCGCACTTCCTCCGTGTGTCGAGCACACTTCTATCGAGTGCACCTCTGTTGTGTATCGGGTGCACTTTAGTGGTCACGTCTCTAAGTGTTGCGTCTCGGGTGCACTTTCCTCTTGATGTGTTGTTGATGTTGCTCCCGAAAGGTTTCACCCAAAACCTCACTATGTACCGTGCTCACCTCAACCAAGTGCACTGTGTGTTGGGCGCCCCCTTCTCAAGCGCACTTCTACTGAGTCACGGGTGCACCTTTTCGTTGTATTATCCTAGGAGCTTATTGTTCGATAATGTGTTGGGTGTTTCCTTCCTAAACTCCTTTCAGCACTTAACTCTTGATACCTACTCAAGCTAAGCTCTGACACCACCATTTCGGCATAAAAGTAGTGAAGATCCCACTAAGTTCACAACTCTAATACCACCTGTCACAGTCTTAGGGAGTATGACCCGAAAACCGAGGGTTCTCATTATTCTCCATACCATGCGACACTATCCAAGAGCCACTCCTGGTGGTGAGACCATCCCGAGACAGAACCTAGCAGAATATACCCCACTCCACACTCTTAACAATTGTTCTTACACTTAGTCATATTCTTGGTCATGTTATAACAATTTACACTTCTCCCAAAGAATACACAAGAGAAAAACAACACAAGTGTGTCAAGAAACGCCTCAGTGGAGCACAGCAAAATCCAATATACATAAGTATGTTTACAAGAGTACAATGCAACAGATATGAGAGAGCTCCCATTGGTTGTCTCTCTAGGAGTGCGCCCAAACTGGTTTCTAATCCAAGTTTAAAAAAGGAACCCCAATAATCAAACCCACCACGTCAAGATGGTGTCTTATTTAGTCTACATTTCTCCCCTATTGCATCCGCAAGTCCACCTCTTATGGCATCTGTTACCCAATTTCCCAACTGTAATGCTAGTCAAGCTTGTGTAATGCTAGTCAAGCTTGTTCCCTAGCCTTTGTTTCTTCTGCCAAGTAGTGCACACTCCACCTGAGCTGCGCCTTCCTTGTTGTTTCTTGATGCACTTCTTTTTGTTTCCCACTTGGTTGATTTGAGTTGAATGCCTTCGATCTTCACACCTCCTCTAATATATCGGCATCCAATTCAAGTGTTGCTCCCTGCTCTCAAGTGAGCCAACATTCCTCTCATGTGGGCTTCTCCTGTCGAAGCCCCATCCATCACCTTGTCAAGTTTGCCACCCTTGGTGCATCCACTTGCTTCCTTGCTGAACACTTTGTCAAATCCCCCATCATGTCAATGAGCTCACATGCCAACCGATGTTGCTCGGTTGCTTGGTCACCTGACATGGTTTACATGCCTATCTCCCAAGTCCACTTGGTGACAGTCAAGCCCCTGGGATCCCAACTCATGTTGCTTGAGCCCGCTTCGTCTTTCTCCCATGTTTTTCTTCGTTGGATTATTACGCTAAGTCCCTATTGCACACTCCTATAGGATGTTCAACTAAGGGGGTTTGGGTGTCAGGTTCCCACTCTCCAACATAGGATTCCCAATCCATCGCAAGGTCAATCACTCACCAAGTCTATCGAATATTCTACATGGGAAAGGATGGTGGTCAAGGTGCCTTCCTCTCCAAGACCATGACATAAGACCTCCATCCATACTTTGACAAGTTGATGATGAGAAGAACCTGCAACAATCAATTGATGAAATACACGATATATCAGATCACAGAATATTTTTATTGATCGTGGGTAACTTCGAGGGGCAACAATGATTTTAGGGGTGAAATTTAGCCCATGGGCTATTTTTCCATGTTTTTTTCCAAAAACATATTCGCCAATTTGCATTTTTTGAAGCCCCATTTCACCCAATTTTGATGGGGTAAACTTTTTTCACTCTAAAAATCACCAAATTAGTATATAAACTTAAACTATATAAAATCCTTAGAAATTGAAATAATTTTAGAAAAATATCGCCAAATAGTTTATAGTTGACATTTTAAGAATTGGTAAGATTTGCCAAGGTTTATACACTTTTAATTAAATATGGGTCCTTAAAATTATCCCTTTCGAGGGGGCAACCTCCTTTGAGCAAGCTCAATACAAAATAAATTCACGGTTCTTTCATTGGCCTCAACACAAACTTATATACTAAGTCTAGGCGCCAATACTATGGGTCAATACCATGGGCCAATACAAAACCACTTATACTATGAAACGAGAACTTTATACTATGAACGAGAACTCTAGACATAAAAACGTTGATTTTTGCAAAAAAAACACCAAAAACACCCCCCAAATAGAAAAGTGTTGATGCCAGTATACACGAATTTTTTGTTGTTGTTAAAAAACAGAGCCATGGCCTAAACATCCCATACTCTTGTTTACAAAAACTTTAAAATCAACCCCTAAATTGGAATTTTTTTTTTCTTCAAGAGATAAATTACAACTTTTTTGAAACTTGCATATTAAACAAACAAACAAAAAAATCATAAATAATTTCACCACTCTAACAAATAAAAGCCAAAGAAATTATGATGCGATTCATAATGAAATAATATATTAGACCATACAAGAACAAATAATTCATATAAATATTCAAAAATTTATTTATAGTTTAAAACTTCTTTAGAGGTTAAAAATCATTTTATATTTTTACAAATTTTAAATATAAGATTTGAAATGACAAGAAAATTATCAATTAAAAAAAGTTAAAATACTAAATTTTATAGTTAATCAAAAGTATTGTTTCCGACATTACAAGTTTAAAAATGAAACATATATTAATACCCTATATATACTAAATGATGAAACCCTATATCTTCCTATTGAAAAATACTAATAAAAACTACAAAAAAATTGTTGAAAACTCATTGCCACCAAAAATAGAAAAGAAAATATGTCCAATATAGTAATCAAAGAATGTTTTCTCAAAAAAGTCAATAGTGTCATAGAGGTTTGCATGCTGCAACATTACATGTACGTTTGAGGGTGGGTTTAGGCCATATAGGTTACACTAGTTTAAACCACATAGGAAAGAAAATTCAAGAAATGAGGGCGGCCCTTGGGCGCCCAAGTGAGCGGGAGTGAGTGGCAATGATATTGTTGTTTATCTTCTAGAAATATTTCACAAGCATCTTGATCATCAAGTCCATAAAAAAAATCACATTGAGGAGGCATGGGTTCATCAACAAACTCAAATTAATTTGATAATTCAAGATTAGTCTTAGCATTTAAAGAAATTTTAAACTATTGTTGATGTGAGGTGAAAAAGTAAGAGGTGAATCGCTGAAAGAATTTCTAGCATCCTTGAATGGATCTAGGAGGAAATGTTTTGTACCATTGGGAAACTTTGTTTTTAAGGGTAAGAGGAAATATGTAAGAGGATATAGGGTTGTCACCGGTTTCTTGAGTGATGCAATAGAGAGGACAACTCTCCAAATGGTGAAATGGACACTCTTGAGGGAGACCCTTAAAGATTGTGAATCCGGGGAGGGGAAGATGGGTCAAAATCCCAAAATCTAGATCCTCATCTATATAGCCATCTATATAGACAGGGATGATGGATATGCACCAAATATATGCCATGATTATGCAATTATGAGGTTGTGAGACATAAATATGTAAAAGAGATTGAAAGAATTAAAACTAGAAAGAAAAGAATCATCGAGTAGTCATGTAAGGTTCCAAAACCAACACTTTGACCTCCCATGAGGGTAAGTGGGAAGATATGGGAATAATAACCTTGGTTTTAAACCTAGTAGTGACTGAGTATCAGAATTAAACAAATATGAATTTTTGCACGAATTGCTTATTTTTCTTTGATGTGCATTTACAACTTTATAATTTTTAAGGTTGTATTATTTTGGTTAATTGAAATAAATGAAAACTCTCAGAATAAACATAACAACGAAATGTACTCTACAAGGAAATAAAACAAAAAATAAGAAACATATGTTTTCATTAATAAAATTGAAAAATAGCAAACTCAGTAAAAAAACTATGAATCAAGAGTGATCCCTTTATATTTGACAGACATGACTCTATATGTTATGTTCGTGATTCGACAATCTTATTTTTGAATTCCTACTGAAATACAGACCAGGGATGATTCTAACCATTCATGTCATTATTTTGGATCGAACCATGAAAAGCCAAGTAATATGACTACAAAATAAGAACACGATTGGGACTTTATCAAATCAATTATATGTGATGTTTAATACTTTCTATCTGCATAGAATAAAATTGATTACTAAAAAAACTCAACAGAACTTGGGCAATAATGAAAATCTAATAACCATTTGGATTGTAACGCATTGCTAGTTCCCTTGGTTTGGCTCGATGTCCAATTCTGTGGTAATTACTTAAGCGGGAGCCCCTCACTTGGTAGACCAAGGGCCGCCCTCACGGCCTGCTCGATGCCCGGCATCGAGCAGGCCGTGAGGGCGGCCCTTGGGCGCCCAATCATTATGTCAATACGTGGCTACCATTTTTCATTTTTATTACCCTTTGAATTATGCACATAATCCTCATTCATATGCTCGATGCCCGGCATCGAGCACGCCGTGAGGGCGGCACTTGGGCGCCCAAGTGAGGGGCTCCCGCTCACTTGGGCGCCCAAGGGCCGCCCTCACGGCCTGCTCGATGCCCGGCATCGAGCAGGCCGTGAGGGCGGCCCTTGGGCGCCCAAGTGAGCGGGATTTAATTAAAGAACCAGGTCAATATGTCAATACGTGGTTACCATTTTTCATTTTTATTACCCTTTGAATTATGCACATAATCCTCATTCATATGGTCGATGCCCGGCATCGAGCACGCCGTGAGGGCGGCACTTGGGCGCCCAAGTGCCACCCTCACGGCGTGCTCGATGCCGGGCATCGAGCATATGAATGAGGATTATGTGCATAATTCAAAGGGTAATAAAAATGAAAAATGGTAGCCACGTATTGACATAATGACCTGGTTCTTTAATTAAATTCCCTCCACATACGATATAATCACATGCCCCTTTTAAATTTGACTTTTATCAACGTGGTCCGCTTGCTTTCGATTATGCTTCATTTAAAATTTGGTTACATGCCACCTTAGGGAGGTGCTTTCTTAGAAAATTTATTATGCGTTAGTATTAAATTTCTAACCTTTGCTTAAAATGAAAACAAGCTGACCGCATGCCGTGGGGAGAGTGTCAGCGCGCTACTCATTAAACCTCCGACATAGTGAAAGCAAGGTAAGTGAGGTGTATCAATGATTGTTGCATGCCCTTATATAGCAAATGTTGGGTTGGCGGTTCGTCTTTCTTTTACAAGCATATCAGCTTGGCCAGGAGACACTCTATAGGAATGTCTCCATAATTGGTTCAATCAGAAATAGAGTTTGGGGAACTAGCATGTTATATTTTGTGGGAAATGTGGAAAACTAGAAATTTTGTATTTTTGAAAATATTTTTTTATCATTCGACTTGGTGTGCATGTAAGGTCATAGTAGGTTTCAAAGAATTTTATGGATCAGTCCCGCAACTAGTCACATCTCAAACTTCACACAGTGGATCGACGCCTATCAGTTTCTCGGGTGTTTATGTAAAATTTGATGGAGCCTCTCAGGATAATGCAAGGAAATGTGGCGCCCAAGTTATATTCAATATGAATGTTTAAAGGAATTGATCCCTAACCCTATCTCATATCAGATTATATGCATAGATGGAATATAATGAGAAACCATCAGTATGCAGCTAAGAAACGATCAACCTATGTTGTTAACCTTGTGGCCAAAGGTATGAAATTTTCTACAGTAAGATACTGGGCATCTATACACTATTTACATACCACAATCCTATAAATCTTAAGAGAAAATTTTTGAAATGCAAGAATATCATATCTAAGAACTTGTAGCATGCATGAATTCATTCACAATCAACTTTTATAAACCACAATTAGAATAAGTCAACTAAAGTGCCTATGATTTTCATATATAAATGGAAGAAATGAGCTATCATAAATTCTATTTTTTGTTTAATCTATGTTCAAAAAATAAGAAGGATGAACTCACTCAAGATTTTCATTGATAATTTTTTGTTGTTGGTATATTATCGTGATAGTTTACTGTTAAAAACTCATTGCCACCAAAAATAGAAAAGAAAATATGTCCAATATAGTAATCAAACAATGTTTTCTCAAAAAAGTCAATAGTGTCATATAGGTTTGCATGCTGCAACATTACATGTACGTTTGAGGGTGGGTTCAGGCCATATAGGTTACACTAGTTTAAACCACATAGGATTGTGTCGTTGAGAAATAGTTGTTAGCAACTAGAAGATGATATCTACAAGTAAGGCCACAATAAGAAGCCACAAAAAATACACAATATTTATTCTACCAGATATGCAATCAACTACAATAAAATATATCTTCTAGGTTGTAATACTTATTTAGAAAACCTAAGGTTGACATGGGCATTGGCCGTGAAATGGAGAGATGTTATTGGTCTAGGTATCATTCCATCCATCCTTGATAAGAGATGAGCCCGAGCCAAATAATATTTTGATCGAGAAACATTTGGAACTCAATTGTGTCTAATGCATGCACTCAACCAACAACCGATCCTACCACAATGCCACACCAAAAACCACCGTAAGTAATTACCACAGAATTGGACATCGAGCCAAACCAAGGGAACTAGCAATGCGTTACAATCCAAATGGTTATTAGATTTTCATTATTGCCCAAGTTCTGTTGAGTTTTTTTTAGTAATCAATTTTATTCTATGCAGATAGAAAGTATTAAACATCACATATAATTGATTTGATAAAGTCCCAATCGTGTTCTTATTTTGTAGTCATATTACTTGGCTTTTCATGGTTCGATCCAAAATAACGAAATGAATGGTTAGAATCATCCCTGGTCTGTATTTCAGTAGGAATTCAAAAATAAGATTGTCGAATCATGAACATAACATATAAAGTCATGTCTGTCAATATAAAGGGATCACTCCCGATTCACAGTTTTTCTACTGAGTTTGCTATTTTTCAATTTTATTAATGAAAACATATGTTTCTTATTTTTTGTTTTATTTCCTTGTAGATTACATTATGAACACTTAGACATCTGTGTTCCAATTGATTAAATATATTTTCCCTGTTTATAATGTATCATGTTCATAAAAATCAATGGAATAGGGAAGAGATGTTTGATCTAGTTTTTTCATAGAATGAAGGAAGAAAGATAAAATGGAAATATACAAAAGAAGATATTGCAAAGAACATAGTAATATAAAAAAAACCAAATTCTATTAATGGATGAAATAGTAAAAGACTGTAAACCACAAAGTAATACAAAAATATGTGAAGATAGATGTATGTGTCAGCTATGCTCATTCCAATAAATATTACAAGAGACTAAAAGTGCCTAATAACTTAAAGTGTTGATTAGTTTCATGTCTTGAAGAAAATTTTAAATTTGGCAATTTTTTGATAAGATATATTAGTAATGTTTTGACTTTCAGAGTTTATTTTAGAAATAAAATTTCTATATATAATATTTTTAATATGTTTTTTACAAATATATGGTATATTTTTTCTTGAATTTATGTGAATCGTCACTTTTCAGAAAATAATATGAAATAGTATCGTTTTTATAGAAAAAATCTCTAAAAATTCATTGAAAATGGTTTTAAATGTCTTTATTTTCTGAAATTTTTTATAATTTTGTCAATAAAAATGTCTTATTTTGTCCATAAAAATGTCTTATTTTCTAGAAACAATTGCAAAATGTATATGTTTTTTATTATAAATTACTTATAAATGTATGTTATTTTGTTAAATTTCTAAAAACACACTTGAAAATAGAAATTAAATATATGTTACGACAAAGATAATTCAAAGGCCCAAAAAAATGCCTCAAAATGAAAATGTGTGATACTGGCATCAACGCTTTTTGAAACGGAGGTAAAAATAGCTACTAAAATTAGGAGAGAGAAAAACGAGAACTGTGTCGAGTTCTCGTTTCATAGTATAAGTGGTTACAAACTATGGATCATCAATTACTACGGGACGACTTACAAAGCATATACCAATCGGTGAAGCTTCCAGCTACATTGCAATTTCCAAGGCCTCTACCTGGGATACAACCTTCTGCTGCATCAATGGTAATCTGATATGGGGTAACAGCGTAGCAATGAACCATTCCTTATGCTGTTCTGGTGGTATAACAAAACTTACTTGGTCTAGTAAGATCTTAAATTTCTGATCAAATTTCGAGACCATTTCAGTTGGTCTTTGCTTTATTTCCTTCAGCTCAGTTATACACTGAGACTCAGACTTAGGTTTCTTGAACTCTTCCACCAACGTGACTTTAATTTTTGCGAGGGTTCTCGGCTGTACGGTAGAGTATTTCATAAACCAATGTAGCACTCTATCCCTGAAAGTGGTGATGAGTTGTGCTTGCTTCACGGCATCGTCCTGGATTTGTCTTACACTCCATACGGCTTCACAAAGGAACCAATGCTAATTAGGATCTTCTAGGCCAGTTCCTCTGAATATTGGCAGTTTCATATCAGTGTTTGCCATTGTGCTACTAGGTGGTGGGGCGCCGGGATTAGTGCACAGCTGCTATAAAGGGATCTGCGCAGTAAATACAAATGAGACTATCGGGAGAAATGGACTAGGCTGATTCTTCTGCGGGGTGGGCTACGTAGCGAGTGGGTTCTGCGATAAGGGTGGCGCGGTTTGTGCAGCCAGCGGATTCTCAGGGGTAAATGGTTGTGCAACTTCGCTATCAAGATCGCAGGGGATCTCAGTATCTATATGTAGTTTAGGGCCTTCCAGATTCTTATTAATTTTATACCTCTTACCACTTCTAAGAGTAGGTGTCTCTTCGTCAGAATCAATATATGTACTGTTTATCATGACAAACTTCAAGCATATTACTACATTCTTAGAACACCCTTCTCAGCTAACAGCATCTTAATGTATAGACTGAGATTGTTCAAAAACTTACCTTGGAATCCTCCGAAAAAATGTGCTTCTGCTTGGCTGTAGGATTTGAGTGTGTCTACAACAAATTATGTTACAAATCCTTCTAGCATATGATCGACCCAACAATCAACTGCACGTGACAATGGGCTGTCTAACGCTTTAAGCTGCGCTGTGAGCTCGGGAGTCCACTCCGTAGGAACTCCTCCTTGGAAACAGTTTTTCTTCTCTGCGAGCCATGATATCCATGCATGCAGCTCATTTGGAAATGATGCCCAAAAGATCTCGTGAATGTCGTCTAACAGATATCTATCCAACCACTGTGTGTCGCTTAGACGCCGATGTCTATTTTCTTGTCTGTTAAAATCACTTATGATCTTATCCCACCAAGCTTGGATTTCTGTCTTTTCAGGATGCCAATAGTCAGATCCTTCGGGGAACTAATATTCTTCTTCACACATCGTGATTGCAACTCAACAGAACCATTTCAACTCATCATGGATTCTAGCATGGCAACGAAACCATTAGTTGGCTTAAACTGACCCAGAGGTTTCCAATTAGACCCAGGGTCTTTGCGGTTCTCCCTTTGACCAAAAAAAACCCCGTCACACCGGCCCTTTCGGCAACAACCTGCGAGCAGGTTGAGGTCTCACTCGAGGTCTATCTTATGGGGTACTGCGGAATCAAGTTTCCACAGTAAATGATGAGTTGTTTATTTGAACAAGCTGCACAGCGCAGGACAGACGGAGTGCGTTGCGGGGAAAAGTGATGCAGTGCGCAGCAGGATCTATGCTGCGAGCAGTACTGTGCGGTGGGGGCAACACTACAGGCCGCACCAAAGGTTTCTTACTGCTGCAAATATTCTACTAGAACTGCGAATCACCCACAATTATCCTCTACTTGGAAAATCTCGGAAACATTAAGGCACTGAAATGAACATCACTCGTCCATTCATTCAGGCACTTACTGGATATCTTTCTAGCATTCATCAAGAACTTGGATTATTACAACATGAACTGAAATGATAAACATGATTAACTATGCTGCATTCCTTCACTGTGTTTAAGAAAGTAATTATACTTAAATGATTGAGTCATGGCCTTAACATAGAATTGAAGTGTTCACCATTCATCTGCTTCCGCGGAACCTAGCATATCATTCCCAAACTTCTCCTATTGGTAAATGCATATCAAATTTCTCATATTACAGCATGCAAAGAAACATTCAAGCATTCATTCTACAGAAAATACAGACAGTCATTCATTCAGAAACATCATCACATAACATAGGATTTAACGTGGTTCACTTCCCCAGATGGAAAGCTATGTCCACAAGAACAATTGGTAATATATTTCTTTCAAAAGGGATGGGGCAACCATTCTTAGTCTGCACACTCAGCTGTAGACTCTCCTTTCTCTCGGCTAGGTCTCTACACACATAGCTGCAGAGCCTTTACAATATTCTCAGCTCAGAGAGATTCTTCAATACAAAAAGGTTATCTCCTTAAGTTCTCAACAACAAAAAAAGAATAACAATAATACAGAAAGAGAACAACCCAAAAAGCGAACCCCATCCCATACAAAATGTCTTCTTAAATAGATCATGCCCGAAGGTCATGTCTGTACAATGCCGAAGACCTAAAACCCAAAACCCTAAGGGTTTACAAAACTGCGTCGATTTTCCAAACTGGTTTGCTGGCTCCTGGTAGCATCTGCTTGATCATGGCGAATCTCCATGTCCTCATTCTATCGCTATCGGCCTTCCTGTCGCATGCGTGCCTTTAGGTTGCTTCTGTCGAACTGTTTCTCTCTAACAGTTTTACCTTCTAAGCGTGCCAAACGTCGCTTTCCTTAACAACCCACGCATGGTCGCCTTCCCGTTTTGCCTATGTCCGCCGCTCGGCAATCCTGAAATATCTTTCCAAAAATGGCTTCTACCGGTCGAGCCGGTAGCTACACTTGATACTTGTCTAGCACACCGCTTTGTTGGCTCCACGTGGCCTCCTAACTCCGTAGCACTACTTCAGCGTAGTACTGGTCTTTGCATCACAGCCAAAACTTTGATGTTGCGCACAACTCCGCAGTCTGGTCAAAAGTTGGATTCTACGCGCAACTTCGCAGCATCCTCAATACTTAGCCAAAATTGTGTTCCTGAGCTACGCTCAGCTCAGCTTTCCCTGCTTGCCTCAAAAAGGTGCTATAGCTAGGGTTTTACCCCTAGGTTGTGCAAATGAGCACCTACTAAGGAGAATGGACTCCTTAGTAGCAGTTCAGTAAATGTAAATAATTAAGCTAAAACAGAAATAAAAACTACTTTAGACATTGTGCATAAAACATAAACAAAAGATATAAAGAATGGCTTTTTGTATTGATATTACCTTCAATGTGAAGGTTTGATGAAGCCCTTTGCAGTGTCCAAGAGGATGCTCCAAGCTTCAATATGCTCCTTCTCCTTCTCCAATGGTGGGAATGGGCCAAAAGTGGCTCTCAAGGTGAAAGTAATTCAATGGTGAACTAGGGTTTCGAGAGAGATTTTGGCAGAGTAAGGGTGCTTGTGATTGTGGATATGGAATAAGGGATCTCCATCACCTATTTATAGTTTTTTGGTGGTGGAGTGCTGACCCATGGTTTTAGGGAACACATGGTTTTGGGCAGCTGTATAGGGTTTTTTCCTCCTTTTCCTCATTATTTTATATTTTTTATTCCCTTTTTAGGGGATTTTTGCTATTTTTGGAGGAAAAGGGGGTTTTTTAGCCTTTTTTAGGCTATTTTGATGGTTTTGTGGCCTTTTGGAGGCTTTTTAGTGGGATTTTTTGGGATTTTAAGGGAAATATGGTAGGAAAATGGACAAATGAGCCATATAATGTGGTAGATGAGGTAGTGAACACTTTTTGGGTGTTAACAGGTGCTTCCAAAGCTTCATCTCAACCTGGGCCCAACTTGCCCCTAACACTTACATGTGGCTCGTCCCCGAGCCACTGATTGTTTCAGCTGTCTGACTCTGCGCCACGACCAATGGAACGAACTTAGCCACGAACTTGTCATATGTACTGCATAACTGCACCACTGCTTCTCTTGTATCCTCAACCTGTTTAATTGTCTCAAGCAGTGTTGGAGTTATTTCTTGTCCAATTTGATCTTGTACCTGCTCCTGGTTATCATGCAGTTCTACTAACTTATCTTCAATCTGCTACGATACCGCCATGGAATTCTCCAGGAGCTGCTGCGACTGATTATCCATCTCAGTCTCTTTTTGTCGTAATTCCTGTACTTCTTTCTTTAAGCTAGATATCTCCTTGTATCTTGGCAGCCTTTCTCTAGGTGGTAGAGCTTTCACCTCTACGTTCAACTTGTCTAGCATGGTCTATTTTTCTTGTACCGTAGTCTTGACCTGCAACAACCCTTGATCCTCTTCAAGGGTCGCGATTGCCTGTGAAACCTTATCCAGGAGAGATTGGCACTTAGCCATCTCACTTGTAATGCTTTTTGAGGCGGCGCTCACTACTTGCTCTTTGACCTGCTGTTCGGTTAATGGCGCCTGCTCATTCAGCTTATCCTTCAATGTGGCAATGTCGGCCTCATAATAAATCTCTTTATCCTGCATCTCCAACTGCAAGGATCTCACCTTATCTCTGATCCTCAGAACTATGTCTGCAGGATCATCCTGGATTTCTATGTCTTTAATATCCTTCGCCACATTGGATATGTTGGTCTCCAAATTTTGTCGGCGGTCATGTTCGTTGCGTAGCTGTACTTCTGCCTTCTGCTGAATTTGTCTGTTTGTTGCAGTGAGCTCTGCTTGTAACTTCATAACTTCAACCGTCTGTTCATGCATCTCCTCCACGATATGCGTGTGGATGAAGTGCAATCCTGGTAATGGGATTTTGGCTAAGTTGAGCTCTACCCTCTCGACTCCCTTTGTGTCCAAGGCCACTTGATTTGCTATTGGCAACACAACAGCCAATGGTTCCACATGGACAATCCTAGTCTTCGATGGCAGTATTATTGCTAGCTGTTGGATTCCTTGCTGCGAGGTTCCTACCGACCTCCTTTCATCCCCTGCTTCCTTCAGCACAATAAGGCTTTTCTAGACATCGTCCATTTTCTTCATTAAGCCTTGCATTGCGAGCTTCGTCTGGTGCAGGTCATCGTGCATGACCTTGTCCTTCTTTTCTTTAGTTGCCATAAGCTCCTTCATCTGCTCTGAGACTATTTCGGCTATCATTGAGGACTGCCTCCGATTGGATCTTTGTAGCCTTCACCTTTTTCCTCAACTTTGGCTTCTCTGAAGTCTCAGCTTCTTTTATCTTCCCTGTTTCTTCAATAATTGGGCATGAGAGCGAGATCGGCTCATCTTCTACTGAATCTGTCTCCACGTCCATGACCTCTACATGGAACTCTGCTAGCCAATCTTTCATGAGGTCCTCAATATCCTACTCATACATGATGTACTTTCCTGGGAACCACTCCGGATTTCCTCGTTTGTGCTTTCGGAGATATGAATATACATTTCATATCCGCCTCAAAGTCGATGATGTGGATATACTTCGTCGTGACCTACTATGTAAAACGGGGTGTCTTCATGATTACGTCACACAGCTGGATATAGTATTGGTAAAATACTTCTGCTGTTGCATGCTGGCGCTCTGCATTTGTGTTTGCCCAGAGGTTGATGAACTTAAACCCTCTAGGATCCTTGGTATCCATAACGATGCCCGCATAATCTCGCGGTTCCTTCCATCCACATAAAGCAATCAGGACGATGATCCAGGTTAAATGGAACTGGCCGCCATTCACCTGGGTGTCGTTGAGTTCTTCAAGAAACTCATTCAACAGAAACTAACACCAATTGAAGCTATGGCCTTCGGCCGCTGCGGCACCAATGAGTATTGCGCCCGCAGGCACCTCCGAAGGTCTAGTTGTTTTGAGCATCTTTCCTACAAGCAACTGCGTTACAAATCTTGTTGCTCTGTCCTCTATATCTTATGTCGGGAATCCTCTTTTGGACTTCACCATCGAGTGGGTCTTCTTCATCTTCTCAACAGACTCTTTTTCTTTTCTCTTCCCCTAGAAAAATTGCTTCAGATCCTTACCGCGCTTGCTTAGCCCGGTGATGTGGTGGATCAAATCATTGTTAATGTCAATGTTTCTGTCCAGCCATAGATAACCTTGATGGATTCATGCCATGAGTGTGCGAACCCCGATATTCAGTTATGGGGAACGGTCAAAATGTGGCAATCTCAGCAAGTTCAGTAGCCCTGACTGAACGACAGGTGCTAACCAACTATCAGCAACCAAGTTCAGAGTTCCCTTGGCGTCCTTTTTCCAACACATATACTGGTCTGGTTGAAAATTCGGGTATTTGGGAACATCTGGCTTGTCTTTCTTCATTCCCAAGAGGTCATAATCCTCCCATTTACAATCTGCTATCTTTCCCAGCAGATTCTTACCAACGTTTACATGCTTTGACATAGGCGACAGCGGGATGTCGTATCTCGCATTCTTGAGCAATTTAAACACAGGGGCATTCAGTTCCCATGGGGAGATATATTCAGGTGTCATCTTTAAATGTTTTGTCTAAAAGGCTAGTGCTTTCTATGCCGAGGATCCCAACTTTATGATGTTGGATCGAGGTGCAGTTACAACTTTTCCCTTATCTTTTGGTTTTTCCTGCATCGTGGGATTGATTCTTGGTGATCTGCGGGATCCTTCACCTTGTTCTACGGCCACCTTCTTAAATGGAGTTTTCATTAACTGCTGAATCCCTCCTTGCTGAAAGATCCTCGATGCTTCTTCAAGGGTGAGTTCTTCTTCTCTAAAGGAAGGTTCGGACATTCATAGATGAGGTAGCAGCTAAGGAAAACAGAATATAGATGGCTACTAGCTTAGAGAGGTTAATCGCAAGAAAATTCTAAGTGCTTGGTAACGCCCGCGAGTCTCCCAACGGTGTTATTTATAGGCGCAGCAGACTCTCTCCCATGCCCTTCAACGGCTAGATAAGCATTTAATGTGGTGTCCGTTGGCGAATTTGAGCAAATCCTTCGGTCTTTTCTGTCGTCAGCATGCTCAGAACAGCTATCTTTGCTTTAAATGCTGAAGAGGTTGTTGCAACGGTCATCTAATGGCTATTTTTTTGAAAAGCCATGCAATGGCTATTTTTTTCTGGGTGTTGTGCCAAACTGCGTGGCAAGCCATCTGCAACCCTGCGCAGCTATTTCCCAGTGCCAAAAATTTCCAACTGCGTGGCTACTTCGCAGTGCCAAAAATTTCCAACTGTGCGGCTTCCACTCTACGTATATATATATATATATATATATATTTTTTTTTTTAATTTTCGCGCAGCTTCAACAGTGCTGCGCGGTGCATAGTTCATTCTTCTTATCATACTTTTTTTTCTTTTATCATACATGTAAAGACTTCTTTACATTTCTAGTGTCCACTTTCAACTGTACTTGACACTTAGAACTTCCTTCCTTGGTTCATTATTCAAGGTTCTGCGAAGCAGTGCTATCATGGTATAGCTTTAGCCTGCTTCCATTTATCAAAGTTGGCAAAGTATCACCCACTAAATTGGCTAACTGGACTACACCAGTGTTAGTAACATGTATCACAGTATATGGGCCAAGCCAATGCATCTTAAATTTACTAGGGAATTTCATGAATTTGCTATCATACAGGAGGACTAGATCACCTACCTAAAAAAATTTGTTCTTTATATGGTGATCATGCCATGCTTTCTCGTGGTCCTTTTGAGCTTGATGGTGGAAGCCTGCGATGAAGCAATCTTCCTCCAAGCCCAGTAAGTGTAGTAATCTTTCTTCTAGAGCTTTGCAGTCTGCCATCCCTGTAAATGCAGCGATTCTCAAACTAGGGACAATATATTCCATAGGCATTATAGCCTCCTTCCCATAAACCAACTAAAAGGGTGTCTGTCCTGTCAATTTCTTGCATGTTGTCCTATATGCCCATAGCACAGATGAGACGCACAGGTCCCAATCGTCTTTATTTACATTGCACACCTTAGTGAGTACGTTCTCCAATATTTTATTGAAAGCCTCTATAGTACCATTCGCCTGTGGATGATATGGAGTATTGCACTGATGATAAATGTGGAATTCCTCTGTAAGCACCTCAATCGTCTTGTTCAGAAAGTGAGTACCTTGGTCACTCATTAAAATCTTCGGACAGCCAAATCTGGTGAGTATTTCTTCAAAAATAAACTGCACAGTAGTATTGGCGCTGCAGTCCTTAACTGGTTTTGCTTCTGCCCATCTGGTGAGGTAATCTATAGCAATAATAATATACCTTGCACCCGTTCTTTTTCCTAGTGGGTTTATAGGACCCACAAAGTCTATTGCCCATTTTTCAAATCGCTGCAGTGTTAACTGTGGATTCAATGGCATCTCATCTCGGCGTGATGGTTTTCCTGTTCTCTGATAGACATCACAGTTCCTGCAATGTTCTTTGGCATCTTTATGGATCGTAGGCCACCATAGCCCTACGCGCAATATCTTCTGCGCAGTAGCCCTTCCTGCATAGTGACCTCCCGCAATTCCTGAGTGTGCATCAGCTAGAATAAATGGCTTCTCATGATCGAGTATGCACCTGTGCAGGACTTCATCCAGCCCAAGTTTGTATAATTGTCCTACAATTATAGTGAAGTCCACGGTGCGCACCAATAACTGTTTTTTCTGCTGGACCGAGAATTCCTGGGGTGCCAGCCCTATGGTTAGGAAGTCAATGATATCCTTGTAATAATCATGGGCAACCTGTATACTAAATAACTGCGCATTAGGCAGACTGTCTTCAATATTCATCGGCTCCTCTCCTAACTTGATCCTTGACAGCTGATCAGGTCCCAAGTTCAGTCTACCTGGCTTGACAATAATTTCAAAGTCATATTCCTGGAACAGCAGTAGCCATCGGCATATGCATCCCCCTAACACTAGCTTGTTGACCAAATATTTCAACACAGAGTGGTCAGTAAACAAAAGGAAGTGCAATCTCAGCAAGTAGTGTCTAAATTTCTGTAGGGCATATACCATCGCAAGGCCTTCCCTCTCAGTTGTAGTATAGTTCTTCTCTGTTGTTGAAAGCTTTCTGCTAGAAAATGCAATAGGGTGGTCAATACCTCCCTCTCTTGGCTGAGCTAACACAATCCCCAGGGCAATACATGATGTGTCAACATGGACATGGAATGGCTTTGTCCAGTCTGGAAAGACTAGAATCAGCACAGTGACCATCTTTTCTTTTAATGTGTCAAAACCGTGTTCGCATTCTGCGTTCCAAATGAATGGTGCATCTTTCTTCAGCAGCTTTTCCATTGCTGCGGTTATCTGTGCATAGCCCTTTATAAATTTCCTGTAATATCTAGTATGGCCTAATGTAGATCGCAACATCTTAACTGAATTTGGTGTTGGTAAGTTTGCAATAACTGCAATCTTCGCAGGGTCTACCATCAATCCTTGCTTACAGACAATGTGGCCAAGTAAAATTCCATAAGGCAAACAGAAAATACACTTTTTTAAATTCAAGGATATTTGATGCTGTCGACACTTCTCGAGCATCATGCGGAGATTCGTGCAATGATTTTTCAATAGACCAAATACATTCCAATCATCAAAATATGCTTCTAAAAACTTGTGCATAAAATCTTTAAATGTTGCGACGATGACTTTAGAGAATATGGCAGGTGCATTCTTCATCCCAAAAGGCATGACGGTGTACTGGAATGACCCCCATTCTGTAGCAAATGTCGTCTTATGCCTATCCGCAAGATCAATCCTGATCTGATGATAACCAGAGAAACCATCAGTGAAGGAATATGCCTCATTTCCTCCAATGTTATCAAGCACTTCGTCTGTGAATGGATTAGGAAATGGATCATGCATGGAAGCATCGTTCAGCTTTCTGAGATCCACACAAATCCTGTTCTCGCCTTTTGCTTTCTTGTCTTGAACAACCATGGGGCTAATCCATTTGGATTCTTCAACTAGTTCAATGATTCCTGCTTCTAGCGTCTTATCTAGCTGTACGCGGACTTTTTCCTTATAGTGTGGATTCAATCTATATGGCCTCTGCTTGACAGGCTTAGCACCTGGCTTTAAAGGTATTTTCATGACCCCTAGGTCTCCCAAAATTCCTTTCATCTCTGTAAATTTTGTTGGAAATAGTACCTGATACTCATGTAAGGTATCTGCGATCTCTGCAATAGTCTGATCGTCCCAATAATCTCCTATTGATGCGAACTTCGGCTCTTTGTCTGTGCCAATGTTCACTTTTTTTGTTTTTACTGGTCCAGTCATATCTGGGATTTCCAACGAAGGTCCTTCTACCTCACGCGCGCCTTCTGATTCTGGTATATCTATGTTGTGCGGGTCGTCCTCATCATCTTCATTTGTATCATTGGTATCTTCAGCTAAGTTGTAACACTCGATCAGGTGATCTTCATGTTCCTTCCATTCTGACTGTAGGTGTGTGGGAATGCACTCTGTCCCAAAAAATCCTGCAATTTTATGTTTTGATGATGACAGTTGTCCTGGAATATGCGCTTCTTGATTAGTTGTAATGCTTCATGGATTAATGGATTCTCATATTCAAAATTGAAGTCCTTCTGGAAGTTCGCAGCGAGCAGCTCCCAATTAGTGAGTTCACTGTGCAACTCCAGGTCAAGGTACCATTTCTCTGGGATACCCACATCCAATGTATGTACAAATAAATGTACCCATTCTGTAAGTGGTCTTTCCACCCATGCCTTTGAACAGATTTCAATGTACTGACTAGGGTATGTCTGTCCATTATACTTTTCAAAGGGCAAAGTAACCTTTTCGACGAATCAGATCTGCATCTTAGTTCTGCATTGATCCCAAGTGATCAATGTTTTCTTATGTGCATTCCACCATCTGGCAAGTGTATCATGCAATGCTATATCTAAAGTTGGCAGTCTATGCTCATTTGGTATAGCTGCAGTATATTCCCTTATGAAACTATAAACATTAGTAGAACCATCATATGTGGGAATAGGACTCACCTCTTTTCTGATCCAGCGCGGTGATTTTGTTACCTGCACACATCTTCTTGCTGATACTTCATGCATGCGGCTTTGCCAATTCTCTAGTCCTGTATCTGAGTTAGAGATACAAGAAGTGTCACATCGCTAACTGAGCATACCGTCCGCAATAGGATTAATGTAGTCTTCCTTGTTCGCAGTCAGCTGGTATAGTCAGTCTAAATCTTGAGCTTAGGATTCCTCCTGAATCGGCTCACTGCATCTATCACCATATTTAGGATCCAATGGTGTGATGACCCTAAGATGCTTCCCTTCAAAGATCATCTTATTTGTCTTCAAGTTTATGATAGCCAAGTTATCCATAGCCCAATCAATTCCCAATATTGCTAGCAAAGGTTGACTATCATCCAAAATTTCAATAACCTCAAAGTCTGCATGACTCTATACTCCGCCAATGTCAACTACTACATTAGCTAAGTAGCCAAAAGGTATGACCTTCTCCTGATTAGCCATTCGTAACTGGATAGGTGACCAGAGCAACTTTGGTCGACCCATCTGCTGCCATGTCTACTTAGTCAAGACATTCACTTCTGATCCTAGATCAAGGATGACTTCATCCATTTCAAAATCTCCGATCTGTGCAGTAAGCCTCATCTCTCAGCCTGTTCTTTTGTGCGTCCTTATATGATGTACAGCGCTATCTGGAGTCTCTATTCCAATCTGAGGTTCATACTGGCTGATAAGCTTCTGGAGCTCTACTATGGCTTTTTCACTTTTTAGTAACTTCATGCAGCTTTGCAAGAACTGCGCAACAGAAGTACAGACATCCGTCGTAGTAATTGTTTTGTCATACGGAGCCGGCATGTCTTCAACATGTGGTTTTTCACTGCGTAGTGGGATCCTTAGTGACTTATCTGCTGGTTCTCTAAAGGTATCTCGCGCGTCAATGAATGTCTCCTTGTTCTTCTGTAGGTTAAGAGGGGATGCTTTTCCTGGAGCTTTCCTTATCCATATTGTTTCAAGGGGATCCTTCTTCGTATGTGCCTCCCCTGATGTTGAAGCTTCCGCTCCTCTGTCGTGGCCTGTCTCAGCGCCACTGCGCGTCACCATGTTAATGCTCGGATCCACTGGACGTTTGGATTCAGAGCCTCTGTTCGTCTTCTCTTATGCATTTCCACCTCTAATACTGGGCGATCTTCAATGACATGCTCAAATTATTTACAATAGTTGTACGTAGTGCATGGGTTAACACAATCTCTAGACACGTGCCCGAGTTGGCCACAGTCATAACAAATGACTTGGCCATGGCCTCTTCCTTGTACCGGACCAACATTTCTTCCTCTGCCGCAGTATCCACCAGCACGACCTCTGTATCCTCCTTGGTCATCTTGTGCATTTTCTTTTTTTTGGCTGGGTATCTTCTTGTACGCGGTACAAGCCAGGACCTCGCATTGAGTCCATATCCCTTTTTCTTTCATTCATTAATTCATATGCACGATAGTTGGATTCATCATGTCCAACTGATTTACAGAAATTGCAGTATAAATTCTTAGGAGTTTTCACATATTTCTGGATTAGGTAATAGTCTTCAGGTCTATGTCCTTTGGTTCTACAAATTTCACACCATGGGGCCTGATTCTAATTTAATGGGTTAGGCACACCACTGTTAATATAGTCGCGGAATAGAGGGCAATGTTCGCGGTCATGACCTTCTCCTTTACAACTTGTACACTAGACCTCCTGTCTAGGTTCATATCTTTGTTCTTTACCATTTTTCATACTTTGCAGTTCAAGTGTCAGGGTGGTCAGCTGGTTCTGGATCTGAGACATCCTAGAACTAGTATCACCAATCGGCGAACCTTCTAGCTTCATTGCAATTTCCAAGGCCTCTGCCTGGGATAGAACCTTTTGCTGCATCAATGGTAATCTGATATGAGGTAACAGCGCAGCAATGAACCATTGCTTATGCTATTCTGGTGGTATAACAAAACTTACTTGGTCTAGTAAGGTCTTAAATTTCTGATCAAATTCCCAGACCGTTTCAGTTGGTCTCTGCTTTATTTCCTTCAACTCAGTTATACACTAAGACGAAGACTTGGGTTTCTTGAACTCTTCCACCAGCGCGACTTTAATTTCTGTGAGGGTTCTCGGCTGTACGGTAGAGTATTTCATAAACCAATGTAGCGCTCTATCCCTGAAAGTGGTGATGAGCTGTGCTTGCTTCACGGCATCATCCTGGATTTGTCTTACACTCCATACGGCTTCAAAAAGGAACCAATGTTGATCAGGGTCTCCTAGGCCAGTTCCTCTGAATATTGGTAGTTTCATATCAGTGTTTGTCATTGTGCTACTAGGTGGTGGGGCACCGAGATTAGTGCACAGCTACTGTAAAGGGATCTGCGCAGTAAATACAAATGAGACTATCGGGAGAGATGGACTAGGATGATTCTTCTGCGGGGTGGGCTATGTAGCGGGTGGGTTCTGCGATAAGGGTGGCACGGTTTGTGCAGCCGGCGGATTCTCAGGGGTAAATGGTTGTGCAACTTCGCTATCAAGATCACAGGGGATCTCAGTATCTATATGTAGTTTAGGGCCTTCCGGATTCTTATTAATTTTATATCTCTTACCACTTCTAAGAGTATGTGTCTCTTCGTCAGAATCAATATATGTATTGTTTATCATGACAAACTTCAAGCATATTACTGCATTCTTAGAACACCTTTCTCAGCTAACAGCATCTTAATGAATAGACTGAGATTGTTCAGAAACTTACCTTGGAATCCTCTGAACAAATGTGCTTCTGCTTGGCTATAGGACTTGAGTGTGTCTGCAGCAAATTCTATTACAAAGCCTTCTAGCATATGATCGACCCAATAATCAACTGTGCATGACAATGGGCTGTCTAACGCTTTAAGCTGTGTTGTGAGCTCGGGAGTCCACTCCGTAGGAACTCCTCCTTGGAAACAGTTTTTCTTCTCTGTGAGACGCGAGATCCACACATGCAGCTCGTTTGGAAACGATGCCCAAAAGATCTCGTGAATGTCGTCTAACAGATATCTATCCGACCACTGTGTGTCGCTTAGACGCGAATGTCTATTTTCTTGTCTGTTAAAATCGCTTATGGTCTTATCCCACCAAGCTTGGATTTCTGTCTTTTCAAGATGCCAATAGTCAAATCCTTCGGGGAACTGATATTCTTCTTCACACATCATGATTGCAACTCATCATGGATTCTAGCACGGCAACGGAACCATTAGTTGGCTTAAACTGACCCAGAGGTTTCCAATTAGACCCAGGTTCTTTGCGGTTCTCCCTTTGACCAACAAAACCCCTTCGCACCGGCCCTTTCAACAACAACCTGCGAGCAGTTTGAGGTCTCACCCGAGGTGTATTTTATGGGGTACTGCGGAATCAGGTTTCCATAGTAAATGATGAGTTGTTTATCTGAACAAGCTGCGCACCGCAGGACAAAAGGAGTGCATTGTGGGGCAAAGTGATGTGGTGCGCAGCAGGATCTATGCTGCGAGCAGTACTGCGTGGTGGGGGAAACACTGGGGTTCGCACCAAGGATTTCTTACTGCTGTAAATCTTCTACTGGAACTGCGAATCACCCACAATTATCCTCTACTTAGAAAATCTCGAAAACATTAAGGCACTAAAATGAACATCACTCATCCATTCATTTAGGCACTTACTGGCTACCTTTCTAGCATTCATCAAGAACTTGGATTATTACAACATGAACTGAAATGATAAACATGATTAACTGTGTTGCGTTCCTTCATTGTGTTTAAGAAAGTAATTATACTTAAATGACTGATTCACGGCCTTAACATAAAATTGAAGTGTTCACCATTCATCTGCTTCCGCGGAACCTAGCATATCATTCCCAAACTTCTCCTATTGGTAAATGCATATCAAGGTTCTCATATTACAGCATGCGAAGAAACATTCAAGCATTCATTCTACAAAAAATACAGACAGTCATTCATTCAGAAACATCATCACATAACACAGGATTTAACATGGTTCACTTCCCCGGATGGAAAGCTACGTCCATGAGAATGGTTGGTAATATATTTCTTTCAAAAGGGATGGGGAAACCGTTCTTAGTCTGCGCACTCAACTACAGACTCTCCTTTCTCTCGGCTAGGTCTCTACGCACACAGCTGCAGAGCCTTTACAATATTCTCAGCTCAGAGAGATTCTTCAATACAAAAAGGTTATGTCCTTAAGTTCTCAGCAACAACAAAAGAATAACAATAAAACAGAAAGAGAACAACCCAAAAAGCGAATCCCCATCCCATACAAAATGTCTTCTTAAATAGATCATGTCTGAAGTTCATGTGTGTACAATGCCGAAGACCTAAAACCCAAAACCCTAAGGGTTTACAAAACTGTGCCGATTTTCCAAACTAGCTTGCTAGATCCTAGTAGTGTCTGATTGATCATGGTGGATCTCCACGTCCTCATTCTGTCGCTATCAGCCTTCCTATCGCACGCGTGCCTTCAGGCTGCTTCTACCGAACTGTTTCTCTCTAATGGTTTTACCTTCTAAGCGTGCCAAACGTCGCTTTCCTTAACAACCCATGCGTGGCCGCCTTCCCGTTTTGCCTACGTCCGCCGCTCGGCAATCCTGAAATATCTTTCCAAAAATGGCTTCTACCGGTCGAGCCGGTAGCTACACTTGATACTTGTCCAGCACACCGCTTTGCTGGCTCCACATGGCCTCCTAACTCCACAGCACTGCTTCAGTGCAGTACTGGTCTTCACATCATGGCCAAAACTTTGATGCTGCGTGCAACTCCGCAGTCTGGTCAAAAGTTGGATGCTGCGCGCAACTTCGCAACATCCTCAATACTTAGCCAAAATTGTGTTTCTGAGCTATGCTTAGCTCAGCTTTCCCTGCTTGCCTCAAAAAGGTGCTTCCAAAAATTCATCTCAACCTGGGCCCAACAACCTGCTTGAAAAGTGCACTCAGAACAGTGTTGATCAGCTTGTTGCTTCATGTGATTTCTTGCTATGTGAAGATTGTCCGGCAAAATGTGAAGAATCTACTCGTGGTTTCGAAGGACCGTGTCAACTTCTTGAAGTGGTGAACTGTTGGGGGTGTATGGAAGAAGAACTAGCAGTGCCTGACCATAGACTGCTTCATATGGAGTCATTTTAGAGGTAGTGTGGTAAGAGGTATTGTACCACCATTCAACAAGAGGGAGCCACTTTGCCCACTGATGTTGTTGTTCAGAGGTGAAGCAACGAAGATAAGTTTTCAAGCACTTATTGATAATTTCAGTCTGACCATCTGTTTGTGGGTGATACCCTAAACTCATCTTCAGTTTGGTGTCAGTGTGACGAAATAGTTTGTCCAAAAATGACTGGTGAAAGTCGCATCATGATCCGAGACAATGGAAGAAGGGATTCCATGAAGACGAAAGATCTGATCCAGGAAAATTTGAGCAACGGAGGAGGTTGTATAGGGATGGCTAAGAGCACAAAAATGACTATATTTGGAGAGGCGATCAACCACAACCAAAATCACTGTCTTCCCTCCATATTTAGGGATCCCTTCAATGAAATCCATAGAAATATCTGTCCAAATCCATGTAGGGATGGGCAAGGGTTCAAGCAATCCCAGAAGGAGCATCATTTCACCCTTATTGCACTAGCAAGTATCACATTCAGCCACCATCTGTTGAATTGTCCTTTTCATTCCCTACCAAAAGAAGTTACATCATGCCCGCTCACATGTTTTGCGGAACCCAGACTGCCCTTCCAATGGAGAAGCATGGAGTTCATAGAATACATCCTTCTAAAGATCTGTGCTCTTGGGAAGCACCAAATGACCCTTGTATCTCAGGGAAGCACCATCCCAAGAGTAATGTGGTACAGCAGAAGGGTTTTCGGCCAAGCATTGGATAATTTGAGATAATGAAGAGTCATTGACATAGCCCTGTTGAACATATTGCAACCAATTTAGAACAGGCATAGAAATAGATGAAAGAGAAACTTGTTCATCAAATTTGCGAGAAAGAGCATCCACCACAATATTGTCCTTACCCTTCTTGTCAGTGATCTCATAGTCATAACCCATGAGTTTTCTAACTCATTTATGTTGTGCTGGGGAGGATACACGTTGTTCCACGAAATATTTCAGACTCTGGTGACCAGTCTTGATGCAGAAATGATTCCCTAATAGGTATGGTCGCCACTTTTGTATTGCATGCAAAATAGGCATCATTTCCTTCTCATATGTAGAGGTAGCTAAATTCTTACCTGAAAGGGATTTGCTGGTGAACGCAATGGGATGTTCATCTTGAAGGATAACAGCACCAATTCCATTTCCGCAAGCATCACTCTCAATAGTGAAGGGCTTGGAAAAATTGGGCATAGCTAGAACAGGTATAGTACACATAGCTTGTTTCAGTTTGTCAAATGCACACTCAATAGCATGTGTCCATTTAAAAGCATCATTTTTTAATAGAGAATTTAATGGAGCTGCAATCTTCCCATAATCCTTGACAAACCTACGGTAGTATCCAGTCAACCCCAAAAAACCACGAAGGCGCTTGAGTTTTTGAGAATGCGGCCAATTGTTCATGGAAGCGATTTTGGCAGGATCCACCTAAACCCCTTGTGCTGAAATAATGTGCCCGAGATACTCTACTTCCTTCTATCCAAAAACACATTTAGACTATTTGGCGTAGAGATGATGGTAAGAGAAAAGTTGCATTACAAGTCCAGATGTTGGATATGCTCAGCCCATGTTTTACTGTAGATGAGGATATCATCAAAGAAGACCATAATGGGTTTCCGCAATTAGGACCAAAATAATTTATTCATCAATGCCTGGAATGTGGAAGGAGAATTAGTGAGGCCAAAGGGCATGACCAAAAACTCATAGTGGCCATCATGTGTGCAGAAAGTTGTCTTAGGGATATCATCCTCATGAACCCAAATTTGATGATACCCAGAACGAAGATCCAACTTGGAGAAAAATTGAGCACCATGAAGCTCATCAACAATAGGAATTTGAAACTTATCCTTTATTGTGAGGTGATTAAGTGCTCGGAATTCAATGCGGAGGCGCCATGACCCATCTTTTTTACGGACAAAAAGAACTAGTGAAGAAAAGGAACTAGTGCTTGGGAGAATAATACCTTGCTTCAGTAAGTCCCAAACGAGCATTTCAATCTTTGTTTTTTGGTGAAATGGGTAGAGATAGGGCCTGATGTTGGGAGGAATGCTTCCATGAAGGAGCTAAATACGATGGTCCTTTGGCCTTGAAGGAGGAAATCCCACCGGTTCATCAAAGACACCTATATATCGATCCAGAATTTGTTGTAGATCCAAAGGAGTAGTGAAGACCATTGATGGTTGCATCTGAATGGAATGGATCTGAGCGATGACACCATGTGAATTCTTCTTAAGGGGTTTCTCCATGCGATGTGAAATGATGATGCTGAGAGACCCTGGTTGGAAGCCTGTAAATGTTTGTTTTTTTTCATTGGTTGAAAACTGCATCCAAAGTTCAGCAAAATCCCATAAGATGGGGCCAAGTGTGCGTAGCCATTGAGCGCTCATAACCACATCAAATCCTTTTAAGGTCAAGGAAAACATGTCAGAGCGTAGTTTATAATCTCCCATAGAGATACGCACATTATGACACTTCCCTTTGCAAGTTAAGGTGTCCCCATTGGAAACCATGACTTCAAAGTTGGAGCAAGGATGGACAAAACAATCAGCCCGTTTGGTGATTCGAGGGTCAATGAACTAATGAGTACTACCAGAATCAATGAGTATTATAAGAGGAAGCTTCTTGAAGTAACCCCTGACCTGCATTGTTTGGGGGGTGGTGAATCTAGCAAAAGCATGGAGAGATATCTTTGGGTGGTCGTCCTGAGACGGAGGGTCAATAGACGTCTCCTAAATGTCGACCTGATCATCTATTGTATTTGGGGCTTCTTCACTAATTTCAAAGGCAGGCGGAGAATCCACATCCAAGAGATAAAGCTTTTTCTCAACACATCCATGTCCCGGAGTGAATTTCTCATCACAATTATAACAAAGCCCTTTTTCTCTGCATGTTCGCATCTCTGTTTCAGACAAATACTTGATAGGAGTTGGTCAAGGATCTTGGATGGGAGGTCGTTGAGAACCCATATTTCTGAAGGGAACAAAAGTGGGTTTGGAGTGTTGTTGGGCTACAATCTTGTCTTCTTCCAACTTAGCCAACCCCACGGCTTCCATCATTGTGTTGGAAAAGAACATTTTGACCTCAGAGCGGATTGCATCATTTAGACCACTGATAAAACAACTCTTGTAGAAGTCATCAGGCAATCCTTTGGTGTGGTTGGCTAGTTTCTCAAATTCAGTTTGATACTCTCTCACAGTGCCAATTTGGTGGAGTTTAGTGAGGGCTCTTGTGAAGTCATTAAAATCACTGGGACCAAATCATTACAAAAGGAGCTAACAAAAATCTAGCCATTTTGGCTCTTCGTGAGCCTTGATGTACCAACAGTACCATTGAAGAGCTTCCTATTCCAAATGAAAGGATGCAGGTGGAACTTTGTTGACATCAAAAGTATTATGCAGACTGAAATATTGTTCTGCCCGATAGGTCCATCCAATCAGATCAGTACCATTGAAGCGAGGAAAATCAAGCTTTGGACCATGGAAATTGTTGGAAGAAGAGAACCCATTGTCTGAAGAAGGCTCTGACTATCGTTTATTGTTCATGGATGAATGCTCAAGATGGAGGCCGAGAAATTTTTCATCCAGATCCTGGAGTTTGGTTTTAAGGATTGCAAGTTCTTCCTCCATGGTTTTTTCTCTTGCACGGGTGACAACCATAACCAGGAGTTTTTTTTTTTATTTTTTTTTGAGTGGGTAGAAAAGCAAAAATAGAAACTATTTTAGTAAAGGAAAATCTAGATTTGGGAAAAAATATGATGGGTAATTTTGGTTTGACTAGGTTTTGGACACTTTCGAATGGATAGGGAAGCAGAAAAGAAGGATTCTAGAAGCGGGGTGAAAGAATGAGAAAATTTGGCAGAGAGGGACAAAGAAGCAGAAATAGGAAATGAACACTGTGGTAAAATTTGAAGACGATTGGGTGAAAATCGAAGAGTTATGGCAAACCCTAACTTTTGGCTTTGGGAAGTGGAATTTAGAATAGAGTCCTTAGGAATGAAATATGCAGAATGGTATTGTAGGCGTGTCAGGAAATTTTCAATGGAAACGGAGTTAAAACAAGGAAGATATGGCGAAAAAACAGAATTTTTTTTTTTTTTTTTTTTTTTTTTTTTTTTTTTTTTTTTACGGAATGGATTTGCAATGGAGCAGAAGGGATCAAAAAAAGATGGATATGAAACGGCATGGAAGGGATCGGAAACAGATGGATATGCAATTGCACAGAAGTGATCAGCAACAGTTCTGGACAGAGGAAATATGTGATTTATCAGTTGAAAATAGATATGGGCCCCAGGTATGCTCAACTTCCTAACGGTTCAGGGGATTCACTCATCCACCAATGACGTTGTCTGACAGCTTGCGTATTGGGTCAGTAAACCTCACTCCACGCTCAGGTAAAACTAATAATCACTTTTCCACAAACAACAACTCTTGGTTTACCTCACGGGTGGGAACTAGTCAATCAGGTACGGGTCGTTGTCCTTTTCGCTGGAAGGTCCTCTCAATGGGCCAGTGACTTCGGGGTTCCTATGGTACTCCTCACAATGATTTTTAGGGATTATTCCGAGGTACTTCCCACAATTAAGCGGATAGGGATTATTCCCAAATCCAGACCTGCAACAGATGCGAAAAAAAAATTGGTAGAAACTTCACCCAACGAGCCCAAGAAAGTGCTTTGATACCATATGAGAAAAACCTACAACAATCAATTGATGAAATACACAATATATCATATCACAGAATATTTTTATTGATCGCTGGCCACTTTGAGGGGGCAAGCTCAATACAAAATAACTTCACGGTGCCTTCATTGGCCTCAACAAAAACTTATATACTAAGTCTAGGTGCAAATACTATGGGTCAATACCATGGGTCAATACAAAATATGGATCAAGAATTACTACGGAACGACTTACAAAGCATATGCGTCCAACAACAATAATACAAACTATGGATCAACAAATACTACGGTACGACTTACAAATCATATGCGTCCAACAACAATATACTAACAAAGTAAAAAGAAGGGTTGACATAGGTTCCTAACAGATAAAGATGCATCTAAAACATCAAGAAATTCCTTTTCTCAACTCCCTAATAAACTTCTAACATTAACGAATTGAATAATTCTAGAAAGTAAACACTTAACATGGAATAAATGGTTATATAAGGTGGCATATCTACTTGGAATACAATGCCACCCACTTTTTCCAAAAATTTAAATGGTTCATACCTTATGGACTTGAGCTTCTCGCTTGTCCCATTGAATGGTACTTTGGATCCCTATTTTAAAAATCATTCAACTTGGAATCAAACTCATTCAAGTTGATCGAGTTGACCCTCCACTGAGTTGACTAAACCTTCAAACCAACTCGAGTAACCAGTTCAGTACCAAACCGACTGAGTTGGTGTCTGAATCAGCCGATTTGGTATTGGATCGGTCAACTCAGCCAAGTCCCAACGTGAACTGGTTGAGTTTTCTACAAAAAAAAATGCTCTCTTCAGTTACTCAATAGATTTGGAAATACTAAATTATAATGTTAAATTATAAAAGCAAAAGTGGCATTCTCCTTATATTTAATTTTAGTATTTTTAATTAAATTTTTAGCATTACCATTAAATGTTTCAGGATGTTTGAGAGTGGTTACAACCTCATTGGACTTCATTCACAAAAAATATAATTTTAGATCCCATTCAGAATTCAACAGACTTAACCAGTTTTCAAGATTTCATGATTGCAAAGTTTCTACCAAATTCTATCATTTTCGAGGGAATGGGATTAAAATTTAATAAAGCACATCAACCCTTCTATATACCTTGATGTTGGTGGTGTTGATTGTTGAACTCATCTATCATGACCTTAATAAAAATGTACTCTTCACTTAAGCAAAATCACTTATTAAGCATGCGAAGTTTTTGTTTACCTTATTTTAATCATTGGATTATGAAGTTTCATTAAAATTGTAGGGTGTTGAGTCATTGAATAATGTCCTTGGAGGATCTATTGGAATATATTATATTCCTTGGAAGGGAATAATGTCTTTGTATTATGTCGGAAGTTATCCACAATCTTATGTGAAAGATTAATACATTATATCCCATATTCATTATGGTAAAGTATACTCTTGATATCCATTGTTATATAAAGAGATGTTATTATGGAGAATTATATTATCCCATGGGAAATACATGAGAGTAATTCCTCCACATCTCTTGGTATATAATAGGGTCAAGGGAGTCACATCCATATATAACATTCCATCATACTATCACAACACATTGTATTGTGCTCACAAGCTCTATGTTATATTGTATTGGGGTTATTTGTAGTTGCTCTCTTGTAAGATTGAAGGATATTTCCGGATATAATATAAGACAACCTTCTCGTGGAAGTAGCCTGTTGGTGTCCAATTTTGTCACCATTTTTTATCATGCGGTTTACTCGAAGCAGTGTTGTTTCTATCGTTTTTGCTATAGTAAGTTGTTTTCTTAGCCATTCAGCTCATCAAAAAGTCCAGGTATGCACAAATTCACTTACCATGCAAATCTTATTATGTTTTGTATATTATGGTTTATTTATAATTAAAATGATGTTTTTGGGCATAATTAACACCTATGGTTTTAATTGACAGGCTACGATTTGCAAATGACCCATCATTCAGACCATGCTCTACATGCTCTGCCTAAAACGTGTTCAGCTCATTGTTTAGCCCTCCGTTCAGCCCACGAAATCCGTGGTTGACACATCTTAGACCATTGAATGAAGAGAAGGAAACATGGGTTCTGTTCGACATGCGATGGGCCTGGTTAATGAGCTATTGCTCTAGAAGATCCGTCCTTATGCTCGCCAAGCCTGACAGCACATCTCACGTCCATGTGAACACTTTAACCTTCGGTTCGTCTGCGCATTCATCCTGGAATCACGCTCAGTATGCTGACATAACTCTTGTGCCCATGTCAACACTCCAGTGCACCAGTTCTCTTGTTCGTTTGGCCGGGAGTTACGCACACCTGTTCATGCTTGCTCACTTTCATTAATGCCATCGTTCTGGAAGGAGTTTTCCTACCGACGATTCAGTCTACTAGCACACTACTCGTCCACGTCTAAGTTAGATCGATGTTGCAGCTGCTCTGAGAAGGAACTAACCCCGTCAAAGTCTAAAGAACGCCTCCTGCGTTGGCATGTATCAATTTAATCAACTGTTACAGTCATTTAAACACTCCTATTATTAGAGAGGTCAACTCTGTCGACCCTCTCACCATTGTAACTTATAAATAGCCGCCTCTGTGATTGAGACGAGTTAGCTTCTGAATTCACAATGGTTTTCCAGTCTTAGTCCAAGAATTTACAGTCGTAGATAGTGTGAATACAGAGTCTGTAATTTTTCTCAAGTTAATGGAAGTAGCAGCTCGTTGATGTTCTACTGGTAGTCATTTAAAGTTGAGCTAGTTCACCCTCCGATTGCTGGGAAGGGCCCCTCATCAACTGGAGTTTTTATTTACATTTTCTGCATTTCTTTTCTTGCAATTAACTAGTTTATTTCCTGTGTGTGTAATCTAATTCGTTTTCCTGTGTGTATTATCTTCATTCCTCTATAATTAATATTCTACTATTAATACAACCTTCCTTCTTCTGAGTTAAAATGGTCAACCAATAGTTCAATAGTTTGATAATTTGTAGTTTGTTTTCAATCCTTCTTCCATCATCATAGTTAGATATTGCTTCCAAATTCTTCCATAGTTAGCATTCCTTTCTTTCTTTTCTCCTCTGTTAGTTTTTCTTCCTATTTTTTGTAGGTTAATTCCTCCTTCTTTTTATTCCAACTTTCTTTATTCTTCTATTCTAACCTTCTTCCTACTTCTTATAAAATATTTCTTCCTCTTAGGTAACGATTCGCATAGATAATTTCTCAGCCTCTAGTCATCTCTCTACTACTTCCTGTGCACAGTAGGATCATTTGCATAAGCCAGCTGGTAATAAAATCATCCAAAAACTATTCCTTCCCTCATCTTTAAAACATTTTCCTCCATTCGGATAGTCATTCGGACTACCATTCAAACCGGCGTTCAGATCGTCATTCGGACCTGTGTGTTTTCTGTATTATTTTAGGCCTTTTTCCGAATCTAATTTCTTCTGCCTCTTAATCATCATTCTTCCTGTTAATCCTTAATATTTTGAGATGTAATTTAATCTTGTTTTATGTTATTTGGAGTTTTTTATTCAATTTCATCATTATTTCCTCCTTTCTTACTTCCTCCTTATCCTCTTCTTATCTTTTTTCCAAACTTTAGTTCTTTAACCTGTTTTGTTACTTAGTTACTGTTCAGAATGTATGAATGTTGTTTCTAAATAGTTTATTTCCAAGTTATAGTTCATAATTCTATTCGTTGAGATGTTTTAGTTTGTTACTCTTAAGACTAGTTTCTATTTAATGAAGATGTTCATGTTGCAAGATCTGGAATAATAACAAAATATCTTTATCAAGTTTTCTACTTGCTTCCAAATCTAATATAGTTCAGTTTAACATCTTTGTTAAGTTCTTCTATTTGCTTCTAACTTATATTAGTTTCATGTTGTTTACATATGGATAAACAGTAGTTCAAAATGTTTAAAGTTAGTGGTAGTTTGTTGATTTTTAGTTTACATTTGTTTGTAAAAGTTAGGTTAAATTTACTTCCATTTAGCTTCCTTATTACATTTGAAAGTCGTTATGATACATTTACTCCAATTCCTATTACATTTGATGTACGTAATCAAGAAGAATGGAATTAGATGGTTTAGTCTAGAATAATTTACATTTACAAGTTCTCCCTATTAAACATCTAGCATTCGTAGCTCTGATTCTGTTCATAGTTGTTATCTGGAAGTTTAATTTAGTAGTTTCTCACTTTTCTAGAAGTAATTTGTGTTTCAGTACTTGTTTCCATCTTTCTTATTAATTAACCATAGAAGTAGAATAGTATGATCTAGTACTATTCTGATCTGTGATTTAATTGTATTCTTAAATATTTAACTCAGTTTTTCATTTTGAAAGATCTTTCGATCTTTCTCCTTACTAAACATTTTTTAGGTCTGACAAACCTGAAACTTTAGAACCTTTTCTACCTTGGCATATATTTTGCTTCAACTCTAAGTTTACTGATCCTAGTTTATAATTAATATTAGGTGTTTTTATTTGAGATAGCTCACACACCCAACATTTTGGCGCCGTTGTTGGGGAGTTGAAATATGTAGAATTCAGTTGAAGATAGGTAGAAATTCTCTTCCAAAAATTAGTAATAACTTAGATTAGGCTAGTGGCGAGTGAGCGGTAAGACGAGAGGTAAGAACTTGCGCATCTGTTATAACAGGCATCCCCAAAACCCAGTAGTAGTAGTTATGCAGTCAGAGTATCTTTCAGTTATAATTTGTTTTCATGAATAGGTCTAGAGATTCACAAGGTAGATTTATTAAAACTAGTTCTCTTGCTAAAATCCCTACTAAAATTCCTACTAACCTATACGGGGGACGTGCCACCCCAACTACTAACTCAACATAAAGGTATCGAAAGACACCTAAAGGGCATAGTCCTACTTGGAAGGATAAGGAAACCTTTTCTGGAAACATTTTAAGGTAAGTCATAGGGACATTAGAATAGTCTGTTCATAAAGAAATTCCACTAGAAGAACCTCAAGCTCATACTGAGACTGAACTTAGACAAGAGGAAACTTTGAAGGATAAAATTTTGAAACTTCTTAACCCTCCATTAGTCCAAAATACCAAAGACACTACTTTTTCAATAGTAGGTGGTCCAAATTTGGTAGATTTTGTCAATCTTGCACAAGTAGATGCTCTTTTTGGGAGCTCTACAAACATCGTCATCTCACAGATTGACACAACAACAGTAGAACCTCCAGGACTGGATTCCCACGTAGCTAATCATTCTCCTCCTAAAAAGAAGAATACCCTTCCTGAAAAAGAATGTTGGGATATCCCATATTCACCAAGAAAGCAACCACCTAGATTTTCTCTCTTTGGTAATAGAATCTTCATGGAGGATGAAAATGAAGATCGTGTCCGACAAGATGAAGAAGATGGAGAAGTTAGAACTGAAGGTACCTTCGGGTTCCCTATCTTAGACGCTGCACAAGATGTTACTATGGAAAACATCCCTCCCTCCTCATTACCAACTTTTCATGGGAAAAGTAGTGAGGATCTGGACACATTCCTATTCGAGATTGACATTTTGTGTAGGAGTTACAATTACCTACAAGATGGCCAAAAACTAAAAAATTTTCCTGCCACATTAAAAGATTCTTCTCTTCGATGGTTCATGGGATTAGGAGAATCTAGTATTAAATCTTGGGAAGACATGAAGAATGCATTTCTTCGGAAATATCAAGATCACTGTAGACCAAAGGACTCTTGCAATGATATTTTTAAAATTCAACAGCTTGAAGATGAGAGCCTAGAAGACTATCTCGAAATATTTAATTATGTGTTACACAAATCTAAATATAGTGATCTTCGAGAAGATGCAGTAAGAACACTCTTCCTTAAAGGAATCTTAGAAGAATTCTTGGATAACCTTAATCTCATGGCAGCAGGAGACATTTCTCATAAATATTTTGCAGAGATTTGTGAACTGTGTAGGAATTACTCTAGGAGCAAAGGGAAAGGTGGAAGACACTTTCGAGAATATTATGCTAGGAATTCTAAAGGAAACACATCCAGTCCTGGTGGAGTTACAAGGGTAGAGTTAGGGAACCTATTAGAAAACTTCAAAACAGATATTTTAGGAGCTATGGGTTCTCATCTAGATGCACTACAAGCTAAAAAGAGACAGGATGAAGAGCATGCAGCAATGAGTATTTTCTGCCCTAGGTGTAGAACTAAACATCCTCAAAGAGAATTTCCATTAAACAATGTTTCAGTTTGTCACCCCTGTACAGAAGAGCATCCCACTGATAGTTGTCCATCGTTGCCCTAGTTGCAAGTTGTATACAAGAGTGGAAGTTTTGGTGAAGCATCTAGGAGGCCTTGGAAGCCTAGGGATCAACCTTCGGTTCAGGATCCATCATTCCAATTTCCACCTTACTACCATCCTTATCAACCTCCGCAACAATGGAACACTTCAGGATGGAAAAATTGGCCACTGCAGTACCCTTCTCAGAATGTTCAACGGCAGCAATGGCCTCATGGATGGACAGGAGAAACTTGTACTCAAACACCTCCTCCTATGCCTAACTATCCTTACCCACCTAATGTTCAGCAATTTTTGCCTGGATATGCACCTCCTTCACTACCCCCTATCCCAAATCAACCTCATCATTTTCAGAATATGAACCCTCCAAGACCCAGAATATTACCCGCAAAACCGATACCAAATCCTAACAACAAACCAACCCAAGCTCTTAATAACATTGGGTTATTACCTCTTCCATCATATGCTATTTCATTTGCACCAATACATGAAGTTCAATTGCAGTCTGGAAGAGTTTTGCAAGATCATCCTAAGTCATCAGTTGTTATTCAAGAAGAAAATATACCTAATGAAATTTTAAATGATACCATTCTTGAAAATGTGGTTGTTCCTAATTCTTCAACACATAACCTTCCTCATAAAGAAGTAATATCGAGAAATAAATCACCTCCATATCCGGAGCGTCTAACAATAGAAAAACCTGTAACTTACCCAGAATATAACATCATTAATGAATTGAAAAATATTTGTATTAAGATTCCTTGGTTACAGGCCATTAAAGATATACCAATCTTCAGTAAAGTGATAAAAGAACTCTGCATTAAGAGACCAGGTAAGAAACAAAAAGATCCTCCAACAATACATGTCATAGGTGAAATATCAGATCGTATAGCAGAACAGCCTAGAATTCCAAAGTATACATGTTAAATTTTGACCATTAATTCACAATACTCTAGGATCTTCACTGAGAGAATAGCATATACAGTATATCAATGCATAACAATCACAATAAGTATGACAAGCATCACAAGAATCAAAAGCATGAGAGACAAGAGACACAAAGTTTCCGCGGGGAAAACCCTAAGGTGAAAAAACCCACAACTTCCTCAGAGATAGAGAGAGCAATGGCTCAACCAAAGTACAACCAAAATACACTTGAGATAGTCTCCTAGTAGCAGATGATCCTCCTCCTCACTAGTGAGTGAATTTCTGAGTGAGAGAAGTGTGACTTTCTGAATGATTCAAATACAGATCTCCTGATCTCTATTTATACTTAACCCATTTGCCCAGTTACACTATGGGGCCAACTTGTCTATCTAGATACATCCACAATATAATATATATTTCAGGGCCGACTCCACACATGGTGGTCTAATAACCCATCGGCAAGTACACACACTTGCAACACTTGTCAATCCACATGACGACACTTCCTTATAGAGGAATAACACATCTCTAATAAGGGTACAATAAATATATATGAAATATATAGATGAAATACATTCCGAAGTTACATATACATCAACACTCCCTCTTAACTAGGAAGGTATTTCTAGACACAGATCTGCTAGACAAGTCTTCTTCTCGGGATCATCGTCATCATCATCGTCACTGCTGCTGCTATCTCAACTAATCTCTGACTCTACTCGTCATAGGAAGTTCTACAGAGCCAATCCTTTTTCATACTGGATGTAGGACCACCACCTGCAGGTCTTCGTCATCACTGGCCATACTGTAGAATCCTCAGGACTTATTACGTGCGTCACAAAACCTTGAAAGAGCATCCCAAGCTGTTACGAGCACACGGCTCTACCTATAGGATCTCCCAGGGCCATATTATATGTGACCTCACCACAAAACCTCGCAAGAGCATCCTGGGATGTTACGAGCACACAACTCTACCTTAGGATCTCCCATGGACAGATTATATGTGGTCACCACAAAACCTCGCAAGAGCATCCCAAGCTGTTACAAGCACACAGCTCTACCTATAGGATCTCCCAGGGACAGATTATATGTGGTCATGGCAAAACCTTGCAAGAGCATCCCAGGACTTATTACGGGAACACAGCCCAAACTATCGGATCTCCCAGGGACAGATTATATGCCATAGGACAAAACCTTGAAAGAGCATCTACTAGATATCCCAAGGCCAAATTATATTCCATAGGCAAAAACTCGAAAGACTATCTGCAGATCTCCCAGGGAAAAATTATATGTCCTCCCAGAGCAAAACCTCGAAAGAGCATTTACCAGATATCCCAGGGCCAAATTATATGCCATAGGAAAAACCTCGAAAGACTATCTGCAAATCTCCCAGGGCCAAATTATATGCTCATCTGCACAACCTGATCCACGGCCATAGAGTATCAACCTGATACTCACCATACATCATCCTGATATATACATGATCATCCTAATCATCATCACTGCAACATCCTGCTGCATGTCATCTAGAGCAACATCCTGAAGCTCGTCATCCATGATCATTCTGATCATACAATGCATTTACCTGATGCATACCAAGTATCTACCTGATACATATCATCATACATGATCCACCTGATCATACAGTGTATCCTCCTGATACAAATACAAATACATGATACATATCACCATACATGATCCACCTGATCATACAATGTATCCACCTGATACATATACAGATACATGGTCCAAGCATCCATCATGATGCATATACAAAATACATACAAATGATCCTACTGATCATATCCAGCATCCAACATGATGCGTACATACATATAAATTATCCAACTAATCATATTCAGCATCCAACATGATGCATACATACATATAAATGATCCAACTAATCATACAAAGTAGAAACCAGAACATCATCCTGATGCTCATCATCCAGCGCTTACATCCACAGCCATGTGAAGGACCCTCCTTCCAACATGCTTGGAATGGATTCAGCAAATGTGTCCATCACTTCTTCCTCGAAGTGTCCTCGATCTGAAGAACACCAAGCCTCTCCCTGAAGTACTCGAACTTCACCTTGGCTAGTGGCTTCGTCAGCACATCTGCAATCTACTCGTCCGTCGCAATGTACAGGAGCTTCACAGCTCCTCTCTGCACCATATCCCTGATATAGTGATATTTGATCTCTATGTGTTTCGACCTGTCATGAGACACTGGGTTCTCGGATAGCTTCACAGAACTTTGGTTATCACAAAAGATACCAATAGCATCCAATGGGAAATCAAATAACTCGGATAGTAGCTTTCGTAGCCATACTGCCTCACAACTAGCTGAACAGGATGCAACATACTCTGCCTCAGCTGTACTCAGTGCTACGCAGGACTACTTCCTACTAAACCAAGAGATCACACCTGATCCCATACTGAAGCAGCACCTAGATGTCCTCTTCCTATCTGTAGCACTTCCAGCCCAATCTGAATCAACATAACCCTGCAGGTTAAACTTTTGATTCGCTTCATACTTGAGCCCATAATCCACTGTACCCTTCAGGTACCTCAGAACATGCCTTACAGCAACCATGTGAACACTCCTTGGATCCATTAGGAACTGGATCAATGTGTTCACAGCAAAGCAAATATCTGGTCTCATGTTCGTCAGGTACATCAAGGACCCAATCATCTGACGATACATAGAGACATCAACCGGCTCAAATGAAGCATCACATAGAAGCTTCAAATTCGATGCCATAGGTGTGGCCATGGCCTTGCAATCCATCATCCCGAATCTCTTCAGGATATCTACTGTGTACTTTCCTTGACCAAGGAAGATCCCACCTGCACTCTACCACACCTCCATACCTAGGAACTAATGCATCATTCCCAAATCTTTCATATCGAACTCAGCAGCAAGCTTCCTCTTAGTATCTACAATCAATCTATCATCACCTGTTACAAATAAGTCATCCACATAGAGGAGTAGAATCACAAGATTCCCTTCTTCAACCTTGTAGTAAAGGTTGGAATCTGCTTTACTCTTGGTAAAGCCCAAACTAGATAGGAAACTGTCCATCCTACCATACCAAGTTCTGGGAGCTTGTTTCAAGCCATACAAGGCTTTCTTCAATCTGCACACATATGACTCCCTATCATGTATTTCGAAACCGAGTGGCTGCTCCACATATACTTCTACTTCAACTACACCATTCAAGAAGGCAGTCTTGACATCCATCTGATGTATTTTCCATTTCATTGCTGCAACCATGGCAAGTACTGTTCTGATGGAAGTATACCTGGCTACAGGTGCAAAGGTTTCTTCATAATCTATTCCCTCTTTCTGAGAGAAGCCAGGAGCTATGAATCTTGCTTTGTATTTCGCTACACTGCCATCTGCAGCATGCTTGATTTTGTAGATCCATTTGGAAGTCACAACATACTTCTCTTTAGGTCTTGGGACAACATCCCAAACATCATTCTTCATTATTGATTGGTATTCCTCAACCATGGCATCCTTCCATTCTTTCTTTTCCGCTGCTTCTTCATAACTGGAAGGCTCTTTGTTCATAATGTCATAGAGTAAAGCAACATAGCTGGTATGTGATCTGGTTCTCTTCTTTGCTCTGTGTTCTTCTTCTGGAATGCCAAATCTTTCTGCATCTTGAATGAGCTCTCTAGCCCATGCAGGTTTCCTCTTGTGAGAGTTATCCTCACGGGGTGGATCTATAGGTTCTTGCGGATCTTCAAACTCACGAACAACTTCTGGAACTGCTTCAGTCATGGTAGTGTCTTGAAATCTAGTTTCCTTAGGTTCTTCATAAACTTTGATAGGTGCCTTCCTTGATTTGATGAATGCTGAGTTTTCATCAAATGTTACATCCCTACTGACATCATTCTTCTTGAACCCTGGTGTTGGCTTAGTTTTGCAACCAAGCTTTGTGCAATGGGCACCTATCAACAATGTGATAGCAGTTTCAATATTGAAAGCAAAAACAACTATAAATTAAATCGAAATTTAAACTAGCATGTGCATATCACAAATAAATCTAAAAATGATTCATAGAAAGAACAAGAAATAAAAGAATGTTTTGTATTATCATACCTCAAATGGTGAGGATTTGTGGTGTTGAGCAGCTCCAAAAAACTGTTGGCTTGGTTTTGCAACCAAGCTTTGTGCAATGGGCACCTCAAATGTTGAGGATTTATGGTGTTGAGCAGCTACAAGGGTGAGATGCTCCATGCTCCAATGGTCTCTTCTCCAAGATTGCTACAATGGTCAAGAACTCATGAGAGATTTTGACAAGATGAGGATAGGATGATGGATGGATGGAAAGTGAGGAGACCCTACCACCTTTTTATAGTTTTTGGTGGTGGGGAATACCATTATGGTTTTGAGGAAACCAATGTTATTGACCAACATGGTTTAGGTACCTTTTCCCTCCTTTTTCCTTTTTTGAATATTTTTAATATTTTTATTCCCTTTTTAATATTTTTGGGAATTCTTGACCCTTTTTTAGGGTTTTTTATTCTTTTTGAGGAAAAATATTCATTTTGAGGGGAAAAAGGGGTGTATTATGATCTTTTGGTGACCTTTTGATGGCTTTAGAGGCTCAAATGGTGGAAAAGTGGACAAATGGGTCATGTGAATAAGGAAATGAGCTAGTGAGAACTTTTTGGGTGTTAACAGATTGCCCCCTGATGTGTGAGGGCAGGAGCTCATCGTATGGACGATAGACATCATAGTTCTTTTGTCTTTTTTCTGGGGTTTGGGAAAGAGAAGAGACCGGTTGGAGACTGGATCCAGGGCCCTTGGAAGCTGCAGAAACAAAAAAGATTACATGGCCTCAATATGAATGAGGAATAATCTCTGATAATGGATGAGGCGGGCATACCCATGCTCGTATCAAGACATATACATAACAATTAGTCCCAAGAAGGGGGACCTAAATAAAAAATCTGCTGGTACATCATAATGGTCCAAAGGGGACACTATTTTTGGATGTACTCATGATCATGACATGATTGATCTCAATAACTGATACACTAGAATAAAGCGACAACCATTCTGAACAAGGTGTCGGAAGGGTTGATGAACTACTGAATCTTGAAGGTGTCCAACATCTGTAGGGACTCAATGAATCTGAGTCAGCTCGGAGGAGTAAATGTAACTGTATACTCGAGGGAGTGTAAAAATGGGGTACATCTAAATACTGTCGCCATGCGCAACCTGGATATCTATAGAAAAAATGTAACTGGTTGTTTCCATAAGTCGACTCTCAAATGTGGAAGAGTCAGCTGGTATCCGGGGTCTTCAACAAATAACTGAACGGACCAATACCCTGTGTGAGTCTCAACGATGTGATCAAGGTGTTGAAGTCGAGCATGTGAGAAACAACCATTTGGAGAGGCACTGAGGACTCTTCTCGAAATGATTCGTAGGCACTCATCATAAATGGTGATGAGTCCAAGACACAGGGGCCTCTAGGTCTATCCTCTGGAATAAATTTGGGTGTCGTCAACAGAGGGAGACCAGCAACTAACAAGGCAATGATGTTTCCTTGATAGGAGCACGAGGTGTAGAACTGAAGTATGGTAGTGCTGATGGTAGGACTGACATACTTGTGGGGATGGGAAGTAACTGGGGTCATAGAGTGGGTAGACTCAAACTTCCTTTGTTCAGAGCATGATGACATGATTGACCTAGCAGTGTAGGGGACTGATTTGTAGGTGTGGGGATCATAGCTTTTAGGGACTGAAGGATATGTATTGACTCTGGGGGGTCAAGCTGATGGGTGTTATCGAGGGATTCTCAGGGTGACATGCTGCAGAATACTCTGAACAAAGGTGACCAAAATGGGGAAGCTGCCTTATGAGTAGACGTGATCTGTTGTGGCGCCGAGAAGCACCATTGGATCCTTTTTCGTAGTTTTAATGAGCTCCAAGAAGGGATAAAAGTCTGCTCTGAAATGGTACTATCCTATGGATTTTGTGAGCCCAGGACTGTTCATTCTCATGGGTGCTTTCATTTTTAAGGAGTCTAAAAATGATAAGAAGACTCTGCATTGGTTATGAGTACCGTTCTGTGGGTTTTTACAAGCCCAGGATGGTGATTGCTCATGGTCGCTTTCATGTTTAGAGAGTCTGAAAGTGGTAAGTGGACTCCATTGGTGTTCTTTTTCGTAAGTTAGTCTCCAAGGCCCGAAAAAACATAAAATTATGCAAATGGAGAACTCTTCTAGCCGATGTGACTAGAGTATTCCTTTTTTGTAATTAGTCTACAAGGTCTGGAAAAGGGGTAAACTTATACCAGGTAGACGCCCTTTCAGATACGTTTAGCGAGCATGAAAGGAAGCAAGGTTGCTCAGCGATCTTTTCATTGTTTTAGGAGTCAGAAAAGAGATTAACAGAAACTCCCTAAGTGCCTTTTTCGTAAAAGGAATTGTTCGGCCTGAAAAAGGGATAAAATTAGACCAAACAAAAAGGAATTGATGAGAGCGAGAAAAGGTCTCAAGCATCGTCATGAGTGCGGAATACTGAATCTGGTGACAGAAAGATTGTCAAAAAGGGGCAACAACCAATGTGGCACGCAAACCGAGGTGATGAGTGGCATTTTGAAAAAATGCCCAAAAAATTTGGAGGTGAGAGCGAGAAATGATCTCAAGCATCATCTCGAGCGTGGAAAACTGAATCCGACGATATAAGACTTGTTAAAAACAGAGAACGGCTGATGTGGCACACAAACTGAGGCAACGAGGGGGCATGGGAAAAATGCCCAAAAAATATGATCGTGAGAGAGAGAAATGATCTCAAGCATCATCACAAGCACAGAAAACTGAATCCAGTAATATGACTCGTCAAAAATGGAGAACGATCGATGTGGCATGCAAACCGAGGCAACGAGGGGGCATGGAAAAAATGCTCAAAAAATCTAGGCGTGAGAGTGAGAAATGATCTCAAGCATCATCACGAGCGTGAAAAACTGAATCTGGTGATATAAGACTTGTTAAAAATGGAGAACGGTCGATGTGGCACGTAAACCGAGGCAACGAGGGGGCATGGGAAAAATGCCCAAAAAATCTAGACTTGAGAGCGAGAAATGATCTCAAGCATCATCACGAGCATGGAAATATGAATCCTACGATGCAAATGGTGCGAAAAATGGAGGTCATAAGGACTCCAGAATGGTCAAAGGAAATAACTAGGTTAAAAAATGGCTACAAATGAAGGTGACCCCACCAAGCCAAGGATGTAGTGGTGGGGAGAAATGATGACCCGCGAGGGCGAAATACTATGTGTATCAAATCAACTCAAATATACAAGTGACACGTGACCTCAAAAATGGTTGAGATCACGAATGTGAAAAAGTGAGCAGGGTTAATGACCTGCCCCCATATGATGTGCATGTGGTTTGTGATTGTGGATCACATATGTGTTGGTTTGAACGATGGGATCATTGAGATGTTGAGATAGAGGTGATGGGGTAGGGTCAAAATGATTGATCATGCCCCCTATCCTAGGTTCAAGATAATCTATTATGTCCCCGAACTCAAAGGTGTCAATGCAATGCAGATGCTGTCTTAGAGAGGGATCAAGAGGGCATTGACCAACTACTGGAGGGGGGGTGTACCATGAGGCTGTGGGCCGTGGTGGCATACTGAAGTGATGATATGATGATGGGGGATTCCCCTTGTGGGGTGGATGACCCCAGTATCTCCGACAAGAATCACGATGATGATGAGTAGGCAAGGTTTTGGGCATGCCCCCATGTTGTGGACATGTGGTTTCCTCGTCGATTTGAAAGGATTGAACATGTGTGTCAAAGGGACCAATGGAAGGCGCCGACCAGAAAGAGGGGTATCCAGTGGAAATCGTGTAAATGGTGTTAATTTTTTCCGAGGAGGAAGATGGTGGGGGATGAATTTCCTCAATGAGAAGAGGGGATATCTCTAGGTCGATGTTATTCAACTCGTACAATGCTGCTCTGTAATCTGGGAGATCGGGGCAATGATGTGAATAATGGCCATAGATTCCGCATATTGCACAAGGATGGTTTGTGTGCAATGATTTATCACGAGGTTGAGGGGGGAGTTCTAGTTTGACTACTGGAACATTGGTCTCGTCATCCAACATATTCATGTGTTCTTGAAGTGCTGGTAACTATGGACATTGATGAGTGGCATGGCCTATGTCGTCACACAAAGAGCACTTGGGGGGTATGCAGTTTGTTGGGGGATTCTTCGCCAACTTGGGGGTCGCTGGGGGGGTGCGAGTTGTGGGTCCAGTGGTGTAGGTTTGTGGGCATCTGCCCCCAGTTTTTCTGAGTGATCGGGGAGTATAATTGGATGTTGATGCGGTGGTTGCTGTTGGAGGTGGTCGATTCTGGATGTTTGCTACACCAGGGGGTGGACGGTTAGAAGTATTGATGGGTTGCACCGGTTGTAAAATGACATTCGGTGTCAGAGGAGAGGTTGGGGCAGGTAGGTACCACATAGGTAGTCCTAATGTTAATCCTAGGAAATTAAGTGTAGCCATGACTAGTGTGTTGATGGTGCCTAAAGGGGGAAATAAGAATGGGATAGTATGAATTGGTGTGGCTCCTACATGAATTGGCACTGAGGGTGGTTGCGGGAGTAAAGGGAGCTGTTGGTTTGGTACCTGTGTGTTCTGCAAGAGGGTACACAAATCAGATATCTCGGTTATATTCAAAGGGGGTGGGATGGATTGGAATGTGGAAGTCATAGGTGATTCCAAGTATAATCCGTGTCTAACTGTGGAGACGAACGATGTAGGTGCATTCTAAACTGGTTGTTCAATCATAGGGAGAAGATTTTTAGGTGCAGTGGGGCATATTGGTTTCGATGCGTTTGGAGATTCATGTCAGATGATGACATCATAAGGAGATGATGACTACATGAATCCATCGGTTTGGTTGTGTGTGCAGCATATGTGATTTTCTATTGTGGTGCTGTGGTTCCTTGAGGAGGATCCAACGGATGAGTGTTCACCACTCCTTGTGTGGGCAAAGGATTATGCAGCACCATGGGTTGTGGTTGAGGAGGTGGCACTGGTTGTGCCGCGTGCCGTTGGCGTTGGGCATCATCAGACCACAGTTGGCGTGCTCACCCCAAATGGGGGCAAGTGTGTGTATAATGGTTGTATACCCCGCATATGGAACATGGGTGGTTTGTTCGTAAATTGGGGTTCTTAACCTGTTTCGGTGGTCGATCAGAGTTTTGGGTGGCGGGGGTAGCGTTGTTTTTGTTTGGAGGATAAGTCTAATCGATTGGAGGTTGTGGTGCAGAAAGGACTACCTGTGGTGGGAAATAAGTCGTTGGTGCTTGTGAGTGAACAAGAGCATGTGTGGCCTGCTGATGGTAATACATAGGGGGTGCAACCAGAGGTGGATAGGCTGAAGGTGCGTGACCATAACACTGTGGTGGACATGGGGGTCCATGAGTGTGGTGGGGGTGGGCCATGGGAGCATACAAAGTTGTAGCTCCGGAGTGAGATGTGGCCCGCGAAACATCGGGGCCATTATTATTGCGCATAATGGAAAATGGTTGGTTGTGGGACGCAACTTGTCCAATGATGCCGTCAGCTGCGTGGGATGCCCCCGACACGTCAGTCTGGGAGGAATCGCCGTGAGGAGCGTCAGGTAAAATGGTGTACAGGTCGCCACACTAGGCGTAGATTAGATCAAACTATTGGGCTTTTAGAATGGCTTCTTCTTCCGACTAGGGTCGTTCAGAAGCTACATCCTTGGCTATGAGGGGTAGGAGTGATTTGAGAAACCAATCCAAAAATATACGGTCATCCAATTTTACCTTGCAAAGGCTACGGTGCTTGTGCCACTCATGGATATGGTCGGTGATGTGGGTAGCTATGTTTTGTCTACAAGACAACAGTATTTCAACTCCTACATCATAGCGTACAGGTAGCTGAAAAAACTGAAGGAAAGTGGAGGCAAGGGACGAAAATGTATGGTGGGTCCCATGTGGTTGTTCAATGTACCACTTGGCTGCAGAGCCAGCGAACATTCGTTGCAACAGTCTTAGTCTAATGGAGTCATCCACTATGGAGTTAGATGAACACCATAGGTGAAATGACATTATGTGGTTTTTGGGATCTTCCCCAGGTTTTCCTTCAAACTTTGAGTTGTTCGAGGGAAGCTTTGTGGGCATGGGGGGCCAAGTGGGGTCATGTCTAATAGGATCATTAGTTAGTCTTGCCAAGTCTGGCAAATTCAAACTTGCCAGAAATGGTAGACTAGCCGAGGGGTGTGATGTAGTGGCTGGGACATAACTGTTAATGGTAGCATTATGTAGTGGTCCAGTGGCCCCTAAGGGTATGCTAGGTATGGAAGGTATGTGTGCTCCAACCGATGTGGTGTGGGAAAGGCCAGTGCTCCCAAGTGCAACATGGGTTGCAGAGGGGTTAGGAATAGTGCTAGGAATTCCTGGGATCTGGGTTGTGGTAATGAGAGGTGGTGTGATTCCTATGTTGGGCATACTCATAATAGGAGGTAGTCCTATGTTGGGCATACCTAAAGGTGGAGTGGCCCCTATATTAGGCATGCCTAAAGGGGTTGTTATTGCCATGGATGGCACAGTAGTAGAAGGGTTTGTGGATGTATCTCCAATAGTAGTGGTGAAAAGTGGGTCGTATTGTGATCCAGCCATGAGGTTGGTGGTGATATTTCAGTAGGGTTTTCGGATTCAGCCTCAGAATCAGATGTGAAGTGAGGCGTGTCAGAATCGGATGACTGTGTATTTGGCCGATGACATGTCAAGTCAAGAGATAAGGCTCTACGTCGGTGACGTGTAGAGCCAAGTATACCGAACTGAGGGGGTTCACCCTGAAGACGACGAGATCGTCTTAAATTCTCAATGGTGAGAAATATTTTTAAAAATTTCAGTGTAAGGGGGTGATGTAAAAAACTCGAAACCCTAATGCAACAATGAGTGCAAGAGGGGAGTGAAAAAATAAAGGCTCTCAGGCCAACAACCAACCTCAAAAAGCACTTATTATAGTAGTTGTGCTATAATAAGTGGAGGGATGCAACAAAATTGGTCAGAATACCAAAAGTCAAATAGTTTCTAGAAAAAAGGGGTGTTACTAGACCAAAGGTGGGTAATGTATCATGCAAACACCTAACTAGAAGTATTGTGAGTCAACAAACGATATCCTCTGCAAGGTGATGAAATCCAAGTCAGACAATATAGGGTGTTGAATCAACGGCTAGATATCCCCCTACCGGGAGGGATACCAAGTAGACAATCCTAAAGAGTGGCAACTAGGATACCCCGTTCATGACACATTCAGTTGGGTGAATCTATAGTTTGGTTCTATCGCCGTTGTACACCCTCTTGGGTGTACACCGAGAACTTCGAAAGGTATTCTTCGGTTACTGAATGGATTGCGATATTCCACTCAGATTTCCGGAACCAGTCCGGCTACTTCAACCCTCCTAAGGGAGAAGCCTTCCCGATAAATTGGTTGATAACCGTGTCAAAATTATAAGGGATTTTGGTACCGTAGAGGAAAACCACTATGTCTCAAATGTAATAATTGAGGGGTGTTATTGGAACACCTATCCCCTCAATTCTACCTAACTACAAAATTCTTTTAAGTGCTCCCCAAGTGGGGTTAAAAGTTTGTTGAGTTTAAAGTAAATTTTAAGGCTCAGTTTAAATTATGTGGCAGAGTGGGTGCAAGTGTGGTATTTAAACTAAAATTGACTTGCCTCTCTTGGGTGATTGATTACAAATGAAAGAAAAGACGCTTCCAGTTTTGCAAAAAAATAAAGGCGTTTTTGAAATGTAAATGCTTGAAAAAACTATTCAAAAATAATGGATCTTTGAAATAATTTGAAGGAAAGCAAATAACATAAATATTTCAAGAAATAAATGGATCTCTTAAAAGTTGCTTGGGCAAAGTATCGAGCAAATAAACAGTAAAACATTGATCTAAATAAAATGCAGAAAATCTCTTTTTCAATTACTGAAAATTTTTAAAAAGACTTTTAATGGAGCATTATAAATAGTAAAAGATTTAATATGGCTGTAAAAATGTAGAAAAATTAATGTTGTAAAATATGCTAAATGGGCAGAAAATACAGCAAAAACTATTTTCAAAAAATTGGCCGAATTCAAAAGAATTGCATCGCGGGTTTTGGGAAAACATCTGCGATGTGCAGCGCGGGTTTTGGCCACGCAGTCGCGATGTGCAGCGTGGGTTTCAGCCGCGAAGCTGTGATGTGCAGTGCGGGTTTCGGTCACACAGTCGCGATGTGCAGCACGGCAAATGGCTACGAAGCCGCGATGTGCAGCCTGTAAAATGGCCGCGAAGCCAGGGCGCGCCGCATGAAAAAAAGCCGTGAGGTCACGATGAGCCACGCGACTGTCGGGCGAAAAGCCGCGAGGCGAAAGCCGAAAAACAGACGCCGAAAAACAAACCCGAAAATGGAAGTTTCAGGCTGTTAATGGCAATAGAAAGGGCCAAGATCTAGCACAGCAATGGATCTTCTGTCTAAGATGGCAGATCTATGAATTAAAATGATTAAAACTAAGAAAAACTAAGATCTAAATCAAAAAACTGAGATCTAAGAATTCGAAGCCAGCAGAGTCGCCAAAAACTGTTGGCTTGGTTTTACAACCAAGCTTTGTGCAATGGGAACCTATCAACAATGTGATAGCAGTTTCAATATTGAAAGCAAAAACAACTATAAATTAAATCTAAATCTAAACTAGCATGTGCATATAACAAATAAATCTAAAAATGATTCATAGAAAGAACAAGAAATAAAAGAATGTTTTGTATTATCATACCTCAAATGGTGAGGATTTGTGGTGTTGAGCAGCTCCAAAAAACTGTTGGCTTGGCTTTGCAACCAAGCTTTGTGCAATGGGCACCTCAAATGGTGAGGATTTGTGCTGTTGAGCAGCTCCAAGGGTGAGATGCTCTAGGCTCCAATGGTCTCTTCTCCAATATTGCTACAATGGTCAAGAACTCATGAGAGATTTTGACAGCATAAGGATACGATGATGGATGGATGGAAAGTGAGGAGCCCCTACCACCTTTTTATAGTTTTTGGTGGTGGGGAATACCATTATGGTTTTGAGGAAACCAATGGTATTGACCAACATGGTTTAGGTACATTTTCCCTCCTTTTTCCTTTTTTGAATATTTTTAATATTTGTATTCCCTTTTTAATATTTTTGGGAATTCTAGACCCTTTTTGAGGGTTTTTTATGCTTTTTGAAGAAAAATATTCATTTTGAGGGGAAAAATGGGTGTATTATGGTCTTTTGGTAACCTTTTGATGGCTTTAAAGGCTCAAATGGTGGAAAAGTGGACAAATGGGTCATGTGAATAAGGAAATGAGCTAGTGAGCACTTTTTGGGTGTTAACACCTGAAAAGTATATTCTGTAAGCCTTCAAGCTTTCACTGTAACCCACAAAGATACCCTTCTTTCTTGAAGGATCTAGTTTAGTCCTCTTTTCCTTTGGGACATGAGTGTATACTGGACAACCAAATATTCTGAGATGGATGACTTCAGGTTTCTTACCAGAAAAGACCTCTTCTGGTGTCTTGTTGTCCAATATCTTGTGGGGTGTTTTGTTCTGCACATATACAGCTGTTCTAGCTGCTTCTGCCCATAGATGCATAGGTAGATCCTGGTCATGCAGCATTTCCCTTGCTACTTCCATGATAGTTCTGTTCTTCCTTTCTGCAACTCCATTCTGTTGAGGATTATAAGGAGCAGTCAACTCCCTCTTAATCCCTGAATCACTACAAAGGTTCTTGAAGTCACCTGAGGTGAATTCTCCACCATTGTTGGATCTGAATGTTTTGATCTTCTTGTCGGTTTGATTCTCCATCAAGGTTTTGAATTCCTTGAACTTATCAAACACCTCATCTTTGTTCTTCAAGAAGTATACCCAAGTCTTCCTGGAGAAGTCATCAATAAATGAGACATAGTAAACATACCCACTAAGAGAACTGGATGACATAGGACCACATACATCTGAGTGGATGATTTCCAGGATATCTTTTGCCTTGCTTTCACTGCTTGGAAAATCCTTCTTAATGTTCTTACCTTTTGCACATCCTTTGCAAACACCTTCATGTTTGGTCTTGATTTCAGGAAGACCCTATACAGCCTTGCTTGCAATTGGAAGTGCCCTATAGTGCATATGAGCAAGTCTTCTATGCCAAAGTTCACTTGGCTCAATGGATTCATGCACCATGGCATGTTCAGGTTGTCCCTTCAATTTATACAAACCTCCCTCTTGCTCTCCAATCACTACTGCATCATCTATGGTCTTTCCCTTTGGCCACATTAGGACTTGGCCATCCACAAATGCAACCCTCATACCTTTTGCATCCAGAGCAGAGATGGAGAGTAAGTTCTTCTTGCGCCCAGGTACATAAAGGACTTCTTTCATCTTCAAAGATTTTCCAAAATCTAGGTTGTAGGAGGCTTCACCACTTCCTTTGATTGGGTATTGATAATCATCCCCAAGTTTCACCTTATGGGGTGATTCATGTTCTGATAGATTCACAAAAGATTCCTTAAACCCAGTCATGTGTTTGGAAGCCCCACTATCAATCAACCAATCATTACAACCATGGGAGATAGTACCTGTGAGAGCAAAGATTAGAACATACTCTTATTCACTTGATGAGTCCTCGTCACTATCATCACATTCTGCCCTAGCCTTCTTCTTTAGAGGTTCATCATCCTCGGCAGCATGAGCATGGAACTTTCTTTTGCTACCCTTCTTCTTCTTGTTGGATTTGTTGTTATTATCCCTTTTGTTCTTTGGACAATCTGAAGCAAAGTGACCCTTCTCATTGCATGTGAAGCATCTTAGATCCTTCTTATTCTTTTGATAGGATCTCTTATAGCGAGAGTGCTCCTTCTTGGGCTTGCTTCTTTTGTTGTGAGCTGCAAGAGATTGATCTTCACCTCCCATCTTTTCCTCACGAGATACAAGTCTAGCTTCTTCTTGAGAGCATTCTTCCCGTAATCTGTTGAAGGATACCAACTTCTTTCTTGCACAGATTCCTTGAATGAAGGAGTCCCATGACCTAGGTAGGCCATTCAGAGTGGTCATGACAACTTCACCATTCTCCACCATTTCATCTACTGCTTCCATTTGTTCCTTAATCTGGGAGACCCTAGAAAAATAAGATTGAATGGTTTCTCCATTTTGAAACTTTACTCCTTTCAATTGGTTCCGCAGGGTCGTCTTTCGATTTATGTTCTTCCCTTCAAATAGCTTGGTCAAAGAGTCAAACATCTCCTTGGGTGTCTTTAGAGGAGACACATGGGGTATGAGATGGTCTTTAATAGAATCAGCAATGATTCTCTTTTCCTTGACCAATTTCTTCTTATGCAATACCTTGGCCTCTTCATCCTTTGGGATAGGGATGTGTTCTTTTATATATGAGTCCAACTCATTCTCTTCCAGGATTAACCCAATCCTATACTTCCAATATCGGAATTTATCAGCCCCTTCAAGCTTATCCTCAAGCTTGGTGTGGTGAGACATTTTAAAGAGTACTTCAAATGCAAATAGAAAAGATTCAGGTCTTACCACTTGAAATTCTGAAAACTAGATCTAGTCCCGAATTAGGGTTTGTCGAAAAAACCCTAAAAATTCAAAATATGAATTTCAACTTTCTGAAAGGATAGAAAGATGTGCCTTGATGAGCTGATCATCCTGGTGCATTCAGAATTTGAGAGCAGCAAAGTTTTACCCTTCAGATTTGACTTTTTGTCCTCCCGGGTTCACTAGGGAGAGCCCTAAATTAGGGTTTGAGTTTCCCGGAGATCTACCCAGCCAAAAATCTTGATCTAAAGCTCTAAACTTCGATTTTTGCAAGAAGCTTCCAGTTATGTCTTCATATTTTAGAAATTCCTATTTTTGTGGAAACCCTAATTTTTAGGGCCAAATCTGAAAATGCTCAGAATTGAATTCTAATTGGATAGATGGATTCTCCTTGATGAGTAGAGTCAATCTACTATACTGTTTTTCCAAAATCTGTGGAAAGAAACCCAATAAACAAGAAACTCAAGTTTCCGTCACTGCAAAATGTCTTCTTCTCAGGTTAGCTCTGATACCATGTTAAATTTTGAGCATTAATTCACAATACACTAGGATCTTCACTGAGAGAATAACATATACAGTATATCAATGCATAACAATCACAATAAGCATCACAAGAATCAAAAGCATGAGAGACTAGAGACACAGAGTTTCCATGGGGAAAACCCTAAGGTGAAAAACCCCACAACTTCCTCAGAGATAGAGAGAGCAATGGCTGAACCAAAGTACAACCAAAATACACTTGAGATAGTCTCATAGTAGTAGATGATCCTCCTCCTCACTCGTGCGCCACTTTCTGAGTGAGAGAAGTGTGACTTTCTGAATGATTCAAATAGAGATCTCCTGATCTCTATTTATACTAAACCTATTTGCCCAGTTACACTATGGGGCCAACTTGTCTATCTAGATATATCCACAATATAATATATATTTCAAGACCAACCCCACACATGGTGGTCTAATAACCCATCGGCAAGTATACACACTTGTGACACTTGTCAATCCACATGACGACACTTCCTTATAGAGGAATAACACATCTCTAATAAGGGTACAATAAAAATAGATGAAATACATTCCAAAGTTACATATACATCAACAATACAAATCCAGGAAATCCTGTAGTAACTATTCTCATTAACAACACTGTTATACGAAACACACTCATTGATCTAGGGGCTGCTATTAATCTAATGACTACTAAAGTTTTAGAAGCTCTCCAATTAGGACCATTCCTCCACCCTACTCCAACAATGTTAGAACTAGCAGATCATACTATGGTACAACCTGCTACGATTTTAGATGATATTATGGTGTCAGTAGCCTCATGGGAATATCCCGTCAACTTCATGGTTATACAATCAAAAGATCCATCTAGAGGGCATCCTATCATTTTAGGAAGACCTTGGCTAGCTACTGCTAATGCATTCATAGGATGTAGGGATGGAGATATGGTTATCTTTGATGGGTTATCTACAAGAAGACTAGATTTATACCCACCAGCACAGCCCGTAGCTGAGAGCTTATTTTGGTTAGATTGTCCTTTCGGAGAAGAAAACCCGGAAGAACTTTCCCTTGTTAGTGATCTTTCCTGGGCACTTCAAGAACAAAATATAGAAAACGTGTTGAATCAATTTATTTCCTCCACCACATATATAGACTTTCCTCAGTCTTTTTCCCAACTTGACTAGATTTTTGGAGACGAATTTCAAGAAAACATGAGTCTCTCAACATTTACAAGTACACCTTGTGTCTTTTCAATCGAAGAAGATCTAGGATGTTATACCATACCATGTGAGGTTAGTTCTGAAAAATTTCTACATATAAATGCAGGCTTAGACAAGAGTCAGCAAAAGCAATTGTTAAAAGTTCTCAAAAGTCAAACTGGAGCTTTTGCTTGGGAATACACCGATATGAAGGGTATACACCCAGATACTTGTATTCACCACATTTACACAGACACAAATATACCTCCTGTCAGACAACCCCAGAGAAGAATGAAACCAGCTGCTCTCAAAGATATAGTAAAAGAAGAATTACAAAAACTTCTTAACATTGGATTCGTTTACCCAATTTCTAATAGTAAGTGGGTGTCTCCTCTGGTAGTAGTCCCAAACAAAGTCACAGGGAAGTGGCATATCTGTGTTGATTTTCAAGAATTAAACAAAGCCACTCTTAAAGACTATTTCCCTCTACCTTTTATAGATCAGGTGTTAGATACCCTATCAGGGAAACAATACTTTTCTTTCCTAGATGGGTATAGTGGATACAATCAAATATTAATAGCACCTGAGGACCAAGACAAGACTACCTTTACTTTCTCTTGGGGAACTTATGCCTATCGAGTGTTACCATTTGGCCTTTGTAATGCACCTGCTACTTTCCAACGTGCAGTTTTAGGTATCTTTGTTGACCTTATACATGATTGTGTAGAGGTCTACATGGACGATTTCATAGTTTATGGTAATACCTTCCAAGAATCCCTTAACAACCTCGAGACAGTTCTTATTCGATGTCAGGACACAAATTTATCCCTTAGTCATGAAAAATTCAAGATGTTATTAACTGAGGGCATAGTTCTAGGACATCATGTCTCTCTTCAAGGTATCAAGGTGGATTCTGCCAAGATAGAGATAATTGTCAATCTTCCTCCTCCAAAGACTCCGAAGGAAGTTAGAAGCTTTCTTGGCCATGCAGGTTATTATAGGCGTTTTATAGAAAATTTTACCAAGATAGCCACACCTATGTTCAAACTACTCATGAAGGACACAGAATTTCAATGGACTGAACCTTGTCAACAGGCTTTCGAAACTTTAAAAGCAAAGTTATCAGTAGCACCAATACTCTGGGCCCTAATTGGTCCCTTCCTTTTCATATCTCTACTGATGCATCCGACATAGCTATAGGGGCAGTCTTAGGTCAAAAAGAGGAAAACTTATCTTATGCCAGTTATTTCGCTAGTAAAAACTTGACTCCTGCAGAATCAAAATACACTGTTACCGAAAAAGAGTTTCTCGCAGTAGTCTATTCCATCAATAAGTTTCATCATTATATCACAGGATATTAAATTTTCATACATACCGATCATTCTGCTATTAGATTTTTGATGAATAAACTAGTTACCAATGGCAGAGTGACTCGATGGCTTCTTCTATTACAAGAGTTTAATATCACCTTTGTTGACCGTCCTGGTCGAGAGAATGTAGTAGCAGACTTTCTCTCCTGAATTCAAATTGACAATGATGATAGTCCTGTTGATGATAGCTTCCCACATGAACATTTATCCATTGTATCTATTTGAACCCCATGGTTCACAGACATATCCAATTATTTGGCAACTGGAAAGCTACCAAACCATCTCTCTTCACCCTAAAAATGTAGAATCATAGTTCAAAGCTCTAACTATTCCTAAGTGGATAATAATCTATTTCGTACCGGTCCTGACCTTATTATTAGAAGATGTGTACGAGAGGATGAGATGGTAGAGATTCTTCATGCATGTCATGGTGGACCTTGTGGTGGACACTTTTCTGATAAAAGAACAGCATATAAGGTTTTACATTCTGGATATTATTGGCCAAGAATCTTCAAGGATGTTGCCAAATATGTTAAGGGATGTGATAGTTTCCAAAGAATGGGTAGACTTACGCCATCTAATGAGATTCCTTTGCAACCTCAAGTTATGATCGAGCCTTTTGAAAAATGGGCTCTAGATTTCATTGGACCAATTTCCCCTATGTCTCTTAAGAAGAAGTACATCCTAGTCTATACAAATTATGTCACCAAGTGGGTAGAAGCCAAGGATTTATTCCGAGCCACAGAGAAATCAGTGGTAGAATTTATGTATGAAGAAATATTTACCCAATTTGGTGTACCTAGGGAAATTGTAATCGATCAAGGATCTCAATTCGCTTCCAAGTTAATGAAAGAACTTACTAATAAATATGGTATTAGACATTGTAAATCTTCCCCATATCATCCTCAGGCAAATGGTCAAGTAGAAAGCACAAACAAAGTATTAGAAGATATCATGACCAAGACCATTCAGTTACACCACAAGGACTGGGAAGATAGGCTCCCAGGAGCCTTGTGGGCTTATAGAATAACTTGGAGAAACACCACTGGCCACACACCTTATCAACTTGTTTATGGAAAACGGGTTCTCCAACCCATTGAATTTTAGGTTAAGACATTTCGTATGGCTGCTCGGTTAGGAATGAATTTAGAAGAAGCACAGAAACAACGACTCCTACAAATAAATGAATTAGACGAGATTAGACAGGATGCTATCCAATGAACAATCTTAATACAGAATCAATGTAAAAAATGGCATGACAGATACATTAAACAAAAACAATTTAAAACAGGAGACTGGGCATTACTTTTTGATTCGAGATACAAAAATTTTAAAGGTAAATTGATTACTCGTTGGATGGGTCCTTATGAAATTGTTACAGCTTTCGATAATGGATCCATTAAAATTAAAACAATTGATGATTCTCAAACTTCCTTTGTTGTAAATGGCCATAGACTTAGACTTTATCACCAACCTATATCTAAACAAGACTTTGTACAGAATGCCTTACAATAGCAAGAGATGGAGCTGGTAGAAGAGGAAGTCATTCCTCCTCCTCCTAGTCCCTAAAATTTCTAAAGGATTGTCTTTATTTGTACACATGTAAATATATTGTGTTTTTATTTTAATTATAATAATGAAGATTTATTTCTGACAAGTTGATTGTATTTATACAGGGAATTCATTTGTATGATCAACTCATGAAATTTTTGCCATTAAAAACAAGAAAACTTTTCTCCCTTTTTAGATTTCTTATGACTTTTTTGTACATATGTTTTGTTTTCAATAAATCAAAATCATCTAACAACAGTTTTGCAGTTTAATTACAAGGACCTTATCCGCTCATGCAATATTATTGAAAAGGAAGCACTTAAAAGAAAAAAAATTCAATATATCATAATCCCTTCTTTTTTTTCAATTATTGTTGAAATTGACATTTTTAGCAAAAGATAAAGTGTTCTTTATATTATTTCGCAACCATTTCATTCATGATTTTGAATATGGTATTTGATTTAGGCATGCACATTTCTAATTATTGTTTAGAACTGTTGCTTAAAAGACCTATCTTAATCTCTATGATCTCAAAAAAAAATATACTATCTTACACCTATGGATCATTGGCTTATCCTAGACTCATTATCAAAACTTGTCTCTTAAAGCATCTTTTAAAGGTAACTTAGAAGTGAATGTTATTTTTATTCTTGTGGGGAAAATTACTGAATTCTTATGAAAGAGATAGATATAGATCAAAGAATAGCTTTAGGTTATTATCTTTTGACATGATCTTTAACTTTGGCTATTATAAGTAAAAGTTGCTCATAAAGGTTCGTTCTAATATTTCGAATTATGTGTTTAGAAGGCTTAGCACACTCTAGTGCCAACCGGTTTCCTTACAAAAAATATATATATACATATACATCATTATACGAAGCAAACTCACTGGGGTATTGAACAGGCCTGCTGGCAGCAGGTCCATGCTAAGTAAAATCTTAAACAAGGAAGCTAGGTAAATGCAAGTAAAACCGCCAGGGTACTGAACAGGCCTGCTGGCAGCGGGTCAATATCAGGTAAAAGATATCGGTTAATGCATTACTATGCACATGATTCATATATAAGAAACCTGAGTATACAAACACATGTTTTGTCCAATCATCTATACTATCATTAGAGAATAACTGTAAGTTGAACTTGGACCTTGTCATCTAATTCAAACAATACCTAAGATGTCATTATCCTAGAAATGGGACCCATAATTATGAAAATCTCACAAGCTTTACGGTGCACCTTATCTATATCTTGGGATGACAAGAAATCTTTAAAATGAGTCATGGATGGCTATTTTTCCTGTGGCATCTTTCATATCAAATTATACTATCATTCTTTATATCGTCCTTTTAAGCACTGTTATATTCTTTATGATAAATATACATATCTGAATCATCTACATGTTTAGTTAATATTTCATTTTCTTGAGAAAAGTATTACAACATTTTTCAGCTATTGATAAAATAATTGAATTTCTAATGCTCTTTTTGTTGGCTTGAGGACAAGCCGTATCTTTGGTTTGGGGGAGGATTAGAACTATTTTAAACTATTTTTTTTTTTTATTCATAAAAATAAAGAAAAAAGTTGATTTATCTTTGAAAGTGATAGATGTTTGCAGGTTAATACAAAAGCAGAAGGCGAATTGTTTTAATTAAAGACAAACAAAAAGAGGACCTAACTTAAAAGTTCCAGAAAGCAAAGTTTACATCATTTTCTGTGCACTAACAGCCTTAAAAATTCCTTGCAAAAATCAGTTCCAGTTGGATTCAGCAATAAAAGTTTGTATAAACAAAAGTCTATATGAAAGGCTGAATGACGGATCGAATGCCGATCCAAATGAAGTGACGAATGCAGCAAATAAGCAATGTTTTGAATAAAAGTGCTGAAGAAATTTTAGTTTCAAATAGCATGCTAGATATTTTTGAAAATTCTGACTAACCAATGATGATAGGGATCAATCAAACATCAAATCTCACACTTGGTTTTATTTCCTTATTCATCTCATCTTGTTAAATGAATGAATCTTGTGTCATTATGAATCATTCTATGACCACTATGGTCTTACCTGCCGTATAGATCGCCAGCATATGGATTGGATCCTTGTGATCTTCCACGTGTAGAATATCCCATTACGTGAATTTCGTTCAACCTATCCAAAGCTTGGCTTTGGACATGGTTGAATATGCTATACCAAACACGCATCTACCGAATTCACGCACTTCAATTATGGAACTTAACCCAAGATCTTGAAAGTACAAGTGTGATCTTTCAAAACATGCTTTACCTATGACCACCCAGCCATCCAAACAGACTTCAATTTAACTGATGGCTACATGAACTTCTGCTTCACTCTATTCACCCTTCATTTCTCTCTCTGCGAGCTATGTCCTCTACAAATTCCTTGTATCCCCTGCATTTATCTATTGTTTCCCCTGTCCTCTATCAGCAATTCCTAACCGTTGCAAGCCAAGTAGCTACCAAGATCTTCTTCATATCCCTGAGTTTAAAAGATGCCATGAGTTATTCTCTCAAGCAGGATGGAATCCGTTTCTCCACTACCTTGATGGTCACAACCATGAGATTTCGTTGTTGTTTTCCAAAGGTTTTGATGGCAAAATGACCAAGGTTGGCCATCTTGTTTTCTCTGTAACAGAAGAGTCAATAGCGTTAGCTATGAAGCTCCCTAGAGAAGGTGCCCGATGGCACAAGCATTTATTTCTTCCACGAGAAGCTCACTAGTTCGCTCTCAAGCCCGATTTTCAACACATTACTAGCACCAAAGGTTTTCATAGAGAATGGATCAAGAAAGATTACTTGGATCTTTTGACCATTATCATTCACTTAGTCACCTGCGAGGGTAAGTTCACTATTTTTAAAGCTTTCCATGTTAGACTGTTAGCTCATTTGTCAATAATCAGACCTTAAATTTCCCATTCTACTTTCTAAAGAGCTCGGAAAAGATGTCGAGTCAAGTTAGAAAGAATACCATTAACCCTTCTGGCAGCTTATATCACCATTGTCTCATTAAGCTTTTAATCGTCCATCAACTAGAGGAGAGAGGTCAGACTTGGGAACATTTTGTTTTTGAGATATTAAACCCTCATTTATCTACTGTTAAATCTTCCGATTCTCAAGAACACCTTCATGCCCAAGAAGAACCAAACGCTAAACGTATACGATTTGATGAGAGTTCCTTAGATGATATGCACTCTGTCCATTCAATACATTCTCCTACTGAACCTAGAGAGACAAATCATGACTAGTCCATTGATTAACCTAACATTCGGACTATCATTCAGCCCTCATGCTCAAATATTCAGTTGGATGATCATATCTTTGAGTCATCCCTCCTCACACTAGCTAATGCATCCGTTTAGATGAGCGAAGCCTGTGCTACTATAAGCTCTCCTGCATGTAACAAAGACAAAAGCCCTGAAGAAAAAACTATTAATGTTGAGACATCTCCAAAAGAAAAGAGTCCTCAAATCGACTTGGAGCATGGAATAGAACAACCTATTTCGATTCAGTAAAAGTGGGATCAGTTAACCCAAGAGATAGCGCAATTAACAGAACAAAGTCAAAGCTATGTGGAGACAATCTCCGAGCTCCTTAAAGAAAATAAGATGTTGCGTACACAATTGAAAAGCACTGAATGCTCGGTTAACACCAAAATAACATTCAATGTTGTCCTTAGAGTAAAGTATAATTCCTTAAGGGGTCATTTCAAGAAGCTCCAGGACAAGCATGCATCTCCATCATTCAAGTCGAAGACCGCTTCTATCGTAGCTCGGCCTTCTTCCTAACCACTTTTTCTTTTGCTCAGAGGGACTTGGCATGACTCCAGTTTGGGGGAATGTTGGTGTCCAATTTTGTCACCATTTTTTATCATTCATTTTACTCGAAGTGGTGTTATTTCAATTACCATTCAACTCATCAAATAGTCCAGGTATGCATAAATTCAATTACCATGCAAATCTTATTATGTTTCGTATATTATGGTTTATTTATGATTAAAATGATGTTTTTGGGCATAATTAACACTTATGGTTTTAATTGACAGGCTACGATTTGCAAATGACCCATCATTCAGACCATGCACTACATGCTCTACCTAAAAGGTGTTCAGCTCATTGTTCAGCCCTCTGTTTAGCCCACGAAATCCGTGGTTGACACATCTTAGACCATTGAATGAAGAGAAGGACACATCGGTTTTGTTCAACACGCGATGGGCCTAGTTAATGAGCTATTGCTCTAGAAGATCCGTCCTTATGCTCACCAAGAATGACATCACATCTCATGTCCACGTGAACACTTTAACCTCCGATTCGTCTGCACATTCAGCCTAGAATCACGCTCAGTATGCCGATGTAACTCCTGTTCCCATGTCAACACTCCAATGCACCAATTCTCTTATTCCTTTGGGCGGGAGTTACGCACACCTGTTCACGCCTGCTCACATTCATTCACGCCGTCATTCTGGAAGGAGTTCTCCTACCCACGATTCAGTCTGCCAGTACATTGCTCATCCACATTTGAGTTAGGTCGACGCTGCAGCTACTCTGAGAAGGAACTAGCCCCGTCAAAGTCTGAAGAATGCCCCCTGCGTTGGCATGTATCAATTTAATCAACTGTTACAGTCATTTAAACACTCCTATTATTAGAGAGGTCGACTCTGTCGACCCTCTCACCATTGTAACTTATAAATAGCCGCCTCTGTGATTGTGACGAGTTAGCTTCTGAATTCACGATGGTTTTCCAATCTTAGTCCAAGAATTTACAGTTGTATATAGTGTGAAGACAGAGTCTGTAATTTTTCTCAAGTTAATGGAAGTAGCAGCTCATTGATGTTCTGCTGGTAGTCATTTAAAATTGAGCTAGTTCACCCTCCGATTGCTGGGAAGGGCCCCTCATCAACTAGAGGTTTTATTTACATTTTCTGCATTTCTTTTCTTGCAATTAACTAGTTTATTTCTTGTGTGTGTAATCTAATTCGTTTTCCTATGTGTATTATCTTCATTCCTCTGTAATTAATATTCTATTGTTAATACAACCTTCCTTCTTCTAAGTTAAAATGGTCGACCAATAGTTCAATAGTTTGATAATTTGTAGTTTGTTTTCAGTCCTTCTTCCATCATCATAGTTAGATATTGCTTTCAAATTCTTCCATAGTTAGCATTCCTTTCTTTCTTTTCTCCTCTGTTATTTTTTCTTCCTGTTTGTTGTAGGTTAATTCCTCCTTTTTATTCCAACCTTCTTTCTTCTTCTATTCTAACCTTCTTCCTACTTCTTATAAAATCGTTCTTCCTCTTAGGTAATGATTCGCATAGATAATTTCTTAGCCTCTAATCATCTCTCTACTGCTTCCTGTGCACAATAGGATCATTTGCATAAGCCAGCTAGTAATAAAATCATCCAAAAACTCTTCTTTCCCTCATCTTTAAAACGTTTTCCTCCATTCGGATCGTCATTTGGACTGCCATTCAGACCGGCGTTCGGATCATCATTCGGACCTCTGTGTTTTCTGTATTATTTTAGGCCTTTTTCCGAATCTAATTTCTTCTGCCTCTTAATCATCATTCTTCCTGTTCCTCCTTAATAGTTTGAGATGTAATTTAATCTTGTTTTATGTTATTTGGAGTTTTTTTATTCAATTTTCATCATTATTTCCTCCTTTCTTACTTCCTCCTTATCCTCTTCTTATCTTTCTTCCAAACATTAGTTCTTTAACTTGTTTTGTTACTTAGTTACTGTTCAGAATGTATGAATGTTGTTTCTAAATAGTTTATTTCCAAGTTATAGTTGATAATTCTATTCGTTGAGTTGTTTTAGTTTGTTAATCTTAAGACTAGTTTCTATTTAATGAAGATGTTCATGTTGCAAGATCTGGAATAATAACAAAATATCTTTATCAAGTTTTCTACTTGCTTCCAAATCTAATATAGTTCAGTTTAACATCTTTGTTAAGTTCTTCTATTTGCTTCTAACTTATATTAGTTTCATGTTGTTTACATATGGATAGACAAAAGTTTAGAATGTTTAAAGTTAGTGGTAGTTTGTTGATTTTTAGTTTACATTTGTTTGTAGAAGTTAAGTTAGATTTACTTCCATTTAGCTTCCTTATTAAATTTGAAAGTCATTACAATACATTTACTCCAGTTCTTATTACATTTGATATACGTAATCAAGAAAAATGGAATTAGATGGTTTAGTCTAGAATAATTTACATTTACAAGTTCTTCCTATTAAACATCTAACATTCGTAGCTCTGATTCTGTTCATAGTTGTTATCTGGAAGTTGAATTTAGTAGTTTCTCACTTTTCTAGAAGTAATTTGTGTTTCAGTACTTGTTTTCATCTTTCTTATTAATTAACCATAGAAGTAAAATAGTATGATCTAGTACTATTCTGATCTATGATTTAATTGCATTCTTAAATATTTAACTCAGTTTTTCATTTTGAAAGATCTTTCGATCTTTTTCCTTACTAAACATTTTTTAGGTCTGACAAACCTGAAACTTTAGAACCTTTTCTACCTTGGTGTATATTTTGCTTCTACTCTAAGTTTACTGATCCTAGTTGATAATTAATATCAGGTGTTTTTATTTGAGATAGCTCACACACCCAACATAACCCAATGGGGTGAACCGCATATGTATGGTGTATTATTTTCCTTGTTCTCTTTATGTTCTTATTTATGTTGATATGTTATTGATTGCTTAGATAGGTAAGCTAGTTTAGCTAGATCTATAACTCTGACATGGTATCAGAGTTGGTTTCTATGATATAGCACCTTCTATAGATTTCAATCAATAACTATTATCATCTTGGGATTGTTTATTTTTTGTATATTTGCTTTCTATCTGGTGGCCATTAGGCTTCTCTTCAGATATGGGAATGATTCTGCAGTTTTTTACTCGAACCTTAACTTTGTTGTGTATATTTTTGCAGAAATTTTTCAAGGGTCTCTTGATGTTTATTCTGTAGATCTATATGATTTTTGGATTCTCCTCAACAAGATCTATCTTTTGGTTTTCAGATCTATTGTTTCTATCCAAGTTTGGCATATGTTTTGTAGGTTTCCATCAACGGATTAATCGACACTATTTTTGGCCTAAAATTGGACACCCACAACTTTTTCTTCGTAGAAAGCGCGAGTACCCATGCCTTGAAGACTACGAACCCGCAAGTAACTTTGCAAAACCGCAGCCTTTTATTTTACAGACCCACGCACCCGCGGCTTGCTCAATTGTAAAACCGCAAGTAACCCGCAACTATCCTATGCAGGACCCACGAGTATCTGATCTACTCGCGAGTTTCTTGTGACAGACCTACGAGTGACTTTTCTTGGAACTTTTTTAAAGGGATGTAAGTAAAGTTTATGTTTTTACTGTGTTTCTTCATATGAGAACAGTAAGTGTATCAGTTTTCTGTTATTCACCTTTTTCTCTTTTCATTTATAGCATTTGGGTTTAATTTTCTTGTCAAAATTTCTATCATTATGACTTCAGAAGTAGCTTTTGTTCTTGAACTTGTTGGTCCTAACTATCTTGCATGGAAAAGAAAAATGTTTGATGTTCTCAGGAGTAAGAATCTATGGAGAATTGTTAATAGTGAACACAAGAAACCTGTTGATGCTAAAGATGTGGCTATATGGGAAGATAAATGTGATCAAGCAAGAGGGCTCATTGGTCAAACGGTTTTAGATAGTCTTCAAGTAAGTATTGCGGCAGAAGACAGCCCGGTTGAGGTATGGAAAATTCATTCTTCTTTGTTTGATAAATATGATGGTGTTTCTTCTTATTACCTTGAAAAAAATATTTTTGAGCTAGATCCTACTAAATTTGAAAGAGTAGAGTTATATCTTGCTGAAGTGAAAACTTTAAATGAAAATTAAATAATTGTGGTAAAGATTACAAGAAGACAGACACCGCTCTTATAGTTCTTGTAGAACAAAAATTGCCATCTTGTTTTGACATGTTCATCCAAACTAGGAATAAGGCTCATGAATTGTCTCAAAATACCACGAAACCTACTTTTGATGATTTTTGTAAAGGGTTGATAAATGAGCAAGAAAGGTTGATTGTTTTAGGACAAGTCTCACCTAATAAGGCTCTTATGGCACATAATAAGAATCCTAATAAAAAATTTAATAATGCTAAAGGTTCTTATTCCCACACTTCAAATCATACTAATAAATTTGGTCGTGCTACTAATGCACATCATGAAAATAGTAAGAAGAATGTGTATGATCCTTGTAAGCGTTGTGGTAAAACTAACCATCCTGAAAAGAATTTCTTTAAAGTGAAACGTTTAATGTCTAAGGCTAAAAAGAAAGGTTCCGATGAATCACAAGTAGCTTTATGTGCATCTGTTGTTTCGTCTAGTAGTTCTTCTTCTAATGTGGAATGGATAATGGATTTCGGTGCTTCTAAATATATGACTAGTAATGCTTCTTTATTTACATCTTATGACAATAATAAGTACACATCTCAGAAAGTATCTATAGGTGATGGTAAACATATTTCCGTAATTGGTTCTGGTAATGTTAATGTTGCTAATGGTCAATTGGAAGATGTTTTTCATGTTGAACACATGCCCATCAACTTGCTTTCTATTTATCATGCATGTCAAAAAGGATATAAATTTGAAGCTTGGCCGAATAAATATGTTCTTAAAGATATCAACCATAATTTTAAAGTAGTTTCTTCTGGTCCTGTTGATCATACTGTTGGTTTATATAAATTTGTTAGTTTTAATTCAACTAAAAGACAACCATTTTATTCCTATGTTGCCCACGCTAATGAACTAAGTAAAATATGGCATGAAAGATTGGGTCATTTGAATTATGGTAAAGTGCAAATGCTAACTAAAATGGTACATGGCTTTCCTAATATTTCATCTACTAACGATGTCTGTGAAAGTTGTGTACTTAGTAAACATCATAGAGAAATGCTTGATGAAGGTAAAGCTTGGCGTGCTAAAGAACCTTTGCAATTAATTCATAGTGACATTTGTGGTTCTCTTGAAGTTCCTGCTATATCTCATGCAGTCTATTTTCTTACTTTTATTGATGACTTTAGTAGAAAATCATGCGTTTATTTTTTGAAAAAAAAAGTGACACTTTTTCTAAGTTTCAAGCATTTAAATCCTTGGTTGAGAATTATTCTGGTAAAATGATTAATACTTTGAGAACAGAAAATGGAGGGGAATTTGTTAAGAAATAATTTGAAGTGTTTTTATCTAAACATGGAATTCAACATCAAAAGACTATTCCTTACACACCTCAACAAAATGGTGTTGCTGAAAGGAAAAACAGAACTTTAATTGAAATGGAAAGATGTATGTTTTATTCTAAAGGATTACACAATAAATTTTGGGATGAAGCCATCAGTTGTGCTAATTCTATTTTAAACAGATTTCCTACAAAAGCTGTTAAGCATGTTACCCCTGAGGAAAAATGGAATGGTATAAAACCAGACATTAGTAACTTTAAGTTTTTTGGTTGTGAATGTTGGGCTCATATTCCTCATAACAAACAAAAAAATTTAGAACCCAAGTCTCACAAGTGTATATTCATTGGTTATGCCGAGGATTCCCAAGATTACAGGTTATTTGATCCTTCTAATCATAGTGTCATAATCTGAAGAGATGTTCAATTTACTAAAGTCTCTCCACCACATGAGTCTACAGAACCTCATGTTACCCTCAATATTCCATTGTCTCTTGTTACTCCTATATTTGTTACTCCTTCTTCCAATACTTTGCTTGTTGTTGATCTTAGTTCACCCTCTTCTTCAAGTGTTTCCCTTGAATGTATTGAACCTCCCAAAGTGACTTATGTTCCTTCTAACATTCCTATTTGGGCCCAGAAAACTCTTGAATCCGCAGGTAGTGAGATCGGTAATCCTTCTGATACTCATAGAACTAGATCTAAATTTTCTCTTATGACCAAAGTTTTGGCCATAAACGATCCTACTTCGTATGCTCAAGCTAAGGGTAAACCTCATTGGGAAAAATCTATGTCTGCTGAGTATGAATCTCTTATGAAGGACAAGACTCGGTCTCTTGTTCTTCTTCCTTCAGGAAAGAATTTAGTTGGTTGTAAATGGGCTTATAAAACTAAGTTTACTGCAGAAGCACAGATTGAAAAATATAAAGCTATATTAGTTGCAAAAGGTTTTAATCAACTTGAAGGTATTGATTATAATGAAACTTTTGCTCTTCTTTCTAAAATGAATACAATAAGAACCATCTTATCTCTTGCTGCATCTTATAAATGGGAAATACACAAAATGGATGTTAAAAGTGCTTTTTTAAATGGTGATCTTAATGAAGACATTTATATGCAACAACCTCCTGGTTTTATTAATGCTGAATCATCAAGTTTTGTATGCAAATTACACAAGTCTTTATATGGCCTCAAACAAGCACCTAGGGCTTGGTATGATAAAATTGATACATATTTCTTGAACAATGGTTTTAAGCGTTGTATATCTGATCCAAATCTGTATGTTAAGAACTTTGGTGATAATATATTCATTATTGTGTTATATGTGGATGATCTTATCATCACTAGCAGCCAGCTTGTATTAATTCAAAGTATGAAAAGTGAACTTCAAAAGCAGTTTGAAATGACTGATCTTAGTATATTGGACTATTTCTTGGGTCTTCAAATCTGGCATATGGCGGATGGTATTTTTCTCTCTCAGCCGAAGTATGCTACAGACTTATTGGCTCGTTTCCATATGAGTGATTGTAAATCTGCTCTTATGCCATTTCAGTCTGGTGTAAAGCTAATTGTTGAGTGTACCACTCCCCTTGTTGATGCTACTCTTTATCGTCAGCTCGTGGGAAGTTTGATATATTTAACTCACAGCAGACCAAATCTCTCATTTTCCATCAATATAGTTTCTCGCTTCATGCAGCAACCTCATGAAATTCATTGGCACACAGCCAAGAGAATTCTGAGATATTTACAGGGGACATTGTACTATGGTGTCTTTTATTCGAGCAATGCTATAGTTTCACTTTCTGGATATACATATTCTGATTGGGCAGGTGACAGTTCTGATTGACATTCACTTGTTGGCTATTTATTTCAACTTGGTTTAGGTCCGATTTCTTGGTCCAACAAGAAGGTGAAGACTCTTTCTTTATCTTCATGTGAAGCAGAGTATAGAGCAGCTAAAGAAGCAGTTTGGTTATGGCATGTTCTCACTGAGCTTGGTTTGGTTCTGAAATCACCCATTGTGTTGAAATGTGACAATTAGGGTGCAATTCAGCTTGCTTATAATCTGGTATATCACTCCAAGACAAAGTATCTCGACCTTGATGCTCATTACATTCGAGGTCTCGTCACAGATGGTATTCTTTCTCTTGAGTATTGTCCTACCGAGTAGTAGGTAGTCGATATCTTCACCAAATCCTTAACAGCAACGAAGTATGTGCATCTTTGTTCCTTGCTTGGGATGAGAGAAGTTGTCATCAAGGGGGAGCAATAATGACTCCTTCCTTCCTTAGTGTTAGTGAGGGATTTTCTCCCATCCATTATTAAGGGGGAGTGTTGGAATATACTATATTCCTTGGAAGATAATAATGTCTTTGTATTATGTCAGAAGTTATCCACAATCTTATGTAAAAGAGTAATACATTATATCTCATATTCATTATGGTAAAATATACTCTTGATATCCATTATTATATAAAGATATGTTATTATGGAGAATTATATTATCCCACATGCAATATGTGAGAGTAATTCCTCCACATCTCTTGGTATATAATAGGGTCAAGGAAGTCACATCCATGTATAACATTCCATCATACTGTCACAACACATTGTATTGTGCTCACAAGCTCTCTACTATATTGTATTGGGGTTATTTGTAGTTTCTCTCTTGTAATATTGAATGAGATTTCTAGAGATAATAGAAGACAACCTTCATGTGGACATAGCTCAATTGGGTGAACCACGTATATCTAGTGTATTATTTTCCTTGTTCTCTTTATGTTCTTATTTGTGTTGATATGTTATTGATTGCTTAGATAGCTAAGTTAGTTTAGCTAGATCTATAACTCTGGCAGGGTCAAATTTGAGATCAAGGATCAATATATATATATATATATAATTTTGGGGGGTCGTGTCTCCAATGCGTCCCCATTTCCCTGTTTCGTGCACCTTAGAATCTAACCCTAACCCTAAAGCTATAAGATGAACCCTAACTGTATGCTTTTAGGCATTCAACTAGTACTACTACTACTACTACAGTAGTAGATGACCTTGAGGAGTTTGATCTTGAGCCAGATGATGGTGTCATTGCTAGTCCTGATTCTAGTTCTACTTCTAGTTATAGCAATGGTGGTGAGTTTAATGATTGATCATGTTGATCAATCACCTATATGATTTATGATCGTTGATGTATGATGTATGATGTAGTGGCATCATAGCATGTTGTTTTTTGGACTCTACGGGCCATTTAGGCCCTCATTGATTATGTATTTTATTCCATATATGTATTGCGCAGTACACTTCATTCCATTTTGATATATTCACCCTTATATGGTATATACAAGAGCAAAATTTGGATATTTTGCCTTTAATGCTTTGGGATATCATGGATTGGAATCTTTAAAATATTTTTTTTCTTTAAAATTTAAATATTTTATGTATTTTTTAGTAAACCGAGTCATTAAATTCAAATCGGCCGATTCATTATTAATTCATTATTTATTCCAAGTCTAAGTCTGAGTTGACCCTCAACCGATTTTGATTTCGAGTCTAAGTTTTAAAACATTGCTTTAGATATTAAATGCATCCATACCATGTTACTAACCTTGCATGCATTATTTATTCTATGTCAATCATGTTGGACCTTGTATTTTAGGTGAGATTCCTTCAAAGCCGTGTTCACTTGCTCATGAATATTTTGAATTCCTTCTTAAAAAAGAATGGATTTAGGTAGCCTAAGGGGTTATTTCAACTAGTTATTGTCAATGTTGTTGGGAGTTATGGAGAAATATGTGTCAATCTACAAACTACCTTATTATAATCATGTTGATAGTATGGTGGACTTTCAACCTTGGGATTTGGATGCTCATGATTATATAGGAGAAGTAATATTTCCAAGGTGTGATTGGCCACTTCAATCTAATCATATGTTTGCAAATGAAATGTAGTGTTCCTTCTAAACCCAATATACATCGAAGCCCACAATGTGTTCCAAAAGCAGCTAAGAAAACTACTATTTATGTTTGACAGAATACATTTTAGCAACCTAAAATGCACCCACGCTTGTAAAGAACAATATTGTTTGTTTGTACACTATCATTGAACTTCATTAAAGTCTTGCGAGGAACAAACACAAATATTTGTTGAATATGTTGATGATCACAAAAACATAATTGTGATGTCACCTTGTTTCTAGAAGTCCTTCAACAAAGTCCATTGATATACTCTTCATAAACTCTTCCTAGGTTTGGATATTACAAGAAGTGGAGTACATAATCCCAATTTTCTATTTATGAGTTTGAATATGTTACATAGAACACATCACCTTAGTAATATCTTGAACTTTTCTTGCATATGTGGGCTGTAAAAATACCTTTATAAATTAGCCAAAGTTTTATACACACCAAAATACCTTATGACCCTTAACAATGCAATTCCATTAAATGAAACAATCATTGTTCCCCTCTTGGAACACTAATATGTGCATATTGGTAGAATATACCTCCATCAATATGCAATACTTAATACTTATTTGCAACAAAACACCTTGTATACATGAACTATCCTATGCTTCCATGAGTTGTCAAATTTAAGGAGTAATTGCATATGTATCCACGAAGTCCTAAGTTTTGAATGTATTAAGCTTCATTAAGAGAAATAGCAATGTTACTGGAGTGAGTTTGCATAAAGTGCAATTGTTGATGATTACACTATATCATTGTCTCTTTGTCGAGTAAATAATTTCTTTAATGCTTGAATTCCTACATAGGGACATACCATTCTTTGTCATGAGTTGGGGTAGTTTTTTTTCTCGGGAAAAAAGTGTAATTAGAAATGAATTACATTGTTTAAAAGTGGCCATAAGATTTTATGAAAATGAGTTGCTAAAATATAGAGTATTTATCAATATCATATATGTATCATATAATTAGTCTCATCTGATCATCATCAAGGATCTATTTTCTTTTTATAATGTATGTTCAAAATTGTTATTAACAGATAAATGCTTGTGGACAATCCAGTTTATCATACTAATATGACATATGTTCTATTTCTAATTCATTGACATTTTTGTTAAGCCTATCCATTATTTCCATTATCCAGCTTCAATCTATAATCCCATTTTGGATAGAGTATCCACCTCCTTATTTCTTTCCCGGGTTCTACAAGTCCATTGCATTTCATCACAAGTTGGGTAGTTAATAACTAAACCTGTGATTTTCGAGTGATCGAAATTGGAAATTGGCAAGGGCCCTTCACAATAATACTACTCACAAAGCATAACATGAAGCATCAAAATGAATTTTGAATAGAAATTGTAAAATGGAAAATTAATACTAGGGTATTACATACCGTTTCCTTCAAAAATTCAAATTCCATCTTATTTTCTTCTTCTCACAAGAAAACTTCATTGCGTCTAGATGACACATGTATTCATGCTTCTATCGTGAAAATCTATGTTATACGTATGTGGAGGTGTCTTGCTAATTATAGAAACCCCCTTATTTTAGTTACACTCTTTGGGACTGGCTACTATCCCCCATGGAATAGCATGAGGCATCCAAACCAATTTTGAAAGGAAGATTTAAATTAGCAAATCTTGATACTAGGGCATTGCATACCTTTTCCATCAAAAATTCAAATTCCATCTTATTCACTTTTTCCCACAAAAAAAACTTCATTGGATCTAGATAACCCATGCACTATGATTCTATCTTGAAAATATATGTTATACATATCTTAAAGTGGGTTTTTATTTCTATAAAACCTCTTATTTTAGTTACACTCTTTGGGACTAGCAAATTGACTCACAATTTTCTCTCTCTTTTCTAAGTCAATATGGATTTTTATTCCAACATAAATTCTTAGTACAATACCTCCTACTTTCCAAACTCACATTTGTTTAGGTTGGTTAAATATTGTTCTTCCTATATGTTATTGGAGACTAAAATGACAAACGATTCTAAGTATCATCTTAATATCTCATTCATCAAATGCGTAAAAGTGGCCAATGCTTCATTTTAAAAGCTATATTCTTTGTGTTGTCATTTTTGAATTCTTACTTGATGATAACCAAACTTCAAATCTAAGTTGGTGAAAAAGATGCTCCTTGCAATTGATCAATCAAATCATCCATTGTTCCTCAAGATGTTCTTGACTGGTTAAGAACTATGTTGAGGAATATTGTTCCTCAAGATGTTTTTGACTACTTAAGAACTATGTTGAGGAATCTAGAACCCACTTTAGGCCTCAAGATGGCTCTAGGGTCAGAGGGGTAACCCTTAGTCATTTTCAGAGAACTAGCTACCCACCGTCACCACAGCAGCAGCTCACAACATTCAACGAAAAGAGCGTCATATTTATGTAGATAATGAATAGGAATAAAAAGGGTGAAAGAAAAATGATAGAAAATTGGACTAAAATCACAGTAAAACCCTCCGACCAAAGGCCTTTCAATTGGGTATTGGACTAAAATCACGGTAAAACCATCCAACCAAAGGCCTTTCCATTTAAAAGTGGAGTCTACAATAAGCTAAAATTATAGGAAAAAGAATCTTTGGTTTTGCAATTAATAAGGAAGTCGTTGCTAACCTAAAATTGGACTAAAATCACAGTAAATGACAACAGATTGGACTAAAATCATGGTAAAACTTGTTACAACTCATTTTTCCACCTTGTGAGCATCTACACTATTTGGCCTCTCATATTCATTTCATTGACTAAAACCACTTTTTACCCTTCAAGAACCCAATTTTTCCTATTTTTGTTCCTGTATGCGAGATGTTTCACTGCAACTCACGCATACACAGGTTGTCCCACTATAGCCCATGTACATCGAGTTAAATGGTAATTGACAGTAAAAACTCACTTTTTACTCCAAAAAGTGGTCTTAGGGTGACCTTTGGCCCTCCATGTATCCCGAAACGACTCGAATCGACCTTTCACCTACCTTTGGAAGGCTATATATTTGTTAGGAACCCGTGTCAACCCTTCTCTTTACTTTGTTAGTATATTGTTGTTGGACGCATATGCTTTGTAAGTCGTCCCGTAGAGTTTGTTGATCCATAGTTTGTATTAGCCCATGGTATTGAACCATAGTATTGGACGCATATGCTTTGTAAGTCGTCCCGTAGTATTATATGTCCCATGGAATTGACCCATAGTATTGGGAATAGACTTAGTATATAAGTGTGTGTTGAGGCCAATGAAGGTACCGTGAAGTTATTTGTATTGAGCTTGCTCAAAGGGGGTTTCCCCCTCGAAGTGGCATGCAATCAATAAAAGCGATTATGAGTTCTATTATTTCTGCTATCTCATGTATTTTCATTAATTAATTGTTGCAGGTTCTTCACATCTAATATCATAGCACTTTCTTGGGCTCGTTGGGTGGAATTTCTACCAAAAAAAAATTTGCATTTGTTACAAGTTCGGATCTGGGTATAATCCCTATCCGCTTAACTGTGGGAAGAACTTATGCATAAGCCCTAAAACTCATTGTGAGGAGTACCAATGTAGATCCATCTCAAACCTGGATGTATCAAGCACCGAGAGTGATCCAATTTCTTGAGGTGTATTTCTTTTTTAAATTTGATCTCTCTTGATTGATAGATCCGGGTTTAAGTTTTAAGTTTTTATTTTATAAACGAATATCTATTTTTTAATTACTTTTCATAATATTTTATTTTATGAACCAACATGGATTTCTATATTTTATTTTATGAACCAATATTAATTTTTTAATTAATGTTTTCTATATTTTTTTATGTTGTTTTGATTTCCATTATATAGCCATTGATTTCAAAGGTGTTTTTCAAACGAAAATACACGTCGTTACAAAATATATATTAATGGCCGACTTAATATATCATAATATATATTACTTTTTACATTTTATTACTTTTTACAAATGTGACATGTTACATCTGTCATACTATTACTTTTTACATTTTATTATATTCTAAAAACGTTACATGTTACAAGATCTCCCCCATACTATTACTTTTTACATTTTATTATGTTCCACAAATGTTACATGTGACATTAGTTACAAGATCTCCACCATACTATTACTTTTTACATTTTATTATGTTCGACAAACGTTACATGTGACATCCGTTACAAGATCTCCCCCATACTGGGTTGTAGAGTGCCTCTCGACGCAACCACAGGAACCCCAAAGAAGCTGTCCCATTGAGAGGACCTGCCAGCGAAAAGGGAAACGACCCCTCCCCAATTGACTAGTTCCCACCCGTGAGGTAAACCAAGAGTTGTCGTTTGTGGCAAAGTGGTTATCAGTTTTACCTAAGTTGTGGAGTGAGGGGTACTACCCCAATACGCAAGCCGTCAGACAGCATTGGTGGCCAAGTGAATCCCCTGAACCGTTAGGAAGTCGAGCATACCTGGGGTCCATGTCTATTTTCATATGATAAATCACAGGTTTCATCTACCCAAAACTGTTGTCAGTCACTTCCGCATCATTGCAGATCCATCTATTATCGATCACTTCTGCGTCGTTGCAGATCCACCTGTTGCCGATCACTTCCGCATTGTTGCAGATCCATCTGTTGTCAATCCCTTCCGCGTCGTTGCAGATCCATTTATGGAGAAAAAAAGTATAAAATTTTGTTTTTCCACCATATCTCCCTTGTTTTAACTCTGTTTCCCTTGAAACTTACCTTACACCCCTACAATCCCATTCTACATATTTCATTCCTGAGGACCCTATCCCAAATTCTACTTCCCAACGCCATAAATTCCACATTTGTCTATTTTTAGGGTTTTCCATAACTTCTTCGATGTTCACCCAATCTCCTTCAAATTTTACCACAGTGTTCATTTCATATTTCTGCTTCTTTGTCTCTCTCTATCAAATTTTCCCATTCTTTCAACCTGCTTCTGAAATCCCCCTTTTCTGCTTCCCTATCCCTTTGAAAGCGTCCAAAACCTAGTCAAACCCAAATTACCCATCAATTTTTTTCCCAAATCCAGATTTTCCTTTACTAAAATAGTTTTTGTTTTTGTTTATCTACCCACTCAAAAAAAAACTCCTGGTTATGGTTGTCACCCGCGCATGAGCAAAAACCATGGAGGAAGCACATACAGCCATCCAAACCAAACTCCAGGATCTGGATGAAACATTTCTCAGCCTCCATATTCAACATTCAGCCATGAACAATAACCGACAACCAGAATCTTTTGCAGCCACTGGGTTCTCTTCTTCCAGCAATTTTCGTGGGCTGAAGCTTGATTTTCCTCGCTTTAATGGTACTAATCCGACTGGATGGATATACCAGGCAGAACAATATTTCAGTCTACATAATGCTTTTGGTGTCCAAAAAGTTCCACTTGCATCCTTTCATTTGGAACAGGAATCCCTTCAATGGTACCATTGGTACATCAAAGCTCATCACGAGCCAAACTTAACATATTTTTGCCAACTCCTTTTGCAACGATTTGGTCCTAGTGCTTTTGATGACTTTACAGGAGCACTCACTAAACTTCACCAAATTGGCACAGTGAGAGAGTATCAGACAGAATTTGGGAAAATGGCCAATCACACAGAAGGATTGTCTGATGAATTCTATAGGAGTTGTTTTATTAGTGGTCTCAAGGATGAAATCCGCTCAAAGGTCAAAATGTTTTGTCCCAACAAAATGATGGAAGTCCTAGGGTTGGCTAAGTTGGCAGAGGACAAGATCGCAGTCCAACAACTCTCCAAACCCACCCTTGTTCCCTTCAAAAATATGGGTTCCCAGCGACCTCCCATCACGCTAGCTCCTCGACCAACTCTTATCAAGCATTTGTCTGAACCAGAGATGCGGGCACGCTGAGAAAAGGGGATTTGTTATAATTGTGATGAGAAATTCACTCGGGGACATAGATGTGTTGATCAAAAGCTCTATCTCTTGGATGTGGATTCTCCGCCTACCTCTGAACTTGGTGAAGAAGCTCCAAATACAATAGATGATCCGGTCGACATTCAACACCCGCCTGTTGACCCCCCATCTCAGGATGAACCACTAGATATCTCTCTCCATGTTGTAACCGGCGTCACCACCCCACAAACAATGCGGGTCAAATGTTACTTCAAGAAGCTCCCTCTTACCATACTCAATGATTCTGGTAGCACTCATAACTTCATTGACCGTCGGATTGCCAAACAAGCTAATTGTTTTGTCCATCCTTGCTCCAACTTTGAAGTCATGATTGCCAATGGGGGCACCTTACTTGCAAGGGGAAGTGTCACAATGTGCGTATCTCTCTGGAAGATTATAACCTGCGCTCTGACATGTTTGCGTTCTCCTTAGGCGGATGTGATGTGGTTTTGGGCGTTCAATGGTTACGCACTCTTGGCCCCATTTTATGGGATTTTGTTGAACTTTGGGATGCAGTTTTCAATCAATGGGAAACAACACAAATTTATGAGCTTACAACCAGGGTCTCTTCGCATCATCAGTTCACATCGCCTGGAAAATATCCTTAAGAAGAATTCACATGGTGCCATCGCTCAGCTCCATTCCATTCAGATGCACCCATCAACGGTCTCCACTACTTCCTTGGATAGATATGTAGGTGTCTTTGCTGAACTAGTGGGCTTGCCACCTTCAAGAGACCTTTTCGGTAAGAATTTAGCCGCATCTACATCTTAGAAGGAACTGATGGATATTTTTCCTGCAGTATAGAAGTGGCATCCATCCCTATCAGGGAATTATTTATACATCAAGACTGATCTCCAAAGTCTGGAAAATTTCCTAGAACAACGGGTCTCCTCCCCAGTACACCTGAAATGGGTTCTCCAACTCATGGGTTTTGCCTATGCATCACTTACAAGAAGGGTAAGGACAATCTGGTGGCCGATGCTCCTTCTCGCACACTTGATGACCCAGTTTCTCTTATAGCTATTTCTCTGCTTGTTCCACATTGGTTGCAATCTGATCAACATGGCTATCCCTTCTATAAACTCCATGCTTCTCCATCGGCAGGGCACTCTGGGTTCCTCAAAACGTATGACCGGGAACAATATAACTTCTTTTGGCAGGGACTAAAAATGAGAATTCAACAGGTGGTGGCTGACTGTGATACTTGCCCAATCAACAAAGGTGAAACGACACTCCTTTCGGGACTGCTCGAACCCTTGCTCATCCCTACATAGATTTGAACAACTATTTCTATGGATTTCTTAAAGCGCTATGGTGGTACAATACCACATCTAAAATGACACCATATGAAGTAGTCTATGGACAGGCACCGCCAGTTCTTCTTCCATACACCCTCAGCAGTTCCCTAGTTAAGGAAATTGACTTGGTTCTTTGAAACCACGATCAGATTCTTCTCATTCTGCAGGACAATCTTCATATAGCAAGAATTCAACTCAAACAACACATCGATCAACACCGTTCTGAGCACCATTTTCACGCAGTTGATATGGTTCTTCTTCGTCTACATCCTTCCAAGAAATCCTCCCTGAAACTCACTCTATCATCTTCTCTCTCACTCTATCATAGAGGCATTAATTCAATGGCACATAATGCAACCCGAGGATGTTATAGGGGAACCACTCCTTCAGATTCTGCATCAATTTCCACATCTAATGCTTTCAGGACAAATATTTTTCTAAGGGAGAGGGGATGTTAGGAACCTGTTTCAACCCTTCTCTTTACTTTGTTAGTATATTGTTGTTGGACGCATATGCTTTGTAAGTCGTCACGTAGTATTTGTTGATCCATAGTTTGTATTAGCCCATGGTATTGACCCATAGTATTGGACGCATATGCTTTGTAAGTCATCCCGTAGTATTATATGTCCCATGGTATTGACCCATAGTATTGGGAATATACTTAGTATATAAGTGTGTGTTGAGGCCAATGAAGGTACCGTGAAGTTATTTGTATTGAGCTTGCTCAAAGGGGGTTGCCCCCTCGAAGTGGCATGCGATCAATAAAAGAAATTATGAGTTTTGTTATTTCTTCTATCTCGTGTATTTTCATTAATTAATTGTTGAAGGTCCTTCACAATATTGAGCTCTTATTGTACATGGAAGGAGGAGAAAGAGAGAGCATCAAAAATCTATTGGATTTTTGCCACAAATTGAGTCTACATCCATTGATACTTGTTGTTGTGAACCTCTTATGTTCACCTACCAAACTCCTTCATAGTTTTAGTTTGCCATTGCATGGGGGATTGAAGTGGTGGAGACACAAGTGGAGGGACCTAGTTCTCGATTCAAATGAGTTGTCGACAAGAGGTTGCATCGTACTTCTTGTTTAAATAATAGAAATACTCATTTTCTCGTCCAATTGATGTGGTGAATGGTTAATTAACATTGGGTACATTTGCTTATTATATCATGGACCATGCTATTGTTTATGCTAATATCTTTCATATATTATATGCACTTGCTCGTATTTGTTGTTGAGACTAAGCTGCAGGTTCAAGTGTAGAGATTTGAAAGCTCAACAGGGATCTACTTCGAACATCCAGTTGAAGCTTGGTTATTTACTCCACATCTTAGTATTTACATTTATAATAGCATTGCATTGGGAATTGAGTTGATTTCTGGTAGTCATCTGTCTGTTGTGGTCTACCCCCATCCATAGGAATTTTTTCTCCATTACATAAATGGTGACTCCACTAGGGATGAACCTCCATTTTGAGGATTTTTGGCATTTTTCCTTGTTTTGAGTTTCTGTTTTATTGAGCTTCTATGTCATTGACTGGCTGTTAGGATCTGTATCAGAAATCTTGACTTTTTTGGGTTGTTTGATTCATTTTTGGTCCACTCACCTTTCCCTGTATGCGGGTTGGCCTTGCTTAGCCCACATGGATGCGCTATTGTCAGTATAGTAGCCCACGTATACACGCTATTGTTCTATGAACAGTTGCGTACAACTCCGAGATTGATTTGTTTTTCATCTTTGGTTGTTGCCGGGTGAATTCTGGGTGTTCCTGAGTCTTAGTAGGCCTGTATTCTGACTGTTCCATGTCTCTTTGTTGACCAGAAACTCCTCTTTCTTTAGTTTTTGAGATTTTTGGTTTTGAACCATTTTTAATTTTTATAGCTCATTAGCTTGGCTGAGTCTTACTTTTTGGGATCTGTTGGTTTGCTTGCTTTGCTTGCTCTGCATTTTTCTGAAGAGTTTTGATTCTGCTTGCATTTTTCCATTAATCTATATTGATAAAATACAAAAAACATTTGCATTTTCATTTCATTTATACTTGAAAATACAAAAACATTTTTCTTTATGTTATTGCATTTTGCATTAAGAGTGCTTGTGCTTTCATTAGGACTTGCTTGAGCATGAAAATATAAAGAGATTGCATTGTCTTTTTTGAATCGTTCATTTGACTGTCATATAGTGGCATACTCTTTTATGGATAGATGAGTCTAGTATTTTTCGGGTGTGCATATCATTGAGTCTTTACACATCATTAGTTTCACGACCATATCCTTTGAGTAATCACAGCCATTTAAAATTAACGCTTAATCTAAAATTTATTAGGAACGATTTTCTCTTTTATAGGGTGCACCAACTAGTATAGGTTTAGAATCTTGGAATAGATCATTGTGAGTTAACAATCCAAGACTATTGAACCAACATCATGTGTCTGACCGGGGAGTGGTGAAACACATGGTATACATCAATGTTCTCAGGAATCTCTACTCAAACCAGAGTTAAGCACGAGGTCACGGGAGGTTGGTTGTGGAGATAACCCTCCAATACTAGCTGAACGTGGGATATATTTCCAAGATTTGTTTTTGTTTGGGGACTCTTTGGGGATTTGAACCTCTTGAGTTTCGGGCTTAGTTACCATGCCCATACGACAGATCCCACCTGCAACTATCCACCTGAGCATTGGTTATAATTGGTGGCCTTAGTTGCTTTACCTAAGTATCGCATAGGGTGCTTACAGCGGTTATACTGTGAGTATCCTGAGTCAGATAGGGGTCGGACAGCATAGTTGTTGTATGTATAGGGATTTGACCCTATGCACATAGTGAAGTCTGAGGGCACTTATAACTGATTTTGTTACCTCCGGTTATAGTTTGGGAGTCTCAAGCCTCTCCTAGGTGAGACATACCGGCTGTAGTGTCGGGAGGTCCCTTGAGCCAGTCTTGTTTGTGTGCATTTGGTTGTATATTTATTTTAGGTGTGTGCTTTGTGATGATATAGTAGGCCTTTAGGAGACGATTATTGGTTGAATTTTTGGAGTCATCGTGGATCGAGATCCGCCTCTCCGTCAATCTCATAGGTTAGTTGGTTTACCGGCTAGCGATCCGTCGCATTCTTTTGTTGGGAAGCGTCAGAGGACTACTGCTAGTCCTATACACACATTTCATGAGATTCAAGGAGCTTCTATTATGAGTTCTACACCTGGCATGACATTAGCACAAATGGAAACTCCCCTCCGGCCACTCCTAGCGGTGAATGGGGAGGAGTTTCTCCACACACTATTCCTCATGGGTTTGGGATGTCCCCACCCACGATCACGAACCCATTCGATGATACACAACCATCTGGTTTTCGATATGGGATGCCAGGTTATGGTACTTCATCTGTCCCTTCGACCTCTAGTCCTTTTTCATAAGGTATGCCCAGATTTATGCCAACTGTTACGTCCACCATGTCTAGTAGTCATGCTATATCTAGTGTTGGAGTTGGGGGACAATGCCTGCTTTCACCGCATATCAGTTTGGGAGTAGTCGCATCCCTCCATCTAATCCAACTGTTGGCAGAGGACCACCTCCTTCGTCATCCCCTAGTGTTAGTTTGAACCCATTTTCGAGTGGAGGTTTCACGTTAGGTATTGGATCCACGACTTTCATTCTGTCCTTTCATCTACATGACTCTATGCATGTACCTTCGAATGCTTTTGTGATGTCACAAAACCCTCCCCTACTAGCTCTTTGGTTCCGTGGAGTGCTCACATACCATTTTCATACAGCCCTTACTCGTCCATTATTCCTTCCTCGAGTCGGTATATGGGACCCCATTCTCATGGAGGTCATTCTTATGGCTTCTCAATTGGTCCTACTTATTATCCCAATCCTTCACATGGAATCCCTGCTACGAATGTGCATGTGTATTCCAACACAGGCCAGTTTGGAGGAGGTTACTATACTTATAGTCACGGTCATGGTTATTACCAGAGTTCATTGGCACCACAAGTGTCAACTTCGATGTATACAATCCCACCTTACAGTTCGCAGAACCAGTCTCTTTTGGGAGCTCATCATCAAGCTTCCTAGCCTCAGCTCCATTTTCTTGCTAGATTGAATCTACATGATCTTTCGAAGCTCATGAATGATCCGGTTTGTCATGATCCTACATGGCCTCCAGTCCCCACCAAGCTCCCTTCTGACATTCCAAAGTTTGAGGGGAAGAAGGGTGAGGATCCAGGTGATCACGTTAATACTTTTCACTTATGTTGCTCTTCAAATTCCTTAAACCATGACTCTATTCGTTTGAGGCTATTTCAACGCACCCTCACGGGGTCAACTGCAAAATGGTATGTTGAGTTTCATGGGGGCACATATAGAGGTTTAAACGATTTAGATTTGGTTTTCCTATATCACTTCCAATTTCCAATTCAATACAATACTGGTACTGAGATTTTATCCACCTTCCGTCAAGACAAGGCCACACACATCTCTGACCATATTCAGGAGTGGTGCTGGAGGAAGAGGCTAGTGAAAGCCAACATTCCTCCAGAGTTTATGTTGGAGTGGTCCCTTAAGTCTTTACTTCCTTACGTTTCGAAAGACATTTCATTGTTTGGTATTATGACTGAGGAACAAGCTATTTTCAAATCCCAGTAGCTAGACCTAGTCTACGCTCAGTCTGGCATTTTATATGATATCATACCTAATGCACCGCAGTTGCGACATGAGCCCAAGCCTATTCCTGGACCATATGTCGATGGTATTGTTTGATCCACAAGTACTCATCCTGTAGATTTGGTTACAAATCAGATGCATAATCTGTCAATTAGCCAATCTACCCCCGAACAGGCTCACGCCTCGTCTGTTTCCACCCAGTCGTTGGATGTTCACTCTATACAATCGGCAAACCCGTCAGGTAACCAAAAACCTGGTGGGAAGAAAAAGGAGAAGAATAATCGTGGGGGTGGGAATAACAAGAACAAGAACGCTAAGAAATAAAATGCCAACCCTCCTCGGGACAGCAAAAATGCTGGTGGGGACTAAAAAACTAGACTTAAAGTGAAATTCCCTTGTAAGATTTACACAGAAGATCACCTTACACATTTGTGTCCTCGTCATAAAGAAGCCACGAAGCACATTTCACAAGGCCCAGCTGTGCTGAAGGATCCCCTTCCTCATCACCAAAATATGGCTTCGGGTGCTTCCATCTCCGGTAGTGGGACTTATGAAACTTCGACGTCCTCTAACCCTGCCGGCAGTTACAGATGCGTTAATATGGTCAAATCGGAAGTTAGTGTTGCTAATTGCTCTCGTGATTATGGAGCTCCACAACCTCCATTAGGGAATGAGCCCCCTCCTCTTGATACTCCATTGCATATCGAGAAGCCGAACTCTATGTTGCAGATACCGAAAGGTGTTCTTAAGCGCTCGACACACAATCCCAATGATCGAGCCTCCCAGAACTACTCCATTGTAGAATATTTGGGTCAAATCCCGTGTGCCATGTCAGCTCTCTAGGTTCTCTAGGCTTGTCCTTCTCAAAGGACCACCCTTCTATGTGCTTTGGGTGTCCAAGATCATTGTAGCCCAAACATTATCAAGTTCGACACTACTAATGTTCAGCCTCGGTTTCCCTACCACGTGGATTTTCAATTCCATGTTAGCTGCCTACAGAAAATCATTAAACGTACCATGGTTCATGAAGGTGCTTCTACGTCAGTTATGTTGTTAGCTTGTTGGAAGGCTCTAGGATCCCCTCCTTTATCGAATTCTATGACCATGTTGACTGCATTCGATTGTCGTTCATTCAGACCACATGGTATCATCCCCTCCCTTGAGATCCACTTGGGTGGGAATACTGTGCCAATTGAAGTCGAGGTGGTTGATGCACCCATTGACTACAACCGTTTTCTGGGTAGGAATTGGATCTACGCTATGCAAGCGATCGTGTCCTCTATGTTTAGATTTATCTGCGTTCCACACGAAGGCAAGATTGTGACGGTCGATTAGCTCGATTTCATGAGTTCCAATACCATTGCACCACCAGGAGCGGAAGTTCCTCAGATCGAAAATTCTTAGTTGGAAACTGGGAATATTGATGTAGGATTGTATTCCTCTTTGATGGGATCTTTCAACTTTGTTGCACCAATCTCCTTTATAGGAACCACTTCCGATAGTGCCCCTTCCACATTAAAGAGTGTACCATTCTGGACGTCATATTTTAATGATTCATGGAATTTACCTTCCACGAGTTATTCGTCTGGAAACATTGCGCACATCGGGATGGCTATTCCCTTTTCTGCAGCAGAGCTTGCTTACTGTGAGATTCAATAAGCCACTGCAGAACCAGATCTCTCCTCTTCACGGACAGGAGAGGAAGATCCTGTTATGCTTCCTGCCTGGCAGTGGACTCCTCTTGCTCGCATGATTTCCTTGATGGTACTTTTCCTTCGGATGAATCTATCATCGAAGCCATGTATGGTAGTGATAAGCCTTGGGAAGATCTACATCACCGATCATATTTTCTTCATGACCTTGATCTTATTGATCAGGAAGAGTTTCGATCGACTCTAGTAGAGAAGGTTGGTCACCCTGTGGCTCCTTTGGATTCACATGGTATTTACGCGAAGAGTAACATGGCTAACATTTCCCCAACCATCTCGATCAACATCTCTTGCACTCCTGGAAAGATTGAGAACATTTACATCGGTGCCGATTGTTCCCCTGAGGAAATCTGCATTTACACCGAGCTTTTCAAATAATTTCAGGATGTTTTCACCTGATCTTATGAGGAGATGACAAGAATACACCCTAGTATTGTCGAACATGAAATTAAGACTTATCCAAATGTTAAGTCTGTTCGGCAATGTCTTCGTCTTGTGAATCCTAGGAAGGAAGTTGCGATCAAGGCAGAGGTAGAGAAGCTTCTCAAGGTTGGTTTCATCTACCTGGTTCCCCTTACCGAATGGGTATCCAATCCCATTCCTGTAGATAAGAAGAAGGGAACCATCCATGTATGTATTGATTTCAAAGATCTGAACTGAGCATGTCCTAGGGATAACTTTCCCACTCCATTCATAGATCAGATCTTGGATGCTTGTGCGGGAAGCGAAGTGTTTTCATTGATGGACAGTTTTTCAGATTACAATCAGATCCATATTAAACCCAAGGATCAACACAAAACCACTTTTATATGTCCTTGGGGTACCTTTGCATACAGAAATATGCCCTTCAGCCTTAAAAATGCTGGAGCTACTTTTCAGCGTGCCATGACCTACGCTTTTCATGACCTTAAGCGCATAGTGGAGGCTTATCTGGATGATCTTACTGGTCATTCTCGTAAGAGAGTTGATCACCCCAGTCACCTTCGCCTCATTTTCGAAAGATGTCGGTGCTACAAGATTTGTTTGAATCCCAACAAGTGTATCTTTGTCGTGAAAACTGGTCGCCTTTTAGGGTTTGTAGTTTCCAAAGAGGGTATTAGAGTCAATACTCTAAAGGTTGAGGCAATACTTCGATTGCCTCCCTTGCGTAACTTGATTCAACTTCAGAGCCTCCAAGGGAGAGCCACTTTCTTGCGTCGTTTTATTGTGAATTATGCCAATCTTACTAAAGGTTTCACGCGGTTATTGAAGAAGGACACACCTTTTATCTGGGATGAGCGAACCCAGCAGTCCTTCAACGCTTTGAAGAAAGCCTTGGTATTGGCCCCTCTGCTTAGTCCACCCGACTTTGCAATAGATTTTCTGTTATATGTGGCCGCGTCTCAAGAGACGATTGGTATGGTCTTAGTTCAGACGGATGATGTGCTTCAAGAGCATGTTGTCTATTATCTGAGTAGAAATCTCATTGATGTTGAACTGAGATACTCTCACGTGGATAAATTGGCCCTTGTGACGGTTCATGCAATCCAACGACTTCGGCATTATATTTTGCTCAAGAATACCACCGTTATAATGCATGGCAATCCGTTTAAATTTGTGCTCTCACAACGCATAATTGGGGGGAAGTATAATAAATGGATTGTCATCCTTCAGGAGTTTGATCTCGATTTTGCTTCGGCGAAGTCGGTGAAATCCTTGGTTTTCATGGAATTGATGTCGAACTTCCCAAGACTTGTTGAGGAAGTAGTCCATGAAGATTCATTTGTGGATGAACATGTATTTCTTATCTCGTCAATGGACCCTTGGTATGGGGATATCATTATATATCTCCAAACTCTAAAGTTCCATGCACACTATTCACAAGATGAGCGATGGCGTGTGAGACATCACGCTAAATATTATGTCATCGTCAGTGAAACTTTGTATCGTTAGGGAAAAGAATCTATCCTCCTTCGTTGCTTCACTCATGAAGAAGCGAACCTAGTTCTTAATGATTTCCATAGCGGAGCGTTTGGAAGTCACTTATCCGGGGCCATGACAGCCCAACGTATCTTGCGAGCGGGCTATTTTTGGCCTACAATATTCAAAGATTGTGTCAATGCTATGAAGAGATGTCACCCTTTCCAGGTGTTTGCTCGGAACATGCGCTCGCACCCTTCTCCTTACATCCGGTCGTCACCGTCGGTCCCTTCACCAAGTGGGGGGTAGATTTCATGGATTACAACCCAGCCTCGGTTGGGGGGCGTCACCATATTATAATGGTCGTTGATTATTTTACCAAATGGGATGAGGCCATGTCGACCGTAAAATATGATGGTGCTACAGCATCCCACTTCGTATTCAATCAGATTGTAACTCAATTCATTATCCCGAAGGAGATTGTCACTGACCATGGCAATCACTTCCAAAACCATATGATGGCAGATTTATCACTTAAGCTTGGGTTTAAGCAAGAGCACTCATATTTTTACCACCCACAAGCGAATGGTCAGGTCGAGGTAGTAAATAAGTCCTTAAAGACCATCCTCCAACGAACCATCCAGCAAAGCAAGAGCAATTGGCACATTATGTTATATCCTGCTTTGTGGGCATATTGAACCGCAGTCAAGATTTCTACCGGGTTCTCACCATTTCAGTTAGTCCATGGTGTGGATTCTATCATTCTGATTGAATGCAAAATCCCTTCTTTAAAAATAGCTATAGAGCTCCTACCTGACACTTCATAAGTAGAGCAATGTCTAGTCTACCTCAAACAACTTGATGAGCAGCATCGGGATGCTGCCGTAGCAATTGATGCTAATAAATGTCATGTTAAGGTTCAATATGATAGGTCTGTCTATCCCCGGCAATATGATGAAGGTGACTTGGTCCTCCTTTATGACCAAGCTAAGGAACCCCTGGGGGCAGGCAAGTTTAACCCCATGTGGCACGGTCCTTACATTATGAGGCGTGTCCTGGAGAAAGGATCCTACGAGTTGGAATATTACGAAGGGAACGCCTCGAAGGAGCCTAGAAATGGGATCTACCTCAAGCGGTATTATGCTTGAGCTTCTAACTCGAGTTGATACTTGTGTATACTATTGTATAGTTGCTTCTGTACATAGTTTAGCTTTCTTTTGGTTTTTCGAGTCTATTGATTCGCTTTCGTTTGGTTGACAAATGGCAGGGAAATCTCCAGTGTTCTTAGGATTCGCGGATGCGGCTAGTCGTCATATGCAGAGACTTGCTTCTATCGGCGTGGGTTATTTACTCATCTGACCATCAGATTGTGTCTTCGGGAGGTGCTTGTCTCGGTCCTACATCCAACAATGTGGCCGAGTACACTGCCGTCATCGAGTTACTTCGCAATGCCATTACACATGGTATCCAGTATTTAGAAGTTTTCCTGGATGCACAACTGGTTGTGTCTTAGTTGAATGGCCAGTACCGTGTGAGAGATCCTACATTACTAAGGAGGTTCTTAAGGGTAAGACTCTTGGAGCGTCATTTTTTTTTTATTACATACATTCACGTTCCAAGACTTTTTAATCAAATAACTGATGCATATGCTAATTATGTCCTAGGTTGGCATTTGTCACATCAATAAAAGAAGCACACAAATAACATACATTTGTACATACGCAATAGTAGAGTCGGAAAATCAAAGTTTATATATATATATATATATAAAAAGTGGTGTCATGATACAAAACTGGAGCCCGTAGCTCTCAAAAATATACAATCCGATACAAAAATAGTGAGACCCCATGGCATCTAATCCCTGCGAGGAGGTCTCTCCACCTTGATGGGATGAGTCTGACCATAATAGTGTATGGCATTAGCTATACACTGCAGTAGCCACACCCATACACCTGGTACCCCCGACCACATGTCGCTGCATCGCCTCCGGTAGATGTTCTACCTCTATCAGTGGTACCCAAGCAGTCATACGGGAGAGGTTAACACGTACTATGTCTAGTGCGCACTCTACCGCCACACCTACAATCTCGCCTACCTTGCCTCTGCGGCGGTGCTATGGGAATCCCTGAGGTCTTCGCGAACCCCGATCTGTGAGAAAATAGTCACCCATTAATATGATGCCACACCAAAAATATTTTTGCATTTCACTTATAATCAAAAATCCAAAAAATTAAAATACACAAAACTTAAAAAGAGTGTGTTAGGAACCCATGTCAACCCTTCTATTTACTTTGTTAGTATATTGATGTTGGACGCATATGCTTTGTAAGTCGCCCCGTAGTATTTGTTGATCCATAGTTTGTATTATTGTTGTTGGACGCATATGCTTTGTAAGTCGTCCCGTAGTAGTTGTTGATCCATATTTTGTATTGTCCCATGGTTTGTATTGACACATGGTATTGACCCATGGTATTGGCACCTAGACTTAGTATATAAGTTGGTGTTGAGACCAATGAAGGTACCGTGAAGTTATTTGTATTGAGCTTGCTCAAAGGAGGTTGCCCCCTCGAAGTGGCCTGCGATCAATAAAAGCGATTCTGAGTTCTATTATTTCTACTATCTCGCGTATTCTCATTAATTAATTGTTGCAGGTTCTTCACATCTGGTATCAGAGCACTTTCTTGTGCTCATTGGGTGGAATTTCTGCCAAAAAAGAAAATTTGCATCTGTTGCAAGTTCGGATCTGGGAATAATCCCTATCCGCATAACTGTGGGAAGTACTTAGGCATAAGCCCTAAAAGTCATTGTGAGGAGTACCACAGGTACCCCAAAGTAGCTAGCCCATTAAGAGGACCTGCCAACAAAAAGGGAAATGACCCCTACCTAATTGACTAGTTCCCACCCGTGAGGTAAACCAAGAGTTGTCGTTTGTGGCAAAGCAGTTATCAGTTTTACCTGAGCCATGGAGTGAGGGGTACTACCCCAATACGCAATCCGTCAGACAACATTGGTGGCCGAGTGAAACCCCTGAACTGTTATCAAGCTGCACATACCTGGGATCCATATCTATTTTCAGCTGAACTGTTGTCGATCACTTCTGCGCCGTTTCAGATCCCACCATTTCAAATCCATTCTGAAATCCGTTTCAGATCTATTTCAGATCCACCCGTTTCAGATCTATTTCAGATCCAGCCGATTTTGATCCATTCGGCGCCATTTCAGATCCCTCTGTTTCGGATCACTTCTGCGCCGTTGCAAATCTATCTATTTCATATCCCTTCCGCATCATTCCAGATCTATTCATGTTAAAAAAAGAGTATAAAATTCAGTTTTTTGGACATATCTCCCTTGTTTTCACTCTATTTCCCTTGAAACTTCCCTGACACCCCTGTAATCCCATTCTGCATATTTCATTCCTGAGGACCCTATCCCAAATTCCACTTCCCAAAGCCTGAAATCCCACATTTGTCTATTTTTAGGGTTTGCCATAACTTCTTCGGATTTCACCCAATCACCTTCAAATTTTACCACAGAGTTCCTTTCCTAATTCTGCTTCTTTGTCCCTCTTTTCCAAATTTTCTCATTCTTTCACCCCGCTTCTGAAATCCTCATTTTTTGTTTCCCTGTCCATTTGACAGTGTCCAAAAGCTAGTCAAACCCAAATTACCCTTCCAATTTTTTCCCAAATCTAGATTTTCCTTTACTGAAACAGTTTCTATTTTTATTTTTCTACCCACTCAAAAAAAAAAAAACTCCTAGTTATGGTTGTCACCCGCACAGGAGCAAAAACAATGGAAGAAGCACTTGCAGCCACCCAAGCCAAACTTCAGGATCTGGATGAAAAATTTATTGGCCTCCATCTTGAGCATTCAGCCATTAACAACAAATGACAGTCCGAGTCTTCATCAAACAATGGGTTCTCTTCTTCCAGCAATTTTCGTGGTCCGAAGCTTGAATTTCCTTGCTTCAATGGTACTGATCCGGCTGGATGGATCTATCATGCAGAACAGTATTTCAGTCTGCATGATACTTTTGATGTCCAAAAATTTCCACTTGCATCCTTTCATTTGGAACAGGAAGCCCTTCATTGGTACTGTTGGTACATCAAGGCTCATGACGAGCCAAAATGGACAGATTTTTGCAAACCCCTTTTGCAAAGATTTGGTCCTAGTGATTTTGATGACTTCACCGGAGCACTCACTAAACTTCGTCAAATTGGCACTGTGAGAGAGTATCATACAGAATTTGAGAAACTAGCCAATCACACAGAAGGATTGTCTGATGAATTCTATAGGAATTGTTTTATCAGTGGTCTTAAAAATGAAATTCGCTCAGAGATCAAAATTTTCTGTCTCAACACAATGATGGAATCCCTGGGGTTGGCTAAGTTGGCAGAAGACAATATGGAAGCCCAACAACGCTCCAAACCCACTTTTGTTCCCTTCCAAAATATGGGTTCTCAACGACCTCTCATCCCGCCTGCTCCTCGACCAACTCCTATCAAGCATTTGTCTGAAACAAAGATGCAGGCACACAGAGAAAAAGGGCTTTGTTATAATTGTGATGAGAAATTCACTCGGGGACATAGATTTGTTCAGCAAAAGCTCTATCTCTTGGATATGGATTCTCCACCTGCCTCTAAAATTGGTGAAGAAGCTCCAGATACAATGGATGATCAGGTTGACATTCAGGAGCCGCCTATTGACCCCCCATCTTAGAATGACCAACCAAAGATATCTCTCCATGCTTTATCTAGCGTCACCACCCCCCAAACAATGCGGGTCAGGGGTTACTTCAAGAGGCTTCCTCTTACAATACTCATTGATTATGGTAGCACTCATAACTTCATTGACCCTTGGATCTCCAAATAGGCTGATTGTTTTGTCCATCCTTGCTCCAACTTTGAAGTCATGGTTGCCAATGGGAGCACCTTACCTTGCAAGGGGAAGTGTCACAATGTGTGTATCTCTCTGGAAGATTATAACCTGTGCTCTAACATGTTTGCCTTGTCCCTAGGTGGATGTGATGTGGTTTTGGGTGTTCAATGGTTACACACACTTGGCCCCATCTTATGGGATTTTGCTGAACTTTGGATGCAGTTTTCAGTCAATGGGAAACAACACAAATTTACGGGCTTACAACAAGGGTATCTCCACATCATCAGTTCACATCACCTGGAAAATATCCTTAAGAAGAATTCACATGGTGTCATCGCTCAACTCCATTCCATTCAAATGCACCCATCAATGGTCTCCCCTACTTCCTTGGATAGATATGCAGGTGTCTTTGTTGAACTAGTGGGCTTGTCAACTTCAAGAGACCTTTCCAGTAAGACTTTAGCCGCATCTACATCTCAGCAGGAAATGCTAGCTATTTTGCATGCAATACAGAAGTGGTAGCCATACCTATTAGGAAATCATTTCTGCATCAAGACTGATCTCCAGAGTCTAGAAACTTTCCTGGAAAAATTGGTCTCCTCCCCAGCACACCTGAAATGGGTTATCCAACTCATGGGTTATGCCTATGAGATCACTTACAAAAAGGGTAAGGACAATATGGTGGCAGATGCTCATTCACACACATTTGATGACCCAGTTCATCTTACAGCTATTTATCTGCTTGTTCCAAATTGGTTGCAATCTATTCAACAGGGCTATCTCTTCTATGAAATCCATGCTTCTTCATCGGCAGGGCACTCTGAGTTCCTCAAAACGTATCACCGAGAACAATGTAACTTCTTTTGGCAAGGACTGAAACTGACAATTCAACAGATGGGGATTGACGGTGATACTTTCCAGGTCAAGAAGGGTGAACCGACACTCCTTTCAAGACTGCTCAAACCCTTTCCCATCCCTACACAGATTTTGACAACTATTTCTATGGATTTCCTCACAGTGCTCCAGTGGTACAATACCACATCTAAAAGAACACCATATGAAGAATTTTATGGACAAGCACCGCCAGTTATTCTTCCATACACCCTCCGCAGCTCCCCAGTTCAAGCAATTGACTCGGTTCTTCGAAACGGCAATCAAATTCTTCTCATTCTGCAGGACAATCTTCACATGGCAAGAATTCGACTGCAACAACAAGCCAATCAGCACCGTTCTGAGTGCACTTTTCACGAAGTTGATATGGTTCTTCTTCATCTACAACATTCCAAGCAACCCTCCCTGAAACTCAAAAGGCATCAGTGGCCCAAAATGCAACCCGAGGATGCTATAGGGGAACCACTCCTTCAGATTCTGCATCAATTTCCACATCTAAAGCTTTGAGGAAAAAGCTTTTTCTAAGGGAGAGAGGATGTTAGGAACCCATGTCAACCCTTCTATTTACTTTGTCAGTATATTGTTGTTGGACGCATATGCTTTGTAATTCATCCCATAATATTTGTTGATCCATAGTTTGTATTATTATTGTTGGACGCATATGCTTTGTAAGTCGTCCTGTAGTAGTTGTTGATCCATATTTTGTATTGTCCCATGGTTTGTATTGACACATGGTATTGACCCATGGTATTGGCGCCTAGACTTAGTATATAAGTTGGTGTTGAAACCAATGAAGGTACCGTGAAGTTATTTTTATTGAGCTTGCTCAAAGAAGGTTGCCCCCTCAAAGTGGCCTGTGATCAATAAAAACGATTTTGAGTTCTGTTATTTCTATTATATCGCGTATTCTCATTAATTGATTGTTGCAGGTTCTTCACAGGGTAGTCATACCTATGTCTCTGAACGCGGCCCCTTGTGGGAGTGGCATGTCTCTATATCCACTAAAGTCTATACCCTCGTATGGATAGTCATCGATGGCGATGACCTGTCATGCCCACCAGTGAAATAAATCCTCTGAATATGGTGATGTCCATCGGCCGCCACCCTGTCGCGTCAGTATCTCTAACCACCGGGTCTAGGCGGGATCTCGGAGACCGTGCAGAGGGACTTCAACCCTCAGACTCAAGCCCGATACTCTCTCAAAGAAGAAACTGCATAGAATACTACCAAAGCCAAATTTATTGGCCCGTCCAAGCTTGCACTCCATTAGCTGGGTCTTCATCGTACCCAGCAACATTGTGCACCAATCGAATATTGTGGGTCTCATACACTCAGCCACATAGAATATCACAGGCCTTGAAGCCTGATGAAGTGCATCCGATCAAGTAATCCTCCCGAGGGTGAGGACTATGATATTTATACTTAGGCTCGATGTGGCCTCAGTAGGAATCTGACTACCCACCTTTTGGGTGCCAGCGATGCAATACCTATCAATGTAATCGTTGATAGTGATTCCTGCACCCACACTACGAGATCTAAGGCTTGATTTCTCCCCTCGGCGGCACAACCCTGTGATAAAGTATATGTCTTCCACCTCCAATAGAAGTGGTTGTCCATCTAGATCGAACTGTTGTGCCTATGAGTCCCAATAGTTGATCAAATGTGCGAGCAATCGGTTTTGGGCCCTTAAACCCTCGATGCTCCAAAACTTGAGAATCCCACATGCTTGAAACGCTTGTTGTGCGGGTAGATCTTGGCGTACATGCTCATCAACAACATCATGTTCTCGCTCTCTCCACTCTAGGACCACCCTAGAGGCAAGAAACATTTCTTTTTAGTGCCCATGTATTTAAAAAAATCAACCCTCGATGATGTACACAGTCTACTCTATACACAGTCGCGCATATATGCAGTCAACACATGCGTTGACCGCATCCAGAAAGCCCTACATGCCCGCATTGAAATAGCCTGCGTACAATGATTTATGGGTGCAGCCTAAGGAAAAAAATAGCTTTTTGACCATTAAAAACTGAAATAAAAGCTATGAAATTGGAGAAGGGGATGAGACCACCAACCTGAGCCAGACGGTTCATGAATCCAATGGTCGTAGCTTCCGCAATCTGTAGCTGAAGATCGTGGGTAAAAAAAACCAAAAGCACTATGGTGGGTAAAAATTGAAAATGAAATGGTAAAAGTAATTTTTTATTACTATTTATAGTTTTTCATACACACTTTTCTACAGGTTTTTCCGTTTTGAGCCGTTTTGGACTAATATGAAGCTATAAACTTCCATTTTGAATAGTTTTTTCCGACGAGGATGGATTTTTTGACCGTTACATGCCTTCGACAGGTATTTTCTACACCTGGCATATAGGTTAAGATGTCATTTCACCTGCATTTCTGCATTGACTTTATGACCACAATCATTAACCTTAGGTGCGACCCTGCTTTTTAACTGACACGGAACCTCTATGCTACTTTAGAAGTGTCATTATTTGGCAGTAGGGCTTGTTCGTCCATGGGTGTCCTAGTTAGATCCTTTTATGTATTTTGGAGCCCATGCCATTGTTCATCCTTAGGTTTGGGAGTACTTTGTAGTCACGCCATGACATTACGATAAAGACTCATACTCTACTTCATTTTATTCTGGCCATCTCCCATGAGAACTCCCCCATTTATGTCGAGTTGTGATTGCATGGCATTATCCTGCTTGCATTTTGAGCTTTGTGCCAGCTCCCACTTTCTCAATGATTAGCCATGTGCCTGTGCACTTTCCCTTTCGATCCAAGCAGAGCTTCCATTTATCTTTCGCAGCTTGATCGACCCCTTACCTTGAGGGAACACCCCCCCAAGTGTCCATATCTTGCACATGCTTCCTTGCATTGATCATAGGTATATTCCACTACTTGGAACTAGTTTGCTTGCACTTGACACTCGTTCCCTCACTTGTTGTACTATAAGAAATTTTATTATTTTTCAAGCTTTCCTGATATAAGAAAGACCAAAAAATCAAATATTTCAAAAAGCCGGATGGGAAAATATTTACCACCTCTTATTGGCAAATGTCGTGTCGCCTTTGAACAGAGCATTCATTTCCACTCCATTCATTATGAGTCGGGACATTAGTAGGACCTTAGGAGTTGTACTCGTTTCTCAGATCTTACTCCACCGGCTGGTTAAGCTTCCAGTCATTATGCAGCCTTTGTTGATGCCTCCTACGTCGCAAAGTATTATTATCATCTAGTCATTGATTCTATGTTGCCTGAGTCTATCCATCAGCTGATGCTCATGTTCAAAGGAAGCATTGAAACCAGAGTCGATCACTCCTCATATATCTTGACTATTGCATGTCGGTCATCCCATACAGTCCAATCTGTTCGTCCGAGTTCTTCCAAATATTTCAGCATAGCTGGTTACCTCATCTTGGTTGATGGGGGATTCATAAATGCCCTCCTTCCAGCGAGTTTCATTCCATCGAATTCAACCTATTTATTTTGGAATTGAGACTTAGACTCAGTTGAGTACCTTGATGCTTGCAGTCATTAGTGGTAGGTTCTCTTGCCATCGACAGTTGGGGATTCATCAATGCCTCTTGATCGATGGATTCGTCAGAGTGTTCGACCTCAACACCTTTATTCACACTTTTATGAATGTACTTTGTGACTTGATGCCCATTTTCATTATTGGTGGGTTATCTCACGTATGTTAATGGTATACATCAATGACCGGTAATCAGATGATGCCACATCAGGTTTGACAACAGCACCTTTATTCGTTTGATAGGGCATGCACCGTTGGTGATTTGTGTAGAAGACCTCCAAACTTCGGTGGCATTCAGTATGCTACTGGCGATCATGATTATGCTTATAAGATATCAATCTCATACATCTGCATTTTGTACCTTCAGTTTGCATTAGTTGTTTCTTTTTCAGTAGGAGACCATATCTTACTGGGTCATGGCTATGACCACTTATGACATGTATTCACTATATACTTCCTATTCATGGCCATTGTATCAGATTGCTATGTATTGTACTGATATGTATTCAGAGAGATCATTGTATTATGATGAGTGGGCTACTCCTTCCATTTTTGTTTCCATCACTCCACTTCTAAGATTTATAATGTATTTCGGCCATCGTAGTACCTTCTCTGACCTCACACATTAGGGGGCATCTGTTACAGCGTATTTTTCCACCTTGTGAGCATCTACATTATTTGGCCTATGATATTCATTTCATTGACTAAGAACCACTTTTTTCCCTTCAGGAACCCAATTTTCCCTATTTTTGTTCCTGTACGCAAGTTGTTTCACTGCAACTCGTGCATACGCAGGCTATCCCACTATAGCCCGCGTACATAGAGTTAAATGGTAATTGACAGTGAAAACTCACTTCTTACTCCAAAAAACGGTCTTAGGGTGACATTTGGCCCTCCATGTATCCCGAAACGACTCGATTCGACCTTTCACCTACCTTTGGAAGGCTATATATTGAGCTCTTATGGTACATGGAAGGAGGAGAAAGAGAGAGCATCGAAACTCTATTGGATTTTTGCCATAACTTGAGTCTACATCCATTGATCCTTGTTGTTGTGAACCTCTTATGTTTACCTACCAAACTCCTTCATAGTTTTAGTTTGCCATTGCATGGGGGATCGAAGTGGTGGAGATTTCAGATGAGTTGTCGGCAAGAGGTTGCATCATGTACTTCTTGTTTCATTAATAAAAATACTCATTTTCTCGTCCAATTGATGTGGTGAATGGTTAATTAACATTGGGTACATTTGCTTATTATATCATGGGCCATGCTATTGTTTATGCTAATATCTTTCATTTATTATATGCACTTGCTTGTATTTGTTATTGAAACTAAGCTGCAAGTTCAAGTGTAGAGATTTGAAAGCTCAACAGGGATCTACTTCGAACATCCAGTTGAAGGTTGGTTATTTATTCCACATATTAGCATTTACATTTATAATAGCATTGCATTGGGATTTGAGTTGATTTCTGGTAGTCATCTGTCTGTTGTGGTCTACCCCGAGCCATAGGACGTTTTTCTCCGTAACAAAACTCTCATACCAAAAGTCTTTCAATTAGGTACGGGACTAAAATCATGGTAAAACCCTCATACAAAAGGCCTTTCAATTGGGTATTGGACTAATTGAACAGTGAAGTCTCGATTTGTAGAGCACAATAAATTAAAATGATAGGCGCAGAAAAAATAAGAGAACAACAATATTTAGTTATGCGATGAGTAAGGAAGTCGCTGCTAATAGATCTGAATTTAGTTATGCGATGAGTAAGGAAGTCGTTGCTAATAGATCTGAATATATATTTTGAAGGTACAAGAAAGAGTCAATTCATTTAAATTCTTTCACCATACTCTGTGTTTGCACAAATCCTTTACACAGAAATGGAAAAAACAAAAGACAATGATACCACCAATTGGCTTTTGTCAATCTTGAATATATAAGAACCTGGTCAAAAGCTGCAAATATTACAGTGATGCTTTGAAAGAAAAGAGACGGAAAAGTGAGAAGCTTAAAACAAAAAATAGAAAAGAGCAGGGCTTTGCTAGATGAGCAGTGAATCCATGGATGGTTTCTTGGTCTCGGGATTTACAACAGCCCCTCAAGCTCATGAAAACAAAACCAAGCCTGTCTCTCAAAAAAATTCTTCATCTTTAGTCTTCGATTGCTGCCTTTATCTACCTCGAATGCTAGATAGATGCCACTGATTAAGGAACTGAATTCCATACTTAGAAGTATGAAGATAAGGTTTGTGGATAGAGCTCGACACCTCAAGACAACAGCCATCTGTTGTTATTTGTAATCTTTTTTTTCAACAAGAAAACAATTAGTAACTTGATATTCCAGTCAGAATCAAAGTCAAAAGGTCATTACAAAGGCACTCAGCCATATCAGTAGATGATCACTAATAAGATTCAAGTCTGAAATGCTTTCAAACCTACATACTAAACCAAATGAACAACCAAAAACACAAGTGCTACTGAGCCAAAATACAGGCTGATTTAGTAAATGACAAAGTAACCAGAAAATTTCAAGGAGAAGTCCAAGAATTCTTCATAATGTAAAGTCCCTTCTGGCAGACCAACATCCCATTTAGATAAACTGTCTACTAGAGAGTTCAATTCAGGATAAATGTGCTTGATAGACAACCAGTTGAAGCTCTATAATAGTTGCCTGGTTCTGGAGCACCAATGCTCCAAAAGTGAAACCTGAAGGGCAGTAACACCAGTAGCCCAATCCATTATGATCCTGGAACTGCCAAAAACCTGAACAGTCTGAAAACCTTTAAGAGAAGCAAAGGATAGTAAGCCTCAAAGAGCTAGTTATTCAGCTCTCGTATTCATCCCAAGGCCACATCCCATCCTCAAAAGAAATATATGATCTTCAGCAATTTTCACGACCATGCCTTGAGGAATCTGTTGTTTGTAATCTGCAAGTGTGCCACTTTATCATTCGTAATCGTAACTCACTCATTTGATTAAATGACTTACACTTATTCATTTCAACATCCTCATAAATCTCATTTACAGTCTGAAATTGCTCTCTCATTCCCAGCATATTAAGGTAATGATCAATCTATATTCACTACATCATTCTCTTAACCATACAACCGTTATATATACAATGTGGTTGTAAATCCATAAATAATAAGACATATACCCATACTCAGAAATCGATTATCTGGAAATTTAAATTCTTTCCTCTTTAACCTATTCGAGGGATTGCTTGAAGAACCTCTTTCAAGGAGTGTTTGTGTATGGATGTTAGTTGATTTATAATGACAATATCCCCATCTGCAAGTTGTCGGTGAATGCAGAGCCATGCGCCTCTGCCTATTCCAAAGCCCTTACCAATATCTAGCCAGAAAGACTCGATAAAACCAGAGCCTCTTCCACAGCCCTTGTCAATATCTGGCCAAAAAGACATAATAAAACCAGAGCCTCTTCCTTCATGAGTAGCACATCCTGAGCTCGAGCCATCGAATTACTGCAGTAGGGTTCGACAGCTCAACCGTTGTCCTGAACTCATTTAATGCAATACTACTTTGTTTGGGCAATGTATACTGTGAACAGATACTTCATGTTTTGTTGAAAGGCCACCATATTTTTATTATCAATTGCAAAACACCCCAACAACTATCATTATATTAGCAGTGTTAGCTTTTACTTTGGCTCACCCAAATACGAGATATATCCCACATGAATGACTTGTATGGTACTATGGGATGTAAAGATACAAATGTTATAATATAGTCTGAAGGTATGGGCTATCGTTGACCCTTGATTTTCCGTGTGGTTTGGCACACGATTGGTCATGATGCGATTGGGATAGGTTGAGGCCCAATGCAGTTTTGCTGAGCTTTTGGAAATCATTTTGAAAAATTGTTTCTTAGCCTCCAAAACCACTATCAAGAGCACTAAGAATGTACAATGGCAAATTGTTTCTTAGCCTTCAAAAACACTATCAAGAGCACTAAGAATGTACAAGGGCAAATTGTTTCTTAGCCTCCAAAGCCACTATCAAGAGCACTAAGAATGTACAAGGGAAATTTTTGGTTTGATCATTACATAGCTACCAAAGATTTGGCATAAAAACCAACAAACAACAAGTCAAAGAGCAAGCTAAGCATAGTGATTCTAAGATCATCAAGAAACATAATCTTCTGAAACTTCAAAGAGAGTTATGACTGTTAACACCTAAAAAGTGCTCACTAGCTCATTCCCTTACTCACATGACCCATTTGTCCACTTTTCCACCATCTGAGCCTCTGAAACCAACAAAAGGTCACCAAAAGACCTTAGTACACCCCTTTTTCCATTAAAAAAAGATTATTTTTCCAAGAAAATCATAAAAAACCCTCAAAAAGGGTCCAAATTCCCAAAAATATTAAAAAGGGAATTAAAATATTATTTTTATTCAAAAAAGGAAAAAGGAGGGAAAAGTACCTAAACCATGTTGGTCAATACCATTTGGTTTCCACAAAACCACAAATGGTATTTCCCACCACCAAAACCTATAAAAAGGTGGTAGGGGCTCCTCATTTCCCATCCATCCCTTATCTCATCCTTATGCTGCTGAAATCTCCCTTGAGCATTTTAGCCATTGCAAACCACATTGGAGAAGAGACCATTGGAGATTGGAGTTGCTCATCCTTGGAGCCATTCAACCTCACCATTAGAGGTATTGATTCCGCAAGCACTTGCTTGCCCCATTCTTTCAATACAAATTCATTATTCTACATTGTCTTGTTCTTGATTTTAAATTATTTTTGTTATTTGCTTAATATCTTTGCATAGATCCATGAATAGTCTTGTTTAATTAGTTTATTATTTGCTTTACATTGAAACTGCTGCTACTAGTTAGCAGGTGCCCATAGCACTAAGCCTGGTTGCAAAACCGGGCCAACAGTTTTTGGCGACTCCGCTTTGGTTTGAACTATAGATCTCTAGTTTTGCCTTTAATTTTAGTTTTTTATGAGTTTTTAACCTTTAGATCCATAGATCTGCCATCTTAGACAGCAGATCCATTGCTGTTCTGAGTTTTGGCCCCATAAACAGCCCGAAATTTTCAATTTTCGGGTTCGTTTCTCGGTTTCCGTGCACGGCTTCCGCCTCGCGGTTTTTTGCCAGACAGTCGCGCGGTCCATCGCGACTTTTCTGCATTTTTCCGCGCGGTCCATCGCGGCCTTTTGCCAGACAGTCGCGCGGTCCATCGCAACTTTTCTGCATTTTTCCGCGCTGCACACCGTGGCTTCGCGGCAAATTTTCGCGCTGCCCATCGCGATTGTGCGGCCAAAACCTGCGCGGTCCATCGCGACTGTGTGGCCAAAACCCGCACGGTCCATCGCGACTGTGCGGCCAAAACCTGCGTGGTCCATCGCGACTGTGCACCCAAAACCCGCGCGGTCCATCGCGACTGTGCGCCCAAAACCCGCACGGCTGAATTTTTCATTCGGCCATCCCGATTTTGAAAAAAAAAAAATTTACTGTACTTTCTGCCCATAGCACATTTTTTACAGTATTAAATCCTGCATATTTTACAGCTTTGAAAAAAATTTTACTATTTAAAAAGTGCATATCTAGAAATCTTTTTAAAAATTTTCAAGAAAGTGAAAGAAAGACTCATTTTGCATTTTCATCTAGATTCAAATTTTTTCTTGTTTACTTCTTTAAAATCTTGCCCTTAGCAATTTTCCTGAACGAAGAAATCCATTTATTTCTTTTAAAAAGAAGTCTATTATTTGCTTTCATAAATCCAAAAAATCCATTGTTTTTTGAGTTGTTTTTTGAAAAGCATTTAAATTCCTTTTAGTGAAAAAATCGTAGATATTTGCTTTTTATTTTCGAAAAATCCTTTATTTTTTGAAAATTTCCTATAAAGCATTTTAATTTTTTCAAGTTCAGTTTACAACACCTCACGTGCACTCACACGATCACTTAATTGAACTAAGCCTTAAAACGAACCCTAATTTGAACACACTTTTAACCCCACTTGGGGAACACTAAAAGAATTCTTGTAGCTAGGTAGTATTGGGGGGATAGGTGTTCCAATAACACCCCTCAGTTCATACATCTGAGACATAGAAGTTGTCCAATTAGGGAGCTAAAATCTCTTAGTACTTTTTGGCGCGGTCACAACCGGTTTGTGGGAAGGCCTCTCCCTTAGGAGGGTTGAAGTCACGAGGATGGTTCCGGAAGCCTGAGTGGAATACCAAAATCCATTCAGTAACCGAAGGGCTACCATTCGCAGTTCTCGGGATATCCCTGTATTGGGATATTGCGATCAAAGGACCAAACGGCAGATTTACCTTTTCTCGACGTGTCATGAACGGAGTATCCTAGTAGCCTGTCTTTAGGATTGATTACCCGGTGTCCCTCCCGGTAGGGGGATATCTAGCCGTTGTCTCAACATTCATATTGTCTAACTTGGATTTCATCACCTTGCAGAGGATATCGTCTGTTTGAGTCACAATACTTTTATATTAGGTGTTTGCATGATTTCAACCTACCTATGGTCTAGTTACACCTATTTTTTCTAGGAGCCGTTTTGCATGTTGGTATTCTGACCAGTTGTTGCATTCCTCCACTTATTGTAGCACAGCTGCTAGAATAAGTGCCTTTTTTGAGGATTGATTTTTTGGCCTGAGAGCCTTCTTTTTTCACTCCCCTTCTTGCACCCCCTTGGTTGCATTAGGGTTTTGAGTCTTTTATATATATATCACCACCAGATACTTAAACAAATTTTTTACCCAAACACATTTTCTCACCATTAAGAATTTTAGACGCTCTCGTCGTCTACAGGGAGAACTCCCAGAGTTTAGTCCACTTGGCTCTCCATGTCACAGACGCAGAGCCCTATCCCTTGATTCGACACATCGTCAATCAACTAGGCAGTCATCCGATTCTGACACACCTCACTTCACTTTTGATTTGGAGGTAGAATCCGAACAACCCACAGAGTTACCACCAACCACCATTATGGCTGGAACACCATTTGATCCATTGTTTACAAGCACCATAGGTGAGACATCCGCAGACCCTTCTGCTGTAGTACCATCCACGGCAACAACCACCCCCCTGGGTATGCCCAAGATGGGTAACACTCCACATTTAGGAATGCCCAACACAGGGCCAACACCTGTTATAGGTATACCCAACATGGGGGTCATACCCCCTTTGGTTTCCACAAACCCCATCCCAGGAATCCCTAGTACGATTCCCAACCCAAGTGCAACCCATGTTGCACTTGGGAGTGCTATCCCAGGAATCCCTAGTGCAATTCCTAACCCAAGTGTAACCCATGTTGCACTTGGAAGCGCTAACCCATACCAGCCCACACCCATGGGAGGGCACATACCTTCCATACCTGGCGTACCTTTAGGCGCTACTGGACCCCTACACTATACCACAATGGCTAGGCATGTCCCCGCCCCAGTTACCACACCGGCTAGCCTACCATACATGGCAAGTCTGAACCTGCCAGACCTAGCTAGGCTAACAAATGACCCCATCAGACATGATCCTGCGTGGCCCCATATGCCCACCAAACTTCCCTCTGACATCCCTAAGTTTGAGGGTAAGGCAGGGGAAGACCCCCAGAACCATGTCATGTCCTTCCATTTATGGTGTTCCTCCAACTCCATAGTGGACGACTCAATCCACCTCCGGATTTTACAACGCACCTTCACTGGCTCCGCAGCCAAATGGTATATCGAGTAGCCCCATGGGACGCATGCCACATTTACCTCCCTTGCCTCGACTTTCCTGCAATTCTTCCAGTTACCTGTCCGCTATGATGCGGGAGTCGAGATCCTACTGTCTTGCAGACAAACCACGGCCACCCACATCACTGACCACATTCATGAGTGGCGTCGACGCCGAAGCCTCTGCAAAATTAAGTTAGATGACCGTATCTTTTTAGATTGGTTTCTAAAATCCCTCCTCCCTCTTATTGCGAAGGATGTGGCATCTGAAAGACCCCAGTCTGAAGAAGAGGCCATCCTCAAAGCCCAACAGTTTGATCTCATTTATGCCCAGTCGGGTTATCTATACACAATCATACCGGACGCCCCACGAGGTGACTCTGCACGTGGCGACGCACCGGGGGCATCACATGCCGCTGATGGAATCATTGGCCAAATCACCCCACAACCTAAACCTTTCAGCATGGTAAGCACCATGCCCGCCCCAGACCTCTCTAGGGCTACATCCAGTTCCGGAGCAACAACTTCTTATGCTCCAACAAACCAGACCCATCACATTCATGGACCCTCTTGTCCACAACATTGTTATGGGAAAGCACCATCAGCATATGTACCTCCTACATACTATGCTCAACCTACTGCACAGACCCCCATGCAGTTCCCACAACAGCAGATGCATTACCCACAACCAGCTGCACCAGCTAACCTCACACCTCCAACAGCTCAGGGGTACCAACAACCCCAACAGGAAGCTGGACCACCTCCAGCTCCACCTGCATACTAACCACCGCAACCTGCTCCCGCACCTACGGCTCCCCAAAATCCCCCCAATGCCCAAGGGCATGTGTACGCACAACAACATCAGCCCCAATACCAAAATAACCAGCGCAACAGAACCGTGGTAGAGGTCGTAACCACGGTAATAACCAACAACATCAGCAAGGTCCTCCACCTCCCAATCCTTCGCAGAATAATGATGCTGCTCCTCCCAACCGCAATGCGGATCAGAATCCCAAGCAGCCTAGAAATAATAACCTTAGAACAAACCACCCTTGTTCTATCTGCGGGGTATATGGTCATTACACGCATTCTTGCCCACATTTGGAGCGAGCTCGGCAACTCTAGACCGACGATGCACATCGTCAATGGCAAGCGGCTCCTCAGCCGCCACCCAACCCTCCACCACCTCAACATCAACCCTTGGTGCTGCAAAACCCCTTTCCAAACCAGGGTGTAGTGAACACTCAGTTGTTAGCCCCCCCTCAGGGCAACGTGCCACCACAGCAGATCACTTATGCAGCCCCTAATCAACCCATGTTCGATTCAGGTACTCACCATTTGTTGATGATGTCAACTGCCGATGCCAACCTCCAAACCCGTCAGAACCAATATGGCTCCACGTCTGAAGCCCCTCCCGCCGACAAGAACACTAACGTTAATCCCACAGATCAAACGTTACATATACCTCCGGCTCCACTTGATGGTGCTTCCAAAGCACCTCGCTTCCCACTTCATCGCATCAACAGTAATCCTAATGCTCGCGCTGCGTCGAATTACAACATTGTCGACGACTTAGCCCAGTCTCCTGCAGCCATGTCTGCTTTAGAAGTTTTGAAAAACTGTCCTTCGCAGCGCAAAACTTTGCTCTCTGCCATTGGCACCATTGACCCCAATGATTCACAGTTGATCGCATTCGATTCAGACCAGTCTAAACCACGACTGCCTTCCTCATTAGCATTCCAAGTTTCCGTTTCTATTCGGAATCTTGTCATCCATCGGTGCATTATTGATGAAGGGGCCTCCACATGCGTCATGTCCACATTCGTTTGGCAGAAGTTGGGATCCCCTACTCTCCAGCAGTCCACCACTGCGTTGCGAGCCTATGACGGTCATTCGGCACAACCCCAGGGTCTCTTACCTAATGTCCCCATCCAGCTCGCAGGTAAAACCGTGCTCATTGACATTGAGGTCATCAATGCACAACTTGACTATAACCTTCTACTTGGCCGTAGTTACATGTATGCCATGCGGGCTGTTGCCTCATCCGTTTATCGTACCATGCAGTTCCCCCATGAGGGACGCGTGGTCAAGGTGGACCAACTCACCTATTACGATCCCAAGACCCCCGCTGCACCTGAAAATGTTCTCCCCATGGTTGAACAACCTGTTTGCAGTGCAAATACCTCATTCGTTTCCTCAGTCGGACCCGAACTGTACTTCGACGCGCCGATGACTTCTACATTCCAGGCCATACCACCACCGTCATCGGAGACCCATGTCGCTAACCTCTGCACTCTGTCACAACAACCCGGTAACCAACCCTCCTTGTTGCCTAAACCACCATTGGTACCTAGTCACATTGGAGTTACACCCATCCACACAATCCCCTTTCTATTCCCTCCCTCGGGCATAGTAAGCGCTCCGGTTATGGCTACCCTCAGTCTCCCCGGGTTAACATTGGGATTACCCGTGTGGTATATTTCGCCTCCCGTTTCGCCACCAACACCAAATGTCATCCTGCAACCGGTGCAACCCATTGTCACTTCTACCCAACCACCTCCCAGTATCACGACTCCTTCGTCGTCGACGAATCCCCCTCCATTCGTCAGGCCCACTGGGGGCAGAGGTCCACAACCATACACTGCGGTACCCCCACCCAAGGCAGTTAAACCTCCCCCCGTATTTCGTGCTCCTCCAAAATGCTCGCTGTGTGATGAGTTAGGCCATCCAACCCATCAGTTTCCACAGTTACCTGCATTGCAGGAACACATGCAAATGTTGGACGACAACCCCAACATCCCGGTGGTCAAATTAGATCCAAACCCCATGCCTCGCGATAAATCACTGCGTACCAACCACCCATGTGCGATATGCGGTATTTACGGCCACTACTCCCATCACTGTCCTGACATCCCAGATTACAGAGCAGCTCTCTACGAGATGAATAATTTGGACCTTGAGACGGCGCCCCCAACAATTGAGGAAATTCATCCCCCACCATCTTCCTCCTCGGAAGAAATTAACACCATTTACACGATTTCTACTGGATACCCCTCTGTCCGATCGACCACTTCCATTGATCCCTTTGACACACAAGTTCAACCCTTTCAAATCGACCAGGAAACCACATGTCCACAACATGGGGGCAGGCCCAAAAACTTGCCTACTCATCATCATCGTGATTCTCGTCGGAGATACTGGGGGAATCCACCCCACAAAGGGAATCCCCCATCATCATATCATCACTTCAGTATGCCACCACAGCCCACAGCCTCATGGTATAACACCCCGCCAGCAGTTGCTCAATGCCCTATTGATCTCTCTTTGAGACAACATCTGCACCACATTGACACCTCTGAGTTAGGGGGCATAATAGATTACCTCGACCCCAGGATAGGGGGCATGATCAATCATTTTGAACCTTCCCCATCATCTCTATCTCAACACCTCAATGAGCCCATCATTCAAACCAACACATATGTGATCCACAATCACAAACCCCATGCACATAGCATGGGGGCAGGTCATTAACCCTGCTCACTTTTTCATATTCGTGATCTCAACCTTTTTTGAGGTCACGTGTCACTTGTATATTTGAGTTGATACACATAGTGTTCCCCCCCCCCCCCCCGCGGGTCATCATTTCTCCCCACCACTGCATCATTAGCTTGGTGGGCTCACCTTTATTGGTAGCCATTTTTTAACCTAGTTATTTCCTTTGACCATTCCGGAGTCCTTATGACCTCCATTTTTCGCACCATTTGCACCGCCGGATTCATATTTCCGCGCTCGTGATGACGCTTGAGATCATTTCTCGCTCTCACGCCTAGATTTTTCGGGCATTTTTTCCATGCTCCCCTCGTCGCCTCGGTTTGCATGCCACATCGGCCGTTCTCCGTTTTCGACATGCCTTATATCGCCGGATTCAGTTTTCCGTGCTCGTGATGATGCTTGAGATCATTTCTCGCTGTCACGTCCCGATTTTCCGAGCATTTTTTCATGCCCCCACGTTGCCTCGATTTGCGTGCCACATCGACCGTTCTTCGTTTTCAACATGCCTTATACCGCCGGATTCATATTTCCGCGCTCGTGATGATGCTTGAGATCATTTCTTGCTCTCACTTTTAGATTTTTTGGGCATTTTTCCCATGCCCCCTCACCTCGGTTTGCGTGCCACATCGGCTGTTCTCCATTTCCGACAATCCTTATGTCACCGGATCCAGTTTTCTGCACTGATGACGATGCTTCAGACCTTTTCTCGCCCTCATCAATCCATTTTTGTTCGGTATAATTTTATCCCTTTTTCGGGCCGAGCAACCCCTTTTACGAAAAAGGCACTTAGGGATTTTCTGTTAAGCTCTTTTCTGACTCCTAAAACAATGAAAAGATCGCCGAGCAATCTTGCTTCCTTTCATGCTCGTTAAACGTATCTGAAAGGGCATCTACCTGGTATAAGTTTACCCCTTTTCCGGACCTTGTAGACTAATTACGAAAAAGGTATACTCTAGTCACATCGGCTAGAAGAGTTCTCCATCCGCATCATTTTATGCTTTTTCGGGCCTTGGAGACTAAACTTACGAAAAAGAAACACCAATAGAGTCCACTTACCGTTTTTAGACTCTCTAAACATGAAAACAACCATGAGCATGAGCCGTCCTGGGCTCACAAAATCCACAGGACCGTACCATTTCAGAGCACACTTTTATCCCTTCTTGGAGCTCATTAAAACTACGAAGAAGGAATCAATGGTGCCTCTTGGCGCCACGACAGATCACATCTACTCATTAGGCAGCTTCCCCATTTTGGTTGCCTTTGTTCAGAGTATTCCACAGTATGTCACCTTGATAATACCTCGACGGCACCTATCAGCTCGTCCTCCCCCCCCAGAGTCAATATATACCATTCAGTCAAAGCAATGATCCCCACACCTACAAGTCAGTTCCCTACGCTGCTAGGTCAACCATGTCATCATGCTCTGAACAAAGGAAGTTTGAGTCTACCCATTTTTTGACCCATTTATTTCCCATTCCCACAAGTATGTCAGTCCTCCCATCAGTATTACAACACTTCAGTTTTACACCTCGTGCTCCTATCAAGGAAACATCATTGCCTTGTTAGTTGCTGGTCTCCCTCTGTCGACGACAACCACATTGATTCCAGAGGATAGACCTAGAGGTCCCTGTGTCTTGGACTCATCACCATTTATGATGAGTGCCTACGAGTCATTTCGAGAGGAATCTTCAGTGCCTCTCCAAATGATTGTTTCTCACATGCTCGACTACAACACCTAGATCGCATCATTGAGACTCGCACAGGGTATTTGTCCGTTTCACTTATTAGTCGAAGACCCCGGATACCTCCTGACTCCTCCACATTTGAGAGGATTCCTATGGATAACACCAGCTACACTTTTTCTATAGAGATCCGGGTTGCGCATGGCGACAGTATTCAGATTTACCCCAGTTTCATACTCCCTTAAGTATACAGTTACATTTTTTCTATAGATATTCGGGTTGCGTATGGCGACAATATCTCAGATGGCTCACAGTCATTGAGTCCATACAGATGTTGGACACCTTCAGTTTCAGCAGTTCAACAGTTATTCCAGTGTATCAGTTATTGAGATCAGCCATGATCATGAGTATATCCCACAATAATGTCCCCTCTGGACCATTATGATGTACCAGTATATTTCTTTACGTATTAGATCCCCCTTCTTGGGACTAATTGTTTTGTATATGTCTTGATACGAGCATGGGAATGCCCGCCTCGTCCTTTATCAGAGATTATACCTCATTCATATTGAGGCCATGTAATATTTTTTGTTTTTGCAGCTTCCAAAGGCCGTGGCTCCAGTCTCCAACCGGTCTCTTCTCTCCCCTAAAACCCCAGAAAAAGACAAATGAACTATGATGTCTATCGGCCATACGATGAGCTCCTGCCCTCACACATCAGGGGGCAATCTGTTAACACCTAAAAAGTGCTCACTAGCTCATTCCCTTACTCACATGACCCATTTGTCCACTTTTCCACCATCTGAGCCTCTGAAACCAACAAAAGGTCACCAAAAGACCTTAGTACACCCCTTTTTTCCATTAAAAAAGATTATTTTTCAAGAAAATCATAAAAAAACCCTCAAAAAGGGTCCAAATTCCCAAAAATATTAAAAAGGGAATTAAAATATTATTTTTATTCAAAAAAGGAAAAAGGAGGGAAAAGTACCTAAACCATGTTGGTCAATACCATTTGGTTTCCACAAAACCACAAATGGTATTTCCCACCACCAAAACCTATAAAAAGGTGGTAGGGGCTCCTCATTTCCCATCCATCCCTTATCTCATCCTTATGCTGCTGAAATCTCCCCTGAGCATTTTAGCCATTGCAAACCACATTGGAGAAGAGACCATTGGAGATTGGAGTTGCTCATCCTTGGAGCCATTCAACCTCACCATTAGAGGTATTGATTCCGCAAGCACTTGCTTGCCCCATTCTTTCAATACAAATTCATTATTCTACATTGTCTTGTTCTTGATTTTAAATTATTTTTGTTATTTGCTTAATATCTTTGCATAGATCCATGAATAGTCTTGTTTAATTAGTTTATTATTTGCTTTACATTGAAACTGCTGCTACTAGTTATCAGGTGCCCATAGCACTAAGCCTGGTTGCAAAACCGGGCCAACAATGACCATGGTTTAAATAAAGCTTAAATTGGGGCTTTGTGTACTCGGCTCTTTCCCATTTGACACTTAGCTTGAATTCGGAGCTTTGGAAATCATTTTGAAAAGTTGTTTCTTAGCTTCCAAAACCAATGCCAAAAACCACTATTGAGAGCACTAAGAATGTACAAGGGAACTTTGGTTTGATCATTAGATAGCTATCAAGAGCACTAATAATGTACAAGGGCAATTTTTGGTTTGATCATTAGATAGCTATCAAAGATTTGGCATAAAAAACAACAAACAACAAGTTAAAGAGCAAGCTAAGCATAGTGATTCTAAGATCATCAAGAAACATAATCTTCCAAAACTTCAAAGAGAGTTATGACCATGGTTTAAATAAAGCTTAAAATGGGGCTTTGTGTACTCGGCTCTTTCCCATTTGACACTTAGATTGAATTCGGAGCTTTGGAAATCATTTTGAATAGTTGTTTCTTAGCTTCCAAAACCAATGCCAAAAACCACTATTGAGAGCACTAAGAATGTACAAGGGAATTTTGTGGTTTGATCATTAGATAGCTATCAAATATTTGGCATAAAAATAAACAAGTCAAAGAGTGAGTTAGGCATAGGGCTTATAAGATCATTAAGAAACATAATCTTCCAAAACTTCAAACAAAGTTATGACCATGGTTTAAATAAAGCTTAAAATGGGGCTTTGTGTACTCGGCTCTAGAGCATAACTTGACTTTGTGGTTATAGGTAATGATCATAAGGTGAACTAAGTTGATGGATTCAAGTATACATTGGAAAGGACTTTAGGTAGACTAAGAATACCCAGGAAACAAAGAGTAAGCCAATTTTGCAAATTTCTCGAAAAATTTAAGAAAAAAATTGCATGAACATTTTGTGCTACAACATTACCATTGATCTTATTGGGCACCAATATCATGGTTAAACCACATGGTGTACTACTTGGTTGGATGCCCCTTGCTCTAACAATAATTCCACTTACTTCTTGATCTCTTCCCTCTCCAACTATGGAGTCTTGTACAATCCTTTATTTGGTAGTACAGCATTGGCCCAAACCAAGTCAATAATACATTGGATTGGCCTCTTGGGTGGTATCCCTTTCTTACCTCTTTGTATTTTATCAATACTTTATTGATAGATATATTTTTTCTCAAGGGTATCAAGGATACATTATAGGATTGAATTTACATAGGGTTTAGCATTCTTAACCAATCTTACTCATTTTCCCTCATCTTTAAGATTGTATCCCTAACTCAAAAATATCAGCTTCCAACAATGACTACACTAACATCTAATGTAACACATCACATTCAATCTCATCAATAAAATAAAATAAAATGAAAAAATGGAATTTTTTTATGATATACTTATGCTTATTTATGTATCCATCCTAGTGGATATGGATCTAAATGTTCTTAAGAGGTAAAATCCAACTTCTCACCAATGCCTTTAAGTTGAAGTGCATTTGATTGTTAGTGTTGAAAGATAGCCTTGAGCAATGTTTTGTTCATCTACATATTTACATCACAATAGTTTATCCATATCTCCTTCCTTGGGTTTGAATTGCATCTTTACCATTAATGGCAAGTTCTCATCTACTTCATCAACATAATATGCTTGTTCGGTATCCTCATCCTTAGCAAGAAATAATCTTCTCCATATCATGGGAGGTTTATCCACATGAAAATTCTAGCACATATATTCATCATTTCCAAACTTCCCACAATGTTTGCATTTTATGTCTAACTTGATCCCTTCTTACTTTCCTTTTCCCTTCTTGAAAGCCTTGGTATTCTTCTTTGGAGCCTCTAACTTATGTCCAAAAAAAATTGTTGTGTGTAGCTTCCTTTGAGGTACCCTCCTACCAAACTTCCTTAAATTGCCTTCACATACCTAGCCTTGCATCATCCAATGTGTTGATGTCAAACAAGCTAACTCTTTCTAAATGTGTCTGTGCAATTTTCCAACATACTATAGAATTGGTTCCTCCCCATCCTCTACAATTTGCAACTTAATGGATAGTGAATGGAACATTGTTGTATGTTTTTCTCCCTTCAACCCATATTTTAGTCAAAGATATTCCCCATGATCTTCATATCCTGTTTGTATTTAATTGGATAGAAATTTTTTTCATGGCATGTTTTAGAATGTGACCAATGTTGCGATAGTTTGCACTCATTGCTATAGTTATCTCTAGAAAAATATTCCCCTAAAAGTAATGTAAATCACCTACCATTTTATTGAGCACCCAAAACTTCTACAAGTCCAAAAATCCTTGGCTAGTGAAGCACACTTCAAGTTGATGCAACCAATCATCCAAATTCTTAGTATTAAGTGATCCATGAATGGTTTGATTCCATTTTGTATCCATTCTAAATTGTGTGTACCAAACAATGGTTGAAATGGGTTTACAATTGATGTGGTGACACTTATGAAAATCACCATGCTCAAACTAGGACTAAAATATGGCAGCATTGAACCAACTACCATTTTGGTAACCAACTAAAAAGGTATTTCCATACTAAAGGAAAATGAACCAACATAATGTGGACTCTGGAAAACCTATTTTCACTAAACTTGTTGGAAAAACTAGTGAGCTTGGCATACTTTCCATTTGCTAAAGAAGATCCAATTGATGTTGCATGTCTCATCAAAGTGTCACATACCCAAACCCTTATAGCACTGTTGTTGGGGTACATGATCATTTTCCTTTATGTACATGTCTAAGACTCACAAGTAATCTCCATCATGTAATGGAGCCACCAATCCTATCATATTTCAAATGGATCTTTAATTTCTTTTCCCACCATAATACAATTTTTATGTGGTCTTTGGACTTAATGTGCTTTTTTGGCCTACCATGTGGCAACCTCAAATTGGATGTTGGATTCGCTCCTTTAAGGTAAATCTCAATCATCTCCATGGAGAGTGCCATCTCAACCATGGACTGCAAATTTATCAACTACCATTATCATTATCCAAAGGACCTCAATTCTCTAGTGCATAAGTTTAAATCCTAGGCCAAGGAGGTGACATGTGCCCCTCCAATGATCCACCCAAAGGTGGAAACCTTCCAACATGGGGAATTCTCCACCATATATCCTAATTAGTTCAACATTCCTCATTAAACCCAAGTCCAATTGACCCCTCCTACCTCCTAAGGTTAAACCTTGATGCAATTATCCCTAGGTATCCTTCCTGACTATCTTTATGAGATATGGTTGATGGTCTAGATCTATGTGGGCCTATAAGACCCCTCCTTCCTAGTGTTACAGCGTAATTTTCCACCTTGTGAGAATCAGCATTGATTGGCTTTCAGGATCCATATTATTGACTCAGATCCATCATTTTCCCTCTAGGAACACACAAATCCCTATTTGTGTTCCTATACGCTAGTTGTTCCACTATAGCAAGCATACACGTAGGTTGTTCCACTGTAGCCCGCGAACACCAAGTAAAATGGTAAAAACCAATAGAAAAATACTTTTTTACTCCCAAAAAGCAGTCTTGGGGTGACCTTTGGCCCTCCATATACCCCGAAATGAATCGATTCGACCTTTCACTTACCTTTGGAAGGCTATATATTGAGCTCTTATGGTGTATGGAAGGGAGGAGAAAGAGAGAGCAAGATAACTCTAGTGGATTTTTTCCGTGACTTGAGTCTACACTCATTGATCCTTGTTGTTGTGAACTCCTTTATGTTCACCTACCAAACTCCTTTCATAGTTTGAGTTTGCCATTGCATGGGAGATTAAAGTGGTGGAGGCACAAGTGGAGAGACCCAGTTCTTGGTTCAGATTGGTTATCGGCAAGAGGTCGTATCATTGTACTTCTTGTTATTTATTAATGGAAATACTCTTTTTCTCGTCCAATTGATGTTGTGAATGTTGTTAAATTGCATTGGGTTACATTTGCTTATGATATCATGGATCGTGCTATTGATTATGCTAATGTCTTTCACATGTTATATGCACTTGCTTGTATTTGTTGTTGAGACTAATTTGCAGGTTCAAGTGAAGAGGTTGAAAGCTCAACAGGGATCTACTTCGAACATCCGGTTGAAGGTTGGTCTTTTCTCCATTACCTTAGCATTGTCATTTATATAGCATTGCATTGGGAATTGAGTTATTTTCTGGTAGTCAATTGTCTTTTGTGGTTTACCCCCGATCCATAGACATTTTCTCCGTAACAAAAATGGCGACTCCACTGGGGAGAACATCCATTTTGGGGATTTTTTAGGCATTTGTCCTTATTTTGAGTTGTTGTTTGTCGAGCTTCTGTGTCATTGATTGGCCGTTGGGATCTGCAGTAGAAAACTAGCTTTTTTTGGGTTGTTTGACCTCTTTTGGGCTCATTTTCCTTTCCCTTTACGTGGGTCAACTTAGTTTTGACCGCGTCTACCTGCCTTTGTGTGAACTGTAGCCCGCATCTACCCGTTGTTGTTCTTTGAACAGTCCCATACAAGTCCGGGATTGGTTGATTTTTGTCCTTGGGTTGTTGCTAGGTTGGTTTTGAGTATTCCTGAGTCTTAGTTGACCTGTTTCCTGACTATTCCATGCTCTGTTTGTGACCAGAAACTCCTCTTTCTTTTTATTTTAGAGCTTTTAAATTTTTCACAATTTCTTGTTTTATAGCTCATTAGCTTGGCTGAATCTTACTGTTTGGGTTTTGCTGGGTTGTTTATTTGATATGCTCTGCAGTTCTTTACTGAATAGTTAGATTTTTCTTGCATTTTTTCATTTCTTTATATTGAAAAAAATACAAAAATAGTGTTTTGCATTTTCCTTGCATTTATAAGAGAAAATACAAAAATATTTGCTTTATGTCTGCATTTTGCATCTGAGTGCTTGTGATTTCATCTAGGACATGCTTGTGCATTGAAAATTTGAAGAGATTGCATTTTATTTCGAATCGTTGGATTGATTGTCATATTAGTGGCATGCTTTTTATTGAATAGATGAGTCTAGTGTTTTTTCGATTGTGCATACCATTGAGTCTTATACATCATCAGTTTCACGACCATATCCTTTGAGTAATTATAGCCATTAGAATCAACGCTTAATCTTAAAATTGATTAGAAACCATTTTTATTTTATAGGGTGCACCAACTAGCTTAGGTTTAGAGTCTTGGAATAGATCATTGTGAGTTAACAATCCAAGACTATTGAACCAACATTATGTGTATGAACAGGGAGTGGTGAAACCCATGGTATACATCATTGTTCTCAGGAAGCTCTACTAAAACCAGAGTTAAGCACAAGGTCACAGGAGGTTGGTTGCGAAGATAGCCCTCCAATACTGGCTGAACGTGGGATATACTTCAAGGATTTGTTCATGTACGGTGGCTCTTGAGGGATCTATACCTCTTGAGTTTCGGGCTTAGATACCCTACCCATACGATGGATCCCACCTGCGATTGTCTGTCTGAGCATTCGTTATATTGTGGTGACCTTAGTTGCCTTACCTAGGTATCGCATAGGGAATTCATTGTGGTTATTTTGCGATTGTCTTGACTCAGATAGGGGTTGGACATAACAGTTTCCTGTTATATAGGGATTTGACCCTGTGCACGTAGTGAAGTCTGGGAACCCTTATAACTAATTATGTTACCTCCGGTTATAGTTTGGGAGTCTCAAGCCTCTCCTAGGAGAGACATACCTACTGTAGTGTCGGGAGGTCCCTTGAGCCAGTCCTGTTTGTGTGCATTTGGTTGTAGTTTCTTTAGGTGTGTGCTCTCTGATCGATAGTTGGCCGTTAGGAGGCGTTCTGTTTATTTGAAGTTATCATGGAGCAAGATCCACCTCTCCGTCGATCTTGTCGTTTAGCTGGTTTACCAGCTGATGAGGTATCAAATCCCTTTCATAAGAGACACCAGAGTATCCCCTTCGATACTTTTGAGAATTTTGATCAACTTCATGAGTACGTTATGACTCTCGCATCTAGCACACCGGGAAGAATTCCCATGACTCCGTCAGTTGAGTTCGATGGTCAGACCGCTCCTCCCACTCCTAGAGAGCTTGGAGAGGAAGGTTCACCCCCACATGTCACTTTTTCAAGTTTTGGGCCATATCCACCCCCAGAGCCAAACCCATCCCATGGTACTTACACACAAGGATTCCGATATGGGATTCCATATCTTAATGACACCACGAACCCTTTGACCACTAATCCTTATTCAGTTGGTATGCCCAACTTTAATTCGAATGTTACATCCACTTTGTCGGGTAGTCAAGCTATCACTAACCTTGGAGCTACGGGCACTACCCCTTCCGGGGGTAGTGCATCCTCTTCTGCTCCTTCCGGAGGTGGTACAACCTCAACTGCTCCCTCCGGGGGTGGCACGACCTTTTCCGCTCCATTTCAATTCACATCTGGTCACATCCCTTCAGCTTCTAAAGCTGTTGGAGGAGGACCACACCCTAGGACTGCCCCTCATTTTAGTAGGAACACTTCACATAACACGACTCACACTACACAACCTAACACGCATATTTCTATGCATATACCCGTGACTACGACCACAACTGTTAACTAGCATGTCCCTCCTAACACTAGGAGTGGGCACATTCTCAACACTGAGGGTGGGCACATTCCCCACACCGGAGGTGTACACATACCTTATACTAGGGGTGGGCACATTCCCAACCCTAGGGGTGGACACATTCCTAACCTTGGGGGTGGACACATTCCTAACACTGGGGGTGGAAACATACCCTACACTCATGGTCATTACTCGACTGCTCCATCTACAACTAGCACCTATATGCCCCCATAATTATGGTAGTAATCCTTCTTATAATACAACAGGTTCTATCCCTTACTATAACCCCCCTCACTATGGTGCTTACAATCCATATATACCTTCGTACCCTTACAGGGGATAGGGTGGAGGCGGTTACAACCCTATAGTCACAGTCACGGTTCATATCATCCCTACGGTCCGCAAGGTCAGCCTCTTTTGGGAGCCTTTAATCCAGCTTCACAACCTCAGCTCCCATTTCTTGCTAGATTGAATTTACCAGATCTTTCGAAGCTCACGAATGATTCGGTGTGTCACGATCCTTCTTGGCCTCCAGTCCCTACCAAGCTCCCTTCCAACATTCCGAAGTTTGAAGGGAAGAATGGTGAGGATCTGGGTGATCATGTTACAAATTTTCACCTTTGGTGCTCCTCGAATTCTTCAAATCATGACTCTATTCGTCTAAGACTATTTCAACGCACCCTCACAGGGGCAGCCGCGAAGTGGTATGTCGAGTTTCTTGGGGGCACCTACAGGAGTTTTAATGAGATAGCTTTGGTTTTCTTATATCACTTTCAGTTGCCAGTTCGTTACGACACTTGCACCGAACTTTTATCTACCTTCCGCTAGAATAAGGCCACCCACATATTTGATCACATTCAATAGTGGCGTCGACGGAAGAGGCTGGTGAAAGCCAACATTCCTCCATATTTTATGTTGGAGTGGTTCCTCAAGTCGTTGCTTCCCTATATATCTAAGGACGTTTCGGTGTCTAGTATCACGACTGAGGAACAAGCTATATTCAAATCCCAGTAGCTATATTTACTCTATGCTCGATCTGGCATCCTATACGATATCATTCCTGACACACCGCGCTCACGACATGAGCCCAAGCCCATTCCTGGACCACATGTTGATGGCATTGTTGGATCCACAAGTACTCGACCCGTGGACTTGGTTACAAACCAAATGAAAAATTTGTCTATTAGCCAGTCTACCCCCGGACAGGCTCATGCCTCGTCCACTCCTACCCAATCGTCTGATGTCCATTCTATACAGACAGCGAACCCATCAAGTAACCAGCAACCTGGTGGAAAGAAGAAGGGGATAAATAACCGTAAGGGTGGGAATAATTCGAATAATGGAAGTAATCGAAACACTCGTAGGAAAGAGAACGCCAACCCTCCTCGAGATGGTGAAAATGCTGGTGGGGACCGCAAGCCGAGACGTAAAGTGAAATTCCCTTGCAAACTTTGTGGGGAGGATCACCTAACTCACTTGTCTCCTTGAATTGAAGAAGCATCGAAGCATCTTGCATAGAGCCCAGCTGTGTTGAAATATCCCCTTCCACATCATCAGAATATGGCTTCAAATGCTCCTACTACTGGCTATGGTACTAATGAAACTACAACGTCTTCTTCTCATGTCGGTGGCTACGGATGTGTGAACATGGTCCAATCTCAAGTTAGTGTTGCTACTCGTCAACGTGATTATGGTGCACCACAACCGAATATGGGGAATGAGCCTCCTCCTCCTCCTGACACTTCACTGCATATCGAGAAGCCCACTACTATGTTGCGAATACCGAAAGGTGTTCTTAAGCACTCGGTGCACAATCCCAATGCCTGAGCCACCTAGAACTACTCTATTGTAGAAGATTTGGGCCAAACTTCGTGTGCCATGTCGGCTCTTAAGGTGTTACAGGCATATCCCTCACAGCGGCATGCCCTTTTATCTGCTTTGGGAGTTCAGGATGAGAGTAACCCTAGCATCATTAAATTCGACACTACCGATGTCCAACCTCGCTTACCTTACCATGTGGCTTTTCAAATCCACATGAGTTGCTTGGATAAATTTGTTAAACGTACAGTGGTTGATGAAGGTGCTTCCACCTCAGTAATGTCATTGGATTGTTGGAAGGCTGTTGGCTCTCCTCCCCTGTCTAAATCTATGACCATGCTTATTGCGTTTGATGGTCGGTCATTTAGGACGCATGGTATTCTCCCCTTCCCTTAAGTTCCACTCGGGTGGGAAATCCGTTCCTATTGAAGTCGAGGTGGTTGATGCGCCCATCGACAACAACCTTCTTCTGGGTTGGAATTGGATCTACGCAATGAAAGCGATCGTATATTCCGTGTTTAGAGTTATCTTCTTTCCTCGCGAAGGCAGAATTGTGATGGTTAATCAGCTAGACTTCCCTAGTTCTGATTCCATAGCATCGTCGGAAACTGTGGTTCCCCAGATCAACGATTCTCAGCCAGCAACTGGGAACATTGGTGTAGGATTGTATCCATCCTTGATTGGATCATTCGAATTTATTGCACCAATTGCTTTTATTGGAACCATTTTCGATAGTGCGCCATCCTTGTTAAATAATGTACCTTTCCAGACCTCGTATTTTAATGATTCGTGTACTTTACCATCCATGAGTGCCCCGTCTGGAGATATTTCGCATGTTGGAATGGCTATGCCATTATCCACAGCTGAGCTTGCTTACCGTGAAATTCAACAAGCCACTGCAGAGCCGGATCCACCCTCTTCATGGACAGAGGAGGAAGATCCTGTTATGCTACCAGCATGGGCAGCCGACTCGTCTTGCTCGCACGATTGTCTTGATGGTACTTTGCCTTCGGATGAAGCCATCATTGAGGCCATGTGTGGTAGTGAGAGTCCTTGGGAAGATTTGCATCATCGCTCTTATTTTCTTCCTAACCTCGATCTTCTGGAGCGAGAAGAGTTTAGGACGACTCTTGCCAAGAAGGTTGGTCACCCTGTGGCTCCTTTGGATTCATATGGGATTTACGCAGAAGGTAATATGGCCAATATCTCCCCAACCATACCGATCGACATCTCTCGCACACCTGGAAAGATAGAGAATATTTATATCGCTGTTGATTGTTCTCCCATTGAGATCCATATATACACCGAACTGTTCAAGGAATTTCAGGATGTTTTCGCCTGGTCATATGAGGAGATGCCAGGCATAGACCCTAGTATTGTCAAACATGAGAATAAGACATATCCCAATGCCAATCCGTTTCGTCAACAAATTCGTGTTGTGAATCCTAGAAAGGCAGCCGTGATCAAGGAAAAGGTGGAGAAACTACTTAAAGCTGGTTTCATCTACCCGGTTCCCCTTACTGAATGGGTGTCAAATCCTATTCCTGTAGATAAGAAGCAAGGAACCATCTGTGTATGCACAAACTTTAGAGATTTGAACCGCGCATGTCCGAAAGACAACTTTCCCACACCATTCATAGATAAAATATTGGATGCGTGTGCGGGAAGCGAGGTTTCTTCATTTATGGATGGTTTCTCCGGATATAATCAGATCCAAATAAATCTTGAGGACCAACATAAAACAAATTTCATATGTCCTTGGAGTACATTTGCGTACGTGAAAATTCCCTTTGGCCTTAAAAATGTCGGAGCTATGTTTCAGCGTGCTATGACCTATGCGTTTCATGACCTTAAGAGTATAGTCGAGGCTTACTTGGACGATCTTACTGGCCATTCTCATAAGAGAGTGGACCACCCCAAGCACCTCCGCCTTATTTTCGAAAGATGCCGGTGTTACAAGATTAGGTTGAACCCCAACAAGTGCATCTTTGTTGTGAGAACGGGTCGTCTTTTAGGGTTCATAGTTTCACAATAGGGTATAAGAGTCAATCCTCTTAAGGTTGAGGCAATACTTCGATTGCCTCCCTTGCTTAATATAATTCAACTTCAGAGCCTCCAAGGGAGAGCTACTTTTCTACGACGTTTTATAGTGAATTATGCTAGTCTTACCAAAGGTTTCGTGTGACTGTTGAAGAAGGACACACCGTTTATCTGGGATGAGCGAGCCCAGCAGTCTTTCAACAATTTGAAGAAATATTTGGTATCGTCCCCTTTGCTTAGTCCGACTTTGCTAGAGATTTCCTACTTTATGTGGCCGCATCTCTCGATACGATTGGCATGGTCTTAGTTCAGGTAGATGATGCGCTCCAAGAGCATGTTGTATATTATCTTAGTCGAAATATAGTAGATGTTGAACTGAGATACACTCATGTGGAGAAGTTGGCACTTGCGACTGTTCATGCAGTCCAACGTTTACGAAATTACATCATGCTTAGGAAAACCACTGTCATAGCACACATGAATCCATTTCAGTTTGTGCTTTCATGATGTTTGATTGGGGGGAAGTATAATAAATGGATTGTGATTCTTCAAGAGTTTGATCTCGATTTTGCTTCGACGAAGTCGGTGAAATCCTTGGTTTTTGCTGAGCTCATGTCAGATTTTCCATGACTTGATGAGGACATCATCCATGAATATTCCTTTGTGGATGAGCATTTATTTCTTATCTCGTCGGCAGACCCTTGGTATGGGGATATCATCATATACCTCCAAACTTTGAAGTTCCATTCGCACTATTCACGAGATGAACGACGGCGTGTGAGCCACCAAGATAAAGATTATGTCATTCGGTGACACTTTGTATCATTGAGGAAAGGACTCTATCCTCCATCATTGTTTGACCCATGAAGAAGCGGAGTTAGTACTGAATGACTGCCATAGCGGGGTGTGTGGTGGTCACTTATCAGGGCTTGCGATAGCCCAACGCAACATGCGAGCAGGTTACTTCTGGCCTTCGATCTTTAAAGATTGTATGAACGCTGTGAATATATGTCACCCTTTCCAGGTGTTTTCTCGGAATATACACTCGCATCTAGCGCCCCTTCATCCGGTCGTCACCGTCGGTCCCTTCACTAAGTGGGGGGTGGATTTCATGGATTGCAAACCAGCTTCGGTTGGGGGGCATCACCGTATCATTGTGGTCGTGGACTACTTTTACAAATGGGCTGAGGCCATGCCTACTGTAAAAGCCAATGGTGCTACAGTAGCCCACTTTGTGTTCAATCAGATTATCGCTTGATTCGGTATCCCAAAAGAGATTGTCACTAACCATGGCAGTCACTTTCAAAACAAAATGATGGCGGATTTGTCACTCAAGCTTGGGTTTCGTCAAGAACATTCATCTTCTTACTACCCCCAAGCGAATGGTCAAGTTGAGGCAGTCAATAATTCCTTAAAGACCATTCTCCAATGTACCATCCAGCAAAGCAAGAGAAACTGGCATATTATGTTATATCTTGCTTTGTGGGCATATCGAACCGCAGTTAAGACTGCCACCGGTTTCTCACCATTTCAGCTAGTACATGGTGTGGATTCTATTTTACCAATTGAATGTGAAATCCCATTATTAAAACTAGCCATAGAGCTCCTTCCTGATATGTCAGATGTTCAGCAAAGTTTGATCCACCTTGAGAAACTTGAAGAGCAGCGTCGAGATGTCGATGTGGCTGTAGATGCCAACAAACATCATTTCAAGGTTCAATATGATAGGTCTATCTGTCCCCGGTAGTATGCTGAAAGTGACTTGGTCCTCTTGTATGACCAAGCTAAGGAACCCTTGGGGGTAGGAAATTTTAACCCCATGTGGCACGGTCCTTACATAGTGAGGCATGTCCTTGAGAAAGGAGCCTACGAATTGGAAGACTATGAGGGGAATGCCTTGAAGGAGCCTAGAAATGGGCTCTACCTCAAGTGGCATTACACTTGATCTTCTAGCTCGAGCTAGTACTTTTGTATACTATTGTATAGTTGCTTCTGTACATAGTTTAGATTTCTTTTGGTTTTTCGGATCTATTGATTTGCTTCCATTTGGTTGACAAATGTCAGTGGAATCTCCTGTGTTCTTAGGATTCGCGAATGGTGCTAGCCATCATATGCAATGAATCGCTTCTGCGACGTGGGTTATTTATTCACTGGACCATCAGATTGTGTCTTCGGGAGGTGCCTGTCTCGGTCCTACATCCAACAATGTGGTTGATTACAGTGCCATAGTTGAACTACTTCGGGATGCCATTTCGCATGGTATCCAGTCTTTAGAAGTCCTCCTGGATTCACAACTGGTTGTGTCTCAATTGAATGGCCAGTATTGCGTGAGGGATCCTACATTACTACGAAGGTTCTTAAGGGTAAGACTCTTGGAGCATCATTTTGTTTCCATTACATACATTCATGTTCCAAGATGTTTTAATCATGTATCTGATGCATACGCTAATTATGTCCTAGATTGGCATTTGTCACATCAATAAAGAAGCACACAAATAAACATTCATTCACACATTTGTACATACACATATAGTAGAACTGGACAATCATAATTTTTTATAAATAACATGTCTAAAAAGGTGGTGTCACAGTACAAAACTGGAGCCCATAGCTCTAAAAAATATACATAATCGATACAAAATATGGGACTCTGAGATATCTAAGCCCTAGGAGGAGGCCTAGCTTCCTCGGTAGGATGTGTCTGATAATAGTAGTGAACTGCATTGGCTATGTGCTGCAGTAGTCGCACCCATGTGCCTGGTACTCCCACAACATGTCATTGCATTGCCTCTGGAAGATGCTCCACCTCAGTCATGGGTACTATGTTGGTCATATGGGACAAGTTGACCCGTACGGTCTCTAATGTGCGCTCTACTGCAATTCCAGCTACCTCTCCACCCCTGCCTCGTCGACGATGTCTCAGGAAGCCCTCTAGTCTTCGTGGACCAACATCTGCGAGCAAACAGTGGAATGTCAATATGTGATACTACACCAAAAATATTTTTGCATTTTCATATATAATCAAAAATCCCAAAAAATTAAATATACAAAACATAAAAAGAGTAACATACCGATGTCTCCGAATGTGGCCCCTGGAGGAAGCGGCATGTCACGACCGCCCCGGTAGTCTATCCCGGCATATGGGTAGTCATCGATGGCAATGACCTATCGAGCCCACCAATGGAAGAACTCATCTGTATATGGTGATGCCTGTCGACCACCACCCTGTCGCGTTAGCACCTCGGCCCACCGGGTCAAGGTTGGGTCACGGAGACTATGCGGAGGGACTTCAACCCTCGGACTAAGCCCTAGAACTCTCTCGAAGAAAAAGCTGCATAGTATACTGCCATACCCAAAGTTCTTTGCCTGCCCACACTTGCACTTCATTAACTGGGTCTTCATAGGCACTAGTAACATTGTGCATCAGTCATATACTATGGGCCTCATGCACTCTGAGGCGTAGAACATCACCATCCTCGAAGCCTGGTGTAAAGTTGTTGAACCTATAATCCTGACGAGGGTGGACACTATGATCTCCATACTCAAACTCAGTTTGGCTCCAATGGGTACCTAACTCCCCACCTTTTGGGTGCCGGCAAGACAGTACCGCTCTATATAGTCGGGAATGGTGATCCCACCACCTACAGTACGAGATCGAAGCCTAGCCACCTCCCCTCGACGGGACAACCCTGTAATGAAATATATGTCATCCACCTCTAAGGAGAGTGTTTGACCATCCATGTTGAAGTTCTGAGTGTCTACGTCCCAGTAGTCTATCAACCGACGGAACAATTGGTTTTGGTCCCTTAAACCCCCAATGTTCTAGAATTTATAAAGGTTACATGCTTGTAGTGCTTGTTATGCGGGAAAATCTTGGCGAACCATCTCATCCACAACATCATGCTCTCTTTCCCTCCACTCTAGAACCATCCTGGAGGAAACACAAGAAGTTTATTATCTTTTAGCATTTAAAAAACCAACTTCATGGTCGTACCCGCAGGCTATTGAGTAGACAAGGGAGTCTACCCGTGGTCAACGCATGCGTTGACCGCATCTAGCAGGCCCTACCAGCGACCCGCAGAGCTGTATCCCATGTACAGCGCCGTGGATAAGTAGGGCTGGCCTAATAAAGATAATGGACCACTAAAAAATGAAATAAAAGCTATCAAATGAAAGAGGGGGATGAGATGACTAACCTGCTCCAGACGGTTCGTGAAATGGACGACCACAGCTTCCGGAATCAGCAACTGAACTTTGGAGGTGAAAACTAACCAAAACCACTATTTGGATGAAAATGAAAATGAATTGGTAAATAGTAATTTATTTTTACTATTTATAGTTTTGCAAACCCACTTTTCTATAGTTTTCACCATTTTAAGTTGTTTCGGACTAATACAGTGTCTTGGAGTACTATTTTGAACAGATTTTTCCGATGAGAGTTGAATTTTTTACTGTTTTGCGCCTACGGCAAGTATATTTCACACCCATCATATAGGTTAGATGTCATTTTCGCCTGCATTATGCATTTGACCTTTGACCATTTGTCATTAACCCTAGGTGCGACCTCGCTTTGTAACCGACACAGAGCCTTCACATTGTTATACAAGTGTCGTTATTTGGCGGTCGAACACTAAGATGAATCCTTCCTATGGATTAATTCAGCTGTCTATTGTGGTCTACCCCGATCCATAGGAAGTTTTCTCTGTAACACCTAGTGCACATGTTTATAACCCACACTGGTGGGAAGGAATTGGATATCCCCTTCAACAGTTCTAAAAAGGGATAAGTCATGATCTAGAGCTCTATTCCCGCCATTGATCTTATCTGAATTAATGACCCATATTCTTATACATATCCAAAGGCTATGGTCTGCACGAGTTATATCGTGCCATGTGTCCAAACCCTATGTCTCCTACCATTGTTAACCAACTCTATTACTTTTCCATAGGATATACTACCACTATATATTTGGATCCAATCTAATGGTCTAGATCTTTATAAATGATAAAGGCATCCCTCTCCACTATTGTTACTTCAACCCTTCAACTCATCAGTGGTTCAAGAGTAACCTTCGAGGACTCCTACCAATGGATAAGATAAATTAATCAGTTGACAGGTTGTAATCTGAGCCATTCATGTTGAGGTATTAGCATGAGGGATAATAAAGGAGATACTCACACCAATGGCTATGATGAAGTGCACAAGTTCACGATTTTTCATCTGGTCCATTAACACTAAGGTACTAGTGTGGGGGATAAGAAAGGGGACACTCATGCCAATGGCTATGGTGAAGTGCACAATCTCACAAGTTTTAATATGGGCCATTCGCGTTGAGGTACTAGCACAGGGGATAATAAAGGGGACACCCACGCTAATGGCTATGATGAAGTACGTGAGTTTTCATGCTTTGATATGGTTCATTCATGCTGAACCACAAGCAAGGAGACATTGAAGGGGATCCATCCGCCAATAGTATAGATTTTGTCTTATTCTCTTTATGACAATGCACTTGTCGGTCAGATATTTGATGGAATATATGAGATTCCTCTACAATCCCATGATATGAAAAATAGATTCTGATACCCTGTCATCAACCTATGATACCAAATAATGACAAGACCTTCCCTCACAACTTTGTTATCAAATTATCAAGAGATGTGTCTTGCCAACCTAGAAAAGTAGTAGCCACCCTATGATCACCATGAATGATGCTTAAATGCTAGGATATGAATTCTTAAATGAACTATATTTCCCCTCTTAATAACATCGTGGACCTCCATTCTACTCATTTTTCATCAAGTTACTAATGCTCCCATTTATTGCAAACTCCCTCCCAATCAATTTGGCCTGAGAAGCTACCCAAACCAACACTAATCAACTTAAGAAGATTTACAACCTCCAGGAAGACATCTGCTCCACATTCAAGGTCTTAATTCTTACTAGGCATCCAACCAATTGAGGATTAAAATGAGCTACCAGGAAAGCCACTATAGGTAGAAAATCATAAAATACAATAGTTGTAAATCAACTCCATAATTATGCACAAATTTGGTAAAGGGATAAAATTCCTCTATTTTAGCTACATTTGACAAAGGAAAATTCAAGTATCCCTGTTGGAGGAGGAGAAAGAGATTCGAACCTAATTCTTAGGTCTCGTGTTTCTATCCCAACAGACTATAATAAAGATATTTTTCTCATGAACCAAGGGGGAGGTTGATCAATGAAGTTCAAAGCAACAACAAATGGGGTAGAAGAGAGGCAAGAGGTCGTTAGAGATTGGATATTTTCCCAGAACACCACTATTTTGCAGTAGCAAGTAACATTCTCCTTCTTCTCCTTCTCTTCTTTCATTATATTTCTCTTGTAAATGCTATATGAAGCCCCTCTGTGCAAAAGAAACACAATAGATCCAGGTCTGAGATCAAGGGTCCCTCCTAGTGTTCCTTTATTGTATTAATGAACATATGTGATTTCCATTGAAATAAATTAAGACCAAGGCAGAGTTATCATTAGATTGAAAGCAATGAAATCTCATGTATGTTATTGTGTTCCCATTTCATGGTTTCATGTCTTCTATTTCATTGAATGAACCAATGGATCTATGTAATCTTTCCCATTTGGTTAGTTGTCTAATAAATGTGTGTGAAGAGTGTAGAGTGTGCCCTCCTCTTAATATCATGTTTGTTCATTTTTTTTCACATGGGAAAAAAAACAAATTTTTATTAAGATAAAAGTTGTATCAAAATTACATATCTACAATAGAGAAGCGAGATCTTCTCTATATCACAAACTCCAAAAAACATGTCCAAAGTAGAGAACATATATCATAAGATCAAGTAGTCTGAAAAATACATAAACATAAAATTTTATGGAGGTCCAAAACAAGCTACAGGATATTTTCGTCTGTCCAAAATATTTTCCAAATCCTGAATAAGTAATGGCTCCCCAAAGAAACCAAAAATAAAGCAAGAAGCCATAACCAAAGATGCTAGCCACCATTGAAAAAGGAAATGCTATTTGAAGAAAGCAAGGACCCGTCTCTGAATTCTTCAGTTATTTATCATTGTAGAACTAGATTATGATGTCCATGGTGCAGAAGATCATCTCTATGGTTGAAACCTTTTGAATTCCCTTGTTATTTGGCTTCCTAGTTATCCCCCCCCCAAAAAAAACACAACAAAATCCTTTTACCTTTTCTTTAATAAGCAATAGAAACGAACTCCATTCACTATCAGTTTCTATTGTAAATATATTTAGAGCTTCACAAAAAATAAGTTGTCCTTGGGTGACAGACAAGGAAATTTTCCTTATAAACATTAAGGGTACCCCCCTCTAGCCCCAAGGACTGGCTCAATGGCCTAAAGTGGTGTGGGGAAGGTGCATCCCGCATAGTATGCCTTGGCCTTGTGCTTCCTCCCATCATATTCCTCTCAACCGTGATATCTAGATCGAGGTTTTGTTATGGGTACAACCTGGGGGACAACACCCACCATGCAAATTTGTAACCCCACAAATGGGATAGTCCCATGTATTCAACTCTTATGGCCTTTTATCTATATAACACATATGCCACACTTCCCTAATATTGAACTCTATATGTTGATCTAGGAATTGTTTATGTAGCTCATATTGATGGGATTAAAAGGTTCATCCACCCATCCACACCCCCTCCCAAGGGTGCACCTTTATAACCTACACCAAGAGGGCATTGCCATGTGTCCCTAACACAAAAATTCAAGGACTTTCAAATTACAAAGAATCAAGCCCCTGTTGCACTACAACTAAGGTATCCAATGAATTCCTAAATATAATAATTCCATTCAACCTCAAAACATGCCTTAGTAGAGACAAACTCCATGGAAACTATGAGAATATTAGCAATGCTTGCATAATGCATTTAAAGAATGAATGCAACCATTTTATAGATGCATAATGTTTAAATTTCATGGATTTGATACCCAATTGTTAAATTAAGCATTCATACATATGTTGTGTAATCAAGGAAATTTCTTAGACAAATAATAACAAAAAGGACTAAGTATGTTTCATATTCATAAACAACTCAAGATAGTTGTTTGTTAATGAATCTTGTCCAATAAATTAGTTGTGCATGAGAAACTTTCCACCCAACCATAGCTATTCGATGAGAATACCACCCTCGTGAGAAAAATTCATTTCACAAATCCCTCTCTTTCCCAAACCCAACCGAGTTTCCCCCAATGCTTGGCCAATGGTTCCCTTCAAAACACTCCAAGTAACCTACTAGTTAAAAAGTCATTTCATGGTACTTTCCTTCACTACACCACATAGCACTTACTCCTTCACTACTCCATGGTCCCTCAGAGTACCCTCCCATACATTACTCTCTAGAGTGTGCTAAAAGAGCTCATTTCATTATCTTCCCTCTAGAAATTGCCAAGGGAATATCCTATGGTCAACAATGTCACTAGGGTATCAGGGTTCCTATATGCTCGACCTCTTTGCTCATCTACAACCTTTTATTCTCCATCCTCAAGCTCCATTATCCTTTCCTTTTTATAGGGTTCAATTCTTAGTTAATTATTAGTTTGGTTTAGATTCATGGTTCATCATTCATGGTGCATACATATATTATCTACATTGGTGTATTATTGTTTAATGTGTGTGTGTGTGTGGTGCAGAGAATATATGTTCATGGATCATGGTTATAGCTTTCTTCTTCTTGATATCTTGAGTTAGCACCCTTTCCATGTGGATCAATTCCCTTGATAGAAATGGGGAAATTGAGAAGGATGATGATTGACATTACCTCTATCATAAGGAATGGTAATGAAAGACTCACCCAACCATTATCTTGCATGCATTCAATGATTGATTGAATGAATTAAGGGAAGTCAATGGCTTTGACCACTAATGGCATATGGTGGAAAGGAAATTATCTAAGATTGACACATGACATTGTAGGATTCACTTTCCCTGAGCCCCCTTCCCTTTTCCCCTCTAGTGGAATCATATCCCCTCTCATTCTCATTCGTTTCACAACCAACTAGGACCATTTTATATTATACTTCCATATAAACATTTATATAACTTGATTTTTACCATGACAATCCCGACTCATGGTCCATATAAGTCTATTTACATGATGCATGCCTATCCATTCAATTGTCATGGCTTGGCCTTGGGCTTCACTTTAAGAATCCATGCTAACATATTTACATCACTTACATAATCTAAAACGATACAATCTAGGGGTCAAAACTAGCGTACCATACAAAGAGGGATAACTTGTTGCTCCATGTTTCTCAGTATTGCATGGGGAGACCCAAATTATTCCTTGTCATTTATGATTACTTGGTCATCTTCCCCTACCATAGCTTATTCTTATACAAATTACACTCTTAATGCAGTTTCCACACTTGCCAACAATGACTACACTTGCCTAGTATAAACTTCTAATATTTAACATCCAATCACTTCCACATTGACTACCAATGAAAGAAACCACTCTATTTTCATAGTGATCCATTGGCAACTTAGATAAAATAATAATAATAATCTAATTTTAAGGTCACAACCAAGTCAAACACCAAATTGTTGTATGAGACCCCCTTGTTTGTGGGACAAGGACCCCCTCCACACATTGATTTGATTGTTTAATAGCAATTGATTGAGAAGGATTTGTTGACAATTTATCTATCGAGTTGGCCTAGAGAATTATAATGGAATTACAAAGTCCACTCAATGAGCCAACAAGTGCTTAAGACATAGTAACCGGATGCAAACCCAACATGTTAATGCAAACTATTCTTCATAAACAAAGAACCCCAGCAATCACATCAATGACACATTTAAGAGTTTTACAACTAGTGAAAAACCTCAAGGAGAAGAAAGCTCTAGGCTAAATTGATTTATTGAAATTATAGCAATTCTAGCTTTTAGAAAGGTGGCAACCCCAACTTGGGCTCTTCTTAATCAAATTACAATTGAATACTCTCACTTGTGATCTTATGTTTCCAGTGAAACAAAATTCAATGATAAGCTTTGCAACTACAACATACAAATAATAAAACAAAGTATGAATCTAAAATTCCTATATTGCCGAAACAATAAACAACCAAAGTTACCAGAACCAACCGGTGGTCGAACCGACCAACCCTGAAAACCAAAACCAGACTAGAACTAGGAAAAAAACTGGATAACAAAACCGATCTACCAAAAATACATAAATTATTCAATTTTGAAAAATTATATGTGTGTGTGTGTGTGTGTGAATCCATATATATTCATGTGCATCCATGTGAATCCAAACCATTATACATAAATGTGCAAAATTTCTCATATATATAACTAGTAAGAGTGTTGTGGTGTGTGTGTGTGTGTGTGTGTGTGTGAATCCATATATATTCATGTGCATCCATGTGAATCCAAACCATTATACATAAATGTGCAAAATTTTCTCATATATATAACTAGCAAGAGTGCTCTGTGTGTGTGTGTGTGTGTGTGTGTGTGTGTGAATCCATATATATTCATGTGCATCCATGTGAATCCAAACCATTATACATAAATGTGCAAAATTTCTCATATATATAACTAGTAAGAGTGTTGTGTGTGTGTGTGTGTGTGTGTGTGAATCCATATATATTCATGTGCATCCATGTGAATCCAAACCATTATACATAAATGTGCAAAATTTCTCATATATATAACTAGTAAGAGTGTTGTGTGTGTGTGTGTGTGTGTGTGTGTGAATCCATATATATTCATGTGCAACCATGTGAATCCAAACCATTATACATAAATGTGCAAAATTTCTCATATATATAACTAGTAAGAGTGTTGTGTGTGTGTGTCCATATATATTCATGTGCATCCATGTGAATCCAAACCATTATACATAAATGTGCAAAATTTCTCATATATATAACTAGTAAGAGTGTTGTGTGTGTGTGTGTGTGTATCCATATATATTCATGTGCATCCATGTGAATCCAAACCATTATACATAAATGTGCAAAATTTCTCATATATATAACTAGTAAGAGTGCATACAACCCAAATAGGACTAAGTGCACTCCATATATGAATCAAAATACATCAACAAAAAAAGGCTCGAAATGGCCTATAGAGTCCAAAAATAACTCTAGACTAGATAGTACAGACTACACAATCTCATCATATAATAGAATCATCTAAATCCTCATGCTCAAACTAGACTCAGAGTCTGAGTCATCATCTACATCCTCAACATGACTAGACTCAACATAGCTTTGTTAGGAGTTTAGGGTTATCTAGAAGCTTCCCCCCTCAAACTAACTTTTTGTGTTTTTTTTTTAATTTAAAAAAACTTCTCAAATCCGTCATTGTATTGGTTTCGTACAGAATCAGTCATTTCTGAGTTGATTCTCTAATTCAGAGCCGGTCAGGGGTGAAAATAGAGCGGACTAGTTCTAGTAACTTTGTAAACAACTAGAACCCTATGAATATGTATGGAGCCCCCTTCTTCGAATCACATTCTCGCTTAAACATCAAATCTATCAAGATTCATCTATATTGGGCATAACTAAATGTCAATCCTTCCCTTGATGGTTAGCCTTCCTCTAATTGTTGACTAGGGAGCTATCAACATGGGCAAGTGCTAAGCACCCCTAGGAAGAACCATAAATACCTATCTAGAATCTTGAAGTGATAGGTTCTTTCCTAGAACCTCACAGATTTACAAGGTTCTAGGTAGGAACCTGTCACTTCAAGATCTCGAGCAATTATTAGAAGGCCTCTTACTGCACTTACTAGGGGTGCTTAGCACTCATTGTCGACATGAATGTTAGATTGACATTGACCAAACCATCCAATGTCAACATAACTGACATCAATTTATCATCCCAACATGTTTTTGTGAATTGAAGTCCAATAAGCATTTCAATGCCAATGAGGCCAATGTCAACTCATATGCCTTTTGACATGCTTTTAGCCAACATCCATTGGTATGCATGTTGACTTGCTTATGGCTAATGTTGACTTCACATTCTTGCTTTGACATCGACATAATACTTTCATTCCATAATCATTTTATATTATGCTTTGATTGACCCTTCTTGGATGAAACCCTCATAGTCATCTTCCCAAGATCAATTCACCAAATTGTTATTGATGGATCAACTAGAGTTAAGGAGATGGACATTGGAGCTGAATTAAAAATTTGAGACCATGCTTTGAAGAAGAGCCAAATTTGCCCCATAACCATGGTCCTTCCTCCATGACCTTTCTACATTCTTCTTACTTATTAAAACATACAATAAAAAAGTCTTTAGAGTAAAGACTTAACGTGTATGTTGTGAAGTCTTGGTGGAGTTTATCCATTCAATGAGTGATAAAAATGATGGCCAAAATTGAGTCTATGGATCATAGCACTTTTCTTTTAGTCATTGATGAACTGTTTGATCACCCATGACTACATCTATAACATAGAGGTGCATTCCACTTTCTCCACAACGGAGCCTAACTTTGCAATCTTCATAATGGAGAGAAATACTATCTTTTGCACCACTACTTTGAAAAAGCGAGAATTCATAGTTTTACCTTAACAACCCTGCTACAGGGAGACACTTTCAAAGCCTTGGAGGAGGAAGTTGTCTCTATGGTTTGAGACCTTCCATCAAGATGGAGAACATAATGTTGGGTTGAATTCTCCTTAATGTTACAATCAACTACAGTACAACCATCTTCCAACAACTTAACGATAAAGATTAGTGTTTTCTATTTGAGAGGCATCATCTCCTTATCTTGGATCTTAGTCTTCACATTATCAAAAGTGCTTGAGCTTTCTCATTGCAAGGTAATAGTTTTCTCAATGAGGGCTTTCACAAAAAAATGTGCTATGGACAACCATTGCCAACAACCCCAAGGTGCACATTGAATTTCCATGTGTTACCAACACAAAACCTACATTTTAAAAAAAATTAAAAAATCCATGGCTAGTGTATTTGCAATGACTTCTCCAACCTTAAAGAGATGGTGAGTTTGTCTCCTTTAGCATCCCCTCATCTACTATAGAGGTTACTTTAGAGAGTTCAAATCATCAATGCCTCAATAGCAAAGGTAAGCCATATACTATTTTTCAACCAAAAGATCCAACTAAGAAATCACAACTAGCAATGGCATCGACCAAGTTTCAAACCTAGGGTTCCTTGTAAACTCAATTGAATACATAGGCCTTATTTGCACACATTTGTGTTATGCATCATGATAAAATAAAATAATTACAACAAAACATGGAAAGAACATCTAAAATATGTTGATGTTGAATTCTTGGCATTGAAGAAGTATAAGTTCTAGGTGAACAAGAAAAACTATTAAGCTTCCATGAAATACAACACTATATTGGTTAAACATTGCAATATTTCTAAGTAATTTAAGAAATAAATGGGTGACGTGACTACAACAAAGTTATTCAAATCCATAATTAGAACAAGATATCAAATGTTATTATTATATTTTCAAATTTGATTTTGGGAGAAATTTTCAATTTTAAAATGATTAAATGTAAGACTTTAAACCTTTTATTTTAAATAATTTTGATAACAAAACAATAAATACAGCCTAATGGATTAGCTTGAGTGGTTGAGTGTTGTGAATTGCAAACAAGAGGTCACAAGGTCAAGTCCACAAGCTTGTTGCTCCCGTGAACCAAATTGTTATGGGGTGTTAACCATGAAATATTAGATAACGATACTTGCAACTACAAAGGATGACCCTAAAATAGGTTGTTACATGGTTGGCATGCATAATGTCAAACAAGAACTACATAGGATGACCCTAAAATAGGTCATCACATGGTTGGCATGCATAAAAGTGGTTGTTACATGGTTGGCATGCATAATGTCAAACAAGAACTACATAGGACGACCCTAAAATAGGCGATTACATGGTTGTCATGCATAATGTCAAGCAAGGACACGCTCCGAACGGTAAGCACTCCCAACAATGACACGGATTCTCCAATGGAGACTTTTTCCACTGGAGGATGTCAAGAAAGGAAAAATATGCACTTCATATAAACACTTTTACACCCATTTACATTTATGATTTCCATACATTTAAATATTTAAAACCCAACATCTTTTAGACATTCCCTAAAATTTGAGGTACCTCCACATTATCTTACAATAATTATCACATTCCAACATCCCCACAAATATTACAATTTGAGTGGAACACTTACTTACAACTTTTTTTAATCTTATTATCTTAAATTTTAAAATTAAATTAAAAAAACAAATAAAATATTAAAATTTCTAAATATACAATATTCATATTATATTTAATATTTTAATTTAAATAATAATATTTAAACTTAATTATCCTTTAAATTTTTAAAAATTAATTAAATCTTAATAAAAACACACTATTTCTTTTTAAACTTTTAAATCTATATTTTTATGATTATTTTATAAATGTGGACAATGTTATTATTTTATGGTTATTGTTCACATCTGCATATTAATATATGCACCAAACAGGGCAGTCTGAGTGGCATAGTTAGTATTTTTAGATTCTTTTGTATATGTCAACAATGTTATTTTTTTTAATATATTTTATAAAAAATAGTTAGTATTTTTAGATTATTTTATATATGTTAAGAATGTTATTTTTTTAATATATTTTAATTATTTTTATAAGTAACTTTTGAAACATTGAAAAGCACTTTCTAGGCTATTTAGCTTCTTTGAGTATTGTCAACTTCATGTGGGTAATTTAATCTCCAAATAGTTTCTTGACCACTGAATTGACATTTTGACTTCAATTGTCATTTCATTCCTTATAAAAAAAATGTCTATGCAATTCATTTTTAAGCATAGTAAAAGGGGAGTTTTTGGATTTCCTACCAGTAAAGAGAATATGAGAAAGTAACCCTGGACACATTTTTAAGAAACGATTTAATTATTTGTGGGTGGTATGCAACTCTAGGATTTTCGTTGAAAAACGCATAAATTCGCACCATCCGGTACCAACCACAACCAAACGCTTATTACTAATCATCAACATAATAAATGTGTTTTCTGATATATTCTGTTTGTGTTTTCTGATATATTCTGTTTGCACCATCCTACCACCAACCACAACCAAACGCTTATTACTAAGCATCAATATAATAAATGTGTCTTCTGATATATTCTGCTTTTTCTTGATCCTTTCAAGGGTTTTAAAATAAGCTATTTGAAAGTAGAAGCTTTCAAATGGTTAGCAAAAGGAAGATCTTGAATCTCCAATTAGTAAATAGAAAATGAAATACTAGTCCTGGAGACTTTGTTTTACAGAAATCAATCAATTTTTAGTGAAAGTGGGATCGAAACTCTTCAAGCACACCACTTTAGCAGGAATTCACACCAGGCTACCACTAGCCATAGTAGCCACAGCCTAACCACATGAACACTACCTGCTACCACTAACCAAATCCAAACCATATGAACACTATAACTAATCACCAGCATAATAATCGTGTTTCTGATATACTCTATTATTTTCATTCATCCCTCCAAGGATTTTGAAATAAACTATCTGAAAGCAGAAGCTTTCAAATAATTGGCATTATTGAGTAAAGTAATTATTAGTGGAACAAAATCCCTCCTAAAGGATATGTCATTGCATTAATAACATGTGATATAAAAGTGAAGCAAAAGCCATATCATCCTATAGTTAAAGTCAATTCGCTGTACTATCTAGTTTAGTTAGAATATTAGATTTCTTTTCAGTTGCATAACCTTTGTTCTAGCTGTAGTAGAGTACTTTTTTTTTTTCAGTGGTAGAATAGCTGGCACGCACATGCAAGGCGAAGGTGCCGTTGGACGATGGTCTGGGGTTCGATCCGGGGTGGGGATGGCCACAGCCGACCGCCCCAACCAACCGGCCTATTAACAGGACCCCTGTAGTAGAGTACTCTATGAAGTGAGTTGTAAAAGATTTGGTATACAAGATACGGACATAAACCTTTTGACAATGGAATGAACAGAGGTAATGAAAACTTTTGGCAACAGCATGACTATATTTGTCACATGGAAGTTATATATGTTTTACTGTATGATGTATATTTGTCACGTGGAAGTTTAATATGTTTTACTGTATGATGTGTATACTATAACAGAAATGCAACTCAACAAAAGAGAAAATGAAGTCAACAGTAAAAGCATCAGACAAGAAAACTGTCATCAATAGTTTCTTTTGCTTTTCTACTCGAAGCATGTTACTGTGATTCAGAACTGTAACCCTATTCAGGGCAAAACTGTTAAAGTAGAAGATTTAAGGGGGCTTCATTCAAAGCCCACCAGAAAGCTGATTGGCAAAAGAAAAGACACAAATAGTGGCTTTTTGGGGTGAGGTGTCCACAATGAGGTATGATTAGGTCATTTAATCTCTATTGCAGGGGCAGAAAATTTAGTTTTCCACCATTGCGCCTGTCGATCTTAAGAAAGCAACAGACATTCAAGTAAAGATCTCCATTATAGTACAATGGACTCAAATAAGAATAAGGCTTCTGAAATTGATTATAAAAGAAAATAACACACCCAGGATCAAAACAATGTCCACGAGAGTTGAATAAGATTAGACATGTCTCAATTGGTCATTTGTACAATGACATCTGCAACAATGTTGCCACACATGATAAACTTCAGAACGTATATATTTGCCAAATGTGTTCCAAAATAAAATGCCCTGAAATTGCCCTCGTTGTGTCCAATGGCATGTTATCTTCAAGATTGAGAAGATTCCAAAAATATTTTGCAAAGTCAAAAACTCAAAATCTGAATAGAGATTCTCCTTTTTCGTCTGTGGCGATGCAAACAAAATTGTCTTTCAGTGAAAATTCCTGAAAGCCGTTCAGTTCTTATAATCCATGAGTAGGTAACAGGAAAAGAACATAATCAACAACTTTGGAGACTGCAGTCAAAGCATATAAAGCCTGGCAAATCCTTTATAAATACAAATTGATTCTGGGTACCGCAACCCTGTCTGGCCCATTTGTGTGGTGTCACTCGATATATAGATTGTAGCACCCACAAGCCAGACTCTAATATTAACACACAAAATTATTCTCAACTCTAATTGCTAATACAGGAAACAATGGAGACTCTCTCCAGTTGCAGCGATCGGGTTAGAAGAAACAATCAACAACTCCATGTTCTAAGAGGAGCCATGTAATATACAACATTCTGCAGGTCGACTAAAAAAACACCTGCAAATGACACCAAAGAATGGACAATCTGGATTAAACTATTCCTCACTCCTACTCTGTTCCCTTCCATGCTCTCTTAAAAGACCAAAAGCAATTAATCTAGAAAGGACTTATCCCTGGTTTCAATCCTGTTTCGCCGTTCTCATCCCAAATTTTATGGGTTTAGGATGTCCACAAGCAAGAAAATCTCTTGAAACATCTATGCGTACAGAGATCATGTAAAAATCTTCAAGAAATCAAATCAGTCAGCACCCCCCCATTTGAGCCTCTAGACTGGAGATTGAATGCCAGCTCCACAAAATTTCCACCTTCTATCACTGCCCCTCTTTAAAACATACCTGATGTGATACGTGCTGTATTGGTCCAAAACACCAAAAGCAGTATGAACATCAGACATGACTACAAAGTTTATAGGTTAAAGCGCAAACTCTGAATGTCATTTTTAAGTCCTGTTCATCATGTATCTTGTTGACTCCTAAAATATGAAAAACACACTTAACTCCTACAATGCACTAAACTCACCTATAGTAATTTGGGTTTTTGAGCTGAGACTCGTCAACAAGTTCAGCTGCTTCTTCCAATACTGCGTCCACTTCTGCAATTTCCCAACCAATGTCGTCGGATGAAATTTCAGCATGCACTATAGATGAATGCAGGAGCACAAATCTCCAAAAGCATGAACTCGATTTTGCTGATTCTGCCAGAGCTTGCCACTGTGCCGTCATAAATGCCCAAGCCAGAAAGCTGTAAGATAGCTAGCACAAAACAATGAAAGCAGGTGATCAAAATCAACACGCAGTATCATAGTTGCATTAGTTCTGGACTTTTCACCTGAGAGAGCATGGGCTCTGCAAGAATTTCCGAAAGGCGATGGATTTCATGGTTTGGTCCCAAGGCTTCAGCTTTGATACTTTGCCACCGCCTGACCAGGCTCTCTGCTTCCCTGAATTCCATTTGTTTTCTACGAAATGCATTATTTCCTGACTTCCTAATCAACAGGGAAAGATCATTGACCGGCCAAGCATTTTGTTCATTATGATTTTGGCTCTGCTGTGTAAATGGTATCAAAGACCTTGCGATTGCCATGGTTATCCTCCTTCCAATGTTTCCATTAAGACTGTGGGAATTACTAGTTGAACAGCTTGGCCGCTGATTTACAGCATCCATGGATGTTCGCATTGTGCAATCTGGCTGTGCAGTATGACTTTCAAATAGACGTGTAATTGGTCTAGACTGCACATGCAACTTATAGGTTGTAAATACAGAGCCTGCAAGGACAGCAGCCAAAAAGAATTTTCCAGCTATTTTACTCTTCCCCGACAAACTTCCAGAAAGTTTCTTTCGTGGGACCCCAACATTTTGCTTCCATTTAAACGATGAAGCATTTTTAGATTTGCTGAAAATTGAATGACTTGGAACCTTTGAAGGAGAAATTTGATCTGGACCAGCTTCAGGGATTTCAGCTGAGGAAGAAAAAGTGAAAGCTTGAACAGGATTAGTAGGCATTAAGCTCTGCGCATGTGATGAAGCAGCATAGGATGAAGATGTGTGTCTTGCACCTATTTGTGGATGTTCAAACCCTTTTTTCTTCAAGCCATTTACAGACATCTTCATATTGCCGCCAAAGTAGTTTACCTGCAGGACAGATCAATGTTTTTCGTTGAATACAAACCCAGAGATACTTGCAAGACCCCTTCGAAAACAGAAATCTCCTGCAGCCCCCTTTAAAGTAAACTCACCAAAGAAGGCGTACAATCTCGAGTATCCACAAAGAGCCCAAGTGCAGCATCCTTCAGCCATTTTTCCTGATCAATTTCAGCACGTCTTCTGGCATAAGACACAGTTCCAACTTTAAGCAACACAAGCATTGCCATACCGTTCCACAGCAATGTGCAATATTATCCAAAAGAAAAGCCAAATCTGCTAGGCAAACAAAATTGCACAGGTTAGCGATGAAAGATACCAAGGATGAATAGAATTCTGCATTTCCTTTATCTGCTTGGCGTGAAACATCTTGAACAAAATGTTGATTTAAGGAGTTCCCGTTCAGGCCAAGCTTTTGGAGATCCTCAGTGAGTGCAAGTTTGTCCTGGACAATAGTAAGAATATATCAAAAAATTAGACAATTTTTTAAATAGCTTGGATTACTAAGGAAACTTACCTCTCCTAGAAGTGTTTTACAGATTATTCTCTCAAAACCCAAGTTCACTGCATCAGTCTTTTCTAAGCTCTCTGTGATCTTCTTGGCCTTCTCAATCTGTAAATGCAATTGCAAAATCAGCAAAGACTGGAATTCTGTCAGAGAACAGTCCTTCAAAGAACCAGAAACAACCAAAACAAAAAACATACCAGTTCAGGGCGCTTGTTTGAGAAGCCCAACGCAATATGAGCTAACAGAGCTATGTAGAAGCAATTACAATCTATGACAAACCGTTGTTGTTGAGCTTCTGAAGAGTTATTGTTCTTTCGAATTAGAGCAATTGTTTCCCAAGGAAGCAAACCAACGATTTCAATTGCCAGCAATTTCTTCAGTGCTTGACTAAGAAACTCTGACCAATCTCTAACCGCACATGAAACTTCACCTTCTAGACCTTGTCTCAGCAACTCACGCAACGCTGTTAAGGCTCCCTCTCTTCTTTCTGCATTGTCCGGTGTTCGCGGCTTGCTTAGATTTTCTAGCAAGCATATCGGTGCAAGTTCCTCCAGAGATGCTTCAATCTGTATCATCAGAAAGAAATATCCCAATAGCATTACGAGTACTCAAAAAGAAGTGCATGAAGAGGTAGAATCATAGAATGTACCTCTGCTAATAGAATCAGCTTTGCCAAAGATCTCTTGCTCCTCAGCAGCAACTGAGCCCGAGCAAGAGCTTCGAATCCTTCTGAAACTGTGCCCCTTTCAAAACCTCTTCTCGCTATCGAGCACTACCCATAAAAAATTACAATAAAATTTTCTTCACACACGATCAGATATAGAGGAGCCACCTACTATTAAAAATGGGCAAGAAAGAGGTTTGAAGGTTCATTACCTCAGCCAATGCCATGGAAAGAAGGAAATCATGAATGTAGGGCTTGGCATTGGGTTGTTGCCTAACTGCTCTGCCTATTTCCATGACAATTTTCTCCTCCCCGACCTGCATATTTCTCCATTTGTGATTAACTAATTACAATCATCTCCATTCCTAACAACCAATTTGAGAAAGCATCCCAAAAGCAAAGAAAACGCAAAATCTACCCTAAAATAAAATAAAAACAGTTGGGCATGCCTTACTTCTTGCAGGAGAGACATTGCAGCAGGAAGCCATTGCCATGGAAGAATAAGGGAAGGTTTTGGGGGAACATGCTCCTTTACATCTCCTGCAAACTCTGGCTCAAAGAGAAGTTTATCCCGTATATCTATCAACAACTCCTGCAAGCCCTCAAAACCAATAACCCTTCATTTATACCATCACATATTTTCTGTTCCTATTTTCTCTCTCTCAGACACACATTAGGTTTTTCGATTTACAGTACCTGACGAGAGGGCAGAACAGAAGGACTGTACCCTTCCTCAATCTCAGTTGCCCTCAGCTGCATGGCCGCTTTGACTACTTGGTCCTTTGAAGACCCAATAGGTATTCCTAAAATCTGCTTCAAACACCGGTATTAAAAATGGAAAAGTTTTGCCACAAATTCAATCCAAACCATCACAAAAAAAAGGTCAGAAACTCTGTATACCTGATAACAGTTTACAGGGATCTCCACGGCCCCTTGGAACTGCCCATTTTCGACTATAGGGGTGTCGGCTACCTTGATATCTAGAGCCCGAGTGAGAGATCCAGGCCCTCGTTTTCTTGGATGGCATCTGCCCATGAGATAAAACAGAGAAATCTTGGCATGGAGAAGTGAAGAACTCAAGGGCAGAGACCCATTATGCTTCTGCTTCCTTGGAAAACTGTAACCCAAATGGTTCGATGCAAGGCAGGATAGAGCCATCTTGCTCATGCTTCTTCCACAGATTCATTCGTACATCGTAAGAACAATGGATGGATGTGGGTGCTCTTCACAGATTGTATTTTTCGTTCTCGCTTGCAGCCAAGAAAGCAAGAAGGGGATCCGTGAACCAAAACCAGGAGAAGCAGATCGTGTGCAAACGTGATGTCGCTAATTGTGTGGTATTTTATGCTTAAATCCATAAATATATCACCATTACCGATGATTTTCGTATATGTATTCTACCTCAACTGTTCTCCAGGCGTGTTGGAGACCAAAAAGTCAATATTGAAACCCAAAACTAAGACCCTTTCACCTTCGAGTGAACTGGGATGTTGTTGCATCGTTGGCCGTTTGGGTTGTGAGATATATTTAACAACTTGCAAAACGGAATCATTTCAACTCACAACAGAACAGAGTGGCATTATTGAATAAATTAAAAGAACAGAGTGGCATTATTGAATAAATTAAAAGATATTAGGGACTTTAATGCTTTTGCCTATTCATACCAAAATTATAAAGAGTTCTGAATTTTGATTTTGTACTTTTTGTAGTTGATTAGAAAACTTTATGAAATTTGAACTTTTTTTAAAGGAGAATTTTGGTTATTAGTTAGGTTTTAGTGATATATAGTAAGATTTCCGAGGATTGTTTGTATAATCTATTATCCCTTTGATTTTGTACTTTATGTAATGGATTTAAAAACTTTATGAAATTTGAATTATTTTCTCTAAAGTGGAAAACATTTGGTTATTGGTCAGTTTTTATTGATATAATATTAAGATTTCCGAGGATTGTATGTATCATCTGTTGTGTTTATCATCAATTGGTTATTGGTTAGTTTTTATTGATATAATATTAAGATTTCCGAGGATTGTATGTATCATCTGTTGTGTTTATCATCAATTGGTTATTGGTTAGTTTTTATTGATATAATATTAAGATTTCCGAGGATTGTATGTATCATCTATTGTGTTTATCATCCTTATCGTGTTTACCATCCTTTTTATGGAAGTGACTTCATTTTGAATGAAAGGAGGTAAGGATGGTTTAAAAACTTATTGGTTGGAGTGTTAGAAATAAGGAATTAGTTTCAATTCCTCAATTTTTTCCATAACTATTTGAGCATTATGTTTCAATAAAGCGGATTTTAACTCGAATGATGGCCAACATCCATTGACATCCTAATTATTGCTCTTTTTGTGAGGTGGATCAATATTTCATTGCAAAAGACATTGTGATGACAACAACGAGACTATTGCTTTAGTTATGAAGAGATGAGAGATCTAGAGCAAGGGCTCAGAACAAAATTATGCCAGAGACTTAAAAGCAATGAGAAGGTGAATCATTAGGGAGAAAGCTCAATTAGAGAAGCACAAGGGCATGTTGGTTCCTTTGGAAGTTGGGGAAGAGAGCAATAGGGGGAGCTTAAGGAAATAGAGGACAACAAAAAGTTGCAGAAGAAGGTGTTGCATTTAAAATTAGAGCAAAGAGTTGGATTCGAGAAGATGAGAAATTTTGCATTCCTAATGGAGTCAGTGGGTTCTCCTTCTCCTCGACAGGACCAAGTGATAAATATGAAAGATGACACATTGCAACAACACTTAAAGCACACTTGAAAGTTGGAAGGAAGATCTTTCCTTTCTTACATTTATAACAAGAAGGAAGAACAATTCTCATAACATATATATGATGGCAAAAATACTAAAAGGTGTTTATGTTTACTAAGATAGTTTTTCTTTGGAATCATATATAAAATTTATACAAACTATGTAATAAACGATATTACTATATCAAAAACAATTTTTTGAAAATTTAGAAAGTTTTTTTTGAAGCTTTGTAAATTGTTTTTCATAGATATTTATATTAAATAGTGATTGTGATTCATTTACAATTAAAATTGAGAACTATTTTTAATAAAAAAATAAATTTTTTTATGTTTTTAAAATATATCTAAAAATAATATATATATATATATATATATATATATATATATATATATATATATATATAACACTTTATTAATAGTTCACTAGGTTAGTTAGAGTAACTCTCAGTCGGGCTCGAATCTCAAGGTGGCTATGCATAGATTGTAATAGGGTCTCACCAAGTTAGGCTCTATAATCAGAGCGAGCGGTTTATCCCGTAGAAAGGATTGGCTTCCCCATGTTCTACGAATTTCAAGGAGATTTTCTATGAATGTAGTGAGCACCGATATCCATATCGTGAACCACATGGACCAATTCACTCTCCCTTTTTTCTGATGGTTTGTTTTGGGCTTCCTGTTTTGGTCATGTCTGACCTTATCTTGCTGCAGGTTCTTGATATCTATGGTGATGGCGCCATTTATGCCTTTTGGCTATGGACATGTTAGATCACAGCTCCTTTGGTTCTGCTTGTTTTTTGTATATCTATCTATGGACATGGCCTATGTGGCGTTTAGTTCTTTCATGTTGTTGGGATGATGATCCTTTGGTATGGTTGGGATGGCCCGATGTAATTTGGCTATCCCTTCGTTTCGATCTGTGTTTTTTTTGGATTACTGTTTCTATGGTCTATGGTTTACTTTGTGGGATTGGCCCGGTGTAATTTGGCCAATCCGGGGTCTTATGTTCTTATGTTTTATGGATTTGAGTGGTGCTTGTAACTCTTTGTTACTATTACCAGTATTAATAGTATGTGCTTTTTCAGTGTGAAAAAAAAAGAATTGCAAAGAAAATTTATGTACAAAGGATTTGACTTTTTTATAATTTTAAGCTTTATTGTCTTGCATAATTATTATTTTAAAGTGAAGATGTTTTCATTTTTATAAGTTCAAGAAAACAAATTTTATTTTATTTTTTGGATTATTTTATGTGTCATCTTAATGAATTTTTTTATAATTTTAAACTTTATTGTCTTGCATAATTATTATTTTAAAGTGAAGATGTTTTCATTTTTATAAGTTCAAGAAAACAAATTTTATTTTATTTTTTGGATTTTTTTATGTGTCATCTTAATGAATTTATAAAGATTAGTCTTTCAATAAAAAAAAAATAGCATTTTAATTATTTTAATCATCAATTTTTAATTATTATTTTTTAAAAATAAATAACAAGATATAATCTCAGAATGGGTGTTAATTTATGGAAGCGGGCACATAAGTACATGCCACTCTTCATCAATGTAGTTGTGGTTCCAAGTGGTAACCCAACGGTAAGGGCGACACATGCAAAGTTTGCACCCTCATTATGAAGGGATCCCTGCGTGTGTCAGAAGGATTAGGCGAAGGTACAAGACCTCTAGTTTCTGGGCAATTTGTGGTCTAGCACTTTGAATGGTATTTCATGGAAATTATTTTCCGAATTGGAGCATTTCATGTTATGAGAAGGCCAAAGGATTGGGAGTGGAGGTGTCATCAGTGGTTCAAGAGGTTTGTCTAGTTACCTTTCCTTCATATGGTTTGTGTTTCTTTAATTATATCATCTCTTGTGTTAGTTGTGTTTCCCAAACTAGACTATATCTCTTGTCTTGGGTTCTATTAGTCGCCCTTGGTTCTCTCTGACAGTTTTGTTGTTATTATTGTGCTTTGGTGTGCTTGTGGTTTTGCCTTTGTTTGCTCTTGTTGTACTTGCAGTTTCACCCCTTCCCCTGTGGTGGCTCTCTATTTTTCCTTTTGAGGGCTTGATGGAGAGAGGTCGCCCGAGCAAGCATGTTTGCAAAAGCAACAAAATACCATGTATGTGGATCAAGGAGGAGGCAAAGGCGGCAACAATGATATTCTGGAAGGAAACTTCATCAAACGTTAAGGAAGGAATTTCGCCAGTGGAAGAAGAAATCAGAACAAAAAAAGAATGTCTTGGTGATGAGGAAGTTGAGGGCACCATGGGTAATTGGATTATGGATATGGGTGTCTCTACAGCCCGAGAAACCAAATACTTCAAAACAATTGTATACTGGCATGTGAAAACTCTATTGGGCAAGGTTTTAATGGAATTTAAACAAGTGTCTCACAATGAATACTTGCTCCAAATGGACGAGATTCAAGCACAATTGAAGAAGCAGGATGAGAAGTTGAACATCATTGCTTAGATTACCCATGGAATCCGCTTTCTGAAGGAACCTCGAGATGGGCTCTCTTATTCCAAGGTTCCAACAATTTCCTTATTATGACTAGTTATCTTTAATTTTCATATAATAATTTTTTGAGGCCTACAACTTTTAAATATCATACTAGTTATGATTGATTATTTAGTTCCAATAAACATGGTATTAAACCCTAGTTTATATATGTTTTCCATCATTGTTTTATCACATTCATACTAATAAACTTAAGTATCGTACTTGATTTAGTTTCCAATTAGACATATCAATAATATGACATTATAATTTTCTTTTTGATATAATATAGATATTAGTAACTTAAAAACAAAAATACAAAATATAAAACTTTTTCACTCTTATTTTTACTTTCATTATTTAAAAATTAAAAATACATTTATAAAATATATTTTTATTTAAAAATTATTAATGACCTTTTTTATGTCTTTTTTAAATATTTAACGAGATCTCATTTTCATAAAAATTAAAATCAAATGACATGCTTTGAAGTCTTTAACGATCCAATATTAAAAAATCACTTTGCAGAAAGTAATTTGATTTGTATTTAGCTTAATATATAATTACAGTAATTAAGTAACTTAGTCATATTTAACTCATTAATTAAAACTCTGTAAAGTAAGTTGATTCATTCATATTTGGCTGTATAATCAATGACAACGCTCTAGTAATTTGAGTCTTATTTGGCTCACTAATCAATCAATGACAAGTTTGCAAAGTTACTTGATTATGTATCCAACAAATCAATTTTCAAAGTTAAAGTAATTGGATTCTTATTTAGTTCACTATACTTTCATCCTCTGTAAAGCCATTACTGTAACCTATGCTTTGATGAGGCTTTTATGGAATGGCAGATCACAATTTGAAAATAAAAGCATGAATTAAGTGGCCGAATCTTGTTTGGCCCATATTTAATCATTCAAGTGATAATCTTTTGTAAAAAAGTAGATCAAATATATGATTAACTTGTATGACCAAACTAACTAAAATTCTCAAAGAAATTAAGATGAATTTATATAGTTGTTGTAGTAGTTGATAGTTGTACATAAGCATCCCTTATTCACAGTACAAAACAGGAGTATACCCTGAAACCAAGAAACCCAAATAAGGAATAGCACTTTTTGGTGGGGAGAGGATGTTTCTCGGTCAGATTTGGTAGTTGGTCCTACCGGTGGATACAACTAACAGCGTGAGAGGTTTGAAAATTATTATTGTGATAAATTTTCTTAATATTTGGTTTCCTTCCTTAATAGGAGTAAGTAGTTAAAAAGTAGATAAATTCAATTTTTTATTTTATTTTTAAGTTAGATAAGAATTTTGTTGAAAATTATAATTTTATTTGATTGATAAAAAAAATGTATCATAAAATTTTGTTATTAAAAGTTTTAGCAGATTTTAAAAAAACTAAATTGTAGTAATGATGAATAGTTTTCTCTTATCAAAATAATAATAATAATTACTTAAAAAGTTGAGTTTGTTCATTTTCATAATAATAATAATTACTTAAAAAGTTGAGTTTGTTTATTTTTGTTATAGTAATATGTTTCCTATACCCTATTCATAATAAGTATAAGCTTTATTGAGACACTAAAATATGATTGGGTTTTTGTTACACATTAATCATTTTCTTCTTACTTTTACTTTACTTTCAAATAAATGCCCTGCCCATCAAATTACGAAAATCGAAAGAAAAAAGATTTTCAAAGATGCCATGCTTTTTTTTTTTTTTAGAGACAATGTAGCTGGTGCCCGATAACATGGGGACGCCTTAGAATGAGGGGCGTGGGGGGTTCGATCCGGGGTGGGGACGGCCACAGCCGACCGCCCCCAGCCACCCCGCCTGTAAGGCAGGACCCCAGCAAAGATGCCATGCTATGAGGGCCAAAATATAAGAGGGGGAGGAAAACCTAGTGCCTTTGAAAAATAAAATTTGTGAGAGTGAAACATGATCACTTCACTTCAATTTATATTCACACAAATTAATATAGCATGAATTTTACTCCTCACATAAAGAAATTTGTGAAATGACAATTTTATGTACTTCATAGAAATATATAGAACTGTCACTATTTTTAGATAAGAGAATAATTGTGGTTTTCTAAGTGCCAAAGTAATACAAAGTGAAATCAAAAACACATTTTCAATATATAAATATAAATACTTCATCTTAACTCCAAATCTATTAAGTACCTAAAGGGATCAAAGAGAAATTGACGTTAAGTTAAATGGATCTATGACAAAAAAAAACATTTTCACTATTGAAAACACTAAGTCACGAATTAACTTTGCAAAAGAGAAAGATAAATACATTGAAGGTTATCAAGTTGTGTTGTACCCATATGTCTTCTTTGTCCATCAAGGCACTCCATAAGAAAATTCATCTTTTCATAATCAATTGTTAGATTGGATTCACCTACGAACAATTACATAAAATCAAATTCATAGGAAAATATAAAGATGCAGTTGAAATGCCATTGCAAATTCATTCATTGCCCATTAATTCAAAGCACCACCCATTAACTCAATGCACTATCATAACATAACACATTCTACAAGAGCTAGTTAAGAACACTAACTGTAAGTGAATGCAATTCCATCATTTAACTGATTGCTAAGGAACCATTTACAACCAACCATAGGAATTAGTGATAGATTCCACCCCCAAGCCAAGCAATGATACCACTAGAACAAAGGAAGCTCCTACAAGGCTCTATTCTCACTCAACGCAGCCCATTACTCTCATGGAAAAGTTGTAATCCTAACTACTGAGCACTCCAAGTCCTCCCAATGATCGATTGATGATGGCACTGTCTTCCACTACCCTACACAACACAAAGAAGGTATTCCCTTTCTTTGATAGACAACCACTCAGGGATCATCCTCCCTTCTAGTGCTCTCTAGTGCAGACAAATAGAGTCTGACTGTTGGTTGCTTTATTGGAATAACATGGAAGATGAAACACTTAGCCCCTAAACAATCAATGAGCAACATCAACAAGGTTGTAGGTTTCATTGTTGTTTGTTTCAACTACTATGGATATTTAAGCCATGGTTTTCCCTAAAAACCATCCATTTCCTCTCACATTTTCATCAATAAGTTATCCAAATTCTAGGGGTTGTTATCAACCACAATTATATGAGCTTCTCTTACCATTATGGACATAGCAACCATTGTCTTACACCAATTTCTTTGGTTATTCAGAAGAGGAAAAATGCTCATATCATGGAAGAGAAATGTTGAATGGAGGATGGAAGAATGATGGAATGAATGAAAATAATGGAGAGAGTTGAGGGAAAAGATCACCAACTTTACTTCTGATAGAAAAAAAATACTATTACATTTCCCCCATATGATTGGACTTGACCAATGCTCCAATGACTATGTGAACAAACTTCCCCACCAACTTCTAGTATATGCATTCAATGATTTGGCTTCCTAAGTGAATGGGGGTTGGGTGGTTCATTTAAAGCACATGATGGAAAAGAGATGAGATATAAGGTTGACACTTGGTAATGGAGATTACTTTCCCATAGGCTCAATGGATATTATATTATTATTATTATTTTTTTGCAAATACTTTTACATAACATAAGAACACTATGAAAACATAACAACCACACCATATCTTGGCCCATTATTGGGACTTGTGAGCATTCACTATTCGGGCATTGGCCTTGAGCTCCACAATAGGAAAAATTACAATGCATTTTCATATTTTTTATAACATGTGGTCATTATAACTCAATCCATATGGCCTGGCTCCTATCAATACCCTCATCGTGCAAATAATATGTGGTTTACCATATTATAAATCACAGGTCAAAGTTGGGGTATTACAGCCCCACCTCCCCCCCCCCCCCTTGGAATAACACCATCCTCGGTGAACCTTGCCTTTAAGAAATGAGACCATGTCTTCACCCTTCCGTTGCATCCAATAATGTTATCCTCTTCATTGCAAATGTCCTTTGTTATCTATCTTAGTTCACAATATATAACAATTCATTTCACTACCTTCAGATGCCTCCAAGGCCTTAGTATTTCATCATAACCCTATAACAATCATCCAAGAAAAACATGCATGTCAGATCCATTTGTATGCCACAATTATTTCATCCATAGGAATTTCAATTCATAACTAAAGCACATATATTCACAATACAAGATAAAATATGCAATCTCAGAGTAATACTTATTTATAAAAATATGTGTTTTCTTCACATGGATAACATATGCAAGATTTGATTTAGTGTCTTCTCTAACACACCCAAAATTTAATGAATCTTGATTCGAGCCATCATATTTCATGAATCTCACACAAGAAATTCATGTAGGTCCCCTCTTCCTTGAAGCCACACATCCTTATAGGCTCAAGTATCCCATTCATTGCTAAAAAGTCCCTCATGCACTTCATGATTCACCCACAATTTCACATGCAAGAAGAGTGCAAAATTCCATACTTTATTGCGAAGGCATCCCACTTGCAACTTTAAAATACTCATCAACTCAAGGTGATCAAGGCATAGCATAGGGTTCTGATGTCATCATAATGGCATCCTCCCTATGCTTTCAAGCTTATAGTAGCTATCATCTATCCTCACAACATAGATACATAATCTCACTTGTATCATAAACATACAACTACCATGAGATATTATCATCAAAATTTTAATAAGAATTCAACAGTTGTGAGAGTCTTCTCATAATGCTTTGCTTTTGCATGCCATAGCAACTAGTTTTATTATGGGCTTACTCTAGGTTGTATCCAAGGTGATCCTATCCATAGTTTGTCCTTATTGATAGAGATTTCTTTCATCCAAATAAAATATGAATATTTATGGATGTAATCTATTAATTATTACATTTCCAACAACACGTGATTTTATCACAAAATTGTGTAACACCAATAAATAAATCAAACTTAGTAGTTGTTACTAAAAAAAATTGCAGTGGAATATTGTTCTAGCATAGTTGTTAATGTTATCACCATCATGCATTCACATAACATGATTAAACATGTATGCAAAGGTTCATGTATGCATAGTCACAACTTTGCACATTCTTCATATTCACTCAATGTACCCTTGCATTAGTTCAAAAATAACCACAATGTTAAATCACATAATCCACCATGACATGCTAGAGGGCCTAGCCAATGTTTTGACACATCATATAACCACCTCACCAATACTTATTCAACCATCTAGATACCACCTTCTTTAGCCAAGCACAATACAAAGAAGGGCATTTCCCTTCTTTGCTCAACTGTCCCTTGGGATCCCTTTCCCTTTGGTGCTCTTCAATATGGTTACAATCAATACAAACAAGGACGCAATTGGATATTTGTGCAATGATATAAACCTTCCCAAGTCCAACAACAACATGATCTCACACATGGTTATCTCATGGCATTCCTTCTTAAATCATGGGTATAAGTAGTTACTTGCCTTAGTTATTACCGTCATAATCAATTCAAGACAACATTCTATCACATAAATGCATCAAAATATTTCAACAAATCCACATGTAAAAGAACTTCCACATTTACCATAGCCTCTCTGGGGTATCATCACATGCATACATTCGGATATCATCAATAAAACAATTATGATATCAACATAGTTAAAGGAAGTATTGCCTAAATTCCTTTCATTACACATGTAGTATTGGCCATAATTCCTTAGTATCCATATATGGTTGTCAACAATATCTTTAATGTAACATATTTAGGAGGTGCCTCATGGAAGTTTATAACATCCTTCATTATTTGAAAGTAGCTTCTTGTCCTTATTCGCTCTTGGTTACATAAAGTCATCATGCCCACTTATTACATATGTAATAACATATATCCCATGCAAAACTATATGCATTTCGACGATTTTTTTTCTTCTATTTATCAACATTTTATGTTTTAATTATTTTTACATAACCACATTCTTCAACCCAGAGAAATATCAACAAACATAACCATTGATGAGTTAAAGAATTCTCCTTTTCAAATTATTTTATATAGCATGGTTGATCTACTCCATCGACTTATCGCCAGTGAGACAACAACAATTATCAGTTGTGATTTCTCATCCAATAGTAACAACTCATATACACAAAATTATGTTTCCTATTTTTAAAGCATACAACTTTTTTGTAACCAAAATAAATCTTAGGATGATACAATATCCTTTCATTATCATAAATGCCTAGCTGGCTGATTCATAAATGGTAGGCCTATGGCCTGTCCATTTCACCATCACAAATGTTCTGCAGAAACAAAAATATTATCTGTTCACAGTGAAATTCCAAGTCCTATGGCAGATGACATTTTGAAAATAAAAGTAAGAATTTTTGCTTCCATTCATATATAACTTGATTCTTGTTTGGCCCATATTCAGTCATTACCTATGAAGCCACACAATCCCATTATTTTGACCAATACTTTGATGATGCTGTTATAGAATGGCAGATTACACTTGAAAAATAAAGGGTTTTCAATTTCAGTGGCCTCATTTAAAAGGCAGGGATTTCTGCTCTATTCAACTTTACAATATTATTTCTTGTTCTTTGAGATTTGTTTCTTTAGTTTGTTATGATAAGAATTCGGTTATGTAATCTTTTTCGAAGTTGTAATTTTGGATTTGATAAAATTATTGTTTTATATATAAAAAATGGATTCAGCACTCTCAAAAATACCATATTGTATTTTGATTGTGCAATGTTAACATTTGATATCTATAATTCCATCAATCCAAAATGATTATGATCAAATTACAAGTTAAAATGAGGTTAAAATGACTGATAAAATTTATTTTGAACAACTGGAAAAGACAAAACCATAAAACAATTAGATTACCACTAATATTATTACTTCCTTTTAACACAGTTTTAAATCTTTAAATCCACAGCAAAGATGTCACAAACCATGGATTTGCCTTTCACTTGGACATGAAACATCTCAGCAAAATATTGTTTATTTCCACACATGATATAGTGCATTTTCCTCACCAATAAGTCATCATTGTTGAATTGCTCTGTGTTTGGTTGTTATTCAAAATCACATGACAGTTCTGGTAGGCTCTTAGGAGTATTAATGCAGTATTTTTTATCATTAACATTGTATCTGTGATTTTTTTAAATGTTAATGACAGGTTTAAACCACTGTCATAGAACCTAATCATATGTTCGAGTTAAATAACCTTCAGCAAAGTGGGTTTATTGAAATTCATAGAACAAATATGTCTTTAACTTGTACAACCAGACTAACTAAAACCCCTGGCAGATGTAATTTTTTTTCCTGGAAGATGTAATCTATGATAGTTGTGGTTGATCAGCCCTTTTTTAACCTTTGCTTTGATATGATAGATAAGCGTCCCTTAACCACAGGGAAAAATAGGAAATACCATGAGAACAAGAAACCCAAAGAAGGCAACTATTCTGGTAAATCATTTTGTGTAGGATTGAATTAGGGTTTCTGTTAGATCTGTCTTGCCCGGGAGTCGGGACTCGAAATGTTACTAAATTAAGAGCGTATGATGGGAAATCACAGACGCACCGATGTGTGATATATACAAAGAAAAGGCAAGAATTTCTACTTTAAATCGCATATTTTCAAAAACCTGATGAGTAGAATCCGCTCACTGGCAGTTGTCGGAAATAGTTTTCTGCGTAACAAATGCCTCCAATAAAATAAAATAAAACAAGTGACGAGCTCAAAGGTTACGGGCCTACGGGCTACGGCTACGGCGAGACTCTGCACTGTATTTCATCTCTGTCAAATCCGGCATTGACTGAAACATGACACAGCCATTTCCGGCATTGACTGAAACATGACACAGCCATTTTCGGAGTGGGCTATTCTCTCGACGATTTGCACCGTCGAGAATCGAGCCTCCTAACGCCGTTTGCCTTTTGCCGTTTAACTCCATTCCCTTTTACCGTCCATAGTCCAATGCCGGGATATTGATATAGTTATATGCTGGGGTATTAATAGGATATTGATATAGTTATATGTTGGGATATTGAAACATAATGATATAGTTATATGCTGGGATATTGAAATATTTTTTTTTTCACAGAAAAATATAACTTACTATTAATATACGAAATAGTAAATAACACTAGCTGTCAGAATCATACAAACTGCTCACAAATCCTGCCCTAGAGAGCACATGAGACATGCCAGACAAGTTGCCAGATGTGTCATCATCTACATCAGAAAAGTCCAATATAAAGTGCCATATGTCCACAAATTATATCATGAATCCCTCCAGTAGGAGAAACCGATCCATATATCACCAGAAACATCAAAGTGTCCAAACATAGTTAAATGCTGATATATTGAAATTGCATTAACAATGTACGATGATAGTTTTAATATTAATTTTAATGTTGTAGATATTTTTTTTTTAAAGTAAAAAACATTTGTTTTATATTTACATTTAAATGTTTGTTTAGAGTCCAGAAAAAACATAATATATTAGAAATATTGTAAGTTAATTAATGTGTAAATATGTAGATATATTGACGTCACTTTTATTTATATTTTTCTAAATTGTCTTAACTTTCAATTTTTTTTTTTTTTTTTTAATTTAAAAAAAATCATAATTTTATTTTATTTTCGTAATATAACTTTGTTTCAAAATTTGGTTACTCTCACATTGTTTTTATTTTTTTAAATTTGGTTAGAATTGTGTTTTTTTTCAAAGTTTCGTTACGTTGTTTTTTTTTCAACATTTGATTAGAATTGTTAAAATTTATAAATTTTTTAAAAATTTAATTTAATTTTTAATAAAAAATAATTTATTAGATTCTTGAAAAATGGTACCAAAATTGAATTTATTAGATTTTTTTAAAATTGAATAGATTTTCAAAAAAATGTATGCCACTTAAAAGTCAGGGTACCAAGAAGCGTGAACGATTAAGTGAACACTTTTCTACCATGCTCCTTAGTGAACCCTATCGTTTGGCCTTTGCTATTGCACATTGGAGGCATACTTTTAAGCAATTTTGAAAACATTTAGTGGGCATCTTTGGCCTTTGGTATCTAGTATTTTGTTTGTATTTTTATTTATTGGATTTATTTTATATTTTCATCCATTGGATTTTTTTGATGGGGGCGTCCCAAAGAAATTGATGTGGTGTTGGGGTTTATACCAAACTTGATGAATGAACCCTAGCGTTTGGCCTTTGCGATTGTATATCAGAGTATAATTTTAAGCAATTTTGAAAACATTTAGTGGGCATTGTTTGGGCTTTGGTGTCTTGTATTTTTATTTATTGGAATTTTTTAATATTTTTATCCATTGGATCTTTTGATGAGGGCGTCCCAAAGCAATTGATGTGGTGTTGGGGCTTATATCAAGCTTGATTATGTTACTTCTTACAAGATTTGGTTTGGATGTGGGTTATGGAACTAATACACATGTCGAGATTCTCACTTTATGAGGATTATTTTATTTTGTAAAGTTCATGGATATTCAACATTTACATGTATTTGGTGACTTTAGGGTAGTGATAGATTGGATGTCGGGGACTCGGGATCTCCATGTATTGGCCTTGGAACAATGGAAAGAGAAGTTTAAAATTCTTAGGCAATCCTTACATTGATTTCATGTGGACATATTTATCGCTCCCTAGAACTCTTATGTTTGATCAGTTATCAAAGAAAGGGATTGGACTAACAGAAAGAAGACTGCATTTTCAAATATTCCTAAATTTACTAAAGAACTATGGGTTATTTTTTGTTCTCTCTATATATTACCAACTTTAATGAGGTTTAGATATGTACATTATTTATTGTTGCTTGTATTTAGTATTTATCATGTCAGTATTGTAGTATTATTGTAACTTTATTATGAAATTATTTTCCATGATATTTTGGCTTTCTAATTTTGGAGATGGGGTTTATTGGAGACTCTAAATATGGTTGGTGGACATACTATTTTTGTTAAAGAGAAACAAGTCACTTTGTAGTTTCTTTGATTCAATGCTACGAATAACAAGAAACGTTTTTTCAATTGAAAAAAAAAATCTAAAATATTTGTGGAAAATTATTGATATTATTTAAAAAATTGATATATTAAGTTTTTTTTAAGATTAGTTTTTTTTTTTTTTTTTTAAATTTCCTTGGAAAAAGTCCGTAATTTTATTTCAAAAAGATGATCAAAATTACATATTGCACATGTAGTAGAATCAACAAGGATCCCTACATTTTCACATATTTCTGTCCCATATAAGCAGAAACAACAACTTATAAAGAACTGAACCAAAAAAAAGAGAAACCCAGAGAGAAGAACAGATAAATCTTGAACATACTACAGAAAGTGTGAGCAGAAACCCGCTCAAATCCACCATAGCCACACAAGAACTAGAAGCTATGACCATCCACAGCTCACTTTGTAGCAGACCCTCCACAGAAAAGATAGATCCGTCAAAACCAAATCCCTCATCAGAGGAAGTAGAAGATCCATGTCTGTGGACTGAGCAGCAGACACTGTAGACCTCCCAAACCGGCAAAAACAGCCAGCAAGCAAACCCCTGATGAAGAAGCAGCCAGACTAACCCCATTTTGTATGGAGCAGACCGCCGTAGCAAGCCGAGCATCCCGACTTCTGTAACCACAGACAACCACAAACAAAGGGAAAACACCCCAGGCACTAGGCATAAGACAGCAGGAAAGGCCGTCATCGTCAAGTTGCCACCGCCATCCAAAGATCGGCCGTCAAGCTGCCGCCGCCGCCGCCGCCTGTGCTGAGGGAGCCCATACTCCGCAGAGCCCTTGCCGTCATCCATGCCAAAGATCGCCGCCAGCAGCAGGAAAGGCCGTCGTCTTCAAGTTGCCACCACCATCCAAAGATCGACCGTCATGCTGCCGTCGCCGCCGCCCGTGCTGAGGGAGCCCATACTCCGCAGAACCCTTGCCGTCATCCATGTCAAAGATCGCCGCCAGCAGTGGAAAGTAGAGCAAGGTTGCACTAATGACCCCCCTCAGCCGCCATGCCGTCGATGCCAAAGAGCCAAAGTCGCCCCACCTTGGAGCAGGTTCCCGCAGCACAGTATATCGCCAACGCCGCCACTGGGAAGGAGAGCCCAATGGGTCGCTGCGCAGAGGCGCCGCCCCAACTCCAAACACTCAGACGGCTAGATCAGAGAGCATTGCAGGGGTGAGGGCGGCCACGGACGGAGCCATGGCCGCCAAAATCGTCGCGAGAACCTACGTCCAAAACCCTAGTTGCAGAGCACCCTCGGAAGGGCTCTTGCTATCCTAAAGACCTTTTTAAGATTAGTAATATTATAAGTTTTATCAATTAGTTTTACACTAAGTGATCCTAAAATAGATTGCCAATTTTAAATAATTAATATTATAAATAAATAAATTTTAGTTTTATTGAGAAAAATAAAATAGATAATAAGTTGTTTTGCACCTAGAGTAAATGTAATTAAAAAATTTCATGGGCCCATAAATAAAAAATTAAAGCCAAATGAAAAGTAATTAAAAAAAAAAATATCTCCACTAATAAAATTAAAAAATAATCAACATAGATCCATCTTAAAGTAGGATCATTTCTTAAAGTGTAATTTTTCAAGATGTATAAAAAATTTAATATAAACAAAATTACACCTCAAAAAATTAGATACTTGATGAATCTATGTTGATTTTAATACTTTAAAGTATATTCTATTAAAATTATTATTTAAAAAAAATTAAAACACTAATTATAACCATTATTTTAAAGAACATCTCCAATCATAATCCTATGTGGTTAGAGTGATGGAAATTGAATTCAAAAACTTGTTTCATAAAAATTGGTTTAAAGAAATATAACTTTTATGATTTAATGATTGCAATGTTATGATAAATTAATGAAATTTCAACATATCTATTTACACTATTGGAAGATTATTTTTTAAATAAATAATTTTGTTAAGTTTATTTTTTTTTAAATAATTTGAAATATCTTAGAAGATTTTATAATATTTTATAGCTAAGTAAATTTAATATATGTTTTTTAATGTAATTTGGAACAATACAAATCTCTTCTTAATAAAAATAATTTTTATTTAGATGATTTTTTTTTAAAAATTATATATATAGATTTTTATTTTTTTTGAAAATTTAAATTATAAAAATGAATAAAATAATATTCAAAATATTTATAATTATTTAAAAATAATAAAGAATTTTTAATTTTTAAAAAATAATTAAACAAATTTTATAAATAAATAAATATATGATATATATAAGAATATATTGTGTAAACTTTTCTATATAGAGTACTAATAAGTAAACAAAATCTATTAAGAAAACTTGTGTTATAATCTATTTCTATTTCTTTCCCATATTTAAATCATATTTTTATAAAAAAATTCAAATTTTTTAAAACATTTGTAGTTTAAAAATAAAATTAAAATATAACTTTTTCTAAAATTAAAAATAATAATAATAAAAAATGGTGAATGTGAGAAACTATATGTTTTATAAATTTACATTGTGTTTCTCATTTCTCATTTTTTATTGAATGCTTATAAACTAGCACAATCATTTAATATATAGGTCACAAGCTAAATACTACAAATATGTTACTTGTTTTTTATGATACTTACACAAACTTCAGTTAAAAAACTGCTCATTATCCATACACCAGCTATCAGTTATCCATCATGTAGCTATTTTTGATATCCTTCTTTTTATGATTGTTTATTTTGAATTTCTAACAACCATAAAATCAATCTGAAGAGTACACTTATCTCATTCTTGTGCAATCTAGGAAAAGCATAGGCTCTAGTCTACCCCAAATTCTAAAATTAAAACACCTATCTATAAATGTTTGAGAGTAAAATTGACAATGTTGCTTTTAGCTTCTATCTCATAATTTTTATTTAAATTTTTTTTTTTAAAGCAAAGGTGTATAATGAAATTAAAATAAAATTATATATATTTTTTTAAATTTAGAAAAAAAATAAAAGTGTCGTGTCCCATATTTACTCATTAATTAACTTACAATATTTATAATATGTTATGTTCTTTCTAGACTCTAAACAATCATTTCAAAAAAAATAAAAGTGTCCTAATATTTACACATTAATTAAATTACAATATTATGTTCTTTTTAGACTCTAAACAATCATTTCAATGTAGATATAGAAACATACATTTTACTTTTAAAATAAGAAAATATCTACAATATTAAAACTATCATTATAAATTGAAACAATCATTTCACTGTAGATATAGAAACATACTTTTTACTTTTAGAATAAGAAAATATCTAAAATATTAAAACTATCGTTATAAATTGTTAATGCCAACATATAACTATATCGAACTTCGACCTGCTCGGTTAACGATGCTCAAAAGAAAAGATTCCGATAATTCCTCGGTTGGAAAAAAACAAAAACTACATCGATATATATTATATATATATATCTGTAAATAAAATTTAAACACTTCTGTAAATTCATGTAAATTCATCTAAATCTTGGACCATTATCTCATAGCCATCAGCCCACTAAAAACTGATCCCAATTGAAATTATTTAAAAAAATCATAATTTTCATAGTACCTCGCCATCATCACCATACATATAAAGCGTATACTACCACACAACTGTTACAGTTTTACCTCCTTTCCATCAATATGGCCGCAACTGTTACAGTTTTACCTCCTTTCCATCAATATGGCCGAAAAGATTTAGTGTTTTACTCTTCAATAAGTTTGTATAGTAGTTAATATCATATGATATAACTAGGATCTGCCGCATTTAGTAAGTCCAAGAGAAGAGAAAGAAGTTTGAAAATAAATATTATTATCATAAGAGATACATTTTGTCAGATATTCAATGTTCTTTTGTGGTTGAGTGGTTGTTTATGGAGTGATTAAATATTTTTCAATATTTTATTTTCCAAAATGGACAGGATATTTTCTTTTTAAATTATAGTGTCATTTTATTGATGATATTGATGATAGACCTTTGTTATTAAAGGTTTTATTGAATTTAAATAAATATGAGTTTTAACTAAATAATAAATGAGTTTAGAGAAACTTTGTTTCTTTATTAAAAAATATTGAATTTATAGAAACTTTATTTTTCTATTAAAAATATTCATTTTAAAGATTGAGTTTTTCAATTTTTTAATTAAATATGTTTTTTATAATAAATATATGATTGAGTTTGTCCAATTTTTAACTAAGTATGTTTTCTATCTTATATTTATGAATCATAATAAATATAAGTGAATTTGGAGAAACTTTGTTTTATAAGACATTAATTTTAAGGATTGAGTTTGTTCACTTTTTAACCAAGTATGGTTTTTATTCTATATTCATAATAAATATAAAATTGCTTTACAATAGTAAAAAAATGATTGTGATTTTGTTCCACATTAATTCTTTCATTTTTATGCTTTCACTTTACTTTCAAATAAATGAATGTCCAAAAAGTTATGAAAAAACAAAAGAAAAAGAGTTTCAAAGATACCATGCTAGAGGGCCAAAATAAAGGTGAGGTTTAAACCAATGCCTTTGAAACACATAATTTGTGAGGGTCAAATATTTTCAATTCTCTTCCATTTAAGTTCATACAAATCAATGGACTTTGAATTTGACCTTCATAGAAATTTGTAAAGTGTTAATTTTATGTACTCATACAAATATATACAATTGTTAGTGCTTTTAGATAAGAGATTAACATGACTATTTTCTAAGTAATAGAATTAGGGAATCAAAAACACATTTTCAATATAAATATGAACATATATCCATTTTAACTCCCTAAAACAATTGAAATTGAGTTGAAAACATTTTCACTGTAGAAGAGATTGAGTCCATAATTAAGTGTTGTGCAGTAAAGAAAGATGAATACATTGAAGCTTATCAAATTGTGTGGGTACTTGAATGCCTTCCTTGGCTATCAAGTCACTCCATAATAAAATTAATATTTTCATAACTAACTATTAGGTCAAATTCACCCTCTAATAATTATATAAAACCAAATTCATATGCAAACATAAACATGTAAAAGAAATATCAATGCATACTACAGATTCATCCATCACCCATTTAATTCAAGGCATTATCATAACAAAAAACATTCTACAACAGTTAGTTAAAAACACTTATATGTAGACAAATGCAAGTCCACCATTAAGCCAGGTGCTAAGGAGCGATTACTACTCAACCACAGGAATCAGTTATGGTTTCCACCCCCAAGTTTCCAAGCCATGAGACCACTACAATGAAGGGAGTTCTTAGGAGACTCCAATCTTACTCATCCCAAGCCATTATCTCATTCCAAAGTCATACTATTCACCACTGAGCACTCCAAGCCCTCATCTAGCCATCAATAATCAATGGCACTCTCTTCCACAACCATGCACAACACAAAGAAGGCAGTGTCTTTCTTTGCTAGACAGACCCTTGTGGATTTTCTTTCCTTCTAGTGCTCTCTAGTGTGGATAGAAAGAGTTCAACTATTGGTTTCCTTATGGGAACAAAGGTGACTTAAACAAGAAAAAGGGTGCCAATAGATGTCCAAAACAAGGACTCATAATCTCCCCCAAACTGAAGTTGTTGCATGACCTTATGCAACCTTGTAATCATTTATCTAATAATCCGAGCTAGGCAATTTAGAATCTGAGTACTTATAATGAATGTTTCTCCACTTGGGGAGCAAGTGCAGGTGGGATTCTTCTTGATCCTAGAGGAAACGCTATTTAACTTACAAGTGGGGCTTGGGAACAACCACTAATAATCTAGCGGAAAGATATGCTTTGTTTTGGGCCTGTACTTTATTGTCTCCTTGGGAATTCAAAATGTCCTAGTTATTGGGGTTTCTCTTCTTGTAATCTAGCAAGCCCGAAAAATGATTCCTTTGGATGAGCTGATCATTAGGAGGATCCAATTTCATATTGTTGATATCCTATGGGGAATAAAAGAAGCAAACCTTCTTCACATTCAAAGACATAACAATGCAGTAGCTGATTGGCTAGCCAATCAATCTACAAATTTAGGCAAATGTGTTCTTGTCCAAAACAAGGGCCAATTTTTCAACCAGTGGCTCTTGTTGATGCACAAACTAGCAATCCCAAATGATGGATAAGCTAAAACAACTGCTAATATGACATAATTATAAACCCCCAACCCAAGCTGTCACTAACAGAAAGGGATTCATCACTTTTGGCTTCCTAGATCCAACAGTAAACAAACCTAGACTATCCAAGGGGGATTCCATGGCCAAGATTTTGTTCAGAGTTGTAGAACAATCCCAATTATACACTTAACACTAGATTTTTTGGAGGGTGTCAAAAGGATTTGAAGTTAATGATGGATAGAGACTGTTAGCACTCGGACTTTCCTTGGGTTGTATCAAGAAAACCCCGAGGTAACCACATAACCAACTTTAGACTGTATTCTGACCTTATACAGTCAGAGAGGGATCTCTCAATAATCATAAAACTTTCTCACCTAAAGTATTCAATAATAACACTCAGAAGGTCAGCTTTCTGATAGGAACAAGTTTGATTTTATATAGTTTGGTAAGATAGACTTGAAAAGAGACCATTGGGCAATGGAGTTAATAAACATATACTTGTTTAAGTTGCAAGAGATTGGGGTTTGAAAAAGAACAATGACAAAGGCAGGGTAGACATAATTTCCTTAGACTTTAAGTATTGCAGGATGGTAGTGGATTAAGGAATACAATCCATTAAAACAGAGCATATAAACAAGGATGAATTCTGTAATAACTTTAGAAGAAAAAATAAAAATGTTTGAATCCGATGAACCAGAGCATCGAAAGATGAATTCTAATTCACATACTCTCACTCAAACATGAAAGAATAATACAGAATGGAGTGGAAACAGGAAATACGATCATACATAAGAGAGTTACATACTTAAAAAACAATGTCACAAGAATCTTTGAAAATTTTAAAACTTTTCCTCTATGCAACTTTATTGATATAAAAAATTTCAAACAATACCCAATAGTTATAGTGAGAGACCTCTCTCCTCATGAGAGTCGAACCTCTACAATGTCTTTTACATGAAAATATATAGACCAATATCTCCCAAAACTGCTCCTATCTCCTTGGATACAAATCTAACCTACACACTAAAAATAAAAACAAATTGCAAGAAATGTGGAAAGGTTGCCAGGTATCTCGAATTTGTTGGAGGTCGTTGAAGCCCACTAGATTTGGTGTAATCTTATGTCAATCCTTTCAAAACTGGAGCTACTATCTCCAAATTCCTTCCACTTTTTAAATACTAATGATTATGTGCCTACAAATCTGGGATATATGCTCAATTGTCACCTGGGAAAGTGGAGTGGTTATCTGCCAAATAATCGTCTTGAAATGTTTCTCTTTCGCCATATTGGTTGCCCAAAACCTTTAGAGATGCCCTTTATGACTTGCATATCCAAGTCATCAACTCGATAACCATCCAAACGATCCACATAAAGCGAGACATCAATGGTATCATTTATGAGAAACCTTTTTATAAGATCAAGGGCATGGTCGTTAACAAAACCACCTTCTATTAGCCCTGGTGTGTCAATTATATTTAGTGTAAAGCCTGCTCTTGACCTTGAACAGATTAGGGGTCGCATAGCCTCAAACTGGAAGGCACTGACAATGGCCACTCTTTCCCAATAATAGAATTTACGGTTGAGGATTTTCCAACACCACCTTTGCTCAAAGACAAGAATAGTGAGAGTATCCACACTCTATTGCTTTAATTTACCAAGCAATTGATGCAGCGCTGTCTGAGTAGCAACAAGAAACTGCTGAATATCTATCCACTCACGGACAAGCTGGGACGTCATGTAATCTTTTGTAGAATTTTTTTTTATATATTTGCATGTAGGAATTATCCCACATGGAAGAAGATATAGTACTTCTCGTGTTTATATTCACCAATACTTTTAACTTACGTTAGTGCATTGTGCACCGATTACGCTCCTCCGTCGGCTTTGATGCTTTGTGTTGAGCCTTGATTTGGTATCTGACTTGTGTACTTGGAAAATGGGCTTAATGCCCAATACTTTTATTAAAAATAATAAAAATTCATCAATAACCTTCAAATTTTAATTGCACAAATCCATAACTTTTTCTCAAAGTCCATTTTTGAGAATTTTGACCTTGAAAGAGCAACGCACTTAATCCTTGGCACAATCACAATCACCCTGGAAAAACGAGTTCTGGCCAAATTATAAATTTTTTATAAAAATTATGCATGTGCTAATAGAGACTTAGATTTATGGTGATTATTTTATTATTAATCAATGAAGAGTACCATTCACCATAAACCATTCAGTAAAACATTAATTGCAATTAAATACACAAAGTGCAAGACTGCAAGACTAGCATTTAAGCATAAGCATGATATGAAAATTAAAGTCATGTAAAAAATTAACATCACTTAAAAATGAATGACATAGCAAACATATACTTAATATATTGTTTACTATCCAATCTAAACTTGGGGAGATGGGCTTCAGAACATAGCGCTAGAGGAAACACTAGATGTAAATACTATCAAATAGGAACTGACATGCACAATGGTGGTGGAATAAGGCATCCAACTGTCCAGAAACAACCAAGTACACTCTCAAACCAAGGGTTATCTAACCAGTCTATACATAAGGGTGTGATCTTAGTTGAAAGAAATACACACTAGTGAATCTCCTTTACAAATCTTTAGTCCAAACATTCCCCCTAATCTCCGTTGCACTACAAATAGACTATTGCATAATAAGATTACCATATGTCATATTCATGCCAAGATAAACATTAAAGTACTTTGTGAAATTATGCAATGATGAAATAGATTAATAACCATCAACTCATAGAAATTTAATCCATGTGGACATAATATAGACAAATTAAACTTATGGATTATACTTAGATGTGGAGAATATGATGCTTCTCTTAATATTATGTTATGTGTTTGTTTAATTATTAATCATTCACAAGGAGCATTCACACCATAACACAATAAAAGTATACCAATAGGATGACCAACTAGTCACTCTAAGGCCACCCCAATAAAAGAGAAGCTAATCCCCACAAGTACATAAGGGGATTTAGCAAAATGAAGAAGCTAACTCAAGAACACAGTGGCCAATGAATATAATAATTATAGCTCATTGTTGTTATGTGATAAAAATGATGTCTTTGATGTTTGTTACAATAAGGAAATAGCTTCAAGTCTTGGATGGGATTGTTAACAATCAAATTAACACCCCTAGTCATGTGACAAAAGAAACACATTTTTACTATGCGCCCGCAACATGAAGACAGAACATAAGCTCATTCAGAGACAAATCCTCTCTGATCTAATCATTTCTCCCATAAATGGAAGGATTAGGTGAAGAAATTAAGAACCTAAGGAGACCAAGTTCAATAATTGAACCGCTCAAAAAAGTTCCAAAACTAAGCTACACTAATAAAAAAGTGAAGAAGAATGCATTAAAATGCATTAATTATGCTTAAAGTATCCTAAGTTGTAGAAAAAGCCTAAAAACTATGGAAAATGGGGTTTTTGAGTGAAAATAATCTAAAATAATGAAAAAGACCAATCCCACATTGTGAGGAATAGCTTGAAGGCCCATTTCCCAATGCTATATAAGAAAGGCATAGGGGGCATTGTAAAGGACACAAAGGAAGAGCAAAGGCATGCTGAAAAGATTCCGAAGGAGAAGGAAAGACTCAATTTATTCAAAAGCAAGGGTGGAGAAAGGAAAGCTTATGGCAATGGAAGAAGGATTCACAACAAGATCCATGGTAGGAATGTATCTCTTCATTGTTCTAATATGAAATGATTCAAGTTTGTTCCATTTGAATGCTTGAATGTTGCGTATCTTGCATGATTTAGATGTTTAAAGTGGCATTAGATCTTAGCTTTTCTTATCTTAATTGATGAATGAATGTAGATCTGATTAATGACTTGTGATAATCATTTTAATATGCTGACATAGAGGCTCACCACTTCTTAGTAAAATAGCATGTTTAGAGTAGACACAACCTTACACTAATTGCTGTTATCAGATTGGCGACCATACATTTTGTTGAAATTTCTTGAAGTTTCTTGATTTTTCTTCATTTTTTGTGGTGTTCTTTCTTCATATTTACTCCTTTGTGGCTTAAAGATCATTAAAAGAACCTTAGATCTATCTTAAGAAGCTCAAGACTGGCCTAACTACACCTCTAATTCATCAAACTACCTCAAATTGCATTTAGATTTGAGTTTCTTGAATTTTGAGTTTTTTGAATTGTAAATTTCTTGAATTTTGAGCTCGCACTCTACGTGTTTTTCTTAAAGCTCTGCACTTAAAATCCCGTGTGAATGCAACTCTGCCAACCTTTCAGACTTTTAAAGATCTTTAGCACTTTGCGTGGGTTTAAAATCTGCCACGATTTGCAGTCATAGAGCCTTTAAATTTTCTGTAAACTCTGCATTTTAAATTCCTTTAAACTCTGTTTCGATTTTAAAGCTTTTCAAACTTCTTTCAACTCTGAGATGAAATGGTTGCAAAATCTTATGCGTTGAAATGGCTGCAAGTCTTATGCGTTAAAATGGTTGCAAATCTAATGCGTTGAAACTCAAAGTCTTGAAAATTTCTTGAAAGTCTTGAAGTCTTGGAAGATCTTTCCAACCCTACGTGTTTCCTTAACACTCTGCATATTAGATCTGCGTGTTAAAGCTGTAATTTTTTTTTTAAGATTCAACCTCAGCATGAAAGCTATTCAAACCTGTGTGTTTCCTCAACACTCTGCATATTAGATCTCTGCATGTTCCATTTAAATCTCATCATTAATCCATATGCTGTAGACTAGCGTTTAAATGAATGTAGACCAGCATTTAAATGAATCTTTAACCTCTACGTGAATGATCTGCAAACACTATGTGAAGCGTTGCTGGTTTAGTATATCTTCAACTTTGCATTAAATCTTTAAAACCCTGCATTGAAGTGTTAAAGCTATGTCCAACTTTTTAAAAGCTTCAACCTCTGCATGGAAGCATTTCAAACCCTGCGTTTATCCTTCACATTCTGCCACGATTTGGTATGGTGAATACATTGCTTTCACACCCTGCCACGACTTTCAATTGGGAGATGTTGACACTCTGCCATTAAAACTCAGCATTGAAAGATGAAGATCTCAATGTCAATCTTGACCAAATTCTTGAAAACTCCGCGTAATTAAACTCAACGTGTTTATCCATGGGAAATTGAGGTTACATTTAAACCTTTCAGTGTTGTTTAGATTGCCGAGCCTTCTAGATGGATATGGCAATTTGGTCTTGATTTACACTTGGTTTTTAGGCTGGGTTAAAACACTGTCTTATGTTGTAGATATCGCATTAGATCCAGAAGTTATTAGGCCGGGTTCTTGGCTAATTAAAACATACTAAACTTTGAACGCCCAAAACAATCTAATTCCAAACAATATCTTAACCCTTTTGAAATTGTTTAACAAACTCATTTTCAAAATCTTTTGCCAAAGTTTTGTATGGTTCGGATTCAACTTTTTATTTTTAGATTACAAAGAATTCAAAAAAAAAAAAATTGTCAATTTTTTTTTTGTTGCATAGTTTGAATTACAATCTTTTTGTTTTGGTTTAAAAGGAATCAATTTATATTAATCCTTTTGAAAAAGATTGGGAAGTTTTAATTAAGTGGGGATATGTTTGGAGTTATATGCCTTTGAAAAAGCTTGGAAAAGTTTTACTTATGTTGGGGTTAAAATCTTTGTCATTTGGTTTAACAAGTATTAGTTAATTTTTCCTTTTGAAAAAGTTTAGAATTTTTTTGAAAAGTTTTGCTTAAATTGGATTAAATTTTTTTTCATGAACCTTTAAAAGTAATCCAAGTTGCAATTTGTTTTTAAATTTTTCTTTAAATGTGTAATAGATCTTTTTGCTTAAGACCCTATGCACATGCTTCTTGGAAACATTAAACCAAAAACTAATCAAAACCATATTCAAAAGATCATTCACACACATTTGCATTGATAAACAAACCTTGAACGTCACATTGTGAGACAAATTGAAGACAATTTCTTCCCAATAAACATAAATAAATTTTCATTTAGTTACATTTTGTTTCGGAGTTGGAATTTTCTTCATAATCTGCATGCACGATTAGAGAGACTTGCACCCTTAGAGTCTAGTTTTCTTGAGATATATTGTGTATGAGGCACCGTATCTTCTTCGCTCGCACCTTATGGTGATCTTGTGAATGAGAAAGTGTATCTCGCTTGTAATAGTTTAGGAGTTGATTTTTTCAAAGCATCTTATATCGAGCCACCGTATCCTCTTCACTCGCACCTTATGGCGACCTTGTGAATGAGAAAGTGGATCTCACTTGTAACATAGTAGATTTAATTTTCGCATATAGTTTTTCGAGCCACCGTATCCTCTTCAGTTGGGCCTTATGGCGATCTTGTGACTGAGAAAGTGGATCTCACTTCTAACAGTTTAGAATTTAATTCATAAGCATTCCAAAGGGCTCTGCGTATCCTCTTCACTTGGGCCTTATGGCGATCTTGTGAATGAGAAACAGGGATCCCCCGTGTAATAGAATTAGATTCATGTTTACTTGAGATATCTATTTCGGTTAAATTGGTCTTTAAACATCAATTATTATCCATATTTCAGAAATAACTGTGCATCAACATACGAAATCTACTAGGAATTTTGCATGTTTGAAAGAAACTCATGAACCTCTAACTCTTCCTTAATTTAGAATATTCATCGAATTGAAAGGTAGAGTAGTGAGCATTTTGCATAGTTTGGTTCATTTTCCTGTTTTCGAGTCAAAACACCACCAGTTTCATTTCCACTCCTGAAATTAAGGAAACTACCCTTAAAATTGGCGCTTAATCTAAAATTGACAAACTTTTGATTTTCATATCACCAACAAGTTTAGGTTAGTGCCCTGGATTAGGTTTGGAGAGTTAACACTCCTGAACTGCAAAACTTTGAAACTAGCATTGATTAAAGAGAGCAAATCCATTAGTAGTAAAAAACGCTTGTCGGGAAAGCGCTTCTGAAACATGCGTCAAGCACAAGGTCAATATGGATAAGTAAAGGGTGTTTTTTCATGTCCCAAATTTTGCATTGGGTCACAATGGCCTAAACCCATTGGCCATATTCATGAGAGTTTATCAAATTGATGCTAAAGGTCAAATAATTGCCAAGGAGGAAAATTACTAGTTTCCTAGGTTTGGGGTGGAAGTTTGGGATTTGAAATAAGGGGGATAATAAATGATTTTTGAACATTAGAATGGAATAAATATTTAATAAAGGAGCTAAATAAATATATACAAGTGAAAATCAAAGTGGCATTTGATTATGAAGACACATGGAAGAAGTGGGACCCACATATGGCTAGATTTCCCCACTACACTTGGCATCATTTTCTCACCAATTCGAATTCAAGGTGAATGGTAACATACTTGGGGGAGTCCAAAAGGTATTATTCATGGCATGAATCATCCAAGGTCGAAATATAGAGGAATATTAACTCCCATGGAAGAGGAATAGGCAATTTGGAGCTAGTGGGACACTTGGGCTAGATTCCCTAGCTCTATGACAACAATGATGAAGATGCTATGACACCTATGACACAAATCAGACCTGAAGGCTGAAATATGACATATATGACATGTCAGGGCTAAAAATAGCCTCCAAGAGGGTGCTCAAGGGAGTTAGGGCAGCTAAGATACTTCCACATGTGATTTGGTGGAAGTGGGAGACTAGGAATTGTTGTACAAGTGGCATTCTTTGGAATCTCTTCCCAACTTGAGTTGGCATGAGTCTCTTGGAAGGAATTCAAACCATGGAGGACATTAGAAGTTTATAAAAGTCATGAACAAAGAAGAATAGCATCTTTTGATCATTTGAGAAATTTGCAATTGCATTTGTGAAGAGGGAGAGCTAGTGGATGACTAGTTTCTTGCCTTAGCCAATTTCAAGGGTGAAAGATTCCCATCCAAGTTGGTAATTGGAAAGGCCATTCAGACCTTTCATTTGGAGCTTTAATAGAGTATTTATTTTCAGGTGTAAGCTATAGGGAAGCTCATGGTTTCTTCTTTTGCAGCACACTCTCTCAACCATTTCCAGTTTTGATGGCATATTCTTGACCCTTGAGGGAGGGCGTTTTTGGTGAGCTCTTGTACTATATGGGAGAGATTCTCATGATATATTTCCATTGTAATATGATTAATATACTCTTTTATTCATCTCTAGAAAATTTCAGGTCGAAATACCAAGTGGTTATATGCAAAATGGATTATTAATGAGAAAACAGTTACCATTCCCCCACTAGATTGATGTATACCAATGTATTGATGATGATTTCGAATGGAAGAATATTTATATGATATATTTATGATTTATGGAATTACATTGATGAGTATTACAAGTTTCATGTTCAGCACTTAAGCATTTGGAGCCATCTTGCTCAGTTTTATTTTATTTGAAGAAGATTTCATGTTATTTCCCCCAAGGTCGAATTAGTGATTTTTGCTGCTATTTGGGAGAAGGTTAGAATAGAATTAATAATTGATTAATGGTGCACATGAGACATAAATAATGTCCCTTAGAAATCCTCTACATATGTTCAGAATTTCGAGTGAGTTTGGAGGCATTTGGAGAGTCATTTTCAGTACTTACCTTGGGGGGATTTGAACCCCAAATTGCTAGTTAAATTCCATACTTTGTCCAGAATCTTAAACAAGTTTGCAGAAGTACTTTGATGGTCATAAATAATCCATGAACATCATAATCATGTAAAAATATCATTCATACTCCTTCACTGAATATTTAGAGGCATTTGGAGCCAATTGGAGACCTAGAGACCAATACTAGTCAAAGGGAAATTACTAGTAAAGTTCCCTACATTGGCTAGAATTGAAAGAGGATTTGCAGAAGTATTTTAAAGGTGCAAAATCATCCATCAAACACATATTTATGTTCTAACATCATCTATATACCTTCTCAGAAGATTTGGGAGCATTTGGGGCAAATTGGAGACCTGGGCATCAAAACTAGTCAAAGGTCGAATTTGGGGAAAAAGTGAAAAATTGGTCCTTTTAATAAAAATTTAAAAAAGGGTCATTACATGGTTCCCCCCCTTTTTATTATTTAGTGGGACATGAGCTTATCGAGAGGATTCTATGTTCAGTGACAAGTCCTCGGGGTGACATCACTGTTTCTAGAGTTTCTGGTTATGAGAGTTGTCCTCGACTTACAACTGTTCCGCCCTACCATCGATTGTGAAGTGGTAACTTTAGTGGCTATTCCTAGGATATCACATAGGCTATTGTGACTGGGAAACACTTTCAATACCTAAGACAGACTTTGGAACTTTTACTCCTTGGGAGGGTGAATGGTCAGGAACCAACACTTGCACCCCTGGCGATTAAAGTTTATTGTAACTGTTTTTCACACCTTCACTTCTAACAATTGTATGAGGAATTGACTTCCCTCAAAAGCTACTAGTTTCAAAAGGCCCTACAATCCAGCTTTTCACTGATCTTTGGTTCGTTAGAAGAGTAAGTTTGCTTGCTTGAAATCTCTAGGAAATCTTTTACTGTGTGGACACTTTTTATTTTGTTGAGTCTAGAAAGCCTTAGGATTGTTTGATTATATGCTGTAATCACTTTTTGTTAAACACATCCTTTTATCAAGTTCTTCAAAGTGGCTACTCTCCTGACCCGCCAGTCACGACGGCATAGAGGTGAGTCATTAGAAATTGAAGGCCCCACTACATCGCGGAGACAGATACAAAATACAAAATACATTGACTTTGAAGCTGAAACACTTCTAACTTCAATTAACAACAATAGATCAGAAACACATCAAATAAATACTACAACATTACCTATCAGGGAAAACACAGAACGAAAACTGTTGATCCTCTTGCTCCATTTGAAATTGAAACATTAGAAGACAACACTACAACTCACGTAAATCCACCTTTGACAAATCTTTCAAAACCAGTGGTACTTCACATCAGTGAACCATTGCACACCATCAATCCTCTTTTGGCACATTTGGCACACATGCAAAATTCAACATCTAACCCTATGGCTTCATCTGGAGCACAAGGGACCACATCAGCACCATCTCAAACGAGTGCTAGAGGTAGCAATACTTCCAACATCCCTATGGCTTCATCAAGAGCACAAGGGACCACATCATCACAACCTCAAACAATTGCTGGAGGTAGCAATACTTCCAACTTGACCTCTACCACAACTCCAACAGTTAGTTTACCTGCTGCTACTATAAGTTCAACTAGCACTTCAATGCTAGTTGGTACAGTTTTGGGTCCCAATCCCGTAAGTACATCCACTTTGCCTACAGGAATCCCTACTGGAGGGTGTGCCTTACCAAACTTGGGCTTCCCATCTAGTTCGGCTAGTCAAGGTCAAAACAATCCAGGAGTAAACCAAAATCCTATTGGCATACCAAACAGTTTTCCAAGTTCTACTCTTGGGGGGAATCCTTCACTTTGGAATCTCAACATCCCTAGTGGAATCAATGGACCATGGAACAGTAATGCTAATTGGGGTAATGCTCCACAAGTTAGTGGAAGTGCCTTGGGAGGCCATTATCCAAAATTTCCTAGCATAAATCCTGGGGGAAATCCCATACCCCCAACAGGTAGCACACCAGTAGGTAACCCGTCCACCAACCCCATTCCACCATGGAGTGGGCCGGTTCCAGGAAGTACCCAATCTTCTTGGGCACCACCCCCGCAAGGGGGAAATCAACCTTGGAACGCTTATCTAAAACAAGGAAACATTTAGTGGAGTGGTCCGATTCCAACTAGTAACCAATCTAATTGGGGCCCACCCCTGCAAGGGGGAAATCCACCCATGAATTCCAACCAACAATGGAGTGGTAATGTTCCACCAAGTAACCAAACTCAATGGAACATAGCCCCGCAAGGGGGAAATCCACCCATGAATCCTAACTAGCAATGGAGTGGTAATGTTCCACCAAGTAACCAATCTCAATGGAACATACCCCCATAAGGGGGCAATCCACCCATTAATCCTATGCCCCAATGGAGTGGTAATGTTCCACCAAGTAACCAATCTCAATGGAACATACCTCCGCAAGGGGGCAATCCATATATGCATCCTATTCCACAATGGAATGGACAATCTTCAGGAAGTAACCCATCTTTTTGGATGTAATCTCCACAAGGAGGTAACCCTTATTGGAATGCTTCTCAATCCCAAGGAAACCAACAATGGAGCCATCAAACTTCACCTGGATATCAAATGTTTGCTCCGGCACCATCCAAGTCACCATTTCTAGCCACATTGAATCTACCGGATTTATCCCGGCTGGCCAATGACCTTGTTCTACATTTGAATGGGTGGCCAACCATACCAACTAAACTACCCTCCGACATACCCAAGTTTGACGGAAAACCGGGGGAAGACCCATCCAATCATGTGATGACATTCCATCTGTGGTGTTCATCCAATTCCCTAGTTGATGATAGTGTTAGGTTAAGGTTGTTTCAGTGGACCCTAATGGGAACTACTGCGAAATGGTACATTGAATTGCTTCACAATACATTCACAAATTTCTCATCTTTAGCTATGGTCTTCTTGACACATTTTCAATTACCTATCCTCTATGATATGGGAACATAACTTTTAACTTCACTTAGGCAATCCACCGCTACTCACATCTCGGATCACATCCACGAGTGGAGGAGGCACCGAAGGCTCATAAAAGCTGACATCCCTAACCCATTATTAGCAAACTGGTTCATAAAATCTTTATTGCCTACTCTTGCCAAAGATGTAGCCATGTCAGGAGCCATGACTATAGAACAACTCATTCAGAGTGCTCACCAAATGGATTTGGTATATTCCCAATCGGGCACACTTTATGACTTAATACCTCATGCTGTAAGACCTGCGTCTGATCCAGCTAGGCCGCCAAAAGGACCTCATACCGATGGTGTGATTGGATCCGTAAACCAACTTGAACAGATTACCCAACAATTGGGACAATTGTCAGTTCAAAATCCGCAATCAACAGCTGGCTAGGAAACTCAACAATCTGCAACTCACACCCAAACTTCTGAAGTCCTTATGGTTCAAACTGCGTACCCAAAAGGAAAAAAGAAGAAACAAAAGAAGAAGCCCAATGCTAACCCTGGGACAAGAGATGCACCTAAGGTGAATAATCCTACTGGAGGAAATCATGAAAATCGGAAGAACAAGTACTCTTGCAAAATTTTCCAAGGGGACCATCCTACTCATCTTTGTCCTCATATGGATTATATTCATCGCATGTTGTCACAACGAGGAGGGAAACAACTACAACCTGCTGTCCTAACTCAACCCTTCCCCTAGGAACACCAGATGGTTTCTACAGTGCCAGTACCTCCACCAGGAAGAAACCAGACAAACCCCCCACAAGGGGGAAATCCACCCAACGCTAATATCTTCACAATTGGTGAACATGACATCCATATCCAAACAAGGGCTCGTTCTTATAACATACCTCCAAAATATGCTGAAACAGTTGGATCTCAGCCTAGTGGTTTTCTAAATATTGAAAAACCAACCATAGACATGGTGCCTCAACCTCCAAACTGGGTCCTTCGCAAAACAACACACAACCCCAATGCGCATGGGGGCTTCACTAGAAGGCAATATAATATCATGTTCATTCATATTGCGGTATTAAATATTCATGAAAACCTAAAAATTATATTGCTTATATATTAAGGGGCAAAGGTTTTTTTTAATTTAATGTAACAATACAAAAATACTTTGGGGTCTTTTTTATATGGGTGGGCTGACAAATATCCGCCAAATGGATATGGCGGGATCACGACCGGATGAGAAATCGGGTTGAGGCAAGGCTCGGGCTTACCAGTACGCAGGGAAATCACGTCTTGAGGCATGCTTGAGGCTAGGAGTTTCGTGGTGAAGTGGGTTTCCAGTCGATCATAGCCGAGAGACAGTGGTCATTGACTGCCAGTTGTTACCAATAACAATCAGCCAGTTGATACCAATAGCCTTGGGAGGCTCTAAGCCTCCAGGGATTGTTATAGGCCCTAGGCCTTGGGGGCTTGAATACCCAACCACTCATGCCTATTACAGGCCTTGTGAGGTTTAGTTAGCCTCTTAGAGCTTGTTACAGGCCCACAACAGTGTTGATGTATATGTAACTTTGGAATGTATTTCACCCATGTATTTCATATATGTATTTTGTACTCCTATAGATATGGCATTATTCCTCTATACGGAAGTGTTTGTATTCCTATAGAGATGTTATTATTCCTCTATACGGAAGTGTCGTCATTTATATTGTAAGTGTCGTAACTTATACTTGATGGGTTATTAGACCACCTTGTTGGGGTCGGCCCTGTATAAGTCATGTGGGTCGAAGGGTTATTAGACCACCCTATTGGGGGTCAGTCATGTGGGTCAAAGGGTTATTAGACCACCAAGTGTGGGGTCATCCCGGATTAAGTTAACCATGGGTTAAGCTAGACATGTAGGCCCCATTAGTTTATTGGGCAGGACAAAACAAGTATAAATAGAGATCGGGAGAAGACTATTTATTGGGCAGGCGCACTTGTGAGGAGGAGGCTCTGCTGCTAGGAGAAGACTATCTCTTGTATTCTGGTTGTATCATTGCTCTATCTATCTCTGAGGAAGTTATTGGGGTTTTTCACCTTTATGGTTTTCCCCAAGTAAACTCTGTGTCTCTTGTGTGCTTGCATTATTGTGTCCATGATTGATATAATATAGATTTGCTGTACATGTTGTTCTCTCAATTAAGATCCTAGATCATATTGAAGTAAATTCTCAAAATTAACATGGTATCAGAGCTAGCCTGAAAGAAGGCATGATATGGCATGTATGACACTTGTTGCACTTACGATGCTAGGGCTTGATATAGAAAAAACAAGTCATCGTAGCAATTTCGATATAAATCCATTTTGGAAAATTTTTTGGATATAAAATTGTTACAGGTCGAAGATAAGATCCCCTTGTACCTTGTGTCCAAAGGAAAACCTCTAATTCGTTGTACTTTGTGATTTATGATCTGTACAACATAGGGTTTCTGCCTCTTCCAGATCTCAGTCATAAAAAGGTGACCTTGGAAAAAAGGTCATAACTTGGGCTAGGAAGCTCCAAATGAAATTTCGTAAAAAGTGATAGGTAGTACACAGACTGTACTATTTCAAAAAACTTTTTCAGAGGTAGAAGTTGAACCAGTGACACGTGGAACTCCGTACAAGTTCTCTCTCCTGTTTCATCCAATAACCAGGTCACGTTGCGACACTTGGCATAACTCTCTCTCAGAGAATCCAATTGAGGTCAGACCTATTGGGATGGAAAGATGACAAGTCAGGATACCATAGAAAATTTTTTCAGACCTTGTGGATTGAAAAGTGCGGAGTTACACCAGAAACAATCAGGTACATATTTTTGTCAAAACAAAATTATTTTTTAGCACCTTCATTCATGGCTTCCGGAATTTAGGGTTTTGGAGAAAGTTGAAATTTTTGTAATCGGAGACTACGGCTGAATGATACTCATAAAAATAGAAATTTAGAGGCCAAGATCATAATTTTTGGTTGGGCAAAATTTTTGGGTGGAAATTTAGGGCTTCTGCAAAAATAGGAATTTTTGAAATATGTGACCACGACTGGAAGCTCCTCAGAAAAATAGAATCTTAGAGCTTTGGATCAAACCTTTTGATTGGGAAGAAGGGTGGGATTCATCAAACCCTAGTTCTGGGTCATGTCCAGTGAATCCGGAAGTTTCAAACACAAATTTGAGGGGTGAAACTTTGCAGTTTTCAAATTCTGAGTATACCAGCTTGATCAGATCATCAAGGCGCATATTTCTATCCTTTCGAAAGTTTGAAATTCAAAGTTTGAATTTTTAGGGTTTCTCTGACAAACCCTAATCCAACTCTAGATCTAGTTCCTGCAAATCAAGTGGATTGGGTTAATCCTAGAAGAGAATGGGTTGGTCACCTGCATAAGTGAAGAAGTTTCTGTTTCATAGGGAGATGAGGCTAAGGCCTTACATAAGAAGATTACAAGCAATCTCGACAGGTATGACTTATCTAGGTATGTTTCAATATTTGCTCATGATTAAGTCTATGGTATGTTTGTCTTCATATTATTACGGTTAGTACAATCTTGTTTAAATTTAGACTTGTCGTATGACCTTAATAAAATTATGAATGCATGATAGAAGATATTCATTGGTTAGGGTGTTGACACTTATGATTGTACTAATGCATTATGGTGTTGTATGATGTTTATGTTGTCCACTAACATGAAAGGTACACCAAGAAAGAAAAATCATGTTCTAGTTCAAGAACATATGATCATGATGACATGAAGACAAAGATTCATCCATTGTCACGGATCTCTTAGAAGATCTACTTACGAGGTATGTATAACTTGGTTCTACAATGGATAACTTATGAGACATGCAGGTTACTAGCACAAGTCATTGAAGAGAATCAGAAGACATTATGCGGGTATGTTAGACATAACTAGCTAGCATGCTAATCCAGGTATGTTTTTCCTATATCAATCTAGAATCCTACCTTGTGTTAGGATCTTATACTGTTGTGTTGTTGATAATGATTATTCATGAAGTCATAGGTTTGAATAGTCATGGTTGTATGCATATTATGTTTCTTACCATAATTGATGATATGACTAACTAGAAGAATCATGAAGGTATAGGTTTGAGTAATCACGGGTTTAGGCATATTATTTTTCTTACTTTAATTTATGATATGACTAACCATAAGAGTCCTATATAAACCTTGAATACTAATGCTTATTATTTCTATTTGAAATGATCATGACTATACATGCTTAAGATTATTGTGTTTTGATAGTATTAAGAATATACTAATGAATGTATGATTATGTATGAGACCTCAATGATAACACACTGATGATACTAATAAGCATGCATAGTGATTAAGGATGGATATAAGTTCAAGGACAGGTAATACAGGAAGCAAAGATCAAGAGGGAGGACACTCCAGTTGTTCCTACAAGGAAGCAAAGATCAAGGAGCACACTTCAGTAGTTTCTGCAAGGATGCAGATATTCAGAGGGAGTTGACCACTTCTCACAATCCACATCAGAATGGAGTTGCAGAAAAGAAGCAAAGACTGAGAGGGAGTCAACCCAACAACCAAACAAATATAAGTATTTGAATTATCATTTCTTACATATTTGTTTGTTTAAATAATGTTATTCAATGATGTATATGCTTATGTTCCTAGACTTAGGTTGTGTATTATGCATATTAGAATAACTGCATTAATGAACAGTATACTACTAATATGCATGTGATGGGTAAGTGGCCTATGTCACTATGCAACATTCCATTGCTACTTATCTAGAATGAAACCTCTTTGCTGACATGTTGGGAGTAGTGCAAACTCTTAACAATGTTTTGGTAGAGATTGGAAGGCATCTAGAAAGTTACAGGATATGGATAAATGTTGTATTGAAGCATTGGCTAAGATAATTGCATGACTGTATGACATATTTCTTTATGTGTAAGAGTTTGTTCTGAAAAATATAAGATGTTTTCTAATCATGCAATTTAACTTGTTGTGTAGGAAAGATCGTATACCATCACCTACAAAAGAAGGACTACAACATTTGTTTAGCAACAAAGTTATCTATTAAAAATATTGAAGATATTGAAGTTCCCAGGATCTGGGAAGAATGCCATGATCGAGGAGTACCAGTCGATCATGAAGATGTTTAGGATACAGTCCGAAGACTTGAAGGGGAGTCTGCAGTGACTTCCAAGAGAATCTACAAGATCAAGCATGCTGCAGGTGGTAGCATAGAGACTTTTACTCCTATATCCAGATACACTTCCATTAGATCAGTACTTGCTTCGGCTACAGTGATGAAGTGGAAGATACACCAGATGGATTTCAAGACAACCTTCTTGAATGGTGTAGTTGAAAAAGAAGTGTATGTAGAGCAACCACTTGGTTCTGAGACACATGACAGGGAGTCATACATGTGCAGAACTTGGTATGGTAGGATAGACAACTTTCTATCCAGTTTGGGATTTACCAAAAGTAAAGCAGATTCCAACCTTTACTACAAGGTTGAGGAAGGCAATCTAGTGATACTACTTTTGTATATGGATGACCTGTTTATTACAGGTGAAGATAGATTGATTTCCGACACGCAGCGGAAGCTTGCTGCCAAGTTCGAGATGAAGAACTTGGGGATCATGCACTATTTGTTTTTTGGCATGGAGGTGTGGCAGAGTGCAGATGGAATCTTCCTTGGACAAGTTAAGTATGCAGTAGAGATCCTGAAGAGGTTCGGGATGATGGACTGCAAGGCTATGGCCACACCTATGGCATCGAACCTGAAGCTTCCGTGTGATGCTTCATCTAATCCGGTTGATGTCACGATGTATCGTCAGATGATTGGGTCCTCTATGTACTTGACGAACACGGGACCAGATATTTACTTTGCGGTGAACACATTGAGCCAGTTCCTGACGGATCCGAGAGATGTTCACCTGGTTGTTGTAAAGCATATTCTGATATTGGGTAGGCTGTGCTGTAGATAGGAAGAGCACTTATGGGTGCTGCTTCAGTATGGGATCAGGTGTGATCTCTTGGTTTAGCAGGAAGCAGTCCTGCGTAGCACTGAGTACAGCTGAAGCAGAGTGTGTTGTGATGGATGAGCAGGTTGCAGATGTATTGACCAAGCCGTTGGCCAGAGTGCAGTTTGAGTACTTCAGAGAGAGGCTTGGTGCACTTCAGATCGAGGTTCCTTCCAAAGGGAAGTGATGAGTCCGGAAGATGCAAATGCACATGAGCTTTTTTGACATGGTTGATGTGTTCTCCCATGGTCGTGATGTAATTGCTGATCCATTCTCACATGGTGGTAGATGTGTTCTCCCATGGTGTAGATGTAAGGGCTGAAGCCATTTTTCACATGGCGGTAGATTTGTTCTCGCATGGTGAAACATTAAGGGCTGGAGCCTTCCCCGAATGGTGGTAGATGTGTTCTCCCATGTCGGTGGTGTAAGTGCTGGATGATGTGTATCTGAGCTGTGCTTCGTGGATGATGAGATGATCTAAAGAAGACGATGCTATGATGATCAGGAGGATCATGGATGATGAGCATAAGGACGATGCTCCAGTTACTACTCTATATGTATATGTACACATCGTGTTGGATGCTGGATATGATCAGTTGGATCATTTATATATATGTGTATGTACGCATCATGTTTGATGCTGGATATGATCAGTTGGATCATTTGTATGTATTTTGTATATGCATCATGTTGGATGCTTGGACCATGTATCTGTATATGTATCAGGTGGATACATTGTATGATCAGGTAGATCATGTATGTTGATATGTATCAGGTATGATCAGGTGGATCATGTATTTGTATTTGCATCAGGTAGATTCAGTGTATGATCAGGATGATCATAGATGACGAGCTTTAGGATGTTGCTCCAGATGACATGCAGCAGGATGTTGTAGTGATAATGATCAAGATGATCATGTGTACATCAGGATGATGTATGATGAGTATCGGGATGATACTTTGTGGTTGTGGATCAGGTTGTGCAGATGAGCATGTCTGGGAGATCCTATAGGTCGGAGTTGTGTACCCGTAATAGCCTAGGATTCTCTTTCGAGACATTGCTCTGGGAGGACATGTAATTTGTGCCCTGGGAGATTTCAGGTCGGAGTTGTGTACTCGTAACATCCTAAGATGCTCTTGCGAGGTTTTGTCCTATGGCATGTAATTTGTGCCCTGGGAGATTTCAGGTCAAAGTTGTGTACCTGTAACATCCTGAGATGCTCTTTCGAAGTTTTGCCATGACCACATGTAATTTGTGCCCTAGGAGATTTCAGGTCGGAGTTGTGTACCCGTAACATCCTGAGATGCTCTTGCTAGGTTTTGTGGTGACCACATGTAATTTGTGCCCTGGGAGATCCTTCAGGTTGGAGTTGTGTACCCGTAACATCCTGGGATGCTCTTTTGAGGTTTTGTGGTGGGGTCACATGTAATAAGTCCTAGAGATCTGGACAGGATGAAAAAGGCCTCAGATGCTCTTTAGGGTTCTTGCTAGTCAAGAGACTCTTTTAAGGTTTTGTGACGCACGTAATAAGTCCCGAAAATTCCACAGTATGGTTAGTGATGATGAAGACCTGCAGGTGGTAGGCCTACATCCAGTATGAAAAAGGACTGGCTCTGTAGAACTTCCTATGACGAGTAGATTCAGAGATTGATTGAGATAGCAGCAGCAGTGACGATGATGATGATTCGCTGATGATGATCCAGAGAAGAAGACTTGTGCTAGCAAACCTATATCGAGAATACCTTCCTAGTTAAGAGGGTGTGTTGATGTATATGTAAATTCGAAATGTATTTCACCCATGTATTTCATATATGTATTTTGTACTCCTATAGAGATGGCATTATTCCTCTATACGGAAGTGTTTGTATTCCTATAGAGATGTTATTATTCCTCTATACGGAAGTGTCGTCATTTATATTGTAAGTGTCGTAACTTATACTTGATGGGTTATTAGACCACCTTGTTGGGATCAGCCCTATATAAGTCATGTGGGTCGAAGGGTTATTAGACCACCCTATTGGGGGTCGGCCATGTGGGTCAAAGGGTTATTAGACCACTAAGTGTGGGGTCGACCCGGATTAAGTTAACCATGGGTTAAGCTAGACATGTAGGCCCCATTAGTTTATTTGGAAGGACAGAACAAGTATAAATAGAGATCGGGAGATCTCTATTTGATCATTCATTCACACACTTCTCTCATTCGGAAAGTGGCGCACTTGTGAGGAGGAGGCTCTGCTGCTAGGAGAAGACTATCTCTTGTATTCTGGTTGTATCATTGCTCTATCTATCTTTGAGGAAGTTATTGGGGTTTTTCACCTTTATGGTTTTCCCCAAGTAAATTCTGTGTCTCTTGTGTGCTTGCATTATTGTGTCCATGATTGATATGCTGTAGATTTGCTGTACATGTTGTTCTCTCAGTTAAGATCCTAGATCAAATTGAAGTAAATTCTGAAAATTAACAAACAGGCTTAGTCAGCGATTGGGGAAATGCAGCATGCAATCTAAATGTTGTACTATGTGCATTGGCTCTAGTGACATACAAGAAGTGATCTCCTATCTCTTCATTAGACCATTAGATGTTGCAAATCATAATGATATGTGGTTGAGTAATTGCATTGTGGGTGAAGTAATGTGCATCCACAATATACATAGAAAGAACCAAGGTGCATTGTAGAATGCATGTGGGGTCATAAGAGGGGTATCATATCAATATACTAGGTAGAAATATAAAGGGGTATAAAAAATGTAAATGAAAAAATCGACACATACAATATCTAGTGAAAATATGGGTTTTTTTAAAATTGGGAAGGCATATTGGGAGGGGGTTAAAAAAAACAATTTTGGAAGGTATTTTCCAATATTTAGTGAAATTAGGGGTATTATTTCATATGCCACGAACGAACGTGCTATGATAGCGGTTTATTGAGTGAAGTCCCCGTGCCAATGCGTGAGCTTCTCAAAACTACAATGTGGTTGAAGATTTAGCTCAAGCTCCTTGTGCAATGTCTGCCTTGGAGGTTTTTAAAAGTTGTCCCACTCAATGGAAAGCACTATTGTCTACCATCGGTGCTATTGATCCATCAAACACTAATTTGATCACATTTGACTTAGAACAGTCCACCTGTAGGCTTCCCTCACAAATTGCATTTCAAATTAAAGTAACTTCACATGGTAAGAACATTTTTCAAACCGTTGTGGATGAAAGAGCCTCCACTTGTGTCATGTCACTAGCTTGTTGGAAAGATTTGGGATCACCCACCTTAGTACCATCCCACACACTTCTCAAGGAATTTGATGGTCATTCGTTCCCACCTCATGGACTTATCATGGCTTTCCCAGTTGAACTGGGGGGGAAAACAGTTCAAGTAGATGTTGAGGTAGTGGATGCACCCATAGACTATAATTTTCTATTGGGACGCAGTTGGATGCACAAGATGATGGCTGTAGTATCTTCCGTATTCTGAGTCATTCAGTTCCCCCACCAAGGGAAGATTGTCACAATCGATCAACTAGATTACTACACACCTGAAACTGGTCTCCACTCGAATGTACCTTTTGTAGGGGATGCAACGATGGTGATTCAGGATGTTGGGGTAGGAATGTTTAAAGACTCATCCCTTTTGGGAACTTTCCCAATTCCACCACCAATATTGACCCCTAACACTGCCCCGATTTTCACCATTACATCGGAAGTGTACTTTCCATTAAGAGTTTTTTCTAACTCCACATCGGAGGTTGGTTCTACCTCATCAGTTGGAACCTCCAAAGAGAACATCTTAGATGAAAAGAATGATGGAAATACACATAGGTCTGCACCACATGATGAAACGGAGAGTAGTGTTCCCTTTTCTGCCGTAGAGCTCGCTTATCAAGCTATTCAAATGGCCTTGGTTGAACTGGATCAAAATCCTCCCAAGATGGAGGAATATGATCCCTATACTTCACCTGTTTGGGCATTGAACTCTCATAGTACCCATGATCTCCTAGATCATACTTTCTCTTATGATGAAGCCATCCTAGAGGTCATGAACATCTCAGAATGACCCTGGGAGGATATGCACCACAAATCCTCATTTCTTCCCAAAATTGATTAATTAGAAGTCAAGCCTGAAAATATTTACTTTGATGCTGATATGACCAAGTACCAATGCCCTATCCAAACACACAATGTGAGTTCAGAGGGAAAATTGGCGAACATTTTGAAAACCATCCCAATTGACATATCCGTAAAACCTGGCATTGTTGAGAACATCAACATAGGTACGGATTGTTCTCCTGAGGAAATAGTGTAGCACGAAATTACAAGTAGTCAGCGCTCCCTAGTGTATCGTGACAAGGGACTAATCGCCTCTCGTGGATCCTTGAAATCTGGCAGTGGTGAGTTTACCAATCACCTGCGGGTTTTTGTGTAACGGCAGCCGTAGTACCAACAATTGGTATCAGAGTTAGAGGTCACGAGTTCGATACACACTCAGCTCGCGCTGAGGGGGATATTGTTGCACGAAATTGCAAGTAGTCAGTGCTCCCCGGTGTATCGTGACAAGGGACTAATCGCCTCTCGTGGATCCTTGAAATCTGGTGGTGGTGAGTTTACCAATCACCTGCGGGTTTTGGTGTAACGACAACCATACTACCAACAAATAGAACTTTATACTACTTTATTTAAAGAGTTTCGTGATGTGTTCGCATGGTCTTATGAAGAAATGCCAGGCATTGATCCTAGTATCGTGGAACATGAGATCAAAACCTATCCCAATGTTAAACCTATGCGGTAAAAACTACGTCCAGTGAAGCCTAAGAAGTCCGCTGCCATTAAAGTCGAGGTCGAAAATCTTTTTAAAGCTGGATTCATCTATCCTGTTCCTTTGACTGATTGGGTATCCAATCCTATTCCCGTTAACAAAAAACAAGGAACTATCCGGGTTTGTACCGATTTTATAGATCTAAACTTAGCTTGTCCCAAGGATAACTATCCCACACCCTTCATTGATCAGATCATCGATGAATGTCCCGGGAATGAAATCTTTTCGTTTATGGACAACTTCTCCGGTTATAACCAAATCCAGATAAAAAAGGAAGATCAACATAAGACATATTTCATATGCCCTTGGGGGACCTTCACTTATAGAAAAATGCCATTCGGCCTTAAAAACGTTGGAGCTACTTTTCAAAGAGATATGTCATACACATTTCACGACATTAAGAAAATCATTGAGATTTATCTTGATGACTTAGCAGCTAAATCTAAAAAGAGAGCTGAGCATAACACCCATTTACGAGCCATCTGCAAGCGCTGCCACAAGTACAACATTAGGTCAAATCCACATAAATGCATGTTTTGTGTGGACTCTGGGAGGTTACTTGGGTTCGTAGTGTCCCAAAAGGGGATCATGGTTGATCCCATCAAGGTTGAGGCAATACTTCAGTTGCCTTGCCCGAAAACAATCACTCAACTTAAAATCCTTCAAGGGAAAGCTAACTACTTGAGGAGATTTGTCGAGAATTTTGCTGAAAAATCTAAAGGTTTCATGCGTCTCTTAAAACAAGATGCAATATTCATATGGGATGACCAAGCTCAACGTTCATTTGATGAAATAAAGAAAGCTTTGGTCTTCGCCCTGGTGCTTAGTCCATCGAACTATAATAGAGACTTTCTACTATATTTGGCTGCATCTCCTTCCACCATTGGAATGGTCTTAGCACAAGAGGACGAATCATCTAAAGAACATGTTATTTACTATCTTAGTAAGGGCCTTGCAGGTCCCGAATTGAGATATTCCCAGGTCGAGAAGTTGGCCTTGGCAGCAGTCCATGCTATCCAGCGACTTAGCCATTACATACTTCCAAGGAAAACAACCATAGTGGCTTAAATGAACCCCATGAGACACATTTTGTCCCGCCATATCATTGGTGGAAAATACTCAAAATGGATAGTAATTTTATAAGAATTCGAACTCGAATTCAAAAATGCCAAAGCCAAGAAATTGTTAGCATTTGCTGAGTTAATGTCTGAATTACCCATTGAGAAGGAGGATACTGTATCTGTTGAATCTTGGGCAGATGAGCATGTATTCCTCATTGCAACTTCCGATCCTTGGTATGGAACATTCATCATATATCTCCAAACCCAAAGGATCGATCCTCAGTTTTCTAGTATTGAACGACGTCGCATTCAACACCGAGCTCAAAGATACCTCATCGTCGGGGATACTTTGTACCGTTGAGGAATATACATGATATTAAGACATTTTTTAGTACACGAGGAAGCTAAACAAGTGTTGAATGATTGCCATGCTGGGGCATGTGGCGATCATCTTTCTGGGTTGGCAACTGCCCAGAAAATCTTGCATGCAGGATACTTTTGGCCTACAATTTTCGAAGACTACATGAATGCTGTCAAAAAGTGTCATCCTTGCCAAATTTACACAAGAAAAATGCACGCACACCCTGCTCCTTTACACCCTGTAGTAACCGTGGGTCCATTTTCAAAATGGGCGATTGATTTTATGATGGTCAACCCACCTTCAACCGATGGCCACCACTACATCATCGTAGCAGTGGAATACTTCACCAAGTGGGCTGAGGCGATGCCTACATTCAATTGCACGGGTAAAACTGTAGCATACTTTCTATTCAATCATGTAATAGCAAGGTTTGGTGTACCCAAAGAGATCACTACCGACAACGGAAGTCATTTTAGGAATTCCTGTATGGATGAACTTACAGACCGGTTAGGATTGCGGCAGGACTTTTCCTCACCATATTACCCTCAAGCTAATGGAAAAGTATAATCCATCAACAAGGTTTTGAAAACTATGTTACAGAGGACTATTAATAAAAACAAGAATAACTGGCACTTGATGTTGTTTATTGCTGTTTGGGCTTACCGAACGACCGCTAAAACCGCAACTGGATTCACTCCCTTCCAACTGGTTTAGGGAGAGGAAGATGTGTTTCCGATTGAATGTCAAATCCCATCATTAAAGATAGCAGTCAAACTCCTACCTAACACTTCTGCAGAAGAGGAAAGGCTTCTCCATCTCCATTTTATTGATGAAACTAGAAGGGAAGCCTCTCTAAATGTAGAAGCACACAAGAAGAGGGTTAAAATGCAATATGACAAGTCTACCCATCCCCGAGTCTTTTTTGAAGGAGATCTGGTTTTAGTTTATGACCAAAACCAAGATAAAATAGGAGAAGGGAAATTTGTAGCTAAATGGTTTGGCCCACTTGTTGTCAAAACTGTGTTAAAAAAGGGAGCTTATGAATTGGTCAATTTTGAAGGGGAACCCATGTCGGAGCTCATAAATGGTCTCTATTTGAAGAAATACTTCGCGTAGGCACTAATGCCTCGCACCATTTGTCGTATTATGTTGTATTCTTTGTATAAAATTTTGTACATTAGTTATTTCGGGCACACACTTATCTTGCTTGGCATTGTCACTTTGGCAGATGGCACAAGAATCTTTCACATATTTGGGATATGCAGACGGTGCCAACCGTAGTTCTCAGAACATTGCTTCCTCCACATGGGTCGTTTTCACACCTAATAACGAAGTTCTTAGTTCAGGAGGTATTTTTCTCGGATCTGCAACCAACAATGTTGTAGAATATAACGCAGTCATTGAGCTTCTTGTCGAGGCTATCACCCTTGGCATCCGACGAATAATCGTCAAACTGGACTCAGAATTAGTTGTATCCCAGTTAAATGGTCAGTATTAGGTTCGACATCCTACACTGTTTAGAAAGTTTCTATGAGTACGTCTTTTAGAGCGTCAATTCGAGTTTATTGAATATATACACGTTCCTCGAAGTCTGAATAGTTTGGGTGATTCTTTGGCCAACTATATACTTGATTGGCATCTAAGTCATTAACATCATACCAAAAAGCAAGCATGTACATTATTTCATGGCCAATTTAATTGAACACATCATTTAATGACATAAGTAAAACCGAAATAACCTAGCTTACATCATAACCCAAAAAGTGTAAATTTTGCACACTCCAAAAAGAATAGTGTAAATACTATTTCTCTTTTTGATTGTTTTTCTTACAAATAACACCCAAAAAAATTTCATATAAAAAAAAAATTGAAAAAATTTGGAAAAACTCGAAAACATGGGAAACTGTTTCAAAATTTTCTAGTTCGACATCGAAACTAACCCACTGCTGGCAGATCAAAGACTAAAGGTTCACAGCTTCTAGGAATTCAAGCTGAAAGGGGATGCTTCCTCTCATACATCAGCTGCACAATGAACACATATGGTAAATCATGAGTATTTTTATTTATCTTTTATTCATACATATACAAACCGTATCCTTTTGAATGATAGAAAGATGCATAATTCCTCAATTTTGGCTATCTTTTTTAGATATTAAATGCACATCTGAACTAGTGTCTAACTAAATTGTTGGGTAGTGAAATGGTTTTTGATTTAAGGACTTGAAGACTTTGACAGTTCGAACTATTTGATTTAGGTAGTTGAGACAAACCATGATTCATGATGATTTATGATTTTGGAATTTTTCACAAGACTCAAGATGAAGTAAACCTCATTGAACCATTCCTACTTGCCCATTTCCCCAAATTGGATAACTTCAGTCACATGGTCTTACTTCACCGTTCGTCGACACATAATCCTGCTTCAGTTAGCCTACCCTGGGAGGGATCAACTGTAAGAGTGTGCACAACTAGATTGCCCTTGTTTGCAATATGGATCTTTTCCTTGGCCTAACCCGTGTTCTTGAAAAATAGGCGTACGCCCATGCAACACTCGTTCCCTCCTATGTATCATAACATTCTTTATTCTTTTAAAAAAATAAATGAAAAAGCATAAAAATTAAAAAACACAAAAATCCAAAAAGGGAGAGACTTGAATCACTTCATATTATAAACTTCGAAGAAAATGGCAACAGTTAGTCCTTGTCGCCCTTGAACATGGCACATAATATTGTATCCGCTGTCAGTACACCATTTGCATTTTCCTTAGGAAACTGTACCAGTACTTTGAACAGATCTCCACCGATGGGTTATGCTTCCTATCACCAATGGAGCTTTCCTTAATGCATATGGCATTAGCATATTTCATTAAGGTCAGTTACTCAAAGTCCTATGTTGTCAAGTGTCCATTCTGTGTCATGTTATGTGTTCAAGGGAAGTTCAAAACCAAGTCGGCCATTCCTCAAATATTCTTTACCAATCATGTCAGCCTTCCTTGTGTCAATATATAGTGTTGGATCTTGCAGTTCTACCAAATTATATCAGACTATTGATCTTTGTTTCATATCGGTTGATGTGGGATGCATTAATGCCCTCCTTCCGATGGATCTATTCCTATCGACATCAAATAATCATCTAGGACATGGATCTAGAAACTTGAGAGTACCTTGGATCTTGCAGTCATTAGTGGAACGTTTCCTTGCAAATGACAGTGGGTATACATCAATGACCCCTGATTGTTTGATTCTACAAGTGTTCGACTTCAGAACATCCATTCACACTTGTTAGTTTGTACTCAGTACCTTAGAGTCCATCATCATTATCGGTGGGTATCTTCGCATCTGTTAACGGTATACATCAATGACCGGTATTCAGATGGTGTTTTATTATGCTCAACATCAGATCATTTATTCGCATGATATAAACTCATACTATTGTTGTTTTGTATTGAAGAACTTGGGAAAAACAGTTGTATCACTCATCGATGCACTTCCCGAGCTGCGCAAGATTAGACTGCCATGTCAGAAGTTTGATAAAGACTTTGTTCTCGCACTCATCAAAGTGCATGTTTACACTTCTGAAAAATTTACTTTTGACATGGATCCACTGTGTATTGTTCATGGCCATGCTTGTTTACTGCTAAGCATGGGTATGCCCGCCTCAGGAAGATATTATATATTTGAGAAATTGCTATGTTTTGTAGGTGTGATCCCCAATCCTGCGCCCATGAGTTTTCCTTTCCTCATCCTTTCTTTGAACGATAAAGACTATCAGTATACAAAGTATAAATTTCAGTAATGTATTTCGGCCCTTAGCTCTGCTCCGGACCTCACACATTATGGGGCATCTGTTAACAATCAAATTAACACCCCTAGTCATGTGACAGAAGAAGCACATTTTTACTATGGACCCGCAACATGAAGACAAAACATAATCTCATTCCGAGACAAATCCTCTCTGATCTAATCACTTCTCCCATAAATGGAAGGATTAGGTGAAGAAAGTAAGAACCTAAGGAGACCAAGTTCAGTAATTGAACTGCTCAAAAAAGGTCCAAAACTAAGCTACACTAATCTAAAATTGAAGAAGAATGCATTAAAATGCATTAATTATGCTTAAAGTATGCTAAGTTGTGCAAAAAGCCTAAAAACTATGGGAAAGGGGGTTTTTGAGTGAAAATAATCTAAAATAATGAAAAAGACCAATCTCACATTGCGAGGAAAAGATTGAAGGCCCATTTCCCAATGCTATATAAGAAAGACATAGGGGGCATTGTAAAGGACACAAAGGAAGAGCAAAGGTATGCTGAAAAGATTCTGAAGGAGGAGGAAAGGCTCAATTTCTTCAAAAGCAAGGGTGGAGAAGGAAAAGCTTAAGGCAATGGAAGAAGGATCCACATCAAGATCCATGGTAGGAATGTTTCTCTTCATTGTTTTAATATGAAATGATTCAAGTTTGTTCCATTTGAATGTTTGAATGTTGCTTATCTTGCATGATTTAGATGTTTAAAGTGGCATTAGATCTTAGCTTTGCTTATCTTTATTGGCAGGTGGTTTGGTAAGGAAGAATCGCAGCATCTCCGATGCTGCGACACGTCAGAAGAGGTCGCGGAAGAAAGAAGGATGCATTATTTTATGTATTTTTTGAGTCATTTGTATCGCAGAATGCGGGTTTTTGGGTCATTGGACCATATGAGATGTAATTTTGAGCTAATTGTACCGCAGTAGGCGAGTTTTTGGGTCATTTGGACCGTGTCAGATTTTGGTTCATTGGTCCAGGAGTCGGTTAGGAAGTTGTTAGTAAGTGGACAAGCATTATAAAGGCGGAAGCCCATATATAGACAGAAAGTTGTAGGTCATAGGATATATTGGAGATGCGGTTTTGCATATGTTTTGAGATCAAGAGAAATCGCTAAGATCAGGTTTTGCAAGGATGTTGTATCAGGGTTTTTCTGAAGTAATATGACATCACGAAACTGTTTGGTGAAATTCCCTGTGTACCTTTTGTGTTAATGCATATTGTGATGATTTCTTGCTAAACGTAATCTTTTTATACTTGTCGCGATGAATGTCTCTGATGAATAGTGATATGAATACAATTGATGATTATTTCGAATGCATAGATCTGTTTAGATGCTGCTAAAAGTTGAGTAATTATTGCCGCAATCATTCTCCTTCATTCGACGGAAACATGGTTCCATCCACTCTCCCTTGATCGCCTGAGGTGAGACCTCATCTGATTTGCAGGTGTTGCTGGGTAGGGTAAAACCTGTTTGGGCCGATGCTCAGGGAGATCGCGGTGGGTTGGTGTCGACAGTGATGGGAACCCCTGTCGACTGGGTCTGATTCAACAAATGGTTCCGTTGCCGGGACCATGTGTGAAGTGAAAGGAGGATATGTTGTGGCACCCAACAAAACCGGAGATCCAAGAATGGTTTGATTAGAAGTTGCAGGAATTTGCTGAAAAAGAAAGTCAGAACACTCGACTGACGGTAGACCAGTGGGTGGATAGATATATTCACAATGGACCGCATGAGTGGTTTTTTTGTGAATTCCCAGTCATTTTGTATGAATGGTTGGCGAAGTTGACCTTCCAGAAGAGGAACTTCCAAGGTGGTGAACCGACGACCTGGATCCCCGAGTTGATTCAAGAGCTACAGGAAGTTGATAATAAAGCATCGCGGGCTATCGAAGTGTGGTTCGATAGCATCCTAGAGGGCTGTATCACAGAATTCACGGTTGATACTCAGAAATCCTATAGTGAAGTCGAAAGATATTTTTTCCGCGAACCCCGGGGCTGGTTTCTGCTGTCGCTTCAACCGTTGATTAAGATGCTTATTTGTGAAAAGGGTATATTGAAGATGCATCTTGATCAGTAGACAGCCTAGTGGGTGGAGGCTGTGGGTACCGCGACAGTTGGGGGGTGGTACATGGAATGATAAGGGGTAGATGGGTGCAGGTCATGATGAGACTGTGAGTAAAGCCGAGGAAGAAAGTGGTCTTACGAGGGGAGGAGCGAGGCTCCGACAGGAAAAGAGGCAGAGGACAGGAGAAGATCCCGCCGCGGTCAAACCGCAAGGCCATGAAGTAATACCACACTGAATGAAGTGAACTCACATTCCTGACAAGGACAACTAGGCTATGCCCAGGATAGAGGCAGGACCAAACCCCAGCACCTCCGCTCACTATCTCTCAGATAGCAAGAAATACCACTTCGACACCGCCGAGTTCGTCAATACCACAGAAGTTAATCGGTAGTAGTACAACGAAAGGAGGAAGGAAGCCCAGAATGGCGGGTGAGGATACTAAGTTACCACTGTTCCAAGGAAGTGGAACAGATAACCCTGAATAGTACTAGTTTCTATGTGAGGCTATATGGACCATCAAACAGATCACTAATGATGATGCTAAAAAGGGACAATTGGTGACGACTCTTCGAGGTTGTGCCTTGGACTGGTTTATGAAATTTACGCAAGTTCCTATCGGCACTTCGATAGAAACCCTGGATGAGATTCGTACAGGCCTGATCGCAGAGTTCCGGAAGCCCAAATATGAAGCACAATACATCACAGAGCTTAAAGAGATTAAGCAGTATCCCAATGAGACTGTGTGGGATTTTGATCAGCGATTTAAAACGTTGATGGCAAGGGTCAGTTTTGACATGAGTACCATCCAACATAAGGAATGGTTTATTGTGGCCTTGCTTCCGCATATTCGGCTACCACTAATGCAGCAGAACATTACCACACCGAGTGAAGCTTTGGAGATCGCGATGTGGCTGGAGGCATCGCCTATTGGGGAAAATGCAGCTGGGATGTCGCAGATCCAGACACAATTGGCTAACCTGACCATCCAGTTACAGGATCTGAAGAAAGGCAAGGAGCAATGTGAAGAAGTCTAGTGTACGCGATGTCGGGGAGGACATACTAAGGATAATTGCCCGGACTTCCGCAACTATCTAGTTTCGGGAGCACCAAATCCGTTGAATGGTGGTAGAATGTCGTGGTGTTGCATTTGCCACATATATGGGCACAACCATGACAATTTCCCATACATGCAGAAAATGGTCACAACCCAAAGGAATCTTTATTGTACATTTTGCAAATCGGTGGGTCATGATGACAAGGATTGTCGTGCATATGGGTTGCTACAAGAGAGAATGTATGACGTGTTCTATGTAAAGGACGACTAGCGTGTCGTAAAACAGTCGCAACCGCAGTCACAGGTAGCCCAGTCACTACCTCAAACACAGATGTAGTTTGTACCGCAGTAGCAGCAACCGCCGCAGTTCATGCCGCAATATGCTCCGATGTAGATGGCTCCACAGCAGCCACAGTATGTACAACAACCACAGTATGCACAGCAAGGGAAAGGAATGCAATCGGCACCAATGCAGCAAGAGTTTAACCAACCACAGTACCAGCAGTAGGGAGGATTCTGGGGAGGACGTGGCGCAGGATTTGGTCGTGGAGCAGGACAAGGTGGTCGCAGACTTGTTCAATGCTATCGCTATACGGTATGGGGACACTACTAGCGAGAATGTCCACTGTTGCAGAACTAATGTACGTTCTGTTTTGTTAACGATCACACGGTTGAGAATTGTCCACAGTTGATTGCGCGATGGCAAGCAGAGAATACTCCCCAGTTGCAGAACCAGCCCTAGGCATAATAGCCTACCCAGAACCAAGTGCAGCAACCAGTGCAGAACCAAAATATGCGGCCAAATCAGAATCAGAATGTGAACCCACCTGGGAATCCGTCGCTGAACCAGACCCAGGGTGCGAATATCGCTATAGTTTTTACAGAGCCAAGACCATAAGATGCTTCCGTTGCTGTGGTCGCTCGCGGAGGAAAGACAACTGGAGAGGACAGCTCACTGATCCGGTTAGCTGGACAAAAGAAGGTATCATTTGACATTGATGCGGAGTGGGAGTCATTTCTTCAAGCACGTCGTGCACTAGAAAAAGACCGAGGTAAAGCTATTGTGTACGACATGCCCTCTACTTTTGATACTACTTCAGAGGCTGTCCCATCGCGGCAGTCCAGCACACTTGAAGCATTTTTGGAACATTGTTTATCCCTGGCAAGAGATCCCGACACTCTTGTTGCGATTGAAGCTCTGTTGCAACGACCGGCCCAGGATCGACAAGAGTTCGCAGTTAATTCCTTACAACGACGAAAGACAGGTAAGGAGATGCAGATGAATATTCAAATTGGTGACTACGATGTTGATTCAGTTATTCTAGATCTTGGTTTGGATGTCAACATCTTAACCAAGCAGGCTTGGCAGAAGATGGGGAGTCCCCTATTGAGTTGGTCTCCTGTGCAACTCCGGTTAGCTAATCACACTAAGGTGACACCGATTGGGAGAGTTCCACGAATGGTGGTGGACATTGAGGGAATGAAAACATATGCCGACTTTGATGTAATCAAAGTAGTTGAAGGAGGAAGCTCTTATCCCTCATTACTGGGGATTGGATGGGCTAATGATAGTGGAGCTGTAATAAACTTCAAGCGACGGATGATGACTTTTGAAAATCGTGATCTCAGAGTTATCACCCCATTGGATCTGGCTGAAGGACACTGCTACATAGAGCCAGTGAAGGATGACGATCCCAGTGGATGGTTCCATGCATTCAATATCTCTGAAGATTATATCCATCCGACCACCAACGGTGAGCTGGGATGGCGCAATAACAGCTCTGCGTCTTCCGACTCTGATGATGCGCTAGAATATTGGTAGAACCGCTTGCACGAGGTGTCTCTCTGTAAGTGTGGGTTGATCACGCAGTCATTATGCCGTGTCACAACTGAAACGATCACACTACCAATATATGAAGGATTTCCTAGCTTCTCTGACTTTCTGACGGAGTTCAAGGAAATATTTTCTGAACCATAGCGATTGCTGGCATTGAACGAAGCACTAAAGGCTAGCACAGCACGCTGGTGGGCGACACACAAGGCATCAATTGATGGATGGTCGAAATGCAGAATATTGATGATGGTACGCTTCGGTGATACCGAAGTTTACCACACTGGAAAGTATGATGGTCGGAATGATTCTGGTGGTTACTTGATGGAGTGTCAGCGGTTATGGGTATCGCGACCAAGAGATGAGTGGGTCCATGCTTTTATCCATACTTTGGATGAGATGTCACGACCATGGTATACTGCAGCTGAGTTGCGAGGAGAAATATCCACTTGGCTGGAGCTCACAGTGTGTTTTACCCATACATTCAGTTTTGCAGATGCCGATCCAGAGGTCAATAATGCATTACAGCTCATCCGTGATGTAATTCTGTAGGTTGTCTCAGTGGCATATCCTGTGGATCCGCACACGCACTGCCAGATGCAATCTCTCATGGAATGCTTCAATATCAGTGGTGGGCCAGAAGATGGTGATGATCCACAGAATGTGAATATCCCAAAATCAGAAGGAAGTCATGCTGTGGTACCACCAAGCGATCCGATCAGTCAACCGCTGAAGATCTGCAAGATTAACATTGGGACAGAGGACAATCCGAAGTTCGCAAATGTTAGGGATTACTGGGATGATGAGTTGATAAGCAAGGTCACTGATCCGCTCCATGAGTTTCAAGACTTATTTCCCATAGGTCACTGATCCGCTCCATGAGTTTCAAGACTTATTTCCCATAAAGTTTTCTGACATGAACGGGATTCTAGGTGACTTAGGGGAGATTAAGATTCCATTAAAACCAGATGCTAAGCCGATCTGGCAGCGACCCTATGGATTGAATCCACGACATAAGGAGAGGGTCAAGGTAGAATTGGATTGCATGTTGGACACTGGTATCATTGAACTAGTTGAGGAGTCGGAATGGATTAATCCTATGGTGGTATAGGATAAGAAGACTGGCGAAGTGCGCATTTGCGTCGACCTCAGGAAGCTAAATGATGCATGTTTGCATGATCCATTCCCAACCCCATTTACTGACGAAGTACTCGAGGGTGTGGGTGGCCAGGAGATGTACTCCTTCACAGATGGGTTCTCTGGTTACCATTAGATCCGCATTGCAAAAGATCATCATAAGACAACTTTCGTGAGCGAATGGGGCTGCTTTTAGTACACCGTGATGCCGTTCGGCCTGAAGAATGCACCTGCGATATTTTCACGGGTTGTCATTGCTGCATTCAAAGATTTCATTCAGAAGTTTTTGTAGGTATACATGGATGATTGGACGGTCTATGGTTTGGTCCGCGATCATCTGGCGAATCTGCGGTTGATGTTGGAATGATGTCGGCAACACCAGATATTGTTGAACCTAAAGAAATGTATCTTCTGTGCACCATTTGGCATACTGTTGGGTCATATTGTGTGTAAGCAAGGATTGTTGGTCGACCTAGAAAAGATTGCGCTCATTCTGAGTTTGACACCGCCGAATACTATTAAGCAGTTAAGGGCGACGCTGGGACACACGGGGTATTATCGCAAGTTCATCAGGAGTTATGCTGCGATTACCGTCCCTATGGAGAAGTTGTTGAAGAAGGATGCGGTATTCCAGTGGAGCCCTGAATGTCAGGATAGCTTTGAGACACTAAAGACGAAGATGGATTTGGCACCGATATTAGTATTTCCTGACGGGAGTAAGGAATTCCATGTTCATGTTGATGCCTCATCGATCGCGCTAGGAGTGGTATTGGCCCAGCCCGGAGAGGGGGATCTTGATCACCCCATTTCTTTTTCCAGCCGAAAGTTGTCATCTCCAGAAAGAAACTACACTACTACGAAGAGGGAAGGTCTGGCGATGGTTTATGCGTTGGAGAAGTTTCGCCATTACTTATTAGGAGGCCATTTCAAGATGTTCACAGATCATTCTGCATTGAAATACCTGGTCAATAAGCCTATGTTGGGGGGGAAGATCTATCGATGGATACTTCTTTTTCAGGAGTTCAATTTTGAAGTAATTGTGAATCCAGGGTGGTTAAATGTTGGCTCGGATCATCTCTCTCGGATTGAAATAGGAGAGGAGCCAACTAACATCGAAGATGGATTGCCTGATGCACAATTGTTTAAAGTTGGAGTCACTGATGGATATTTTGAAGAAGTCATTCATTTCTGGGGACAGGTACCGCACCAGAGGAATTCACCACAAGTCAGAATAAGCAGTTGGTAGTCAAGGCTGCAGACTTCCAGCTAATCGCAGGAGCGCTATACAAGATGGGTGCCGATGAGATATTGCGATGGTGTGTCTTGCCAAATGAGCAAGAGCATATCCTTTCCAAAGCACATGCAGGAGTGGCTGGAGGGCACTATGGTGGTCGTGCGACAACAAGGAAGGTGCTTCGAGCGGGGCTCTAGTGGCCTACGCTACACAGTGATGCGATAGATTATGCATGGTTCTGCGACGTTTGTCAGAGAACCGGGAATCCATCCAGGAGGGACGAGATGCCGTTGATGCCTCAGTTGACATTGCAACCATTCAAAAAATGGGCAGTAGACTTTGTGGGACCTATCAATCCACCGGGTAAGCACACTGGTGCTAGGTATATCATCACGGCGACAAATTACTTGACAAGATGGCAGAAGCTGCACCAGTCATTGATTGTTCCGCTACCACAGCTATGTGGTTTCTCTTTGACCACATTGTCACTCGCTTTGGTTTCCCCAAGATATTGTTAATTGATCAAGGCAACCACTTTCTAAATTGCACCATCAGCGCAGTGACGGAGGAGTTGCAGATACAACATAAGAAGAGTACACCCTATCATCTGCAGGCGAATGGCACGGTGGAGGACTTCAATAAGATATTGGAGCATGCGCTGACAAAGGTGTGCAATGTGAACCGCGATGACTGGGATCTAAAAATACCAGCAGTACTGTGGGCCTATTGCACCACATGTAAAAGGATGACAGGGAAAACACCATTCAAGCTTGTGTATGGGCAAGAAGCGGTTATGCCTATGGAGTATATCATTTCGAGTCTGCACATAGTGGCAACAACTGGCATGGATGCTGTGACAACATTAGAGGAACGTCTCGCACAGTTAATACAGCTGGAGGAAGATTGCTTTATCGCCGGTTTCCTTTAGGGTGTGGAGAAGGATCGCCAGAAGGCTTGGCATGATCACCACATCAAGAACAAACAGTTTCAATACGGTGATTTGGTGGTGTTGTATGACAACAAGTTTATGAAACATCCAGGAAAATTGCAGATGCATTGGCTTGGTCCGTATCGCATTAGTAGCATTACTTCAGGAGGAGCAGTACAGTTGCAGCAATTGGATGGGGCGATGCTACCCAAGTTGATTAATGGTAGCAGGTTGAAGCCCTATCGATTGGGCTTGGAATAGCGCGATGCCTGAGTTGCATCCAAAAAAAGAAAAGAAAAAAAAAGCAAGTGTAGATTGATCGGTGGCAGGGTGGTGCACCAACAGGAACGGAATGCGGAAGCAGAGAGGCTTATGCCGCAAGTTAGGAGCGGTTCGCAACAAGTGGCAGCGTTGCGACTGGGTCACATCAGAAATCATTATGCAGATGGGACTTTTTCCTTTTGGGCAGATATGATCGTTAGTCGATTCAAATTGTGCCAGAAGAATGCACGTTTGGAATAAGGAATACACCGAGGCAGCATGGCCGATGGCACCTGGAGGGATGATTTGCATGGTTGACATGAGGCATCCACCACGACAGCATGGCCAAAGGGTCTGAGGGATGATGCTTGGCACATTTTTGCACCAGTCATTGATTGTTTCGCGGCCATAGCTGTGCGATTTCTCTTTGACCACATTGTCACTCACTTTGGCTGCCCCAAGATATTGTTGAGTGATCAAGGAAGCCACTTTGTAAATTGCACCATCAGTGCAGTGACGGAGGAGTTGCAGATACAACATAAGAAGTGTACACCCTATCATCCGCAGGCGAATGGCACAGTGGAGGCTTTCAATAAGATATTGGAGCATGCGCTGAAAAAGGTGTGCAATGTGAACCGCGATGACTGGGATCTAAAAATACAAGCAGTATTGTGGGCCTATCGCACCACATGTAAAAGGTTGACAGGGAAGACTCCATTCAAGCTGGTGTATGGGAAAGAAGCGGTTATGCCTATGGAGTATATCATTCTGAGTCTGCGCATAGCGGCAGCAAACGGCATGGATGCTGCGGCAGCATTAGAGGAATGTCTCGCACAGTTAATACAGCTGAAGGAAGATTGCTTTATTGTCGGTTTCCATTAGGGTGTGGAGAAGGATCGCCAGAAGGCTTTGCATGATCGCCACATCAATAAAAAATAGTTTCAACAGGGTGATTTGGTGTTGTTGTATGACAACAAGTTTATGAAACATCCAGGAAAATTGCAGATGCATTGGCTTGGTCCATATCGCATTAGTAGCATTACTTCAGGAGGAGCGGTATAGTTGTAGCAATTGGATGGGGCGATGCTACCCAAGTTGATTAATGGTAGAAGGTTGAAGCCCTATCGGTTGGGCTTGGAACAACGTGATGCCTGAGTTGCATCTGAAAAAAAAATAAAAAAAATAGGAACCGAATACGGAAGCAGAGAGGCTTATGCCGCAAGTTAGGAGCGGTCCGCGACAAGTGGCAACGTTGCGATTGGGTCACATCAGAAATCATTATGCATATGGGACTTTTTCCTTTTGGGAAGATATGATCGTTAGTCAATTTAGATTGTGCCAGAAGAACGCACATCTGGAATAAGGAATACACCAAGGCAGCATGGCCGATGGCACCTGGAGGGATGATTTGCATGGTTGGCATGATGCATCCACCATGACAGCATGGCCAAAGGGTCCAGGGGATGATGCTTCGCACATTTTTGCACGCAGGGCAACAGGTGGGAGTATCATTGCTCCGCCCTTAGAAGTCCAGTTAATACTCACACAGAGCAGCGGAATATTATGATTACCTTGGAACATGAGCAGGTGGTGGATAGGATTGCCAAGGCAGATGAACGGCTGAATGCGATGTATAAATATAAGAACCTGAGGATAGTAAGAGCACAGAGGTTGTTCCAATTAATAGGGGTTATGTTACGAGAGGGTCAGGCATCTAGATAAGTTAGGAATTCCAAGGAGGTTGTGGAAATGATCCATTTCATTTCATGTGGTAGCACACCAGGTGCATTGAGGGCCTGAACCATGAGTGTACATGAGCGGTTGGAGCAAGCTATGCCTCGAGCATTCAGGGGTTACAATCATGAAGTCTCATCCGAGATGTCTAGGTAGTTGGTGATGGTTCGAAGTCTCATGGTCCTTGTGACCACACAAAAGGGGGGGTTCGTAGCCCTCGGGTCCCTGTAACATGTGCTTACTGGTGCGAAACAGATGTGCCAGAACCACTGGCCTGTTTTACACCCCGACGTTGCTCGAAAAATTCCTCTTTGTCTACAATCGGTCTCTCAAGACTGGAGGATGAGTTTGCAAGGTCCATGACAGTAAGCCGGGACAAGTCCACTTTTGGGCAAGAAGTACATGACAGCGAGCAGATGATCAGTGTAGCAGAAGGAGTAGGAAAACACTGAGCGATCTAGACAGCAAGAACAATTGCAGAACTATAGTTCCGCCATAGTAAAGTGAAGACCACAGAATACACCATGTCCAGTTGACGTGGCTCGAGGGCAAGCCACAAGATTGTGTTGGGGGCCTGTTGGTAGGCGGTTTGGTAAGGAAGAATCACAGCATCGCCGATGCTGTGACACGTCAGAAGAGCTCGTGGAAGGAAGAAGGACGCATTATTTTATGTATTTTTTGAGTCATTTGTACCGCAGAATGCGAGTTTTTGGGTCATTGGATCATATGAGATGTAATTTTGAGCTAATTGTACCGCAGTAGGTGGGTTTTTGGGTCATTTGGACCGTGTCAGTTAGTTTTTGGGTCATTTGGACCGTGTCAGTTAGTTTTTGGGTCATTGGTCCAGGAGTTGGTTAGGAAGTTGTTAGTAAGTGGACAAGAATTGTAAAGGCGGAAGCCTATATATAGACAGAAAGTTGTAGGTCATAGGATATCTTGGAGATGCAGTTTTGCATATGTTGTGAGATCAAGAGATATCGCTGAGATTTGGTTTTGCAAGGATGTTGTATCATGGTTTTTTTGAAGTAATATGACATGACGAAACTGTTTGGTGAAATTCCCTGTGTACCTTTTGTGTTAATGCATATTATGATGATTTCTTGCTAAACGTAATCTTTTTATACTTGTCGCGATGAATGTCTCTGATGAATAGTGATATGAATACAATTGATGATTATTTCGAATGCATAGATCTGCTTAGATGCTGCTAAAAGTTGAGTAATTATTGCCGCAATCATCCTCCTTCATTCGGCGGAAACATGGTTCCATCCACTCTCCCTTGATCGCCTCGGGTGAGACCTCATTTGCTCTACAAGTGTTGTTGGGCAGGGTAAAACCTATTTGGGCCGGTGCTCAGGGAGATCGTGGTGGGTTGGTGTCGACAATGATGGGAACCCCTGTCGATTGGGTCTGAGTCAACAATATTAATTGATGAATGAATGTAGATCTGATTAATGACTTGTGATAATCATTTTAATATGATGACATAGAGGCTCACCACTTCTTAGTAAAATAGCATGTTTAGAGTAGACACAACCTTACACTAATTGCTGTTATCAGGGACCTAATTCCAAAGTATTCATTAGTCTCCAATGTCAAAATCTCAACAAAACACCCTTAATACAAAGGTCTTATAGATGAAGATGCACCAAGTATCAAACAACGTTGAAGCTTTTCACTCAATAGAAGACGTCTTAACCTAATTAACATTGATATTAGGTGACATTCACAAGCTAGTTTGTTTTGATTCAAATCAATACAATGTGATTCCAAGCATTATACAATTTACTAGTAGTAGGACTCACCATAAGAGTGTTAGTAATGGGGATAGATCAAACATGCTTCAAATATACCAAAACGTCAACCTCTTTTTAATAGTTGTTAAATGAATTTGATAATATATTAAGTCTAGTTCTTCAAATAAACAAGAGCCATGAGGTGGCAATGTCCCAGCAGTTTCTTTGGGAAATTGCTAATAACTATTGCTATAATATGATACTTTTTCCATAAAATTGCAATAGAAAAGGAAATTATTTTGCTAAAAAATTACTTTACGATCGAATCAATTTCTTAATGTTTTGTCGAAACAAAGATAGTTGGAAAATATGCAAAACTTGTGCTAAGCATCCTTCTTCATGATCAAAGACCCAATTTGTTACATCTTAAATATGCATACATACACGTGGACTTGGAGAAGGGTGTAGCATACATGAACACTCAACCAAATTCACAAAACAGGTCCATGTCTAAGGAATCCTAGGTAACTAAGGTTTTATTTATTTATTTCTTTATTTCTTTATGCCCGCTGTCCTTCAATTACTACATGTATTTTGTGTTTTTCAATCTGTATTTTAAGAAATAAATTTGAATCTATTTATTGAGTAGGAGTGGTTGATAGAGGGAGCAAAGAAAGGAAGGAGCAGACGGGGTGCTAAGATAGGGAAGGAAGGATAGCAAGAGATGGGTAAGAAAGGTGGGCTTTCTAGGATGGGGGTTTTTGGTGATGAGGCAACCAAGGAAACCATGATTGGATTTTTCTCCGTAGCTTCCTTTGTGTTTGAGTTGTTACAATATCAAATACATAGAAGATAGGATAATGTGAGCTCAGGTGTGTGTCTATACCGAAGGCAGTTTGATTTCGTGCTTTGTGGTGTGTGTCTATATCCAATCTAATATATATATATTAAAATTAATACAATCGACTGTATTTGAAACCAAGCTTTATGGTTTATGTCACACCAACACTATTAATAATATTATGAAGAATTTGAATTTATTGTAGGCAAGTTGTCCTCCATTATACATCCAATGGATAGTAACGATAGAAGAATTATTGTTGTTGAGAATTAGAAGAGACTAAACTTTATTAAAAGAATAGTAGCTGGGGATTGAGAGGAATATTTACGAATGGATTTGTATCTCTAGAGTAATGAAATCACAACTAAAGACGAGGGAATATGTTTGAGAGACCCATGAATGCACATCATGGATTGAGAATTGGTGATATCAATGAGTTCCTTTAGCGACTCAAGAAAGTTCCCAAGGATGTTTGTGTTTGTGGGATTTGGAAAAATATGACGTGGATAAAAGTATTGGTGTTTTGGAATTTTTATTTTATTTTCCCACCTTATGGACTGACTTAAAAGAAGACCATATTATCAATATCTTTATTATTACCTTTCTTCTACCCAATGTAAATTTACACTCTAGCTAGATGTTTTCAAGTCTTTTTTGCGTTAACCAATTATTTATGACTTAACTACAATGTATGTTTGTGTTTTTGGGATTTGGAAAAATATTGACTTTTTATGGACAAAAGTATCATCCAAATAGACGAGTCCAAATATAAAACCAAGTCTGAACTCTTTGAGGTTTCCAAGATGCCTCAACAACAAACATGAAATTTCGAATCTGTTTATGTCTATATATCTAATGTATATAATATTATGGTTATGCTTATATATATGATGTATTTATATAATATTGTATATGTGTAGCATTCAGCTCCATATATCACAATTTTGAATGCATCATGTTCATGGGTCACCCATCAAAAGGATTATCAAGGAGGAATACCACAGTGACTAGTATATCCCTAGGAGTTTGATGAGGTAGGCCATCCACAATGGTATTGTCAGGTCCACAAAAAAATGTTATTGGACAGTGGTACCACTGTGATCATCATTGAATAAGGAGTATTTTAAGATAAGTCTCTTGTAATGGTGTAGTTAGGACCCAGACTAACTACTCCTCATTGAGTATTACTCCAGTGATGGAATTCCAAAATTATTCCCCAGTTTCCCTTAATAAGACAACCATATAAAATTAAATGATCTCTATGGGTAGGATGGATGTAGGCTGGCTAGGAATTACTCTTTGGCTTATAGCTCTGTTCGCTTAATTAGCTGGTCACTCTCTGATTGGTAAGGCTGGTAAGGAAATACCTATCTGGCTAATAAGGACATAAATATTTGACGGGTAAGGTAAGGCTAGTAACTCTCTATCCAATAAGGATAGACCTATATAAGACCTCTATAATAAGGCCTGTCACACTAGTTGGGTGCAGTCTTGAACGATATTTAATTATTTATGGACAAGACCTCCAGACCTTAATGCTAGGGTATGTTAAAGGATTCTCCTGAATTTAGGGGTATTATAAACAAGATTCGCTTTGGGATATTAAAAAGAACAAGGCAAGGTCATAATCCCTAGACTTATTAGCAAGGTTACCATCCCCTTCGGGTCAAGTACCACCATCATATACAAAGTATGACCATAATACCGTACCGAAGCTAGCCTACATCACATAAGTGCATCACATATGAATAGAACACTATGGATGGGTATTTGGGTGTATTTATAATCCATTGGTATCCCTCTTTATTTTAATATGTGCCCCATAGAAATGAACTATCCACTGGCTACTCTTCCATTTTAATACACCCATGGTTCCTTCAGGTCTCTCTTGGTGATTTATCACACTTGAAAGTAAGTCAAGTAAGAAGGAAAACCCTTAAGGTGAGATTGATGGTATACAATGGTAAAGACCTTTTTTCGTAATGTCACATTGTGAAAAGTAATGCTATCACATTGAGGTAGTGAAGATGGTAGCCGTAAAACTTCTATTCATCAAGTAGGACAGGTTAGGTTCTCTCTCAAAGCAAGAAGGCACACACTGAGTGGTTGAATTCTGCACTGAACAAAGCTGGGATGGGGTTGTGCACTCACGGTAAAGAGTGGTGTGGAGAGGTTAGAAAAAAATCTAAGCAATAAATTTCATAA